>OX246753.1:253569476-255969476 GCA_945910035.1 Brachypalpus laphriformis | reverse complement strand
ATACGAGTAGGTTTCGTTGCAAAACATTCTTTATCTATCTGCTCCTCTTTATATATATATATGTATGTGTGTTTCTGTGTACCCGTTGTGTATGTGTCGCAAATCCGATTTTACAGAAAACAACAAAATCTTTGGACACCAACGATAAGCCCGTCAACAATAACAAACCCTTGAAGCCGATATTGTCGTTGGACAATACCCTCACATCGTCATCATCGTCGCCATCGACAATGTTCACATCAACCACCTCAGGGTCCATCACGAACAGTGGTGCAAGTATAACAACTACTGCAAGCAGCGGCGGTGCAATTAACTCGCCAACCGCCCATATCTTCAACAAAAGGATGGACAGTGGTAATAATGGAAGTGGTACTGCTGCTGGGGGTAGTAACAACTCACCAGGATCGAATGGTATTAGGAATCTTATACAGACATCGCCCCTCGTCGACAACAACCATCAGAGGTCAGTGAATTTGAATAAAAGCGAGTCGAACAATCATCTGCAAGGAGGCACTGGCGGTGGCGTCGATGTTGGCGGAGGCACTGACGCTCGACAAATTGATATGATAAATGGGACAAATCACGCCGCCATGAGTACGGGTATGCTATTGTATTCTCTTTTATTACATGTTACTCGTAAATTAATGTCTTTTTTGTCGTCTCATTTTCGAAATGACATTTATTATTATTTTTTGTAATACGTATATTTTTCTATTGATTGTAAATTGTTGTTACAATGTTGGTTAATTGGTGTGGATTAGGGGTGTACACATGGCCAGGGTTAATTGGATTACTAATTATGTTTTCTATTGACACGATTTTTCTTGATTACTTAATTAAATTGGACTCTACAGGAAATAACGATAAATGTATGGCACTATTATATCTCGTAGGTGGCTGTAGTAAATTACCCATGTTTTGAAGTATATTGAGTTGAGTTCAACAAAGGGAACAAAGTGCAATGTTTTTTAAGTAGTTTTCCATTCAAGTAGATAGATTGAGATAGACAGATTTGAATGTAAGACCTTACTTACTTACTTAGGTGATGTAGGACGACCAGTGTGGACCTGGGCCTCAACCAACAAACATCTCTTGCCAGGCCGGTTACGAGCCAGCTGCCTCCAGTTGCGCACGCCCAATTGGCTGAGGTCCCCTCCACTTGATTGCGCGGCCTGCCGCGAGTTCGTCGTCTACTGCGCCGTCCATCCGGGTGGATTCGAAGATTTTCCGGGCTGGAAGGGTTTGCTTCATCCGCTCTGCATGACCCAGCCATCTTAGTCGTTGTATGTGAACTCCTCTGGGTAGGTCGATGTCGTTGTCCCCCACTCGCTGTGCAGACGGGACCAACGATCACTCGAAGAGCTTTTCTCTCAAAGTAAACAAGGGCATACTCATCTAATTCTGACAAGCATAAGCCTTTGATCCATACTGCAGGACTGGGATAGTTAGTCATATACAAAGTTGCCCTAGTAGTCCGAAATAGGGCTCTGTTTGCTTGTGCCACTGGTGACTAACCGTAGCACAGATACTCTGACCAGGCAACACTGTCTTCTCAGCTTCCGCAGCTGTACTGCCGACTCGGTGATGAAAGTTGCGTCTGATCCCGGGTCGATTAAGGCTCTCAGATCGTAGTACCTTCCATCAGCGACTTTCACCTTTACTTTGCTGTTACCAACAGCACTGGGGTTGGGCTGTAAAGAATGCATTTCGTGTTTGTGAGCCTGAAGATTCCGGTCTGGGATGAAATGCTAGGGTGTCATAATTAATTTGCCCTTGAGTCACTGGAACGTTTGTGTTGTATTTCAATTGAAGTCGACTTAGCCGCCAACAGGCTCTGTTACGAAATTGCATTCTTAGTCCATAGCAGCGATTGGCAAGATTAATTCTTTGTTCGATCAGCCTACTGGCGTCATCATAGAGCCTATATGTATGCAAAGTCCTTTCCTACCTCAAAATTACATCTTTCTAGTGTGGCGCTCTGTCCAAAACGCCGATGTTGGGTATCGTTTTTGGTAGACAGCATATATTTCGTTTTACTTCCATTGGCCCCCAAAACCCGTCCTTGCTGCCTCTGTCTCAATACTCGCAACCGCCTCACTAAACGGCTCGCTGAGTCAATGTCATCAGCGTGGCGTAAACAAATAGTTCTACAAACTTGTAAAAAATTGCACCTTCGGTGTTGGCTTATGAGTTTCATACAATTCTTTCAATTATTATGTTAAAGAGATCGCATGATAGCACGTTAGCTTGTCTAAGAACTTTTCTGACATCGAACTTTTCGGTGGTGTTCTTACCGACTTTGATGAAGAAGCGAGAGTTCTCTATCGCAGTCCTGCACAGATGGACGATCTTGGCAGCAATGCTGAAACTAGACATGACTTTGTATAACTCTTCCCTATACACGCTATCATATGCAACTTTGAAATCGATGAAGAGGTATTGCGTATCGATTTTACATATATCCATGGGCTCGTTCTGAAATTCAAACACATTGCTGCCTTTGCGACCATCCATCTAAAAGTCTCAGTGGTCTAGTTATCGCATTGGCCACTCCTCGCTTCTTGATCTTCTCAACTTCACGCATGAAAATACGGACTACACCCCACCGAAACTGAGATTTGACCGAAATTTCCGTACGAGCATCCCTAAACGGGATGAATGGAACATCTCCCCCCTGTCGATGGTAGTTGGGTTCACTTCTTTACAGATGGTCCTAAGACCGGGGGTGGGGTGCGTTGTGGTGTTTTCTCCGAACAGCTCAATCTGAGCATCTCGTTCCACCTCCCTGATCATTGTAGCATTTTTCAGGCGGAAATCATGTCGATTAAGAAAGCCCTATCATATGGGTGAAGTGTATTGTACTATCTATCAAGGATATTAGCATTTCCACTGGAAGCCAAGTGGCAATCAAGTCCCTGGAATCGTGCTCCTTCAATTCAAAGGCCACCTTAAACTGTTTGTCCCTTACGGAGATGACAGAGCAGTCAGTCACCTATGCTGGGTGCAAGACCACAGAGACATTTCAGGAAACTGCAGGGCGGACGAAGTCGCCAGACAGGGTACAGCTCTAAAGATTCTACCTGACAGGCAAGCCCTGGGTATGCCCCTCGCTACATACTAGAATCTATTAAAGTTGAATTCTATTAGCAAGACCTACCACAGATGGAAAAGCGGCTTAAGCGATCACAGATCAGCTGCGTTGTCGGTGTTTTTACTGGACACGGCCTATAGGCCAAAATGCCAAAAAACTTGGCCTTTTCCCCAACGAGTTCTGCAGGAGCTCTAGGGACGAGGAGGAGGAAAAAAACGTTCTTCACATCCTTTGCATTTGTCCAGCCCTGTCGCATAAAAGAATGCTCCATCTAGGGTTCCCCTTCCCTGAAGACCTCGACGATCTGGCGTCCTTAGGCGTCATAGGCATTCATCGCTTTATCAAAAGCTCGGTTGATTTTTATAGTCCCTGAGTAGCCTAATTGTTTATCCATGGTATCAAAAAGGACTTTCACTGGTCTAGTGTCTAGACAGACAACCTAACCGTCTGTTTGTTGACGGATATTACACACGATGTTAAGAAGACTTATACCTCTGTAGTTAGCGCAGTTCTGATGGTCTCCTTTCTTCAGGATCGGGCAAACGGTGCTGAGGTTCCATTCATCGAGCATACTTTCATCCAACCAGATTCTGCAGATGAGCTGGTGCATACTCCTTATCAACGCATCTCCTCCTGCCTTGAAAAGTTCAGCAGCAAGGCTCCAGCAGATTTGTTGGATTTAAGCTTAGATATCGCTACTCTCACTTCATTCTGACCGGGTTGACAGGAAAATTGACTATCATGGTCGCTGGTGAATTGTTAGAATAGGAGTATAGTTTTGCGAAACAAAAATATTTGTAAGTGTGAATGAGAGGCAAGAAGCAGCGCTTGTCCGGATGCAGATTTGCTATACGCGGCAGACTTAGGCAAGAATCTTTAAGCTTCCTACACGTGAGCAAGCGTATTGTGGCAATCCGGATCAAGGCTAAACATAAGCCGGATATGTGCTCATGCCTCCAGGAAACAAAAGGACTTTGCCACCCAAGATTGTTTCTACGACCTCCTCGACAAAACATACGATCAATGTCCTAAATACGACGTTAAAATTGTATTGGGCGGTTTTAACGCCAAAATAGGAAAGGAGGACGTTTTTGGTAGGGCAGTCGTTAAGCATAGCCTACACGACACCACGTCTGATAACGGACTAAGGCTAATTGATTTCGCTGTGGAGCGAAATGTCACCATAGCAAGCACATGGTTTCCTCATCTCGATATTCATAAGCAGACATGGCGGTCCAATGATCATGTCACGTTCAACCAAATTGATCATATTGCGATCGACGCAAGGCATGCCTCCAGTACTCTGGATGTCCGAACCTTCCGAGCGGCCAACATAGACTCGGACCATTACCTTGTTGTAGCCAAGGTACGAATGCGGATATCCCAATCTGAGCAACAAAGAAGAATTACTGTGTGAAAATTTAACGTCGAAAAGCTACAATCGCAAGAGATCGCCAGACTCTTCGCTGAACGCGTATCCCGAAATCTCTTAATCACCCCTATGCCGCCAGCATCAAGTGCCGAAGACCAGTGACAACGCTGCCAACATGCCATCGGAAACGCCGCGACTGATGTGCTGGGTCTCGCTCGCCCACCACTGCGAAACCCCTGGTTTGGCGAAGAATGCCGGCGAGTGCATGCAGCAAAACAAGAGGCATATAAGGCAGCGCTGCAAAGGAAGACTAGAGCTGTTCATGAGCTCTACGAGCAAAAGAGACGGGAAGCACATCGACTTCTCCAAAAGAAGAAGAAAAATCATGAGGAGCTCGCGATCGAGAATATTTAGAGCTTATACTCGAGAACCAATGTACGGAAGCTTTACCAAAAGATAAAAAGAACATATCAGAGGACCAGTACCCGTAAGGAAACCTGTAGAGAAGATGAAATTGGAGACCTCGTAGTAGAATCACAGTCGGTGCTGAGAATATGGAAAAACTACTTCTGCAAACTGTATAACGGCAACCAAGGCTAGCATCTCACCATCAGGCAGAATGAACAATTCAACATAGACTTTGATAGTCAATATTTCCGTCCACCTGACCAAAATGAAGTGAGGATAGCAATATCCAAGCTGAAATCTAGCAAGGCTGTTGGACCTGACGGCTTACCGGTCGAACTTTTCAAGGCAGCTGGTGATGAATTGGTAGAGTGCGTACTCCAACTCATCTTTAAGATTTGGCCAGACGAGTGTATGCCTGATGAATGGAATCTCAGCATCGTTTGCCCGATCCACAAGAAAGGAGACCTCCTCAACTGCGCCAACTATAGAGGCATCAGTCTCCTCAATATTGCGTAGAAGATCTTTTCTGTGATATTGTGTGAACGCCTGAAACCTTTTATCAAAAGCCTGATTGGATCCTATCAGTGCGGTTTCAGGCCAGGAAAGTCCACCATCGATCAGATCTTCACACTTCAGCAGATCATGGAGAAAACCCAAGAAGTCCAAATCGATACTCGCCATCTCTTTATCGTTTTCAAGGCCGCATATGACAGCATCTATAGTGAAGAGCTATATAGAGCCATGTCTGTCTGTGCAGGATGACAATAGAGAACACTCCGTGCTCCATCAAGGCCGGTAATGACCTCACCGAGACCTTTGATGTCAAAAAAGGTTTTAGACAAGGTGACGCGCTGTCATGTGACTTCTTTAATATTGTACTTGAACGGATTGTGCGGAACTCACAAGCCAACGCCAAAAGCACAATCTATCAAACGTCCGTAGAGCTGCTTGCATATGCCGATGATATTGACGTAATTTGAAGAACTCAGTTAGCTGTTACCGATGCGTTTCAAAGCATTGAAGCAGAAGCGACCAAAATGGGTTTAGCGATAATCGCGGACAAAACCAAGTATATGCTGTCAACAAGAAGGGAAAACCAACACCGACGAATTGGACATTGGGCAGCTATAACTTCGAGGTAGTAAGGGACTACCTTGTCTACCTTGGCTCTGCTATAAATTCTACAAACAAATTCAGCGGAGAAATCAAGCGAAGAATAACTCTTGCCAATCGCTGCTTTTTTTTTGGGCTTATAAGGCAATTCAAAAGTAAAGCCCTTTCTCGAACAACTAAGGAGACTCTGTATAAGACCCTGATCATCCCAGTCCTGCTTTACGGCGCTGAAACATGGACTTTATTAAAAGAGGATGAAGATATCCTTGGTCGCTTCGAGAGAATTCTTCGTAAGATTTTCGGTCCCGTTTGCGTTGACGGGTTTTGGAGGAGAAGATTCAACGACGAACTATACGAGCGACGTCGACCTGGTCAAAAAACTGCGAATGAACACCAACGCTCCAGCCCGCAGAGTCTTCGAATCTAACCCAGAGGGACGTCGCAGTAGAGGGAATCCTCGCCGTAGGTGGCGCGCACACGTTCAAGGGGACCTCGACCAACGTGGAGTGCGCAACTGGAAGCAGTTAGCTAAAGACCGAGCTAAATGGAGAGGCCCAGGTTCACCCCGAACTGTAGCGTCACCTAAGTAAGAAAGAAATTGTACGAAAATCACAAGCGAACGCCGGAGAAATAATCTTTTACAAGTCTGTAAGACTACTCGCTTACGCCACACCGATGACATTGACTCAGCAAGCTGTCAGTGGGACGTTTGCGAGTATTGACTCTGTCTCAATACTGCAGCAAAGACGGGCTTAGCGGTCAATGAAAGCAAAACAAAATATATGCTTTCTACGAAGCGGACACCCAACATCGGCGTCTTACACAGAACGCGACAATAGACAGATAAAATTTTGAGGTAGTAATGAACCTTGTCTACCTAGTCTCTATGGTGAGCTCCGCAAATGACATCAGTGGAGAGATCAAACGAAGAATTGCTCTTGCCAATCGGTGCTTCTATGGGCTAAGACGATAATTTATTAACAAAGACCTATCTCGAACTACTAAGATAATTCTGTATTAGACGCTAATCATCCTAGTCCTGCTGTATGGCGCACAAGCATGGACTTTGTCAAAATCGGACGAGGATGCCCTTGGTTATTTTGAGAAAAAAGTTCTTCGAGACATCTTAGGTCATGTCTGCATAGGCGGTGAGTGGAGGAGAAGGTACAACGCCGAACCAAACAACCTATACAATTGACATCGACTTAGCCAGAAGAGTTCACATACAGCGACTAAGTTTGATGGGTCATGTAGAGCGGATGAAACCCAATGTCCCAGCCCGAAAAATCTTCGAATCTACCTCGAATGGACGAATCAGTAAAGGATGACCTCGCGGCAGGTGGCGCAAACAAGTGCAGGGGGACCTCGACCAACTTGGCTTAGCAGGCAGTGTGGAGGCAGCTGGTTTGTAATCGGACTCGCTGGAGAGGTTTGTTGGTTGAGGCCCAGATCCACCTTGGACTGTAGCGCCAATTGCACCTTTCCTTTGTCCGGAGCCTTAATTGACAATGGGCAGCATCGCTTTCAAGGAACCTAGTCCGAACCTAATTCTATCCATTTTGTTGTTTTATTGGTCAACAAACTTTTGTTCAACAATGATCAATAGAGAATTACCACACTCATGGAGGCTAGGGACTTCTCCACCAAGGACTTATCCACCTTAACAAAGAAGGTGGTGAGTATCGCAAAACTTGTAAATACTTTTTACGCAAGAGATCTTTTAGGTCAACCACTGAGCGAGGCCTAGTTCTAAAAAAAATTATAAGTAGCACTAATAATTAAAGTTATTGGTTAACTTGCTTAGGGAAATTTTTAAACATTGTTTAAGGTCATGTTACGTACCAGTGGCATGGAGGGAAGTGCGGGTTATATTCATACCTAAAGCAGGTAAACCAAGCCACACTTCAGCGAAAGACTACAGACCCATAAATCTCTCGTCATTCCTCCTTAAGACACTTGAAAGACTTCTGGATATTCACATCAGAAGTAAGTGTTGCAACGGGATTCTATGCAAAGCTCTGCATGCATATTTGAAGGGGAAATCGGTGAAAACAGCTTTTCACGACGTGGTAGGAAGATAAAAACTAGCCTTCACCATAAGGAATTTACACTAGCAGCCTTCCTAGATATAGAAGGTGCGTTCAATAACGTAGAAGGAAGGGCCTTCAAACAGGCCCTGGAAACTATGAATGTCGAGCATAGCATTACCAATTGGCTCTGCAATATGCTCGGCACTAAAAACATTAGCTTCACTATCGGAAACAGTTCAATAAAAAAATCCGTTACCAGGGAGACTCCCCAGGGAGGCGTTATCTCACCCCTCCTCTGGGTTCTAGTCATCGATGGGATACTTAAAGAACTAAGCAACACAGGCATAAGCGTCACTGCTTACGCGGACGACGTGGTGACTTTAGTTCAGGGCAAGTTCCTTGACACATTAAGTGAAATTATGGAATCAGCTCTTAATAGTCTTGAAAAATGGGCTAGAGGGTGTGGACTACACGTCAACCCGGATAAAATCGAATTGGCACTCTTCAGTAAAAAATACAAGATACCACCCTTCAAACTGCCTAAGCTAGCAGGGATGGAGCTTTCCCTTTCGGATCGCGCTAGATATCTTGGGATAATGCTGTACAGGAAACTAAATTGGAAACTTAACATACAGGAAAGAGTCCGCAAAGCTTATAATGCTCTTTTCATCTGTAAGCGGACCACGAGGAAAAAATGGGGCCTGAAGCCCGCAATGATGCACTGGCTACACATCATGATAGTCAAACCCATGCTTACGCATGGGGCTCTTGTGTGGTGGAAGGCAACGAATACGAAAAACACACGGGATATGTTGGCCATGGTACAAAGAACAGCTTGCATTGCCATCACAGGTGCTCTACGCACAACACCTACGGCTGCACTCGAGATCTTTCTGTATCTTTTACCATTAGACCTACAAATTAAATTTCAAGCGGGCAACAGTGCGCTTCGGCTCACTAACGTTGGTCTCTTCAGGACTAATAACATAGGACACAGCTCCATTCTCAAGGAATCTTTTCCCGGAATCCCTGACGAATCGGACGATATACTTGGCACCTTAGACTTCGACACACCATACGAAGTACTGTATCCTATTAGAGAGGACTGGCGAAGGAAAACAGTCTCTGTCCATAACGATATTGCTATATACACAGATAGTTCTAAGGCCAACGAGGGCACGGGGTCAGGTATTTACTCGAGAGATACGAACCTACAGGTGGCCCTTCCGGACACATGCAGCGTGTTCCAAGCAGAGGTTCTAGCTGTACTTAAAGCTGCGGAATTACTTGAGATGGGTTCAATATCCGGTAAGAATATCGCCATCTACATTGACAGTCAGGCTGCGCTAAAGACGCCAGAGTCTTACGTCACCAAATCTGAGTTAATCAGGAATTGTCGCACAATGCTTAGGGCATTATGTACGCAGAACCGAGTCAGATTATGTTGGGTACCTGGACACTGCGATATTGAATGCAACGAGCAAGCCGACGCGCTGGCTAAAAGAGGAGCGGGGCTCTCACGTAGCGATATAATTGGTAGTATTAAACCACCAGGGTGCGTGGCTAAGGGAATTATTCGTGAAAGGATCGTCGACACGGCTAATCTAAGATGGTCAAACTTAGATGGTCACAGGGTGTCTAAGGCCTTGTGGCCTGTGTTAGATCGCAGAAAATCTGGGGAGATAATCAAGTTAGATAGATCGAGGCGAAGAACAGTGATAGGAATACTCTCTGGCCACTGTCTCCTAAGGAGGCATGCCATGAGACTAGAGTTATCCGATATGGATGTGTGTAGGTACTGCGACAACCTACATGTCTCAGAGGATATAACTTATATACTCTGTGAATGTCAAGGAATTGCCAGAACAACGCTAAAGCACCTTGGTAGATACTTCTTCGATAACCTTGAAGAGGTGAGGTCCCTAAACCATAACAAGGATCTTTTCAGATTCTGTAGGGAGATTAATTGCTTGCGAGAATGGGTTTAGGTCTTCTGCCGTGAAGGTTACCTAGGGATCGCGATGGGCCCACTTTGGCGCCTAGTGTTTTATGATAACCTCATAACCCTACGTAACTTAACCTAACCTAACCTATTGGTTAACTTTTGAAAGATGTTTCATCTTTTTAAATCTGAAAACGGTTGGCAAAGTTTACCGCCAGGACAAATAGTATTTAATAAACGTGGTGTCTCTTCAGATCCTTTTACAAATCGCTTGCTTTTATATAAGGTTATCCCACAGTACTTACCTACACTGTAATTGAAATCTATTTTTAGAATCATCCAATTGGAGATTATCAACGCATCGATGAAATTTTTTCATTTAACAAACTGAAGTTATCTAGAATGCCACTCCTCAATTGTTTGCCAAAAATAAATTTCGAATGCCTCTGCTCATTCACAAGGAGACAAAACCTTTTGAAACACATCTCCTATCTTTTTGTGTACCTTAACAATTTATCTAGAATTTCGAAAAAAAGAAATCAATAATTATCCACAGAGCTTAAAGTCCACACATTTTCTATCTAGATACACCGGCTATGTGTACACACCACTCAAGCTTGCTATATACTCGTATTATCCTTATCCGTAATTGATATTTCTTTTTTGTAAATTTTGTATGTAAATGTTTTTCCATTTCTTTTTTCTTTTCCTCTCATTCAATTCATTCAAATGTACCTGGTATGTCTCTCATTGATCCTGCACGACCGTATATTTACCCCCAAAAATGATAAAAAAAAAATATCTCTTGAATGCGCCCATTTATTCCAAACAAACAAAAATAAATCCAAAAAGTTGATAAGAAAAACGCCAATGATGTTGTTGTTAAATTCATGGATCTAGGACTCAGTGGTACAGGTGCTCAGGGTGTGAACGGCTGCACCCCATTCAGTGCTAAGGAACAACACCTAAACAACATGGACAAGGGAGGTGGCGGTGGCGGTAGTAGCAATAGCAGCAGTTGCGATGGTAATCGCAACGATGATTCGAAATTTCAATATAACGAAGGAAAAGGTTCGTATCTAGTACTAATGGATTCCACTTCATACCCTCCTAATCCAGAGTATCTTCTGTCCCACATAGAATCATCCCCCTTGAAGTTGCGACTGGAAAACGAACGACTCACCACGGAAATCCAAAGATTGCGAAAATTACTCGAGAATTCACCGGACGGTGCTGTCGGTGGCATTGATTTATCAGATAGCAACAGCTGTGATGCCCATTCCACTGATGGGAGTAGTAGTCGCATCGATCGATTGGAAGCCGAATTGAAGGCGGCCAAAACACAAATAGCCGCCCTCCGGTTGGAGCGGAAGAAGCTTAAATCGGATAAAACGGATCTGCTGGCACACGTGAAGCAATTGTGTGCCTCATTGCAGGACAAAGAACAGGAGCTGAGGGACTTTATTCGTAATTACGAACAAAGGATTCGTGAGAGCGAATCGAACAATGCGAAAATGTCCTCGGACCGGGAACGGGAACGATGGTCTTTGTTGAAGCACGCACGGGACGAGGCGGAGAGGTCGTTGGCTTTGGCACAGCAATTGAGTGCTCGTGATGTACAATTGCAACGATTGCAGGAGCAGCTACAGGAGGCCAGAAGACAATTATCGGGTTGCTTATCAGATCAGGAGAGTCTTTTGTCGTTTGCGCCATTAACGCCTCCGTCGGGTTTGATTAACCACTTGGCCTCGGCGTCAGCTAATTCAAATGCATTGTCGGCTTATGGTAGTGCAGGTGGTGGTGGCAGTATAGCTGGAGGTAGTATTGGAGGTGGCGGTGGAAGTGGAAGTGCCGGTGGTGGTAGTGGCGATTCGGGGGTACGAGGCAGCAGCGACAGAGAAAGCGCCGCCGGTGATTTAAATCTCAGCGATGGGACGTGCGAGAATGGGCCATGCATTACAGTGGATCCGGACAGTATTTCCATAGTGTCCAGTCAGAATATGTATCAGTGTAAGTTGGGAGGTGTTTGGGGGGTTCATGAAGTTAATTCACATGTTTTTCCTGTTGCAGTTGGCACACCAAAGGAAAGAAGTCCCACACAATCCCCATTGAACTCTGCAGCATACTCAAGGTAGGTGTTGCTTGCACTTAATGCATTTCCGTCGCATTTATTACCTCCCTTTCAGATCGGTAGAGCAACTAGGCTCCCCGGGCGACAATGAATGTCCATCGGCACTAACTCGCAAGTTTGCTGCCAGCAAAACAGGAACTCTTGGCGCCCGTAACGGACGTGGAGGTACCTGGGGTAGTATATCTCGAGTATTCGCCAGATCCAGAAACAAAAACAAAGCCATGAGTGCCGATACCGCCAGTGAATGTAAGTCCTTATAGGATGTCTTGCCTTCTAACTCATTTGTTTCCATTTAGATTCCGATTACTCATGGAACTCCCTAACCGAAGAGTGTTACGCTGAGAAACTTCGTCTGCTGCGTGAAGCCTCGCAAGTCCCCATGGAACGTTGGCGTGCCTCGCAAGTACTCGCTTGGCTAGAAGTCGCACTTGGTATGCCCCAGTATAGTACACGATGTTCCGAAAATGTAAAAAGTGGCAAAGTCCTACTCGAACTAAATGATGCTGAACTAGAAACCGGTCTGGGTTTAGCACATCCAATGCATAAGAAAAAACTCCGCCTAGCAATTGAGGAACAACGCCGTCCCGAGCTGGTGAGGTATCCGCTTATAACACAACTTGGTCACACATGGGTCGCATCCGAATGGCTTCCAGACATTGGTCTACCACAATACACAGAATCATTCCTTCATTCGTTGGTCGATGCTCGAATGCTAGATACGCTTTCGAAAAAAGAATTAGAGAAATTTTTAGGTGTTACTAGGAAATTCCATCAGGCTAGCATAGTGCACGGTAGCTATCACCATTTTTTTTTATTGAAACTCTCCATTTATACGTTTGAATTGGGTTGTGCTAATCGGATTACTGTGTCCTTTTTTGTGTGGGATTTCTTCCTTTATTTAGGTATTCATGTCCTGCGGATTGTGAAATACGATAGACAAACACTGGCAATGCGTAGAGTGCAATCAGAAACGGTGGACACCGACCCAATTGTGTGGACAAATCAACGCTTTATACGTTGGGCAAGGTCAATCGATCTGGGTGAATATGCTGATAACTTGAAAGGTAAATTGAAATTGCTTTTTATCCATCCATCCTATCACATATCAGTATAGTGCGTGGCAATATTTTTTTGTGCAGTCCATGTGGGATATTTTTTGCTCTATAGACGGTCTGTGTCGATGGGAATGGAAGTCAAACAAAAAAGATTTCTTTGACACGTGATCGGCAAAAGTGTTAGCAAGTGAGTTCCACGTACCATTTTTTTATTTTTTCTGACTTGCATACACATTTACAAAGCACTTGTGCACTTTTGCAGTTCTGTTAACACCTGGTGAATAAATCGCACCCATGCGATTGACAACAGTAGGTAAAGTTATAAATCTATATGAATGGTTTTGTCCATAAGCAGGATGTATGAATATGGATTTACGGTCATATCAATACCATTGCTATAAAGGGTTCTATTTTCCATCGCCGGTAAGGCAGTAACAGAAACCATTTGTGCATTAAAATTGAATTTAAAGCTTGCCTAGGACTGTTGCAAAGACCCTTGTGGAACATAGCACAATGTAACATTCTGGTGGTTCACTGGGCATCAAACAAAATAACATCGGATAAGCCAGCGAACCCCAATCTTCTGACGTATTCTCAGACTGCAGTCAAAGCAACCAAATGAAACGACGGGCCACCATCTGATCCGTTGAAAGAAATTCTGAACCGAATACACGCTAAGTTCGAGGAACAATGTGAAACGAACAAACGAATTCTCGAACGTCTCAGTAACGTCGAAAACTTTTGTATGGCTAATCTTATATCTAATGGACTCTTTGCTTAAAATAGTAACATGGAATGCAAACGGACTCTTACAAAAATCTAACGAAGTAGAAATGTTCCTAATGAGAGAAAATATGAGCATATGTTTGATCTCCGAAACCCATCTAACAAGGGAATCGCAAATCATCCTTTTGATAGAGCGCGGGGCAGTTCGTCCTTATTCATTAAAACTAACATCGAACACTCGGTCGATATAAGCATAGAGCTAGAAAAACTTCAGTTGTGCGCGGTAAGGGTTGAAAATAAACACCTGAGCTGCAATATAGCATCTGTTTACTGTCCGCCGCGATGCTCACTAGAAAAATGCGACTACTTTCGTGTCTTCAATGCCCTTGGTTCAAACTTGCTTATTGATGGAGATTTCAACGCGAAGCACACCTTCTGGGGTTCAAGATGTATATCTTTTAAAGAAAAAATTCTCTACGAAGTGGCAAATGAATTCGGTTGTTGTTTTTATTCGTCTGGAAAATCGACCTATTGGCCATCCGATTCAGGAAAAATTCCCGATCTTATCGATTTTTTTGTTACAAAAGGCATTTACGAGAAGTTTATTACAGTCAAAGAATGTTTTGATCTCTCTTCTGACCACTTGCCGATAAATTTGTTACTTGGAGAAGCGCTGATCAGGAAAAAATGACCTCCAAGACTTACTAGCAATAGAACAAACTGGGAGGGCTTTAGAAATGATTGCGAAACAAATATCGCCTTAAATGTATCACTTAAAACACCTTGCGCACTAGAGGACGAAGTTAATCGTTTCGTGGAAACAATCCAAAGAGCGGCGTGGAAACTCCTTCTGCTATAGGATCAACCGCAACGAAAAGTATCCCAGAGAAATCATTGAACTGGTGAGGGAGAAACGAACAGCACAATGGCTAATCACTCATGCACCGCAGCATAAAACGGTCCTCAACCGACTATTCAATCGCCTTAGAGATAGTATTCGGGAATTTAAAAGCAAAAAGATAGCGACCTATCTTGAAAATCTTTCCGGTGAAAGAGACTCCAATTATTCGCTTTGGAAAGCGCTAAAACGCATGCGGAAACCTCAAATGCAAGCACCACCAATTCGGAAAATCGATGCAAACTGGGCAAAGAGCGACAAAGAAAAGGCAGAACTTTTTGCTCTACACTTAGAAGAAACGTTTAAGCCGTTCGACGGCCCTTCGTTAACGCCCGACTCCCCAGTCACGACATCTGACAACTTTAAAGTAAAAAAAAGTTGCATTGATTGAACTGAGAGACGTGATTAAAAATTTAAAGATGAAAAAAGCACCGACTTACGACTTGATAACGGCGCAGGTAGTCAAGGAATTGCCGAATAAAGTTATTATCAAACTGCTCTATTTGATCAACGCTTCGTTCAGATTGCTCTATGTTCCGAGACAATGGAAAGTCGCCGAGATTATAATGGTCCCGAAACCAGGCAAACCCCTAAATGAGATGAAATCATATCGGCCTATTTCCCTATTACCGGTTATCTTAAAAATATTTGAACAAACTACTTTCCAAACGTCTACAACCCGTAATCGACGAAAGACGTCTCATTCCTGACCATCAGTTTGGATTTAGAATCCAACATTCTACAATCGATCAAGTCCACAAAATAACTGACGTGATTGAGAAAGCTCTCGAAGAAAAAAAATTTGTTGTGGTGTATTTCTTGACGTCTCACAAGCTTTTGATAAGTTTTGGCACGAAGGCTTGGGGTATAAATTGCGACTACTACTGCCACGGCAACTCTATCTAATCTTGCGATCGTACCTCACTGAAAGACTCTTTCGTGTTAAGCACGGAAATGATTACTCTGACTTCAAGGAGATTGCGGCAGGAGTTCCGCGTCGGATGTGTTGTACTAGTAATTTTGAAGAGTCGTGTTTTTTTTTTTGTGAGTAAAAATCTCACACTACCATAAGCAGGCACGGTCGCACTATGCACCACCTTTACATTCGGATGAAATTTTGGATGCGCTCATTAGCCTCGAAAAAGTGTAATTGGTCATGAAAAAAATTATATGGTAGAAAGGCACCAGGGGCAGATAGGATTCCTCTAGACTTTCTAAAGTACACAACGAATGGCTTCACGAGCAAACTGACTAATGCTTTCAACGATATACTGGATACTGGCGTTATAGCCCAACAAATTAAGGAAGCTATAATATTCCCCATCCACAAAATAGACAATATATCAAATCCAGCCAACTATCGAGGAATAAAGGATATCAACGCGTATTTACAAAAATTCGAAATGACCGATTGTCGTATTGGATTGACAGCAAAAAAATCCTTAAAGAATATCAAGCTGAATTTCGCAGTGGTTATTCAACGGTAGACAATATCTTTGTACTGCAAAGCATAGCCGGGACATGTATTAAACTTCCAAGCTGCCTTTGACACCGTTGATCGTGAAGCCTTATACCACAAGCTATACAACATTGGGATGTCAAACAAATTTGTAAGAGTACTTGAGAATATGTGCGAAGGTAACCAGTCGGCTGTCTGGAATGGAGCAAATATTTCGGAATGGTTTCAAACCAAAAATGGGAGTAAGCCAAGGGTGCACACTCTGTCCGTATCTCTTTACCTTGTACGTCGACGACTTAATATACTTCCTGCCTGGTGGAATAGTTGTCAAAGTCTTAATTAAGGTACTTCTATTTGTCGACGATGTGATTCTTTTCGCGTATTCGCCTGTGACATTGCAAATAATGATAAACCGACTTATAGTGCTTTATGCCTTCGCTTCGAAAATAGACGAAAATATAGACAAGACTGCGTTAATAGTGCTACATGTTCGGCGCACAGATCAATATATAGTGTCCTTAAGCATAATTTGTGTGAACGCAATTACTTTAAAAACAGTAATAGGCAGGAGAGCTGGTAAAACTAAATTACGTTCCCCATCGTATGGACTTGCCTAAATATGCAACCTATCATCCATTTTCTCGGGAAATGTCCTGTTCTAAGGGAAATGCGGAAAAGCTTTCTAGGCAGCGACGTCAAAACAGAAGCAGAAGTCTTAGCACTCCTTAATTGCGAAAGTGATAGTACTCTCCTTTTTAATATTTGTAAAACATCAATGAATTGTCAAAACTAAATTATAAACCAAGCCTTTTGAGATTGAGATTAGCAGAACCATTTATTATATTATATTTATTTTTCTTATCCTTTGTTTTCCTTTTTCTAAGTTAATCTAATTGTCTAAATTAATGTCAATCACGCAGACGGCAAAGTCAAGCTCAAATGATTTCTGTACTTTCAATTTGAAATATACCTAACATAATACTACATATTATAATGTGTACACTGAAGACAAATAATAAATCAAATTATCTATCTATATGCTTATCTATCTATGTATCATTAGGATTGAATTTAAAGCTTGTCCAGGGCTGTTGCAAAGACCTTCATGGAACATTGCACAATGTAACATTCTGGAGATTCACTGGGTATCAGGGCATTACAGAAAATAGGAAGGCTGGTGATGAACTAGTAAGCTTACCTCTCCAACCTTAGCATGAATCAGGAAAGAAACCTCCTGTAATAACGCTCAAAAGTGAAAAATAAAAATGTATCTTTCATCCTTGCCATGCTTGTAGAAGTGCTTACATACCATTATCTCCCGTACCACATACGTTTTTGTGTTGACGGGGAAGGAGGCATATGAGAACCTTTCGGCGTCTGTAACTTATGTAATATTTCTGAGGATATGTCCACCTCCTCTTACGTATAAGTTTTCATCGAACTAACTTCCCAAGAACAGAATTCATCACAAGAGACCTGGTGGCGATAGTTGCAGAAGTACCGCTAACACCAGGGAATGCGAGGATCGTGTTCGCCTCTACCTACTTCCCTGACACTTGCGAGGTGCCACCCAAGGAAACAGCAGCCCTCATCAAGTACTGCCGTAGCAAAAACCTACAATGGATCTTCGGGGGTGATGCCAATTCACATCACACAGCCTGGGGTAGTACGGACACAAACAAAAGAGCTGACTTGCTTTTTGAATATTTATCTTAAAACAACATGGTGGTTGTAAGCAGTGGCAACGTTATTACAGTTATGAATGTTATTCGTCAAGAGGTACTCGATCTCACTTTGGTCGGTCCTTTCATTTATAACACGATCACCAATTGGCCCGTGTCCAACGAAATTTCCATGTCTTTAGCTCGGTCTAATTGCCTTCAGTTGCGTACTCCAAATTGGTCGAGGTCCCCTTGAACTTGTGCGCGCCACCTACGGCGAAGATGTCCTCTACTGCATCGTCCCTCGGGGTTAGATTCGAAGACTCTGCGGGCCGGAGCGTTGGTGTCCATTCGCTCAACATGTCGTAGCCATCTCAGACGTCCAATATTCAGTTTTTTGACTAGGTCGATGTCGCTGTACAGCTCGTATAGTTAGTGATTGAATCTTCTCCTCCAAAACCCGTCAACGCAATCGGGACAGAAAATCTTACGAAGAATTTTTCTCTCGAAGCGACCAAGGATATCTTCATCCTCTTTTAATAAAGTCCATGTTTCAGCGCAGTAAAGCAGAACTGAGATGATCAGGGTCTTATACGGAGTCTCCTTAGTTGTTCGAGATAGGGCTTTACTGTTGAATTGCCTTATAAGCCCAAAAAAACAGCGATTGGCAAGAGTTATTCTTCGATTGATTTCTGCGCTGATGTTGTTCTCAGAGTTTATAGCAGAGCCAAGGTAGACAAAGTCCCTTACTACCTCGAAGTAATAGCAGCCCACTGTGACGTTTTGTCCAATTCGTCGGTGTTGGCTGTCCCTTCTTGCTGACAGCATATACTTGGTTTTGCCCTCGTTTATCGCTAAATCCATTTTGGTCGCTTCCGCCTCAATACTTGCAAACGCACCGGTGACAGCCCGCTGAGTTCTTCCGATAATCTCTATATCGTCGGCGTATGCAAGCCGTTGTACAGACTTGTAATAGATTGTGCCTCCAGTGTTGGCTTGTGAGTTCCGCACAATCCATTCAAGTACAATATTAAAGAAGTCACATGACAGCGCGTCACCTTGTCTAAAGCCTTTTTTGACGTCAAAGGTCTCGGTGAGGTCATTACCGACCTTGATGGAGCAGCGAGCGTTCTCCATCGTCAGCCTGCACAGACGGACAAGTTTGGCAGGGATGTCAAAACAGGACATGGCTCTATAAAGCTCTTCTTTATATATGCTGTCATAGACGGCCTTGAAATCGATAAAGAGGTGGTGAGTATCGATTTGCAATTCTTGGGTTTTCTCCAGGATCTGCCAAAGTGTGAAGATTTGATCGATGGTGGACTTTCCTGGTCTGAAACCGCACTGATAGGGTCCAATCAGGCTGTTGATAAAAGGTTTCAAGCGTTCGCACAATATCGCAGAAAGGATCTTCTACGCAATATTGAGGAGACTGATGCCTCTATAATTGGCGCAGTTGAGGGGGTCTCCTTTCTTGTAGATCGGGCAAACGATGCTGAGGTTCCATTCAACAGGCATACACTCGTCTGACCAAATCTTAGAGATGAGCTAGTGTCTCTACTCTACCAATTAATCCCCAGCTGCCTTGAAAAGTTCAGCCGGAAAGCCGTCAGGTCCAGTAGCCTTGTTGGATTTTAGCTTGGATATTGCTATCCTCACATCGTTTTGGTCAGGTGGTCGGAAATTTTGACTTTCGTCGTCTAAGATCATCGTCTACTTCTGCAGAAGTAGTTTTTCCATATTCTCAGCACCGACTGTGATTCTACTACGAGGTTTCCATTTTCATCTCTACAGGTTTCTGTACGGGTATTGCTTCTCTGACACGTTCTTTTAGCCTTTTGGTAAGACTTCGATACTCTCAAACGCGCGCTTCTCATGCTCTTTCTTCTTCTTTTGGAGAAGCCGATGTTCTTCCCATCTCTTTTAGAACTAACGAGCAGCTCTCGTCTTCCTTCACAGCGCCGATTCTTATGCCTCTTGTTTTGCTGCATTCACTCGCCAGCATTCTTCGTCAAACCAGGGATTTCGTGGTGGTGGGCGAGCGAGACCCAGCACATCAGTCGCGGCGTTTCTGATGGCATGTTGGCAGCGTTGCCACTGGTCTTCGGCACTTGATGCTGGCGGCATAGGGGTGATTGAGAGATTTTGGGATACGCGTTCAGCGAAGACTCTGGCGGCATACCTTGCGTCGATCGCAATATGATCAAGTTGGTTGATCGTTACATGATCATTGGACCGTCATAACTGCTTATGAATATTGAGATGAGGAAACCATGTGCTTGCTATGGTGACATTTCGCTCCACAGCAAAATCAATTAGCCTTAGTCCATTATCAGACGTAGTGTCGTGTAGGCTATGCCTACTGACTGCCCTACCAAAGACGTCCTCCTTTCCTATTTTGGCGTTAAAATCGCCCAATACGATTTTAACGTCGTATTTAGGACATTTCTCGTATATTTTGTCGAGGAGCTCGTTGAAACACTCTTTGGCGGCAGGGTCCTTTTCTTCCGTGGGGGCATGAACACATATTAGGCTTATGTTAGCGAATTTAGCCTTGATTCGGATAGTCATAATACTCTCGCTCACGTGTCGGAAGATTAAAACTTCTTGCCTAAGTCTGCCGCGTATGGAAAATCCGCATCCGAATAAGCGTTGCCTGTTGCCTCTGTAGCAATCACCGTAGTAGATGTCACAGTTTTTCATCCTCTTTTTGCCCGGCCCATCCCATCGCACTTCCTGGATGGCGGTAATATCTGCTTTATAGGAGTCTAGGGCCTCTGCTAGTTGTTCGGCTGCACGTGGTCTGTAAAGGGACAGAACATTCCACGTACAGATCCGAAGGTCGTTGTCCTTATTTCGTTTGCTGGGGTCGTCATTAGTTGAGTCATCCTTATCCGAGGCTTTTGGTTGTTTCGGAACCATAGAGACCAGTCGCTGGAAAACGTCTTGATATTTCCGACATACTCTTTATTCATCAGTTGTTAGCTGGAAACATTCGTTGGCACAAACCTATCTCACAAATACTGCGTTGTGAAGCCTTTATTTCGATAAAACCTCCACCATAACATTCCCAACTCCTGATAACGACCCTATTTTCCTTCACCCTCTCCTTTTGCTCCCACCTCAGTACGAACTTCTTTCCAGTCCATATCTACTGTAAGTTGTTCTTTACTTGTATTGTAAGTTGTAAAGGTAGGTTTTAAGGTGTGCTGGCTTGAAGCTCAGGTGATTCTCAACACGTTACACTCTGAGCGGTCAACACGGTATACAATAAAGATTCGTTATAATAATTTGACTTATAATGTCAACGCTAAAGAGGGATGAACATGGACAATACCACTGGTCATTTGTAGTTGCAGGAAGATATTTTTTTTCTGTGTGGAGCGTTCTCCACTTCTTCCAGCCGTAGTCAGCAGATATGCTCTCTTAAAAGGCGTACATATGTGCCTTCGTTTGTCTGCACTGTTTCACTTATGGTATATAGTTGTGGCCCATTTACCAATTAACCCGCTCACTCTTACTCAGCCAATTTCTTAGATAAACCCTGCTTTACCAGCGTGTCCAACTTTTCTGACTCAGATTGCTGGCTGCTTAATGGAGTCTTAACAGTATTTACTGAAATATTTTGTACTTTCTCAGGAACTCTTTCTCCGCATGCATATCAACAATTTAATTTTTTGATTATCATCTCGAATTCAGTCACTTTTTCTTTGTACAACAAAATATTAAATAGGTACATATGAACATACTTCAATTTATATGAAATATTCCATACCTATTACAACAGACATGAATTACCGACAACCTATCATTGTATCTCTAACATTTACCCATGCATTGTCATTTCCCGACAAATGCAAGGGAATATCAATTTCCATAATGCTTTTCACAACAATAATCTATACACACATCAACCGACTCTATGCACATCGATATCGTGTCAATTAAATTATATGGCATACAATTGGTAGGCAAATTAAACTTTTGGGCTCACCCACTTTAAGCTAAATCTCCGCAAACTATTCCTCCCCTTTACACAACATAAACATGCACATCTACTGATGACAGTCTGTCCACGTATTTAATTACAGATAGTGGTGTACATGGTGGCTTAGTGGTCTTGGAACCATCATTCTCAGGGGACACCATGGCCACAGCCTTAGGCATCCCCCCATCAAAGAATATCATCCGACGGCATCTGGCCACAGAATTCGATGCCCTCATCCTACCAGCAAGGTAAGTGTCATACACCACGTTTATACAAAATTACCTTTAAATATTTATCATAGTTTGGCCTATCATTAGCACACACACATCATGTCATTTAATCGTGTTTACTCTGTTTCACATCATTCAGCCAGATCATACAAAACTTCTTATACTATAGCATATCGTGTTTCTTTTAGTTTCTGTTCAGTCACAGATACTTTGAGACTAATCCGTGTTTTTTGCGTTTTTTTTGTCTTTTCTTACATTTTTTCCATCAAACAAAATCCCTTTGAACTCGAATAACTCAAAGGTATATTGTTTTTTGCCAAATGGAAGAGTTTCAGATGGATAACTCTAGAATTTTCCCCATGAATCAGAAGCCAATGGGAAGATAAATTTCATCGATTTCATACATTGCATAGATTTAAATTACGAAAAGATACATTATATCTCTTAGTTCAAATTCATAGATTAACTAGAAAAAGAAAAAAAAAATGATATATTTTCAGTGCAATTCATAATAGATAATTTTGAAAATCAAATATATATATATATATATCTCTATAGAAAAGATACAATCATCAAAAATCCAGAATGAGAAGATGTCAAATCAAAAAATTAACGAAAAGGATATCAAAATTCTAGTTAGCCGAATTTACATACTACTCGTAGATACACACCCCTCGATAGATTTAAGACATGAGACTATATCACTTAATACATACCACGTACTCGTACATACATCATCTTACATAACGCAGTAAACTTAAAAAATATATATAAAATCCGTAGATACAATTTGTTACAAAACAAAACGACATAGTCATAGTAAACAAATTAAGAGGATAATAATTAAATTACTGCTATGCCGACATGTGTGTTTGCTTTTGCTGTTTTGCACTCTTCTTCTTTTATTTTTATTTTTTTTTTTATTATATATCTACTTATTTTTGTATCTCAGGATAACGCATCTTTGTTAATTGTAATTTTCTAAAATTGTCGCAAATTTTCTTTTTCTTAAATGTTACGGGTAAGGGAGGGGGGATACTTTGAGTATTGGTTATCCACCAAAGGTAAGGTAAGATACTTTAGGTGGATTTAAGTGAATGTTCCAAATACAAAAAGTAAAAACCTAATCATAGTCTGCGTTGAATGCTATGCTAGTGAAGATATCTTTGAGGCTACAGCTAACACGAGTGCTATTGACTTTCTTATCTCTTTCTCTCTATTATTCTCTACTGTCTTCATTTTAAGTAGGCTTAATACTATCCAAATACTATCTGATTTGAGAGGCAATTACCTTTTCAGTACTTAGATAGATATAGTTGTTATGAGGTGCAAGTGCACTGCCAACTTTAGCAGATCTATTGTGCCCCTCAAACTACACCTCTAGTCGATGATAAGCTCGGTCTAGAGCACTTCCTCCAGTCCAGCTGCTGCTATGAACCGGAGTATCTTGAGTGGATCCAGCGAAGCTAGATCAAATTCTGATAGGCGGTATGCACCTAAGTGATTTCTTCTTTTGTAGATCAATGCTTCGCATTCCATAAGAAGGTGCGCTGGTGTTTCTGCAAGTCCCTGCAGAACCTGCAGTGTCCGTTTCCCTCTATTCCCAGTTTCTTGGGCTGCTCCTTAAGTCTGCAGTGAGCCCTTAGCATCCCCATCAAGATGCAACGTCGGTTCCTGCTAACTCTTAGGCAGGTGCTACTTCTTTTCCCCAGAAGGTCGTTCGCCTGTCTTTTTTTTTTTTTTTTAAAAAAAGGAAACCCAAATCCCAGAGCACTCAGACTTCTCCGGTCCATTGTACTACCAGGCAGAAACCTTTCTTTGGTGCAGTGGTTGGAAAAACTTCGAGGTAAATCGTTTTTCCTTTATACTTGGGTGGCCCATGATTGTTCGCCTGTCTTAGTTGGGAGATGTCGTCCCAATGCTTGGCCCATTTGTTCTCTTCCTCTTTCCTTAACTCTTCCATTATTTTGTGGTGTCCTATCCCACAAAAGGGTTCTGGTCTAAGGAACGGTGTGTGTCTGATCCATTTCTTGCTAGTTCGTCAGCTGCTTCGGTCCCCATCCTCTCCTACGTGTCCTGGTACTACTTTATTTGCCTCTTCCAATTTGTTGATCCTGATGAGGCATTCCCATACTAGTTTGGATCTGATCTCGTGCGAGGTCAGTGCTTAAATAGCGGCTTGGCTGTCTGACAGTATTGCGATGTCCTGCCCGCGATATTTTCTGTCTAGGATGAATTTCGCGCATCTTTCGAACGCGTGAACTTCTGTTTGAAATATACTGGGGAATATTCCCAGTGATTCTGAGTAACTAGTCCTGGGCCCATACACCCCTGCACCAGTGCCTGTAGATGTTTTCGATCCCTCCGTGTACCATTTCGGTTAGGTTAGACTAAAGGGGTTAGCTGCAACGAATGAGCGCAGCCTGAACTCGGATCTCATACGGATCCATTGTGCTCCCCTGACGTGGAGTTTTGTGGCTGAAGAACTGTAAAGAGAGGAAAAAAACAAAATAGCTATAGTTCCGTGGTCTCCTCTGAACCTTATAAATTTCATGATAGTGGTTGGTGGCTTTTCAGACAGGTCGCCCAGATGGTTGAAGAGATACTCTCCAAAGGCCGTTTTCCTGGTACTGCAGAGACTAGGGCATTTGCAGAGGAAGTGTTCTGTATCCTCCTCTACGTCTGCATTGCCGCATCCTCTGCAGAATTCATCTGTACTTAGCCGCATTCTCTTCCGGTGGGTCGCCAATAAGTTGTGGCCGGTAATGATACTTACGAGAAGCCCCAAGTTTTGTCTATTTTGAGTGAGGATGAGTTTGGTTTTCAACTTGTCATATTTTGTTTTGCTTCTGGAGACACGGCATGAAGGGAGCGCTCTCCATCTTTCTTCTGCTTGTCGTTTGAAGTCAAGTGCTATATTAGATTTAACAAGTATTAGAGGAGGTAGGACTGCGCTTTGGACCATTGACAGGTCTTGTTCTGATCCCTTTCTTGCCAATTCATCCACCATCTCGTTCCCTGGAATTCCTTTGTGTCCTGGGACCCACCAGAGTGGCTTTGGGTAACCATGTTAAGCTCCTCGCGGTATCGTTTTATTAGCTCTGATTTTATAACCGCGGATGAGATTGCCTTTATAGCAGCTTAACTATCTATGTAGATATCAATCTCATTCCTAGTAACAAGTTTCGTGGATAATTCTCGTGTCGCCTCTGTTATCGCTAGGACTTCTGTTAGTGTGTTCCAGACACTACTGTGGCTTGGGAGCCTTAGTGATATTGCAATATCAGGTTCCGCTGAGTAGATACCCAAACCCACTCCTTCCTTTGTTTTGGACCCGTCAGTGAAGACTAAAATACTATGCGGGTTAATGGCCCTATCGTCTTCCCAGTACTCCCTTGATGGGATGACCGTTTTGACGTTTAGGCTGAAGTAGGGGGATGGCGGAAGATAGTCTGTGGTGGTGTCTAGGTGAGCCCATCTTGAGATGCTACGTTGGCCCGTGTGGCCCTTTCTCCATAGGTTGGATTCTTTTTGGCGTAGGACACTCATCGCGGCTGATTTCTTAACAAATAAGTCTATTCGAATCAGTGCGAGTATTGTTTCGAGTGCTGCGGTCGGGGTAGTTCTAATGGCGTATGTGGTTCCTGTGCAAGCAAGTCTCTGGATTTTAGTCAACTCCGTGTACCGTGTACCATTTAATTGTGTGTTGTTTGAATTGGTACTTATCGGACTCACTGCTCCAATCCCTTTTGTTGCTCAGCTTTGATTCGAATTTTGTTTCAAAGCAGTATTTCTTGAGCATATCGTCTCCTGGGTCAGTCCAGAAGCGGCACCGATTTGGATAGGGATAATCGCTCTTTGTTTACGATGCGTGTTTCTTTCCCGATGCCCTCTTTGCTTATTCTCAATATGGTCTCCTTGGCGATTAGCTCTAGCACTATGTGTAGCGGAGGTATACCTACGATCACCTCCAGTGCTGGGACAAGGTTTGCATGACTCCTGTTATACATACACAGGTTAATCTTTGCTCCTTGCTCAGTGATGTCATCATCGTAGCTAACCTTGTTCGGTTTACCCATGCCACTGCCCTGTATGTGATAATGGGTTTTACTATCATCATGTACATCCACCTCAGTGTAGCTGGGTTGCAACCCCAAGTCTTTCCTGAAATGTTCCTGTACACCATAAGTGCTCTGATGGCTTTGATTACCACAGCTTCTGCATGTTCTTTCCAAAGGAGTTTGCTATCTAGTGTTACACCTAGATACTTGACCTGTTTCTGTGGGTCGACCCCGATCCCTTCCAACAGGATAGGTTGCATACGCTTTAGCTGTCTTTTTTTGATGAAGGATATCACAGTGGTTTTGGTAGGATTCACTCCAAGTCCTACCATTTCGCACCATTTCTGTGTGATTCTTAGACCCCTTTGAAGGATTTCACATAGCGTTTCTTAGAGTTTTCCTCTTGCAACAATAACTATATCGTCGGCGAACCTCTGACACGTAATGCCGCCGTCTGCCAATTTGTGCACCAGTTCATCTACTACTAGGCTCCTCATCAATAGTGATAATACCCCTCCTTCTGGGCAGCCTCTAGTGGTGCTTAATGTGATGGTTTTTTGACCCACCTCTGTCTCAGCCGTCCTAGTTCTCAGCATGTCACACATCCAATTAGTTGTGGTGTGATTTACTTCTTTTATTTCGAGACTCCTCCTAATTGCTTCATAGGCTCCTTCGATATCTAGGAAAGCACATACTGCCGTTTCCTTACTCTCCAGTGCTTCCTGAACCCAACTCGTCAGCTGATAGAGCGCGGTTTCGGTGGATCTTCCTGCTCTGTAGGCATGTTGATTGTGGTGGAGAGGTATGCTTTCCAGCACAGTCATCCTTAGATGATTTATCTATTATCTTTTCTAGCGCCTTTAGCATGAATGGGGTCAGGCTGATGGATCCTTTAACCACTCAGGGGCATAGGGCGTTAACCACGCCTGCGCGCCATCTTGTTCGAAGCTCTGCAACGCGTTTGAGCTGCCTCCAACTCATTCCTAAAGAGCTCGATTTCTCCTCAGCTGTTTTGCGCCACGTCTGCCTAGGGCGCCCCGCTATTCTGCCTGCCTGGGTGAGCGGATTCCACTGTATGGCGTATTTCGCAATGGAGTTGTCTTCGCACCATAGGGTGTGTCCAATCTGCTGCTGCCACTTTCTCCTTCGTAGAGTAATGGTTATAGGTTCTTGGCCCGTTCTCGGATAAAGTTGTTCGTTGGAGTTACGGTTCGGTCAAAGATCCTTAAACCGATCCTTGCAGAGTGCGTGTGTTAATGGTGTCCCCCTTCCAAGTACTGCACCCATAAAGCAGCACTGATTCTACGTTGGAGCGGAACAGTCGTAGCCTGGTTCTAAAGCTGATAACATTACTTCTCCAGATTTTGCATAGCATTCGGAACGCAGCTTTAGTCTTCCCGATTCTTCTGCACACATCCAGTTTGGTGCCACCGCGATTAGCCGAAACAACACTTCCTAAATATAGAAAGTTATCAACTTTCTCGACTTCCTGTCCGGCAATGTTAAGTTGAGCGCGGGTATTAGAAGTGTTCAGGGCTTTTGGCTGTGTTTATTTTTAGCCCCACTTTGCTTGCCTCACCTTCTAGATTTTGGGTCATCAAATAAAGATCCATTATCCCACGTGAAAGCAGACAAACATCGTCGGCGTAATCTAGGTGTTTAATGTAAGATGTCATCGTCCAACAAAATCCATAATTAGCTTCCGTCAATGCTGCACAGAGTGCATCGCTGATAACCACCAAGAACAATAGTGGGGACAGTATGCACCCTTGACATACTCCACTTTGGACTTCGATACCTTACCATTGTGCACGACGTGACACTTACCGCCCTCATATGTAGCCTTGATAATTGCTATAAGTTTTTCTGGAATGCTTTTCTTGCGCAAGGCCAACCAATGGTCGATGCAGGAGGATCCAGCGCTAAAGCCTGCCTGTTCGACATCGAGAGTTGAATCTACATAAATGTTCTTTAATTCGTTCTAGAATTATTCTAGCTATTATTTTGGCTACAGCTGGAAGAACGCATATACCTCTCCAGTATCCGCACTCCATCAAGTTTCCCTTCTTTGGAAGCTTAATGATCATCCCCCTTTTCCACTCCTGTGGAAATTGTTTACTATCCCAAGCTCTCCGTATTAGCGGATGCAGCAAATCTAGCGATGTATTTGGCGCCGCTTGAATTAGTTCGGCAGGGATGCCATCAATACCTACCGCTTTGTTCTTTTTGAAGGACATGATTGCTGTTATTATTTCGGTTTTACTGGGAGGTACGGTGCGAATTCGGGAGTTTGTTGATTCGAACTGCTCATTCGAATTCGAGATCATACCATCGTCTAAGTGGTTTAGCACTGTGGTAAAATGTTCTCTCCATCTAGTGAGCTGGTCCTTATCCGAGATCAGAAGGTTACCTTCTACGCTCTTCACTGGGTGTTGTTTTGAGTTCCGAACACCAGAGAGCACCTTAGTGATGTTATAAACAGTCCTATTGTCGCATCTGCTTGCTGCTTCTTCAGCCCTTGAACCTACTGAGATGATATGCTGACGCTTGTCACGTCTCACACTACGCTGCACTCCTTTCTCCTTCGCACGATATTGGGCTTCAAGCTCAGTTCTCTCTACTGCTGAGGCTGCTGCAATCCGAGCCTTGATTGCTGTACGCTCATCAGTCCGTCTCCAGGTATCTGTAGAAAGCCATGTGCCGTGCCTTTTACCGACAGATGTGCGTGCCCCGGTCGCAGAAGCATTTCTCCCAGCACTCCAGTGGTCATCCATGTTCTCTTGCAGTATGCTGCTGATTACTTCTGCTTCTAAGGCAAGGTGGTCCCTGAACTGTTGGCGCACTTGGGGAACCTTGAGCCTGTCGATATTAAACCTGGTGATGTTAAGTAGGTTTGAGCGTAGCTGATGACGGATGCAGTACGAAGGCGTAAATGAGCTACAATAAGATGGTGATCTCGTTCTTGTCCGATGTCAGCTCCACGTCTGTTTCGGACGTCCAGGAGACAATTTCTAAAGTGGCGACTGATCGCATTGTGGTCGATCTGGTTGCATGTTCGTTGCCTATCAGTAGAGACCCAACTGATCTTGTGGCAGGTGTTATGCTTAAACAGCGTACCTCCGATGACAGGCGAACCCCACAGCCGGATCAGTAGAAATGCGGTGAAGTGGGAAGGTTATAATGCCTTATTTTCGGATCATATCCTCGCTGATAAAGGGAAGAAGAAGAAGCGTACCTCCGATGACTAGGTGATTGGTATTGCAGAAGTCCACAAACCGCTCACCGTTGTCATTACGGTCTCCCACGCCGTGAACTTCCATCATGTGCTTAAGCATGGTGTTGTCGCTACCCACCTTGTCATTGAGATCTCCCATTACCATTGCGATGTCCCCATTAGGCGTTTGGTTGTAGGCGGCACCTAAGTGGCTATAAAAATCATCCTTTTCATCCTCAGTCGCACCTAGAGTTGGAGCATAACGCTGCATGGTGGTCATTTTTCTAACTCTACTCTGGAACCTAGCTGTCAATATCCGGTCACTATGGGGTTTCCAGGATATGAGGCTACTACGTGCTGCTGGAGTTAGCACGAGTCCTACTCCGGAACTCCGTGCACTTCCAGCTGGCTTACCAGAGTAAAGCATGACAGTGCTTTTTGTTGGGGATATGTATTCCCCAGCATCGAACCATCTTACGAGTATCTCGCTCAGCCCTAAGATATCTTTTTTATACCGTGCGAATTCGGGCTCCAATTGGAGGAATCTGGCGTTATAAGGCTTCCTTGAGTGAGTCCAAGAGGGTCTTAACGTTCCAGAATCCGATCGTTGTCCGTGTTCGATAGCCAAAGGTCGTCATCAAATTATCCGTCCGTACCCGAGGCGTTGGTTTCCGTTTCGGAGCAATTAGTTTTTTTACGGTTGCAGCTCGCTGGGCCACAGACCAACCGACATTTATGCTGTTTTTTTGCGCAGGAAAAACCATTCTTCATCTCCCGTTAGCAATTTCCGAAGAAATTACCAGATGCCGCCACGAAGGGGTGGGAGTAGGGCTTACTAGCAGAGTTGCTAGGTTTTCGGCTGTTGTGACTCTTTCTCGTCACTTAGAGGACCAACACCTATCGGGAGATGCTGCCCCTACGAGGCCTTTCTTAGTCATTTACCTGTCATTTTAGAAATCCTCCAACGGTTGCTCTTAATTTGGTTGGTTTTTAGTTGGTCTCATTGTGTGTCAACTATGAATCCTTCCTCTAAATCCTCTTGATGTCTCCACCATTTAGAACAGGTAATTTTCTTCTTGCCTCATTCAATAAGGATGTTTTCTTTTTCTCACAACTCACAATTAAAAGGCACCATTGCGAGAGTGAATTACTCACCCCTCCATTGCATAAGGACGTTTTTTTACAATTTCCTTCAACCAACAGCTTTCTATGTGTTAATTAAGAATTTCATTTCAGAACATTTCCTTTTCTCTGTTTATTTTCCACTACCTCTAAGTGTTCATCTCTTTCAGTACTCCTTAACAATAGGCAAACTATTAAAAAAAAAAAGAAAAACAAATCCCCTCTAAACAATTTTAAAAAGGAAAGAATTTTTTTTCCATTTTAATTAACTCATAGTATTTTTGTTCTTTCTTCTTTTTCTCGTTTCTTTTTTATACGTTTTATGCATTCCCACTTCTTCACCTTAAAAAAAAACCCTTGCTGTTCACTATACATTTGAAAAAAAAAAAAAAACGTTAAATGTTCTCTTTAACTAAATGTGCGTAAATGTATGGCTGAATAATTCACAAAATAAAAAAAATTATGTGCAAAATTGGATATGTGTGTGTAGGGCGACACTTGGTCAAGGCATCCGATCTGGTTGTGGTATAGTTCCCATTACTGGACCCGGAGGACTTCAACACTATGCCACAGCTGACCGTCGTTCCAGTGGCAGCCTAAGGGTAAGTACATCATTAACACTCTCTCTCTCTCTCTCTCTCCTAACCTAATTAGACTTAAAAATATTTCAAAATATATAAAAAAAAAATCGTATAATTTCTGTCTCTAGCCTGTATTGCTGTGAAGCTTTAATTGTTTATTATTTTTCCATATATATACATATCTGTTGAAAGAAAAAAAATAGCACAACTTATGTTTTGATTAATGTTTAGAATGTGCCATCTAATTGTTTAGTAAGTTCTATTTGTTTGGTATAATTCCATATAAATGTATTCTCTGTTATGTATGCAAACTTCAGATGTTGCATGCACGTCGGCAGATAATCCATTACAATATATACATATACGTTTTTTTCTACAAAAAAAAAAATAAATCAATAAATAAAACACAATCAAATCAAAACAGGATTTTTTACACTCGTTCCCTCCTCTATATATACAAATACCTAACCTACAACAGATTGAAATTATTTTTTACGTTTAACAAAATCTGAAATAAGCATGAAAATATTTTACATCTGTGATTTCCTTCAAAACTGAATAATGGTATACATTAAATATAAATATAAAAATAAATTAAAGTTTTTATTACTTAATTCAATTATGCTTCTGAAAAAAATAAAAACAATTTTAAAATGTAAATAGATTTAATATAAACAAATACTATTAGTTCGACGAGAGAAACTATTTTATTGTATATAAATTTTATTTTTCTAAACGATGCTGCATTTATTATAAAAACAAAATTTCAAACTACATTCAAGCACACGTTCGATAATTATTTTAGTACTTTTCCATAATTCCTAGAGCATATATTTTTTCTTATTGAATTTTAAAATTAACTTAACGTTTGAATTTATTTTGAATTTATTTAAAAGTTAAGTTTATCTATCTATTCTATGTTATTTTTATATTTCAGCATTTGGTGTCAGTAATTCTAAAGCTCTTTTTCAGCAGCACATTTATTTATTTATTTATTTATTCATATTAAATGATTTTACAATTCATAAACGAAGTTACATACAATTTATGTTTTGTGGAATAATAGTAAAGATAGGTGTCATTCTGTAGTCTTAAGGGAACTAGAGACAAATAGCGTAACCCCAAAATTAATAAAAAATTACGTATAGGGTAAATGTAGTTATATATTTTTTTTTGTAAATACATTACACTCAAAAATAGAAGATTGAGAAAAAAGAAAGAATTCGAAAAATTCGAAAAACAATACTTACTAAATTCTGTTTATTAATAAATACTAATTAATAAATTCGACCGATGGGAAATAAACAAACAGTGAGAGAAACAACGATATGTATTTGTTTGCATACATTTTTTCTGTAATATTCAACCGTGCAGGGAAGGCAAAGGGATCTTAGCTCATACAGCCATGAACGTGATCAAAATGCTTTCATACATACATACATACATTTTCAATGGCCCGATAATCCTTCATGAGGGGGTAGGATGCTCAGGTGGACCCTCCATCCTTCTTGATCCTCCGCCATCGACCCCAACTCATCAGGAGGAATCCTTAGACGGCTCCAGGAGAGATGCCAGACTTGGTCCAACCATCTATTTCTAGGCCTACCTGATGCCACGGCCACCATGGCACGTCTTGGAAGCCGGTCTGGGGGCATACGCACTACGTGACCAAACCATCGAAGCATAGATCAACATTGCTGTAGTAGTAGCTGATCAACATTGAGCGCCTCGCGTACTCTGATATTGCGCACTCGATCCCTACGAGTTATTCCAGCAACACCGCGAAGGAACCTCATTTCGGCAGCTTGTACCCGCAATCTTATTCTTTCGGTCACTACCCAAATTTCATGAGAGTTGGAAGATGCACCGAGTTAAAAACCGATAGCTTAGCTTGAACACTAAGTTCGGCCTTCCTTACAACAGATTGGCCAAGCTCTCTCAAAATTGATCCAGCCTGACCAATTCTACAGGATAACTCGGCATTGCTCTTCCCATCACTCGTGAATAAGACCCCGAGGTACTTAAACTTATCCACCTGCTTCAGTGGAACTCCACTAACATGCAGAGTGCACTGAATGGTTTTCTTTGGAAACGACCATTACTTCTGACTTGTTCACGTTAATCTTCATTCCAGCATCATCACAAACGGCTACAAACCTTTCGAGTGCGCGCTGAAGTTCGGTTTCAGAGGACCCAAGGATGACCAAATCATCCGCAAAGAGCAAATGACTAATCCTTAGGTCTTCCACTTTGAAACATTCTCCGCCACGGCTGCGCTGTAACATCGAATCCATATATACAATGAAGAGGAGAGGTGACAAAACGCACCCCTGACGGAGTCCAACGCCCACAGTGAAGGGTATTGATTTAACACCGTTTATCCGAACACAGCTTCTACAGTTTGTATATAAAGACTGAATCGCCCTTAACAGAGAACCATCAATCCCATACTCCTGCAGAACACTCCAGAGTTTGCCTCGAGGAACCCTATCATATGCTTTTTCCAAATCTACAAAACAAGTGTAGACAGGTTTGGCATATTCCCAGGTCTTCTCAAGAACCATTCTGAGAGTGAACAAATGGTCGGTTGTGCTTCTACTGGGACGAAAACCGCACTGCTTACCCCCAAACTGCTCTCAACCACAGCTCTAGAACGCGTTTCTAGCACCTTAGCGAAGAGGTGAGACTTAAAAGAGATATATCCCTGTAGTTGGCGCAATCTCTTTTGTCCCCTTTTTTAAAAAGAAGAACTATCACCCCCATTTGCCAATCAGCAGGTGTTTCACCGCATTCCCAGGCCACTTTAATGACACGCGAGGGCCATTGAACTCCCTCTTCACCTAAAGCCTTGAGCATTTCTGGCCGAATTTCATCCACACCAGCAGATTTGCCAGCCTTTAGCGCTTTGATCGCCAAAGTTACTTCCTCTACCGTAGGACTACTTTCCGCCCAACTCTCCACAATAGGTCTGTCATCTTCGGTGCCCTGTTCGGGATTGAGCAACTCTGAAAAGTGCTCGCTCCATCTGCGTAAGATGTCCTTCTCATTGGAAAGAAGTGTACCGTCTTTGGATTTGACTCCTTCAACGATATTCAACTTTTTTCCTCTGAGTCGGCGGAGGGTTTGCCAGAACATCTTATTTGCAGATCTGTGGTCACGTTCCAATTTTTCGCCAAACGACTTCCAAGACTGTTCTTTCGCTGTTTTCACAGCTAATTTGCAGGTTCTTCGCGCCTCAGTGTACCGATTTCGAGAATCGGAGTTCCCCAAGTGAATCCACACCTTAAAGGCTCTCTTCTTCTCTCTGATGGCTTCTTGAACTCCGGGCGTTTTAAACCAAGCTGTTCTTTTCTCACCACCAGCCGCCACACCAAGCCGCTTCACTCCACAAACATCTCCCGCAGACGCAATACCCGCTGTTGCAAACAGTTGCCATTCTTCCTCTACATTTGATGGAACATTTGGAGTTCGTTCAAACCTTTCAGATATTTGCCGCGCAAATGTCTCCCGTATCTTATCGCCCTGTAACCTCTCGCATCGCATGCGTGTAACCATCCTTGGTTTACGCTTTGGTAGGGGAGGCACTCTCTCTCGCTGAGATACAATTTGCACAGCACTAAGTCATGATCAGTTGACAGTTCGGCCCCTCTCAATACGCGAACATCACAAACCATTCTCTTCAGACACGATGGTACCACAAAGAAATCGATCAGCGACTTCTGCTGAAGACTCTGATGGTACCATGTGTATTTGTGAATATCTTTGTGTGGAAAGATAGTGTTCGTGATGGATAACCCATTTTCACAACAAAGATCCAGCAACTTTTCTCCGTTCGCGTTTTGATCAGGATCACCGTTCCTCCCAATCACACTCCCCCATGTCATAACATCTACACCCAAATGAGCATTGAAGTCACCCATCAGGACAAAAGAATCCATATCTGCAACCTTTTCAAGGGCAACATCAACTTCATCTAAGAAAGCTGCGTACTTTGACTGAAGATTCGGTGCATACACCTGCACCAATGCCAGAGTTGATCTTTCGTGCTTGAGCTTTAAGATCGCAACTCCCCCTCCTAATGGTATCCACTCCAATACTCTGTCTGTCAATCTGGGACTTGTGAGTATCCTCATTCCCGCCTGAGCAGACATTGAGGGTGCGACTCCTGACAAAAAGAGCTTCCACCCATTTGAAAGGTCCACAGTTTTAGAACCTCTCTGCTTTGTTGAAGAGACGCCAACTATATCTAGTCGACTTTTAACAGCCTCCCCAACAAGCTCAAGGTCCTTCCCTGTGAGCGATGAGACGTTCCATGTGCCGTTCGATGCCGCTGTCGAAATTCAGAGAGTCCATCTGTGCTCCTAACGGTGCACAGCGAGCTCACCCCTTGACCCCCGTAATGGTTCGAGAGACCATTGACAGGAGGCTCGTAGCCATTTCTGGTTTGACCCGGCCGGCTGCCGAGCGGGACATGCCGACCACCAGTCGCTCGCATACTGATACCCTTCAGGTCTGGCTCCAAAGGATGCCCTGGCTTACCATGCTTGGCAATATCCGAGGCCGGTCGTTTCCTTCTTGTCATCATGGGGTGTGCGCTTTGTTAGCCATAACTGGATTGTATGGATGGGAATAACTATTAAGTTACCCCATCTGTATATCCCAGTCATGTTGCCCGCCCCCCACCACGAGGAGGTCAGCTGCCAGGGGGGCATGCTTTCATTTAATTGGTTATAACGTTTTGTACGGGGAAATCATGTGTGTATATTCACGTTATTTTACCTGAAATAACGGCAACGTGCACACATGATTTTTATTTTTTTTTTCTGGTATGGCACCGTACCTTTCTTCTTCCTCTTTTTCTTCCTTTTATCGGCGAGGTTATGATCCGAAAATAAGAGATCACAACCCTCCCACTTCACTGCATTCTACTGATCCGCCTGTGGGGTTCGCCTATTTGACCTCAGAAAATATCGGCAGGCCCGCCGATTTTGGATCACTCGATGACTGAGGCCAATGAAATGCCGATGTTGTCGCATTTGTGTGACCCAGGCGTTTATAGGCCTGCCTTTCTTACATTCCGATGTCTTCGGAACGTGCATTGATATTGCCTTTTTAACGGGGTTCAAATGATCTCTTCTTTGAACGTGGCAATACCAGCTAAGCCGGTCGAGCTCTATTTTTTGTACGATGGTTTCCTTGATGTGAAAGCTTCCACGGATCTTCGAACTTCTTACTCGATCAAGCTTTGTCACTTCTGCTGTAATGCATCTTCATCTCAGCCGCCGTTAATTTACTCTCATACGTTTTGTACATCGTCCAACATTGTGAACCGTATGTGAGCGCTGGACGCACAACTGCGGTGTAGAGCCTTCCTTTCAATTTAGGTAGCATTTTTCTGCCACAGAAGATAGCGGAATTTTCTCGCCACTTCACCCACCCTACGCTTACGCGATGATTGATGTCGTCATCACAAGTTGCTTTGCTATTGATCATAGATCCCAGATATTTGAACTTTTCGCACTTGGGAAGCACTGTTCTATTCAAGTAAATGTCTGGAATAGGTCTGAGTGGATCAGAGAACGGACAGCACAAGTACTCTGTCTTTTTGGAACTAATGCGATACCCATTTCCCTCCAGAACGTCCACCGACACATCAAGTGCTCGTTGCAGAGATGTAGGATCCTCACTTATGAAGGCTCCATCGTCAGCAAAGAATAGCTGATGTACCTTGGGGTACATCACTTTACCTTCAAGCAGATAATCAAGGACTGATATAAAAAGCAAATGACCTAAAACGCTTCCCTGGTGCACCACGACTTTGATTGGGAACTCTTCAGTTACTCCAGCCGGGCATCTTACTCTTGTCTTTGCTCCTTCGTACATGTCCATGATCATTTGTACATAGGTTTCTGGAACCCCTCGTTATCTTAACACCGCCCATATCAGATCTCGTGGTTGTCTGTCGAATGCCTTTTCAAAGTCAACCAATATAATATGCGTGGGCGCCGTGGCGTAAGTGGTTAGTGCGTCGGATCACTACGCACGAGGTTCCAAGTTCGAATCTCAGAAAACACCAACAAGTTTTTTCACGGTCCCACCTCTCGCGAGCGTCTGTCAAACATCCGAGAGTATTGCTGTCACGAAAATGCTTCTCAAATCGCCGTTCGGATTCGGCACTAAACTGTAGGTCCCTTCCATTCGTGTGAAAAATATAACGCACACAACATGAGTGGTTGCGAGAAGCTAGGCCCTGGCACTTTAAAGAGCTGTTGCGCCAAATATTTGTTTTGTAATACAATATGCAAATCCTTTAAGGAATCAGGATGTTTTTCCATTATGATCCTTATACTTTGGATTGCATCTGTGGTTGATTTACCCGCGACAAACCCACACTGATCATCAGATAGCCGTATTATTTTTCGCATTTGGCCACCTAATACCCGCTCAACGATCTTCATGGTGTGTGACATCAGCTTGATCGAACGGTAGTTATCACAGTTTCGCGTATCACCCTTCCCTTTGTATACAGGGAGAAGGTAACCCTTCCTCCATTGAATCGGCATTGGGTCACCCCTCACAAATTTGGAGATAAGAATTCTTAGCCATCTGAACCCGATGTCTCCCATCTTTTTCCAAAACTCAGAGGGCATCTCGTCTGGCCCAACCGCTTTTCTTTTTTCGGAGTATTTGACCGCCTCACTAACTTCTTCGACTGTAATGTCGGGTATTTCTTCACAGTTGCGGGTGGCTCTTGGAAAGTATAGCTGGGGAAACGGTTCATTCAAAAGTTCTTCACAATACTGCCGCCACCTCTGCAGAATTTTGTCGTCATCCACAAGAAGCTGGCCATGAGCATTGTTAATGAACTTTGGCGAACAAATCTCCTGAGCATTCCTCCTTCTTTGTGCGGGTATTTTGAAGATGGTTGCGCTCTTGTTCATATTGTGTCGTCGCAGCCCATGAATAGCTTGGTTTGCATCAGAAACCGGGGAAGATATTTTCTCCAACTCCCGATACAGGCCCTCCGTACTCTCTGCTTGAAGCTGGCCGCACTTCTTCGCTTTTTTCTTGTAACATCTGTACTCGTTTCCCACTTCGAGTCGAGCGTTTTCGTCTCTATTATTAGAGCGGCACTCTGATGAAGCTTTGAAAGCCACAATCTTCTTATGTATCACTTCTTTAGCTTGATCACTCTACCACCATGCTTCTCTTGTGTGTTGGTGATGTCCTTTCGAAGCTCCTAGCAATGATTTGGCCTTCTTTAAGCAAGTTCGCTGTAGGGAATCCGTTATATTTTGTACTCTGCACTCTTCATCCTCAGCTCCGGTGTTGGTGTGAGAGAGGTAATATTTCATCACGAAAACAAAAGCCTCCCCTTTTTCTTTGTCCAGATTGTACCACTTGATTTTCTCAGAGACCCTTGTTTGCTTGCTGTTCTTCTATGTCTTCATACATATTTCTCTTAGCAGGAGACGGTGTTGCTTGATGATCGCCTCTCCCAGGATCACTTTGCATTCCTTACTGAGGTATTCCTTACATTATTATGTATAACATATTATATTATTAGTCCATAGTTTGGATTGAAATATAGAGGGGCCAACTACAAGTTTCTTTTTAAAAATGCAATAAAATGAACAAAATGAAATTTTTTCCATGTGTTATGGCTTTGTTAGTAAGAGCAAGCATTCTCATTAATTATGGAATACAACGTCGTTCAAGTGGCTGCCTCGGCTGGCTTCGCAGTAGCGCATTCTATCACTCCAATTTTCCAAGACCTTGTTGATGGTTTCGGGCTGTAGCTCACGGATTGCTTGGATGATATTGGCCTTAAGTGCTTGAATCGTTTCCGGATTGTTGGCATAACATCGGTCATTCACGGTTCCCCACAAAAAAAAGTCAAAAGGGGTCAAATCGTAGCTCCGAGGCGACCAATTGACATCACCAAGACGGCTGATAACACGATTTGGTAATTTGGTGCACAAAAGACCGATTGTGACATGGGCTGGGTGGCATGGCGCTCCATCCTGCATGAACCAGAGGTCGTCCAAATCCATGTCTTCAATTTCAGTAAAAAAAAAAAAGTCGTTAACATGGCTCTGTAACGCCCACCGTTGACCGAAACGTTGTTCCCCGCCTCATTTTCGAAGAAAAATGGTCCAATGATGCCACCACTCCACAATCCGCACCAAACTGTCACTCTCTGTGGATGCATTGGCTTCTCGACAATAACGTGCGGGTTTTCCAAACCCCAGATGCGGCAATTTTGTTTGTTAACGTAGCCGCCGAGATGAAAATGTGCCTCGTCAGAAAAGATGATTTTTCGCCCAAAATCGTTGTCCAATTCAAGCTGCTCTAAGGCCCAAACTGAGAGCGATAACGAAGCGGATGGTCGTGCGCTTTCAATTGGTGAATCAATTTGACCTTGTAAGCGAATAATCCTAGATCTTTGTGCAGAATTCTCCTCAGGCTAGTGCGTGAAATGTTGAGCTGTTGAGATCGATGACGAGTTGATGTTCGTGAATTGAGTCTCACACTCTCAGCTACAGCAGCCACATTCTCGTCTGTGCGCACCGTACGACGACGGGGACCATGAGTGTTGTCCACTAGCATACCAGTACAGCAAGCGCGGTGGGTGCTTCATTTCGGCCAAAACTTCTTTTCAAAAAACGCACTGTTTGGGCTACACAGCACTCACTTTGGAAATAAGTTTTCAATATTTCCCAATGTTGTTTAAGCGTAAAGCGACTCATTTCGTTCCGCGGAGGTATGATACTGACTTTCTGTCAAGATTTCGAGCGGGAAACAGCTGTCAGTGTCAAAATAACCTAGGATTTAAAAAGAAATCACTAGATGGCCCACCCGTTATATGTACCTCTGCAAAAAGTTCACCAGAAGGTGATATTAGAACTATTGAGAGCCTTTTTGAATTCTCTCTGACAAATTTTATATATACGGTTTTTATAGTTACCGCGAAAATGTAGTTGTTGAAATATAGACAATAATCTAGTTGTGGCAGCAGCTAGCAGTACTGATATTTTGGTGCTTCGAAAAACCTGCTCGACTAACAGAATTGAAAAATACATATATATATTTGTTCGGCTAAGTTGCTGGCAGTGGCATTCTTGCTGTCTCCTTATATTCTTGAAAGAGTACTCATATCGAATCTCGGCTGCACGGAAGTTTTCCCGAGTACGCCTGGCTCTGCACTAGATGCTTTGCTAAACTTACCTCCCCTCGATACTTATATCATGGGTTGCACTATCAAAGCCATCCATCGTCTTAGGCGGGGCGGTTTTTGATACACTTCACACTGGAATTTTGGTGAACTTGTGCGACATTTATCTTACGACTCCTGTCTTATGGATATGCCGTCTGATGCAATGACACCAGAACTCCAGCTGATGCACAAATTCAGAGTCGACTTTCCTTGTGTCCAGGACTGGCTTCGGCCAGAGTCTGAGTCGGTAATGGAATGTAGTCGTATTTTCACGGATGGTTGCAAAACCAGTCAAGGGTCTGGCGCTGGTGTCTTCGTGGAGGTCGACAACATTAGATTTCACTTTTCGTTAGGCAAACATGCGTCTGTTTTCCAAGCGGAAACTTATGCAATCCTAATGGCCATGAACTATGTTGTGAAGAACAGGTGGAAGGGACGTAGCATTTGTGTCTGTAGTGACAGTCAGGCTGCGCTTAAGGCCTTGCTTAACCCTTTAACCACTTCCAAAATAGTTCGTGAAACCAAAAACTCTTCGAACTCGGTCGCAAGGCTGAATTTTCTGTCTCTTATCTGGGTCCCTGGTCACACTGGGATCTTGGGGATCGAGATCTCTGATGAGATTGCTGGACAAGGCTCAGAGGAGGGTTTCTCAGGTCCCGAACCCGCGTTGGGTCTCCCTGTGTCCTCGGTTAGGGCTTCCATTGACGTCTGGGTCTCTCACGAGCACAATTGTGTGTGGCATAACTCTCCAAGATGCAGGTTGACTAAACGCATGCTCCCGGACATCTGTAAGAAATCAGCGGCATTTTTGCTGTCTCTCAGCAGAAAAGACTGTAGACAACTTATTGGCGTCTTGACAGGCCACTTTGCTTTTGCCAAGCACCTTAACGTGTTGGGCTTAAGTAACACTACAATCTGCGACGCTTGTGGAGAGAGCGACGACACCGCGGAACATTATCTCTGTGAGTGTCCGGCCTTTGCTCGTATCAGGTGGCAGATCCTCGGTGGGGATGTGGTGAGTGCTGGTACTGTAAGCTCCTCACCACTGAAGTGCTTGCTTGGTTTTCTTAGAAAGACAAGGAAATTCCAATAAAATGGGTAAATCAGGGTTTGCTCTCTGGTAGTACAATAGACCAGTTGCGTCTGAGTGCTCCAGTTGAGCGTTTCCTATCCCGACAAAAAAAATTCATATCGAATATTTGAATAAACTTATAAACTTAAAATAATCCATATAATTTTGGTTGTTGTTCAAATGAATGTATGTATATACCACTCCTCGCATACTCAAATGTATTATTACCACTCCTTCTAATAAATTGTTATATGTCCTTAAATATCCTGGAGACCCTTGAGAGAATGCATCATATCCATTATGCCCACGACTAAGTAAGTCCCCTTGCTCGCCTCCAACCCATAAGAGATACTTTGAATACAATCCCACTAATACAGAGTTTCGATTTTTTTCAGAATCTTTCCTTTATTGGTGCTCAGAGTTGGAGTTAAGGAACATCATACATTTTACATGACATACATATACTATTGAGATTTGATGATTTAACTCAATTTGATTTTCAGTTTCATACTTACCCCTTCTGTACTCTTACAACAGACTATAAGGTACACACTGGTAAATTGCACCCCATTTTGACAAGCCAATTTCTCTTAACATATTGAGTAGTAGCAAAACCCTAATGTGAGCCAGAATTACAGCTCTATCCAGACTCATTTTAGTCAACCCAATTGCAAACACACAGGCTATACATTGTCCAATGAAATAGAAACAAAGGTGGGGTAAATTTGTAGTCCTGAATCCCCTCATTACATAAGTAAGATTCTGTTTTAGTAAAACTTCATTTCCTCGAAAGGATGTCTAACTATCACGCATCATTAGTGAGACTAATTAATTTGTAAGGAATTGTCTTTTATTTAATCATCCAACGCCCACAATTTACCCACAGAATGCTAAATAATTTAAACTGATATCAGTTATATTTTACTATATGAAATTTGTTACATTTAATTTAATTCATACGATAAATAGTTAAGGTTGTATCTTTTATTCACACCTAGATTCCAGCAAATATCGCTATATTCTATATATTTTTCTCCACTTTCTTTAAATTTACTTTATTTCTGCACAAAATCTTATAAAATTTACAAATCAACGAAAAATCAAAAATATTGCAAAACAAAATCAAAACAACACCAAATTAAAAAAACTAAAAAAAATAACAACAAAACTCTTGCAGATAAAAAAAAAACAAAAAGGAAATACAAAATTTACTAAATAAATCAAAACAGAACCAATTTTATTAAAATTAATATATTTAATAATAATTTTTTATAGCTCTGTATATAGTAGTAAATGTTAATGCTAATCTAATAATAATATTAATAAATTCATAAATAATGCTTTTAAATGTGAAATTGAGCAAAGAAATATATAAATTCAAATTAAAAGTGTAAATTGCTTATGAAAACTTAAAGAAAAAAATAATAATTATATATCATAATAATAATAGTATGCCATATGCATTATATTGTAATTTATGTAGAAAAATGCAGAGCATCTCGTAATTCGTGGAAAAAAAAAACTGTATGTAGCTGCTGTATTTTAAAATTACAACAACTATGATTGAATAATCGTTCATAATAAACTAATGAAATTCCCTTGCAGAATAAAAACAATAAATTTAATGAAAATCAGTATTGTAGAGAATATTTGTTTTTTCATTTCCTGCCATTGGGTTTGGGCTTTGAATTGCCAGTGTACAGATTTTTTAAGACATTTTTTGAAATGTTCTCCGCCCCTTAGATCTGTGTTTTTAAGAGCAATTTAACCCTCTAACAGGTAAAATTAAAATAATGACGGAAGGTAAAACTGAATTTTTATTTAGGTGACATATTGGTCTAAGAAGCACGAATTTAGTGCTAAGATAAAAAAAAAAAATTATTAATTTAGCCACCAGGTAAACAAATTGGAAGGCCGCCTCAGGGCAGTCTTGCCCATTTTAGTCAAAAAAAATTCGTTGAATTTATTGGATTTCGGATTTTCGATTTCTGATACGAAACAGTAGACCGTATCCTGTCTGACCTTTTTTGATGCGATCAGTTTCAGCATGAAATGATAATGCTTTTTATGGTATAGTTATTCTTATTGGATGGAATGCATTTGTCCCCACTAGCTTTGTCCTCAACGGTAGTTGTAAATTGGATGTTGATACTTTCGGCATGATCAGCTCGATTTGATTCTTCAGAAATCATATTACTAATCTTATGCTAACAAAATCTTTAAAAATCTCCAATAAGACATTCCAGGAAACTGTAGGGCGGATGAACTCGCTAGACAGGGTACTATTCTAAGTATTCTGCCAGATAGGCAAGCCCTTGGTATGCCCCTCGCTACATGCAAGCATCTACTGAAGCTGAACGCTATTAGTAAGACCAACCTTAGGTGGGATAGTGGCTCTACGTGTCACATTTTGAGGCAGATCTGGCCTAAGCTGGACCAGAAACGTAGTGCCGAGTTGGTTAAACTAAAGCGATTACAGATCAGCTGCGCTATCGGTGTCATCACCGGACACTGTCTAATCGGCCAACATGCCAAAAGACTTGGCGTCTTTTCCAATGACTTCTGCAGGAGCTGTAGGGACGAGGAGGAGGAGGAAACCATTCTTCACTTCCTATGCACATGTCCTGCTCTATCACGCAAAAGAATGCTCCATCTAGGACAGGCATGTCAAAGGTACGGCCCGCGGGTCATGACCGGCCCGCGAGACAATTAATTACGGCCCGCGAGATCAATTCAATAATGCTATATTTTCATGTGTGTTTCATTTCAATTACTTTTGGAATGCACCTAATTTGTGTTTTTAAATACCTACATATGTAAACAATTTCTTACGGTGAGTGGAAGAAAAGAATAGACTTACCTACCCCGTAAAGAACAGAACAAAAAAGAATTGAAAAGTGCAGCACTGTTTGCTGGTATGTATTTACCTATTTTGTGTTGTTTTTCCATAGGAAGGGGAACCACACCAGTTCCTTGATTGTGTGTTCCCCACACTTTTTTTATATGGAGTTTTAGTTTACTCGAAAATGTGCAAGTAAGCGCGTAAGGTCGTTTGTCTGTCTTGATTATTTAAAACACTTCCGTGAATAGAGAGGCTTTGTTCCGTTTATCTTATTGGTGGCGAGTTCGGTTTAATAAAGTGCATTTAGTAAAAATTGTTAACCTTTGCAATGTCAACTAAAAGAAAGGTCGATAGTGAGTGCCGAGTTTTCCAGTCAAAGTGGGAAATTTCGTATTTTTTTTATTGTATGGAAAGGTAAACCACTTTGTTTGATTTGCAATCAGATTATTTCCGTTTGTAAAGAATTTAATGTGAAAAGACACTATGAAACGAATCATAAAGACAAGTTTGAGTTATTTACCGACGAGATAAGGCAAGAAAAACTGGTATCTTTCAAAACTAAACTTGCGGAACAACAATCGTTTTTTAAAAAATCAAAAACTGGCAGCGAGAATGCAATGAAAGCTAGTTATTCGATCACATTAAAGATTGCCAAAAAATCAAAAGCTTTTAGTGACGGCGAATTTTTAAAAGAATGTATGCTAGATGTGGCCGATATTTCATTTCCATCACAGAAACAAGTCATTCAAGAAATACCCCTAACTAGAAATACAATTGCTTCCAGGGTTAATGAGTTATCCGAAAATTTGGACTTTCAACTTAAAGATAAAATTAAAGAATTTATCTGGTATTCCTTAGCAGCCGATGAAAGTACAGATATCAAAGATACATCACAGCTTGCTGTATTTATTCGTGGAATTGATAAAGATTTTAATAACACAGAAAAGTTGCTGCAGTGCATACCTTTGAAGAGTACTACCACAAGTCAAAATATTTACTCAGCAATTGAGCAATTAGTACCACGTTATGAGTTGGATTGGAGTAAATTCTGCAGTATTACCACAGATGGTGCACCGTCCATGGTCGGTAAAAATGCTGGTGTTGTGACGAAACTACGGAATAAAATTTTAAATGAAATTAAGAGTGAACGACCAAAATTCGTTGGAATTCATTGTATTGTACATCAAGAAGCCCTGGCCTCTAAATTGCTGAAAATGGATCATGTGATGAATCCCATAATTAAAACAGTTAATTTTATTAGAAGTAGAGGAATAAATCATCGCCAATTCACACAATTTTTAAAAGATCTTGATGAACAATTTTCAGACATTCCCTACTTCGCAGAAGTTCGGTGGCTTAGTCGTGGATCAATGCTTAAGCAATTTTTCGAATTGCGTAAATATATTGTTACGTTTATGGCTCAAAAGGGTAAACCGATGGAACACAGTGATGAATGGTGGCTCGACTTTGCGTTCTTAGTAGATATGACGGAACACTTGAATAATTTGAACGTTAAACTTCAAGGAAAAAGTGTAATCATTACGCAACTGTACTCAAGTGTTCAAGCTTTCCAAATAAAATTAAAATTGTGGGAGTCGCAGCTGCGTGAACAAAAGCTTGACCATTTCCTTAGCATTCGTGAGATCGGCATATACAATGCAGATAAATTGTCAGATTTTTCAAATCGTTTGCTTAATCTTATTGCTGAATTCGACAGTCGTTTTGCAGATTTTCGCGAGCTCAATACATATGACTTTCCTTTGTTTAGTAACCCATTTACGTTCGACGTTGGTAAAGCACCGACTTACTTGCAAATGGAGCTAATAGATTTGCAGTGTGATATTGTTTTAAAAAACAAATTCAATGAAGTTGACACCTCGACATTTTATACAAATTGCTTCAGAAATCAAAATAGCTATCCCAACTTAAGGAACCATGCTGCTCGCATTTTATGCATGTTTGGAAGTTCATATGTGTGTGAACAGATGTTTTCAGCAATGAAGATTAACAAATCTAAATACCGTTCAAGACTTACAGATGAACATCTTCAATCAATTTTAAAAATCAATACAACATCGTTGACACCAAACATCGAAGAGATAATGAAGCGTAAAAGAAGCCAAGTTTCTGGTTCCTCGAAATAATATTTAGGCTTAATACGCCTCCGCTTAAAAAAATAACTTTTTTCTTTAATAAAATCATTTTTGTATACTTCTTACTTATACTTAATATTACATTTGCATTTTATTTTTAATGTGGCCCGCTGTCATACTTGACAAGAAAATGGCACTTAATGAGTTTGAGTTTGACACCCCTGATCTAGGAACTCCCTTCCTTGAACACCTCAGCGATTTGGCGTCTTTAGACGTCATGAACATCCATCGCTTCATCAAAAGCTCCGGTTGGTTTTATTAGTCCCTGAGTGGTCTAATGGTAGATCCTTGGCATCACAATGGACCTTTACTGGTCTAAGTGTGTCTGCATCGTGGTGCAGACAGCCAATCTAACCTAACCTAACCTCATTGTAGTTTTGCGATTTTTTATTGAAGGGGAGAGTTTACTGTTTTCTCGAATTGCCACCTCGTTTACATGTAATTGCATTTTTTCGCCACGTAATATTGAAAAATTCCTTAGAATTCTTGCTGATAGCATATGATGCTGAAAATATGAGAAAATTGTTGTAGGTACTATAGATTCAATAAAAATTGATTAAAAAAAAAAATGAATAACATACGGGACCCAAAAAACCAACAGCAGATGGTATGATATTTGGGGCAGTATTTTCGACAACGTGTATTGGCGATCGTTTTCTTCTTTGAATGCATTTGATGGTTGTATTATTCCCTCTGCTTCTTTTTGTGTGAGAGAGGTTTCAATCGGTGCTTTTACAGGTGCGGTTGTGGAAGCCGCTTCTGCTGAAGTCGGCGGCCAATTATATAGAACAGACAAATTGGTAGCTCGTAAGAGAACATCACTTTTTTCTGCAGAGTTCATTTCATCTGTACAGTTCATTATAAATTGTTGCATCCAATCACTTACTCCATTGACGTAGAAACACCAGCGCACCTTCTTACGGAAGACTTACTTATGTCCTGTATCCCCTTGTGGGTCTTAGGGCCTCTACTACGCCTACCCTCCATCGTGTACGGTTTCTGGCAATGTGTCTGAGTTCTCCCCAACATTTCCCTAATTGCCGTGCCTCCTTCTCGACTGTTCTGCGCCATGTTCTCCTCCGACCGCCAGGTCTTCTGCCATCCTGAGTTAGAAGATTTCATTGCATAGCATTGTACGCTATGGAACTGTCACCCTTTCGGAACGTTTGACCAATCCACTGCCACTTCCGCCGTTCTCTCGTAAACGTGTTCGCTAGAGATACGATTGGGCCAGAAAATCCTTAAGATATTGCGCAGGCACCTATTAACAAACGTTTGCAGCTTTCTGGTGATAGCAGTGGTCACTCTCCACGTGCTGCAACCATAAAACAGCACGGATTCAACGTTGGAGCGGAACAGTCCTATCTTGGTGCTAAAACTGATTGCATTGCTTCGCCATATTTTGGACAACATCCCCAACGCGGACTTTGCTCTGGCGATCCTGTTCGCTATATCCAGTTCATTTCAACCATCGGTCGAGACAATACTCCCAAGATACTGGAAATCCTCTACTCTCTCCACCGGTCGTCCAGCAATGCATATTTGAGCCGATGAGTTAGTTCCAAGGCTGATCATTTTAGTTTTTGCCGTATTAATTTTCAGCCCGACGACACCTGCCTCCCTCTCCACATCTGCTGTCATTTGGTGGAGGTCCATAATTCTGTGGGAGAGTAAACATACATCGTCTGCGTAGTCAAGATGTTTCAGTTGAGATGTAAGAGTCCATCGAATTCCTCCGTTTCCCGTCGACAAAGCTGCATAAAGCACATCGCTAATCACCAATAGGAATAATATTGGTGAAAGGATACAGCCTTGTCTTACCCCACTTTGGATCTCAAATTCCTCAGACAACCTCCCCCTGTGCAGAACGTGACATTTGAAGCCTTCATATGTAGCTTTGATAATAGCAATTAGTTTATCGGGAATACCTCTCCTACGTAAGGCACTCCAAATAAACTCCCTGTTGGCACTATCGAACGCCTTCTCAAAATCGATGAACAGCAGGTGCAGTGGCGATCGATATTCAACACATTGTTCGATGATAATCCGCAGGGTGTTGATGTGGTCGGCACAGGAGGATCCTGAGCGGAAACCTGTTTGTTCGGCATCGAGTGTGTCTTCGAGATGTTGTTTGATTCGCTCCAGGATGATTTTAGCTATTTTCTTAGCTACAACAGGCAGCGCACAGATAGCCCTCCAGTTTCCGCACTCCATTAAATTTCGTTTCTTAGAAAGCTTGACGATCATTCCCTTTTTCCACTCGTTAGGAAAGCTCTCAGCTTCCCAAGCTCTCTCTATAAGTGGAAGCAGAAGCTCAGCCGATGTTGTTGGTGCTGCTCGTAAGAGCTCTGCTGGAATACCGTCAAGTCCTACCACCTTGTTGGTTTTGAGTGCATTGATCGCGGTAATGATCTCATCTTTACTGGGAGTCGTGTTGCGTATTCGGGAACTTCTCACCTCGGGCATCTCAGTTTGATTTGGGAGCATATCGATAGCGAATACGCGGTTTAAAACCGTAGCAAAATGCTCTTTCCATCTCTTGAGCTGGTCCTCATCCGAAATGAGCAAGGAACCGTCTAGACTTTTCACTGGGTGTTGGCTGGAGCTGCGACCACCTGTTAGCTCTTTCGTGATTCTGTAGACAGTCCTGCTGTCGCACCTCTGTGCTGCTTCTTCTGCTTCTGTAGCCAGCGCATTGAAGTAGTTGCGCTTGTCACGTCGCACGCTACGCTGAACTTCTCTCATCTTCATGCGATATAAGGACTCTAGCTCGCTCTCCCTGCTGCTGGGGTAGCTGCAACGTAAGCTTTCAGCTGTTTTCGTTCGTCAATCCGTCTCCAGGTATCCACCCACGCCCTATGTCTTCCCTGCGATCGACCGACAATTCTTTTAGCACCAGATGTAAAAACATTTTTCAAGCACACCAATGGTATTGGATGGTTGCGGGCATTGATTTGCTGATTGCTACCACACCTTGCGAAAAGTGCTCCCTTAATTGTTGGCGCACTGAGGGATCACTAAGTCTATCGACGTTGAACCTGGGCATTCTTGTGTTGTCCTGGGATCTTCGAACTGCAGCAGTGCGTAGTTGGAGGGTAGCTATCATAAGATGGTGATCACGTACTATCCCCACATCTGCCCCTCGCCTGTTTCGGACGTCCAGGAGACTACTTCCAAAGCGGCGGCTGAAAGCAAAATGGTCAATTTGGTTGGAGGTTGCTTGCCTGTCGTTGGAAACCAAGCTGACTTTGTGGCAGGTCTTGTGCTCAAACATGGTGCCACCTATCACAAGGCGGTTGGCATTGCAGAAATCCACAAACCTTTCGCTGTTGTCCTTGCGGTTGCCTAGTCCATGCTTCTCGATTACATGTCTGAGCCTTTCGTTGTCGTTGCCTACCTTGGCATTCAAATCCCCAATCACAATGACACTTGACAAAGGGCCAAGAAATTAGGCCCTTGCGTGCTGTTGTTGCTAGCAGTAGTCCGACTCCATATTCCCGCGGACTTCCGGATGGTCTTCTAGAATAGAGTAGTACAGTGTTACGCGTTGGGGACTGGTACTCGCCCGCTTCTAACCATTTTACTTCACTTACCCCCAAAATGTCCAGTTTATATCGCATGAATTCCTTTTCCAGTTAGAGGAATCTGGCATTGTAAAGACCTTCACTTCCCGAGTCGAGGAGCGTCTTTGCATTTCAGAAACCTATCTTTGTCCGGGTACAATAGCCAAAAGTCGTCAACATGTGATCATTCCTTATCCAAGGCATAGTGTCGGCTTCTGTAGCGAGCAATTTTCGGTAACGCAGGTTGCTGGCCCACGTTACCTAGCCTAGAATCAAGGCCCTAGACAACCCGCACTTACAATTTTAGCCTACACGTATAAGGGTTTATACGTATAGTTGCCCGGGGACCACCACTAGGAGGTAAAGTAAGCACTTCATCACGAACTTGATTGTTGCGCTACTGGCCCAAGCCAAGTTTTGGGCAGTCAGTAGTTTCCCGATCAATCGCAATGCAGGTCCCCAATTCTCTTTAGTCCCTAATTTTCTTTAGTTCCGAATATTCTTGTTCGTATCGAACTCAAAAAAGTTGATCTGAAATATAGGATTTTAGTATTTCGTAATATTGTCTTGGTAAATCCCTGTGCAGTTAATACTCAAGGCCCTTATGCCAAACCCTGTCAAAGGCTTAAGCAACATCTAAAAATAGTGCCAAACACACTTTTCTTCCATTGCTTTTCCACTACATCCGTAATTCGATGCACTTGATCTATCGTGGAATGTTTATTTCTAAATCCGAACTGATGATTCAAGATTAGACTTCTCTTTAGTCATCTTCAGGTGATATTTCCTCTGAAATGTAATCTGGGTCCTCGAGTTCATCATCACTAAAATCATCTTCGTCTGAATCTATTTGAACCGAATACATGAAATCTTGAATCTCTATCAGACATTTCTTTTTTATATCACTGAATGTAGAAACATAATTTGTTCACAAATCGCCTATCAACAGCAAATTTTTAAACGCTTAAACGGGCAAGGCCGCCCTGGAGCTGCCTTCGGAATTTTGTTGCTAAATCACATTTATATATTCAATTCACACTAAATACAAATAGTGCACTAAAATATATATGTTTAATACTTACAAAAAAAAATTATTAAAATCTGACAGTTAGAAATATATTTTATTGAATTTTTAATTTTACACCATATCATCAATCATTTTTTTTTTCTTCACTGACTGACTTGTCACACAGAATGTACTTTTGCTGCCAAAAGCATCAGAATAAAACTGTCAGACCAGTAAAATTATGAAACTACATATTTTCCAAATAGGTGTAAATATTGATTGAGCGCGAAATGTTTCACGATTCGAATTTAATGAAGTTTATGTAATAGCTGTCTCAGGGCAGCCTTACCCTTTAAAATTCCACTGTTGAAGTGAATGGAATGGGCTTAGGGAAGATTTAAATATCAAACGGAGGGAATTTTTTAATAAAAAACTTATTAATTCAACTAGAATATAAATAAACAGTAAAATTTCATATGAGAATTCATTTAGGGCTATTTGTGTCAATAAACAAAATTTTTACTACTAAGGTCGGAAAACCCATTCGGGTATTCAAGGACGAACTGATTCAGGATTTTATAATCCGATTTATTGCTCTTCCATCTTGATATTGTCTATACGTATATTTGATGACTTGATAGAATCTGAATTTTAAATAATTTCACTGTGAGTTCTCACGAAAATGATGGTAACATATGCGCTCGAAATGTAAATGTGTAATGAAATATATCTTGTGAATTGCGATCCCAATTTTAAGCATTCTTAACTGTTAGTGAACCTTGTGTGGAAACACTAGTAAAATTTATAGATCTAAGAAGAATACAGCCAGGCTGTACAAAAATGTTATAAAATGTATTTTTCATCGAATATCAATCGTTAAGCATCTGCGTCCAATTGTCCAATCCGCCCTGACAGTACCTTAGCTTGGGCGTATTTACATACAAACGTTGGTTGCTACTTAAGTGTTGAGATAGATAAGTAAAAATAATCGAAAATGGCTTTATTGTTTTTCAAAATATTCTCCATGAAAATAAATACACTTTTGCATACGTTTGAACCAATTTTCGAAGCACTTTTTTCACGATTGGGGTGCCTACAAAACATGTGATTTTAACGCATCAACCGCTTCTACAGGCGTCGAAAAACGTTGACCTCTCATTTTATTTTTGATCTTCGGGAATAAGAGGAAAGCATTGGGTGCCAAATCAGAACCGTAGGGTGGATGGCACATCAAGTCGATGTTTCGAAGAGAGAGCGGAGAATGAGAATGATTCGTCTTCTGCGATTGGTTTCCTTTATTTTTACGAACACTTCTGCAAACAAATGGTGGCGTACCATTCAGAATTAACCGTTCTACATTGCTCTTATGGCCGGTGGCGACATGTCCAATTATTCCGAAAAAACAGGCGACCAGTTCGTTTTTTTATTAAGATATACTTTTTATTAACTTCATGTAATTTTAACAAACAGTATATACATAGTCGTTTATGTTTTGGCTTAAGGCCGTCTACCAGATTGACAATATGGTTGCTATTTCTGTTTAAAAATCGCCTTCCAAAATACGGGCTCTGTAGCGGATTGCAGCTGTAGCATAGTTGTATAAAACATCCCAATCATGACTTCCGTTCAGTACGTTGATCGTTGACCTCATCCAAGTCTAGCGAAATTACTCCGAAGTATCTCGCGCGAAATTCTCCTCAAATCGGACATCTTCCGATGAAATGCTATACATCCTCACTCTCTTTAAGGTTGCACAGGTCACATAAAATTGGAAGATCGGGTCGATGTGGAATAGAATAAAGACTTGTTAGTTCACTTGTTAGTTTGAATATTGTTGTTATCATATGTAGAGAGTAGCGATTGAGGAAGTACATTGAGTCGCTTTCAATCAGGTTAAAATTCAGCCTACTGTAGATCAGCCTATGTTGCGATGAATGTGCTTCAGCTGCAAATCTCTCATACATGGAATTACCTGCATTTTTCAAAACATTTGTAAGCATAGGTTTTATCATTGAAAGTTGCATATCAAATGCAATGTTTAAGCTCGCGCCATAATTTGCTGCCAACTCCTCCCACTTTTGAACCAAGTGCCCTCTTGTCGAAAGTATATGCTTCAGAACAATCCTGGGCAGTCTTCCATAGTCCATCTCCACTACTTTTACAATATAATCTATATGAAGCTTTAGGGTATCTAAAACGAGAGGAGGGACTCCAGTTTCTAGATGCAGCATATAGTTCGGTGTACATATTGGAAGTCGAAAGATTCCTTTCAAAAAGTATCTTAAAAATTGTTCAACTTCTTCAAAAAAGCAATAACCCCAAATTTGGGCTCCGTACAACAGTATAGAGGCAGCAGTTGTACAGTTGTACGCTGTGTGATCGATAAACTTATTGTCGACGCAACGTCCCCAGACTGATGAAATAGCTCTTTTAGCTGCTGTTAGTTGACATTCAACAGGCGACCATTTGCTTCGAAGTGCTTCGTGCGCCAACAACTTTTGTTGGATTTGGCTCATCTTGAAAGACCCATACAGTCGATTGTTGTTTAGTTTCGGGTTCATATGCATAGATCCATTATTCGTCGCCTGTCACGATTTTATAGACGTCTTTTGAAGCACCACGATTGAATTTTTCAACATTTCTTAGGACCAATCGACACGAGCCTTTTTTTGAGCGATTGTCGAATTATTTGGTATCCAACGCAAACAAATCTTTTTGGCGCCAAATATTCATGCTATATTGAATGTATGAGAGTGGAACTAATGCCCAAGCATGCCTCAATCTCACGGTATGTCACATGACAATCTTGCAATATCAGTTCACGCACAACAACCGATCTTGGGCGACCTTCACGAAATTCACCCTGTAGCGAAGTGTGACCATGATTGAATTCGGAAAACCAGCAAAACACGGTGGCTCGAGATGATGCTTCATTAACAAAAGTCAAAGCGAGTTGATCAGCACACTGCTGTTGGTTTAATCCACGTCGACAGTCATACAAAATCATCGCACGAAAATGTTTGAAGTACCTGTACACAACACAAATAGCACTCGTATGACAACACATTCTGAGTACGATTACCATTTAAAATGTCAAACTTTACGATGACAATGTCCGATTTGACATATTCAAACTGGTGTTGCCATAGCTCAAAACTTAAGTAGCAACTACGTAGTACGTATATAAGCATTTGCAGATTCACAGTTCCTCTAGGTTAAATTAGCATAGATTAGGTTATAGAGGTTTTTTTTTGCCTTGGGATGTATGGTATAATAACAAAGATATATAGATCCAAACGTATTTTTCTTTTTTTGTAATTTCATTCAACGACGCTAGGTGGTACGAGTACTTCTACGAAATCGAAAAGGTCTACAGAGTAGAATCTTCGTGAACATTCTGTTAGAATATTCATTATGTCTTGTCGTTCTGCTCCACAGTCGCACATCGGTGAGCTTAAAATATCCTACGAGTACTTATACAGCGTGTCTGCACAAACACCGCAAGTGGATCGAATGCAGTTGAGTCGCACCCACAGGCTTCGGGGCAGGTTGAAACCAGCGAGGGGCATCGTGAGGTTATCGATTGGGATCAGGCCGGCTATACGGCTATCCATCCACTGTCTCATCCAAGCATTGTTCAGGTCGAAGTCAGTCGAGATTAATTCTGCAGCTGTGCTCATGGTTGGTTTTCTGCATCTGAGCCTCGTCGGTTGGATAAGGCTGGGGACATCTTCATGTATTGGCAACAGGGGATTAGCAGTTATTTTTGCATACTTATATCCTGTATCCCCTTGTGGGTCCTAGGGCCTTTACTACGCCTACGCGTCATCGTCTACGGTTTCTGGCAATGTATCTGAGCTCTCCCCAACTCTTCCCCAACTGCCGTGCCTCCTTTTCGACTGTTCTGCGCCATGATCTTCTCGAACCGGCAGGTCATCTGCCATCCTGAGTTAAAGGGTTTCATTGCATAGCGTGGTTCGCTATGTAACTGTCACCCTTTCGAATCGTGAGACCAATCCACTCTGCCTATTCGTTCTTGGCCATTTATCTCGTAAAGACGTTCATTAGAGATAGGCACCTATTAACGAACGTTTGCAGCTTTCTGGTGATAGTAGTAGTCACTCTCCACGTGCTGAATCCTTATAACAGCACAGATTCTACATTGGAGGTGAACAGTGTTAGGTTGGTGTTCAAACTGATTACATTGCTTCGCCATATTTCGGATAACATCCCCAACGCGGACTTTGCTTTGGCGATCATGTTGGCTATATCCAGTTCGGTTCCACCATCGGTCGAGACAATACTCCCAAGATACTGGAAATTCTCTACTCTCTCTACCGGTTGTCCAGCACTAAGGGTAGCATTATCATTCCTAATGTCTCTATGATTGCGGCGATATTGTTTTCCCTTTTCATCTTCTACAATCATACTTCTTGGCATTTCAGTTACCTCTACCACCTTACCCTGTTCCCATTGCTCCCCTTGGGATCGTTTAAAAAAAACTGGTAAATTTTCTTCAATTGCAGCACGTTCTTTAGCATGCTTATCATAATTTCTTTTCATTTTATGTTGATAGTCCTGAACCTGCTGTCTGTGTAGTTTTGCATCTATCAAAGCTGATCTAAGCTCTGATTGTTGCATCAGAAGTCGTGTTCTAACCTTCCTCGACATTAACAACTGTGATGGAGAGTAACTCAGTTGTGAAGTCGTTCGAAGGCTTAGGAGCCCAAGATAAGGATCTCCACCAGTTTCACTGCATTTTGTGAACATTTTTTTCACTGTTTGTATGGCCCTTTCAACCAAACCATTGGATTTCAGATAGTATGGACTACTTGTGATATGGTTGAACATCCAATCCTTTGCAAACTCCTTGAATTCTGACGAGTTAAATGGAGGACCATTGTCGGAAATTAGCTCTGAAGGTATTCCATGACGAGCAAAAAGTGACTTTAGATGTACTATCATTTCTTTCGCTTTGGATGAGCTAAGTTTTATGACTTCAACAAACTTCGAGTAGTAATCTATCAACAACAGATACAAATCCTTTTTCCATTCAAAAAGATTAATTGCTACTTTTTGAAATGGGAGATTTGGCAATTGGTGTGGTATTAAGGGTTCTTTTACATTATTGTTTAGGTATCTTTTGCAAGTGGTGCAATTTTCTACTGATTTCTGAATATCTGCATTCATGCCTGGCCAAAATACTGAACCCCTTGCACGCCGTTTACTTTTTTCTATTCCAGGATGACCATCATGAATATATTCAAGAATCTTTTCTGTCATTTTATTTGGAACCACTAACGCTTGACCTTTGAAGATAAGATTGTCAATCTTCATTGGTCGAAGCCAAAATTTCATTGAGCACTGCTTGCGTAATAGCAAGGTTTGACTTTATAAGCCCAACATGGACTTTTATTTCTTTATCTAGCTGACTTTCCTCCATATGGCATAATGGTGCTCGTGATAGCATATCTGCGACCACCATCTTTTTACCTGGCTTATACTCTACTTTCAAGTCATATGCCTGAAGACGAAGCATTATTCTCTGTAACCTAGGCGGAACATGAACTAGTGCCTTTTTGAATAGAGGAATGAGTGGTTTGTGGTCTGTTTCCACGACTATTGTTTGACCATAAATAAATTGATGCCATTTTTCACAACCGAAAAGAATTGCACAGAGTTCTTTCTCTATTTGCGCATAATTACGTTGGCATTCAGTGAGAGTTTTAGACGCAAATGCTAAAGGACGACCATCTTGTAAAAGACAACCACCTACCGCAAACTGTAAAGCATCTGTGGAAATTACAAGTGGCTTTAAAGGATCGAAATATGCAAAGACAGGTGGATTTGTGACTAAAGACTTGAGTTTTGTGAAAACTTTCTCCAAAGACTCATTCCATTGGAAATTATTATATTTAAGTACTTTTAATATATAACACCAAGGATGACCAAATCATCCGCAAAGAGCCCTATAGTTGGCGTAATCTCTTTTGTCCCCTTTTTCAAAAGAGGAACTATTACCCCCATTTGCCAATCACCAGGTGTTTCACCGCATTCCCAGGCCACTTTAATGACACGCGAGAGCCATTGCACTCCCTCTTTACCTAAAGCCTTGAGCATTTCTGGCCAAATTTCATCCACACCAGCAGATTTGTCTACTATTAGCGCTTTGATCGCCAAAGTTACTTCCTCTACCGTAGGACTACTTTCCGCCCTACTCTCGACCATAGATCTGTCATCTTCGGTGCCCTGTTCGGAATTGAGCAATTCTAAAAAGTGCTCGCTCCATCTGCGTAAAATGCCCTCCTCATTGGAAAGAATATAGCTTTGATATTAGCAATTAATTTATCGGAAATACCTCTCCTGCGTAAGGCACTCCAAATAAACTCCCTGTTGACACTATCGAACACCTTTTCGAAATCGGTGAACAGCAGGTGGAGTGGCGATCGATATTCAACGCGCTATTCGATGATAATCCGCAGGGTGTTGATGTGGTCGACACAGGAGGATCCAGAACGGAAACCTGCTTGTTCGGCATCGAGTGTGTCTTCAAGATGTTGTTTGATTCGCTCCAGGATCATTTTATCTATTATCTTAGCTACAACAAGCAGCACGTATTGCTCATATAGCTCGTCATTGAATCTTCTCCTCCAAAAGCCGTCAACGCAAACGGGGCCGAATATCTTACATAGAATTTTTCCCACGAAGCGATATCTTCATCCGCCTTCAATAAAGTCCATGCTTCATCGCCGTAAAGCAGGACTGGGATAGTCAGGATCCTTAGTTTCTCTATATAGGGCTTAACTGTTGAATTGTCTTATTAGCCCAAAAAAGAGCGATTGGCAAGAATTATTCTTCGCTTGATTTATGCGCTGATGTCGTTTTCGGAGTTTATAGCAGAGCCAAGGTAGGCAAACTCGCTTACTACCTCGAAGTATTGTTGTATATTATATGTATGGATTAAGTATTAAAAATTCACTTCAAAAGTTTTAAATGAAATATAATAATCTTTATATATACACTTATACATTTTTTCTGGTAATTGGCTTTACCATTGATTTATTTTTTGTTAAGGAGATGTGCCTCCAATATTTATTTCATTTAAAAACTTAATTATTCAGTACAAAATATGTATTTATGGATTTTTACATAATACAAAGTACCTTTTCTGTGGTTTCGACATAAAGCATTTACGACAAAAAAAATCAATATCTCGCAATCAACGCATTAATTATTCACCTGTCTACAGCGCCATCGGCCACAGGGATGAAACTTCACAACAATACAAGCCTACGAGATGGAACTTACGATTGTAAATAGAAACAGTTTTTTTTTTTATTTAAATTTAATATCATATTCATTGCATTTTTGATATAACCAATTAATTCCATTCTCCTTTGTTAACGCAACGAAAAAAAAAAAACAGATTTCCGCATGGAAAGGATCACAGGTACTTTACCATCTGTTCATTTTCTCTGACATATATAATATAATATTTGTTCATTTAACCCCATAAATCTTTCTTTTCTCTTATATGCAAGACTAAATAATATTTTTTATTTTATTTCTTTTCTTGTTGCGGCACGGTTGTATTAATCTTCAGAGCTCATTATCAAAAGCATTTCGTTTCAATGCAAAAGCACGTGGAGACCGATCCTTTGGAAACTCAACATCACCAACCCCATCGTATAGCAGCAGCGAAGGTGGAGGAGGAATTTATGCAACAATTGGACCACCATTATTGCCACCACCCACAACAGCACCGCCACCACCACCACCCAGTCATCGGGTAAGTGCACCACCAGCAGCCTCAGCATCTTCAGATCCGACACTAGTTATGGCCTATGGCCAACATAGGCGGGTTAAAAGCATCAGTGATATTGAAGTGATGGCTGGTTCGCCTGTATGAGAATCAATTATATAAGGGGTGGCGGTAATTCACTCACTCCTACGACTACATTATACACCACGTATGGCGCTATATATTTTATAAACCAAAATCTATTTGAGAATATTTTCAATTGTGTGTGAGATTTTCTTCTTCTTTTTTTTAATTCTGAACGAATGCGGTTGTATTAGTATAAAATATAAACAAAAAATGCATTGAATTGAATACATTATGTACTAACAACAAATGAGTGGACCACATACAAGCATAGGATTTATTTAAAAAAAAAAAAACAATTGCGTTCACAACATATATAAAAAGAAATATTATTTTCCGATAGTAAAACATGATATACAATTTTTTGAAAATATGAAAACATATCGCAAATTGTCACACGACCAAAACTATAAACAGAAATTAAAAAAAAAATATGAAAATATGCATAAGTACTATAATCACATAAAAAATAATGAAAACACACAAACAAAACAATTACAATCAAAAGTTTTGCAATAAAAACAAAATATTTTTGTATACAAAACTACAATTTTCACAGGAATAAAACATCTTTGAGGTTAAGAAAAAAATTTATTTAAAAGTACCTATCTACTTCTGTTAAATGCGGTTATTTCAGACTTTTGTCATTTTAAGTAGTGGTCCATATTTTGAATACATTTACGGCAAATAATATCTTCAATAATGCTCTTTGACAAATTCAGTTGATTTCCTTTAACCGAAACTCCCTTTAAGTTAAATTTTTTGTAACCCGTATTATTTCAATATCTTTTGAATCCCCATCAGTTTTCCAACCAAAAAATATTACCTAAGTGGAACATCCCCTAAATTGAAAAAACTCCTTGATGTGGCAGTGCGGTGGGTAGTGTGTTTTTTCCTTAACCGATATGTGCAGATTCAAGCCCGGGAGGGGAATAATAGTCAAGTCATCAGCCAACCGAGTATAAATAGACAAACGATCCAACCACTGCACCAAAGAAAGTGCCTGCCTGGTGTACAATGGACCGGTGAGTTCTCTAGGACTTGGTTTCCTTGTAACTAGAAAACAAAAGAAAATAAACACAAAGTCGAAAACTCCATTAACTAAAAGTGTGCGGCGTCTTTTATGTCGGTATGTAAACATTGAATAACTTAGACATATCAACCCATTGACGTGAGTAGACTGAACGTCAATTCAGTACAATTTTAACCATGAGTCGCTTCATACCGAAACCACGCGCCGAAATAGTGACGATGTACATTGAAAATAGTCGTTCAGTTGTATTAACCCATTAGTGACCAACGGCAACCAGAAGAGCTAGAAGGTTGAAATTTTGAATCAATAAACTTTTTTTTTCTAAGCTGCTAAATCTTGGCTTGAGCCTCGGGGTCCATATGGACCCGCTGGGCTATATTCAATACAATTTTCGTTTTTTTGTTATATATAATAAATCAAGTGTTTTTAGTAAGAAAAACTTTGTTTTACGTATTTTTATTGAAAATATAAATAATCAAGCACAAAGAAACAATAAACTAATACGTTTTTATTCGTCAACACGAAGAAAGTGATATTTATGATTGCAATTGATGCATAGGTCAACGTCGCGTTTTATGCACATAGTTCTGCCTTTTAGTTCGCAGCTTGCTCCCGCACATTTCCTTTTTTTGTCATCTGGAACTGTTACGAGGTAGTGGCCAACATTGTCGTACCGTTGTATATACTCCCAGGACTCCCTTGGACGGCGATAGTTTGTCGGTGGGTTTATATCACCATACGTACGGCAATAACGAATAGCTATTTGGCGTCTGAATTCTAGCTGAATCAAAGCGCTTCCTGCGTTTCTGTGTAACAGCCATGCATTCTGCAACGATACGCCCAAAAAGCCAGGTGAAGATGGAGGACCACCATTTCTTGCCTTTAGCTCCGATTCTGTAAGCATTTACATTTTGGTCCATTCTGTCTGTGCCACCCATATACTTATTGTACTTTGCGATAGCTAGTGGGCGTGTTACCTGAATTTTTTTGTGTTCTTGTCTGGAGTATCGACCAACTCTAGATATTGGATTTTTTCAGTACAAAGTAGAAGCGACGCACACAATGAAGTTGTCGTTCCATTTGATAATACGTATGTACATACGTATGCCAGAACCATCCATTTTAGTGCTGACAATATATCCACTGGGTTTCTTCTGAAGTTCCTTCTTCAATGGTAATGGGCAAGTTTTTGGTATCCAGTTCTCTCGCATGGGCCCGGTACCATGGTATCCCCATTCTCTCAGTCCGATCAGAGCTGCTGCTGACGTGAATAAATGATCGAAGTGAAAACAGAACGGTAAAGGTTTTATTGTGTCATCCAATTCCCCGATCATATCAAATAAAGGTGCAATATTTTTCACGTATTTCTGTCCATATTCTGGGTTACATCTTGGATTAAAACCTTGATACATTTCAAAGTTGACTAGGTAACCAAGAGGTGTATTCAGACACCAAATTTTGTATCCGAAATAAATCGGTTTCCCTTTTATGGACTGTTTGCACCCATGACGACCGAAGTATTGTATCATGGATTCGTCGTATGACAAATTTTGCTCTGGATGGAAATGCTTTGCGAACCGTTCTTTTAATGCATCTGTCCATGGTCTGAGTTTCCAAATTTTATCGTCTGCCTGCTGCAGTCCATTGTCTATAAAATGTAAATAACGGAAAATTGTTTCAAACCTGGCTCTTCACATGGCTTGAAAAACTAACTCGTTTCGTAGATCCAAGTCATTAGCCCAGTATCCTCTTTTACTGGGTACAAATGAGTAACCAGTAACTATTAAAATTCCAACAAATACTTTAATCTCATTTACGGTTATATTAGGATTTGGATTTCCTGTATAAACTGCATATTGGTTGGTTTCGTTGCAAAGCATTTGAAATAACTCTTCATCGAAAATTTGTTCAAACAACTCAGATGGTTCTTGATTTTTGCAATCCGTATAGTCACATTCTGGAAAAAGGCCAACTTCACCGACGTCATCACCCTCAAGCCATAAAATTGGTGTTTCTATTGTTTTTTTTGTTGATCGTTTTGAAGTTGGTGCAGCACAAGATGCGCCTCGTTTGGATCCCCTTATCTTCCGTGGTGTGCTAGGAGCCTCCACGATGTTTTGAGCGGACTCCTCTGCTACTACCGGTAACTGTTTATCAATTGAAGTCAGGATTTGTCGGATACTACAGCATACAGGTGTTTGCGTCAATACTACTTCAACACTTTGACTGGATAGTACAGACGAGCTACATGCTGTTTCTTCCGATGTAACATCATAGCTTTGGGAAGTAGAGGCTGAATCTGTACTGAAATCATTTCGAACTAATTTTGTGTGTTTGTAAAAATTCGAAGGTTGAATAGGCCTGACTTTTTATGGTGAACCAAAAACTGAAGCGCATTCTGAATTCGAAGGTCCATCAATAGATCGTAGTAAACTGACGTCTAAATTTTGAAAAGAATGTGTCATTATGTCTTCTAAAGCGTCGTCAAAAAAACGTGCATCTTCATCTTCATCTAGGGCATCTACGACTGGCTTTTGAAAGTTCATTATCATGTTCCGATGGTTTCATTTGTTTTACAACGAATTGACAACGGGCCATCATCTGATTTCTGTTTAGGTTTCGAATGGTTTTCATTTCCGTCTTCATCTTCGGAATCTTCATCTGAATCGACATTAGCACCACTTGGCGGCTCAATAAATACCGATTGTACTTCATCATCATCGTCATCCAATGTTTGCAGCTATGTTAGGTAGTCTATCACCTGTTCTACATTCATTCCATTTCTAAAAATAACCAAACATAAAAAATATATATTAAAAAGAATAACACTGAGTATGGTCCAGCGGGGCCATATGGACCCCGAGCCACGAGAGTAGCTGGCTGGCCAGGATGTCTCGAATCGTCTTGAATTTTTTTTTTTTTAAATAATCTTTTATTCGTTAACTAAAACATTTAGTAAACATTTGTTCACAAAAATTTGTGATAATAATTAAAAAACTCTATTTACCGTTTCTATCGTGCCATTTTTCATTTTTTTTCTTTTTTTGAAATCACAATCACAAGCCACAAGCTACTTCTTCACCACAATAAGCTCAACTGACCTGAATTTAATTTGATTGTGTTTGTTATACTTTTGCCTTTGCGATGTAACTGCGACAATAGCAATTGGACGCAAATTAAAAATTGCATTTAGCCGGAAAGCTAACCAAGGCGTGCGGGTCCATATGGCGCCGATCGTCACTAATGGGTTAACTCAATGTGCATATCGTCGAAAATATCGTGGCCAACAAGCACCATCTGACAACACTATTCGTCGTTTGGTGTTGAAGTTTGTTGAGCCCGGGACAGTGGGAGACATTCCAATAAACTGGTTGAAGCGGTAATAGAGAGTGTTGCCGAGAACCCACATGTGTCGTATCGTCACCGCGCTCAGCATTTTGGCGTCAGTGGAATCACCTTGTGCCGCATTTTGAAGGATGATTTGCATTTGTTCCCGTATAAAGTGCAATTGACTCAAAGAATATTGCCGACAGACCATCCACGTCACTTGAAATACGGCCAAACAGTCGCTCGAATGGTTGACTGGAGGTTGACTGGTTGAATGGAGAATCCACACGAGATCCATGAAACACCATTGCATGACCAAAAAGTGACTGCTTGGGCGTTTGCGCCAAAACCATCATTGGGCCATTTTTCTTCAGAGAAGGAGAAACAGTCAATGGTAACGATATCGGTGGATATTGGCTCATTATGTCTGCCCACAAATGTGTTAAAAAGGTCTGGATGGTTATTGGTTTCAACAAGACGGTGCGCCATGCCACACTGCAAATCAAACAATGCAGTTTCTGCAATGAAAATGACCTAGACGTATGCTGTCAGAAAATGGTGACATTGACTGGCCACCCAGATTTCCAGATTTGACCCCTTCGGACTTCGTTTTGTGCGGTTATTTGAAAAGCAAATTGTACGCCAGCAAGTCTCAGCCCATTGACGAGCTCAAGGCAAACATTTGTGCCGAAATCATCGCTATACCGCCCGAGATGCTCGAAAAAGTGATGGAAAACGAAGCAAAAAGGGCACATTTTGCTTTGGTCAATAGAGGCGGCCACTTGACTGATGTTGTATTCAAAAACTAGTCCAAATAAATTGTAAAGGACCAAGTTAAATAAAAATACCTTATATATGGAAATGGTTTTTTTTAAGTTATTCAATATTCACATATCGACATAAAAGATGGCGCACCCTATATACGGCTGTCTTCCAGTTGTGAAGACCAAGTTTTCTGGCATCCGCCACAGTTTGGTCTTTATACCGGCTGTTCGGCCTTTTTTGCCGTCTCGAACCCGGGGGTTGAGATTCGAAGATTCTCTTGGCTGGGGCATTGTTGTCCATTCGCTCGGTATGGCCGAGCCAATGTGGTCGACGTGCCTTGGCTTTTTGGAATACATTTACATCCTGGTTCAACTCATAGAGTTCGCAGTTGTATCTTCTCCTCCAATCGCTCTCCTCGCATGTCGGACCTAATATCCGACGAAGTATTTTTCGCTTAAATGTGCCCAATATTTGCTCTTCTTTCTTATTTATCGTGCAGCACTCGGCGCCATAAAGCAAGACTGGTAAGATGAGCATTAAATTGGCCCATCGAGTTAGGAGTTTTGAACCCAGTTGTTTTGCCAAACCGAAGTTTCAGCGGTTTGCTAAGGTTATTCTTCGTCGGATCTCCACGAAGGTGTCACTTGTAGGATTTATACGTATGTTTGCTCTGAGGTAGGTAAACTCCTTAAATATCTCGAAGTTGTAGTCATCAACAGTGACGTTCTGTCCAAGGTTTTGAGCAGATAATTTTTTGTTTGTTGACATGTACTTTATTTCTTTTTTTTTTAATTTGCGCTCACTCAAAGGGTTATGAATACCTTTAACATGTTAACACACAGTGCGGGCGTTAGAAAGGATAGATAGAGAGAGGGAGAGAACGATTTTGGTGTAGTGGTTCTTAAAGCTCAGTTGGCTTTGCTTCAGAGACTCTCCGGGGGTAGTATCCAGATAACTGGGGAGATTTTTGTTATTTTTTGTCTTTGCTTTTGATTCACAGTACCTTCTTCCCGATAACCGAAGCCAAGGGCAAATCACCATCAACAGAGCGAACAATTTATCCAGCCACATGACCAAGCTACTACCAGTATTATGCCTTCGCAGTAGTGTTCACACAAGCTTTCGCAAATGATGGGACCGACTTTATATGCATATGTCATGAGAAATAAATAAATGCTTGCTGACATCAGGATTTGAACCACGAACCATCAGCGTGGCAATTGACGACGTTACCATTACACCATTGCCACCCCCTACTTAGGCTTGTCCTCATTTACCTCAAGACCTACTCGTTTCGCCTGCTCTTCAATTGTCGTAAATGCCTCTACAACGGCTTGCCGGGATCTTACGATGATGTCAGTATCGTCCCAGCAGTTGGATGTGTATGTGAAAGATAGTGCCTCTGTTCTGTGTTTTCACCTGCGCTACGCACTAAATGCTCCAGCACAATATTGAAGAAGTCTCATGACAGCGCATCTCCTTGTCGGAATCCGGTAAATGTCCGGAAAAGTTCAGAAGAGCTGTTTCCAAGTTGCACAGAACATCGCGTTTTTTCCAGCGTCATGCGACACATCTGGATAAGTTTTGACGGTATCCTGTATTGGGCCATCGCTTGATAGAGTTCAAGACGATGAGTATCGTCATAAACGGCTTTAAAGTCGATAAAAAGATTATGAGTTTCGACTTGATATTCGTTGGTCTTTTCCAGGATTTGCTTTCCTGTGAAAAGTTTGTCTATTGTCGATCTGCCGGGCTGGAAGCCACACTGGTACGTGGCGATTAGTGTATTTCAGAAAGGTTTTAAACGTTCACACAGTACGTTGGATAGGATCTTATATGCGACATTTAGCAGGGATGTGCCTCGATAGTTCTTGCAAGACATAGGATCGCCTTTTTTAAAGATGGAGCATATAGAACTGATACTCCAGTCGTCGTGCATCCTTTCCTCTATCCATACTTGGTTGATGATGTATCCTACCAAGATATCGCCTCCGTATTTAAAAAGTTCAACTGGGAGGCCATCAGAGGCAGCGGCTTTGTTGTTTTTTTTTTAGTTTTCTGATGGCTGCGCTAACTTCTTCAATACTGAGTGATGGTATTGATTCATCATTGATTGGAAGCGGGTTCTCTTCTTGCCCTATCACTCTCTCTGTTTGCTGCCCGTTAAGCAACTGCTGGAACTGTTTCTTAAACACATTAACAATTCCCTACGTTTCGGTGACTAGGTTGCCTTCGCTGTTATAAAGAGATTGTGTTCCCGGTTTGAAGCAAGCTGCCAGCAGCTTGGCTTTGCGATAGAAATTCCGGATGTTGTTGCGCTCACGAGACTTTTCGATATCCTGGAGCTGAGAGGGGCTGCATGGTCCCTTCTACGCAGGATTTTCCTCTCTTCCGTTCTTCTGATCCGGTACTCCTATCTCGCCGCTCTTGTCTTGCTTATGTGCATCTTCTGTCACCTTTTTCCGTTGAACGCTGGTAGCCAAGGCTGTTCACGGCCACCTCCTTGATAATGTTGCGGTATTGGGTCCACTGATTGTTCGCGTGAATGCACTGCAGAGAGGTTCTCGGACAGGTGCTCTTTGTAGGCTCCTTCTGGTGTGCTAAGGTGTCCAACGTTAATCTTCTTCTTCTGGGCGGCTTGCAGTCTCGGCTTCTTCTAGTTGGACAGTCTGGCTCTGAATCTAGCTGCAACAAGAAAATGATCAGAGTTGAAGTTGGTTCCTCGGAAAGTGCTCACATCAAAGATGTTAGACGCGTGCCTTGCGTCGATTAGCACGTGGTCGGTTTGGTTACGTGTTCTACCATCAAAGGAAAGTCATGTTGCTGTGTCGATTCTTAGTCTTGGAAAACTAGTGCTACTTATCACCGAGCGAGCCGCTGCAAAATCAATTAATCGGAAAGCGTTGTCTGTTTTCTTATCGTGGAGGCTGTGTTTAGCGACTAGTCCACTAAGGATGGTTTCCTTACCGATTTTCGCATAGAAGTCCCCAAGTACAATTTTTACGCCATACTCCGGACAGGTTCCTTGTACTGCGTGAGTACAGATTCAAGTTTTTGGACGGCACCCGGGATGTACACAGATTGTACATTCCAGGTGCATACCAGTAAATCTTGGTCCGTGGACGTTCTGGGTCGATTTGCCCATTGCGGGGGATTATTGTTATTATCCGAGGCTGGTATCTGTTTCATAAATAGCTTTTTTTACGTGGTAAGGCATTTACCCCGACAGTACAACCCCCAACCTGGAGGGCCAGGTCGATGAGAACCAAGATCAGTATTCCGCTTCGGGGATATGAGCGCTGCTGTTGCCCAGTTAAGGTTCATCTACCACCATCTCTATTCCATAACCCTGATGAAGCTATGGAAATCCTTACAGACCTGAGCTTCGAATATGTCGAAATAGCTCGAGTAACGTGTCCGTTAAAACCGTCTATGGATTCCGCCGAGAAAATTCTTCCGCCGTCCTTCCTCCTTGTGTGGGCTCTTGCTAGATATCTTAGATGCATTTTGGCCATTCAGGTCAACAAGAGATGCCTCATCCGGTCCCACAAGTGTGCTAAAGTTCACCCGGCCGTGCTCGCGCAGCTCCAAGTGTTCAGCCACAAATGTAGAGACGGATTTGACATACGCTTGTCGTCAGTTCACTACTAGGGGGAACCTAACTGGAGCTGTAGACGCAACCATTGACTCCAACTCGGGAATTCGTCAGCTAGTAGGTAGTAGACTTTGTAGGCGTCAGCTAAGTGTAAACACTTGTGTTTTCATATAAATAATAGTGAGCTGATAATATGTTTCGTCCGCGTTCACTGCTTTATTTCCTATAAATAAGTATAGGAATCTTGATCCTGCATTTGAACTGTAACATTACAATTCTAAAAACCATTCTATCAACCTCGACACAATATAAAACATCAGGTGAAAAAACTAAAAGATAAACCATCTCTTAGATTCATTTGTACATCCTGCACAAACAGAAACAGTAAATTATACCAAAAATTTGACTTAAGTACATTTTAGTTAGTTTAGCACTCATCTTTGTTGTTACTAAGTTTATTCAATGAACATAAACATTCCATTTGAAAATAAAACTAAACCTTACAAGGATCTGCTTTGTTGAAAGATTTACTCTTAAATAATAAATAAATTCATTTCAATTTCATAAAATTTTTAATAAGACTATGAACGCCCACGTAAAAACAAATTATAAATATAATATAATATATACATATATAAAAAAAAACATTCGTTCTAGGTAAACAAATTTTATATAACTAAGTGCAATCTTATTTAGACTACATAATTTAAGTTTTTTAGGACTGAAAACAAAATTAAGAAACAAATTCTATTATAAAAGTTATATTAATGAAAAAAAAAATCGCATTCAGAATATTTGTAAAGTAAAATGATTTAATTTTAATAAAATATAAATATGTAATTGAAAATGTGTGAACAGTTTTATTCGCGTTTCTTACAGCAAGAAAGGTATGACTATCAACTTTAAAGTTTAATTTAACCACAAATAACAATATACTGCTTGATTCCTACCACAACAGCTGTGTCTCAAAAACATATGTTAGCAAGCGCAAAGTGCCCTGGTGGGATGACCAACTGGCGGAACTTAGGAAGAAAGTCAGAAAACTCTTCAACTCTGCAAAGCAAACGAAGAGGTGGGACGAATACAGGTTTGCTCTCACAGAATACAATCTAATATTGAGACGATCTAAGCGAGCTGCTTGGAGGAAATGCTGCGAAACCATTGCTGACATACCTACAGCGACACGAATCCATAAATCGCTCGTAAACGATCATGTCAACTGTGTAGGTTTACTGAAGAAGTTTACACGACGGACCGTGTGGATACACTTAGAACCTTACTTCGGGTACATTTCCCAGGCTCGTCTCTTAACACATCTCATGTGTACTCGAACACAGTTAGCCACAGGGTTTATGTGGACAGTAGAGTTAGTAGTTTATCTGGAAAAATATTCAGTCCAAAGAAAGTTGAATGGGCGGTAGGCACATTCACACCTTTTAAAGCCCCCGGCGGTGACGGTCTGTTTCCAGCACTTCTCCAAAAGTCAATTGACCTCATCCTGCCGGGATTGACAGCTTTATTTAGAGCCAGCTACAATTGGGGATACATACCACCCACCTAGTGGCAGGTCAATGTGGTTTTCATCCCCAAGCCGGGCAATAGGCCTAGCGAGCTGCCTAAATCATACAGACCTATAAGTCTACCATCATTCGTCCTTAAGACAATGGAGAGACTCATAGATATCCATATTAGAGACCGGTTAGATCTGTCTAACCCTCTGCACTGGAATCAGTACGCATACATTATCTCGTCAAAAAGATAGAGGGAACAATCAGTTCAAGAGAGATAACCTTGTGTGCATTGCTTGACATCGAGGGCGCGTTCGATAACACTGGTTACGACTCGATCGCAAGGGCGATCAGTAGCAGAGGTATCGAAGAATCGGCCAACCAATGGATCAGGGCCATGCTGGTAAGTCGATTCATTAGTAAGTAAGAGGCATCTCTTGTTGACCTGATTGGCTGAAATATGCGTCTCATGAGTCTAGCAAGAGGTCCTCAGAAGGAGGACGTGCGGCGGATTAATTCTCCCGCTGGAATCAACGGTGACGTCTACAGACCAACGGATACCTTACCGGAGCTACTTCGACATATTTGAAGCTGAGGAAAAACAGATGGTGGCGGATGAACCCTTAATGGGACAACGGCAGCGCTCATATCCCCTAAGTGGGTTACTGACATCGGTGTATCCGGCCCCTCGTCCTAGGGGTTGCTAAAAGAAGGATCTGGTCCTCCAGGTTGGGGGTTGTGCCGTTGGGTTAGGTTACGTTAGATAGATCGGTGCCTTGTGACAAGGAGTTACTGCTCACTCAGACCAAGAGTACGGGTCCGTTGTGCCCAATCATTTAACCCTGGAAACGCTGTAAAGAAAATCCGCCGTCGCTCAACACTACCCAAGTCCTCCAGCTCCGAGAAGAAGAACTACCAAGAGTCTTCATTCTTCTGATGGATAGGGCACGACAGTCACACAGAAGGTGACGAACAGATTCAATTTCTTCTTCATCCCTGCAACTTCTGCAATAGTCATTATGCAGCACACCAAGTCGCTCCGCGTGACCGCCAATGGCACAATGTCCGATAATTATGCCAGAAATGACCCGTGCTTTATAACGACTAAGTTTTACCAGAGAGGTTGATCTCTTCTTGCTGTAGGCCGGCCATAGCGCCCTGGCCGTTGCGCATGTTTCCAGATGAGCCCAACGTCTGTTTGCTCGACTGGTGGCTTCATCCTCTATTTTTTTCCGCAGGAACTGATTGGGGTTGCTACAGAGGGGAGGGTCCGCGATAAGTGCAGCGCCGACCCTTTCCTAGCGAGCTCGTCAGCCCTTTCGTTATCTTCGATATCCATACGCCCTGGTACCCAGCAGAGGGTCACCGCATTGGCTCTAGATATCTCGTTTAAGAGTGATTTACAGCTTCTCACGAGCCTCGGCCTAACTACGACAGAGTCCAGAGCCTTAACGGCTACCTGGCTGTCTATATAGACAGTGATCGTTTTACCAACGATATTACTCTCGCGTATAACTTCAGCAGCCTGTATGATGGCTGCGACCTCGGCCTGGAAGACGCTGCAGTCGTCGTTTATTCTAAAGGAGCGGTTTATTCCTAGGGCCTCACAATAAACTCCGGCTCCCGTGCCAACGTCCTTCTTAGAACAGTCGGTATAGAAAACCAACTCCTTTTTCTTCATGGTTCTTCGATTCTTCCAGTATATTCTATCGGGAATTCTTGTAGTGAATCTCCTTTCGAATGCTAGCATCGGGTTCATGCGATCAGTTCCCGTCAATCCGCTGGTGATCCCCCATCGGGACAGAATGGAGGCAGGCCGAAAAGGCTTGATGACCACAACTGGCCTTCTCTCAGTCTTACAGCGGTTTTAGCCGGCAGACTGCTGCAGTATATGTCAAGCGGAATGAAACTAAGCATAGTTTCCATTGCCGCCGTTGGTGTTGTTCTTATTGATCCCATGACTCCGATGCACGCCGCACTCTGGATTTTGGTGAGGTTTGAAAGCTGGTATTGCTTCTCAAGTGCCGTCTACCATACTAGTGAACCATATGTGAGAATGGGTCTTACAACCGCCGTGTATATCCAGTACACCACAGCCGTATTGAAGCCCCACGTATTGTTGAAAGCCTTTTTGCAGGTGTAGAAAGCTACGCTTGCTTTTTTAAAGCGTTCGGCAATATTTTCCTTCCAGTTAAGTTTGGAATCTAGAACTACGCCCACATACCGAGCTGAACTTGAGATACTTAGTTCAGTGTCACCAATATTTGGGGGTCTGAAGGTAGGGATTGATCTCCTCTTAGTGAAGAGAACTACCTCCGTCTTTGAAGGATTCACTCCCAGCCCTTTGCTGTTGACCCAGTTGTCCACCAGTTGTAGCGCGAAATTGAGCCTTTCACATAGGACTGGAGGAAATTTTCCCGAAACTAGGATAACGACAACGTCCGCATAGGCCGTCACGTTGAAGCCGTTTTCCTTCAGTATTACCAAGATCTCATCCACCACAAGGAGCCATATTAGCGGGGACAAGACTCCACCTTGGGGTGTTCCTCTGTAGACCCTACTCCGGATGGTTACATCTCCTTGCGTTGAAGATATAATCCTTGATTGAAGCATCTGCGCAATCCAGTTGCAGAGGCTGGTGTTGAGATGTGCTCTGTGCAGACTGTTCAGGATCGCGTTAGATCTTACGTTGTTGAACGCTCCTTCAATGTCCAGGAACGCCCCAAGAGTGAACTCCTTGAAGTGGAGGGATCTTTCTATGCTCGATACGACCCGGTGGAGGGCCGTGTCTGCCGATCTGCCGCAGATGTATGCATGTTGTGATTTAGATAGGTAATCATCGCCGATCACACCTCTTATATATACATCTATCAAACGTTCCAAAGTTTTCAGCAAAAAGGACGTTAGACTGATAGGTCTCAGGTCTTTTGCGTTTGTATGGCTCGCTTTTCCCGCTTTGGGAATGAAAACAACGCGCACCTCCCGCCATGCTTTAGGAACATAACCTAGCTTAAGGCATCCTGTGAAGATACGTTTGAGCCATGGAATAGCAATATCCACTGACTCGTGCAGCATCACAGGTCGAATGTTATCCATTCCTGGTGCCTTATATGGAGCAAATGATTTAATTGCATACGCTATCTTGTCATCATCTATTATATAACCCACCTCTTCCGCGCTTATTCCCGATGTCGTCTCTGGAATGGTTAGATCATCTCCGGAGATTGATGTACATCCGGGAAAGTGAGTACTCAGTAGCATATCCAGCGTTTCCTCGTGTGATTCTGCCCAGGTGCCATCGCTTTTCCTAATATTGGATTCCGGCGTTGGTGTCTTGGCCAGGACCTTCCTTAGGCGGGACGCTTCGTTTGTTGATTCTATAGATGCGCAAAAGGACCTCCAAGAGTTCCTCTTTGCGAACCTAATCTCTTTCTTGAGGAGCCTCACGCTTTCTTTATAGGTGGACCTCTCGACGACCCCCTCCTTAGCGAGGTTCCATCCTACTCTTGAAATACGAATGAGTTCCGCTATTTTATCGTTTCACCATGGTGGACGCCTTTTACCGCTAAGCCTACTAACGGAGCAGGACTTCTTCTCCTCGATCCCTACCTTGTCGCGGTGGAGAGGCTTAATCTGTTTCCTATGAAGGAGAATAACTAAATCTAGTCTGCGTCCAGCTAGATGTTTTCCCACATATCGGTTCGAGTAAAGGGGAGGTTTTGGAGACCAAAAGGTGATCACCCAAGGCAAGGTACGACGCGCCGAGGCCTGCATGGCTGGGGGAAGCTCAGTCGCAACAGCAAACTCTGAATACCTGGGGACCTTCAGTTTCATTTTAATTCCTCTTACCTGCATACAGGGGGTGAGTGCAGGCGGGCATCTTCTTCCCCCTTACTCGTGGGATCCAAATGTTAAATAATTCTAAAAATAAAAAACCAAACGCGAAGAGTGTATGTAATTCGATCGGGCACTCCTAGCTCTATAAAACCGATCAAGGTGTAGGAGTGGAGGAAGAAGCAATTCTTCTCCGTACGTCGGATGAGGAAAGCGTTGGTGCAATTGACGTTAATCTTGAAAATATTTTTCTGGAATCAAGCGACACTTGCTCCATTGCCAGTTCATCCTTCTCCAATATGTCAACATCCTCCAAGCGCTCAAAAAATTGCAAGTTGACAGTCTGGAGATTAGGGACAAAGAAATGGGAGGAGTTAACGGAATGCGAGCGGAAGAGGCTCCATAATGCACGTGCCTTCCTGCAGGAACAGTCCTTGGCGGAGTGTAAGCCTATTGCTAGCTCTCCAAAAAGAACAGTGACGGCGGAAGTCACAAGCGAGGAAGGGTTGATGGGACCACCTAAGTCTGCGACAAGCCTTAGCCAGTCAGGACGCAAGGTGATCTCATCGGCCAATCCGGAGCACAATCGTGATTCAGTGGTATTGCAAAAGCCTACCGATAAAGCCTCTGACTCGACGACTGGGGTAGTATGCATTTTTAAAAAGGCACATCGCCTCTTTATTTAGATCATTAGTAGTGTACAGCGTTCACCTTATCACGCTGCACATGGTTATAATCAAGAAACATAGAAACTTGTAAATCTAGGTAAGCAGGTATATTACAGCTACACAGGGCAATACCCTCCCCTTTTAGCTCTCATCGTCCTCAATCTTCGGCGCCAAGTAGTAGCGGATGTGTCCTAAGTCCGTAATCCGGTATTCAACCACCAGAGGCACATCTGCTGACATCGACAGCTATCCCAGTGTTAGGTGAGAGTGCGACTTCGGAGGATGCCAAGATGGTCAAGATGGACACTTCCAGCGTGTCAAGCCTCAGCTACTCACGCGGGAAGGATACGTCAACACCTCAGCAACCTGGCGATTGCAGTCCTGCTGAGCCTAGGATTGACTCTTCTGCCTGTAGCTTTGCGACGGTAGTTAGCTTAGGTAGCCATGGTTTGGGACTAGCCCGACCACCCAAAATAGGGAAGACCAGCGACGTAGGCATCTACCCAAGACAGACGACGGTGCGCAACCGTATACGCAACGCCATCCGGTTAATACGGCGGCTTAAAAAGCGTGATCCGGAGTCCTACACGGACAAGGAAAGAGTGGCTCTGGATAGAGCCACCAACACGCTTAAGCTGAGAGGATCCACCCGACAAGACAGGACGGGCCGTAAGGTAAGAAGTTCCCTCGCGGCGGGGGCGGGAAGCCTCTTGCTCCCCGCCTCAGCCGCGAGGAGACTTCGGCCAGCTACCGACTCAGACTCAACCTCTGAGCCGGTTGCTGGCTGTTCCAATAAGGCGACTACGTCACGGAACTCGACCGCAACAGGAACGGGTGTAGGACTGACCGCGGCGAGGAGGGAACGCCTCTTGCCATCCACCTCAGCCGGGAACAGACCTAAACCGCTTTCAGTCGATCCAAGCAAAGACGCATAGTCCAAACCTGGGTCGACTGCGAGGCGTTCTGTTGCTGACTCAGGCAACAATCAACGTAGCATAGGGCAGACTAGGGGAACAGGCAGGAGACTGTTCGAGTCGAGGAGGGAAAGCCTCTTGCCATCCACCTCAGTCTCGGACAGACTCAAGCCCCCGCCAACCGTTTCGGATGGGGCCACAAGGCTCACGGCAGAGCCGATTGCGGGGTGTTTCAAGAGAGGTAGGCACGACGACACGACATCGCCGCCAACACGAAGAATAAGCAAAAAAGCCAAGATGGCATCTCGAAAAGAAAAAGCTAATCTTCAGGTGGCGATCGTCGATTTCAATAACCCTGGCCGTAAGCTATCCGGAGGCCAATGGAGGCTGGTGGAACTGCGTATACTCGACGGAGTAAATGACGCCATAGTCAAGAATCAGGGAACTATCCCTTTCTTTGAGCATCTCACCACCTTCAAAGGCTTCAAGGTCATGTCGTGTGACAACGAGACAACACTTAATTGGCTCAAGAAATTTGTAACCAGCACGCAGGCTCCTTGGGCGAATGCCGACCTGCGACTCGTGGAAAAAATATATCTGCTGGAATTCACTAGGCCTAAAGGGCCCATTCTCATTCCGGGCCCACACATTCCTAGAGAACGGCTGGAAAGAAACCTCCAACACCTCAAGCCCGAGCTCTATAGCGAAAATTGGGAGGTGTTAGAAGTGGGTACCCATACAGAAGCCGGAACTGAGATAGTGGTGTTGCTCAACCACAAGTCCATGCCCACCCTAAGGAGATATAACTATAAGGTTCGCATTGGAATTACCCGATGCAAGGTCAGACCTTTAGTTGGGATGGACGAAAAGAAAAGAAGGAAGGCGAGTGATAAGGAAAATCAATGATGAAGATTGCTCAAATAAACCTTCACCATAGCATAGCAGCTAGCGCCAACCTCATCTATCTCATGGGAGATAGAAACATAGACATTGCCCTAATTCAAGAGCCATGGATCTCCCGTGGTAAAATAAGTGGGCTAAGGCATAAAGACCTTACTGCATACAGCATCGAATCGCTATACGCGGATTGTAAGACCAGAACGTGCATCGTAGCTAGGAAACAAATTAACCTTTTTCTTTTATCTAGCTACAGCAATGAGGACCAAACAGTGGTAAGGCTTGAGCGGAGGGGGCTTTCCTCACTGATTCTATCAGCCGTCTACATGCCTTTTGATGCCAAGGAGGGACCGCCATCCACACTGACCCGCTCTCTTGTGCAAAAGGCGGAACAGGAAAGATGGGACTTGCTGCTGGGGTGTGATGCCAACTCTCATCACTCTCAATGGGGTAGCAGCAACACAAACTTACGCGGTGAGTCTTTGTTTGAGTTTATAATTGAAAATAACCTTATTGTAGCGAATAGAGGTAACGAACCTACTTTTGTAGTAAAGAACAGGCAAGAAGTTATAGATGTAACTTTAGCCAGTAACTCGAGCACCCTAACTATTGACAAGTGGAACGTGATAGGGGAAGAATCCTACTCCGACCACAAATTGATCGAATTCCTCGTGGGTAACAACTATGACTCGCCCAAACCTTACAGGAACCCCAGGAAAACCAACTGGGATCTCTTTAACAACGAGGTGAGGAAAGATATAAGATCCCAGCAGGATAGCAACTGGCTCGGACCTGCCGACATTGACCGCAAGACAGAGGATATTACATCCATTTTTAATGAAGCCTATGTCAAAGCATGTCCAGAAATCACCACCTTGGTGGTCATCTGAACTAGCTAGAATTAGGAGAGTAACTAGACACCTTCTAAATGTGGCCAAAAGAACTATGCTAGAAGCGGACTGGGAACAGTATAAGTCCAGTCAGAGAAATTTCAAAAACGAGACACAGAAGACCGAACGCCACTCTTGGCAGCACTTCTGTAATGAAATCAAGGGTACGACAGAATCTCCGAGACTGAGAAAAATTCTATCCAGGGAATCAAAAACTCTTGAATCTCTCAAGGAATCCGACGGAAGGTGGACTGAATCGTGTGCAGAATCGCTTAGCTCCCTGCTAAAAGCGCACTTTCCGGGTTGTACGACCCATCCAGATAATAACATCGTAACTGACAGTAGTTTTGTAAAGGAAACTCCGACGGATTTTATCACAGGAGAAAGAATTGAGTGGGCAATTGGATCATTCTCTCCCTTTAAATCCCCAGGACCCGACGGGATTATCCCGATCATGCTACAGAAAACAATAACCACAATCATCCCGGTACTTAAAGAACTGTACCTCAACAGCCTCATGTGGGGGTATATACCTAGATCATGGAAAGAGGTCAAAGTGGTCTTCATACCCAAGGCCGGTAAAGCAAGCCACACTACTGCGAAGGACTTTAGGCCAATTAGCCTTACCTCCTTTGTCCTAAAGACCTTTGAAAGACTAGCTGACATATACATCCGTAGTAAACTACGCCCAGGTGACATATCCCCAGCGCAGCATGCTTATACGAAAGGAAAAAGCGTAGAGACAGCGCTGCACTGTGTAGTCGGCTCAATAGAAAAATCACTGAAAAATGAAAAATATACACTAGCCGCTTTCCTGGACATTGAAGGAGCCTTTAACAATGTCAAAACGGAAGCGGTCAATAGAACTCTAACGAACCTTAATATTCACAATTCCGTGATAAAATGGATCGTCAATATGCTAAAGGAAAGACATATCAAAGTTGAACTCGGAGGTACTAAGCTCGAAGTCTATGCATCAAGAGGCACCCCTCAAGGATGGGTTATATCCCCACTACTGTGGGTAATTGTCCTGAACGAAGTCCTTCTTAAGCTTAGAAACAGCGGCGTCTAGGCGATTGCATATGCGGACGATGTTGTGCTGCTAGCAACAGGTAAATTTCTCCCGACCCTGAGCGAACAAATCGAAGGGGCGCTGGAAATCATTGACTCCTGGACGGAGAGATGTCGGCTGGCGGTTAATCCCCAGAAGACAGAGTTAGTACTATTCACTAACAAAAGAATAATTCCACAATTCGTAACTCCTTCCGTAAGGGGTACTCCCCTGAGTATCTCCGGTAGTGCAAGATACCTTGGCCTGGTGCTCGATAGGAAACTGAACTGTAGACTAAACATCAACGAAAGAGTCAAAAAAGCCACGATAGCTTTTTATTCGTGCAATAGAATATTTGGGAGGACTTGGGGACCGAGCCCCAAAATCATCCTATGGATGTATACAGCTATAGTAAGGCCAATACTAACGTATGGCAGCCTTGTATGGTGGCAGGCAGCCAGCAAAATAAATAACCTAGCTGCTATCACAAAAGTACAAAGACTAGCGTGCATCGCCACAACCAGTGCGATGAGAACGACACCTGCAGCAGGACTCGAGGCCATTCTCAATCTGCTTCCGCTAGACATCTTTATACAAGTATCGGCAGCTCATAGTGCCGTAAGATTAAGCCAAGCAGATAGCTGGAGACCAAATGCAATGGGTCACACCACGATCCTGTAGAGATATCTAGGCAGTGTATCTAATACAGACTACTTAACGCCTTACCTAGACTTCATAAGGCCATTTTCTAGCACCTATCCGAGCAGGGAAGACTGGAAAAATGACAGAACGGCTAACGAGCGATCCTTAGCTGTTTACACCGATGGATCCAAAATGGAAATAGGTGTAGGCGCAGGCATCTTCTCTGAAACGCTTGGCCTCTCCATGTCAGCTCGGCTTCCGAACTACAGTAGCGTTTTCCAGGCGGAGGTCCTAGCAGTTACAATAGCAGCTCGTGAGACTGCGATGAGGGCAATACCACGAGAGGATATCACCTTTTTCATCGACAGCCAGGCAGCGATAAAAGCAATATCTGCTATAGAAATAAAATCGAAGCTTGTGAAGTGTTGTAGAGAAGAGCTCAAGGTTCTTGGAACACAGCACGAGGTAAAGCTGTGCTGGGTCCCTGGTCATGAAGGCATACCAGGGAATGAGAAAGCCGATGAACTGGCTAGAGGAGGCTTAGCACTAAGCTCGGACCAATCCGACCCCTCGGTGTACATCCCGCCTTGCGCCCTTAAGCTCGAAGCAGGAAACAAAGCCATAACGGAGGCTAACAATAGGTGGACCTCTTTAGATACTTGTGTCACCACGAGGAAGCTGTGGCTGTGAAAAAACTACGTGTGACTAGCGAAGACCTTTGTAGAGGCTGCGGCGACGAGGAGGCTCAGGAGGACACCGCCCACTTTCTCTGTCATTGCCCAGGCCTCTATCATTTGAGAAATAAGATCCTTGGACAACACTTCTTTGAGGATCTAGAAGAGTTGTCCAACAGACCAATAAATGACATCGCAAACTTCATCAAATCCTCTGGATGGTTTGTATCTAGGACACAGTGAGTACTTAGTTCTTTCTTTAGGATATTTACAAAGACGGCATTTTTCCACGAGGTAGGGATTTCCTTTTCTATCTCCTTTCCCCCCATGGGTATCACAATGGGTCATACTGACCTGAGTGTGGTGTGGAGGTTTTCTATCCCCCTACACCTGCCCACTTACCTAGCCTAACGGAGCAGGACTTCTCGAAGGATCGCGTAAGGGAACCAGTCAGTGCATCGACTGCATTGTCAACTGCTTCTGTCGAGTCGAGGTCCTCAGTGGGATGATACACTGATTTCCTCAGTTCTCTCTTGAATTTTGACCAGATTAGAAAGTTGTAGCTTGAAGAGTATCCAACAGTGGTCAGATAATGACGCCATGTTGGAGACTCTCCAGTTAACAAATTCAACAGAGCTCTGGTCAGAAATAAAAGTTATATCCAAGACTTCCCTTCTATTAGACGTTACAAAGGTGGGGTCATTGCCTCTATTACAAATAACAAGATTGGTTTCAAGAATATAATTAAACAAAACTTCGCCTCTAGCATTGATGTCGGTGCTACCCCACAGAGTATGGTGGGCGTTGGCATCACATCCCAAGACTAAGTTTTTCTCACCTTTTTGAGATGGTGATATGAGCGACCTCAGATTTTCCGAGGGGACGTTGATGCCGTCATCGTAAGGTAGGTACGCAGTCGCCACCCGTCTCACGTTTACCGCTGTCAAGTCGCCAGAGCTGAAATTAGATAACATTAATATATTTAAACTCGTTTTGGCCACGACACGCGTCCTAACCTTGCCAGCGTCGCTTCTATAATATACATTATAGTTTTTTACCCTAATCCCATCACGCGATTGTTATGAATCCACGGTTCCTGAATTAGGGCCAGATCCAGCTGCTCCTCCATCAGGAGGAGCTGCTGCTCCTTTTCCGCCAAGGTTTGCCTTAGAGGCAGCGACCTTACGGCTGGCATTGGTTACAGCAACGCTCTGTTTAGGCGCAGGCCTCGTCAGAGCGTCCTTTGCTATTGTATCAATAGCCCAGGCCAGGGAGTTCTTTTTATTTTCGGAGAGGGAAGAGGGATCTTTTGCGTCCAGCACCGACTTGAAATGCGTCGCTCTACGGAACAACCGCCGTCTCATCTGGCCTTGAGAGACCTTCTTCCCTCCCTTCGGTTTCCGGGGACCCTCGGATAGATCTGCTAGAAGCCGCTCCTCCATCTTCATAGAGATCTCCTCCTCATCCGAGCTAGCTGCCGATGGTGGCTGCAGCTCGGCCAGTACCGGTACGCCCACGGGTAGAGTGTCAGCTTCCGGACTGGTGTTGTCGTCTGTTGTTGTTTGTTTGTTTTCTTTTTTGTTCATCATTTTTTGTTCCCACGAGTATGGACGGAAAGTACAATTCGCCACGCCAGAGCCGCCATGCCGGGGTTAGGCATTTGCTATACACAGACCTCGCCAGGGCATCTGTGAGAGTGATTCAACTTTTCATCTTTCGGTACGGTTTTAAAACGCTCACACCACCGGTAGAATTAGGGAGACGATCTCTTGGTTTTTTGGACCTCAGGTAGTCTAGGAGTCCAGCATTCGCCAACACATCTCCGCAGAAAACCTGCAGCCCTACTTAAGCCCCAGCATCGCGACAAGGTGGATAGTCATCGCTGCCGCCGGGTTAACTTCCCTACCACGTAAAAAACCTTCGGTTACGAAGCAACCAACAGCCTCGGATACGGATAAATTTACTGTTACTTACTTACTTAGGTGGCGCTACAGTTCGGGGTGAACCTGGGCCTCAACCAACAAGCCTCTACATTTAGCTCGGTCTTTAGCTAATTGCCTCCAGTTGCGCACTCCAAGTTGGTCGAGGTCCCCTTGAACTTGTGCGCGCCACCTACGGCGATGATTCCCTCTACTGCGTCGTGCCTCGGGGTTAGATTCGAAGACTCTGCGGGCCGGAGCGTTGGTGTCCATTCGCTCTACATGTCCTAGCCATCTCAGACGTCCAATACGCAGTTTTTTGACTAGGTCGATGTCGCTGTACAGCTCGTATAGTTCGTGATTGAATCTTCTCCTCCAAAACCCGTCAACGCAAACGGGACCGAAAATCTTACGAAGAATTTTTCTCTCAAAGCGACCAAGGATATCTTCATCTTCTTTTAATGAAGTCCATGTTTCAGCGCCGTAAAACAGGACTGGGATGATCAAGGTCTTATATAGAGTCTCCTTAGTTGTTCGAGATAGGGCTTTACTGTTGAATTGCCTTATAAGCCCAAAAAAACAGCGATTGGCAAGAGTTATTCTTCGATTGATTTCTGCGCTGATGTTGTTCTCAGAGTTTATAGCAGAGCCAAGGTAGACAAAGTCCCTTACTACCTCGAAGTTATAGCTGCCCACGGTGACGTTTTGTCCAATTCGTCGATGTTGGTTTTCCCTTCTAGTTGACAGCATATACTTGGTTTTGCCCTCGTTTATCGCCAAACCCATTTTGGCCGCTTCCGCCTCAATGCTTGCAAAAGCACCGGTGATAGCCCGCTGAGATCTTCCGATAATGTCTATATCGTCGGCGTATGCAAGCAGTTGTACAGACTTGTAATAGATTGTGCCTCCGGTGTTGGCTTGTGAGTTCCGCACAATCCGTTCAAGTACAATATTGAAGAAGTCACATGACAGCGCGTCACCTTGTCTAAAGCCTTTTTTGACATCAAAGGTCTCGGTGAGGTCATTACCGACCTTGATGGAGCAGCGAGCGTTCTCCATCGTCAGCCTGCACAGACGGACAAGTTTGGCAGGGATGTCAAAACTAGACATGGCTCTATAAAGCTCTTCTCTATAGTTGCTGTCATAGGCGGCCTTGAAATCGATAAAGAGGTGGTGAGTATCGATTTGGAATTCTTGGGTTTTCTCCAGGATCTGCCGAAGTGTGAAGATTTGATCGATGGTGGACTTCTCTGGCCTGAAACCGCACTGATAGGGCTCAATCAGGCTGTTGATAAAAGGTTTCAGGCGTTCACACAATATCGCAGAAAAGATCTTGTATGCGGTGTTGAGAAGACTGATGCCTCTATAATTGGCGCAGTTGAGGGGGTCTCCTTTATTGTGGATCGGGCAAACGATGCTGAGATTCCATTCATCAGGCATACACTCGTCTGACCAAATATTAGAAATGAGTTGGTGTATGCACTCTACCAATTCATCCCCAGCTGCCTTGAAAAGTTCGGCCGGTAAGCCGTCAGGTCCAGCAGCCTTGTTCGATTTTAGCTTGGATATTGCTATCCTCACTTCGTTTTGGTCAGGTGGACGGAAATTTTGACTATCATCGTCTATGTTGAATGGTTCATTCTGCCTGACAGCGGGATGTTGGTCTTCGTCGCCGTTATACAGTCTGCAGAAGTAGTTTTTCCATATTCTCAGCACCGACTGTGATTCTACTACGAGGTTTCCATTTTCATCTCTACAGGTTTCTGTACGGGTATTACTTCTCTGACACGTTCCTTTTACCTTTTGGTAAAACTTCCGTACATTGTTCCTGGAGTATAGACTCTCGATATTCTCAAACGCGCGCTTCTCATGCTCTTTCTTCTTCTTTTGGAGAAGCCGATGTTCTTCCCGTCTCTTTTGCTCGTAGAGCTCACGAGCAGCTCTCGTCTTCCTTTGCAGCGCCGCTTTGTATGCCTCTTGTTTTGCTGCATGCACTCGCCGGCATTCTTCGTCAAACCAGGGGTTTTGCGGTGGTGGTCGAGCGAGACCCAGCACATCAGTCGCGGCGTTTCTGATGGCATGTTGGCAGCGTTGCCACTGGTCTTCGGTACTTGATGCTGGCGGCAAAGGGGTGATTGAGAGATTTCGGGATACGCGTTCAGCGAAGAGTCTGGCGGTCTCTTGCGATTGTAGCTTTTCGACGTTAAATTTTCTCACAGTAATTCTTCTTTGTTGCTCAGATTGGGATATCCGCATTCGTACCTTGGCTACAACAAGGTAATGATCCGAGTCTATGTTGGCCGCTCGGAAGGTCCGGACATCCAGAATACTGGAGGCATGCCTTGCGTCGATCGCAATATGATCAATTTGGTTGATCGTGACATGATCATTGGACCGCCATGTCTGCTTATGAATGTCGAGATGAGGAAACCATGTGCTTGCTATGGTGACATTTCGCTCCACAGCGAAATCAATTAGCCTTAGTCCGTTATCAGACGTGGTGTCGTGCAGGCTATGCTTACCGACTGCTCGTAGAAACACTCTTTGGTGGCAGGGTCCTTTTCTTCTGTGGGGGCATGAACACATATTAGGCTTATGTTAGCGAATTTAGCCTTGATCCGGATAGTCATAATACGCTCGCTCACGTGTCGGAAGCTTAAGACTTCTTGCCTAAGTCTGCCGCGTATGACAAAACCGCATCCGAATAAGCGTTGCCTGTTGCCTCTGTAGCAATCACCGTAGTAGATGTCACAGTTTTTCATCCTCTTTTTGCCCGGCCCATCCCATCGCACTTCCTGGATGGCGGTAATATCTGCTTTATAGCAGTCTAGGGCCTCTGCTAGTTGTTCGGCTGCACGTGGTCTGTAAAGGGACAGAACCTTCCACGCACTGATCCGAAGGTCGTTGTCCTTATTTCGTTTGCTGGGGTCGTCATTAGTTGAGTCATCCTTATCCGAGGCTTTTGGTTGTTTCGGAACCATGCGCTTTTTTCGCGGTAGGGAAGTTACCCCGACGGCACAACCCCCAACCTGGAGGGCCAGTTCCTTAATTATTCCCCTAGGACGAGGGGCCGGGTACACCAGTGCCAGTAGTCCACTACGGGAGTATGAGCGCTGCCGTTGGCCCATTAAGGGCTCCTCCGCCACCATCTCTATTCCAATGTCCTGACCAGCATTGGAAATTCCTTACCGACCTGTGATCCGAATACGTCGAAGCAGCTCGCGCAAGTTATTCACTAAGTTCAACCTAACTGGAACTATAGACGCCACCGTTGACTCCGTCTAGGGAATTCGTCCGCTGCCGCCTGGAACAGGAAGAAGTGCTCTAGTGAAAAAAGCACTCTTCCTCCCCTCTCTCATCTGCTGCCACCAAGAATCCGCCAAACGGGGTTGGTTACCCATCTCTTGGATTAAGGTACTAGGCACCCGGCTGTCACCGCGTGGAGGTTGAGAGTAGGAGTTGGTAGGCCTCAGCTGAGTGAAAACGCTTGTGTTTTCATATGATCGCATGCACTACCATTTAACGACCCAAGCAAACGTAAAAAGGACAACGATCTTCGTGTCTGCACGTGGAATGTTACTCGTAGGTACCTCTACAAACCACGTGCAGTCGAACAACTTGCGGAGGCCCTAGAATGTCTCAAAGCAGACATTACCGCCATCCAAGAAGTGCGATGGGATGGTCCGGGCAAAAGGAGTATGAAAAACTGCGACATCTACTACGGCGATTGCTACAGACAAAAAGGACAACGTCTATTCGGGTGCGAATTTGTCATTGGAGGCAGACTTAGGCAAGAAGTCTTGAGTTTCCGGCATGTGAACGTGCACCTTATGATTATCCGTATCAAGGCTAAATTTGCCAACATCAGCCTAATATGCGTTCACGCCCCTCATGAGGAGAAGAACGACGCGACAAAGGATGACTTCTACCAGCTCTTGGATAAGACGTATGAGCAATGCCCTATCCACGACGTTGAAATTATCGAAGGTGATTTCAACGCAAAGCTAGGAAGAGAGGACGTTTTTAGTAGCGTAGTCGGAAAGCACAGCCTGAAGAACGCGGAATTATTTCGTATCCAAAATCATAATGAGCGACGAATCCCATTTCCACTTGAGTGGTTGTATGAATAAACAAAATGTACGTTTCTGGAGCGCGAAGAATCCACATGAAATGCACGAAAAGCCTTTGCATCCCCTCACAGTGACTGTTTGGTGCGGCATTTGCAGTGAAAAAGTGATTGACCCTTTGAGGACGCCGACGGCACCACCGTAACTGGTGAGCGCTACATACAGATGTTAAACGAGTTTTTTTTTTTGCCGCAAGTTGCTGAATTTGATCTCGAGCATTGGTGGTTTCAGCAAGACGGAGCAACCGCTCGCACAGCTCGGGAAACGATGGAGATTTTGAATCGCCAATTTGTGGCCGTGTGATCTCCCAGTTTAGCGATTTGAACTGGCCGACCAGATCATTAGATCTGACGGCGCCAGACTACTTCTTTTGGGGCTTTTAGAAATCTCGCGTTTACGACAACAAAGCACAAACTTGCAAGTCTTGAAAGCCAACTTTGAAGAAGAAATCACCAAAGGCAGCCAGATGTTTTGCGAGAAACCATTCAAAATGCAAAAAATAACAAAATATAAGTACATCAAATATACAAAAAGAGAATGGAGATACAGAAAAAGAAAGTGGAGACAAACAAATACTATCTCAAATTCTAGAAAAGCTTAATAAATAAGAACATCTTATTACTTCACTGCAAATAAGATTAGATACTGTTGAAATACATCTGGAAAAAAATAAGTATATCCAATACAATATCAATGGCTAGGTCACTAAAAGTAGTGGTATGGAACGCAAACGGTCTGTTAAATCATAAAGACGAATTGCAAGTAGTATTAGAAGTTGAAAAAATCGATGTGTGCTTGATATCCGAATCGCACTTTACAAACCAATCCTTCATTAAATTCAAAAATTATAATACATATTGGACAAATCACCCTCATAACAATGCGAGGGGAGGTAGTGCAATAATCATCGAGAGCTCTGTAGAACATTATGAAGAAGAAAAATGATCACTCATAGCTGTCTATAGCCCACCAAAACATAAAATTAGTTCAGAACAATACAAGAAACTATTACAAAAACATAAAAACCGATTTATCATGGGTGGTGATTTCAACGCGAAGCATACGCACTGGGATTCGCAATTGATAACAACAAAGGGTCTTAAATTGCTTAAAGCAGCATAAGAAACAAGAAAATGGGTTTAGCGATAAACGAGGGCAAAACCAAGTACATGCTGTCAACAAGAAGGGAAAGCCAATACCGACGAATTGGACAGAACGTCACAATGGGCAGCTATAACTTCGAAGTAGTAAGGGACTTTGTCTACCTTGGCTCTGCTATAAACTCTGAGAACAACATCAGCGCAGAAATCAAGCGAAGAATAACTCTTGCCAATCGCTGTTTTTTTGGGCTTACCATATAAGGCAATTCAACAGTAAAGCCCTATCTCGAACAACTAAGGAGACTCTGTATAAGACCCTGATCATCCCAGTCTTCCTTTGGTCATCCTTGGTCGCTTCGAGAGAAAAATTCTTCGTACGATTTTCGGTCCCGCACAAGAAACAGGTTGTGAGTTTGTGTCAACTGGTAAGCCAACATATTGGCCTACAGATATGAAGAAAACACCTGACCTCATTGATTTTTTCATAACGAAACAAATATCTAGAAGCGTACTACAAATAGAGGAAGGAGCAGATTTGAGCTCCGACCACTCTCCAATCTATATGAGTCTAAGTGAAAGTCTAATTATGAAATCCGACAACATCTATCTCACTCATAAAAATACCGACTGGAATTATTTTAAAGAGCTGCTTGAACAAGAATTACATCCTCACAAAGAACTGCTAAACAAATATCAGCTTGAAGAAGAAGTACTCGTCTTTACTCAACAGATACAAAGAGCAGCTTGGAAAAGTACTCCTCTAACTAAAAAGAAAGAAATTGGTATTAGATATCCAAAAAAATTTTAAACTTAATATCGCGAAAAACAAAGGTTCGAAAGAAGAGGCAACAAACAAGGTATCCCTTACACAAATCGCAACTCAACCAACTCACTGAATTAGTACGCAACCAAATAAGAGAGCTATCAAATCAAAGTATTAGCCAATATCTAAGCGGGCTAACTGCAGATAAAACGACTGAGTATTCAATATGGAAGTCAACAAACAACCTTAAACGACCTATACAGCATAATCCACCTATTAAAATACCTAATAGTAGAATACATGGGCTAAAAACAATCTAGAAAAGGCAGAGTTATTTGCCGAGCATATGACAAAAGTATTCCAGCCTAATGAAAGCCCAAATGAGGAAAATTGTCCAAGAGTGTTGAAATTCATCCAGTCACACAAAATGAAATCGAAGTTATTATTCGGAAAGAACTACAACCGAAAAAATCTCCTGGTTATGATCTGATCACTGTGGAGTTGATGCAACAGTTACCCCAAAGAGCCATGCGTAAGCTATCAGCGATAATGAACGCCTGTTTGAGACTCAAGCATGTTCCTTGCTGTTGGAAGTTCACTGAAATACTTAATTATGATTCCAAACCCAGGAAAGGATCCTAATGAAGTATCTTCTTATATATCCATTTCTTTGCTACCCATCATGTCGAAAATATTTGAAAAGATTTTCATCAAGAGGCTAAGCTCGATTATTGAAAATGAAAACATGATACCAACTCACCAGTTTGGTTTCAGAAAAAAACACTCAACTATTGAGCAGGTTCATAGAATAACCATCGTTATTGAGAAAGCTATCAAAGATAAAATGGTATGCTCAGCCATATTCTCAAGTGTTCGACATAGAATGGCATACAGGATTGCTGTACAAACTTAGATTACTCCTTCCCAAAGAATTTACGTCACTTACTTACTTACTTAGATGACGCTACAGTAAAAGGTGGACCTGGGCCTCAACCAACAAACCCCTCCAGCCAGCACGGTTACGAGTCAGCTGCCGCCAGTTGCACACTCCAAGTTGGCTGAGGTCCCCTCCACTTGTTTGCGCCACCTACCGCGGGGTCGTCCTCTACTGCGCCGTCCGTCCGGGGTGGATTCGAAGACTTTCTTAGCGGGAAGGTTGGGCTCCATCCGCTCTAAATGACCCAGCCATCTTAGTCGCTGTATGTGAACTCTTCTGGCTAAGTCGATGTCCTTGTACAGGCCGTATAGTTCGGCATTGTACCTTCTCCTCCACACACCGTCTATGCAGACAGGACCAAAGATCGCTCGAAGAACCTTTCCAAAATAACCAAGGGCATCCTCATCCGGTTTTGTCAAAGCCCATGCCTCTGCGCCATACAGCAGGACTGGGATGATTAATGTCTTATAAAGAGTTACCTTAGTAGTTCGAGATAGGGCTTTGCTACTCAATTGCCGTGTGATCGCCCTACTGATGTCATTTGCGGAGTTCACCATAGAGACTAGATAGACAAAATCCTTTACTACCTCAAAATTGTATATGTCTATTGTGGCGTTCTGTCCAAGACGCCGATGTTGGGTGTCCTTTTTTGTAGACAGCATATATTTTGTTTTGCTTTCATTGACCGCTAGACCCATCTTTGCTGCCTCGATCTCAATACTCGTACATGCCCCATTGACTGCCCGCTAAGTTCTTTCGATTATGTCAATGTCATCGGCATAAGCGAGTAGTTGTACAAACTTGAAGAAGATTGTACCTCCAGGGTTGGCTTGTGAGTTTCGTACAATTCTCTCAAGTACTATGTTAAAGAGATCGCATGATAGCGCGTCGCCTTGTCTAAGACCTTTACTGACATCGAACGGTTCGGTGATGTTCTTACCGACTTTGATGGAGCAGCGAGAGTTCTCCATCGTCATTCTGCACAAACGGACGAGCTTGGCAGGAATGCCAAGACTAGACATGGCTCTGTATAACTCGTCTCTATACACGCTATCATAGGTAACTTTGAAATCGATGAAGAGATGGTGCGTATCGATTTTATATTCATGGGGTTTTTCCAAGATCTGCCGTAGTGTGAATATTTGGTCAATGGTGGACTTTCCAGGCCTGAAACCGCACTGATAAGGACCTATCAGGTGGTTGACGATCGGTTTTAGGCGTTCACATAGTACGGCAGACAGGATCTTATATGCGATATTTAGGAGACTTATACCTCTGTGGTTGGCACAGTTCAGAGGGTCTCCTTTCTTCAGGATCGGGCAAACGATGCTGAGGTTCCATTCATCGGGCATACTTTCGTCCGACCAGATTTTACAGATGAGCTGGTGCATGCTCCTTACCAACTCATCTCCTCCTGCGTTAAAAAGTTCAGCGGCAAGGCCGTCGGCTCCAGCAGCTTTGTTGGATTTGAGTTTAGATATCGCTATCCTCAATTCATTCTGTTCGGGTTGACGGGAATCTTGACTGTCATCGTCACTGTTGAATGGCTCATTCTGCCTGACAGCGGAATATTGGTCATCATCGCTGTTTAACAGTCTGCAGAAGTATTCCTACCATATCCTCAGCACCGACTGCGATTCCACTACTATGTTGCCATTTTCGTCGCTGCAGGCTTCTGTTCTGGCTTTGAAACCCTGGCATGGTCTTTTTACCTTTTGGTAAAATTTTCAAACATTATTCCTGCAAAAAAGTCTCTCAATCTCCTCGATCGAGCGCTTCTCATGCTCCTTTTTCTACTTTCTGAGAAGTCGATGTTCCTCTTTTATTCTGCGCACGTAAAGCTCGTAAGCAGCTCTAGTCCTTCTATGTAGCGCCGCTTGTACGCCTCTTGTTTAGCTGCATATGCTTGCCGGCATTCCTCATCAAACCAGGGGTTTCGTTGTGGTGGCCGAGAAAAACCCAGTACATCAGAGGCGGCATCTCTGATGGCTTGTTGGCAACGCTGCCCCTGGTCTTCCGCATTTCCTGCTGGCGGCATAGGACTTAGATTAAGATTAGAAGAAACTCGATCGGCAAGGGTTCTGGCAGTCTCTTGCGATTGTAGCTTTTCGACGTCAAATTTCCTCACAGTATTTCGTTGATTTCGCTCCGTTCTGGATATCCGCATCCGTACCTTAGCTACAACTATGTAGTGATCCGAGTCCACGTTGGCTCCTCGGAAAGTCCGGACACCCAGAATACTGGAAGAGTGCCTTGCGTCGATCGCAATGTGATCGATTTGGTTGACGATTTTTCGGTCAAAGGAGATCCATGTTCCTTTGTGAATATCGACACGTGGGAACCGCCTACTAGCTACGACAAAGTTTCGCCCCGCCGCAAAGTCGATTAGCCTGAGTCCGTTGTAGGATGTGATGTCGTGCAGGCTGTGCTTTCCGACCACGCTACTAAAGACTTCCTCTCTTCCTAGCTTTGCGTGAAAGTCGCCTAGGATAATTTTAACGTCATGGCTAGGGCATTGCTCATACGTCTTGTCCAAGAGCTGGTAGAAGTCATCCTTTGACGCGTCGTCCTTCTCCTCGTGAGGGGCGTGAACGCATATTACTACGTGATTTGTAGAGGGACCTAACATTCCACGTGCAGACACGAAGATCGTTGTCCTTTTTACGTTTGCATGGGTCGTCAACAGTAAGATCATCCGTATCCGAGGCTGTTGGTTGCTTCGTAACCAAAGGTTTTTTACGTGGTAGGGAAGTTAACCCGGCTCATTAAGGGTTCATCCGCCACGATCTCTTTTTCAATACCCTGACGTAGTATTGAAAATCCTTACAGACCTCAGCTCCAAATATGTCGAAGTAACTCCGGTAAGGTATCCGCTGGTCTGTAGACGTCACCGTTGGTTCCATCGAGAGAATTCATCCGCCGCACGTCCTCGTTCTGAGGAGCTCTTGCTAGACTTCTGAGACGCATATTTCAGCCGATCAGGTCAACAAGAGATGCCTTGTCCGGTTAAACATATGCGCGCTGAATTTACGGCACTACTGGAGTCATATCTCTCGAAAAGATACTTTCGTATCAAGCAAGAAGATGCTTATTCATGCCTTAAAGAAATTGAAGCTGGAGTACCGCAAGGAAGTATAAGTAAGTAAGTAATAGTGTGACTCTATTTATACATATGTACATTAAAATTCATTTTACAGAAAAATTCACAATAATAAGCATTGGCTTTTGCCGTCAGCCGAGAAAAAGAGAGTTTTTGAATTTGTAGCTTAAAGATTGTTCCTTTCCTTTCCTTTAGATGGCGCTACAGTCCGGGGTGGACCTGGGCCTCAACCAACAAACCTCTCCAGCCAGCACGGTTACGAGCCAGCTGCCTCCAGTTGCGCACGCCAAGTTGGTTGAGGTCCCTCTCCACTTGTTTGCGCCACCTACCGCGAGGTCGTCCTCTACTGCGCCGTCCGTCCGGGTTGGATTCGAAGACTTTCTTAGCGGGAAGGTTGGGCTCCATCCGCTCTAAATGACCCAGCCATCTTAATCGCTGTATGTGAACTCTTCTGGCTAAGTCGATGTCCTTGTACAGGCCGTATAGTTCGGCATTGTACCTTCTCCTCCACTCACCGTCTATGCAGACGGGACCAAAGATCGCTCGAAGAACTTTTCTCTCGAAATAACCAAGGGCATCCTCATCCGGTTTTTTCAAAGCCCATGCCTCTGCGCCATACAGCAGGACTGGGATGATTAATGTCTTATAAAGAGTTACCTTAGTAGTTCGAGATAGGGCTTTGCTACTCAATTGCCGTTTTAGCCCATAGAAACAACGATTGGCAAGAGTAATTCTCCGTGTGATCTCTCCATTCATGTCATTTGCGGAGCTGACCATAGAGCCTAGGTAGACAAAATCCTTTACTACCTCAAAATTGTATCTGTCTATTGTGGCGTTCTGCCCAAGACGCCGATGTTGGGTGTCCTTTTTTGTAGACAGCATATATTTTGTTTTGCTTTCATTGACCGCTAGACCCATCTTTGCTGCCTCGATCTCAATACTCGTAAATGCCCCATTGACGGCCCGCTGAGTTCTTCCGATTATGTCAATGTCATCGGCATAAGCGAGTAGTTGTACAAACTTGAAGAAGATTGTACCTCCGGGGTTGGCTTGTGAGTTTCGTACAATTCTCTCAAGTATTATGTTAAAGAGATCGCATGATAGCGCGTCGCCTTGTCTAAGACCTTTCCTGACATCGAACGGTTCGGTGATGTTCTTACCGACTTTGATGGAGCAGCGAGAGTTCTCCATCGTCATTCTGCACAAACGGACGAGCTTGGCAGGGATGCCAAGACTAGACATGGCTCTGTATAACTCGTCTCTATACACGCTATCATAGGTAACTTTGAAATCGATGAAAAGGTGGTGCGTATCGATTTTATATTCATGGGTTTTTTCCAAGATCTGCCGTAGTGTGAATATTTGGTCAATGGTGGACTTTCCAGGCCTGAAACCGCACTGATAAGGACCTATCAGGTTGTTGACGATCGGTTTTAGGCGTTCACATAATACGGCAGACAGGATCTTATATGCGATATTTAGGAGACTTATACCTCTGTAGTTGGCGCAGTTCAGAGGGTCTCCTTTCTTCAGGATCGGGCAAACGATGCTGAGGTTCCATTCATCGGGCATACTTTCGTCCGACCAGATTTTACAGATGAGCTGGTGCATGCTCCTTACCAACTCATCTCCTCCTGCCTTGAAGAGTTCAGCGGCAAGGCCGTCGGCTACAGCAGCTTTGTTGGATTTGAGTTTAGATATCGCTATCCTCACTTCATTGTGATCGGGTTGACGGGAATTTTGACTGCCATCGTCACTGTTGAATGGCTCATTCTGCCTGACAGCGGAATATTGGTCATCATCGCCGTTTAACAGTCTGCAGAAGTGTTCCTTCCATATCCTCAGCGCCGACTGCGATTCTACTACTATGTTGCCATTTTCGTCCCTGCAGGCTTCTGTTCTGGCTTTGAAACCCTGGCATGTTCTTTTTACCCTTTGGTAAAATTTTCGAACATTATTCCTGCAATAAAGTCTCTCAATCTCCTCGATCGAGCGCTTCTCATGCTCTTTTTTCTTCTTTCTGAGAAGTCGATGTTCCTCTTTTCTCCTGCGCACGTAGAGCTCGTAAGCAGCTCTAGTCCTTCTATGCAGCGCCGCTTTGTACGCCTCTTGTTTTGCTGCATGTGCTTGCCGGCATTCCTCATCAAACCAGCGGTTTCGTTGTGGTGGGCGAGAGAAACCCAGTACATCAGAGGCGGCATCTCTGATGGCTTTTTGGCAACGCTGCCACTGGTCTTCCGTATTTGCTGCTGGCGGCATAGGACTAAGATTGAGATTAGAAGAAACACGATCGGCAAAGGTTCTGGCGGTCTCTTGCGATTGTAGCTTTTCGACGTCAAATTTCCTCACAGCATTTCGTTGATTTCGCTCCGTTGTGGATATCCGCATCCGTACCTTGGCTACAACTAGGTAGTGATCCGAGTCCACGTTGGCTCCTCGGAAAGTCCGGACACCCAGAATACTGGAAGAGTGCCTTGCATCGATCGCAATGTGATCGATTTGGTTGACGATTTTTCGATCAAAGGAGAGCCATGTTCCTTTGTGAATATCGAGACGTGGGAACCGCGTACTAGCTATAACAAAGTTTCGCCCCGCCGCAAAGTCGATTAGCCTGAGTCCGTTGCCGGAAGTGTTGTCGTGCAGGCTGTGCTTTCCGCCCACGCTACTAAAGACTTCCTCTCTTCCTAGCTTTGCGTTAAAGTCGCCTAGGATAATTTTAACGTCGTGGCTAGGGCATTGCTCATACGTCTTGTCCAAGAGCTGGTAGAAGTCATCCTTTGTCGCGTCGTCCTTCTCCTCGTGAGGGGCGTGAACGCATATTAGGCTAATGTTGGCAAATTTAGCCTTGATACGGATAGTCATGAGGCGCTCGTTCACATGCCGGAAACTCAAGACTTCTTGCCTAAGTCTGTCTCCAATGACAAATCCGCACCCGAATAGACGCTGTCCTTTTTGTCTGTAGCAATCGCCGTAGTAGATGTCGCAGTTTTTCATCCTTCTTTTGCCCGGCCCATCCCATCGCACTTCTTGGATGGCGGTAATGTCTGCTTTGAGATACTCTAGGGCCTCCGCAAGTTGTTCGGCTGCACGTGGTTTGTAGAGGGACCTAACATTCCATGTGCAGACACGAAGATCGTTGTCCTTTTTACGTTTGCATGGGTCGTCAACAGTAAGATCATACGTATCCGAGGCTGTTGGTTGCTTCGTAACCAAAGGTTTTTTACGTGGTAGGGAAGTTAACCCGACGGTACAACCCCCAACCTGGAGGGCCAGATCCTTTTTTTTTGTACCCCTAGGACAAGAGGCCGGATACACCGATGTCAGTAACCCACTTCGGGGATATGAGCGCTGCCGTTGGCCCATTAAGGGTTCATCCGCCACCATCTCTTTTTCAATACCCTGACGTAGTATTGAAAATCCTTACAGACCTCAGCTCCAGTAAGGTATCCGCTGGTCTGTAGACGTCACCGTTGATTCCATCGAGAGAATTCGTCCGCCGCACGTCCTCCTTCTGAGGACCTCTTGCTAGACTTCTGAGACGCATATTTCAGCCGATCAGGTCAACAAGAGATGCCTCGTCCGGTTAGACATATGCGCGCTGAAGTTCACCCAGATGTGCTTATGCAGGTCTGAGTGTTCAGCTGCACATATTTCATATTTCATATTTTATATTTATTAATCGGTTAAACTACATTTACATAAGATAATGATAATCTCATATTTTATAAATGTGATAATTTCATGGATTAATTTTAAAATGGAGAAAAGAAAAAGTATATTTAAATTTAAAAAAGAATATAAATCAGAATAACAAATTAAAAAAAAAAAGGAAAAATTCAAATTGAAAAATAATTAAATTTACCTTCTGCCAGCCAGGTGAGATAAAAGAGTGCCACTGAAACAATCCGCATAATAAAGTCTTCTAATACCTAATGGAAGGGCGTTCCATAGACGAATGACATGAGTGAAGAACTGACGATCAGTATTCATGGAAGTAGTACGAGGAGGAATGAAAGTGAGAGATCGCGATGAACTAGAAAATCTAAGTTTTTCATATAAGTATTGAGGGTGCCTGGTAGTTATTATCTTATGCAAGTACTTCAAGGCGCAGAATTCTAAATAGGAATTTAAAGTACAACCGAGAATATTATGAACATATGACGAAACATGATCATAACGCCTTAGGTCGTACACATACCGAATTATATTGTTGAATGCCACATTCAGTTTTCTTGTAGTTTCAGCATTGGTTTTGCAGAAAATTTCGCATCCATAAGTTATAGTCGGAACCAAAAGTGACTTTGCCAACTTTAGTCGGGTCTTTAGAGGAGTATAGTGCTGCGTCATGTGGAGTTTCCTAAGACAGCCGTATATCTTACCCGTAACTACACGTACGTGATCATCCCAGGTTAGCCTATCATTGAACCACACACCCAAATTTTTGCCCTTAATTATATAGTCGACAGGCTCGTTGCCAAGACAAACAGATGGAAAACTACTCAAGTCCACTCCATTTTTGGAAATCACTAAGCATTTGGATTTTTTTGGATTCAGACGTAGGAAGTTCTCATCCGACCACTTCAAAATTTTATCGAGATCCTCGTTAAGTCTTGTGAACGAGTCTTCAATAAGACCCAGTTTACAACTCTTATACAGTTGTACATCGTCAGCGTACATATGTGTAGAGCAATGTACTATTAATTTTGGCAGCTCATTTATGAACATGGTGAATAAAGGCGGGCCCAAGATAGATCCCTGTGGTACACCTGAAGATACTTCAAGTAGACCGGATATCTTTTCATTCACCACCACTGCTTGTTTTCTACCAGATAGGTAGGATCCAATTAGTAGTACAGCAGACGATGTAAAACCATATGAATTCTCTAGTTTTGACAAGAGTTGCAAATGATCCATAGTATCAAAGGCTTTGGAGAAATCCAACAGGGTTAGAAATGTGATCATATCATTGTCCATGGCAACTCTAAGATCATCCGTAACTTTTAGGAGCGCAGATGTGCAACTATGCTTTTTTCTGAAGCCAGATTGACTTGCACACAACAGAGAGTTGCGTTCTAGGAAGTTGGAGACCTGACAATGAATGAGTTTCTCCATAACCTTTGACAAAAACGGGAGAATTGAAATAGGCCTGTATTCTGGTGGCGAAAGAGCTGTGCCTTCCTTTTTTAATACAGGAATCACCTTCGCAACTTTCCAAATATTAGGGAAAGAGGATGTCATTAAAACAGTATTACAAATGTGGGTCAGAAAGGGAAGTATGTGCGGTAATATAATCTTTACAAAACATGGATGCATTTCATCTAAGCTTACAGATTTCGATTTAATATCGAGGATCGCCTTAACAACATCGGTTTGCTCGACTCTGGAGAATTCAAACAAACTTGTGTTGATAGGTGTATCTCTGGCAACTTGTGAGATAACGTTAGATCCCGCCTGAATATTCACGAACTCTCTGTTCAATTCGTCAGGATCCACGTTTTCGAGATTATTCAGCGTTTTCTTGCCGACTCCTATTTCACGTAAGTTTTTCCATAAAATGTTGGGTGATAAATTAGCATTAAGACGATGAGAATAAAAATTACGTTTAGCTAAACGAACTTTGTGGTGAACTAAGTTTCTCAAAAGACGAAAAGTATTGTAAAATTCAGGTAACCGGAATCGTTTCCATCTCTTAAAAGCCGAATCTCGTTTATTTTTAAGACTAAGTATCTCAGTGGTAAACCAAGAGTTGAAACAATTGACGTAATTTGATTTAGTTTTAAGAGGTACATGTTTATTAAACAGATTCAGGATGTTTTTCTGCAGTAGGTCAACTTGTTCATCAACTGAGGTAATATAACATATCTGCTGCCAATCCACCCTAAGCAGATCTCTGTTTAGTTCACTCATATTCATGTTCTTAAAATCTCTATACATATACGAAACGTTTTGTATGGAATACCCAATATTGAATGTAGCAAATATTAAGTCGTGCATAGAAAAAGCTGGAGCAGATAACTGGTCATAAAAAATATCATGATGATGATGGTTACTAGTGAAAAACAGATCCAGAAGTGTGCTAGTAGTAGCAGTGAAGTGGGTTGGAGTCGTCGTATTTAATGGATACAGACTCATGGATTTCATTGTGTCTAAGAACAACTCTGATCTGTCTTTATTGAGTAGATTACAGTTGAAATCTCCACAGACAACTATCTCGGAGAAAGAAGTAGAGACATCTTCTAAGACAGAATAAAAAGTGGAGAGATCAACACTACTGTCAGGCCTATATACTACTCCTAGCAAGCAGTTACTTCTTCTTCCCAGAATTTCAATAAAGCAGTACTCAATTTGATTTCCCGGTGGTGAAAATTGTATTGGTTTGCAATTAATACTGGACCGTACGTAAATCGCAACGCCACCGCCAATTCTATAATGTCTGTCAGAGCGAAACATTCTATACCCATTCAAACAATATAACTCATTCGAATTATCAACACTGAACCAAGTCTCAGTTACACAGATAATATCCACATCTGACCCAACAAACAAAGCTCTAAATTCATCTATCTTAGGAAATAAACTCTGAGCATTAATGTGACATACTCGCACCCCACTGCGTTGCTTACATAGAATATTTAACAATACGCGTAAGTTATCATTCACAACATCGCTATGCACCCTGTTATCATTTGTCGTAGTCATGCGAAATGAGGACGACAAACAAAAACACTTTTGTAGGTAAAAGAAAACCAAACATGCAGACTTCAGGACCCTTCAGCAGCTGGCTAGCAGTACTTACTTACTTACTTAGATGGCGCTACAGTTCGGGGTGAACCTGGGCCTCAACCAACAAGCCTCTCCATTTAGCTCGGTCTTTAGCTAATTGCCTCCAGTTGCGCACTCCAAGTTGGTCGAGGTCTCCTTGAACTTGTGCGCGCCACCTACGGCGATAATTCCCTCTACTGCGTCGTCCCTCGGGGTTAGATTCGAAGACTCTGCGGGCCGGAGCGTTGGTGTCCATTCGCTCTACATGTCCTAGCCATCTCAGACGTCCAATACGCAGTTTTTTGACTAGGTCGATGTCGCTGTACAGCTCGTATAGTTCGTGATTGAATCTTCTCCTCCAAAACCCGTCAACGCAAACGGGACCGAAAATCTTACGAAGAATTTTTCTCTCAAAGCGACCAAGGATATCTTCATCTTCTTTTAATGAAGTCCATGTTTCAGCGCCGTAAAACAGGACTGGGATGATCAAGGTCTTATATAGAGTCTCCTTAGTTGTTCGAGATAGGGCTTTACTGTTGAATTGCCTTATAAGCCCAAAAAAACAGCGATTGGCAAGAGTTATTCTTCGATTGATTTCTGCGCTGATTTTGTTTGCTGAATTTATAGCAGAGCCAAGGTAGACAAAGTCCCTTACTACCTCGAAGTTATAGCTGCCCACGGTGACGTTTTGTCCAATTCGTCGATGTTGGTTTTCCCTTCTAGTTGACAGCATATACTTGGTTTTGCCCTCGTTTATCGCCAAACCCATTTTGGCCGCTTCCGCCTCAATGCTTGCAAAAGCACCGGTGACAGCCCGCTGAGATCTTCCGATAATGTCTATATCGTCGGCGTATGCAAGCAGTTGTACAGACTTGTAATAGATTGTGCCTCCGGTGTTGGCTTGTGAGTTCCGCACAATCCGTTCAAGTACAATATTGAAGAAGTCACATGACAGCGCGTCACCTTGTCTAAAGCCTTTTTTGACATCAAAGGTCTCGGTGAGGTCATTACCGACCTTGATGGAGCAGCGAGCGTTCTCCATCGTCAGCCTGCACAGGCGGACAAGTTTGGCAGGGATGTCAAAACTAGACATGGCTCTATAAAGCTCTTCTCTATAGATGCTGTCATAGGCGGCCTTGAAATCGATAAAGAGGTGGTGAGTATCGATTTGGAATTCTTGGGTTTTCTCCAGGATCTGTCGAAGTGTGAAGATTTGATCGATGGTGGACTTTCCTGGCCTGAAACCGCACTGATAGGGTCCAATCAGGCTGTTGATAAAAGGTTTCAGGCGTTCACACAATATCGCAGAAAAGATCTTGTACGCGATGTTGAGGAGACTGATGCCTCTATAATTGGCGCAGTTGAGGGGGTCTCCTTTCTTGTGGATCGGGCAAACGATGCTGAGATTCCATTCATCAGGCATACACTCCTCTGACCAAATATTAGAAATGAGTTGGTGTATGCACTCTACCAATTCATCCCCAGCTGCCTTGAAAAGTTCGGCCGGTAAACCGTCAGGTCCAGCAGCCTTGTTCGATTTTAGCTTGGATATTGCTATCCTCACTTCGTTTTGGTCAGGTGGACGGACATTTTGACTATCATCGTCCATGTTGAATGGTTCATTCTGCCTGACAGCGGGATGTTGGTCTTCGTCGCCGTTATACAGTCTGCAGAAGTAGTTTTTCCATATTCTCAGCACCGACTGTGATTCTACTACGAGGTTTCCATTCTCATCTCTACAGGTTTCTGTACGGGTATTACTTCTCTGACACGTTCCTTTTACCTTTTGGTAAAACTTCCGTACATTGTTCCTGGAGTATAGACTCTCGATATTCTCAAACGCGCGCTTCTCATGCTCTTTCTTCTTCTTTTGGAGAAGCCGATGTTCTTCCCGTCTCTTTTGCTCGTAGAGCTCACGAGCAGCTCTCGTCTTCCTTTGCAGCGCCGCTTTGTATGCCTCTTGTTTTGCTGCATGCACTCGCCGGCATTCTTCGTCAAACCAGGGGTTTCGCGGTGGTGGGCGAGCGAGACCCAGCACATCAGTCGCGGCGTTTCTGATGGCATGTTGGCAGCGTTGCCACTGGTCTTCGGCACTTGATGCTGGCGGTATAGGGGTGATTGAGAGATTTCGGGATACGCGTTCAGCGAAGAGTCTGGCGGTCTCTTGCGATTGTAAATTTTCGACGTTAAATTTTCTCACAGTAATTCTTCTTTGTTGCTCAGATTGGGATATCCGCATTCGTACCTTGGCTACAACAAGGTAATGATCCGAGTCTATGTTGGCCGCTCGGAAGGTCCGGACATCCAGAATACTGGAGGCATGCCTTGCGTCGATCGCAATATGATCAATTTGGTTGATCGTGACATGATCATTGGACCGCCATGTCTGCTTATGAATATCGAGATGAGGAAACCATGTGCTTGCTATGGTGACATTTCGCTCCACAGCGAAATCAATTAGCCTTAGTCCGTTATCAGACGTGGTGTCGTGTAGGCTATGCTTACCGACTGCTCTACCAAAGACGTCCTCCTTTCCTATTTTGGCGTTAAAATCGCCCAATACGATCTTAACGTCGTATTTAGGACATTGCTCGTATGTTTTGTCGAGGAGCTCGTAGAAACACTCTTTGGAGGCAGGGTCCTTTTCTTCTGTGGGGGCATGAACACATATTAGGCTTATGTTAGCGAATTTAGCCTTGATCCGGATAGTCATAATACGCTCGCTCACGTGTCGGAAGCTTAAGACTTCTTGCCTAAGTCTGCCGCGTATGATAAATCCGCATCCGAATAAGCGTTGCCTGTTGCCTCTGTAGCAATCACCGTAGTAGATGTCACAGTTTTTCATCCTCTTTTTGCCCGGCCCATCCCATCGCACTTCCTGGATGGCGGTAATATCTGCTTTATAGCAGTCTAGGGCCTCTGCTAGTTGTTCGGCTGCACGTGGTCTGTAAAGGGACAGAACATTCCACGTACAGATCCGAAGGTCGTTGTCCTTATTTCGTTTGCTGGGGTCGTCATTAGTTGGGTCATCCTTATCCGAGGCTTTTGGTTGTTTCGGAACCATGCGTTTTTTACGTGGTAGGGAAGTTACCCCGACGGCACAACCCCCAACCTGGAGGGCCAGTTCCTTAATTATTCCCCTAGGACGAGGGGCCGGGTACACCGGTGCCAGTAGTCCACTACGGGAGTATGAGCGCTGCCATTGGCCCATTAAGGGCTCCTCCGCCACCATCTCTATTCCAATGTCCTGACCAACATTGGAAATTCCTTACCGACCTGTGATCCGAATACGTCGAAGCAGCTCGCGCAAGGTATTCACTAAGTTCAACCTAACTGGAACTATAGACGCCACCGTTGACTCCGTCTAGGGAATTCGTCCGCTGCCGCCTGGAACAGGAAGAAGTGCTCTAGTGAGAAAAGCACTCTTCCCCCCCTCTCTCATCTGCTGCCACCAAGAATCCGCCAAACGGGGTTGGTTACCCATTTCTTGGATTAAGGTACTAGGCACCCGGCTGTCACCGCGTGGAGGTTGAGAGTAGGAGTTGGTAGGCCTCAGCTGAGTGAAAACGCTTGTGTTTTCATATGATCGCATGCACTACCGTTTGACTAGCCCTGGCTAGCAGTAGGTGTACAGTAAATAAAGAAACAAAAATTTACAAATTTAACATTCATAATAATTTAAATAAAAACTAAATTTGTGATCAAATACATAAACATAAACGCAAGTAAATGAGCTTTTAACGAATAATGAGATTATTTGCAGCTTACATTAAGGTAGACGTCGTTTTATCATTATAATTAGAACCAGCAATAATGGCATCCAAACGCTCGCAGCAATCCACCAGAAAAGCTTTTCCATTAGATGATCGTCGCACATACACAAGTCCATTGCGAGTATAAACATGAGTCAGCTGATGTTGACGTTTTGATTGAAAAGCTTTTCGATAGATACTGAGGTTGAGTGGAGTAAGGCTTTCATTTAAGTAAATTTTGATGTCAGAATTAAATTGTGGTCCGAGATCACGTAGGCAAAGTGATTTCTTTGTTGTTTTATACTTCAGAGAAATTAGATTTCAGCACATCATTCTTTTCAGCTGCAGTTTGAAATTTCAATATAATAGCTGTGTCTTCAGTTCCATGCCTGGTCGTAGGTTTTGTTCTGAATATTTGCTTGAGAACAGGTGTTGGAGTGTAGTTTAGGGATGAACAGAGTGAGCTGAACATAGATGGGAGATCTTCATTCGCAGTCTTCGGCACGCCGTGTAGCACCGCATCAGCAGCAATGTTATTACGTTGAAATTTATCGAGTGTCCTCCGTAATGATAAAATTTCGCTGGTTGATTGCGATTTAGATGAGTGCTCAAGGTGTTCAACTCTCACTGTTAGAGAGGACATAGCATTCTTGACGTCATCTAAGCGACTGTAGAAGTCAGTAACAATGCTGTCAAGCTTTTGAGACAGGCTGGTATTCATGTTTGTAATTAGTGATTTGAGATCAGCTGCAAATACTTCAATTTGTTTGTTTAGGCGCAACTCGAGGCTCCTCAAAACTCGGTCGTCTTTAGAAGATGTTCCGGCAGGTGAAAGGGAAGTGGCTTTAGATGTTGGAGCTCCGGCAGGAGAAAAATATTTCTGGCAGGTCTTGGCGTCTGTCTTGGCCAATCGTGTGTTATGATCGTGAGGCATTTTGGCAAGTGTCAATAAGCGCGCGAAAATAAAACACTGTCGAACTAGAACTACAACTTTTCTTTTCCAATTTCACGATTAGGAACGTTATAAGTAATCAAAGAAATAGGTGCAATGTGTGATACTATATTCAATGATTGTATAAAATCACTTTTAGAAAATTTAAGGAAATTATTTTAAATGAAATAACTTGGAAAACTATGCTGCTTCTAAAAACACTTGCGTCTATCTTGACATTTGACATATATCGTCAGACTCAGCATACGCTCATCGTTAGTTCACTATCAGATAGCTATCCAGCGGGCACCGCGTGGAGGTGATGATGCGATTTTGCTTAAAGACTGTTACTAATTAAAAATGCTGGGTTATTGTTATTATTATTTTTGCTATGTATTACAATGTATTGTTTATATATATTCTTTTATGTTTTTCATCTCATTTTGTTTATTTGTATTAATTAAAAGGATTCGTTTATTATTTGTTGACGGTAATTTAGTACGGATTTTAGGTAATTATAGAGGACAGTCCAATTTTCATCATTTAAAATGCAAATGATTTCTTCCGACGTAAGAGTATTTTTCCCCCAATTGGCTCTTCTGATTTCGCTAAGTATAGGGCAGATTCTAATAAAATTATAGACGTCTTCTCTAGCTCTTTGGTTACACAAAGAACATTCAGCATTTCCTTCGGATATGTGTGGCAGATAATTCAAGCGCAACAGTTCACCTCTGCCTTTAAAAATGGTTGAAATTACATCCAAGCTGATCATGGAAATAGTTCTTGTCATAAAGGTCATGCTGAAGAACTTTATATGTGTTTCTTGTTTGTCTTTGCTGGCTTTGTGCCCTGAACGTTTCACGCGTGCCTTCCTCAATCTTTACTAATAACTCCTGAAGAGCACTTCCCAAGGTATTGCTTGAAGTATATAAGGCAACGTTATGTTCGCATCCCAGCTTTACCTATTCATCAAAGAATTGAAGATTTCTATTTCTAAGGTGGGTAACAATCTTATTTGGGAGCCGATGATTTGGTTCTCCAATGATTTTTAGAATATATAAGAAATGCAATCTCAGAGTGTGAATGTACAGCGGTGGTAGACCAGTTTCCAGATGCAATATGCACGTCGGCGTGTTTTCTGGTAGTCTGAAATTTTTCTTTATGAAGTATCTGAGCATTTTTTCTACCTCATCAAACCGGAAAATGCCCCAGACTTGTGCCGCGTAGCACATGATTGACTTGACGACGGCTTCAAAAATCTTGTACTTCGTACTTGGCGCAATATTTCTCCTGCTCAGGATACCTTTCCAGCAACACTTTATTGCGCGTTTGGATTCACTTAATTTCTCTTTTAGGTGCTTTTTAAAAGATAGCTGGGGTGTTATTAGAAATCCGAGGTATTTGTACTCTTTAACCTTTTCAAGTTCTTCGTTATGCCAGGACCTTTTTTCCTCCCTTGTATAGCGTCCCATTCCATTGCGAAAGATCATGAGTTTGGATTTGTTTGTGTTTAGATTTAGATTCCAAAGATTGCAGTATTGCTGAAGTCGGTTTATCATAATCTGCAGCATGTTAGGAGTTTCCGCTAGTATGACGATGTCATCAGCATAGAGTAAGAGCTTTATATTCACCCCGACGAATGTTATTCCCCCCGGGAGATACGAAACTAAGACATCTAGAAAGATTGAGAATAGAAGAGGACTCAGAAGGCAGCCTTGTTTTACTCCTATTTTCGATTGAAACCAGTTAGATAAGATGGTTCCGTCCCATACAGCCGTTGTGTTTTCTTCGTATAGCCTTTGTAGTACTCTAAGTATTTTTGTTGAGACTCCCAGGTTGCTTAGTTTAAAGAACAGAGCTCTTCTGTCTATGGAGTCAAAAGCCGCCTTAAAATCTACGAAGAAAGCATATAAATTCTTCCCGTTGTCCAAAAAATCTCTGGCGATGCTTGTTAATGAGAAGATATTATCAACTGTGGAGTATCCTTTTCGAAAACCGGCTTGAAATTCGCTAAGCAGGTTATTCTCTTGTGTCCAGTCTGTTAAGCGCTCCAAGATAATACCCGTAAATATTTTAGTGACAGCATTTAAGAACGATATCCCTCTGTAGTTGCTTGGGTCCTTTGGATCTCCTTTCTTATAAATCGGAAAGATTATGTTCCTCTTGAAACTTTCTGGTACCTCCCCATTGGTAAAAATAAAGTTGTAAGTTTTCATGTTTTTTTTCAGGAAGTCTTCTGTCGCATTTTTGAAGAATTCGTATGGGATACGATCTTCGCCTGGTGCTTTGTTCAACGCACATCGGTTTATGACGCTGGTGACATAATGGAAAGTTATGGGTCGGTCTAGTGATACTATTTCGATGAAAGGCAGTGCATAGTGCATTTCATATTGACTGTGAGGTGGGTTCAGAAACTTTTCAAAGTACTCGGCTAGTAAGGATGCTTCGACTTTGATATTCTTTGCGGAAAGCGCACCGTTTAGTATTTTGGCGATCTTCCAGAAAGACCGACTGTCTTTTATACTTGTTAGCATTGCTGAAATACTCTGGATGTATAATTTTTGTTTATGTCCGCATATGTTTTTGTACGTTTTGTTTGCCTCCTTGTACATAAGTTTTGCATAAGTGGTGCCTATGCTTCTCAGCAGTCGAAGACAGGCAAAACATCTTATTCTAGCTGCCTCGCACTCCCAATCAAACCATGGTTGTCTTCCATTTCCTCTAGATCTTGTCTGCAGGGGTCTTGCCGAGTCCAAAATACAAGCAGTGATATCCGTACCTCTGATAGATTGTAGTTCATTTTCGTTTACCGCGCTAAATTTTGCAACGAAGTATATTAGGTCCAATATTATATCTACTCTTTACGAATGACCTACCAGTCCCTGCAAGTAGTACAATAGCCACATTCGCCGATGACACAGTAATACTTGCAATAGAGAAAAGCGAAGTAGAGTCAACCAGGATCCTTCAAAATGCTGTAAATACTGTAGTCAACTGGACCAAGAAGTGGCGCATAAATCTCAACAGCACTAAATCAGAACATGTTAACTTCACCAATAAAAAGAGTCAACGGCTTCTGATTACAATCTCTGTATTGCAAGTCCGTTACTGCACACAGCCAAGAATCTAGGAATGACCCTAGATGCCAAACTTAATTGGAAAGAGCACGTGAAAAAGAAAAGAGAAGAACTGAACATTAAATTGAGAAAAATGTACTGGCTTATTGGTAGAAGATCACCCTTATCTATACATAATAAACTGTTATTGTATAAACAAATACTAAAACCCGTACGGACGTACGGAATTCAGTTATGGGGATGTACGACTCGAAATAATATCAATATAATTCAACGTTATCAAAATAAAGTATTGAGAGGCATAGTAAATGCGCCATGGTATATTAGGAAGGTAGACCTTCATCGCGACCTTAAACTGAAGACTGTAGCAGAAACCATTGCAGATTACGCAGGAGCCCATGACCAAAGGCTGGGACAACACATGAACCCAGAAGCAGTGAAACTCACCGATACAAATGGAATAACTAGAAGACTGAAACTGGGCGCCATGGCGTAAGTGGTTAGTGTGTCGGATCACTACACATGAGGTTCCAAGTTCGAATCCCAGAAAACACCAAAAAGTTATTTTCACGGTCCCACCTCTCGCGAGCGTTTGACAACCATCCGAGAGTATTGTTGTCACGGCCCCAGCGATGACTATCCACCTTGTCGCGGTGCTGGGGCTTAAGTAGGGCTGAAGGTTTTCTGCGGAGACGTGTCGGCGAGTGCCGGACTCCTAGACTACCTGAGGTCCAAAAAACCAAGAGATAGTCTCCCTAATTCTACCGGTGGTGTGAGCGTTTTTAAAACCGTGCCGAAAGATGAAAGGTTGGGGGGATACATAAAACCAACCACTAACGAGCTTTCACAGATGCCCTGGCGAGGTCTGTGTATAGTGAATGCCTTACCCCGGCATGGCGGCTCTGGCGAGGAGAACTACAATTTCCGGCCTTACTCGTGGGAACAAAAATGAACCAAAAAAAACAAACAACAAAACAACAACAACAACAACAGACACCAGTCCGGAAGCTGACACGCTAACCGTGGGCGTACCGGTACTGGCCGAGCTGCAGCCACCATCGGCAGCTAGCTCGGATGAGGAGATCTCTATGGAGATGGAGGAGCGGCTTTTAGCAGATCCATCCGAGGGTCCCCGGAAACCGAAGGGGGGGAAGAAGGTCTATCCAGGCCAGATGAGACGGCGGTTGTTCCGTAGAGCGACGCATGTCAAGTCGGTGCTGGACGCAAAAGATCCCTCTTCCCTCTCTGAAAAGGAAAAGAACTCCCTGGCCTGGGCTATTGATACAATAGCAAAGGACGCTCTGACGAGGCCTGCGCCTAAACAGAGCGTTGCTGAAACCAAGGCCAGCCGTAAGGTCGCTGCCCCTAAGGCAAACCTTGGCGGAAAAGGAGCAACCACAAATATGAAAACCAGCAAGACCGCTGCCGCTAAGGCAGGTCCTGCTGGGGCTCAGCCAAAAACCTCGAGGGCCGCTGAACATCGTCGTAGGATGGCCGAGACCAGGCGGGAAGAGTTTGTGTCAAAGAGGCTTAGGTCTTCGGAGGACACAAAAAATCCCCCCAAAAGGTCGAAGGCTGATACGGTGATGCTCTTCAGCGGGGCGATTCGAAGTTCACTGCAGCTAGCTGTGGTGGATTTCGGAAAACCTAGTGGCCAGTATTCCCAAGAATGCGGTCAGATGATTGAGAAGGCCTTAGCTGGAGCAATCTTCGACCGTATTCGAAAGAATGCCGGCGGAACTGCACCCACATTCGGGAGAGCGAAGTGGCATCGTGGGGTCATTATGATAGACTGCAAGGATCAGTTATCGCTTGACTTCGTGAAGGCCACGGTTTGCGGTTTTAAACTCTGGGAGGGGGCTGCATTGCGAGCGGTACCCCCAGAGGAGATACCTACCATGCCCAAGGGAAGGCTCTGTGTTCCTGACTGGGGTGTGGACAAAACAGAGATCCTCGGCTTCCTAAAAGCCCAGAACCCTTCTACTGATATGAAGGGCTGGGAGGTCGTCGGGGAGGAAGAGGCGAAGAATGGGACCAAGGGATTCATCATTCTTATGAATGAACCACCGGCCTCACTTCTGGCAGACAAGCAGTTGAGGTTGTGCTATGGAGCGGGAGAGGTAACTCTAAAGCTCCTAAAGCGGACTCAACGTGCGGAGAACGATGGGGCGACTGACGCTATGGAAGTTGAGATTGCGACAACCGATGCAGGTAGTGCAAATCAATCTTCATCATAGTGTGGTCGCCTCCTCATGGAGGAGCAGCTGGATCTGGCCCTAATCCAGGAACCGTGGATTCATAACAATCGCGTGATGGGATTAGGGTCAAAAAACTATAATGTATATTATAGAAGTGACGCTGGCAAGGTTAGGACGTGTATCGTGGCCAAAAAGAGTTTAAACATACTAATGTTATCTCATTTCAGCTCCGGCGACTTGACATTGGTAAACGTGAGAGGGGTGAATGGAAACTGCACGGTGGCGTCTGCGTACCTACCCTACGATGACGGCATTAATGTCCCCTCGGAAAATCTGAGGTCGCTCATATCAGCGTCTCAAAAAGGTGAGAAAAACTTAGTCTTGGGATGTGATGCCAACGCCCACCATACTCTGTGGGGTAGCACCGACATCAATGCTAGAGGCGAAGTTTTGTTTAATTATATTCTTGAAACCAATCTTGTTATTTGTAATAGAGGCAATGACCCCACCTTTGTAACGTCTAATAGAAGGGAAGTCTTGGATATAACTTTTATTTCTGCCCAGAGCTCTGTTGAAGTTGTTAACTGGAGAGTCTCCAACAAGGCGTCACTATCTGACCACTGTTGGATACTCTTCAAGCTACAACTTACTACTCATGGGAGTGGGACTTTCAGAAATCCGCGTAGGGCCAACTGGTCAAAATTCAAGAGAGAACTGAGGAAATCAGTGTATCACCTCACTGAGGACCCCGACTCGACTGAAGCAGTTGACAATGCAGTCGATGCACTGACTGGTTCCCTTACGCGATCCTTCGAGAAGTCCTGTCCGGTTAGTAGGCTTAGCGGTAAAAGGCGTTCACCATGGTAGAACGATAAAATAGCGGAACTCATTCGTATTTCAAGAGTAGGATGGAACCTCGCTAAGGAGGGGGTCGTCGAGTGGTCCACCTATAAAGAAAGCGTGAAGCTCCTCAAGAAAGAGATTAGGTTCGCAAAAAAGAACTCTTGGAGGTCTTTTTGCGTATCTATAGAATCAACAAACGAAGCGTCCCGCCTAAGGAAGGTCCTGGCCAAGACACCAACGCCGGAATCCAATATCAGGAAAAGCGATGGCACCTGGGCAGAATCACACGAGGAAACGCTGGATATGCTACTGAGTACTCACTTTCCCGGATGTACATCAATCTCTGGAGATGATCTAACCATTCCAGAGACGACATCGGGAATAAGTGCGGAAGAGGTGGGTTATATAATAGATGATGACAAGATAGTGTATGCAATTAAATCATTTGCTCCATATAAGGCACCAGGAATGGATAACATTCGACCTGTGATGCTGCAAGACTCAGTGGATATAGCTATTCCATGGCTCAAACGTATCTTCACAGGATGCCTTAAGCTAGGTTATGTTCCTAAAGCATGGCGGGAGGTGCGCGTTGTTTTCATTCCCAAAGCGGGAAAAGCGAGCCATACAAACGCAAAAGACCTGAGACCTATCAGTCTAACGTCCTTTTTGCTGAAAACTTTGGAACGTTTGATAGATGTATATATAAGAGGTGTGATCGGCGATGATTACCTATCTAAATCACAACATGCATACATCTGCGGCAGATCGGTAGACACGGCCCTCCACCGTGTCGTATCGAGCATAGAAAGATCCCTCCACTTCAAGGAGTTCACTCTTGGGGCGTTCCTGGGCATTGAAGGAGCGTTCAACAACGTAAGCTCTAACACAATCCTGAGCAGTCTGTACAGAGCACATGTCAACACCAGCCTCTGCAACTGGATTGCGCAGATGCTTCAATCAAGGATAATATCTTCAACGCAAGGAGATGTAACCATCCGGAGAAGGGTCTGCAGAGGAACACCCCAAGGTGGAGTCTTGTCCCCGCTAATATGGCTCCTTGTGGTGGATGAGATCTTGGTAACACTGAAGGAAAACGGGTTCAACGTGACGGCCTATGCGGACGATGTCGTTATCCTGGTTTCGGGAAAATTTCCTCCAGTCCTATGTGAAAGGCTCAATTTCGCGCTACAACTGGTGGACAACTGGGTCAACAGCAAAGGGCTGGGAGTGAATCCTTCAAAGACGGAGGTAGTTCTCTTCACTAAAAGGAGATCAATCCCTACCTTCAGACCCCCAAATATTGGTGGCACTGAACTAAGTATCTCAAGTTCAGCTCGGTATCTGGGCGTAGTTCTAGATTCCAAACTTAACTGAAAGGAAAATATTGCCGAACGCGTTAAAAAAGCAAGCGTAGCTTTCTACTCCTGCAAAAAGGCTTTCAGCAATACGTGGGGCTTCAAACCGGCTGTGGTGTACTGGATATACACGGCGGTTGTAAGACCCATTCTCACATATGGCTCACTAGTACAGTGGACGGCACTTGAGAGGCAATACCTGCTTTCAAACCTCACCAAAATCCAAAGGGCGGCGTGCATCGGAGTCATGGGATCAATAAGAACAACACCAACGGCGGCAATGGAAACCATGCTTAGTTTCATTCCGCTTGACATATACTGCAGCAGTTTGGCGGCTAAAACTGCTGTAAGACTGAGAGAAGGCCGGTTGTGGTCATCAAGCCTTTACGGCCATGCCTCCATTCTGTCCCAATGGGGGATAACCAGCGGATTGACGGGAACTGATCACATGAATCCGACGCTAGCATTCGAAAGGAGATTCGCTATAAGTATTCCCGATAGGATATACTGGAAGAATCGTAGAACCATGAAGAAAAAGGAGTTGGCTCTCTATACCGACGGTTCTAAGATGGACGTTGGCACGGGAGCCGGAGTTTATTGTGAGGCCCTATGAATAAACCGCTCCTTTAGAATAAACGACGACTGCAGCGTCTTCCAGGCCGAGGTCGCAGCCATTATACAGGCTGCGGAAATTATACGCGAGAGTAATATCGTTGGCAAAACGATCACTGTCTATATAGACAGCCAGGCAGCCGTTAAGGCTCTGGACTCTGTCGTAGTTAGGTCGAGGCTCGTGAGAAGCTGTAAATCACTCTTAAACGAGATATCCAGAGCCAATGAGGCGACCCTCTGCTGGGTACCAGGGCATATGGATATCGAAGGTAACGAAAGGGCTGACGAGCTTGCTAGGAAAGGGTCGGCGCTGCACTTATCGCGGGTCCTCCCCTCTGTAGCAATCCCGATCAGCTCCTTGCGGAAAAAAATAGAGGATGAAGCCACCGGTCGAGCAAACAGACGCTGGGTTCATCTGGAAACATGCGCTACGGCCAGGACGCTATGGCCGGCCTACAGCAAGAAGAGATCAACCTCTCTGGTAAAACTTAGTCGTTATAACGCACGGGTCATTTCTGGCATAATTACCGGACATTGTGCCATTGGCGTTCACGCGGAACGACTCGGTGTGCTGCATAATGACTATTGCAGAAGCTGCAGGGACGAAGAAGAAATTGAATCTGTTCGTCACCTGTTATGTGACTGTCGTGCCCTATCCGTCAGAAGAATGAGGACTCTTGGTAGTTACTTCTTCTCGGAGCTGGAGGACTTGGGTAGTGTTGAGCTAGCGGACCTCCTGAGATTCATATCACTTTCTGGGTGGTTCTAACGGCGGATTTTCTTTACAGCGTTTCCAGGGTTAAATGATTGGGCACAATGGACCCGTACTGTTGGTCTGAGTGAGCAGTGACTCCTTGTCACAAGGCACCCATCTACCTAACCTAACCTATTGTTGTCACGAAAAAGTTTCTCAAAAATCGCCGTTCGGATACGGCACTAAACTGTAGGTCCCTTCCATTTGTGTGAAAAATATAACGCACACAACATGAGTGGTTGCGAGAAGCTAGGCACTGGCACTAAAAGAGCTGTTGCGCCAAATATTTATTTATTTATTTTTTTAGAAGACTGAAACGTGTCAAACCACATCACCTAATTGTTGGCAACTAAAAAGAGGATTAGGTATATGTTTTGTAATTTTGTATATATTGAAATATTGTGTTTTAGAATGTATAGATATATGTATCAAATATAAACTGCTCGTTAGTGTAAACTAGTTGTAGTATTGTAAAATGGGAACATTTTTATAAAGTTTCAATAAAAACAAATAAATTCAAAATGCCGTAAAAGGAGCATAAATATGCATCTCCTCAAGAGGTGGTCATTTGACCGATATTATTTTTTCACCTTCAAATAAACATTTCGTGAAAACAGAGCAAACTTTTTTTAATTGAGAATCCATGTATCATTCACGAAGAGCCATTACATCCACTCAAAGTCACTGCATGGTGCGCCATTTACACCTGAGGTGTCATCGGGCCTTATTTCTTAGAGGAGGCCGTGGGTAATATTTGCAAGCAATACAGAACCATGATCAACGAGTTTTTACTACCGCAAATTGATGAGTTGGGACTGAGGACATGTGATTTCAACAGGGCGGTGCACCCGCACACACAGCTGGCGCGACAATGGGCATTTTTAAGGATGCGTTTCCGGGTCGCCTAACGTCTCGTTTTGCCGATTTGCACTGGCCGGCCGCCCTTTTTGACCGCTCCAGACTTCTTTCTTCGGGGTTTTTTTGAGGTCACGGGTCTATAAAAACAAGCTCAAACTCCGAAAGCTCTCGAAGAAAATATTCGACAAGAATGCGAGAACTTATCGCCCGAAGTTCCCCATAACCGATTGAAAATGCGGTGAAAAGAGCCCAAATGGTCATTAACAATAGCGGCGCCCACTTGATCGATATCATCTTCAAAAGTGATGGGAAAAAAACTTAAAGGTTCACATAAACATTTAAAAAAAAAATTATCAAATTATGTTGTTTTATTTTAAAAATATAGCATAACAACATCGGATGAGTGTTTTTGGGCAACCCTGTACATTTCACAAAAAAAAAAAAAAAAACTATAGGAGTACCTAAATACAACTGAAATCCACACAAATTCCTTGTTTACCTAAGAATGGCAGTAAGCAACCAAAGTATTTATTAGGCTCTGCATGTGTTTGTACACTAGGGATCCACTGGGTGGTTAGAGGTTTTAATTAAATTTGTCTGGCATGTTCTGCTGATTGATTTTTTAAATGTCCTCGTTGTGTGCGCTGCATGAGTGCCAAAGGATTTTATTTGATTTTATACCAACTACAGCCTTATGTTTACATCCACCCCCACATCCACACAAAAGGCAGACTGTCAACACTCAACCTAACATAAAAAGTAGATATATCTCAATTACTATTTGAAATGAGAATATGGTGGTTGACTCGAAATGTAACTTTAAAGCAATATTTACGTGAAATCCTGGCAATGACGGGCTGGATCTTAAAGTGTATAAGGGTGCGTGAGAATTGGACAATAATTTGTGGTCATGGTGCAATCAAATTGACAGCGAAAATTACTCTCGGTATACATATCATATGTATCTGGAAGTTATAGATTTTGAAAAGACTTTAAAACTTTGAGGTGAGATCCTGGCCAAGTTGTGTGTTTTTTTTTTTAATATTAACTTAGCTCTAAAAGCTTCAAATGGATTGTAGGTTGTTGAAGCGGTGGGATTAAGTCACCTTATCACTGCGGCCACATTGGGCCTATTGTGATTTCCTCTGAACTTAGAGCTCACTCAATATGCCCGATTTGGTAATGAACACTACTATACTTTTGAGTGAGCTCGCAGATATGTCTTCTGCTTCAAGGTAGAATTTACCTACATAACGATGACGTATGGCGTGGCAAATCGCATCATCACCTCCCCGTGGTGCCCGCTGGATAGCTATCTGATAGTGAACTAACGATGAGCGTGTGCTGAGTCTGACGATGTATGTATATCTGAACACTCAGGCCTGCGTAAGCGCATCTGGTTGAACTTCCGCGTGCATATGTTTAACCGGACAAGGCATCTCTTGTTGACCTGATTGGCTAAAATATGCGTCTCAGAAGTCTAGCAAGAGCTCCTCAGAAGGAGGACGTGCGGCGGATGAATTCTCTCGATGGAATCAACGGTGACGTCTACAGGCCAGCGGAAACCTTACCGGAGCTACTTCGACATATTTGAAGCTGAGGTCTGTAAGGATTTTCAATACTACGTCAGGGTATTGAAAAAGATATGGTGGCGGATGAACCCTTAATGGGCCAACGGCAGCGCTCATATCCCCGAAGTGGGTTACTGGCATCGGTGTATCCGGCCTCTTGTCCTAGGGGTTGCAGAAAAAGGATCTGGTCCTCCAGGTTTGGGGCTGTGCCGTCGGGTTAACTTCCCTACCACGTAAAAAACCTTCGGTTACGAAGCAACCAGCAGCCTCGGATACGGATGATCCTACTTTTGACGACCCAAGCAAACGTAAAAAGGACAACGATCTTCGTGTCTGTACATGGAATATTACTCGTAGGTCCCTCTACAAACCACGTGCAACCGAACAAATTTCGAAGGCCCTAGAATGTTTCAAAGCAGGCATTACCGCCATCCAAGAAGTGCGATTGGATGGGCCGGGCAAAAGAAGGATGAAAAACTGCGACATCTACTACGGCGATTGCTACAGACAACATGGACAGCGTCTATTCGGCTGCGGATTTGTCATTGGAGGCAGACTTAGGCAAGAAGTCTTGAGTTTCCAGCATGTGAGCGAGCGCCTTATGACTATCCGTATCAAGGCTAAATTTGCCAACATAAGCCTAATATGCGTTCATGCCCCTCACGAGAAGAAGGACGACGCGACGAAGGATGACTTCTACCAGCTCTTGGACAAGACGTATGAGCAATGCCCTAGCCACGATGTTAAAATTATTCACAAAGGAACATGGCTCTGGCTTGATCGAAAAACTATCAACCAAATCGATCACATTGCGATTGACGCAACGCACGCTTGCAGTATTCTGGGTGCCCGGACTTTTCGAGGAACCAAGGTAGACTCGGATCACTACCTAGTTGTAGCCAAGGTACGGATGCGGATATCCAGAATGGAGCGAAATCAACGAAATACTGTGAGGAAATTTGACGTCGGGCGGCTACAATCCCAAGAGACCGCCAGAGCCTTTGCCGATCGAGTTTCTTCTAATCTTAATCTAAGTCCTATGTCGCTAGCAGCAAATGCGGAAGACCAGTGGCAGCGTTGCCAACAAGCCATAAGAGATGCCGCCTCTGATGTACTGGTTGATGAGGAATGCCGGCAAGCACGTGCAGCTAAACAAGAGGCGTACAAAGCGGCGCTGCAAAGAAGGACTAGAGCTGCTTGCGAGCTTTACGAGCTGTGGAGAAAAGAGACGACTTCTCAGAAAGAAGAAAAACAAGCATGAGAAGCGCTCGATGGAGGAGATTGAGAGACTTTATTGCAGGAATGATGTTCGAAAATTGTAGCAAAAGGTAAAAAGAACATGCCAGGATTTCAAAGCCAGAACAGAAGCCTGCAGAGACGAAAATGGTAACATAGTAGTAGAATCGCAGTCGGTGCTGAGGACATGGAAGAAACACTTCTGTAGACTTCTGAACGGCGATGATGACCAACATTCCGCTGTCAGGCAGAATGAGCCATTCAACAGTGACGATGACAGTCAAGATTCCCGTCAACCCGATCAGAATGAAGTGAGGATAGCGATATCTAAACGTAAATCCAACAAAGCTGCTGGAGCTGACGGCCGTGCCGCTGAACTTTTCAAGGTAGGAGGAGATGAGCTGGTAAGGAGCATGCAGCAGATCATCTGTAAAATCCGGTCGGACGAAAGTATGCCCAATGAATGGAACCTCAGCATCGATTGCCCGATCCTGAAAAAGGGATACCCTCTGAACTGCGCCAACTGCAGAGGTATAAGTCTCCTCAACATCGCATATAAGATCCTGTCTGCCGTATTATGTGAACGCCTAAAACCGATCGTCAACAACCTGATAGGCCTTTATCAGGGCGGTTTCAGGCCGGGAAAGTCCACCATTGACCAAATATTCACACTACGGCAGATCTTCGAAAAAACCCATGAATATAAAATCGATACGCACCACCTCTTCATCGATTTCAAAGTTGCCTATGATGGCGTGTATAGAGACGAGTTATACAGAGCCATCTCTAGTCTTGACATCCCTGCCAAGCTCGTCCGTTTGTGCAGAATGACGACGTAGAGCTCCCGCTACTCCATCAAGGTAGGTAAGAACATCACCGAACCACTCGATGTCAGGAAAGGTCTTAGACAAGGTTGGACGCGCTATCATGCTCTCTTTAACATAGTACTTGAGAGAATTGTACGAAACTCACAAACCAACACCGGAGGTACAATCTTTTACAAAGTCTGTACAACTACTCGCTTATGCCGCTGACATTGACATAATCGGAAGAACTTAGCGGGCCGTCAATGGGGCATTTACGAGTATTGAGATCGAGGTAGCAAAGATGGGTCTAGCGGTCAATGAAAGCAAAACAAAATATATGCTGTCTACAAAAAAGGACACCCAACATCGGCGTCTTGGACAGAACGCCACAATAGACATATACAATTTTGAGGTAGTTAAGGATTTTGTCTACCTAGGCTCTATGGTGAACTCCGCAAAATGCATCAGTAGGTAGATCACACGAAGAATTACTCTTGCCAATCGTTGTTTATATAGGCTAAGACGGCAATTGAGTAGCAAAGCTCTATCTCGAACTATTAACGTATATAACTCTTTATAAGACACTAATCATCCCAGTCCTGCTGTATGGCGCAGAGGCATGGGTTTTGACAAAACCGGATGAGGATGCCCTTGGTTATTTTGAGAGAAAAGTTCTTCGAATGATCTTTAGTCCCCTCTGCATAGACGGTGAGTGGAGGAGAAGGTACAATGCCGAACTATACGCTCTCTACAAGGACATCGACGAGTGCATGCAGCAAAACAAGAGGCATACAAAGCGGCGCTTCGAAGGAAGACGAGAACTGCTCATGAGCTCTACGAGCAAAAGAGACGGGAAGAACTTCGGCTTCTCCAAAACAAAAGAAGAAAGAGCATGAGAAGCGCGCGTTTGAGAATATCGAGAGTTTATACTCCAGGAACAATGTACGGAAGTTTTACTAAAAGATAAAAAGAACGTGTCAGAGCAGCAATACCCGTACAGAAACCCGTAGAGATGAAAATGGAATCCTCGTAGTAGAATCACAGTCGGTACTGAGAATATGGAAAAACTACTTCTGCGGACTGTATAACGGCGACGAAGACCAACATCCTGCTGTCCGGCAGAATGAACCATTCAACATGGACGATGATATTCAAAATTTCCATCCACCTGACCAAAACGAAGTGAGGGTAGCAATATCCAAGCTAAAATCCAACAAGGCTGCTAGACCTGACGGCTTACCGGCCGAACTTCTCAAGGCAGGTGGGGATGAATTGGTAGAGTGCATTCACCAACTCATATCTAAGATTTGGTCAGACGAGTGTATGCCTGATGAATGGAACCTCAGCATCATTTGCCCGATCCACAAGAAAGGAGACCCCCTCAACTGTGCCAATTATAGAGGCATCAGTCTCCTCAACATCGCTTAAAAGATCTTTCCTGCGATATTGTGTGAACGCCTGAAACCATTTATCAACAGCCTGATTGGAACCTATCAGTGCGGTTTCAGGCCAGGAAAGTCCACCATCCATCAAATCTTCACACTTCGGCAGATCCTGGGGAAAACCCAAGAACTCTAAATCGATACTCACCACCTCTTTATCGATTTCAAGGCCGCCTATGGCAGCAGCTATAGAGAAAAGCTTTATAGAGCCATGTCTAGTTTTGACATCCCTGCCAAACTTGTCCGTCTGTGTAGGCTGACGATGGAGAACGCTCGCTGCTCCATCAAGGTCGGTAATGAACTCACCGAGACCTTTGATGTCAAAAAAGGCTTTAGTCAAGGTGTCGCGCTGTCATGTGAATTCTTTAATATTGTACTTGAACGGATTGTGCGGAACTCACAAGCCAACACTGGAGGCACAATCTATCACAAGTCTATACAACTGCTTGAATACGCCGACGATATAGACATTATCGGAAGAACTCAGCGGGCTGTCACCGGTGCGTTTGCATGCATTGAGGCGGAAGCGGCTAAAATGGGTTTAGCGATAAACGAGGGCAAAACCAAGTATATGCTGTCAACTAGAAGGGACAGCCAACACCGACGATCTGGACAGAACGTCACAGTGGGCAGCTGTAACTTCGAGGTAGTAAGGGACTTTGGCTCTGCTATAAATTCTAACAACAAGATCAGCGCAGAAATCAAGCGAAGAATAACTCTTGCCAATCGCTGTTTTTTTGGGCTTATAAGGCAATTCAATAGTTAAGCCCTATCTCGAACTACTAAGGAGACTCAGTCCTGTTTTACGGCGTTGAAACATGGACTTCATTAAAAGAAGATGAAGATATCCTTGGTCGCTTCGAGAGAAAAATTCTTCGTAATATTTTCGGTCCCGTTTGCGTTGACGGGTTTTGGAGGAGAAGATTCAATCACGAACTATACGAGCTGTACAGCGACATCGACCTAGTCAAAAAAACTGCGTATTGAACGTCTGAGATGGCTAGGACATGTAGAGCGAATGGACACCAACGCTCCGACCCGCAGAGTCTTCGAATCTAACCCCGACGGATAACACAGCAGAGGGAATGATCACCGTAGGTGGCGCGCACAAGTTCAAGGAGACCTCGACCAACTTGGAGTGCGCAGCTGGAGGCAATTACCTAAAGACCGAGCTAAATGGAGAGGCTTGTTGGTTGAGGCCCAGGTTCACCCCAAACTGTAGCGCCACCTAAGTAATTAAGTAAGGACATCGACTTAGCCAGAAGAGTTCACATACAGCATCTAAGATAGCTAGGTCATTTAGAACGGATGGAGCACAACGTTCCAGCCAAGAAAGTCTTCGAATCCACCCCGAATTGACAGCGCAGTAGACGACGACCTCGTAGTAGGTGACGCAGACAAGTGGAGGGGGACCTCAACCAACTTGGCGCGTACAACTGGAGGCAGCTGGCTCGTAACCGTGCTGGCTGGAGAGGTTTGTTGGTTGAGACCCAGGTCCACCCCGGACTTTAGCACCACCTAAGTAAGTAAGTAACGATGACGTGTTCTTGCAGCTCTGTTAGTAGGTCGTACTTTCACCTCTTCCTGGTGCCATCTGCGAATTTCTCTGCGAATTGTGAAGGGAAGAGGACGAATGGCGATCCTCCTGCGCCCCAAAACAGGATAAGTGTCAGTTGGTTAATGCCACGGTAGGTAGCGACAACACTGTGCTTAAACACGTGATGGGAGTTCAAGGCCTTGGAGACCGTAATGATAACGGTGAGCGGTTTGTGGACTTCTGTAATACCAACCGCGTAGTCATTGGAGGTACACTGCTTAAGCATAACACCTGCCACAAGATCAGTTGGGTCTCTACTGATAGGCAGCGAATGTCCAACCAGATCGACCACATTGCGATCAGTCGTCGCTATAGAAATTGTCTCCTGGACGTCCAAAACAGACGTGGAGCTGACATTGGACTAAAACGAGATCGCCATCTCATGTTAGCTCATATACGCCTTCGTACTGGAGCTGTCAATAGCAACCTCTCAAACTTACTTAACATCACCAGGTTTAATATCGACAGGCTCAAGGTGGTTCCCCAAGTGCACCAACAGTTCAAAGACCACCTTGCCTTAAAAACAGAAGCAATCAGTAGCACAATGCAGGAAAGCATGGATGACCACTGGAATGCTGTGAAAAATGCTTTTACGTCTGGGGCACGCACCTATGTTGGTAAAAGGCAAAAAAAAAAACCATCGCACATGGCTATCTACAGACAACTGGAGACGGATCGATGAGCGTACAGCAATCAAAGCTCGGATTGCAGCAGCCTCAGCAGTAGAAAGAACCGAGCTAGAAGCCCAATAGCGTCCGAAGAAGAAAGGAGTGCAGCGTAAGAAGCATTCTTATCAGCTTAAGAAGCAGGCTGCGACTGTTCCGTTTCAACGTAGAATCAGTGCTGCTTTATGTGTGCAGCACTTGGAAGGTGGACACTATTAACACGCGCAAGCTGCAAGTCTTCGTTAAAAAATGCTTAAGGATCATCTTGAGAATTTTTTGGCCGAACCGCATCTCCAACGAACAACTTTATACGAGAACGGGTCAAGAACATGGAAACATTACTATGCGAAGAAGAAAGTGCCAGTGGATTGGACACACCCTACGGCATGCAGACAACTCCATTGCGAAATACGCCATGCAGTGGAATCCGCCCACCCAGGCAGGCAGAATAGCGGGACGCCCTAGGCAAACGTAGCGCAAAACAGTTGAGGAGGATCGAGCTTTTTAGGAATGAGTTGGATGCAGCTCAAACGCGTTGCAGAACCCCGAACAAGATTGCGCCCCCTATGCCCCCAGAGCGGTTAAAATATCTAAGTAACTAAGCACGTTCTGATTAGACAGTTACAGTCGCATAAGATGTGTTCTGCTCATTCATCGTCTTCGTTGCTCATTCTGCAGATGCTGTCTTGTGCTATTCCCATAACCATGAGTTGTTTTTTCACTCGACAGTGACCTGTAAGGAAACGTGTGGCTATTCGAATCTGACTCCTAGTTAATTGTAGGAGTTGTTTCGTTCTTTTGAGGGAAGTATTTAGCAGGAAGATCTTCGCTTGTATGTTACCTTCAGTTTCCATCCAGTAATGAAGCGCTTTAACCAATTTTTGATACAGCTTTTTGCCGCACTCACTGCTAATCCACAGAATGGTCTTTGCATCACAAAGTTTGACGCAGATCCTGTTCTTGCTAACAGGTCAGCTTTTTCATTTCCTTCATATCCGCTGTGTCCTGGCACCCAAATGAGATGAACTTTGTTTCTGTTGGCTAGTGATATGAGAAGTTGAAGGCAGTCCCATACTAGTTTGGAGGTTATTTCATAAGGCTTGATTGCAAGTAGAGCAGCCTTAATATCTGATAGAATATAAATGTTCTTGTTGGTTATAGATCTGTTTATATTTTCTATGATGCGTAATTCTATAGCGAATACTTTGGCTTGGAATACGGAGCTACATTTTTCCATGCACGAGTAAATGAAGGTTTGCGAAGTAGCGTTGTATACTCCAGCCCCAACTCCTTTATCTGTCTTGGATCCGTCTGTGTACCATACATGAGAGTTATTCGCAAATGTAGGTTTGTTCTGTTCCCAGTTATTGCGATCTGGGAATTTAACCTTGAAGTTGTGGCTGACGCTGAATCTTGGCAGACATTTGTCCGTAATTGTTATTCCTAGTAGTTCATCGTTGTTGAGTTCATGCATAATATCCAAGTGAACTAGTTTGGAATTTGAGTTAATCTTCTGCGATGAGCATAAAGGCGTAGACCATAACTTCTTTCTTTATATGAAGATGTAGGGATGGTAGGTGTAGAATAACCTACTGCGCTGCAGTAGGAGGAGTTTTCATTGCATACACAGGCAAGTCTTTGTAGTTTATTGAGCCTGCCCTGTGTAGACCTTTGCTTTGGTTTTTGCCACCATACTAGTGCTGCATATGTAGCAATTAGCCTTACTATTTCTGTGTAGTGCCACAGCATCATTTTTGAGTTTAGGCCCCAATTTCTACCAATGAGACTTTTGCTGGTCCATGAGATCCTAGCTTTGTCTATGAGAATTAGGTGAGAATTCCAGGTAATTTTTCATCTAGTGTTAGGCCACGGTATTTGACCTCCTTAGAGAATTCTATTGTTTCATTGTTGTATTGTTTGGTCAAAAGCAAACAAACAAGGGTCTCTGACAAAGTCAAGTGGTATAATCTGGGCAGAGAAAAGGTAAGGCTTTTGTTTTCGTGATGAAAAATTACCTCTCTCACACCATCAACGGAGCTGAGGATGAAAAGTGCAGAGCACGAAATATGTGGGATTACCTACAGCGAACTTGCTTAGACAAGACAAAATCACTGCTAGGAGCTTCAAAATGCCATCACCAACACACTAAAGAAGCATGGTGGTGGAATGATGATGCTAAAGGAGTGATAACTGAGAAGAAAGCAGCTTTCAACGCTTGGTCAAAGTGCCCCTCTCATAAAAGGGACGAAAGACCAACCTCTAAGTGGAATACAGACATTACAAGAGACAAGCGAAGCAGAAATGCGCCCGGCTCCAAACAGAGAATACGGAGGGCCTATATCGGAAGCTGGAGGTACTATCTTCCTCGGCCGGTAATAGGTTCGGTTAGGTTAAAGTGGTTAGCTGCAACGAATTAGTTCAGCCTCCACTCGGATCTCAAACGGATCAATTGTGCTCCGCCGACGTGGAGTTTCCTGGCTGAAGAACTGAAAAGAGATGCAAAACAAAATGGCTAGAGTTCCGCGTTAATAGAACGACCTCCTCTGAACCACCCTTGAAGAATTTCATGATGATGGTTGAAGAAATACTCTCCAAAGGCCCCTGGTATTGCAGAGACTAGGGCATTTGCAAACGAAGTGTTCCGTGTCCTCCTCTACGTCTGTGTTGCCGCATCCTCTGCAGAGTTCATCTGTACTTAGGCGCATTCTCTTCCGGTGGGCCGCCAATAGGTTGTGGCCAGTAATGATACCTATGAAAAGCGCATTGTTTTGTCTATTTTGAGTGAAGATGAGCTTGGTTTTCATCTTGTTATATTTTGGGAGCACTCTCCATATTTCCTCTGCTTGTCGTTTGAAATCAATTGCTATGTTTGATTTAACAAGTTTTAGGGGAGGAAGGACTGAGCTTTGGACCATTGACAGGTCTTGTTCTGATCCACTTCTTGCCAATTCATCCGCCATATCGTTCTGGAATTCCTTTGTGACCTGGGACCCACCAGAGTGTTACATGGTGGCTATGGATGAGCATTATAAGCTCCTCGCGGTAGCGTTTTATTAGCTTTAATTGTACAGCCGCGGATGAGATGGCCTTTATAGCAGCTTAACTATCTCGTGGATAGTTCTCGTGCCGCCTCTGCTATTGCTAGGACTTCTGTCTGGAACCGTTTGCCGTGGTTCGGAAGCCTTAGTGATATTGCAATATCAGGTTCCGCTGAGTAGATACCCGAACCCACTCCTTCGTTTGTTTTGGACCCGTCAGTGAAGCCTGAAATATTTTACGGGTTAATGGCCCCACAGTCTTCCCAGTGATCCCTTGATGGGATGACCGTTTTGACGTTTAGGCTGATGTCGGGGGATGGCGGAAGGTAGTCTGTGGTTGCGTCTAGGTGAGCCCTTTTTGAGATGCTACGGTGGCCCATATGGTCCCTTATGCATAGGTTGTATTCTTTTAGGCGAAGGGCACTCATCGCAGCTGATTTCTTAATAAATAAGTCTAGCGGATCAGTGCGAGAATTGTTTCACGTGCTGTGGTCGGATGATACTAATGGCGCCAGTGGTTGCTATGCAGGCAAGTCTATGAATTTTAGTCAACTCATTGAGTTGGTAATACAAACCAGGAAATCCATGAGCTGCGATAAGAAAATATGAACAAGAAACAACCATCTTCAAACTAGGCCCTAAAAGAATGACGAATGCTCAGGAGATTCGTTCGCCAAAGTTCACTAACAATGCTCTGTGCCAGCTTCTTATAGATTACGACAAAATTATGCATAGATTGCGACAGTATTGTGGAGAACTTTTGAATTAACAGTTTTCCCGGCTACACTTTCCAAGAGCCACCTCTAAAGAAGAGGTAATGTCGACCGGACATTACCGTCGAAGAAGTTAGTGCCAGAGTGGGCCAGACAGATAGCCTCTTTTTTTTTTTTTTTTTTTTTAGGTTGCGCCAAAGATGTATAATCTTCATAGATACTAATAGCCCGAGTGCTACTAGCATGCACGATTCGCAAACCTGAGTAATCGATTCCAGGAATACGCCTACGTACTAAACACACACCCTACACACTTCAACCACTCTCCCCGCGGTACTGCCGTTAGGTATTTCTTCGCGGGGCTGGTTAGCAATTATGCTCTCCGAGGCCGCCTCTTGGGCTCTTCTTAGGGCTTCTGCTCTTCGCAGCGCATTCTGCACACACACTATGAATGAGCAGATCTCCATCCACTCGCCCTCTGATCGTGTCGTGTGACTAACAATATTTTCTGGACTTGGCAGGTTTATTCTGTCTTCTGCAAAGCGTCTGCAGTAGAACACTGCATGCTCCGCGTCCTCCTCTTCGTTTGGGCATATTGGACACAGGGGCGAACTATCGTGTCCAAATCTATGGAGGTATTTCCGGTAGCCACCGTGTCCGGACAGGAACTGTGTGAGGTGGTAGTTACAGTACCCCCTCGCTCTCTCTGTCCATGATTTTATAGTGGGAATGAGCTTGTGGGTCCACCTGCCTTTGGTAGAGTTGTCCCACCTGGTTTGCCACAGCGTTGCTGATGCTGCCCTTTCCTCCTCCTTACTCCTTTTTGCCTCTTGCCGGTTCGAGGGACGTCTAAGGTATACTCTCTGCATCTCTTCAGCGAGGATGTCGATTCGGACCATCCCAGCTAAAACGCAGGCTGCATCGTCGGAGATAGTTCGGAAGCCGCTGATCACTCTGATTGCGCAGAGCCTGTGAGCTGATGATAGCTTCTTCCTGCACTCATTTGTCGCCAGTGCACCTGCCCATATCGGGGCAGCGTATAGAAGTACCGAGCTGACCACTCTGGACAGTAGGATCCTGCGGGCGTATCCAGGCCCGCCGATGTTCGGGAGCATTCGGGAGAGTGCTGCCTGCATCAGCGATGCTTTCTTACTGGAATACTCGACGTGGGCTTTGAAGCGCAGCCTGTTGTCGAGCATGACTCCAAGGTACCTCAAGGATTCTTTGGACCTGATTATCTGGTTTCCGACCCGGAAGCTGGCGTATTCCACCTTTTTGCGGCTGGTTATTAGGACAGCTTCGGTCTTGTGGGCAGCTAGTTCCAGACCGAAAAACTCCAGCCATTCCTTTATTCTTATAACTGCCTCATCCGTGGCAGACTCCACCTCGTGGACGTGCTTGGCTACTGTAACCACTGCGATATCGTCAGCGAAGCCAATTACTTTGACTCCCTCGGGTAATGTTAGTCGCAGAACTCCGTCGTACATAATGTTCCATAGGAGAGGTCCCAGAACCGACCCTTGCGGGACTCCCGCGGAAACACTGTAGTGCTTAACGCCATCGTCAGTATGGTATCTTAGCTTCCTATTGCTGAAGTAGTCTGTGACTATCCTCAGCAGGTAGTATGGTGTATCCATCCTGGCCAGGGATCTCCTAATGAATGACCAGCTTGCCGAGTTGAAGACAGATAGCCTCTGGATTCTGGAAAAAAATGGGAGACGTCAGGTTGAGTTGGCTTTTGATTCTCATTTCCAAACTTACAAGAGGTGATCCAAAACCGAACCAATGAAGACAAAGGCTCTGCTTTTAATTCTGACAATGTTATCGCCGCAAAAATCAAGCGAAGAAGAAATCAAGAAATTCTGCCAATCGCTGTTTCTTGGGCTAACTAAGAAGACACTATATAAGACCCTGATCCCAGTCCTACTTCACGACGCTGAAACATGGATTTTATTGGAGGTAGATGAAGATATCCTTGGTCGCTTCGAGAGAAAAATTCTTCGTAAGATATTCGGTCCCATTTGCGTTGACGGGTTTTGAAGGAGAAAATTCAATAACGAACTATACAAGCTCTACAGCGTTGTATATTAAACGTTCGAGGATCTTACACTTAAGAGAGCAATTGGTCGGTTTAAGTACCGCAATGATTTTTGACTTCTTGAACTCAATGGGCAGGTTTCCAGATTATAGAATACTGTTAAGAAATTTGCATAGCCAGATCTTAGTGTTTTTCCTGCAATTTTTAATAAATTCAGGATAGAATCCATCAATTTCAGCGGCTTTTCCATACTTACAGTAGGCGATGGATACTTCTAGCTCGTTAATTGTGAAAGCTCGAGAGTATGCAGAGGTTATAGGGGTCTCCTTTCTAAGCTCCTTTGTAATCTCTTAATATATTGGGTGTGAGCTTTGTCCGACTTTACTTTGGAAACCTCAGGTTGGTGTGATGGGTTGGTTTGATCCCCCAAGCTCCCAGGTGAGGCTCCAAGACTTTCTGTGTGATCGGGTAAGTCCAGGTTTTGTGTTGTTCCACACTTACTTCCGTGCATTGTTCAAGGATTGTAAGAGTTCCTCTGCATTTTCGGTGTCACCACTCTCCTGAAATTCTTGATATACTCGGTCACTATCAGAACTCCAGCCGGAAACGTATTCTTTCCGATAACCGCGTGGGATGTGTTTCTTTGCTGGGGCTATTACGATGTCAACAAAACGCCCATAGTTCTTGGGAGTCGGAGGGATCCAGCGGACGTTGGATACGAGATCTTTGGTGAAATCGTCCCATGACGACTTCTGAAAGTTCCACTGGCTGGTGGGTGGAGTTTACCAACAGGATATTTATTCCAGTTTCTAGGACAATTCGGCGGTGTTGGCTTCGAGGAAAATCAGGTAAAACCCGTCTGGGCACTTGTTGTTCACGTCCCGCGGAATTGGATTAAGCGAAGCACAGATCTGGATTGTAGTCACGGTTCCAGCGTCTAGAGTGGAGGTTCCTCTGTCTTTAGCATCAAAGATTAGTGTCAGACGATTTATGTCAGCCCAGTCTGCCAGTTTTGTGCCGTTATCGTCATCCGCGTGGTATCTCCAGAGAGTGTGGTGGCTGTTAAAATCTCCGGCATATAGAGCGGGGTGTTTGTACACTGGAATCATCTCTACAGGGCAGGAGCTATCAACATTGTAGATGTTAGCGATTTTAAGGTCACCTATCAATATTACTATGATAAACACATTGTGGATTTCCTTAATTTGAATCAGGCTCACATTCTCGACTGAGGGGAGGGGATCTCAGCCAAGTTGGAGTGCGCAACTGGAGGTAATTAGCTAAAGACCAGCCCAGGCTCACCTCGAACTGTAGCGCCAGTAAGTAAGGTGTAGAACCTTTTCTTACCAGCTCATCAACCTTCCCATGGGTTGGTATGCCTTCATGCCGTTTTCCACGAACACTATAGCAGAGTTTGCATATATATTTATTAAGGATATCGGTGCGCATTGTCGTACTCGGCTTCCAGACATCTTTTTGAATGATTTTCAGGATAGAAAGGTTTAGTAGAAATGAGATCAGAAAAGCCGTAAATCTTGCCGTTGGTGTAGTTTTCGTTGCACTGGTAGCTTCAATGTGCATCAGTCTTTTTTAGGATACGGTGACCAGGCTTACCCGAAAAAAAGCGAGTTTTAAGCTTAATTCTTTTATCGATGTTCAGACATAAATTCCAATTTTTGTTAAGCCCAGTTGTAGGAATTTTGCACTGGCACTGGGTGCATAAGCTCTTCAATGGTACTATTTCTTGTAAGAACAGTTAAAATTCCTGTCCAATAGTTCACATCAAAGTATATATAGGTCGAAGATTTACAGATATACCCTTGATCAAAAAGTTCCCGGAATAAAAACCGTGTGGCGCTCCCATCGTTCCGATTTGAGTTCTGTTCTTCTTCTTCTTTGTTAAGTTGGTACATCTGTTGTTGATATTCCCTCTAAATCTTAGCGTCATAGCTTAACATTTGCAAAAGTTTCATAGCAAAGAGTACATCTATCTCTGTGTGTGTTGGCGATTTCTTACCAGACCAGAATTATGGGCAGAAAACTCGTGGATTTTGCACCATGATAACGCACCGTCGCACAGTGCCATCATGATTCGTAATTTTTTGACGAGAAATGCAACAAATACCATCCAACAGCCACCGAATTCACCTGATTTGGCTACCTGTGACTTCTTTCTGTTCAATCGAGTACCGAAAACCGAATATAAAAAATGTTTCGAAGATTGGATCAAGCGCTGGCATAAGTGTGTTGCAGTCGTTGGGGATTACTTTGAAGGGGACAATATAGATTTAGATGAATAAACTTGTATTTTTAATTTTCTGAATAAATTCCGGGAACTTTTTGATCAAGGTGATATCTTCTTATTTGATAATCAAGCGATCTATGTTTATTGCTTCACAGCACTAAGGAGTCCAGACACTTCATGGAATGCAGACAGATAGCTTAACAACTCTCAGTCAACGACTCACTACGCCAAACGTCTTTTAAGCTTAGTAGGGTTATTTTGTAGGAAAGAAGACCTCTTTCATCATCATCATTTTATCATCATCATCATCATTGTCAATGAGGCGCTTTCCGTTGATAAATGTAAAACTCTTCATGTTTGTAGAAAACGTTTTTGTCCCAAATTAGACCTAAGATTAAACAATATATCAATTGAATCTGTTAGTAATTTATGTATACTAGGTTTACTATTTAACTGTAAATACAATTGGAAGCCGCACTACATACAATTAAAAAAATCACTAGCTGCGAGGTGTAACATTATTAAATATTTAGCGTCAAAAAAAAGTTGTGCACATATTAATATTCTTTGTAAAAACACGAAAATGTTATTATTAAGCAAACTTGACTATGGACTAAGTATCTGTGGCAAATGCCCAAAATCTACAATAAACTTAATAAAACCAGTTTATCATCAAGCTGCCAGAAGAAGCATAAACGCGTTCCCTACAACTCCAGTTCGAAACGTACTGGAAGAGGCCGGACAGAAGAACGGTATGCCGAAATCAAAACCAGACTGCTAGCAAAACTCATGTTTGCGACTGGTTCGATCATTGATGGCGATACCAGTAAAGCTATCAATGCGAAACGTCTTAGAAGGATCCCCTCAGCTATCGACAGTATTTTGGAAACTTGCAAACAGCTTGATATACCATTTAACCGGTTCCACAAATATGCACCATCCCAACCTCCCTGGTTTCTTGAGAGATCCTCCATCAACATGTCATTGTGCTCCCTCCTGAAGGGCACCACCAATAATCTGACATTCCAAGCAATGTTTCGTGAGATCTCTGTGGACTTGGCATCAAAAGGATGGGATTTTATATTTACTGACGATTCAAAGACTCAAAACAATACGGCTTTTGCGGTCACTTCTAGAAATGGATCCGTTCTCAAACAAAGGCTTTTGCCCGGAATATCTTCAATATTCACTGCGGAAGCACTAGCCATATTTGAAGCAGTTAAAATCGCAACGAATACTCGCGGCTATTGGGTGGTATGCTCCGACAGCCTCTCAGTTTTGAGGGCAGTTATAAACCCAAACAATGACTCCACATTGATCATTAAAATCAGGGATATTCTCCTGAGAGTCCCTCGGAAACTAAAATAAAGTAAACACTGACAGAACTTATCCAATATATCCTACATCTGCGTCCAAAAGGATGATAACCAGCTTCGTACGCCTGCGACTAGGACACATAAGCCTAACCCATCAACACCTTCTACAAAAAGAGAGTCCACCTAGCTGCCCTAAGTGCAACGCAAACTTAACCGTCGTACATATCCTAGAAGAGTGCTTCATTAACCCGCTACAGAGGCAAGCAATTTTTAAGGGCAAGCCTGCTACAGACGTACTTAAGAATCCCAATAATGAAAACATCACCAATATATACGAATTGTTAATAAATCTAAACATTAAGATATAGAGAAAAAAAAATAAAAATTATAAATATTAATATTTGAATTCAAAATCAAACATTTTACTGTTTAACATAGAGCTGAAAGCCTCTGCAGCTAGTGCTCTTAATATTGTATTAGCATTGTAATTGATTTCTTTAATAATAATAATAATAATAATAATAATAATAATAAATATAAACTCTCCATCTTTCTCGAACCTCCGCAGTCGACACCAACTCATCAGGAGGAATCCCCAGACGGAGATATGTCGCACTTGATCCAACCATCTATTCATAAGCTTCTCAGAGGCTTACCTGCTGGCCTGGCAATTATGACGTCTTGGAAGCAGATTGGGGACATGCGCACTACATGAAGCATAGATCGTTCCGTTCGGAGAATCGGTTGCTCAACATGAATTGCCTCGCGTACTCTGGTGTTGCGCACTCTATCCATGTAAGTTATTCCAGTAACACAGCGAAGGAATGTCATTTCGCCAGATGTGCGATCTTCTTTCGGTCACTACTCAGATTTCATGACCATAGGTGAGAGTTGGAACATATGCCGAATTAAAAACCGATAACTGAGCTTTAGCCATCCTTATAACAGATCGACCAAGCTCTTTCAAAACTAATCCAGCCTGACCAATTCTACATGATAACTCAGCTTATCCCTTTCCATCACACGTGAATAAGAGCCCAAGGTATTTAAACTTCTCCACCTGCTTCAATGAGACTCTACTGAAATGCAGAATGCACTGAACAGGTGTTCTGGAAATGACCATCACTTCCTATTCGGGCTACAAACCTTTCGAGCCCACGCTGTAGTTCAGTTTGGGAGGACCCAAGGATAACCAAATCATCTGAAAAAAGCAGATGACTAATCCTTAAGTCTGCCAATGTGGAACATTCTCCCCAACATCTAGATAATGAAAAGTAGGGGTGACAAAACGTACCCCTGGCGCAGTCCAACGCCCTCGGTGAAAAGCAATAAATCAAAACGAAATATTTCAAATTGTAGTCAATAACATAGAACTAAGAGGTTTTATTAGTTTAAAGGACTAAACATGTATTAAGACATTTAAAAAAAAAGACACTTTTGACTTCACTCGCCATCAGCAGGCTGTGCTGGCTGTGCATTGGTGCGCAGCCCCCGAATACTAATATCGTAGACCACCTCTTCGATTTTCTTCACGTCATACTTCAGAGCGTCAAAACGCTTCCTTAATCCATCATTTTTGAGGTTCAACAGACGAAAGCCAGAATTAAGGTCGGCAATAAATCTAGATATATTCAACGGTCTCTCGTAGTCACCCAATGTAACAGAGTTTGTGGCAAATCGCGATAATTCAGATGCCAGCAACAGAATGCCCATAAGATAGTCTTCGATCTCCAAGTGGAAACCCTCAGATTGGACCGTTTTTACTGAACGAAATATACAATTGTTAGTTTCTTATTTAAAAATGGATACTTTACACGACTTACGGCCAAGAATTTCGGCAACAGTCTCACGAGTGACCAGGATTCCCGCCTCCAGGTAAACTGTCAAAGCAATGAGGAATACAATGCGCTGTGTTATGAATGTCCAGTGATCTGAATATCTGCAAAATAAAACGGTTTACATAGTTTGGTCAAAGTTTTAAAGAGAATGCGTCAGACCTGTGATATTGCGCTGTAGGTATCAGTAAGGCCAACTCCTTATATCCCAGGGCACAGTTATCAAATAACTTTCGAGCCGCTAGACATGCCTGGTCGACTAAAATGAGATAAACACACAATACTTGGTTAAGTATTATAACTTAAGTTATACAATGCAGGTTGTAGACGATGACAAACCCCACAGGCAAATCAGTAGAAATGCAGTGAAGTGGGAGGGTTATGATCTCTTGTTTTCGGATCATAACCTCGCCGAAATAGGAAGAAGAAGATGGCAGCCAATGCGGCCATCCGACTAAAAGCATCCTCGCAGTGAGCCAGGTATTATGCTGGCCACTCCTCGATGCTTGATCTTTTTAACTTTACCCATGAAAACACCGACTACACCCCGCCCAAACTGAGAATTGACCACAACTTCCGAACAAGCAGGCAGTCCTGAACGCAGTGAATGGGATAATGCTCCCTCTTTGGATGGTAGTTCAGTTCACTTTTATACAGATGGCTCCAAGACCGAAAGAAGGGTGGGTTGTGGTGTCTTCTCTGAAAAGATCAACCTGAGCATTTCATTCCACTTCTCAGATTAGTGTAACGAATTTCGCCTGGAAATCATGGCGATCAAGGAAGCCTTGTCCTGGTTGAAATGTACTGCAGTATCTGTCAAAGATATTAGCATTTTCACTGACAGCCAAGCGGCAATTAAGTTCCTGGAATCATGTTCTTTCACTTTAAAGGTCGCTCTAGGCTGCTATTTATCTCTCACGGAGATGACGGGGTAGTTCAACATTCACCTATGCTGCGTGCCAGGCCACGGAGATATTTTAAGTAACTACAAAGATCGCCAGAAAGGGTATGACCCTAAGGATTCTACCACAATAGCAGATCCTGGGTATGCCCCTTGCTACATGTAAACATCTACTAAAGCTGGGCGCTATTAGCAGAACAAACCACAAACGGGAAAACGGCTCAACGTATCATATTTCGAGACAGATTTGGCATAGGCTAGATCAGAAACGTAGTTCCGGGCTGATTATGCTAAAGCGAGCACAGATCAGCTACGTTATAGGTGTTCTCACTGGACACTGTCTGATAGGCTAACATGTTCAAAGGTTGGGACACTTATCCAACTCTTTCTGCGGGAGCTGTAGAGACGAAGAAGAGAAGGAGACTAGCTCCAATGCGCATGTCCGGGCGTCCTAAAGACTGTTCCATCTAGGGCCTCCTTTCTTCGATGACCTTCGGTCCATGCCATCACAATGGACCTCTACTGGTCTGTGTGCCTGTACTCCCGCACAAAGAGCCAATCTAACCTGACCTACTTTGATGGCGCGAAAGGGGACCTCAACCGACTAAACCAAGCGATCGAAGCCAGAGGCATCGAGCTAACTGGTCTATCCTTGCCTGAAGAGCGGCCTGAAGTAAGCAAATCTAGCTTATTTGCCTTTATCGAGAAGCGAAACTGAAGCCTTGACTCAAATCTGGTAAGCTTGAGTGATGGATGCATTGTTCAGGGCACATGGACACCAACGCCAAGGCACAGGGTCGTTAAACCTCTGCCTCTATACAGAACATTCAAAATGCGCGCGCAAATCAACCAAAATCTACTTGGAGCGTGCATATGAAGACAAAAGGAAGAGACCAAAGCCAGGTATACACCACAGAATGCTTCCCAACATATAAGAGGAATACTTAACAAGAAATCGCCCAGAAACCCTTAACCTTTGTTTGAATAGAGTCCCCCATTTCCCTCTAAGCGCCCACTTTGCGCCGCAATCTACTGCGGCTCTTTTCTACCGTAATAGGACCTGTTTGAAGGCACTACCTTAACAGTACCAATTAGCAAACAAAAACTCACTCTTTTCGATGTCCGAGTGGATTATTTGCAGCCGGATAGTGGCTTCCTTGGCTTGTTGTTCAATTTGTCGGACAACTGTGCGGATTTTCTGCAAGAAAATGGGAATTATTTGGCCGCCAGGCAGTGGTTTATCACTTACTTCACGCAATTCCTGTTCACTGTCAATGTATTCCTGGTAATTTGCGAATATTTGTTGATTAACGAAACTCATCTTGGCGCTTGAGGTGTTATTTATTTGTTGTCTGTCGTCTGCTTGTATTTTGTTGCTTGAAAAACATACAAATGCCGATGGTATTCAGCCAGCTGGCATGCTTTTGGCATTTAAAAAGTGGTGCGTTCACAATGAGGATTTGTAAATAGGGTGATGTTGCACAAGTTCTGTGAAAACGTTTTTAGCGTGCCAGAAAATGATATAACACATTTCCAGAGACCAATGCTCTGTGAGTGGTGGGGGCTTAGTATTTACGACGGTTGCGTTCAAGAGGGAAAGTGATCCCGTCCCAGTTGCCAACATCAATTGGATGCGTGATAGAGTTGCGCGAAACAGTTCCAATGATGGAACGAACACGGAACGTTTCTGTTTTTAAAAGGAACTAGTTCCCGGAATCATGTCCACGGAGTAGTTCCATTGAAACTTGTTTGGAGATATGTAAATAGGTATATACTGGTCAAGTAAGTGATAATAATACAATAAACAAACATTTTATTTATTTCATAAACAGAACAAAACAGAATACAACTTTTCTTCACATTAAGAAAATAACATCTGGACATCATGTTTCATTTGATACCCCTCAATATATTGTATTCTTGCTTGAGTTCGTTTAAATAAAACTGTCTTTTGTATATTTTAACTGTTTATTTATTATCAATTACGAACTTTATTTTAACACAATCTTCAAATCACTCTATTCTTTATTTATTTCAAATTAAACTGTCTCTACAGATTTACTTTCAATCACAATGTCGCTTATTTTTACCATTTGGTCGAGTCTCTCTTTCAAACGCTGTATTCACCTTATTAACAACTGTGTCGACGGTAGTTGTGGTATGTGTATTTATACAAAATACAAGAGATTCTAGAACATGCTAGATGTTTCTCGAGATGAATTGATGATCGTGGAATAATTGGAACATTAGCCGCGTTTTGTTTTCTTCGTGAACTGGTTCAGTTCATAGTTTTACACAGGATGCAAAAACAACAATTGAACCAGCACTTGAGCTGGTTCAATTTTCGTGAACTAGAATTTCTATCCCATACCTCACCACTAGATGGCTCTTCACAAAAAAAAAATTATATGTAAAGCTTGGCAGCTCTGCTGAATGGCAGAAGTAAATCAAAGTTATTTGTTGTATCCTCACTTTCTGACAAAAGTATCTAAAAACATTTAATTATTAAACAAATATAAAAATATTAAGCACTTTTCTCACTTCAATTGCTATTTTTCCGACATTTTTAATCCATATTAAACGTCAATGTGTAGCTGCTGCTACCAACTTGTGAAAGTGAAATTTCTAGGTGAACCAGGAGCGTCTTTTTATTTTGAGATGAACTAGTTCAGTTCACGGGGAAAACAAAACGGGGCTATTGTGTGGTAATTGTGAAACATTGGCACACTAGGTTTGGTGGGGATATTTACTGCTCGTAGGTTCGACGAATAGATAGCGCTGCTTACAGTTTGGAACACAAACCATGCAGTAGTTTGAATCTATGCTACAATATTTTCCAAGTAAATGGCAGCGAATGCAGCCGTTCACCTTGAAGTCACCCAACAGTGGTCAAGAGAAGAATTTGACCGCGCCTCCATTTTGAAAAAATGCACAATCTCTCCCGAAAACACCGACTACACCATCCCACCTCTAAATTTTGACAGGAACTTCCTTGTCACCGTCCCTTCCAGATCACTCTGGAATGAAGAGGCTTTTTTAGAAGATGGATCGATCCACTTGAATACTGACGGCTCAAAAACTAAAGACGGAGTTGGTGGGGGTGTTTTCTCTGACAGGCTTAATCTGAAGCTCTCCTTCCGTCTTCCAAATCATTGTAGCGTGTTCCAGTATTCCAGCCGGGAATAATGGCGATTAAGGAGGTCTTATCTTGGCTAAAGAAAAACGTGATATTCGCCAAGGATATCCGTATTTTGTCAGATAGCCAAGCTGCAATCACATCCTTGGAATCGATCTTTATAAATTCAGTAGTAGCCCTAGACTGCCATTCGCCTCTTAAGGAGATGGCGGAGCAGTTTAATATTCACCTCTGTTAAGTGCCGAGGTATAGGAATATTCCGGGGAATTGTATGGCTGATGAGTAGGCTGGGATTACACAACGGACCTTCCTTGGTCTATGTGTGTTGGCGTAAGCTGGCAGCCACTTCAACCTAACCTAACCTGAGAAAATAACAAAAAATAAAAACCATAAAGTTAACAAAACCAAATTCAGTTTCTCTTATTCATATTTTTATTTATTATTTAGTTTTATGCATTTATTGGATTGCACAATTTACATGTTGCTAATTATGAAGAGCAGTTGTGAGACTATTTTTTGAAGACAACCTATTTCGTCTATATTATACTGTATTATACTGGCTTTAGAAAAAATTCTCTCACATGGAATACATGTTGCTACTTGATTTTAGTTGTTTTAAAATATATATGTGTTAAATGGGATACACGCATCTTCTCGGGTGCCACGAAAAAAGCGGATTTTATATACTCATTAAAATAGTTTTGCAGCTCCACTATCGTAGCTGCTGTTGTATTTTCCGGCATTAAACTAGATATCTCAACATCAAAATCATCCCAAATTGATACTGTTTTGATAGTGGCACACTTACAGCCGTATTAATAAAAAATCGCGAACACACCGATAACCAATGAGTTAACTAACTCGTAGTTAGCGAGGTTATACGTTAGTTAAATTTTCTTATTAATAAACATTTTTTTCTCCGTGCTATAGCTATCTGACGTTTAAATTATGTCCAGAGTTTGCAAATGGCAAGAACTGTCCTTAATTGTACCAAAAAGAAACAAAATCCACTACATTCTATTGAAACGTCAAGATAATTGCCCAGGTTATGTAGAACGCCTAGCCCTAGGTTTTTTTTACATTCTCCAAAGAAATCTGGCCTTCCAATCAGCAAAGGTTCGTCCAACCATATTTGGAGTAGCAATATGAGTATTATTGAAGCATTGCTCTGCAGGATTTCTGGGATTTAAAACGGGGGTAAAAAGATCGTTGGTGCATGTATAACCACCATCTCCTAAAATACGACCCTTGAACTCCCTTTCTAAACGACCTTTTATCCTGCTCTCTCTAAAAATTCGAGAACCATGGGTACTTTCACACCAGTGAGCAACAATATCCCTAATTCTTAAGTGAGATTCGCACACAAATTGGGTGTTACTAGAAAATTAACGTTTTCTAGTAGTACTGCCCTGATTCTCCTACCTGTCTCTGAATTTTTGATGATAAACCATTTTTTGTATCTTCTGTGCAGCAATTTTACGCACACGCACTATTTTGCAAAGTTATCAACTCGTTAACTCACGAAATTGGCGAGTTAGTTAATCACAAGTTAACAAACGTCGGTTAAGCCTGAATTTTTTTTTTATTAATAAGGATTTGAACATATCCACTGCGTAAACCATGAGTTAGAGTTAACTCATGTTTGTTAATACGGCTGTTGGATGTTAATGCCGTCGGAACTATTTCATTTTGTGCAAGAACAGAAGAACATCCTCGTGCAAATTGTGTAGGTTAAGCCGCTACTTTTATTTTCAAAGCTTCAAATGCTGTTCTATAATTTGATCCGTCTCGAAGTCCTCTGACTTTGAATCTTGGATCTAATATTGTAGATTCAGCCTAAAGAGAATTTTTCTAAATGATTGAAACGCCTCTGCACTTGTTCATTAAGTGATTGCAACAATTTCCCGACATTATTAGAAGTGTGATTGTCTTGAGCAAAAGATTGTGCTTCAACTTCAGACAAACGTTGAGCTATATGGCGCTTGAAAAGCCGACAATTAACAGCGGCTTTAGAAAAGCTTACTTTTTTTCTGCTGAAATCTCAACGGTTATACCCATAAATACTTGTAATATTGGTACCACCTCTATCACAGTCCAATCTTCATTCGATAAAGAGAAGTAATTTTTTACTAATGCAAATGTAGCAATAATAGCGTTTTTTATTTTTAAAATTCGATCTTACATGTCAAAGGTTGAATTACACCCCGTTAGGACGTCTTGCTTTAATTTTAGAATCGGCATATCCATCTGTTTTTGCATTTCATGTAATTTGTATAAGCTTTGAGAACTTTTCTTAAAATATTCTACAATGTTTTTTACTTTATGGACAATTTCGGAAATGTGTTCAATTCCAGCTTGTACGGTTGAGTTCAATAAATGTGCGAAGCAACCTATAGACGGCTATCCTCCTAATTGTACTGCCAAAAGTACATAAGCAACTTTGATTATTAATAGATGTACATGCTTCCTTTTCTTCCCATTTCGGCAAGGTTATTATCCGAAAACAAGGGATCATAACCCTCCCACTTCACCGCATTTCTACTGATCCGTCTATTTGACCTCAGAAAATATCGGCAGGCCTCCCGATTTTGGATCACTCGGTTACTGAGGTTAATGAAATGCCGATGTCGTCGCATTTATGTGATCCAGGTGTTTATAGGCCTGCCTCTCCTGCATCGCGATGTCTTTGGAACGTTCATTGATATTGCCTTTTTAACAGGGTTCAAATGATTTCTTATTTGAACGCGGCAATACCAACTAAGCCGGTCGCGCTCTATCTTTTGTAAGACGGTTTCCATGACGTAAAGGCTTCCACGGATCTTCGAACTTCTTGTTCGTGAACGAGTAGGAGTGTTTATATAAATTTAAAAGGAAACAGCACACAAATCTACCAGTACCACTAATCGCAGGCAGTTCTAATTATTTTGCATAAAATCAGAAAAAAACAGAAAACAAACAACACAACAATAAAAATATTCCTCATTTTGGATTCTTAACTGCAATAAAAACATTTCATAGTCAAAACACCCCATGTATTCCAATTGGAGTAGAATTTTGCATAAACGCGCGGATTTCACCACGGCCTTGTGTATAGTTTTCGCTCAAAAATTGAAAGAGACATATGTTTCTTTTCCTTTGTTTCATTCGTTCTGTGAAGTCGGAACTATATGGTAGGCATTGACATACTATATATGGACTGCTGCTAAAATGTCAGTTACATACAATCTTTGCCCAAAAAATGACGCCAAATAACTAGCCCTCTTGGAGATCTAGCGCTAATGTTGGAACTAACGCGAAGTTGGCTACTAGCAGTCCATATATACGTATAGTATGTCAATGATGGTAGGTATATGGATATCCTAAGGTGCAGATAGGAAACGTGTCCAAGTCCAACAGAGGACATAGTTCCAGGAGCTATAGGTCTGGAATGACCAAACTGTAATGCGTGAACATCGCACTGTCATTGTGGAAACGTTTATCAAGAACAATGCACCCGTAACTGCAGCAAAAAGAATATTTCGTGTGCACTTCACGCGTCGTAGACGTAATCACATACCTTGTCAAATCACGATTTTTTTATGATAAGATTAGATAAATTTTTATTTGTGTACTTCATTATTATTACAAAGCTTTCCTTACAAAAAAAAATCAATAAGCATCGCCTTGCCGTCTACCTGATTAAGAGCAACGGTGTAGTCGTGACGTCGTCAATTGCCCCGCTAATGGTTCATGGTTCAAAACCTGATGTCAGCAAGCATTTATTTATTTCCCATGAAATATATGAGGTCAGTCCGATCAATTGCGAAACACTACTGCGAAGGCATAACACTGGCAGTAGCTTGGTCATACAGCTGGAAAAATTGTTCGCTCTGTTGATGATGATTTGCCTATGACATCGGTTATCGAAAAAAAAAAACAGTGAATCAGAAGCAAAGACAAAAAATAACAAAAATCTCTCCAGTTATATGAACGCCACACCCGAAGTTTCTCTGAAGCATAAACAACTGAGCTTCAAAAACCACTGCACCAAAATCTTTCTCTCTCTGTCTCTATCTACCCTTTCCAACGCCCGCACTCTCTGTAAACATGCTAAGGGTATTTATAACCCCTTGAAAGGGCTCAAATTCCAAAAAAAAGGGTGAAATAGTTACATATTTATATATTGTTTTTAATTAACAGATTTTAATCACTTAGAAATTTCCGTTAGCTATCGATTTATCAATAATTTAAAGCGCTTTTGCAAAGCTGAGATAGCTTTGAGACGTTAATTTCATTAAGAAGCATTAGGATTTGATTCGCCGGCAGTACATTATTTTCGAAGATACACTTCCTTATTTCTTTTAAAGCTGGGCACTTCCAAACAAAATGTATGATATCATCTCTCTTCGCCAATTTACGTAAATTGCATGGTAGTGGTAGGTCTGTGTGCGATATAATTAAGCTTCGGAAGTTCTTCACGTAACTTGAGCACTTTCGCTGTATTTATTGCGAAAGTAATTTTCCTGTAGGTTAAGCGACTGTAGAACTTGGCGTTTTCAACCTCCCCTATTACTGATATGTTAATCCATCCCACAGTTCCAACCACTCCCTGTACCATCCTGCCATAGATTGCATTGCTTGTAGAGTCGCTTTTCACGGCAGTCTGGAATCCACAGTTTTCAAAATTTTCAAAATGTAATCCACGTGCAATTTAAAAGTTTTGGTGAACAGTGTGGGTAAGTCTGTTTCGAGCATTAACATGTAGTTTAGAGTGTTGGGTGGCAGGTGGAATGCTCTTTTTATTTAGTACCCTGATAATTTCTCGATAGTATCATATTCCCTAACTCCCCGAATTCCCGCAGCATTGAGCATGGTCGATTCTGATGCAGCTACAAAAACCTTAAATTAGCTGCTGTGATCGACGAATGTGTTGCTGTGACACTTCTTCCAAACAACATTGATGGCCGTTTTAAGCTAAGACCATGCACTGACCGGCGAGAGACACATACGCGAGCTCAACATACGCGAATTCTCTTATACGCGATTTAATTGTTACGAACTCCACATATGCGGTGCTTATTCGTAGGAAAATAAATGTAGGTGAACATCAAACCATGCTGGTATGATATAAAAAAAAAAATAGTGAATGCAGTTTGAAAACCTCTATGGTCAGAATGTGTAGATGACGATGTGGGCGGCACTCCTATAGTGCAGAAAATTTGCTTTTACTTCGAAGACGGATTGGAGCGGATGGCTCCAAGACCTGGAGCTATCAGTCCAGGAACTGATAGACTCGAAAGGGCAGGTCAAATTAAGTGAAGATAACTCAGATCTAGAAGGAGAAGCTAACCAATTGAGCATAAAGGCAGAGAAGTTGCCGTTGAAAGGCAATGAAGCAATTGATATTATAAAATCGATTGATCCCAATTTCAAGAAAACTTCAACGGGCACTTAACATGATTGATGTTGATACAAATCGATGTTGGAAGAAAAAGAAAACCTATAAAACCATTTTAATGTTCTGTTTGTTTGTTTCTAACCCAGGATTGGGTTTTACTCCATTTTCCTTCGGGCTTTCTAGTACAGCGCTGTTGGGAGCGGTACGATTGACCGCAAACCAAAATCTCTGATAACGAAACCTCCCATTTTTTAGATAAATCCCGAATAACAAAATCCCGCATATTCAAAATCTCACATAATCAAAATCTCGCATATTCAAAATCTCGCATATTGAAAATCTCGAACTATCAAAATCTCGCATTATCAAAATCTCGCTCTATTTCATGATGAAATTTGAAATTTATAAGGTTTTGAAAGCGAATGCATGCCTGCCTAGCAGTTGCAGTTGTTGACATACCCATAGCGGAACTGATTATTATGTGCTTATAGTGCTAGCAATATAAATAACTGCGTTCCTTTAGGTACATGACAACAAATTGTTAATTTTTCTCTCTCTCTCTTATTAACAGTAGTCTTGTGTTATGTACATACTTAAAATAATGCAAATATTTGAGTTTGAAATAGGTACCTAAATAGCTAATATAGATTTAGAATTGAGATTCTAGTTTTCGAGATTTTGATTTGCGAGATTTTGATATTGGGAGATTTTGAATACGCGAGATTTTTTTTATGCGAGGTTTGAATATGCGAGATTTTGAATACGCGAGATTTTTTTTATGCGAGGTTTGAATATGCGAGATTTTGAATACGCGAGATTTTGATTATGCGAGATTTTGAATATACGAGATTTCGAATATGTAAGATTTTGAAAACGAGATTTTAAAATGCGGTCAATCGTACCCAACCCCGTGCTGTTAGGGTATGTCAGGTATAGGTATTAGGTTTAGTGGTCACAAAACCAGCTTCTCACTTTCTCGCTTTCCAGCCGACGCTGGTTCACTCTGATTAAAAAAAAGCCGGCGATGAATGGGCGCGTCCATAGCGAACCCGATTCCTGCTTTAACAAGCCTTAACCAGCTTTTACCGGAATGAATTTTGAATTCTTGTTGACGCCGGTCTCCAGCTCCCAAGTGTTTTCTGTGTGTTTTCTTTGGGAAGAATTATATAGGTATTCTGATAGAGGTTACAAGCAAAACCGGCGGTACCGGCGCTATGTTACTATAACCATCGCCTGCTATAATCGCTCCAGCTCTGAGTACCGGCGTGAATCTCGGCGGAAAGCTGGTAATCGATAAAGCAAGAAGCTTGTTCACTATGAACGTACCCTTAGGTTGTTTTCTTGTTGGTGTTACTGGTTGCGGTTCGTGCAGGTAAGGAGGTGTTGTTGGTCTGCGTTGCTGTCGTTACAGAATGGACAGTTGCTATTCAGTTTTATGCCGGTACTGAATAGGTGGTAGGGTAGACAATCATGCTTAGTTGCCATTCTCAACTGCGCCACTGCTTCTCTTCTTGGGGCGTCAGAATTACCCCTCCCTAGCTCTTTTATCTTTCTCCAGCACTTAGTGTCAGCTATTCATTTGTGTTCTTCTATGTCTATTGTGTTTAATATTTTTGTCATGTTTTTATTCTGGCGAATGGTTGCTTCTTTTAGCTAGGTCGTCGGCAGCTTGCTTTCCACTCAGGCCTACATGGGACGAGATCCACTGAAGAAGTATATATTTATTTTGTTTCGAGATGAATTTGAGTTTCTGTTTTATGTCTGTTATAGTTCTGCTGGCAGGTTGATCGTAAGATGTTATCGATTGGATGTCGGCTTTCGAGTCGATCAGTAGGACCTTATTTTTTACTTGATGAATTCGCGTCATTAGTTTTTGTAGGGCTATATTAACTGAACTCAGACACATTGCCAGAAACCGTACATTATGGCACGTAGGCGTAGTAGAGGCCCTAGGAGCCACAAGGGGATACAGAACATAAGAAGAAAAGAAGAGAGTGCTTAGTGTATTAGTGGATCTTACGATATCTTACGTATATCGAAAGGAAGACGATTAAAAAGCTTACAAGATACAACTGGACGTAGATTACGAGCATTATATATTGGACTCTGCATACAGCCACCCCTCATAAAAAATATCTTAGAAACTCTTTAAAGACCTAAACAACATCATAGAATGGGCCAGACTTTGAGCTTTACTGATTCTTCTTATGGCACACTTCTGCAAGACGACGATTGACTTTAGATTGGTGTTGTAAGCACCCATGTGCATATGATGTAAGCACCTATGTGCAAACTGAGCTGCTGTAAAGCAACAGAAGCATAAGAAGCAGCAATGGCTCATGCGTGATGAATTGCGTGACATGCTAACCAGCCTCGCGAAGTATTTCTTAACGGCAGTACCGCGGGGAGAGTGGTAGAAGTGTGCATGGTATGAATTAGTACGTAGGCGCATTCCTGGCACCGATTATTCCGGTTTGCGAATAGTGCATGATAATAGCCCGCGCTACTAGCATCTTTAGAGGATTACCACACCGCTTGGCGCAACCAAAAAAAAAATAAATAAAAATTGAGCCATATGCGAAGCTAAGAGCATCTGCAAAAGCAGCAACTAAATACGTGCCTGCGAAAGGCAGTGTAAACAAGTACACCTAAGTTAAGTATCTGAGGACTACTTAGAAAATCTCCTATTTCCCCTCTTTAGTTGTGCTCCTTTAAATACGACGGAAACAGCGAAATTTATGGTAATTTTCTTTATTTTTGCGTTATGGCTTATAGTATTCAGTTTCACCAAAACAAAATATTATAAAAAAAAAACATAACAAAAAATATTAATTCAACAACTAAGGTCAGGTGAGGTTAGGTTGTCTGTCCAGTAAAGGTTCTTTGCGTTACCATGTATCAACCATTAGGTCACACAGGGACTAACAAAACCGACCGGAGCTTTTGATAAAGCGATGGGTGCTCATGACGCCTAAGGACGCCAGATCGTAGAGGTCTACAAGGAAGGGGGCTCCTAAATGGAGCATTCTTTTATGCGATAGGGCTGCACAAGTGCGTAGGAGGTGAAGTCCCTACAGCTCCTGCAAAAGTCGTTGGAGAAAAGACCAAGTCTTATGGCATGTTGGCCTATAAAACAGTGTCCAGTGGTGGCGCCGACAACGCAGCTGATCTTTAATGCCTTTAGCTTGACCAACTAGGCACTACGGTTTTGGTCCAGCTTAGGCCAGATCTGTCTCGAAATGTGACACGCTGAGCCGTTTACCCATCTGTGGTTGGTCTTGCTAATAGCATTCAGCCTTAGTAGATGCTTACACGTAGCGAGGGGCATATCTAGGGCTTGCCTATCAGGCTAAATCCTTAGAGTTGTACCCTATCTGGCGAGCCTGCCCGCCTTCTATTTTCCTGGAATGTCTGTGTGGTCTGGCTCTCAGCAAAGGTGAATGTTCAACTGCTCGGTCATCTTTATAAGAGATAAACGGCAATTTAAAGTGGTCTTTGAAGTGAAGCAACACGATTCCAGGGACTTGACTACTGCTTGCAATGAAAATGCTAATATCTCTGACAGGTGGTACATTACACAGCCAGAACAGGGCTTCCTTAATCTCTATGATTTCCGCCTGAAAAATGCAACAATGATAAGGGAGGCCGAACGAGAGGCTTAGGTTGAGCTTTTCGGAGAAAACATCACAACCCACTCCATCGTCGGTCTCAGAGCCATCTGTGAAGAATTGAACCGAACTACCATCGACAGGAGGAGAGTTGTCCAATTCATCCCGTCATCAGGGATGCTCGTACGAAGTTTCAGTCAAATCTCAGTTTTGGTGGGGTGTAGTCCGTGTTATCGTGGGTGAAGTTGATAATATCAAGGATCGAGGAGTGGCCAATGTGATAATTGTAATAGACCACTGAGAGGAGGCTTATTCATTCATTTCAACAACTTAAACATAAAAGAAAATTCATAAATTAATTGATAAAACAGTTCATTCATTGGTAAAAAAAGATTAAATAAATAAACAGTTAACAGTGTTAATTTGTAATACACCTAGGTGCGTTTTTTTGTACGCGTGTACCCGCTAACTCAAAAATGACACAAAAAAACGACCATCCCTGCTTATCAGTCTTGTGACAAAAACCTGGCAGCACATACATTCTTATGGCATTTTAACTGCCAAACCCAGAAATCCTTAATTTTTTTTTTTTAAATTATAAACAAGCTATTTAAATGGAAAACATCGTTTTTTGTTTTAAGAATTTTGATTTTTTATTCTCTGTTCTTGTTTTTTTTCGCGAAAAATAGCACTTCAGGAACCCCAAAGTCTCCTCCTTAGTCTACAATTTTCGTTGGCTGATAAAATGTAGAATAATAACAAGAAATTTTCTTTCATGTTTCTACGTACCTTTTTTCTGCCCCAGACACTTTTATTTTTTAATTAATTTTCAAACGAAATGCCAAATTTTGGACAATTATTTATAATTTACCGATTGGGGATAAGAAAAAGGATTCTGGTAGCATTGTTTTTATCGCCGACTTAGCGGCGATAGTTGTCCCTGCTAACTTAAGCGGGTATACGCTATCGTGTTGTTGTAATTAACATGTATATTTTTGAGTTAGCGGGTATACGCGTACAAAAAAACCTACTTATTATCTCTTATAGTAAACAAAATGAGAAATGCTTTTTAAGAGGAGCAGAAATCGTTAATGATTTTTTATTTATTTTATATATCTACAAGCTTAAAACTCAAGCAAAACCTCAAGTATTGCCATACCTTTCAATAGCGCCGTAGCCAATAAAATTAATTCCACAGTATCTGACCTTAACCTATTCCTCAAATTGTCTTTTATTATGTTTAACGTATGAAAGTTAATAATAAGAGCAAAAGCAAAAAAAAATAATAATAATTGGGTAGACTGTTTGGAGAAATGTAGCATGGCACTCCAAAATGTAGCAGTTTTGCTACATATGTAGCAATAGTGGCAACGCTGGACGCAAATCAATTGTAGATAAAGCCGCGAAAACCTGCACCATAAAACTTTTCCAAAAGAATATCATGACTAACCATGTCAAAAACTTTCGTAATTGACGAATGGTTATGATGAAAACCCCCTCTGGTGGGTAATTAAGCAAGCTGTAATGAGACGAGACAACTGCCAAACTGGAAAAAATACCCGCGCTTTTTTAGGGGTAAGTCTATTTATTTTTATTGTCACTATAATTGTTACTAATATTACTTTTAAATTGCAGAAATTTAACAATAGAAGTGCTCCAAGTCTTTCCCCCCAGTCATCGATCATCGACGGCGAAACAGTACCAGCCAATCGAACTGTTTTCAGAGGGCCTTCGCTGCGCCCAGGACAAGTGAAAACATTTCCCTCGGAATATCGAATATTCAGTGTTTAAGTAAGTAGACGACTTATTGCTACTAATATTATATTTAATTACTGATATACAACACAACTGCGACAACATTTCCAACTACTTTCCATCCCAATTGTCGTCGTAGGCGCCAAAAAAGTTTCATCCCTTAAAACTTCCAGGTCAAAGGTAAATATTTGCCCCGAAGGCAAAATAATCAGTGACTATGTTTAGTATATTATTTGTACACGTCTTACTGTCACTAATATCCTTTTTAATTACAGGAATACAACACAGCAGCTGAATTTTTTCAAGTTTTCCTCCCCATCTCAGCATACAAAATCTTCTCTGCAGATAAAAGTGGACTTCAGGATGAAAATGTTTTTTATTTTTTATTTTTAACATGTTCTGTTTTTTGAAACTTGAAATTCGAAATTCGAAATAAAATCTCTTCAGACATTTTTTTTCTGACCCTTAAAAGAATTGATTGTTTAAGAAATAACTTTTCTTTAACTTCCGAAACCATAAAGATTGCGTCCGTGTCTCTTCAATGCATATACAACATCCATTGCGGTGACTGTCTTACGCTTAGCATGCTCGGTGTAGGCAACAGCATCACGAATAACATTTTCCAAGAACACTTTCAGCAAACCACGGATTTCTTCGTATATCAGATTAGAAGTACTTTTCACACCACCACGAAATTTCCTCTGGCAACTTTTTTTTTTTTGATGAAATATAACGTCCTGTCGATTGCCGCTGATTGAATTATTTCGATGAATAAAATTATTCCGGTTATTAAAAATAATGTTAGTTTCAAATACACATACTAATAAAACACTAAACTCACTAGTAGTTCTTCCGGGGACAGCAGGAGCTGCAGCTAGTTCAGCGTGGTTGATTCGATGAGAATTTGATGGTGGTTTGGTAGCGACGACTACGACGACGATTGTGGATGACAACTTGGAGATGCATTTTTTCTTCTTGTGTTGCTTTCCTGTAATTAAAAACTATATTAGTGACAATAACACATGCACTAGTAATAAATTAACATAATTACTCACTATTCTGTCTTCCGGCAAATTATTTCCTCTTGTCCCCGAAGTTTCAAGAGATGAACCTTTTTTGGCGCCTACCACGGCAATTGGGGTGGAAAATGCCTGGAAAAGTTGTCGCAGTTGTGTTGTATATCTGAAATTAAAGATTATATTAGTAACAATTAGTATTATACTTCCTTAAACACTGATTAATCTATATTCCGAGGTATAAATTTTTGTTTGTCCTGTGCGTAGCGAAGGTGCTCTGGAAACTGGTGTATTTTGTGGAATTATGTCGAGACTGACGATCGACCAACTGAATAGGAAGACTTAGTACACTTATGCTCTTCTATTCCTGTAATTTAAATGAAATTTTAGTAACAATTTTACTTATAATATAAACAAATGTACTTACCTCTAGGAAAACGCGGGTATTTTCTCCAGTTTGACAGTTGTCTCGTCTCATTACAGCTTCTTTTTTTTGACGCCAGAGGTCTGCCTCCAGTTATCAATACCAACGAAGAGGCCCCGCGCATTTTTTTTTTTATCATCTAAAGGTTTGTTAATAAAGGAGCAGGAAAACAAAAGAGCATCTTCAGTAGACTGTCATTCCCTAAACCCAAACTGATTCGGATTTGTTTTTTGTAGATGCGCACACACTCGTTATTTTTCAGCTAGACTTTCGAAATTGCTCTATAATTATTTTTTTTCTTTTCGACTTATCTTTGCATACAAGCTCTAGTCTCGACATACGCGCTTTTTTTTTTTTTGGAACGCATCCTTCGCCTATGTTTCTTATAAGTGTACACGGTTTTTCTCGCCGAGTGGTTCTCAATATTTGAAATGTGCTTTCACAATGATACCTTATACCGTCACAAGTCACAATGGAAACCTTCTCGAATGTCAAGTTACAGTCATTGAACTGTCAGTGTCAAAACACCCATTCAGTCAGCTCCATATATAGGAAATACAAAAAGTTTTCCTGTTTTAATTGTTTTTTTCCTGGAAACCTAATTAATTTCACATCAGCAATGGCATACCAAGTACGTAGCACTGTCCCCCCCAAATTCTCCTAATAATCGATTTTTCAGGGCGGTTACCCAGGCGGTGGCGGTGGCTACGGCGGCGGCGGCTACAACCAACCTCAAGGGTACGGCCAGCCCGGTGGCTACGCAGCGCCACCCGGAGCGTTTCCCCCGCAAAATGCTGGCATGCAACCAGAAGCCCAACGCTGGTTCGCAATGGTGGACCGTGACCGCTCCGGCAAGATAAATGCTGACGAGCTCAAGGCCGCCCTTATCAACGGGAAGGGTCAGAACTTCTCGGACAACGCGTGCAAACTCATGATAAGTACGATGACTCAGTTAATTGCCCCCCTATTGTCATGCTAATTCCCCCGTTATGTGCGTAGGTATGTTCGACAAAGACGCCAGTGGAACCATTGACATCTACGAGTTCGAGAAGCTGTACAACTACATCAATCAGTGGCTACAGGTCTTCAAGACGTACGACCGCGACCAGTCGGGTCACATAGAGCGTGAGGAGCTGTCGCAGGCATTCACCCAGATGGGGTTCCGGTTCTCGGACGAGTTCATCACGTTCCTGATGAAGAAGAGCGACCCGGGCGCACAGAAGGAGATCTCGGTGGACCAGTTCATCGTGCTGTGCGTCCAGATACAGCGGTTCACCGAAGCCTTCAGAGTCCGTGACACCCAGCAGCAGGGCCAGATCACCATCGGTTTCGAAGACTTCTTGAGCGTCGCCATCGGGTGCTCGTACTAATCAAACACATTCTCAGCAGAAATCTCTTGGCACGCGCAGTTGTACTCGTATCTGTAGCTTTATTCTCGTCCTCGGTCCGTGGCCAGGGCGCGACCTTATTTCCATTTTGTTCTTTTGTCGACATTTTAACTTATTTTTATGCAGATGGTGGGTGAGATAGTGGAATGCATTCAGAACTTCAGTACAAACTCTGCTCCGCACAGTTATATGATTGGAAATAGATTTATTAAAACTAAAACACTAGAATCAGATACAGAATCGTAAACAGTGTAAATTCCATTATTTGTAATAAAGTAAATTAAAACTCTAGGTGACTTGTGTTTGGAATTCTTATTCAAAGGGAACTTGGTTTCTCTAGCCACATACAGTTGTGCTCACACAATTAAGCCACATGAGTAGGACTGCATTTGGGTGGCGAGATATGGTGATGTAGTAGTGACTACGTTTCGAAGCTTAACAGAAGTACCGCTGCAGCCAGGGTTGTACTCAAAAGTCGTGATGTCACTTCTTGGAATAAAATATTCCGGAGGTTAATTCAGATCCCCGGGGGTGCAACATGCAATATCTATATATAATAAAACTAAAAATTTTGTGGGCGCCGTGGCGCAAGTGGTTAGTGTGTCGGATCACTGCGCGTGAGGTTCCATGTTCGAATCGCAGAAAACACCTAAGCGTTTTTTTCACGATCCCACCTCTCGCGAACGTCTGACAAACATTCGAGAATATTGTCACGAAAAAGCTTCTCAAATCGTCCTTCAGATACGGCACAGAAAACTGTATGTCCCTTCCATTCGTGTGAAAAAATATAACGCACACAATACGAGTGGTTGCGAGAAGCTAGGCCCACGCACTTGAAAAGCTGTTGCGCCAAATATTTATTTATTTTTTAAACATTTTGTCTGTTTATTTGAACGCACATCACGTTAAAACTATTCACCCAATCGGTATGAATTTTTCTGGAAAACATCGGACTTGACAAGAAGAAGGACCATCTTTCTTTTTTATTGCAATCTGCCTACTCATTCAGGACATAGGGTGATGACACCAGTAGTCAGCCCTTTAACTCTTTTTATTTTTTTATTTTTTTTATATCGCACCCTGAGATGACAAGTGTCGTAACTTCCAAAATGACAATTTTGGGATTTTTATTAGTTCTCATGTATTATTAACAGTCTTTTCCTTGGAACCCAGTTGTAGCTTCATTTCTTTTACCGTTTGGGCGCTATTCAGCCAACAACAGTTTTACAGTTTACAAAAAATGCACAGCCTGTCATAAGCTTCGTGACGTCACGTGTATAAATCTAAAGTATTAAAACTCCAACGAAAAACTGATGGCGCAGCTGATGATCGACTTCGCACTGAAATTATAAGGTGCTGCAGAACATTGGACGACTTACAAGCCGCCGAACTATGTAACCAAGGGTATACTATCAGTCGATCAAGGTTATAAACATAGACTCTCTAGACTAAAGACTCCTTCACAGACGAGTCAAAACAGAGGAAAGAAAAAAACAAGTTACAAGTTACTCTACGCTACATGTTTAAGCATAAAGATGACAAATGCTGTACAACTACGATAAGAAATCTTCAATCTTTAGCTTCAATTTTGGTCCTGGTCAAATATCTTTTTTTTCGATGGATGGCAAAGCACGTGTGTCATTAGTACGACAGCACCTTGACTACCGTGTAAAATTGTAGAGAGATGTAGATGTATGTATGTGGTAGTGAGGTGCAAGTGCACTGCGACCTATAAAAGATCTATGTATTGATCCATTTTCCAGTACCAAGCGAGCTCTCAATCGTATCAGACGGGTTTTGTCAAGTGTGGTATTATCTGAGTTTTAAGCACCGGTATTTTGTTTTCTGTTTATTTGAACGCACATCACGTTAAAACTATTCACCCAATCGGTATGAATTTTTCTGGAAAACATCGGACTTGACAAGAAGAAGGACCATCTTTCTTTTTTATTGCAATCTGCCTACTCATTTAGGACATAGGGTGATGACACCAGTAGTCAGCCCTTTAACTCTTTTTTTTTTTTTTTATTTTTTTTATATCGCACCCTGAGATGACAAGTGTCGTAACTTCCAAAATGACAATTTTGGGATTTTTATTAGTTCTCATGTATTATTAACAGTCTTTTCCTTGGAACCCAGTTGTAGCTTCATTTCTTTTACCGTTTGGGCGCTATTCAGCCAACAACAGTTTTACAGTTTACAAAAAATGCACAGCCTGTCATAAGCTTCGTGACGTCACGTGTATAAATCTAAAGTATTAAAACTCCAACGAAAAACTGATGGCGCAGCTGATGATCGACTTCGCACTGAAATTATAAGGTGCTGCAGAACATTGGACGACTTACAAGCCGCCGAACTATGTAACCAAGGGTATACTAACAGTCGATCAAGGTTATAAATATAGACTCTCTAGACTAAAGACTCCTTCACAGACGAGTCAAAACAGAGGAAAGAAAAAAACAAGTTACAAGTTACTCTACGCTACATGTTTAAGCATAAAGATGACAAATGCTGTACAACTACGATAAGAAATCTTCAATCTTTAGCTTCAATTTTGGTCCTGGTCAAATATCTTTTTTTTCGATGGATGGCAAAGCACGTGTGTCATTAGTACGACAGCACCTTGACTACCGTGTAAAATTGTAGAGAGATGTAGATGTATGTATGTGGTAGTGAGGTGCAAGTGCACTGCGACCTATAAAAGATCTATGTATTGATCCATTTTCCAGTACCAAGCGAGCTCTCAATCGTATCAGGCGGGTTTTGTCAAGTGTGGTATTATCTGAGTTTTAAGCACCGGTATTTTGTTTTCTGTTTATTTGAACACACATCACGTTAAAACTATTCACCCAATCGGTATGAATTTTTCTGGAAAACATCGGACTTGACAAGAAGAAGGACCATCTTTCTTTTTTATTGCAATCTGCCTACTCATTCAGGACATAGGGTGATGACACCAGTAGTCAGCCCTTTAACTCTTTTTTTTTTATTATTTTTTTTATATCGCACCCTGAGATGACAAGTGTCGTAACTTCCAAAATGACAATTTTGGGATTTTTATTAGTTCTCATGTATTATTAACAGTCTTTTCCTTGGAACCCAGTTGTAGCTTCATTTCTTTTACCGTTTGGGCGCTATTCAGCCAACAACAGTTTTACAGTTTACAAAAAATGCACAGCCTGTCATAAGCTTCGTGACGTCACGTGTATAAATCTAAAGTATTAAAACTCCAACGAAAAACTGATGGCGCAGCTGATGATCGACTTCGCACTGAAATTATAAGGTGCTGCAGAACATTGGACGACTAACAAGCCGCCGAACTATGTAACCAAGGGTATACTATCAGTCGATCAAGGTTATAAATATAGGCTCTCTAGACTAAAGACTCCTTCACAGACGAGTCAAAACAGAGGAAAGAAAAAAACAAGTTACAAGTTACTCTACGCTACATGTTTAAGCATAAAGATGACAAATGCTGTACAACTACGATAAGAAATCTTCAATCTTTAGCTTCAATTTTGGTCCTGGTCAAATATCTTTTTTTTCGATGGATGGCAAAGCACGTGTGTCATTAGTACGACAGCACCTTGACTACCGTGTAAAATTGTAGAGAGATGTAGATGTATGTATGTGGTAGTGAGGTGCAAGTGCACTGCGACCTATAAAAGATCTATGTATTGATCCATTTTCCAGTACCAAGCGAGCTCTCAATCGTATCAGACGGGTTTTGTCAAGTGTGGTATTATCTGAGTTTTAAGCACCGGTATTTTGTTTTTTTTCTGAGAAAAGTGCAGTTGTTATTAAAATTTGAGTAAGCACCAAGCTTACTTTGCATAGGTGGAAAGCGGAAAGAAACCTTTTTAGTTATAAAATTTATAGAATTGCGTAAACAAATTCTTTTCCAAGGAAAAAAAAAAAAAACTTGCCCATAAAGTGTTAGCAGTAACTCCCGCCGATATGGCGGTAAACTCTACCAATCGGTTCAATGGCTTGAATGCAAACGATCCAATGCACGCTGATTGCGCTGTGAAAAGAAAAAAAATCAACAAAGGGAATAATGTTTCATGTGATCAGTGGCCAATGTTAACTGTTCCATCACAAGTTGCTGCCGATTTTTCGCGATACCTCATCATAACCAATTCTCCGGTCGATAATGATAAAACACCCGTTGCAAACCGTAACCCTATTATCATAGGCAAAGGTATTGACGCAATTTCAACACAGTATAAAGATGTTAAGGCGTTAAGAAATGGAGATCTCCTCATACAGGTGAACAATAAGGAAATTGCTGAATGGTTTGTAAAGTGTAAGGCGTTAGGTCAAATTCCAGTCGAAATTAAGTACCATCAGTCACTTAATTCATGTCAAGGTCGCATATTCTGTTTCAACATCATCTCTCTAGAAGAGAATGATATTTTGGACTCTTTAAAAAAATTCAAAGTCACAGAAGTAAAAAAACTGCTCAAAAATGATGCCGGAACACTGAAACCCACAGGGGCTGCCATCATCACATTCGACGCACCTGAACCCCCTACGGAGATCAAACTGGGATGGCAGATATTGGAAGTGGATCCGTACTATCCTAATCCAATGTCTTGTAGGATATGCCAACGAATTGGACACACAAAGAATCATTGCAAGGAAACATCTGCTATCTGTGGTACCTGCGCTGAAGTCTCCCCCCATCGGGAGGAATGCAAGAGAACATACTGCGTGAATTGTATGACTGATGAACACTCCTCGAAAGACCGGAATTGCCCTACGTTCGTGGAAGATTAAACAATCATGATAATTAAAACCAAAAAACCCTGCACTGTCAAAGAAGCCAGAGAGGAATACAAGAAGTCTGGTCATTTGTACGCACCCAAAATTCAAGCAAAGGAACCAAGAAAACCCCTGGCAGAAATTATAAAGGAAAGTATCTTTCAAAAGGCTCCGCCGGCCAAACAGGTAACTGATAATAATAGTATCTTGAAAACAACAATCTTAACAACCAAACCTAACAATGACATCATTCCCCTAACAACACCAATAACCACAAAGCCTACACTTGACAAAAAAGATTTACAGAATACTATACAACTACAAAATACATCCACTACGACAGAACAAAAAAACAAACAATACAGCCACAACAAAAATATACCACCTCAACCCTTAAAAAATAACACGGTTGTTCTACATGAGACCATGGAATTGGATCCTAGTGATCAATCAGACTCAAATTCAACACTCACCGCAGTCACACCTAATAGCACTTCAACTCTTTCATTAACATATCTTACTTCTGAATCAGGAACGCAATTGCGTAGCCTTTCAAAAACCTACACTGCTAACAACTCAGCTTCTACGTCATTATCTGATGCCGGCAAGAGATTGCAGGCAACAGCAAAACTCCCACAATCAAGTCATCTTCAACCAAAATCAAACCCACAATAAACACACCACTTAAATATAAATATGAATATAAATAAAACTATGGATAGACAAAATAAAAAGATGAACATAAAAATCCTCCAGTGGAACATCCAAGGATTTTTCAATAACCTTCCAAACCTGGATATTCTTATCCAAAAATATACACCCACAATCATTGCGCTACAAGAAACAAAAGTTTTAGTACACAATGCACCTACTCGATACAAAAATTACGTAGCTTACTTTAATAACAAGCCACACAACCGTAACAAAGATGGTACCGCTATATTAATAAAATCAGACATTCCACATACTTACACTTGCTCACCAACTGGAATTCTGACTCAGACGATTAAAATAAACCTACCCGAACCTATTACATTGCAAAACATTTACAGGCAATGTGATCTTTTTGTGTCCCAACAGGAGTACCTTAACTTGGCTGCAAATCGTCTCTCGCACAGTATTGTGTTGGGAGACTTTAACGCAAACAACTCCCTCTGGGGCTCTCCGCATACTACCAGCGCTGGAACAGTCATTGCAGACTGGCTACAGAATTCTGATCTTGTTTTGTTAAACAATGGATCACCCACGCTATTTTCAACCAGAAATACATTCACCGCAATAGACCTGTCGCTCGCCTCTCCAGCAATTGCATGCGGCGCTAGTTGGAAGACCCACGGCTGCCTGTTAGGCAGTGATCATTTTCCCATTATTCTTGAGACCTCTGTTCCATTCGCATTTAACAAAATGTTTCACCCTCGGTTCGTGGAAACTAAAGCCAACTGGACCAAATTTGCCACGAAAGCCCAGCAGGCAAACAATTTTATTCCAATTTCACAGAACATCAATAAAGAAGCTGCTAACTTGAAAAAAATAATTAGGAAAGCTGCGGCCTCATCAATTCCTACAACCCACCCACCCTCCAAGCCTATGCAACCTACTTGGTTTACCCCAGAGTTAAAACATTTAACCATAGAGAAAAGAAAGGCATGGTTGACTTTTAAAAGACATCCAAATATCGAAAATGTCATTGTGTATCGTCGCATAGCTGCAGCTATAAAGCGAAGAGTTCGCGCAGCCAAAACTGACGCATGGGCACAATTCTTAGCATCTCTTAATCCCTCTACGCAATCCAGAACCGTTTGGAGTAAAGTAAAAGCTATAAATGGGAACCATTTGCAGCGGGGGATAATCTCTATTAGGCACAACTCCTCCACCATTATTGACCCCTCAGAAATAGCACAACATTTCGCCAACAAATGGGCGGGATACAGCTCCGACAGAAATTTCTCCTACAAGATTCTAGAAACGAAACACTCATTCCAAATCGACTCTCTCCCAAACATGCAAACTTCTTCCGAAATCAGTTTACCAGTTACTTTGCCAGAATTCATGGAATCCCTCAGATGAACTAAAGGCTCTACACCTGGTTCAGACAAAATAACATTCAAAATGATCAAACAGTTACCAATAGAAATGACGATAAGATTAATTAACCTGTACAATAGTATTTTGGATACAGGCGTATTTCCGCACGAATGGAAGAAAGCTCATTTGGTCCCTATACCCAAGCATAATGCTGATCAACGTTCCCTCGACTCCTTTCGCTCGATTTCTCTCCTTTCCGTCCTGTCTAAATTATTGGAGAAAATAATAGGGAATAGGTTGAAATGGACACTAGAAAAACATTTGAATCATGGCCAACATGGTTTTAGACAAGGAAGAGGCATTCAAACATTGCTCCACATGCTTGATCAAGCAGTGCAGTGCATGTTGACTCACTTCTCATGGACATCGATTTGGACAACGAACAAATTAACACAATTCTAACGTATGCGGACAACATCTTTCTGTTAGCGTCGGGGAAGCCAAATGAGGTTATCAGTGCACTAGACCAGACCTTACTAAAAGCACTGAAGTGGTGTGAAAACTCGGGAGCGAAGTTACCTGTTAGCAAAATGGAAGCATTGCATATATGTCGCAAGCACAACTGCCCCAACACAGAAATTAAAATCGGGCATGTCACCCTACCTCTTTTAGACAAAGCAAGAATCTTGGGTCTGACTTGCACTAAATCTTGGAAGTGGAACGCACATGCCAAAATTGTAGCAGAAAAATTAGGAAAAACTCAAAATTTAATGAAAATAATCTGCAATAAACACAAAGGACCGCACATAAACACAGCCATCAATATAGCGCAAGTACTCATTAGAGGAGCTACACAACATGGCCTCACTATATACTCACACTGGACTAAAGGATGTGACCAGCAGGTACAAATAAAAATCAATGCTATACTACGTGCAGCAGTTGGTGCACTACCATCCACACCCATCGACGCTTTGCTAGCAGAAACAAACACTCCAAGCTTCGTCGATATGAAGATCATCGCTCAGACTAAGATTGCTGTAAAAGGCCTGATGGATAGTAAACATCCATTACATGAAATATGTAGGACCGGCAGGGACAGAGTTAAAAACACTAAAATCAAAAGTGCCATCTTTAATTCTATGAAGCTGCTCGTAAACACAGCTATCCCTGGGTCTGCCAATAATGAAACCAACCAACCACCTTGGATGTTTCCAGCAATGACAATTAACACCTCTCTTGACATGACACAAAAAGAACGCACACAAGCGGAAGTCTACAGGAAAAAATTCGCTGAAATAATATCCACCGGCAATTTTGATCGTGTTCTGTACACCGATGCCTCCTGCAACGATGGAGTCACAGGTTACTGCGTCTACAGGTTGGACAGTAATTGTGACAAGATAATTACCCAGCAACTTACTACACCAAATCAAAACTCATTTATTGGAGAAGTTATGGCACTAGTGGAGGCATTCGAATTCGCAAAGTTTAGAACCGAAAGCGCAATACGTAATATCCGAAACAACAGAAGCAAAACTCCCATCATTCAGAGCATTCGAAGTATTATATCATCAAATTACCCGAGAATTCACTTAATATGGTCACCTGGACATGTAGGGATTCCGGGAAATGAAAAAGCAGACGTTGGCGCCCGTGAAGCTATCAGAATGCCCTTGCTATACATCACGCCACCATTTGCAAAAGATGTATGGACTCAACTCTTAACAAAAATTAGTGAAGATGCAGACAATCGGTGGAATCAATCTAACTCCTCTTTAAGGAAACATAAATCTGCTCTAGCGAAGGTTCTCTACAACAACTCATTAACCCGATTACAAGCAGTGAAACTATGCAGGTTACGGCTAGGTCATACAATGTTCAATAAGGCCCATTTATATAAAATGGAATCCCCATCATTATGCAACTCATGCAATGACGTCCGTAGCGTGTATCACATACTACAAAGCTGCCAACTCACACGACAACACTTTGCAAACAACGTCCCAACGCTAGAAGAACTACTTACTCCATCTGTTCAACCTAACACATCAATACTCTTTCCACTTTTAGCTCAACATAGATTAAATATAATTTAATGAATTGGATTGTTAAGAATACCAGCATATACTTTAATTTAAAAAGCCAAAGTTTAAAATATGCACATAATGTAAAAATAGATGTAAATCGTACGCTCTATAACAGCCATATGGGCATAGTACCCCGGCGTTATATTCCGGACGATACAAATTTATTTGTATTGTTACCTTTGTAAAATAAAATAAATAAATAATGATCCATTTTCCACTTCCTCCAGTCCAGCTGCTACAGCAAACCGGAGTATCTTCCGTGGATCCAGCGAAGGCAAATCCGTTTCTGATAGGAGATAGGCACCTAGGTGATTCCTTCTTTTGTGGATCAGTGCTTCGCATTCCATAAGAAGGTACGCTGGTGTTTCTGTGAAGTCCCTGCAGAATCCGCAGTGTCCGTCTCCCTCTATTCCCAGTTTCCTAAGGTGCTTCTTAAGTCTGCAGTAACCCAAGATGCGAAGTCGATTCTTACTAACTCTTAGGCAGGCTCTGCTTCTTTTCTGGTTGTATTTCCCCAGAAGTTCTTTTGTCTGTCTTAATTGGGGGATATCGTCTCAATGTTTGGCCCATTTCTTTCTCTTCCCCTTTCCTTAAGTCTACCCGTATTTTATGGGGTTCTATCCCACAAAAGGGTTCTGGTCCAAGGAACGGCGTGTCTGATCCGTTTCTAGCTAGTTCATCAGCTGCTTTGTTCCCCTCCACTCCTACATGTCCTGGCATCCAGTGGAGAGTTACTTTGTTTGTTTCTCCCAGTTTGTTGATACTGGTGAGACATTCCCATACCAGTTGGGATCTGATCTCGTGCTAGGTCAGTGCTTTAATAGCGGCTTAGCTGTCTGACAGTAGGTACTGCGATGTCCTGCCCGCGATATTTCCTGTCTAGGTTGAATTTCGCGCATCTTTCGATCGCATGAACTTCTGCTTGAAATATACTGGGGAATACTCCCAGTGATTCTGAGTATCTAGTACTGGGCCCGTAGCGTAGCGATTCGTAGTGGAAAACATTCTTCCTCTAACGCAGAGACTCATGCCACAGACGTACATAAACTTTCTGAATTACTTGCTACAAAAAGTTAATGAGAACTCGAGACGGTTTTGTAAAACCCGTGTTTATTTTTACTTGCGATGGTGGTCCTAACGAAATCCACGATACGAGCGAGTTATAGTATGTACAACATTTTAAAGATTTTGACATGGATGCTATAGTCCGGGGTGGACCTGGGTCTCAACCAACAAACCTCTCCAGCCAGGCCGGTTACGAGCCAGCTGCCTCCAGTTGCGCACGCCAAGTTGGTTGAGGTCCCCCTCCACTTGTTTGCGCTACCTAACGCGAGCTAGTCCTCTACTGCACCGTCCATCCGGGTGGATTCGAAGATTCGAAGATTCGAAGAAATAACCAAGGGCATCCTCATCCGGTTTTGTCGAAGCCCATGCCTCTGCGCCATACAGCAGAACTGGGATGATTAGTATCTTATAAAGAGCAACCTTAGTAGTTCGAGATAGGGCTTTGCTACTCAATTGCCGTTTAGCCCATAGAAACATCGATTGGCAAGAGTAATTCTTCATGTGATCTCCCTACTAATGTCATTTGCGGAGCTGACCATAGAGCCTAGATAGACAAAATCCTTTACTACCTCAAAATTATATCTGTCTATTGTGGCGTTCTGTCCAAGACGCCGATGTTGGGTGTCCTTTTTTGTAGACAGCATATATTTTGTTTTGCTTTCATTGACCGCCAGACCCAACTTTGCTGCCTTGATCTCAATACTCGTAAATGCCCCATTGACGGCCCGCTGAGTTCTTCCGATTATGTCAATGTCGTCGGCATAAGCGAGTAGTTGTACAGACTTGTAAAAGATTATACCTCCGGGGTTGGCTTGTGAGTTTCGTACAATTCTCTCAAGTATTATGTTAAAGAGATCGCATGATAGCGCGTCACATTGTCTAAGACCTTTCCTGACATCGAACGGTTCGGTGATGTTCTTACCTACTTTTATGGAGCAGCGAGAGTTCTCCATCGTCATTCTGCACAAACGGACGAGCTTGGCAGGGATGCCAAGACTAGATATGGCTCTGTATAACTCGTCTCTATACACGCTATCATAGGCAACTTTGAAATCGATGAAGAGGTGGTGCGTATCGATTTTATATTCATGTGTTTTTTCCAAGATCTGCCGTAGTGTGAATATTTGGTCAATGGTGGACTTTCCAGGCCTGAAACCGCACTGATAAAGACCTATCAGGTTGTTGACGATCGGTTTTAGGCGTTCACATAATACGGCAGACAGGGTTTTATATGCGATGTTGAGGAGACTTATACCTCTGTAATTGGCAAAGTTCAGAGGGTCTCCTTTCCTCAGGATCGGGCAAATGATGCTGAGGTTCCATTCATCGGGGATACTTTCGTCCGACCAGATTTTACAGATAAGCTGGTGCATGCTCCTTACCAACTCATCTCCTCCTGCCTTGAAAAGTTCAGCGGCAAGGCCGTCGGCTCCAGCAGCTTTGTTGGAATTGAGTTTAGATATCGCTATCCTCACTTCATTCTGATCGGGTTGACGGGAATCTTGACTGCCATCGTCACTGTTGAATGGCTCATTCCGCCTGACAGCGGAATATTGGTCATCATCGCCGTTTAACAGTCTGAAGATGCGTTCCTTTCATATTCTCAGCACCGACTGCGATTCTACTACTATATTGCCACTTTCGTCCCTGCAGGCTTCTGTTCTGGCTTTGAAACCCTGGCATGTTCTTTTTACCGTTTGGTAAAATTTTCGAACATCATTCCTGCAATAGTCTCTCAATCTACTCGATCGAGCGCTTCTCATGCTCCTCCTCGTTAGCAGCTCTGGTTCTTCTATACAGCACCGCCCTCCGGCATTCACCATCAAACCAGGAGTTTCGTTGTGGTGGCCGAAAGAAACTCAGTACATCAGAGGCAGCATCTCTGATGGCTTGTTGGCAACGCTGCCACTGGTCTTCCGCATTTGCTGCTGGTGGCATAGGACTTAGATTAAGATTAAGAGAAACTCGATCGGCAAAGGCTCTGGCGGTCTCTTGCGATTGTAGCCGCCCGACGTCAAATTTCCTCACAGTATCTCGTTGATTTCGCTCCGTTCTGGATATCCGCATCCATACCTTGGCTACAACTAGGTTGTGATCCGAGTCCACGTTGGCTCCTCGAAAAGTCCGGACACCCAGAATACTGGAAGAGTGCCTTGCGTAGATCGCAACCTGATCGATTTGGTTGACAGTTTTTCGATCAAGGCAGAGCCATGTTCCTTTGTGAATATCGAGACGTGGGAACCGCGTGCTAGCTACGACAAAGTTTCGCCCCGCCACGTTAAAATCACCTAGGACAATTTTAACGTCGTGGCTAGGGCATTGCTCATACGTCTTGTCTAAGAGCTGGTAGAAGTCATCCTTTGCCGCGTCGTCCATCTTCTCGTGAGGGGCGTGAGCGCATATTAGGCTTATGTTGGCAAATTTAGCCTTGATACAGATAGTCATGAGACGCCCGTTCACATGCCGAAAACTCAAGACTTCTTGCCTAAGTCTGCCTCCAATTAGACGCTGTCCTTGCTGTCTGTAGCAATCGCCGTAGTAGATGTCGCAGTTTTTCATCCTCCTTTTGCCCGGCCCATCCCATCGCACTTCTTGGATGGCGGTAATGTCTTATTTGAAACACTATAGGGCATCCGCAAGTTGTTCGGCTGCACGTTGTTTGTAGAGGGACCTAACATTCCACGTGCAAACACGAAGATCGTTGTCCTTTTTACGTTTGCTTGGGTCGTCAACAGTAAAATCATCCGTATCCGAGGCTGTTGCTTGCTTCGTAACCGACGGTCTTTTACGTGGTAGGGAAGTTAACCCGACGGCACAACCCCCAACCTGGAGGACCAGATCCTTTAATTTACCCCTAGGACAAGAGGCCGGATACACCGATGCCAGTAACCCACTTCTGGGATATGAGCGCTGCCGTTGGGCCGTTAAGGGTTCATCCGCCACCATGTCTTTTTCAAAACCCTGACGCAGTATTGAAAATCCTTACAGACCTCAGCTCCAAATATGTCGCAGTAGCTCAAGTAAGGTATCCGCTGGCCTGTAGAAGTCACCGTTGATTCCATCGAGAGAATTCATCCGCCGCACGTCCTCCTTCTGAGAAGCTCTTGCTAGACTTCTGAGACACATATTTCAGCCAATCAGGTCAACAAGAGATGCCTAGTCCGGGTAAACATATGCGCGCTGAAGTTCACCCAGATGTGTTTATGCAGGTCTGACATATGGTATATCGTCAGTCTCAGCATACGCTCATCGTTAGTTCGCTATCAGATACTCGTAGCTATCCAGCGGCCACTGCGAGGAGGTGATGGTGCGATTTTGCCACGCCTTTATAAATTTATGGGAAGGCCATAAACGCCGATATCATCAAATATATAGAGGGTGTACGCGAAACTGTGATAATTACCGTTCGATCAAGCTTATGTCACACACCATGAAAATCGTTCAGCGGGTATTAGGTGGCCGACCGGGAAAAATAATACGACTACTCGTATCTGATACTCAGTGCGGGTTTGTCGCGGGTAAATCAACCAAAGATGGAATTCAAAGGATTTGAATATATCTTGCGATACATTTACTATTAATGCTGGCGTACGGCAGGGATCCATTCTTTCTTCAACATTATTTTTACCCCATATTCATGATCTTCTACTATCCACAAATAATAAGATTTTCACTTCACGCGATAACAGCAATCTAGTAGCACCTTGTTCGAACAACATGCCAGTGAATGACAATATCTTACGTAGTCGGCAATTCAAACAAATGCACTTAATTAACGAAAATCCACAGAAAATCTAGCAATGGACAAAAGAAAGCCTTATGGACTTCAAAGTGAAGAAAACACTACTGTACTACTGTTCCCCAGCATCAAATGGATAACCAAATAATCGAACCCAAGGGTACTATGAATTTACTGGGTGTCACAGTAAACATACCAACATCGCAAAATCAGCTTGCATGAAGTCGAGTTATCTTGTCCAAGCAAAGAAGTACTTTATACCGCCGCAACTTCTTATTTTATACAAAGCTCAAGTAAGTCTGGGGCTTGAGTACTGATCTTACGTTTGGTGTGCGGCCCCATAGCACTATCTAAATCTACTTGACAGCATCTAGAGACGAGCAATTCGCTTAATAGAACCAACCTTCAATCGTTGGCTCATCAAAGCCAGGTGCGAGACTTACCTATGCCTGTTTTACAGACACTTCCATGGCAGATGTTCGGAAAATCTTAACAGAATGATCCCTAGAAACTCAACTTTTCGACGTCCTACCAAGCAAGCCACTAGAGCACATAATTATCATGTTCACCTGGCAACTACATTCATCAATTCTATCCAATCAATCTATCAAAATTCTTTTTATTACAGGACAAGCAATCCTTGGAACGCTCTCCCAGGCGAAATACTCACAGAAAGCTATTATATAATCTGCAACAATTTAAATGCAGAATTAAGAGACATCTACAGGGATATCGGGGCACAGACTCAGGGTTATAGGTCCTCTTCCCCGAGAGAAGTTTATAAAAAAAAGCAAAGTACACAAGATATGTCTATGAAGGCTACTCACGCTCTTATGATATGCTGGACCCTAGTGAACAAGTCTTGGGGATGCAGTCCAAGCAACCTAAGATGGATGTACTTATGGGACAATTTAGTCACAAAGAGGGAGTCACTCAATAAAGTGCAACGACTGGCGTGCATCTGCATTACTTGAGCCATAAGAACATTCCGACCCGCGACTATGGAGGTACTTCAGAAACTAACTTCCTTGTGCCATGTAGTTGAGGACTGCATCTGTGGTGTGGCTGCGGTGTCGCTGGAAATTGATGACGTTAACACTAAACCATCGCCACCCCCAATGATACGTACTTCGAATCTATTTCGGTTATAGTTTTTAGTAGTTACCTTGCTTGCCTGAGATTTTGAGTGTTATTCCAGGTGCTGGACGTGCTTGATCACTCTGCTTTCCTGAATTCTTCTTTTAGGATAAGGTCCTCTATTCTGCATTCCGCAGAATGTTTTAGGACCTTCAAAGGGTTCTGCTGCCCCTTGTCTAGCTAGCGAATCCGGTGACTCGTTACATTCTATTCCGACATGGCCCGGTATCCAATAGAGAGTTACTTTATTTGTTCTGCCCAATTCGTTAGGCTTGTGTAGGTATTCCCACACAAGTTTGAACTTGCCGACATGTGTGTCAATCAGTCCTTAATCTGTCTGTATTCAACTTTATCGTGCGGTCGCTCAGCCTATAGACTGTGGATGCATTGCTTCAGTTCTTTTTATTGTGGAGCTTTGATAGGAAATTCTTTCCAAAGTTGAATTTCCAAATTCTTTCGTCCCTAGGTATTACTAGAAGGGGTAGTTTGTTTTTACTAAGCACGTCGCATTCTTTTGCTCTGACGCACGTCTCCCTTCCAATTCTTTCTTTCTTTCCTTAAGATCTGTTCCTGAAGTACCTCCATAGTCGGAATTTTCTCATGGCTCCTGTAATCCACTGCATTATACTCCAGTCGTTTCACTTTATTGAGTGTCTCCCTCTTTGTGACTAAACTGTCCCATATGTGGGCATTGGTCTCATTATGGCTAAGTACATCTATCTTAGGATGCTTGGACTGCATCCACAAAACTTGCCCGCTAGGCTCCAGCATATCATAAGAGCGCGAATAGCCTTCATAGAAATCTCTTCTGAAGCGGACCTATAGTCCTGAGTCAGTGAAAACGGAAACCTTGTAGTAGAAGTACACTCGGTATGGAAGAAACTACTTCTGCAGACTGTATAACGTTGATGAAGACCAACATCCCGCTGTCAGGCAGAATGAACCATTCAATGTAGACGATGATGATCAAAATTTCCATCCACCTGATCATAGCGAAGTGAGGATAGCAATATCCAAGCTTAGATCCAACAACGCTACTGGACCTGACGGCTCACCGGCCGAACTATTCAAGGCAGCGGTTGATGAATTGGTAGAGAGCATACACCAACTCATCTGTAAGATCTGGTCAGACGAATGTAAGCCCAATGAATGAAATCTTAGCATTGTTTGTTCGATCCACAAGAAAAGAGACCCCCTCAACTTTGCCAATTATAGAGACATAAGTCTCCTCATCATCGCATACAAGATCTTTTCTGAGATATTGTGTGAACCGACTGTGATTCTACTACGAGGTTTCCATTTTCATCTCTACAGGTTTCTGTACGGGTATTTCTCCTCTGACACGTTCTTTTTACCTTTTGGTAAAACTTCCGTACATTGTTCCGGGAGTATAAACTCTCAATATTCTCGATTGCGCGCTTCTCAGGCTTTACTTTGCCTTTTGCAGAAGCCGGTGTTCTTCCCGTCTCTTTTGCTCGTATAGCTCACGAGCAGCTCTCGTTTTCCTTTGCAGTGCCGCTTTATATGCTTCTTGGTTTGCTGCATGCACTCGCCGGCATTCTTCGTCGAACCAGGGGTTTTATGGTGTTGGTCAGGCGAAACCCAGCATATCAGTTGCGACGTTTCTGGTGACATTGTAGCAATGCCGCCATTGGTTTCCGGCACTTGCTGCTGGCAGCATAGGGATGATTGAGAGATTTCGGGATACGCGTTTAGCAAAGACTCTGGCGGGCTCTTGCGATTGTATTGTAGCTTTTCGACTTTAAATTTTCTCACAGCGTTTCTTCTTTGTTGCTCAGTTTGGGATATCCGCATTCATACCTTGGCTACAACAAGATAATGATCCGACTCTATGTTGGCCGTTCGGAAGGTCCGAACATCCAGAATAATGCAAGCATGTCTTGCTTCGATAGCAATATGATCAACTTGGTTGATCTTTACATGATCATTGGACCGCCATATGTGCTTGTGAATATTCAGATGAGGAAACCATGTGCTTGCTATGGTGACGTTTCTAGAGTGAAATCAATTAGTCTTAGTCCGTTGTCAGGTGTGGTTTTGTTTAGGCTATGTTTACCGACTGCCCTACCAAAGACGCCCTCCTTTCCTATTTTGGCGTTAAAACCGCCCAATGCGATTTTTACGTCGTTCTTAGGATATTGCTCGTAGGAACAATCTTTGGTGGCAGGGTCCTTTTGTTCCGTGGGAGCATGAGCGCATATCAAGCTTATGTTAGCGAATTTAGCCTTGATCCGGATTGTCATAATACGAACGCTCACGTGTCCAAAGCTTAAAATTTCTTGCTCTTCTTAAGTGGCTCCTCCTCCACCGTCTCTATTCAAAGGTTCTGACTAACATTGGAAATACCTTACCGACCTGTGTTCACTAAGTTCGACCTAACTGGAACTTTAGACGCCATCGTTGACTCCATCTAGGGAATTCATCCGCTGCCATCTAGAATTAGAGGAAGCAATCTAGTTGGAGAGCACTCTTCCCCCCTTTCTCATCTGCCAAAGATCCTTTAAACAGGGTTGGTTACCCATTTCTTGGACCAAGGTACTAGGCACCCAGCGGTCACCACGTTGAGGCTGAGAGTAGGAGTTGGTAGGCCTCTGCTAAGTGAAAACACTTGTGTTTCCATATAATCGCATGCACTACCGATTGACCCTCTTTATACGTTGTTCTTTGTTTAATTTCTAGTTATGTTTAGGCTCTAGGAAAACTCCTAAATAGACTCCATAGTCCAAGACCACACTTTTTGGCCCAGGGGCTTAGCTTTACTCAGAACCTTACTAAGGTGTATTCTTTATAGTGTATGGATTTTTCTATTGTTCGCATTACTTCGTGAAGAGCTGTTTCCGTAGATCTTCCATTGAGGTATGCGTGCTGAGATTTTGAGAGCTATGTTTCTTCTATTGTACCTCGCAGATGGCTATCTAGAACGCGACCGAGGGTCTTCACGTCTACAAAGAAAATTGACCTGATTGGCTTGAAATCTTTTGCGTTTTCATGACCGCGCCTACCCGCCTTTGGAATGAAGACCACTCTCACCCGTCTCCATAAGTGGAGTACGTGATTATTTAGTATATATCTCCGAAAAGTTGGTATGAACCATGGAATTGCTAAGTCTTGCAATTTTTGGAGCATAATGAGGGGTGTTTACACTGCGACCGAATGGTCTATTGTGTCCCCTGCTAATGCCTTGTAGAGGTTTGTTCCCTCATTAGAGTTCCCCTCGCATTGTAATGTCTTTCCAGAACTAGATTTGACAGTCTTATACTTTTACTTATTTTCGGCGAGAATAGACCACCCTTAAAGCACCCTGTCCACTCCAGCTTCTTTGATGAATTGTAGACTGAAAAGCGGGTCTATAGTTGATGTATCCTCGTCTAATATTTGGTACCAGCCCATAAATTTCATTCTTTTTTGGATTAGAACACCACAAGTCTCCAGAATGTACTTCGGAGTTTCGTTGGACTCGTTCCAGAATTTACAGAGTCCTTCTTCTGCTATACTTAGTTTCCTTATGTATTCCTTGAGTTTACAATACCGTGTTAGGAAACCTGTTAGGATGCGTAGATTATTCTTATTTAGGTTGATACATACTTCGAACCTTTTCCGGTTCTAGTTCCCTAGTAGTTTCTTCGTTTGTCTCATACCTCGAGTGTTGATCCAGGTACTTGCCCTGCTTGCTCTTTCTACTTTCCTGAATTCCTTTTTTAGGGTATGGTCCTCTATGCCGCAGAATGGTTCAGGACCTATAAAGAGTTCTGCTGCCCCTTTTCTTTCCAGCGAATCCGCTTCGTTATCTTCTATTCCGACATGGCTCGATATCCAGTAAAGGGTTCAATTATTTCTTCTACCCAATTCGTTAAACTTGTGTAGGCATTCCCACAAAAGTTTAGACTTGACGATATGGGAGTTAAGTGGTTTAATTGCTGTTTGAGTGTCCGGCATTATTGCTATATTGCAATTCCTCTTGTTTCTTTCAAGATTTATTTGGACGCATCTAATAATAATTAATTTATTTTTTTTTATTTTATTTAGTTAGCTTAATACAAGCAATACAAACTTAAAGCTAATTACCTAACAAATAATCAATAACTTAACACTAATTTATTTTATTTTTTATTTTTGATTATTATTTTTTTTTTTTTAAACTAACAAAACAACTTAAAACTAGGAGTGGGCAGGTAAGGTACGTAGGGAGTTGCGAAGGCTAGATTTGCTACTGTGGTGCATGTCAAAGGCCTCAGGGAACTTATTTGCATTACGTAGCATTCTGGTCAGAGGTTCATATTGGCCGTATTCAGTACGGTGATAGGGAAGGCGGAATAGGGGTGCTGATTTTAAACGTCGAGGGTTAGTATTAAACGAGATCAGTTGCAGTAGATGGGGGCAGTCAATAGTTCCCGCTAATAATTGGTGCAGAAAAAGTATATCAGCGTGAACGCGTCGTGTTTCTAAGGCTTGCAAGGCTAACAATTTTAATCGGTTCTCATAGGGAGGTAAGATGTACGGGTCATTCCAGCGTAGACCTCGAAGGGCGAAACGGATGAATCTGCGCTGAACAGCTTCAATTCTATGAATGTGGACTTGATGGTAAGGTGCCCAAGGCTGGCTGGCATACTCAAGAAGCGGTCTGACGAAGGTCATGTAAAGAAATTTGGTTACATTGGGGTTAGAAAATTCCCTTGACCATCGTTTTATAAAGCCTAGTGTTGGGTTGGCTCTGTTGATTACGTTATCAATGTGGGAACAAAAGTTAAGTTCAGTGTCACAAATGATGCCAAGATCACGGATTAAGCTAACAATGGGAACAGGTTCATTGTTGAAAAAATAAGTTCTTGGAGGCAAGGGAGGGCGTCTACGAGAGTAAGTAATTGATTGGCATTTTGCGACGTTGAGTTCTAAAAGATTTTCTCGGCACCAGGTGAGGAAAAGGTTTAAATCAGCCTGCAGCGAGTGAGAATCAGTAATGCAGGAAATTTGTTTTGAAATCCTCATATCGTCTGCGTAGATTGCCAGGTCGGATCCTTTAATGATAAGTTCGACATCGTTTATGGTCAATACAAATAAAAGAGGTCCTAAATGGCTGCCCTGAGGAACACCTGAGGACGCAATGATTGGATTAGAAATGGAAGATCTAAAAAGGACCCTGTATTGGCGATTTTTTAAGTAGGATGTAACCCATGAAATAAATGACGGCGGTAAACCAACAGCTGAAAGTTTGAGGAGTATGATTTTGTGAGAGATTTTGTCAAACGCTTTACTGAAATCATTAGCCCCGACGTCTACTTCTTTACCTGTTTCAATTGCACATAATGTGGAAGAAACGAATTCGGTGAGGTTGGTGGTTGTAGATCTGCCCTTTAGGAACGCATGCTGCTTAGGGGAGAAGATCGATTTACAGTGGAAGAAGATCGAGTCGTAAACAATACGTTCAAAAAGCTTGGGTATGCAAGAAAGCTTAGCAATAGGTCTATATTTTAAAATTTCACTCTTGCTGCCCTTTTTGTGGATGGGGATGATAAATGACTCTTTCCAAAGTCTGGGGAAAACACCATGTGAGATTGATAATTGAAAAAGAGCAGCAAGGGGTGGAGCTAATTTGGAAGAGTAATCGTCCTTGAGAAGATTGATCTTATCAACCACTGTTGATACGCTTATATTTAAAGATGTTAGGGAGGTTTGAGCGCAGCCGTTCAAGTAAGAAAAGTAGTTAAGATCGGGCTCCGCAGTAACATTAGAGAACGACTGGCTGAAGAAATCAGCAAAAAGTTGGGTTATTATTTTAGGGTCTGCGGACGCGCAGTCAGAAAACTTTAATGTAGAGGGATACCCGTCAGATTTCCTTTTGGTGTTAGTAAACTGAAAGAATCGTTTGGGGTTAGAAATAAGGTCGAACTGAATATGGTCAAGGTATTCAGAGTAAAGTGATTCACACAACGCGGAGAAGTTGGTATACGCTAAAAGATAACTTGAATAGTCAGACTCAGATCTGGATCTTAGATATGTCTGCCATTGTTTGTTTCGCTTATTCCGAAGAGAGCGCAATTCCTTGCTGTACCAAGGGGGAGCAGATGTAACATTTTTTTGTAGCGTTAGTGGAACGGATTGGAGATATAAATCATATAGATATATCATAGATATAAAAGTAAAAATTATCGATGGCAGTATCAATGTTAATGGTATTGTCAAAGATAAAGTCAAAATTAATATTACCAATAAGATTGTTGAGTTTGACAAAATTTCCTTTACGAAAGTTAAATTTACGCTGCGTTAAAGGGAGAACATTAATGTTTTCATTGGCATATGAAAATGTTAAAAATATGGGAGGGTGATAGGCGTCCAGTTTAGAGAGGATGTGGTTACTTATGGTAACTACACAGTTATCGGGGTCAGATGAAAAAACTAGATCTAGCTGTCTTCCCAGATTGTTTTTAAAACAACTCATCTGGTGCAGACCAGAAGCCAGAAGTTGGTCGGTGAATAAGACTTCCTTGTCGGAAGAGGCATTAATTGAAACGAAGTGAATGTCATCGTCTGATTTAGCCCAGCACAACCGAGGTAGATTAAAATCACCAACAAGGATAACATCATCTTCTGGGGTAATAGATTCCATGAGGAAGTCAAGTGCGTCCACGAGAAGCAGGTACTCCTTGATAGGTTGTGCAGGATGGATATAGCAGCAAACGATGTAAAGAGAACGTTTAATTAAAGGACTCCCGACCCTTGAAGAGTATTTGTCTGAGACACGGCTGCCTTCCATCCTCTGCGATCCTGGGTACGTTGTGAACAGTTTTCTGGCATCCGCGACAGCTTGGTATTTATACCGGAGGTTCGGTCCATTTCGCCGCCTTGAACTTGGGGGCTGAGATTCAAGGATTCTCTTGGCTCGAGCATTGTTCTAGATGTGGCTGTGCCAATGTAGTCGATGTGTTTTGGCTTTTTGGACTACATTCATATCCTGGTGCAACTCATAGAATTCGCGGTTGTATCTTCTCCTTGTTGCGGTGACTACCGTGCGCTCAACTCTAAAGCCTTACCTGATCGATATCCTATGCGATATCTGCATGATTTCCGTAACGTAACTCAAGGAAAAAAGTATTTTCCACCCTCGATTTAAGGCAAGCCTGCCATCAGATTCCCATTGCGGAGTGCGACATCCCGAAAACTGCCATCACCACACCGTTTGGGATGTATGAATATAGTTACATGACATTTGGGCTGAGGAATGCATCCCAAACATTCCAACGGCATATCGACATGGTTTTGAGGGATGAATCAGACTGCAGTTTTGCATATGTGGATGACATTTTTATTGCCTCAAACGACGTGGAAGAACATAAAAAAGACTTCCGTAGGATCTTGAAAAAACTGCAACAAAACAACCTTACCATCAACGTCGCAAAATGTGTATTCGGAAGAAGTAAAGTCACATTCTTGGGACACCTCGTCAACGAAAAAGGCATCAAACCAACAGCCAAGAAGGTGCACGCGATGCAAAGCTTCAAAAAACCAGTCGTGGTAAAGGATTTAAAGCGTTTCTTGGGTATTATAAATTTCTATAGGGCGTTCATCCCTAACGCCATAAAGAATCAAAGAGTGTTACAGAATTTGATGGTTGGTAACAAAAGAAATGACGTTACTCCGGTCAGCTGGGGACGACGAGTCCATAAAAGCCTTCGAAGGCTGCAAACAAGATTTAGCGAACGCTACGCTTTTGCATCATCCAGCTCATAAGCTGTAAAGTGAAAGACAGAAGTAAGGTGAAAAGCTGAGAAATTAGTTTTAATGCAGACAGCTCTTCACTTTACTTCTGTCAATTTATTGAAGTTAAATATTTGATGTTATACAGATATAAAATTGAGTTGCTAAATGATACTTGTTAAATAAGTTAGAATTTACAGAGTTTTTATATGCGGCCGGCAAGTAGCTGAAGCGGGATAACAAGAAGATGGTTAAAAACATGGCGCGGGTTTCTATAGGTTGTTATTTTAGTTTGACGTAAGTATGTAGCCCTTAGCTGCCATCCGTACGCTTTCGCGTTGCCAAAAGGTTACAGCCTCCACAGTTACCTAGTTAAGGGATAAACACCACATTTATCTCCCGCCAAGTTAGTGGAATATATCCCAGGTTGAAGCTTGTTCTAAATAGAGCTATCAAGGCAGGCAAGATGTAATCCAGAACTTTCTGGATGAGGGTTGGAAAAATACCATCATCATGCCAGGTGCCTTAAAGGGTTTAAATGAACCGATTGCCCATTTAGATTTTTCTTAGCTGAACAGATTTCCAGACAAGCTGTTGACTCTTCTGGAGGTGCCACATGTGGAGCCTTCAGGAGCAACAAGTGCGTGATCACTTAGAATTGTTGAGCCAGGAAAGTGAACCTCGAGCACTGTTTCTAGGGTTAAACCTTCGACTGGCGGTGTAGGTGCCATCAGGTTTGATGAGCAATCCCACACCATTGGAATGATCCTTTGAGAGAGCCTTTTGGAGACGGGATACTACTAGAAGGGATTCAATATTTTCGTAGTTCTTTCTCCATGCTGTTCTCTTGGATTTCCTCAACTCTATATTGAATTTAGTCAAAGCGGACCTATATTCGTCCCAATTTTTATTACGTTTTGTGGTGTTAAAAAGTTTTCTCAACCTTTTGTGGAGTATCTCTAGCTGGTCAGTCCACCACGGTACGCTCCGTGGTGAAAGATAGTGCCTTCTGTGTTAACACCTGCTCTGCTCTGCACAGAGCATCGTGTGTTTTCCAGGGTTACGCGACATATCTGGATAAGTTTTGACGGTATCCTGAATTGGGCCATCGCTTGGTAGATTTCAAGATAATGAGTGCTGTCATAAGCGGCTTTAATGTCAATGAAAATGTGGTGAGTTTCGACTTTATATTGGCTGGCCTTTTCCAGGATTTGATTTAGTGTGAAAATTTCATCTATTGTCGATCTGCCGCGCCGGAAGCTATACTCGTACGTGCCGATTGGTGTATTGCAGAAAGGTTTCAGGCGTTCACACAATACGTTGGATAGGATCTTATATGCGACATTTAGCAGGGATATGCCTTGATAGTTCTTACAAGACATAGGATCGCCTTTTTTGCAAATGGGGCATATAGAGCTGATACTCCAGTCGTCGGCCATACTTTCCTCCAACCATACTTGGCTGATGACTTGGTGCATGCGCCCTACCAAGACATCATCTCCATGTTTAAAAAGTTCAGCTGGGAGGCCATCAGAGCCAGCGGCTTTGTTGTTTTTCAGTTTTCGACGCATCTGTCTATGGCATATATTTTGACCTGAAAGATGCTGGTGCTCTTGTCCATGGGTTCAGAGTATTTTGTGCTTGGCCCAAATACTCCTGCACCAGTTCCTTCTTTTGTTCTTGATCCTTATATATACAACCTTATCGTGTGGTTGTTCAGCCTGTAGATTCATTGCTCCAGTTCTTTTTATAAGAAATTCTTTTCAAAGTTGAATTTCCTAATGCTGTCGTCCCTAGGCATCGCTAGGCTTCTGCATGTCATCAGAGCGCGTATACCCTTCATAGATATCTCTTCTGTAGGTTTTTTTCCAGATTAGTTTAATGTCTAGGTATAGTTCTAGATACTTAAATTCTTTGACTGGAGTCAGTATCTTGCATGGAAAAGCGATAGGTTACAGTCGCTCGAGTTTTATTTTTCTCGCGAAAGGTACTACAGTTGTCTAAGCCGGGCTTATGTTTAACCTGTGTTTATGTTTAACCCAGCCGAGTGGCACAATTTCTGAATTACTTTTAGCCCACTTTGCATGATATAACACAGGGTTTCTTCGAACTTACCTCTAGCGATCAATGCTGGTCATCAGCATTGGCTTGACAATTAATGTCGAGGTTGGTTAACTTATCAAGGAGCTCGTCCACAACAAGACCCCACATTAGGAGTGATAGCACCCCTTTGTCGTGTTGACTTTCTGTCCGTTGTGACGTATGAGTCTCTGCTGGTCTTTTACTCAACAGCTCGCACATCCACCTGGATGCTGTTTTATTGACACCTTTCGTTGCAGGACTCATTTGATGGCTCCATGTGAAGTATTATCAAATGCCCCTTCTATGTCTAGAAAAGCACAAAATACTACACTTCGAATAATCTCCGTCAACTGATACAGAGCAGTCTCCGTGGATCTGCCCGCTCTGTATGCATATTGTCGATGTTGACAAGGGGAGGTATTTAATACTTCCTCTCTCAAGTATTGTAGTTGTCAACAGTCTTTTCTATCATTTTACATAGAAATGATGTTAAGCTAATTGGCCTGAAGGACTTCGGTTGTGTCGGGTATTTTTCCCCACTTTCGGGATGAAAACAACCTTCGCCCGTCTCCATTGACTTGGTATATAGTCCAAGGCCAGACTACTTTTTGCTAACTTGACCAGATGTGGCATAAGTTTGGCTTGCCCTTTTGTAGTAAGGCTGGGGTGATGCAATCCACTCCTGGTGCTGATTGCACATTCTAATCTCCCTTTGGAGCAAATATTTGCTGCTGTTTGCCAATCTTCCTTCAGAAGTCTCGATATGATAGTTCTGCTCATTTCTTGGTTACTGGACATGCTTCTGGGAAAGTGTGTCTAAGAGTGGTCTTTGTTCTCTATTTTCAGTGAAGCTGCCATCGGGTTTTCTTAGAGACGTTGGTATCCCAGCAGATTTTGCTAGCGCCTCGTGTAGTCCGGATGATTTACAAGGAGCGAAACTGTTTATGGCCCTGGAAATTTGTTCTTCGGTAATAATGGGTATTATGTTCCCCCGGGCTTCATCTTGCAAACTTTAAGAGCCGATGTAGGTATTTATTAATAGCTCCAAAGATTCTTCAGTTGACTCCGTTCATTCTCCATTCAACTTCCTTAGAAGAGATGGGTTGGAGTGCTCTTTGGAAAGTATTTTACTGAGTTTTGCAATGTCTTTGAGGGCCTCAATAGATTAGCAGGGCTGATATAATGTTTGTATATCTTAAGGCAGTTTCTGTAAGACTGCCAATATTTGCACCTGGTCAGCTATCTAAGATTAGAGAGTTCTTCGTTCCACCAAGGAGGGAAGGTTTTCTTGATATATTTAACTGGACGCGAGACTCTATACGCTATGTTAAAAGCTTTTTCCAAAAACTTTACCTCGAGTTTTTGAGCGATTTTCAAAATTTATGCGCGTTATTTTAATAATAGAGAACAATGTATAGGTATAACATAATTAAAACTTAATTTAATTTATTTAGAACGTAGTGCATATTTTATAGTACTACTAGTACAGAAATGTCGATAATTAACAGTAAAGTCAAGATTATTTTTTAATATTTGATGAATTCTTCTTCGTCTTTTGATACAAGCTGTTGCGCACGGCTGATACTTTTAAAAAGTCGGCCAGCTCCTTTGCTTTATCTACGTTTACAAAATGAATTGGTTTCGCGCCCGCTGTTCTTGGTGTTGTTGTTCCCACTACTGGAGTACTTTTCACAAACTTAGGGGGTGATACCAATATTTCAACAGTTTTTATAACTGGCTTCTCTTTGACTTCCATAACTCTGACATACTTTGTTACGTTTCTTTGGGGTAGAGAAGTGATTTCAAATGGACCTACAATATGAACTTTTTCTTCTGGTTCATCCAGTAACTCAACAATTTGATAGTTATCTTCAAATTCTGCATCAGTATCTGAAAATAGAAAAGAAGTGAGAACTTGTTATTCAATGCTGTTCTACCAATAAGTACATTTGTAGCTGACTATACTAAAACAAAGAATTATGAGTACTAGCATTCTATATATACATATATATATCGTACTACTAAAGCTTAATGCTAAAAGCCATCTTCTACCATAGTATATCAAAAAAATTATTTCGAAAAAAGTCATTCCAATCTTCCCGTTTAAAAAATAAATTATAATTCAGTGAATAAATTAATGATTTCCCTAAGCGGGGTTATGATCTGTACTCAAGGGATCATAACCCTCACTGTATTTCTACTGATCTACCTGTGGGGTTCGCCTGTTTGACCTCAGGAAATAATGGAGGACCTCCCGATTTTAGATCACTTCGTTACTGAGGCAAACCAAATGCTGGTGTTGTTGTAATTGTTGATCTAGGAGCTTTTAGGGTCGCCTTTCTTTTGCGATATCAGCCAAACGTTCATTGATGTTACCATTTTGATGGGGCTCAAATGATCTCTTCTTTGAACATGTCGCGCTCTACCGCAAGAGACGGTTTCTTTTACGTGAAGGCTTCCACGGATCTTCGAACTTCTTATTCAAGCAAGCTTTATCACTTATCTTGGTAGTATTGTCTCGACCGATGGTGGAACCGAACTGGATATAGCCAACAGGATCGCCAAAGCAAAGTCCGCGTTCGGGATGTTGTCCAAAATATGGCGAAGCAATGCAATCAGTTTGAGCACCAAAATAAGACTGTTCCGCTCCAACGTTGAATCCGTGCTGCTATATGGTTGCAGCACGTGGAGAGTGACCACTACTATCACCAGAAAGCTGCAAACGTTTGTTAATAGGTGTCTGCGCAATATCTTAAGGATTTTCTGGCCCAATCGTATCTCTAACGAACACCTTTACGAGAGAACGGGTCAGGAATCAATAGGCACAACTATCCAACGGCGGAAGTGGCAGTGGATTGGTCACACGTTCCGAAAGGGTGACAGCTCCACAGCGAACCATGCTATGCAATGGAACCCTCTAACTCAGGATGGCAGAAGACCTGGCGGTCCGAGAAGAATATGGCGCAGAACAGTCGAGAAGGAGGCACGGCAGTTAGGGAAAAGTTGGGGAGAACTCAGACACATTGCCAGAAACCGTACACGATGGCGCGTAGGCGTAGTAGAGGCCCTAGGACCCACAAGGGGATACAGGACATAAGTAAGTAAGTAAGTAAGCTTTATCACTCCTACTGTCATGCAAAACATCTTCATCTCAGCTGGCATTTATTTACACTCATACTTGTTGTACATTGTCCAACATTGTGAGCCACATGTAGTTGCTGGATGCCACACAACTGCGGTGTAGAGCCTTTCGTTCAGCTTAGGAAGCATTTTCCGGTAACAGAAGATAGTTTTCCGAAGATAGCGGAGTTTCCCTGCCACTTCAACCACCCTACACTTACGTAATGATTGATGTCATCATCACATGTTGCTCCGCCATCATAGATCATATATTCCAGATATTTGAACTTTTCGCACTTGGAAGAACTGTTCCATTCAAATAAATGCTTGAAATAGGCTTAATTGAATCAGAGAATGGAAAGTATAGATTAGGTTAGGTTAAGTAGGGTTATGAGGTTATCGTAAGACACTAGGCATCAAGGTGGGACCATCGCGATCCCTAGGGAACCTTCACGGCAAAAAGACCTAAACCAAATCGCCCATACACTTAATTTCCCTACAGAATTTGAAGATGTCCTTTTTATGGTTCCGGGACCTCTTCAAGGTTATCGAAGAAGTATCTTCCAGGTAATTTAGCCTTGGCATTCACAGAGTATACGAGTATGTGTTACATCCTCCGACAGAAGACAGTCGTGGCAACGCTTCTGCGACGAGATTAAGGGTACAACAGAAATGGCCAGATTGAGGAAAATCCTCTCCAGAGAATCGAAGACTCTAGGTTCCCTAAAGAACACTGAAGGAAACTGGACCGAGTCCTGTTCGGAATCCCTTGAATTGCTTATTAAAACGCACTTCCCGTGGTGTACTACCGTACCATGTAGCAGTACTAATAACAATCACAGCGAATCGGAACCCCCTGCGGATTTGGTAACAGAGGACAGAATAGAGTGGGCAATAAGATCGTTCTCCCCCTTTAAATCCCCAGGACTTGATGGGATTATACCGATCATGCTGCAAAAAACTGCACCAATCATTACCCCAATTCTCAAAAAGCTATTTGCCAGTAGTCTTAAACAATGTTACATACCAAGAACATGGAGGGAGGTAAAGGTGGTTTTTATACCCAAGGCGGGCAAGGCTAGTCACACCACCGCGAAGGACTTCAGACCAATAAGCCTTACCTCTTTCATCCTGAAAACTTTTGAAAGATTGCTCGACATCTACATACGTAGTAGAATATGCCCGGGGGACTTATCCCCAGCCCAACACGCATACACGAAGGGTAAATGTGTGGAAACTGCCCTACATCATGTTGTCGGCTCTATAGAAAAATCACTTAAGGATAAAGAGTTCACACTAGCTGCTTTTTTGGACATTGCAAACTGCTTTTATATAAGCAGGTGCTAAAGCCTGTATGGACATATGGTATACAACTCTGGGGTTGTACCAAAATAAGTAACATCCAAATTTTACAAACTTTTGAGAACAAAGTGCTAAGGGGTATTGTTAATGCGCCATGGTATATCCGAAATAGCGATATCCACAGAGATCTTGGCATTAAAACAATCGAAGACGAAATCAAAAACTACGCGAGAAAGCATAAAAGTCGACTAGAAAGTCACGTTAATATTAAAATCCTCCAAGTTTTGGATGAAAGAAATTTAGTACGCCGTCTACAAAGAATCAAACCTTTGGACTTAGCGCGTTAAGTAGCCGCGTCTAAACTGCGGAGCTAGCAGGAACTTTTAATGGGAAGCTACCTGCAAAACGTCATTATTTTGTGAAACGAAAACTACTTGAATACTTAGTTGTAGTAAAAATAAAAACAAGTCTGTTTTGAAGGGAGGTTTTTTAGTGGGTAAGAATCCCACACTACTATGAGCACGCGCTGTCGATCCTCATAGTGTCTTGTTGAAGACTTTCACCTACCGTCGGGAAAAAAAAAAAATGAAGGAGCCTTCAATAATGTAAATACCGAAGCGGTTAAAAGAACCCTAAGAAACCTAGACATCGACATCAGTCTAATTAACTGGATTGTTAGCATGCTCGAGGAACGACATATAACTTAAGGGTTCAAAGCTAGAAGCATACGCCTCGAGGGGTACCCCTCAAGGCGGGGTAATCTCCCCACTGCTCTGGGTCATTGTTCTTAATGAGGTACTACAACAACTAAGGTACAGTGGGGTCAGAGCTACAGCGTACGCGGATGACGTCGTGCTGCATGCAACAGGTAAATTCCTCCCTACCCTCAGCGAACAACTTGACGGAGCCCTAAATACTCTTAGCATATGGGCCAGGAGCTGCGGTCTAAAGGTTGATCCCCAAAAAACCGAATTCGTACTTTTTACGAACAAGAGGAAAATACCGGAGTTTAGTACACCTTCTGTTGATGGTATCCCACTCAGATTGTCCGATAGCGCAAAATACCTGGGCCTTGTACTTGACAAAGAGCTCAACTGGAGATTAAATATAGAGGAAAGAATTAAGAAAGCAACAATAGCCTTTTACTCATGTAGTAGAATTTTTGGTAGAACCTGGGGACCCTCCCCCAAAATCATACTATGGATGTATACGGCTATAGTTAGACCCATACTGACTTACGGCAATCTAGTATGGTGGCCAGCTGTCAACAAATCCACCAACTTAAAGGCAATCACCAAAGTTCAAAGACTAGCGTGCATTGGCATCACCAGTGCAATGAGGACAACCCCAACCGCAGGACTCGAGGCTATCCTCAACCTGCTGCCGCTAGACATCTTTATACGAACATCAGCAGCCATAAATGCTATGAGAATAAGTCAGACAGCGAACTGGAAACCAAGCAGAACAGGTCACTCGATGATCCTACTCGATTACTTTGGCCTCATGCCCGTAACGGATTACATGACGCCATATTTAGACTTTACAAGGCCTTTCTCTACCGCCTACCCTAGCAGGGAAGATTGGAAAAGCGGTCATATACCTAATGCCGAATCTATAGCCATCTACACGGATGGTTCAAAAATGAGCACTGGTGTAGGATCAGGTATCTTCTCCGACCCTCTAGGTGTATCAAAATCCATACGACTTCCAGACCACAGCAGTGTTTTCCAAGCAGAGGTCTTAGCAGTGGCAACAGCCGCCCGTGAGTCTGCGATAAGGGCAATACCGCCAGAAGATATCACCATCTTTATCGACAGCCAGGCAGCTATAAAGGCGATTACTGCCATAGAAATTAAATCGAAGCTTGTGAAGTGTTGTCGAGAAGAGATCAGGGTTCTTGGAACACAGCACAAGGTATCGCTCTGTTGGGTCCCGCTGGTGAGAATCGGCTCAGCAGCCCCAACAGAACAAGTTGACCCCCCTGTGTGTATCCCGCCTTGCACACTCAAGCTCGCTGCAGGGAATAAAGCCACTGAGGAGGCGAACACAAGATGGAGCTCCATGGAAACTTGCGCCATCACTAGGAAGCTATGGCCATCTTTCGACAAAGCTAAGACCGAGAGAATCATCCGTAAAGATAGGAAATCCCTTTCCATCCTCGTGGGCATCATCACGGGACACAAAACTCTGCGGTACCACTTGAAGAAACTACGCCTGACGGAGGAGGAACTCTGCAGAGGCTGTGGTGACGAGGACGTTTTTGAGGACACAACCCACTTCCTGTGCCACTGCCCTGGGGCTGAGCTTAGGCTACCGGGGGGGTCAGCATGGTGGCGGATAGCTGAACGGCCTACAGATATGTAGGTTAGCTGCGAATAACCAATAAGCAGTCCCCGACCAAAAGCGGCAAAAACGGAGGGTGTGCGGAAATAACACATAAGCCCAGTGAAATTTTTGTGATAGGGCGAGTAGATGCCGCCCGTAAATAAGCATCCTGTCCCTAAGGCAAGGCGTTATGCGACCCGTACCGAGGCCTGAATGGTGCTGGGGACGTAAAACCCATACAGCATCGCTAACGGAGCCCTCCAGATAACTGGTGCCCTCTGGTTGTAATATAGCCTTACCACATTACAGGGGTCTCTGATGTTGTGGACCTTTCTTTCCCCCATACTCGTGGGATCCAAATATGAATCAAACAAAAACAAATACAAATAAAACAGAAAAAAAAGAACAAAAAAAAGTACAAAACTCAGGAGACGAAAGTACAGAGGAAAATCCGTTCAGGAGAAGCTCGGTACTGATGCGATCACCGCCGTTAAAAATAACGGATGGACCGACGCAAGAAGAGAATACAAATGCGGAGGTGCCGTCTGAAGCAATAAATGAACAGACAACCTCGCAAATGCCGTCGAAATCTCTTCCCAGTGAAATAGAAACTGGTAGTCTGAAGTCCGAAACCAACACGGAAGCAAAGGCCAAAGAAACCAGCGAAGAGAGAGAAAAACGTGAAGCCATGCATTCCCTGGGAAAGCACATCTCGGCACTGGTGGAATTCATTAAGGGAAAAAACAATGTACATAATGAGATTAGGAAATTGGCTAGTGCAATTCGCAAACACTACAGCTGCGCAGTAGATTGCGAAATAGATAAAGTGGTATGCAGTAGAGTGTCTAAAGCCACTCAAACCATCCACTCTCCAGAAATGAGTGAGTTGGCTTTCCCTTTTTCGTTGGAACAACTGCCAGACCCCAAGCGAAAAAGGACGAGATCTCCAAATAACGAAGAACCCTCCACACCGTCATACGCCGAAATTGTTGCGGAAAAAACGGAAATGGAGGTGAAACAAGTCGTGCATAAGGACCAAAAAGAGAAAAAAAAAAAAAATGCCACAGGGAAAAACCATGGACAGACAGTGAAACCCCGGATCGAAGAACCAGGTGCAGAAACTACTAATAAAGTCGTTTGGACAAGAGTAGAAAAAAGTTGAGGCAAGATATATGCTAAGCCTGACGCACTGGTGATTAAAAAAATCGGAGAAATTTCCTATTGCGACATACTCCGAAAGGTGAAGACCAACCCCGAGTTGAATGGATTAGGGTGTGATGTAACCCGCATAAGAAGGACAGCAAAGGGAGAGCTACTGCTTGAGCTCAAGAAAGCAGCTGATGGAAGAACATCCGAACACCAAAGTAAAGTGGGAAAGTTCTCGGTGAAATAGCGGAAGTGAGATCCCTAACGCAAGAGGTGCTCATTGAGTGCAAAGACCTAGATGGCGTCACCACAAAGGAAGAGATCTGCCAAGCTCTGTCCGAGCAGTTCGAGGAAGCACAAGGCATAGAGATCTCATCCATCAAATCTATGAGGACAGCCTATGCAAGGACGCAAACTGCCGTCATTAGCCTCCCGATAAATACTGCCAAAAAAGTTCTGGAGGTTGGAAAAATAAAAATCGGATGGACGGTATGCCGAATACGGGAGAAAATAATACCGCTGCGATGTTTTAGGTGTCTTAACTTCGGGCACCTAGCAAAGGCGTGTAAAAACACGTTGGATAGGAGTGAGGATTGCGTTAGGTGTGGACAGAAAGGCCATAGATCCAAGAACTGCAGCAATGATGCAAGGTGCGTCCTTTGCGAAGAAAAGGGAAGTAGCAACATCAAACACGCGGCAGGAAGCATAGTATGCCCGGTATACCAAGAAGCTGCAAAAGTCGCAAGAAGAATATGAAAGTGCTGCAACTAAACTTAAACCACTGCGAAGCGGCACAGGACATCTTGACACAAACCGTTCGCGAGTTAAAGATAGATGTTGCCGTATTATGCGAGCAGTACAAAAATCTCGATGATACAGTTTGGGCTGCGGATGACTCAAAAAGAGCTGCTATTTGGGCCTGTGGAGATTGCGCCTTTGAAGAAAAAATGATGACACCCAGAACAGGCTTCGTGCGAGCAAAGGTCAAAGGAGTGCATGTCTATAGCTGTTATGCATCTCCAAACAACACCATTGAGGAGTTCCAAAGTATGCTTGATAGGCTCGTGGATGATGCTAGAGGTCGTAGCCCAACGATTATAGCTGGAGACTTCAATGCATGGGCCACTGATTGGGGCAGCGCACGGACCGATAGAAGGGGAGAAGCTCTCCTAGAAGCCGTATCGTCACTAGACCTAATATTGCTAAATACAGGAAGTGAGCACACTTTTAGTAGAAATGGTGTAGGCTCCATAGTTGATATTACCTTTGCAACTAGTTCCTTATCGAGAGGCGCCAACTGGAGAGTCAGTAATCAGTATACTCACAGCGACCACCTTGCCATCCTGTTTGAAGTACAACCTAGGAGAACAACCCAGGAACGCCCAAAGAAGGCACAACGAATGGGGTGGAAAATAAGAACCATGGACAAAGACACTTTTGCGCTGATTTTTGCAGAGTCAACAATAAGCCCAGGAACAGCAAACGCTATGGCCGCTGAGGTTACCAAACAAGTAACCAGGGCTTGCGACGCATCCATGGCCCGGAAAACGTCAACAAATCGCCGGCCACCAGTATACTGGTGGAACCAAGAGATAGCAGAGCTACGCAGCAAGTGCCATAGAGCCAGAAGACTATTCCAGCGATCCAGAGGTTTGACCACACATCAGGACCTACGGGTGCAATTCAAAGATAGGCGAAGAGAGCTAAAACTAGCCATCCGCAGAAGTAAGAGCAATAGCTTTAAGGAACTCTGCGAGCAAGCAGATGTAAATCCTTGGGGCACCGCCTATAGAACAGTAATGGCAAAACTCAAAGGCACTAGGGCACCCTCCCCCTCATGCCCTCTCCTTATGCAGAAAATTGTATCGGGGTTGTTCCCCCCTCAAACACAAGCAGAGCGTATAGAGCCACCTCCGGAAGTACAGGACATCCCAACTGTCACGCAAAGGGAACTCCTAGATGTATGCAGACGATTCGAGGATACCAAGTCACCTGGATTGGATGGCATACCGAACAAGGCCCTTAAATTAGCCATTAAAACAAATACGCAACCATTTGTGGAACTCTACAACAAGTGTCTAACAGAAGCAGTTTTTCCAGACCAATGGAAAAAGCAACGTCTAGTGCTGCTGTCTAAAGGGAAAAAACCACCAGACGAGCCCTCGTCATACCGTCCCATATGCCTGTTAGACACAATGGGTAAAATACTGGAACAAATCATATGCAACCGATTAGAAGTGGCAATTGATGAAGCCGGGGGACTCTCCAACCAACAGTATGGTTTTAGGAAAGCTCGTTCCACAGTAGACGCAATAAGAAGGGTAACTACAACCCTGGAAGAAGCTATTGAGGGCAGGAGATGGAGAGGCGGTGCAATGAAATACGGTGCCGTAATAACATTGGACGTCAAAAACGCGTTCAATTCTGCGAATTGGGGACTCATAGTGCAATCGCTTAGGTCAATGATGGTGCCATGGTTCTTAATTAAAATAATACTGAGCTACTTCGAGAAACGGTTTCTGCTCTTCGATACCGACGATGGAGTAAAGTAGTACCACATATCTGGCGGAGTTCCACAAGGATCGGTATTAGGCCCTATCCTTTGGAACATTATGTATGATGGGGTTCTAAGGCTTGGAATCCCAAATGAAGCAAAAATCATAGGCTTTGCCGATGATATTGCAATTGTCGTGGTTGCAAAACATCTAGAAGAAATAGAGGATACTGCAAATGAATGTATCCGAAAAGTCAAACGGTGGATGGCAGCAGTCGGGTTAGAGCTCGCCGAACATAAGACAGAGGCAGTATTGGTAAGCAGCCGCAAGAAAAGAGAAGAAATCACCATCAGAGTAGGAGATCATAATACGACTTCAACACCGGTTATCAAATACCTAGGTGTGATGATCGACGCGAGGCTCACTTACAAGGAGCACCTTGAATGAACGTGTGACAAAGCGGCTCGGGTGAGCGGTGCCTTATCAAGAATAATGATAAATATTGGAGGACCTAGGCAACAAAGGAGACTTATTCTATCAAGGGTGGTGCAGTCCATCCTTATGTATGCGGCACCCATATGGGTCAAAGCTATGATGAAAAAGACCTACGTAAGAAGGATAAACTCTGTCAACAGACTATGTGCGCTGAGAGTATGCTGTGCCTTTCGTACGGTGTCAGACGAGGCAGTATGTGTCATCGCGGGAATGCTACCAGCGGATATCTTGGCTATCGAGCTACAAAGGACCTACGACGCCAAAATTCAGGAACCTCAAGCGTCAGTCAAAAATATCAAGCTGGAAGAAAGACAGCGAAGCATTAGAGCATGGCAGGAGCGATGGAACCAGTCCTCAAAGGGAAGATGGACCCATCGACTTATACCGGATATCCAAAAATGGATGGACCGGAAACACGGAGAGGTAGATTTCTATCTTAGCCAGTTCCTAACAGGACATGGCTGCTTTCGAGCGTATCTCAACAGGTTTAGGCTCGATGAGTCTCCCAACTGTCCAAATTGCGGAGAGGCCCCAGAAGACGCTCAGCACGTATTTTTTCAGTGCCCACGTTTTCATATAGAGCACAGAGAACTGAAGGAAAAAATTGGAGAAATACCAACCCCCGAAAACATTGTGCACCATATGATAGCATCGAATGCAATATGGGACGCGGTGAAACAAGTTGCAGCGATAATCGTGCAGGAATTTAGGCGGCTGGAAAGAGTCAGAGAGAGCAACCAAGTCCAACCGGCAACACTTTTGGAACAAGGAGCGGAAGACAGCGAAAGAAGAGCATAAATAGCTAACCAGCCCCGCGAAGTAATACCTAACGGTAGTCCCGCGGGGAGAGTGGTTGAAGTGTGCAGGGTGTGGTTTAGTACGTAGGCGTATTCCTGGCATCGATTATTCAGGTTTGCGAATCGTGCATGCCAGTAGCTCGGGCTACTGGTATCTTTAGAAGATTACACACCCTTTGGCGCAACCATAAAAAAAAAAAAAAACTGCCCGAGTCTTCAACACTCCAGGAAAAAGTTCCTTGGTAAATTTTTCTTCCAGGATCTCGAGGAACTCTCCGGCGTTTCAACGGAAAAGATGTTGAACTTCATCAAATCATCAGGGTGGTTTGTATGCAGAAATCAAGTAAGTGACTGAGTAGTTTTTAGTTTCACTGGGTAAGGGATCACTTTTTCCCCCATGGGTACCACAATGGGTCAACGCTGACCTGAGTGTGGCAGAGAGCGTCGCTCCCTGCCAGCCCACATACCTAACCTAACCTACATCCTCCGAGGCATGTAGGTCATTTCAGTACCTACAAACACCCATATTTGATAAACCCAGTCTCATAGCACGCTTCCTTAGAAGACAATGGCCAGAGAGTATTCCTATAGCTGTTTTCAGCCCTGAACTTTCTAGTTTTATAATCTCCCCAGATTTCCTGTGGTCTAACACGGGCCACAAGGCCTTAGACACCTTATGACTATCTAAGTTGGACCATCTTAAATTAGGCATGTTGATGATTCTATTCCGAATAGCCACACACCTTCGTGCTTTAATGTTATCGATTAAGTCCCTATGCGGGAGCACTGCTCCTCTTTTGGCCAGCTCGTCAGCCTTTTCTTTCCCTTCTATATCGCAGTGTCAAGATAGCCAATATAATCTTACAAGGTTCTGCATACATAATGCCTTAAGCATTGTGCAGCAATTCCTGACGATCTCAGATTTAGTGACACAAGACTCTAGCGCTTTTGGCGCAGCCTGACTGTCAATGGAAATGGCGATATTCTTGTTGGATATTGAACCGATCTCAAGTAATTTCGCAGCTTTAAGTACAGCTAGACCCTCTGCTTGGAACACACTGCATGTGTCCGGAAGTCTCAAGGCCACCTGTAAGTTAATACCTCTCGAGTATGTACCTAATCCTGTGCCCTCTCTGGTCTTAGAACCATCTGTGTATATTGCAATCTCGTTGTGGACAGAGACTGTCTTCCTTTGCCAATCATCTCTAACAGGTTACATTACTTCGTACGGTTTGACGAAGTCTAATGTACCAAGGATATCGTCCGATTCGTCAGGGATATCGGGAAATGATTCCTTAAGAATGGAGCTATGTCCCACATTACTGGTCTTGAAGAGACCAACATTAGTGAGCCGAAGCGCACTGTTGCCCTTTGAAAATTTGATTTGTAGGTCTAATGGTAAGAGATACAGAAAGATTTCAAGCGCAGGCGTTGTGCGTAGAGCACCCGTGATGGCAATTCCGGCTGTTCTTTGTACCATGGTTAACATATCCCTTATGTTTTTCCACCACACAAGTGCCCCATACGTGAGAATGGGTCTGACTATCATAATGTATAGCCAGTGCATCATTGCAGGCTTCATGCCCCATTTTTTGCCCTCCGTCGTTTTACAGATGAAAAGAGCATTATAGGACTTGCAAACTCTTTCCTGTATATGGTATTAAGTTTCCCGTTTAGTTTTCTATCTAGCAATATACCAAGATATCGAACGCGATCCGCAAGGCAGTTTGAAGGGTGGTATCTTGTATTTTCTGCTGAAAAGTGCCAATTCTGTCTTACCCAGTTTGACGTGGAGTCCACACCCTTTAGCCCATTTTCAGAGACTATTAAGAGCTAATTCCATCATTTCACTTAATGTGTGTAGGAATTCGCCCTGGACTAAAACAACCACGTCATCCGCGTAAGCGGTGACACTTATGCCTGTGTTGCTTAGTTCTTTAAGTATCCCGCCGATGACTAACATACAGAGGAGGGGTGGTATAACGCCTTCCTGGGGAGTCCCTCTGGTAACGGATTTCCTTATTGAAATATTTCTGGTAGTGGAGTTAATGTTTCTCGTGCTGAGCATATTGCAGAGCCAATTGGTTGTGCTATGCTCGACATTCATAGTTTCTGTTTGATTTCCCTCCGTTCTAAGTTGTGGAAAGTACCCTCAGTATCTAGGAAGGCTGCTAGTGCAAATTCCTTATGATGAAGGCTTGTTTCTTTTCTCCCTACTACATCAAGTATGGCTGTTTCTACAGATTTTCTTGAAGAGAAATGACGAGAGACTTATGTGTCTACAGTCTTTCGCTGAAGTGTGGCTTGGTTTAGCTGCTTTAGGTGGTACCACCACCATGCCATTGGTACGTAACTTAACCATAAACAGTGTTTACAAATTTCCCTAAGCCTAATTCTGACCTTGGCTGGAGCTTTTTGCAGCATGGTTGGTAAAATTCCATCAGGGCCTGCCGGGTCTTTGATCGGTGCGAATGACATGATAGCCCATCGCAGATTCTTCCATGTAATGATATTATCTACCTCGTCTCCTATTATCATACCACTGTACGAGTTGCCAAAAGTGGAAGAACCCATTGGTGATCTACTTCCTGGAAAGTGAACGTCAACTAATGTATCTAAAACTTCGTCGCTTCTTCTGCCTACGTGCCGTCAGACTTTTTAATGAAGCTTGGGATAGCAGCGTCTTTTGCCAGCATCTTCCGAAGTCTGGAAGCTTCACTAGTATCCGCGATGGATTCACAGAAATCCTTCCACGACTTACTTTTAGATCGCCTTATTAAGTACTTAAACTCTATCCTGCGCTCTATGTATTCATCCCATGTAGTAGCGTTCGCTACTTCCTTAGCCCTGTTGTAGAAATGTCTGACTTGCTCTTTTTTGGAGTTAAATTCTTTATTCCACCATGGAGGTTGGGACCTCTTGGACTTGGGCAGTACAACTACTCGGTCTTTTCTGGACTAATGCGGCACCCATTTTGCTCAAGTGCTCGCTGCAGGGACGTAGGATCGTCACTTATGATGGCCCTATCATCAGCAAAGAATAGCTAATGTACCTTGGGTTCCGTCACTTTCCTTCATGCAGACAGTCAAAGAGCAAAATACTTAAGACGCTTCCCTGGTGCACACCGACTTGAATTGGGAACTATTTGGTTACTCCAGCAGGGCACCTTACTCTTGTCTTTGCTCCCTCGTCTGTACATAAGCTTCTGGAACCCCTCGATGTCTTAGCGTCACCCATATTAGATCTCGTGGTTATATGTCGAATACTTTTTCAAAGTCAATCAATACAGTATGCAAATCTTTTAAGGAATCACGATGTTATTTCATTATGATCCTTATACGTTAGATTGAATCTGTGGTTGCCGTATAATATGCCGTATAATTTTTCGCAGTCAGTCACTAATACTAGCTCAACGTACTTCATGGTGTACGACACCATGATCGGACGGTAATTATTACAGTTTCTTATATCACCCTTACCTTTGTATACAAGTGCCGCCTCACTAACGCATTTGACTGTAATGTCGGGTATTTCTTCACAGTTAGGGGTGACTCTTGAAAAGTACAGCTGGGGAAACTGTTCATTCAAAAGTCCTTCCCAATATCCACAAGAAGCTGGCCCTGAACATTGTTAGTGAACTTCGGCGAAACAATCTCCTTCTTTGAGTGGCTATTTTGAAGATGGCTGTGCCATTGTTAATACTGTGTTGTCGTAGCTCCTGGATAGCCTGGTTTGTATCAGCAGCCGTCCAGCCTCCGATATAGGCCCTCCGTACTTACTCTCTGCACGGAGCTAGGCGCACTTCTTATTCGCTTGTATCTTGCAAATTCTGTATTCCACTTCGAGGTGGGCTTTTCGTCTGCATTATTAGAGGGGCCATTTGACCTAGCTTTGAAAGCCGCTTTCTTCTCATTTATTACTTCAATAACTTACAACTCCACCACAATGTTTCTTTGGCGTGTTGGGGATGGCATGTTGAAGCTCCAAGCAATGATATGGATATCTCTAAGCAAGTTCATTGTAGGGAATCCCACATATTTCGTGCTCTGTATTCTTCATCCTTAGCTCTGTTGATAGTGTGAGAGTGAGGGAGGTGCGTAATTTTCATTTTTCCTTTTTCCAGATCGTATCACTTGATTTTCTCAGATACCCTTGTTTGTTTTCTTTTTTTCACGGTCTCCATAAAAGTTTCTGTTAGAGGGAGACAGTGTTGCTAACCAATCGCCTCTACCAGGATCAGTTAACAATATTATACCCGAGGCTTAATGAAACTAAATGCCAAATGGTAGTCAATCTAGATTTAATTTTCACCACTTCTGTAAGTGATCAGATGCCGGCTTTGATTGATGAAAATGGTACTTAACACGATAAGACCGTGTGACCTGCACATGCTTGCTTAGGATGTCTTCACCAGGACCGTTCCTGGTGCCGTATCCCAGTACTCCATGGCAATCTCTATAGTCTTGGTGTGACTTCCCGGCATATCCATTTAAATCCGCAGCAACAAACAGAAACTCTCCCTTTGGGATGTCCTTTACTTACTTACTTAAGTGCCGCTCCATTTAGCCCGGTCTTTAACTAATTGCCTTCTACTCCAAGTTGGTTGAGGTCCCCTTGAATTTGTGGGTGTTACTTACGCTAGGAGGCCCTCTACTGCGTCGTCCCTCCGGGTTCAATTTGAAGACTTTGCGCCCAAAGCGTTAGTGTTCATTCGCTCTACATGTCCTAGCCATCTCAAACGTCCAATACGAAGTTATGCAGTTTTTAACTAGGTCGATGTTGCTGTACAACTCGTATAGTTCATCGCTGATTCTTCTCCTCCAAAATCCATCAACACAAATGAGACTGAATATCTTGCAAAGAAATTTTTGCTCAAAACGACTAAGAATACCTTCATCCCCCTTCAATAAAGTCCATGTTTCAACGCCGGCCGTAAAACAGGACTGGAATAATCAGGGTCTAATATGTATAGAGTCTTCTTAGTTGTTCGAGATGGGGCTTTACTGTTGAATTGCTTTATTAGCCCAAAAACAGCGATTGACAAGAATTATTCTTGCTTGATTACTGTGCTGATATCATTGCCAAAATTAATAGCAGAGTTAAGGTAGACAAAGTCTCTTACTACCTCGAAGTTGTAGCTGCCGATGGAAGATAGATTCAACTCGCTGAGCATGAAGTCCAGTATTGCAAGACATTTACATTAAGGTTGCCGGTGATTAAGGGGTTATGAATACCCTTAACATGTTTACACACAGTGTGGGCATTTCAAAGGATAGATGGAGAAAGAGAGAAAGATTTGAGGTAGTGGTTTTGAAACTCAGTTGTTTTATGCTTCAGAGAAACTCCGGGGATGGCGTCCAGATAACTAGGGAGATTTTTGATATTTTTGGTCTTTTTGCTTCTGATCCACAGCATTTTTTTCCCTGATAACCGATGTCATAGGCAAATCATCATCAACAGACCGATGAATTTGCAAAGCCATATGGCCAAGCTACTAGGACTACATAAGGAGTTTATGGAGAATTTCTGGATTGTAGTTGGGATGCTCTTTCCAAGTGTATAAGATTTAGTTATTTCGACTTGGCTTTTCTACGAGTATAAACCGTCATTGTGTTGACATTTATTTACTTTTCAACATCAACTTAATAAACTTTCACCAAAACAACTCGAAACTAATGTTTCATACAGTAAGTCTGCTGAATACGATCAGAACTATCGATTTAGGTTATAACGAGTGTCATAGGTTCACAGAGTCAAAAGTAATACTGCGTGAAATTTTCCAGATGAGCGGAAGGATCACAAAATGGCAGCGCATCCCACTCCGTCCCGCGTGTGACATCGCAATCCCCACTAGTCTCCAGCCCCGGATTGTTCACTGGATATATACGGCAGTCGTTAGACCCATCCTTATGTACGGAGTACTAGTCTGGTGGACGGCACTGGACAAGGAAAGCAACATTGCTATACTTCAAAGGCTTTCCTGCGTCTGCATAACGAGCGCCCTTAGAACCACTGCTACAGCTGCACTAGAAACTATGCTCCATCTTCTTCCCGTTTATATCTTTGGAAATCTGATGGTGGCCAAAGCAGTATTCCGGTTTAGGGAATCCTTGCAACTGGCTCGTAGAAATATGGGCCAAGCAAGCATCCTAAATAGCCATAACACTATTCCGGACTACATTGTCCCCTATTTGGACTTTAACGTCAAGTATAATACTAGGATTCCTAGCAGAAGTGCTTGGGAATCAGCAGAAATTATAAACGAATATGCGATAGAGATTTACATAGATGGATCCAAGACAGCGTCTGGAACAGGTGCAGGAGTTTACTCCAGTGCACTGGGTATCTGTACTGTATCACCACATGAGTGCCGGGCCACTGTAGTAAATTTCAAGCAGAAGGCACAGCAGTCCGTGAAGCCGCGACCTGGCTTTCAGTTAACTCGATAGAGTGCAGCGCTATTGTTTTCTACATAGACAGTCAGGCTGCGATAAAAAACTTGGAAAATCGATAAAATTTCAAGCCTTGACCCATTGTGATACCCATAGGGGAAAAAGTAATCCCTTACCCATTGAGGCCTAGAGAAAAAACGGCAAAAATTATACAAAACTCAATCGCTTACTTCGTTTCTGCATACAAACCACCCTGATGATTTCTTGAAGTTCAGCATCTTTCCTGTCGAAATGACGGAGAGCTCCACCTACTCGTAGGTGGAACAATATCAGTACATGTCTCTCTTCTTAACAACTCTAGCCAGTAGATTTATTTCCATTAATAGGACAAATCTAAGAAAGATAATTGGGCCCCCCAGGGGGCATTGTCTGGTAGGCATGCCAGAAGACTTTCTTTCTTTATATGAAGATGTAGAGGTGGTAGGTTTAAAATAACCTCCAGCGCTGCTGTAGGAGCAGTTTTCAGTCCACCTGTGCGTACACAGGCTAGTCTTGTAGTTTAATAAGCCTGTCCTGTGTAGACCTTTGCTCTGTTTTTTTTTTCACCATACTGGTGCTGCATATGTGACAATTGGCCTTGCTATTGCCGTGTAGAGCCAACCCCAATTTCTAACAATGAGACTTTTGCTGGTCCATAATGAGATCTTGTTTTGACTATGGCTTTTGTTAGGTGAGAATTCCAGGTAAGTTTTTCATCTAATGTTAGGCCAGGGTATTTGACCTCCTTAGAGAATTCTATTGTTTCACCCAAGAGTGTGGGTGCTTTTAATCTTTCTCGCTTCCTTCTTTTTGTGAATACAACTATGGTGATCTTTTTTGGTTGACGTTAAGGCCGACTTTTTGGCACCAGTTAGCAACTAGATTCAAGGTCCGAGATTGTTTCTTCGAAATTTCCCTGATTAATATCGCAATATCATCTGCGTAGCCTTGGATATAAAAGCCTTCGTTGCTGAGTATTTTCAGTAGTTCATTTACTATGATAGACCACAATAAGAGGGAGAGAACTCCCCTTGGGCGCATCCTTTCCCAGCAGTGACTCTGAATTTATTGCTGCCTAGTGAGATGGTCATTTTGCTGTCTTCTAGCATGCATTTTATCCAGTTATATGTTGTATTGTCTACTCCAGTGTACGGGATGCATCTGTATATTTGGTCATATTAGGTGTCATCAAAAGTTCCTTCGATGTCAAGGAAGCAGCCCGCCGCAAACTCTTTGTCTCTAAAGGATTTTTCAATCCTAGTTGTTAGTTCCTGAACAGCATGAGTCGTTGATTTTCCTGGTTGATAGGCATATTGGTTTTTATGTAGAGAATTCATGATATGTCTATCAAGTATTTTCTCCATAGCTTTCAAGAAGAAAGAGGTAAGGCTTATGGTTCGGTACGATTTCGGCAGTTCTGTTGGTCTACGACCCGCTTTAGGGGTGATCTTAACCGTGACTTCTTCCCAACTTTTTAGTATAATATCACGGTATGAAACTGCCCTACTGTACCGGAGATGCTCTATGCTAATCTGTGCGACGTCTCGATCATAGCTGAGTTGCCTATTCACAGCTGTTCTGGCACCGTGGAAGATTAGCAGAACCGCTAATTTATTATGGATCAGACCTCTTTGATCAAGATATAGGAACGCTTCTGCAGGGATAAAGACGCTCCTCCACTCGGGAATCGAACGGCCTTACAATGCCAGATTTTTTTAATTGGAAAAAGAATTCATGCGATATAGACTGGACATTTTTGGGGTAAGTGAAATCAGATGGATAGAAGCGGGCGAGTACCAGTCCCCAACGCGTAACACTGTACTACTCTATTCTGGAAGACCATCCGGAATTTAGCAGGAATATAGAGTCGAACTGCTGCTAACAACATCAGCACGCAAGGGCTTCATGGTGATAGAATTATGACGGCCAGATTTCGGACTAAAGTACGACCCGTCACCATTATACAGTGTTATGCCCCAACGAATGGCTTATCTGAGGACAAAAAGGAGAGTTTCTACAACCTCTTAAGTGCCGTCTTCAACAGAACACCACATGGAGACATTGTCATAGTGATGGGGGATTTGAATGCCAAGGTAGGCAACGACAACGAAAGGCTCAGACATGAAATCGAGAAGCATGGACTAGGCAACCGCAATGAAAACAGCGAAAGGTTTGTGGATTTCTGCAATGTCAGCCGCTTTGTGATAGGTGGCATCATGTTTGAGCACAAGACATGCCACAAAGTCCGCTGGCTTTCCAGCGATAGCCAAACACACCTCTAATAGAATTTACCATTTAGCCATCAGCCCCTGCTTTAGAAGTAGTCTCCTAGATGTCCGAAACAGGCGAGGGGCAGATGTGGGGATAGTACCTGATCACCATCTTATGATAGCTACTCTCCAATTACGTACTGCCCCATTTCGTAGATCCCAGGACAACACAAGAATGCCGGGGTTCGACATCGATAGACTTAGTGATCCCTCAGTGCACCAACAATTAAGGGAGCACCTTTCGCAAGGTGTGGAAGCAATCGGCAGCTCACTGCCCACAACCATCCAAGACCATTGGTGAGCTGTGAAAAATGTTTTTACATCTGGTGCTGAAAGAATTGTCGGTCGATCACAGGGAAGACATAGGAGGACATCTGGACACGGATTGTCGAACGAAAACAGCTGAAAACTCGCATTGCAGCTTCTCCAGCAGCAGGGAGAAGCGAGCTAGAGTCCCTATATCGCATGGAACTTCAGCGTAGCGTGCGATGCGACAAGCACAACTATATCAACGCGCTGACTACGGAAACAGAGAAGCTGCAGGACCGTCTGCAGAATCACCAAAGAGCTGACAAGTGGTCGCAGCTCCAGCCAACAGCAGCTCCAGCAACAGCGCCAACAACATCGGCTGAGCTGCTGCTTTCACTTAAAGAGAAAACTTTGGAAGCTGAGAGCTTTCCTGACGAATGGAAAACGGAAATGATCGTCAAGCTTCCTAAGAAAGGAAATTTAATGGAGTGCGGATACTGGAGGGGTATCTGCCTGCTGCCTGCTGTAGCTAAAATAATAGCTAAAATCATCCTGGACCGAGTCAAACAACATCTCGAACACACACTCGATGCCGAACAAGCAGGTTTCCGCTCTGGATCGTGTGTCGACCACATCAACACCCTGTGGATTATCATCGAACAGTGCGTTGAATATCGATCGCCACTCCACCTGGTGTTCATCGATTTTGAGAAGGCGTTCAATAGTGTCAACAGGGAGTTTATTTGGCGTGCCTTACGCAGATGAGGTCTTCTTCTTCTTCCTTTTTCAGCGAGGTTATGATCCGAAAACAAGGGATCATAACCCTCCAACTTCACCGCATATCTTTCCTCAGAAAATATCGGCAAGCCTGCCGGATTTTGGTTCACTCGGTTACTGAGGCCAATGAAATACCAATGACGCCGCATTTGTGTGATCCAGGCGTTTATAGTCCTGCCTTTCCTGCCTCGCGATGTCTATGGAACGTTCACTGATATTGCCTTTTTAACAGGGTTCAAATGATCTCTGCTTTGAACGTGGCAATACCAGCTGAGCCGGTGGCGCAGGAGAGGTATTCCCGATAAATTAATTGCTATTATCGAAGTTCACGCCCCTCACGAGGAGAAGGACGACGCGACAAAGGATGACTTCTACCAGCTCTTGGACAAGACGTATGAGCAATGCCCTAGCCACGACGTTAAAATTATCCTAGGCGACTTTAACGCAAAGCTAGGAAGAGAGGAAGTCTTTAGTAGCGTGGTCGGAAAGCACAGCCTGCACGACAACACTTCCGACAACGGACTCAGGCTAATCGACTTTGCGGCGGGGCGAAACTTTGTTATAGCTAGTACGCGGTTCCCACGTCTCGATATTCACAAAGGAACATGGCTCTCCTTTGATCGAAAAATCGTCAACCAAATCGATCACATTGCGATCGATGCAAGGCACTCTTCCAGTATTCTGGGTGTCCGGACTTTCCGAGGAGCCAACGTGGACTCGGATCACTACCTAGTTATAGCCAAGGTACGGATGCGGATATCCACAACGGAGCGAAATCAACGAAATACTGTGAGGAAATTTGACGTCGAAAAGCTACAATCGCAAGAGACCGCCAGAACCTTTGCCGATCGTGTTTCTTCTAATCTCAATCTTAGTCCTATGCCGCCAGCAGCAAATACGGAAGACCAGTGGCAGCGTTGCCAAAAAGCCATCAGAGATGCCGCCTCTGATGTACTGGGTTTCTCTCGCCCACCACAACGAAACCCCTGGTTTGATGAGGAATGCCGGCAAGCACATGCAGCAAAACAAGAGGCGTACAAAGCGGCGCTGCATAGAAGGACTAGAGCTGCTTACGAGCTCTACGTGCGCAGGAGAAAAGAGGAACATCGACTTCTCAGAAAGAAGAAAAAAGAGCATGAGAAGCGCTCGATCGAGGAGATTGAGAGACTTTATTGCAGGAATAATGTTCGAAAATTTTACCAAAGGGTAAAAAGAACATGCCAGGGTTTCAAAGCCAGAACAGAAGCCTGCAGGGACGAAAATGGCAACATAGTAGTAGAATCGCAGTCGGTGCTGAGGATATGGAAGGAACACTTCTGCAGACTGTTAAACGGCGATGATGACCAATATTCCGCTGTCAGGCAGAATGAGCCATTCAACAGTGACGATGGCAGTCAAAATTCCCGTCAACCCGATCATAATGAAGTGAGGATAGCGATATCTAAACTCAATTCCAACAAAGCTGCTGGAGCCGACGGCCTTGCCGCTGAACTCTTCAAGGCAGGAGGAGATGAGTTGGTAAGGAGCATGCACCAGCTCATCTGTAAAATCTGGTCGGACGAAAGTATGCCCGATGAATGGAACCTCAGCATCGTTTGCCCGATCCTGAAGAAAGGAGACCCTCTGAACTGCGCCAACTACAGAGGTATAAGTCTCCTAAATATCGCATATAAGATCCTGTCTGCCGTACTATGTGAACGCCTAAAACCGATCGTCAACAACCTGATAGGTCCTTATCAGTGCGGTTTCAGGCCTGGAAAGTCCACCATTGACCAAATATTCACACTACGGCAGATCTTGGAAAAAACCCATGAATATAAAATCGATACGCACCACCTTTTCATCGATTTCAAAGTTGCCTATGATAGCGTGTATAGAGACGAGTTATACAGAGCCATGTCTAGTCTAGGCATCCCTGCCAAGCTCGTCCGTTTGTGCAGAATGACGATGGAGAACTCTCGCTGCTCCATCAAAGTCGGTAAGAACATCACCGAACCGTTCGATGTCAGGAAAGGTCTTAGACAAGGCGACGCGCTATCATGCGATCTCTTTAACATAATACTTGAGAGAATTGTACGAAACTCACAAGCCAACCCCGGAGGTACAATCTTCTTCAAGTCTGTACAACTACTCGCTTATGCCGATGACATTGACATAATCGGAAGAACTCAGCGGGCCGTCAATGGGGCATTTACAAGTATTGAGATCGAGGCAGCAAAGATGGGTCTAGCGGTCAATGAAAGCAAAACAAAATATATGCTGTCTACAAAAAAGGACACCCAACATCGGCGTCTTGGGCAGAACGCCACAATAGACAGATACAATTTTGAGGTAGTAAAGGATTTTGTCTACCTAGGCTCTATGGTCAGCTCCGCAAATGACATGAATGGAGAGATCACACGGAGAATTACTCTTGCCAATCGTTGTTTCTATGGGCTAAAACGGCAATTGAGTAGCAAAGCCCTATCTCGAACTACTAAGGTTGCTCTTTATAAGACATTAATCATCCCAGTCCTGCTGTATGGCGCAGAGGCATGGGCTTTGAAAAAACCGGATGAGGATGCCCTTGGTTATTTCGAGAGAAAAGTTCTTCGAGCGATCTTTGGTCCCGTCTGCATAGACGGTGAGTGGAGGAGAAGGTACAATGCCGAACTATACGGCCTGTACAAGGACATCGACTTAGCCAGAAGAGTTCACATACAGCGACTAAGATGGCTGGGTCATTTAGAGCGGATGGAGCCCAACCTTCCCGCTAAGAAAGTCTTCGAATCCAACCCGGACGGACGGCGCAGTAGAGGACGACCTCGCGGTAGGTGGCGCAAACAAGTGGAGAGGGACCTCAACCAACTTGGCGTGCGCAACTGGAGGCAGCTGGCTCGTAACCGTGCTGGCTGGAGAGGTTTGTTGGTTGAGGCCCAGGTCCACCCCGGACTGTAGCGCCATCTTAAGGAAAGGAAAGGATTATCGAAGCTACATATGGAGGGTCCAAATATCACGTTCTGCACAGGGGGACGTTGTCCGAGGAATTCGAGATCCAAAGTGGGGTAAGACAAGGCTGTATTCTTTCACCAATACTATTTCTATTGGTGATTAGGGGTGTGCTTCATGCAGCTTTGTCAACGGGAAAAGGAGGAATTCAATGGACTCTTACATCTCAACTTAAACATCTTGACTACGCGGACGATGTAAGCTTATGTTACTCTCTCACAGAATTATGGACCTCCACCAAATGACAGCAGATGTGGTCAGGGAGGTAGGCGTCGTCCGGCTGAATATGAATACGACAAAAACTAAAATTATCCGCCTTGGAACAAACTCATCGGCTCAAATATGCATTGCGGGACTACCGGTAGAGAGAATAGAGAATTTCCAGTATCTTGGGAGTACTGTCTCGACCGATGGTGAAACCGAACTGGATAGAGCCAACAGGAACGCCAACGCAAAGTCCGTGTTCGAGATGTTTTCCAAAATATGGCGAAGCAATACAATCAGTTTGAACACCAAGGTAAGACTGTTCCACTCCAACGTTAAGTCCGTGTTGTTATACGGATGCAGCACGTAGCGAGTGATCACTATTATCACCAGGAAGCTGCAAACGTTCGTTAATATCTTAAGGATTTTCTGGCCCAATAGGCACAACCGTCCAATGACGGAAGATGCAGTGGATTGGTCACACGTTCCGAAAGGGTGACAGTTCCACAGCGAACCATGCTATGCAATATAAACCTTTAAATCAGGATGGCAGAAGACCTGACGGTCCGAGGAGAATATTGCGCAGAAAAGTCGAGAAGGAGGCACGGCAGTTGGGTAAAAGTTGGGGAGAACTGAGACACATTGCCAGAAACCGTACACGATGGCGCGTAGGCGTAGTAGAGGCCGTAGGGCCCACAAGGGGATACAGGACACAAGTAAGTAAGTAAGTAAGGTAAGTCTTTATAAGACACTAATCATCCCAGTCCTGCTCTATGGCGCAGAGGTATGGACTTTGTCAGAATCGGATGAGGATGCGCTTGGTTATTTTGAGAGAAAATTTCTTCTAGTGATCTTTAGTCCCATCTGCATAGACGGCGATTGGAGGATAAGATATAATGCCAAACTATATAAGCCTTTATAAGGACGTCGACTTAGCCAGAAGAGTTCACATACAGCGATTAAGATGGCTGGATCATGTAGAGCGGATGGAGCCCAACACTCCAGTCCGGAAAATCTTCGAATCCTCCCCGGATGGACGGAGCGGTAGAGGATGACCTCGCGCTAGGTAACGCAAACAAGTAAACGGGGTCCTCAACCAACTTGACGTGCGCAACGGGAGGCAGCTGACTCGTAACCGGGCTGGCTGCAATTTGTTGTTTGAGGCCCAGGTCCACCCCGAACTGTAGCGCCACCTAAGTAAGTGAGTAAGTAAAGGCCTTCTAAGCCTAAATACATACATATATTAATATTTAATTTAAAAGTTGAACAAATTATTGCATTTTCGGATCAAATCCATTTATTATCATCACATTAAGAACTGTATAATTTCAAATTGCACAATCTACAAATATGTATTCATACAGATATATATGGAAAACAATTTTGTTAATAATATATTCTTTTCAGTTTAAGACGATTTACAATTCATCTACTTCTTAGTCTCATTTGACCGAGCTCGCATTTCAAAAACTTTTGCCGCAAGCTCACTTGCTTTCATAACTCTGATAAGATTCGTATTTGGAATGTTTGATATTCCCATTTGACCATGTCGCATGATCCTTCTACGTTCTGGTGTCTTTTTTATTTGTGCCTTCAATTCTGGTTCTACTACTTCAATTGTTTTGATAATAGGTTTTCCTATATGCGTCTGGACCGGTTCAAAGTTTAAAAATTCAGCTTGGAACAACTGAGCAGTTTCGGGGTGCATAGGAATCGGCTTGCCAATTGGAATACATTGGCCTTGCTGGTTATAGCTTCCATATCCTGGCATATCAAAGGATTGATAAAAGTCATCAGAAATATCTGAAAATGCGAAAAAAAACAAAATGTTACTATATGTTTGTATAACATGTAATATACGATTATATTACCAACTGAAACTGAAACTGAACTGAAAAGAAAGTGTTTTTGAAAAAGAAAAATTTAGAAATAGTAGACAAAAATAAAAAAGGACTTTTAGTTCAGAGTGGTCGCTATCACTGGGTCTTTAAAAGGAATACATATGACATATCATCGCTAGATATAGTCCAATATTGATTCATTTATTAAAATGTTCCATTAAAAAACCGGGACGTAATTTGAGGAACAAGCACAATACACAATAGGCGAACCCCACTGGCGAATCAGTATAAATGCGGTGAAGTGGGAGGGTTGTGATCCCTTGTTTTCGGATCATAACCTCGCTAATAAAAGGAAGAAGAAGAAGAAACACAATACACAAAAAATGCTCATGTGATGTTATTATTATTATTATAAACTTTTTTTACTTAGAATAAATTACAAAGTTAATAGATACAAATTTATAGCACTAGCTGCCAGGGCTTTAAGCTAAAAGGTGTAGATATTTAGGATGCTTTATCATGTCCTCTAACTTCATTAAAGTGAGGAATTTATATGTATTTGTAATGTTCTCCTCGGAGGGAATATTGAAGAAGTCGACTAAAGATGATTTAGAGAAAATGTTTCTTAACTTAACTTCAATTGTGCTGCATTCCTATACTAGATATTTGATGAATAGTATTTCTTTTTGTTGGTGTTACAAACTTGTGTAATGTTTCCACTTTTTTTTTGCCTACGGGGTAGTGGAAAAACGCTAATGCGCACGAGAAACAGTCCTGCTCTGTTTCAAGTAGTGTGAGACTCGTACTCACTAAAAAACCACCTTTAACCCCTTTTCAACCTGATACCATCCATTCCTGAACCGCTTTAGCATTACTTCAGAGTGGTGTCGTTTTCTTTTTCCTCTGGGGACCGGTGCGGGTTATAATATCTTACCGGTAAGACTTTAATCAATTTATTTAACTTACTGAGGGTATGTTTACTTCCTCCTCTCTCTTTCTCGATCTGAATACCGTCTGAATGAATAAAGATATTTTATTTCATATGTCGATACTCGAGACCATCTTGTTTACGGCATTTTCTGGAGAAAAATTGCCTATGTCTGACTCCAATGTTTTCCACATACACGTAGTATGTATGTATTTTGATATAATTCTTTAAAAGCAGTTTTACAGTCTTAGTCTCATTACTGTCATAATTAGGGCAGTTCTTCTCGCACTATTGGTCGGGGAAAGTCTTATAGTAAAATGAACTAACACGTCTACCTCCAATTGCTATACTATACTATACTATACTATACTATACTAGGGCCTTGTACCTCCAATTATGTTTGCCTGCTTTCCCATAGAATATTGGGCTTGCACCAAACGGTGTTAAATTTAGAGAATTAAGCAAGTAAAGTGGGACTGAAGACTGCCGTGGAGCAGAACTCGAGGAGGCATTTAAGAACGCAGAAACATCAATACGATGTAAATTCCAGGGCCTTTTTGAACCGATTAATAGGTAGAAACCGTTATACGAATTTTCTGAAATCTGTGGAATCTCTCTCTCTCTCTCTCTCTCTCTCTCTCTCTCTCTCTCTCTCTCTCTCTCTCTCTCTCTCTCTCTCTTTCCCCTAAGGGCTCCTAAGTCGGTAGAATGTGCTGCTAAGCAGACTGAGCGGGCTCGTACGCCAGTCATACAGACTCCTGAGCCGACTCAAAAGCCGCTCGAATCAGCGGTGCAAACTCTTGAAAGGACTGAACGAAAAATAACATCGGATTAGCCAACGAACCCCATACGTCGTATTCTCAGGCTGCAGTCAAAGCAACCAAACGAAACGACAGGGCACCCTCTGATCCGTTGAAAGAAATTCTGAACTGCATCTACGCTAAGTTCGAGGAACAATTTGAAACGAACAAAGGAATTCTTGAACGTCTCAGTAACGTCGAAAGCTTTCGTATGGCTAACCGTATATCTAAATCTAAGTATATATGGACTCTTTGCTTAAAATAGTAACATGGAATGCAAACGGACTCTTACAAAAAACTAACGAATTAGAAATTTCCCTAATGATAGAAAATATCGACATGTGTTTGATCTCCGAAAGCCATCTAACAAGGAAATCGCAATTGAAGATAAAAGGCTACGCTGGTTATCATGCATATCATCCTTCTGATAGAGCGCGGGGCGGTTTGTCCTTATTCATTAAAACTAACATCGAAAACTCGGTTGATATAAGCATAGAGCTGGAAAAACTTCAGTTGTGCGCAAAGGGGCTAAAAATAAACGGGGGTTATTGTCCGCCGCGATGCACACTAGAAAAAGACGACTACTTTCATGTCTTCAATGCTCTTGGTTCAAAATTTCTTATTGGTGAAGATTGCAACGCGAAACATACCTTCTGGGGTTCATTACAGTCGAAGAAAGTTTTGATCTCTCTTCTGACCACTCTCCGGTAATTTTATTATTTGGAAAAGCGTTAATCAAGAAAAAATGACCTCCAAGACTTACTAGAAATAGAACAAACTGGGAGGGCTTTAGAAATGATTGCGAAACAAATATCGCCTTTAATGTATCACTTAAAACACCTTGTGAACTGGAGGACGAAATTGATCGTTTCGTGGAAGCAATTCAAAGAGCGGCATGAAGAAATACTCCTTCTAGAAGCTATAAGATCAACCGCAACGTAAAGTATCCCAGAGAAATAATTGAACTAGTGAGGGAGTGACTAAAAATGTAAAAACGAAAAAAGCTCCGGATTACGACTTGATAACGGCGCAGGTGGTCAAGGAATTGCCGAATAAAGCTCTTATCAAACTGCTCTATTTGTTAAACGCTTCGTTCAGATTGCTCTACGTTCCGAGACAATGAAAAGTCGCCGAGATTATAATGGTCCCGAAACCAGGCAAACCTCTGAATGAGAAGACATCATATCGGCCTATTTCCCTATTGCCAGTCTCATTCCTGACCATCAGTTTGGATTTAGAAATCAAACATTCTACAATCGACCAAGTCCACAAAATAACTGACGTGATTGGGAAAGCTCTCGAAAAAAAAAAAATGTTGTTGTGGTGTATTTCTTGACGTCTCACAAGCCTTCGATAAGGTTTGGCACGAAGGCTTGGAGAATAAATTGTAACAACTACTGCCACGGCAACTCTTTCTAATCTTACGATCGTACCTCACCGAGAGACTCTTTCATGTTAAGCACGGAAATGATTACTCTGACTTCAAGGAGGTTGCGGCCGGAGTCCCACAAAGAAGTGTCCTTGGCCCACTTCTATATGTACTCTACACACGTGATATTCCGCAGGAAAGAAACTGTGTCGTCGCCACGTTTGCGGACGATACGACGATATTGACAACGGGCGATGCTATTGAAGCAGGAACTGGAAAGCTGCAACATGCTATTAATAAAGTCCACGCTTGGACGAATTCTTGGCGTATTGTGCTAAACGAAAGCAAATCTACTCACGTCAACTTTACCCATAAAAAAGTGGATAAATTACCTGTATATCTTAACTCGGCTCAAATACCATTCGCGAACGAAGCAAAATATCTAGGAATGACTCTAGATGTTAAGCTTAAATGGAAATCGCACGTAAAGAAGCAACGCGACGAGCTTCAAAACAAATAACGACAAATGCGCTGGCTACTCGGAAAACATTCGAAGTTGAGCCTACATAACAAGTTGCTTACCTAAAGCCAGTGTGGACGTATGGTATACAACTATGGGGTTGTACCAGGAAAAGCAATTAAAAAACATCATACAAACTTTTGAAAATAAAGTTCTTAGGACAATCGTTAACGCACCGTGGTATGTACGTTACGAAGATATTCATCGGGATCTGGGAATTCCCAGCGTCGTCGAAGAGATAACAAAATTTGCGTGTAAACGCTAAAATAGTGTTCACGGCCATTGTAACCGTACCGTCATTCAACTACTTGACGCGAATAATTCAATTCGTCGTCTGCAAAGCACAAATCCATTTGACCTCGCGTCATGGTACGGGGGGACTAACAAAAGTTCGCTTAGTTGGTGTCAATTGAGTAGTTTTTGAAAAAAAAGAGATGCATTTCTGTGGCTTATAATCTAACAATACTTAATTTCCAAATTTCAGAACAGGCCAACACAGGAAGAAATTCGTTTTGTCATTCTCTTCGGATTCTGACGCCAACTCACGCCAGTCAAAATTCTGCACGAATGCCAAAATGCATACGGAATAAACGCATCATCTCTTGTTACTATTTCAAAGTGGCTTCGAAGATTGCTCAATATTTCTTGGATAAGTTTGAAAATGGAGAGTCAAGCTGCTTCAATAAGATCGTTACAGGTGATGAATCTTGGTTTTACAAGTACGACCCGGAAACCAAACAGCAGTCCATGGTATGGAGCCCAGAAGGTGCAAATCCTCCAGTAAAGGCCAAACAACAAAAGTCAGCGACAAAAGTTATGATGTCGATGTACTTCACCAGGACGAAAATGGTAGCCGTCATCCCACTTAAAACTGGTCAGACAGTCACTGCTAATTGGTATACTGAAACTTGCTTACCACAAGTTTTCCAAAATCACTGCTAGGAGCTTCAAAAGGCCACCACCAACACGCCAAAGAAACATGGTGGTGGAGTGATGAAGCTAAGAAAGTGATAAATGAGAAGAAAGCGGCTTTCAAAGCTTGGTCAAAGTGCCCCTCTAATAATAGTGACGAAAAAGCTCGCCTCGAAATGGAATACAGATGCTGCAAGAAAAAAGCGAAGAAGAAGTGCGCTCAGCTTCAAGCAGAGAGTACGGAGGGCCTGTATCGGGAGCTGGAGAAAATATTTTCCCCGGTTGCTGATGCAAACCAGGCTATCCAGGAGCTGCGAAGACACAATATGAACAAGAGTGCCACTATCTTCAAAATAGCCGCCCAAAGAAGGAAGAATGCTCAGGAGATTCGTTCGCCAAAGTTCATTAGCAATGCCCATGGCCAGCTTCTTGTGGATGACGACAAAATTCTGCAGAGGTGGCGGCAGTATTGTGAAGAGCTTTTGAATGAACAGTTTCCCCGGCTATACTTTCCAAGAGCTACCCCTAACTGTGAAGAAATACCCGACATTACAGTCGAAGAAGTTAGTGAGGCGGTCAAATACTCCAAAAAACGAAAAGCGATTGGGCCAGACGAAATACCCTCTGAGTTCTGGAAAAAGATGGGAGATATCGGGTTCAGATGGCTCAGAGTTCTTATCTCCAAATTCGTGAGAGGTGATCCAATGCCGAATGAATGGAGGGAAAGTTACCTTCTCCCTGTAGGGGAAGGGTGATACGCGAAACTGTGATAACTACCGTTCGATCAAGCTGATGTCACACACCATGAAGATCGTTGAGCGGGTATTAGGGGGCCGACTGCGAAAAATAATACGGCTATCTGATGATCAGTGCGGGTTTGTCTCGGGTAAATCAACCACAGATGCAATCCAAAGTATAAGGATCATAATGGAAAAACATCGTGATTCCTTAAGGGATTTGCATATTGTATTAGTTGACTTTGAAAAGGCATTCGACAGACAACCACGAGATCTGATATGGGTGGCGCTAAGACATCGAGGGGTTCCAGAAACCTATGTACAGATGATTATGGACATGTACGAAGGAGCAAAGAGAAAAGTAAGATGCCCCGCTGGAGTAACCGAAGAGTTCCCAATCAAAGTCGGGGTACACCAGGGAAGCGTTTTAAGTCCTTTGCTCTTTATTACAGTCCTTGATTATCTGCTTGAAGGTAAAGTGATGGACCCCAAGGTACATCAGTTATTCTTTGCTGACGATGGAGCCATCATAAGTGAGGATCCTACATCCCTGCAACGAGCACTTGATGTGTGGGTGGACGTTTTGGAGGGAAATGGGTATCGCATTAGTTCAAAAAAGACAGAGTACTTGTGCTGCCCGTTCTCTGATCCACTCAGGCCTATTCCAGACATTTATTTGAATGGAACAGTGCTTCCCAAGTGCGAAAAGTTCAAATATCTGGGATCTATGATCAATAGCAAAGCAACTTGTGATGACGACATCAATCATCGTGTAAGCGTAGGGTGGATGAAGTGCCGAGAAAATTCCGCTATCTTCTGTGACAGAAAAATGCCCCCTAAGTTGAAAGGAAGGCTCTACACCGCAGTTGTACGTCCAGCGCTCACATACGGTTCACAATGTTGGACGATGTACAAAAAGTATGAGAGTAAATTAACGGCAGCTGAGATGAAGATGCTTCGCATGACAGCAGGAGTGACAAAGCTTGATCGAATAAGAAGTTCGAAGATCCGTGGAAGCTTTCACATCAAGGAAACCATCGTACAAAAAATAGAGCGTGACCGGCTCAGTTGGTATTACCATGTTCAAAGAAGAGATCATTTGAACCCTGTTAAAAAGGCAATATCAATGCACGTTCCAAAGACATCGCGATGTAGGAAAGGCAGGCCTTTAAACGCCTGGATCAGAAAAATGCGACGACATCGGCATTTTACTGGCCTCAGTAACCGAGTGATCCAAAATCGGCAGGCCTGCCGATATTTTCTGAGGTCAAATAGGCGAACCCCACATGCGGATCAGTAGAAATGCGGTGAAGTGGGAGGGTTGTGATCCCTTGTTTTCGGATCATGGCCTCGCTGATAAAAGGAAGAAGAAGAAGATTTGGTGCGTTTTGGTGAAACGTCACTTCTCAGTGAAGTAAGATTTAATACGAAGTACAACAACACAAAGTGACTTGGAACCACTTTAACTTATTTCTCAGTCGAAAATGAGTTGCGATGGATGGGAATGATTCAGTAGTATTTCATACATTTAAGCACAACTTTTTTATACTTTTTACTTCAATTTCAATTCAATCAGCGAACTTTTGTTAGTCCCTACGTATGTCATCAAAATGATGATGGTGAATGAAAGATTTTCAAAGCTTGTTTTGTCGCAAATGTTAATGAATAGAGGAGGCTTCGTTAAAGAGTGGGACCATTTAGCGTCCGCCTGCTGTTTAAATATAACAATCGACCCTGAGGAACAGCCAGCATCTGCAAGCACGAAGTTTAACGAGCTGTTATTAGCAACTGGACAGAGGGTGTATGATCAATTTATAAATGAGGCCAAATAATCTCAATATAGAACGATTTACAGTAAATTAGCCTACAAACTTCAGGAAAAAAAATCTCCTTAATTCATATAAAATAGATACGATTAGCACGGTATTCAAATTAAGGGGTGAACTAATACACCTTAACTTTGTCCCACATCGACCGGATCTACCAATCTTGTGTGATGTTTGCAATCTTAAGAAGAGAGAGAACGTCATTCGTTTTATTGCAACCTGTCTTATCCTCAAAGAATTCAGATTAAGATACTTTGCATCTTACCATCTTGGCGAAGACAAAGCAATGGGTATCCTAAATGGGGATGAAGGATGGGATCTACTCTATAATTACGCGGTAAGTGCACTTCGATACCGGAAACGAATAATAGATGACGACTTTTAAGACACTTGCTTTTATTTGGTGTAATCGACACAAGAAATGAACAAATGTAGTAAACAATTAATGTCAATCTGTTAGACGGCCTAAGGCCAAACCATAGACTTACGTATTCTAATTCGCATTTCAACTACATATGTATTGAACATTTTACGAAAATAATGTTTCTTGAATTGAAATTTGTATAAAGAAATAAAAATCTTTAAAATTAACGTGTTAGAAAATGATGCAATTTTACACTTTAGCAACGATACAAGAAGCGTGAATACCCCTATAGTCATTTAATTGATTTTTGTGTTTGTCATTTCAATTTAAAGTTCTCACGCTCCAAAAAAAAAAAAAAACACGAAAATCCAATTATCAAAGCCGGGGTTCCTATAATTTTTACTTAGCAAACATTTATAAGTTAGCGTAGAGCTGTTGGCCTTCTCTTCTAGGCTCTAAGTATATTATAGATACTATCCTCCCTTTTATACCCAAGTTCGTATAAAGGATTTTTCAATTGGGACGGGTAGATGTTAAAATTGAATAAAACAAAATGAGTGTGAGATATCAAAGAATTTTTGTTGTTTTATTTAAAAGACAATGGCATTATGTGTGGAGTATGACACCGTTCAAATGGCCGCCGCGGCTCCGCTGGGTGGCGCGCATCTTAGAGGTCCGATTTTCGATGACTCTGGCCCATAGATCAGGCTGAATTTGAGCGATGGCACGAGTTATTTTGACTTTGAGGGCAGCTGTCCTTTGCGGCTAATTGGTGTAGACCTGCGACTTAAGGAAACCCCACAAGAAAAAGTCTAACGGGGTCAAATCGCACGATCTCAATGAACAGTGCACGTCGCCTCTGCGAGAGATAACCATGCCCTCAAATAGCTCGGGCAGAATGCGCCCTGTTGGAATCATATGTCATTCACATCCTTATCATCCAATCTGGCCCAAAAGAAATTAGTTATCATCGATTGGTAGCGCTCTCCATTTATAGTGATGGCAATGCAATCGTCATTTTCGAAGAAGTACGGACCGATGATGCCGCCGGCCCAAAATCCACACCAAACAGTGACTTTCTGTGGATGCATTGCCACTTAGTGGAGCTCGTGTGTATTGACATCGTCCCAAATCCGGCGATTTTGCTTGTTGGCGTACCCGTTCATCCAAAAATGAGCCTCGTCGCTGAAAATTATTTTTTTTATTGCTCGAGGTCCGCTTCCAACTGCTCCAGAACCCAGTCAGCGAACACACGGCGCTGTCCATGGTCCCGGGTCAGTTGGCGTTCCTTCAGCTCCTGGGTCAGTCAGTTGGATTTTGTACTGATGTAGGCCCAAGTTTCAGCGCAAAATTCGCCAAGGTGATGTCTGCGAAAGGCCGAGTTCTTGTGCGCGGTGTGGAATTGACTGCCTCGGATTCTCCTGCACACTCTCACGGACAGCGGCGATGTTTTTGGCAGATCTTGTGTTTCGTTGACGTACAGGTGTTCGCTGTTTATTCACTGAACCGGTCGACTCGAATTTGGTCACCAAACTTTGAATAGTAGACTGGAAAGGACGACCATGTAAACAGTTACATAGACGCAACGCGCGCATCGTTGCCACAACAAAACACCAATTTTGATACTAAAATTTTATCATTTGAACGTGCTGTTCGACGCCGTAGCTTGCCATGGTGATTTGTCTTTAGTGCCTGAAAAATAAAAAAACAGGAAAATTAACAACAGATAAAACAACATGGCCGCCATGAACTGTCGAAATCGACCCGGCCCTATGGGAAAACCCTATCTAAGAAAATACTTTTGATAACAATTTGTTAAGTAAAACTCCACTTATCAAAGCCGATATTCCTATAATTTTGACTTAGCGAAAATTTATAAGTGAGGGTAGTAAGCTGTTGGCCTTCTCTTCTTGGCTCTAAGTGTAAATACTGTCCTCCCTTTTAAATACTTTTTTTTTTTTTGCGTACTCTACCTAAGTTCATATAGACAGTATTATATATGAAGCCGGTGTCATTTCCTACATCATTAAGCATACCTGTTTACTTATCAGCAAATTCATTGGTCTTCTACTTTTCTTTTGTACACATAAGATATCTGATCCTGTTTTACTGTTTTGCCAAACTTCAGCCCTTGTCTGCGCACCCATTTTCTAGGTCAATTTGCTTGTAATACAGACCACAGAGAAACACATTTGGTAATAGTATATACACAATTTTTAATTCAAACTACTAAACATGTTTACTAAAAAATAAAAAATTCAAACTTCTAAACATGTTTACTAAAAAGTAAAATAAAAATCTTCACCAGAAAATCAAGAGATATTGGCACTAGTTTTAAAAAAATGGAAAATATGAAGGGTTATTTTTTTTTTAAAGTTTTTGTTAATGGGTGTGCATCCGTCCTACAACATGTTAACGTAGGTGTTCCACAGGGTTCAATTCTTGGCCCAATACTTTATAATATTTACACGTCTGATTTTCCAAAATTACCAGCATGTGAAACCGCTATTTATGCTGATGACACTGCTATACCATCTTGATCAAAAAGTTCCCGGAATTTATTCAGAAAATTAAAAATACAAGTTTATTCATCTAAAACTATATTGTCCCCTTCAAAGTCATCCCCATCGACTGCAACACACTTATGCCAGCGCTTGATCCAATCTTCGAAACATTTTTTATATTCGGTTTTCGGTATGTCCATCAGTGCTTCCTGCGATTTTTCCATTACTTCCTCTCGGCTGCTGAAACGCGTTCCCCGTAATGGTTTTTTAACTCGATTGAATAGAAAGAAGTCACAGGGAGCCAAATCAGGTGAATTCGGTGGCTGTTGGATGGTATTTGTTGCATTTCTTGTCAAAAAATTACGAATAATGATGGCACTGTGCGACGGTGCGTTATCATGGTGCAAAATCCATGAGTACAATTCTGGTCTGGTAAAAAATCGCAAACACACACAGTTGCAAAATGTCAAGCTATGACGCTAAGAATTAGAGGGAATATCAACAACAGATATACCAACTTAACAAAGAAAACAGAACTCAAATCGGAACGATGGAGCGCCACAGGGTTCTTATTCCGGGAACTTTTTGATCAAGGTGGTATTCTCATCGCATGAGCTTGGTCTCAACATTGAGATTAATCTACAAAAATAGTAACCGAATACTAGCCGTGTTTTATTATCACCCATGATCCAGATCAGATTATTGGTGTGTATGCATTATAATAACAATGCGAGATCTTGCTTTTCATTTGGATGTATTTTTGTGATCCGAAAATTAGTTCTCCTATTCCTTGCTAGGCTGCACTTTCTGCACTTCAAATATTATTCTGTGATTTCTATGTTTTCTTTGCATTGGAATTATGCACATAAAAGCGTACCTGAAAGTAAATACTTATCGCAGTTACTCTAATGATTTCAAATTAATTATTATTGAATGAATATACACCATTTGGATGAATTAGGATCGACAAAACATACAGTAAATGAAAAAGATAGCATATTCTCCGAATCTTATAAGGGAAAATAAATCGCATGGCAACTCCGCTTGAAGGAACTCAGCTGTGCAATTCTAATGGTGATGGAATAAAGAAATAATTAATACCAGTAATTATGGAAATAAAACCAACCACAGGAATAACAAACACGCTTGCGTAGAAGGATAAATTCAGAGAGTGTTTTATTATAGATATACAGGATGATTTTGACAAGAGAAAAGTGTTGCCACTGTACTTTAATTCATTTTTTTCATTTCCAACAAATGGGAAAGAGGGAAAAAATATCTGCTACTTTTAAATGACTAATTATTGAATGAAAACAATAACAAGTTGTATGCCAGAAGTAACAAATGTTGTTCTGGATGCATATGGCAAGAGTTAAGTACAATTTCAGCACGAAATAATGAATATTTTGAAAGTGGTTCGATGCGGAAACTATAACTACACTACAAGGCACAACAAAAATTGTTCGTTGATCCAGATCCAGATCGTTTTATTTTCATCGTGTGATCAGATCAGATAATAAAACATGGCTACTATAATAAATGGAAAATTAAACAAAATGCTGGAAAGGTACAATCAATCTTTTTTAGTCGAAAAATGAAAAATTGTTTTCTTCCCAGCAATCAACTTGACGTCTGCGGTGCAAGAGTCAAATGGGAACCAAGTACAAGGTACTTAGATATTCATCTTGATCAAAAATTAACTTTTAAAGAACATATCTTTAAAACAATTAAAAAGGTTAACGTTGCCATTAAGATGTTTTACGCCTTCATAAATAGAAAATCAAGATTAAGTAATGTGAACACAATAATAATTTACAAAGTAATATTTCAATCAATACTGCTTTACGTGTGTCAAGTATGGGGAAGCTGTGCAATATGCCACTTAAATAAGCCCCAAGTATATTTATTTAGTTATTTATTTATTTATTTACATATTTACCTATAAACTAATTCATTTATATATTTATCTATAACTGTACTTTTCTTCTTTTTTTTTTGTATATTGGAAGTTTTTCTTTCGCATTTTTCCTTCAAATATTTATTTTATTTTTCTAACTCACAACTTGCTTCAGATTTTAAAATTAATATTTCAGTAGAAAGATATACCTATTAAATATCAAATCTCTGTACCTGTGTAAATTGTGCGACAACAGCCCCACTGTAAACTTATTGCGATAATAAATATATCTATGTCCGCTATCCGTGTAGGTGACTCTTGAGTCATGACTCTTTTCTCTATTCTATTTTGAAATTTCACTCTGTGAGGCTGGCGCTATTACACGTTGACTCTTATCCATGACTCTAATTTGAGAGCTCTCTTTTATTTTTTCTTTCGTCGTGAAGTGTTTAGAGCTCTCGAAACAAATATTTTTAACATTTGGCTCTAAAATGTGTGGATACTGACAGCAGCATGGATAGAGAAATAGTTCTTGAGTTGTTAAACACGCAGAAATATATTCTGAAGACACTTGATTTAATTTATTCCGTACCTTCTACGTCTACGCTCTACAGGCAACGAATAAAAATTAAGTAAAATTGAAAAATAACGAACAAGAAAAAACGTCAAAAAGAGTCGCGAAATTCTACCCACGACTCTCTGGGACCTGGGTTGCTGTTTTTCTATCTCATCTTTTATCTCTTTTGCACTTGTGTGATTTCAAAAGAGTCATGACTCAAGAGTCACCGTGTAATAGCGGACTATCTATCAATTAAGGGTCATAGGAATAAAAAAGGAAGTACAAAATATACTCTGATTAAAAATGCCAATCTTGTTTTACATATTGACACATTATATTTATTGCTTATCTTCAATATGTGTTGGTATAAATATATATAATTTTTATGGTTTAAAAAATGATATAATTATATTCAGTAAAAATATATATATTTCTTTTCATACAAAAATGAAAAAAAAAAATTAATAATAAGTGTGGATATGCATTTTTTTGTATTGTTAAAAATAATAATGATAATGAATAAAATATCTTGCGAATTGTGCAAACAAAATATTAAGTATTATTATTATATTTAATTTTTTTTTTATAAAATGAAACTAAAATCTAATAATATCCCAAAATAGAATTGAATAAATCAATTACCGGAAATACAATTTTTTATGCCGAAAATTTATAAAATTTAGAAAAGATAAACATTTTTTTTTTTCATAGAAAATGTATACATTAAGTATTATTATTAGAATATCTATATAAATGTTATTTTTACAAAAAATAAGCCAAAATATGTGTGCGTATTAACAAGTTTCATTATGTTATGATTAAAATAAAAATACGATTAATATTGAGTATACACTTAAAGATAACAAAAACTATAATAATAATAATAATAATGATAAAATAATATAAAAAAAAAGGTTTTGGTATATTTTTGCATTAAGAAATGTTTAAAAGTTATTCCCTTCGTGTTGATTTCCTCTTTGCAAACTTTTCTTATAGTAAGTCTTCTTTCTTTTTTTTGTTTTAATAGACATAAAATCGAATGAGTTAAAAAGTATAAAAAGGCTTAGAATAAATAAATAGTATAGTAGATTTGGCCATTCGTAATACTTTTTTTTATAGATTTTTTTTAAATTTTTCTTATAACTAGGAATAGAGGAAACATTTATTTTATTTATTATGTTTTTTATTTTTTATTTAGCGAGAAATAATAATTCTTTAGTGTAAAGCAGTCTTTTTCTAGTTGTTGCACACACAAAGAGGAAATTTTTTTTTTTTTTATTTTTTAAGTTGACTTGACATGTATGGTATGTAGATATAAAATTTTATGGAGAACATTGTGAGAATGTTATAATGTATCTCGTGTTTGGTCAAGATAATAAAAAATATAATAGAGTATGTATTTATGTGTTTGTGTACGTATAAGTATTTTTTTATAAGGCAAATGAGCACTACTGAGCACCTTTTGTGTGATAAGTTTAACATTATTGTTATGAGCATTTGAAAAGTATCATGAATAACAAGTTATTAGTACATAGTTACTGTGCTATCTTAAAAAGTAAGTTTAACCCTAGGACACTAACACGTTGTAGTTTATACAAAAGCATAACACATCCACATATAGGGTACGCTAATTCTAATATACGTATTTATAGTTTCAAGATTTCCTCATACCTTTACAGATGGGTATAATATTCTGTCCATAAATTTTGAACTCTTTCCTTATACCGTTTAGATGACGTTGTGAAATTTGCTCCTCAGTTCTATCCTTCTAAAGTAGCTTTATCCAATCAGATCAATAACTAAAGCGAAGGGATACGTTCCAACTACTGGAGAAAATGATTGAACGATGCTTAAGGATATCATTTTTAGCCAAGCCAATAACGACCAGATCAGGTTTTAAACAGGTAAAGGTGGTGACCATGAATATGTTCTCTTTTTTTTCTCCAACTTAGTTTAATTATTAACGTTTACAACATAGAACATATTCCATTATTGAAACAGTTTTGGTTTAGTTTATGAAACAGCGTCGGTTGTAGTCATTGAAGTGCGTTTATTGCTGGGCACAAATTTAGCGCATTTTCAAGTCTTCATAATGTTTGAATTCTTTTTATATAAATCGAAATTTTTTTTTGAGTATTTATGGATTTATATTCTTCAGCAAGCTCCCCAGAATCATTACAACTAATGATTAGCCGGTTGTCGGATTATTGTCACTTATGGAGTCTTATAGTGAATTTCGAAGGTGATGATTTTTAAAAACGGTGGAGGCAGATACTGCTCGAATGAGAAATGAATTTATAATGGAGAACAAATTGAAGTGGTGAAGGAAAACAATTGCTTGGTGTGCATCTGACAAAGAACTTAAGTATGAAAAAACATCTCAAGCAGACACTCTAGTCGGAGAACATTTTTTGCCAATAAATACGTCGCCCACAGTAATAAATACAAAGTGTTTGAGGCTGTCTCCGAGACAATTTTGTTTTATGCGGCGTAGGTGTGGGGGTGTAAAATTTATGACACGGTGGAGATGCTTTTAAGTTATTACATCAAAAGAACCTTTCATCTCCCATCTAGCAGTCCGAATTGTAATATATGGTCTTGTTAGAAACCGGCATATCTCCACTTTTTATCAAAACGTTAAAGCTTCAAGTGGACTATATTTTAAAAGTGATGAACATGCCAAATGAACGGCTACCAAAGAAAGCCGCCCTGAAGATAATAAGTAGTAGGTCCAGTTGGTATAGTGAGTGGAGAGATTTGGCCGAAAGATGTGGGATGGAACTCAATCTAAGAGCGGAGGAGCATCAAAATTGAAAACCTACTCTCTATCAGCTAATTGCTAATTTAGATGAACAACTCAGGGGAGCTTGGTAACGCAAGCCGAAGGGTCACTGTATAGGTCAACTTACAGACGATTATGTCATAATCTGCAAAATAGCAACTACTTTAGGGTTGCATGTATTATTGAAGAAATAATAATAATATTCAAACTGCATGAAGAATTACTGCAGATACATTTTATACCGCATAGGGAAGGACTACCCACCGTATGTAGTACATGCAACCTAACGGAGAGAGAGGATGGTTTACATTTTATTGGAAGGGGTATGGGCACCCTGTACTTAAACTAACAGACGTCAAACAAAGTTTAATTTTCCAGAGAAACAGAGTGCTCAGGTTCCCTGGGTAGAGCTCTAGATTTAAGAATGGTTAGGAGCCGATTGAATGAACAAAATTTAAGAAGATTCATAGCACAACAGAAACTGCTAGGTTAGAGTTTGCTAAAGATCACTAGGACACACCACTTTCTTTTCGGAAAAATATATTTTGGTCCAATGAATAAAAGCTTTGTAGATTTGGCCATTTTCATTGATAGTCAGGCTACTACCAAGGCCCTAATTTTAACAACATCGTTTTCCCAGCTGGTAGAACAGTGTAGGGCAGAGCTCTCTTCGCTGGATTGTTGGACCAAAATCAGTCTCTTCTGAGTACCAGGTCATAGCAACATAGAGGGGAATGAACGGGCCACAGAATTTATCAGTTTCTTGATACCACAGGAATGATTTGAAACTGTTTCCTTTCAGCATCCTCTTAACACTATCTAACAAACAAGGTCACGCGACGTTCTTATTGAACTGCAGTGCGCAGCAGCAACCACTTCTGCATACCTACTTACCTGGGTCAGGTGGAAAAAAGTATCCAAAAAAATACAGCATGACCCAAAGTACATACATAAAGTGCGATGGCGGAAGCATCATAGTCTGGGTGCCTTTTGGCATGGAACCATTTGCAGCACACTTTTCAGCTAGTCAAGGATTGTTTGAAAATCAATAAAGTAAAGGTGACCTGCACAATTACCCGATCTAGAGCCTTTGAAACGATGTTAAACACTATGTAGAACAAAAATTTAGTGGATTCGTAACAGAAATACAAAACGCTTCGTATGCCATACCAAAACGACGATGCGAGGCTTTGGTAGAAAGTTTACTAAATGTGATTTTGTGTCACTGATTGCCGAGTTAATGCCAGTTTTTCATTTTATGCTTACGATCCCTATTAAAATTCGCGAATCCAACATGCTGGCCGAATGGGTGTATTTGACGAATTATTCTCCGACCGGTTGAAAGTATGGTTCGCGAACTAGAACTAAAAGATCAAAGTAACGAGTTACATGAAATTGTGTTGGTGTTTTGCTTTTTGTTTGCTATATACCTAAGTCACTGACAGTTTTCATTTGTCTATTTCAGATTTAAGCAACTCAGGGTTTCATCGATTCGGCGACCATAATAATATACTTATAATTGCATTCGTCGGATTTTTGGTTCGACTCGTGTATAATGGTAGACCCTTGCATATCGAGTACAAACTTCATTTCATTTGAATGGTTTTAAAATAAAATTATCACGTTAAGCAAGGTTGACAACCATGCGCAAACGGGCGATAAGCCAACCACATTTTACTCCTGGGCTATCTTCTTCTACCTATTTCGACGAGGTTATGATCTGAAAACAAGTGATCACAACCCCCCCACTTCATTGCATTTCTACTGATCCGCGTGTGGGGTTCGCCTATATATATAACTAAATCTTACTATTTACTCCTCTAAGATGATCTAAAAAACTATATTCCACGGAAATTTTTGTCTTTATCCTGCAAAGAGCAAAAACACAAGAAATGTCACTTGTGACATTGTGTATATGACTGACGAATAAATTGTGAGAGCTTTTCAAATTACATCAACACATTCGGCATTGTAAAAGGTTTTTCAATTTGGGCACCTACTTTTTCCAATAGGGTTTATCGGCTATACGAGTACGTGAAGTTAGCGGCCGGTTTGTTTGGCGTTTCAACTTGACTATACGCGCCATTTCATCATGGAAAAGTATACGCTTTAACAACGTTTGCAAACTATCCAAATTATTTATCAAAGTTCGCATTCGGTTCCGAGAACTTTACATGTGCTAACTCAATTTTTTTACACTCTCAGCGATGAAGACCGTTTTTTGGCTCAATCGCCTCGTTAATAAGCAAAATTGTCACATTTAGGGATCTGCATTGCGATTGATCGGGAAACTACTGACTGCTCAAAACTTGCCTTGGGCCGGTAGCGCTACAATCAAGTTCGTGATGAAGTGCTTACTTTACCTCCTCGCGCAACTATACGTATAAACCCTTACACATGTAGGCTAAAATTGCAAGTGCGGGTTACCGAAAACTGCCCGCTACAGAAGCCGACACTATGCCTCGTATAAGGAATGATCACACAGGTGGTCGCAGCTCCAGTCAACACCCAGTGAAAAGCCTAGATTGTTCCTTGACCATTTCAAATGAGGAGCATCTCAAGAGAAGGAGCATTTTGCTATAGTTTTGAACCGGGTATTTGCTAACGATATGCTTCCAAATTAGACTTGAGGTTCCCCACCGGAAGGGTGTCTGCGAGCTCCCTCCTGTAGCGAATCAAACAACATCTCGGAGACACACTCGATGCCGAACAAGCAGGTTTCCGCTCTGGATCGTCCTGTGTCGACCACATCAACACCCTGTGGATTATCTTCGAACAGTACGTTGAATATCGATCGCCACACCACCTGCTGTTCATTGATTTTGAAAAGGCGTTCGATAGTGTCAACGGGAAGTTTATTTGACGTGCCTTACGCAGGAGAGGTACTCCAGATAAATTAATTGTTATTATCAAAAGTACTTCTGAAGGCTCTAAGTGTCACGTTCTGCACAGATGAAGGTTGTCCGAGGAATTTTAGATTCAAAGTGGGGTAAGACAAGGCTGTATTCTTTCACCAATACTATTTCTATTGGTGATCAGGAGTGTGCTTCATGCAGCTTTGTCGACGGGAAATTGAGGAATTCAATGGACTTTTGCATCCCAATTTAAACATCTTGATTACGCTGACGATGTATGCTTGCTCTCTCACAGAATTATGGACCTCCACCAAACGACAGCAGATGTGGAGAGGGAAGTAGACGTCGTCGGACTGAAAATGAATACGGCAAACAACAAACTCATCGGCTCAAATATGCATGGACAAACCGGTAGAGAGAGTAGTAAATTTCCAGTATCTTGGGAGTATTGTCTCGACCGATGGTGGGACCAAACTGGATATAGCCAAAAGGATCACCAAAGCAAAGTCCGCGTTCGGGATGTTGTCCAAAATATGGCGAAGCTAAGCAATCGGTTTGAACACCAAGCTAAGACTGTTCCGCTCCAATGTTGAATCCGTGCTGTTATATGGATGCAGCACGTGGGGAGTGACCACTACTATCACCAGAAAGCTGCAAACGTTCGTTAATAGATGCCTGCGCAATATCTTAAGGATTTTCCATGAACAAAAGACAAGGTTTCACAAGCCTTTGTAACGTTATAAAATATCAATTTTTGTGTATGCAGTCACCCTGATTGTCGTTGGCGTTTGCCGCTTATCGACGATTGTCGTTTGATTCATAGCTACGACCTACTGACTGCTAAACATTACTAAGCAATTTATTTGTAGTGTAGAATACTATTACAACTCGTTCACAATGAAAACTCTATAAAAATGGATTCGTGCTACATCTGAAGAATAAAACGACAATCGTCGAAAAGCGACAAACGCCAACGACAATCAGGGTGAGTATCTCTTCGTTCTCATCGTGAGAAAAGAACGGCTTGGTTTAAAACGCACGGAGTTCAAGAAGCCATCAGAGAGAAGAAGGGAGCCTTTAAGGTGTGGATTCACTTGGGGAACCCCGATTCTCAAAATCGGTATACTGAGGCGCGAACTTGCAAATTAGCTGTGAAAACAGCGAAAGAACAATCTTGGAACGAGTTTGACGAGAAATTGGAACGTGATCACAGATCTGCAAATAAGATGTTCTGGCAGACCATTCGCCGACTCAGAAGAAGAAAGTTGAATATCGTAAAAAAGGAGTCAAATCCAAAGACGATACACTTCTTTCCAATGAGGAGAACATCTTACACAGAAGGAGCGAGCACTTCTCACTTCTGAATCCCGAACAGGGCACCGAAGATGGCAAACCTGTCGAGAGTAGACCGGAGAATAGTCCTACGGTAGAGGAAGTAACTTTGGCGATCGAATCGCTTAAAGTTGGCAAATCTACCCATGTGGATGAAATCCGGCCAGAAATGCTCAGGGCTTTAGGTAAAGAGGACGGTTCTCGCGTCATTTAAGTGGCCTGGGAATGTGATGAAACACCTAGTGATTGGCAAATGGGAGTGATTGTTCGTCTTTTTTTGCACTAAGTACAGGGGTATATCTCTTTTAAGTATCCCTGTAAACGCCTTTGCTTAAGTGTTAGAAACGCGTTTCAGAGCTGTGACAGAAAGAATAAGATCGCGGATGCAAGCTGTCGAAATGAAGTTCCCTAGCGATGTTGCTGGAATAACACCAGAGTATGCGAGCCACTCAATGTTGAGCAGCTACTTCTCCGAACGGAACGATCTATGCTTCGATGTTTTGGTCACGTAGTGCGTATGCCCCCAGACCGGCTTCCAAGATGTGCCATGATTGCCGTGCCTCTTTAGGCCTAGAAGTAGATGGCTGGGTCAAGTCTGACAAGTCCGGATCAAGTCTGACAGCTCAAGGATGGATAGTCCAACTGAGCATCCTACCCATGCGACGCTCATGAAGGATTAGCGGCATTGAAAGTGTATGTATGAATGCAGTATATTTAAGTAACAAAAAAATATATCAACTACACACTTATTTTTTTACTGAGACTTCTTTTTTTACTAAAGTACCTCAATTATTGTGTAATTATCAAAATGTTGTATTGTGAAAAATCCTGACGTGATAGAAAAAAATCGAGTTCAGGTTCGTGAACAGGAGGTCCCCAATAATCGGCTGTAGAAACCGAGAAGGGAAAAAAAGTTGTTAATTTGCAAGACTGTGTAATTAATGGCATCGATGGTACTTTTTTTTATATCTCAAACACAAGCTGTTTTATTTAAAAAAACAAAATGGGGCGCTCTTGATGAAGAACGCTATTTATCCATCAATCGATGCCAAATACAACTGAAGGTTTTTTCGGACAGAAAAAGTCGCATATCCAACGTACTCGTATGTGAGAGGACTTACTGCTGGAACACAATGGTGTCGTTGTCGCTATCGTACGTCGTGTTTATATGTCAATCGCTTCGCATATCGTATGCCGCTTTGCATCGCATATGCATCCGTATGTTTTTTAAATATTAACTGGATTGAAAATGTGTGCATTAAATTCAACAGTAAGGCCATATCTCGAACAACTAAGGAGACTGTGTATAAGACTCTGATCATCTCAGTCCTGCTTTACGGCGCTTTCCTGCTTTCGTTCCCGTTTGCGCTGACGGGTTTTGGAGGAGAAGATTCAGTAATGAAAAAAACTGCGCATCGGACGTCAGAGATTGGCTAGAACATGTAGAGCGAATGGACACCAACGCTCCGGCCCGCAGAGTCTTCGAATCTAACCCAGAGGGACGATGCAGTAGAAGGAATCATCGGCGTAGGTGGCGCGCAGAAGTTCAAGGGGACCTCGACCAACATGGAGTGCGCCACTGGAGGCAATTAGCTAAAGACCGAGCTAAATGGAAGGGGTTGTTGGTTGAGGCCCACGTTCACCCCGTACTGTAGCGCCACCTAAGTAAGTAAATTCAAATAAAAGTCTGAGAAGGGTTTTTTTTAAAACGGCTGTGATAGATTCCACCATATTTCATATGATTTCCCTAATTCAATCAATTTTTCTATTTGCAGCTCCTCCATTGCCTACTACTTGTCAGCCTTGTCGCGCGACAAATATTAAAAGTTGACCAACTCACGGGACGACGACAGCAGTTATTCCCGAGGCAATTTATTAGTTTTATACACTGCAAGGTGGAGGTGAATATCGGATAACGTACAACCGATTTTTTTATTTAAATAATTAACGTTTAACGTAATTAACGATTAGTAATTAACTATAAATCACTTTAAGAAAAGCCCTGTCTTTTATGGTACAATTAACAGTAATATAGTTAAAAATTGAATTAGTGTCCTAGGGTTAAGGATTTATAATAGATATGTATGTAGTATATATATATTTTTTTATGATTTGACTTTTTTGAAATAAAGTATGTATTCATATTTTTCTTTATTAGTTTAAGTTATATTTTCAAAAAAATCACAAAAATTGTTTATATGTAATGTATATCATAAACGCACTTTGCTATTTTTTTGATTTTAATTTGTTGTCTTTGTCTTAAAGATTTATTTGTAATTTTTTAGAAATATATTTTATACTTAATAGAATTTTAAGCAAATTATTATATTACACTACATATGAATAACTCAATGAATATTAATAAAGAGTTCTAAAGTTTATAGAATATGTGGTAACTTAAAAAAAAATATTTAAAATAAAGTAAAAGTCTAATTACCGTTGTTTTTTATTTTCAAGGAACAACGTATTTCAGAATTTGAGAAGTAAATAACAGCGGTTACATTTGTTCACTAGATATTTGTAGAAATAAGTAAATATACGTATCTATGATTGTTGGTCACAAAAAATTAAAAAAACAATTACAGGAAGCAAAGTATCATAAGTTTATTTTCAACAAATTTTGAAAACTCTAAGTTTGAAATTACTTTGAATATAGGTAGTTCTGTGCTAGGGGACTTATAAACTACTAATTGCTCAAAACGTGTCTTGAGATAGTAGCATAACGATAATCAATTTCGTAATCAGATGATTTTTTACCTCAACGTGGTGGTTTATCTTTATCAATAAACACCTTTGCGAGCGGTTGGATGCCTTAATTGCTATTGTGTCTCGCATATCGCTATCACAGCCGCAGAGGGGAATACACTTGAAGCATAAACTGAGTAAAGTACAACACAGTGAAGTATGCATCTACACGAATGCGCTACGCTACATGCATGAACGCTTACGGAATCACCACTTCTAGCCAACATCGGGTGAGATTCTTAGTAGACCATATAGTAGGATTTGTTCCATCATGAAGATATGCTACAAAATCAGTTCAAACTTTTTAACGTAGTGAGTACCCGAACATGCAAAAGGAAATTACGTTCGCCATTAAAGCACTCAAAAAAAGTTAATGGGACTTGGCGGTAATCCTGTTGATATTTTTCGCGTTGCGCCACATGACCCCGCAGTAGACATCTTTATCCAGTCGGAGAGAGAGAGTGTATAAAATAAAATACAACTAATTTGAAGCTCATTTAAAGCTCACCTACGTGTCTTGTGCAGTTGCAAAGCTAATAGTAAAAATAACATTGGAACGGATAAAATAATATTTTGGAGACACAGTCGATCTGAGCAATGTGGTCCCATGTCAACTTTATGTATGGAACATTGTCGAACAGTACAGGGTGGCCCAAAATGTATCACTCTATCGGAAGATGCTGTAACTTTTGCAAATGGCGGCAATTCTCAATTTTGTTTTGATATTTGTGAAGTAAACAGTTGCAGAATACAAGCCATGGAATACTATACATACTCCTCAAGATTATGGAATACTCGTGACTATTTTTTTACGGAATAATTCGTCAGTGATTTTGGCGCAACATGAATTTCGGCGCAGATTTCCCGGCCATCCTACGCCAACTGATCAAACACTAAGGCGTTTGAACTGGCCGGCAAGATCGCCCGATTTAACTACTACAGACTTCTTTCTTTGGGGTTTTTTGAAGTCACGAGTGTATGAAAAAACAAGCCACAGACTCTGTAAGCTCTCAAAGAGAACATCCGACAAGAGTGTGAGAACTTATCGCCCGAAGTTCTCGCCAAAAGGATTGAAAATGCTTTAAAAAGAGCCCAAACTTTAAAAAATAAGAAATGATAAAATTAGGTCATTTCATTTTAAAGATATAGCAAAACAACATCGGGTGAGTGTTTTTGAGCCAAGCTGTACGTGAAAAACGATTTCTGAGATTTATCGAACTTAAAAAGGCTTTTGATAGTATCGGCACAACGCTGATTAGGTTTATATTGTGAGCGAGAGGCATTTCTGGTAAAATAATTGATACAAGTAAGGCGAAATATGATAGGTCACAATATTCCACAGGATATGATAATTTTTATTGCTAGAGAGCGACGTAGATGGCATTGCTTTATTTTTAACGTCTACTTGGTCTAACATAGGACCAAGGCTACGAGGGCTGTTCGATAAGTCAGTGACTTTGATGCAAAATGACTCTCGGATCGCATAGAGGATTTTCTGACATCTTTGTTTCTTTCTCGGCATAGGCACAAAAAAATCAAATAGATCTGTCGAACACTTAGCCTTTTACAGTGATCGAAAGAACTTTGGTTTGTGAGATTTAGCCAAAATGGAAAAAAACAGAGTTTCGTGTTTTAATAAAACACTACTTTTTGCGCAGTAAAACCATTAAAGAGACTGAAGACAGACTTAAAAAATATTATGCAGACTCTGCTCCCTCACATGGAATGGTACACAAGTGGTTCACTAAATTTCATTGCGGCCGTACGACCACAAAAAACGCTGAGCGCCGTCCAAATGACGTCACGACGGAAGAAATGTTCAACAAAATCCACAATATTGTTTTGGACAATCGCCGGTTTAAGGTTTGTGAGATAACTGAGATTATACAATTTCAAATGATACCGTCATTCGAATCCAGCATGAACATTTGGGCATGAAAAAACTAGCATTTAGCAAGATAGGTGCCGCGTTTGCGGTAGACCAAAAACGGATTCGAGTGAAGATTTCAAAACATAGTTTGGGACTCTTCAAACGCAATTCAAGTGAATTTTTACCGCGTTTCATAATAGTTGATGAATCCTGGACACCCCGGAAATGGACGAACGATCAAAACAGAGGACTTCTGAAGGCGAACGTACTCCAAAAAAGCCAAAAACGGTTCCGTCGGCCGGCAAAGTGATGACAACGATCATCGGACAGTACTATGCCAACTTATTGGATAAATTTAATGCAGAATTGATGGAAAAATGGCCCATTTGAAGAAGAAAAAAATACTGTTTCATCACGATAATGCACCGGCTCATTCGTCCGCAGTAGCAACAGCAAAAGTAGCCGTATTGCGATATGAAATGCTTCCTCATCCACCCTATCCTCCAGATTGGGCTCCGTGCTATTATTTCTTCTTTCCTAATATGAACAAATGGGTCTGCGGTAAAAGATTTTCATCGAATGAAGAAATTATCGATGCAACAAATGCCTATTTCCAGGGTTTGAGAAATCATATTTTTTGGAAGGGTTGAAAAAGTTGGAATATCGTTGGGAAAAGTGCATCGCACTGAAAGGAGACTACGTTGAAAAATAAATTCAATTTTGACAAAAAAAAACAAGGATTTCATTTCAAAGTCGCTGACTTATCGAACAGCCTACGTATTCACTATGGAGCCCCTATTCAAATCATATTATTATACATATATACATATATATAACCACGTCTTAGTTTCGCATCTGTTTAAAGTAATCTCGTCAATAATCCATAGCTAATATATTTCCAGATAACCTCCAGAATCAAGGCAAAAAAAAGAAAATCTTGCCAAGTATAGCATAGTGCAGTAGAGCTGTGAAGTTTAAATATAAGGTAGAAACACCTTGAAACAGATCATTAGGTTAACTATTAAGCAAGAGGAAGTTGTGAGAGAGCTTACAACTTGGCAGAGTACCTCAAGGTTGCTCTTTGTTACTTCTACTATTTGTTTTGGTTATCAAATACTATTGATGCTATGTACGGATATCTAATGACGAAAGCATGCTAAAGCATTTGCAAAGAACAAATGTTCTACAATTTATTTTATGGAATGGAGGATTTTTATTACTATTACAATACATGAGACGCCCACTTGCCAAATCGGTTAACTCCATAAAACAAAAAGCGTCGAAATGTGATGAAATAATATTCGTATAATTCGTTCGATGGCCAACAAAATTTTGTCATTACCAAGTTAAAAGCTTGCCATTAGGGAAGTTCAATATGAATATACAAAGTACAAATACACTCTATGAAGTGTTTTAACACATAAATTAAAAAACAAAGTTAAAAAAGTGGAGTTAATCGATTTGGCCTGTCAACGGCTCACATCTGAGATGCACTGAAAGTCCAAAGAACACCAAATGACGCAATGATCTAAACAAAATTGTTTATCTTCTCAAACTATGAAATACTTTCGCTTCAATGCCAAGCGAGTACAGTACGCATAGTGCATTACAATTTCTAACCTCTATCTTAGGATCAACAGAATCAACCCATAGACATTAAGGCACGCCCACAAAGTCACATATTTGTTGACGACATGCATCTATATAGTCAACTGTTTACAAAAGTGGCACGGATTGGTTGGTGATGATTAACGATTATAGGGAATGAATTGGAGAATAAACCTAAATGATTAGTAGTTGTATGCTTAATATTAATATAAAATAGAAACCTAAACATAAAAGCATATTGTTCATTGGTAACCAGAAAAGTTTTTATCAAATTATGGCCTATAAAAATGACTATAATACGATTTCTTACAATCTAAAATAATCCGTAAAAAAAAAAGTTAGAAAAAAATACAAATTCCTAAACCATCTGTCAGAACTCAAATCAATAAAAAAAAAAAAAAGGCAGACAAATTTTGCGCAAAATTAACTTAACGAACAAATTCTAACTTAAAATTCAGTCTTAAGACAATTAAAAATTAAAATTACAAAAAAAAAGAAATAAACACATGGACAATTATAAAACGTTGAGTGTCTTAAAAAATCAGTCAGCAGAAGTATATAGAGATCAGGATAAAATGGATTTTTTAAGGAATTAAGGAGTAATTTTTTTTTAAGGAATAAATTAATTTAATAATTTTATTATGTATAGTTTTCTTTTTCTCTTTTTTTGGAATAATGATCTAAAATAAGATTTTTTCGATTTATCACCAATTAGTTGCGCTTAAATCAATTTTTCTTTAATTAATTATTTCTAGGCAAATTTTTAAAAATGGAAATTTAAATTTAATAATTATTAAAAAGTCTTATAAAATACATATAAGAACGTTTTTTTTTTTTGTATATGGCGAATGTTTACTAAAATAAATACAAAAGCAGCACATTTAGGATTCGTTTTTAGGTCACAAGACGAAGTACGAAATTTTCTTTAAACGGTAAATAAACAAAAAAAAGATAGTAATAATATTTAGTCATTAAACAATTATTATGTTCTTAATTGGGCTAGCAGTTCTTAAGTTCATACCCATAACCTTTTGCAGAGCTGTGTGTGTATGTGTGCTTAGAAGGCCTTCTCGGCTTCAATTTTTACTTCTCGCTGCTGAGAATACTTGGAACGTCGTTTGCTGGCCAATTGTGGTAAATTAGAATGATGCTTGCGTACGTGTACACCTAGATTTCCTCGCTGTTTGGATTTGTAGGGACAATAGGGACACTGATGAGCTGGTTCCTTACCGCCACATTCAACATTTTCATGACGACGTAGGGTGGATTTCCAACGATATTTCTTACCGCAGTGACGGCACTGATATGTCGGTTCTTCGCTGGGGTTAGTGCCGCCATAGTCACTAAGGGAGTATTCAAGATTTCTCAGAGCTTGCGCTTGTGCGGCCATCATATATTTCTGCGATTCATCGGACATATAGTCAGCTGTAGATGGTGGCATTGATAGATTGGCCTGATTGTTGAAGGAGGACTTTGAACCCTCAACCAGGTGGATATCCTCGAAACCAGAATACCGCCCATCATCATCATCGTCGTCATATTCTGAGTCACTCTGCTCATTTTCATTCTCTGAAGAGCGATTTTCTTTACGAACGAAGTTATCAAAGAGCAAGGGTTTGTTTTGCCCGCTCATGGGTTGAACACTACCCCCAGATTGGTTGTTATGAGCTAATGGTGCGACGGATGACTGTTGCTTCAGAATATCTTGAACTCTCAACTGTTGTTGGAAATTATGATACCCATCGCGGAGTAGTGCGGCAGCTATAGCTGCAGCTGCAGGAGCTGCTGCAGACATTATCGGAGGCTTGATGACCGAAGCTGTATTCGAAACAATAGACGGTTTGATATCGAGTGGAGGCACTACAACTGAAGTCGGTACTCCATGAGTTGGAGTGTTCTCCATGTTGGCTACAGCAGCAGCAGCCGCGGCTGCTGCGCTAGTTTTATTCATTACACTTGAGTATTTGATTCTTGGATGAAATGACGAAGTGTTCTTCTTCCCTGAGAAGGCGCTGTTAATAGCGCTCATTTTGTTGGTATTTGTCATTTCATCACCATTCGAGTTTTTTGGAGCCGTAGTTGTCTTTGAAGTTTGTGGCTCATTGGGTATTCCCTTATGCATAGACTCACCCTCTCCTCCGGCGGCTGCATCAGCTGAGGATGGAGATTTCTGGCGAAATGATTTCTCTGTGTCTTGAGTCTTTGGCGCTTTGGCTGCCGCATTAGCACGATAGAACTCATACAGCATGTCTGAGACATCGGAAACGGAGAAACGTTTCTTGTTGCCATTAATATGTGCAGCTGCCCCAGCATCCATGCCATTCATTGAGTGCCTATTAGGGTTCCTTTGTAGGTTGTCCATAGCAGGATGTTTTAGCTCCTTGACAGTATTGCTAACTTTTTTGCTCAAATCTTTGATTTTTTCAAAAAAGAAAATTAAAAAAAAAAAAAAAAAAAAAAATAAATTCAATTAAAAAATTAAAATTAAAAATAAAATGAGAATTAAATGTATATAGGCATGAAATGAGCATAAAATGTATGTGTAGCAAATGGAATGAAAAATGAAGAGATAACTTAAAATTAATGCATGCAACTACCATACAGAAACACACACAAATAAAACAAATGTATTGATATAAAATTAAAAACAAAATTAAACCTTTTACTTCTTGGTGTAAACTAAAATATAAAAAATAATAATAAAGTGGTTTAAAAATTATATAAAAATTTAAGAAAACATAAAATAAAATTGAACTCAAATTTTAGTAAAAATTGTTTATTTGTTGATTTTTTATTTTTTTTTAATATGAATTCGAATGATGAAAGCAATTAGGAGTGTACTCTGTTTTTTTTTTTTTCGCTGATGATGGTGATGGCGATTATGATGAGGCGAGCGAGCGATTGTTTGTTTGGAGTAACCACTTTCCACACACACAACTATTTTGGTTTCTTGTTATATATATTATTTTTTTTTTTTTGTGTTTTGTTAGCAAATGTGAAAAGCCCTTTTACCAATGATTTGTTTTTGATTTTTTTTCTGTTTTTTTGGCTGTTGCGAATGGGTTACCTGTGATTTTACTAAATTGGTAACTTAACCTATGTATTTACTGAGCACTAGTAACTTCTGCTGCATTAGAGGATGAACGAGATTTAGTAGAGTTCATCTCTAATGCAGAGATAGCCAGATCGTAGTAAAAGCGGTTAGATACCAGTGATGACGAGTCGCAGTGGCAATATGGTGACCTAAAAATAAAATAGGTTAGTAAAATGGTAAAATGCGGTGATGATAAAACATAGATTAGAAAAAATGTTTACCAAAACCATCAAAATGATATATGAACCTGAAAAGAAAAAAACACAAATAATATTAGTACTGGGATAAAAAAAAAAGTAAGTGAATCCATATGTAATTTCGTCAGTAAAATCGGTGAGTTTTGAAACACCTGAGCGTGATATGCAGTCTTATTATTAATACGTCAGTAAAGAACTAAAAAGAAAAAGAAAATGAATTAATGAAACAAAAAGAAATAAATAAATTAAAAGAATACAAGGTTAGGTTAGGTTAGGTTGAGTAGGGTTATAAGGTTATCATAAGACACTAGGTTAGGTACCAAAGTGGGCCCATCGCGATCCCTAGGGAGCCTTCACGGCAAAAAGACCTAAACCAATTCTCTTACACACTTAATTTCTCTACAGAATTTGAAGATATGATTATTGTGGTTTCGGGACCTTACCTCTTCCAGGTTATCGAAGAAATATCTTCCAAGGTACTTTAGCCTTGGCACTCACTGAGTATATGTGTTATATCCTCCGAGATATGTAGGTCATTGCAGTACCTACAAACATCTGTACTTGATAAACCCAGTATCATAGCATGCTTCCTTAGAAAACAATGGACAGAGAGTATTCCTATCACTGTTCTTAGTCCTGACGTTTCTAGTTTTATGATCTCCCCAGATTTCCTAAGGTCTAACACAGGCGACAAGGCCTTAGACACCTTATGACCTTCTAAGTTAGACCATCTTAAATTAGAGTTGATGATTCTATCCCTAATAATTCCCAAAGCTACACACTTTGGTGGTTTAATGTTACCGAATATGTCCCTATGCGGAAGTTCTGCTCCTCTTTTGGCCAGCTCGTCGGTCTTTTCATTCACCCTAATTCTTTAATTTAGTTATTACAATGTCGTATTTTACGTACAAAGTACGTACGAGTGTGCACCTAAATACGACCATGGTAGGATTCGACTGTCGTATACGAGTTGAAGAATTGGGGTGATTGCCTTCTATATCGCCTTCTATATTGCCTTAGGCATTGTGCGGCAATTCCTGACAATCTCAGATTTAGTGACACAAGACTCTAGCGCCTTTAGCGCAGCCTGACTGTCAATGAAGATGACGATATTCTTGTTGGATATTGATCCAAAAAAAAAGAATACAAACAGGAATGGATATGTATATCGGGAAGTAAGCGAATGAAAAATGACGATCGGAATGGTGGCGAGAGTGATGGGAGGTGACTTTTACTCGAGTGTTTCGAGTAACTTAGTTTTAACTCGTGCTCGAGTTAGTCCATTCGAACTCGAGTAGCATAACTGATAACAGTGAAAAATTCAAAATAGCGTCAAGAAAGGCAATCTAAGGCTGGCAGAATTAATTGTCAATTGTCATTCAATTGTGACATATTTGCTTCTTATAAGCTTACTGAGATGCAGCAACAATGTGCCAGGATGTACCAGTGGTAAATGAAAATGATGAGGAGTTGTTAAAAGTTTTGCGGAAATAAAGTGAAGATGCCTGTTTAGCTGAAGTCAAAAGAAAAAAGAATACACTTCGATGTACTTTTCGAAAAAAGTTAAAAAAAATCAGGCAATCCGAATCGTCTGGTTCTGGATTAGACGACGTGTATGTTTCTCCGTTATGGTGGTTTGAATCGGTGAACTTTTTAAGCCATCTGGAGAAACCAGTCCGCACCCTAAGAGGATAGACCCAACAACGAACAAGAAAAATTGAGAAAATTTTCGAAAAAATGTCATTCCTGGAATGATAATGGGTTATCGTGAATACATTTTTCCCCCGAACAAAAATTAGATATCTTCAAAAAAGAGAAAACAATTCTCCGGAAAAGAAATAGGTATCATGATATTTAATTGTTGCCCAATGAATTTGTTCCCTTCCTCCTTCGGGGGAAAAATTCCGAAGGAAAATTTATTCACCATAACCCTGAGTGTATAGTCTAAATTTCACATCTGACAATCTGTCAAGGTGGATGCGGAAAACGTTACCTCCTACTAAAGAGCGAATAATAAATAATAAAAGTCAAAATAATTGACTTTCCTATCCTAAGAAGCCTTAACCTATCCGGAGTAAGTTCTAACTCCTAAGTTGTCTGATTGCTAATTGGACGTGCGAATCAAAACTAACCTTACTAAATGCTCAAAAGAGGATTGGCTGAACTGTCCCCGGAGTACCCGAACAACGAAACGCGCTCATGTTCTAGTCCTGCTTCTGTGCGAAAAGGGATTGATACTGGAAAATATCGCTGCTACTCGTATTACCATTGACAAGTTAAGGGAAATTTTAGATGAGAAGAATAAGGAGCTCGTTTATACACTAGCATCGAAGTGTATCTGATCTGCAGTTACTTTGTTCTGAGCTATCTGCCCTGAAAGTCAGCGAAAGTTCTATTTAGCCTAAAATGAAATGATAAGATATTCAGTTTAATTCAATTTCAAGTTTCAATTCCCATTTTCGTTGTATTTGAATTGAGGGATCGAGTCAAAATCGAATCGAAGGAGGATTTAATTTGACACTTCTTCCCCTGTGCGTGAGATAGGTATGCGAAACTATTTACCCCTATCCGCCATTTGTTGAGTTGGCGAAAAAAGCAACCCTTTTCTTCTGCCGGGTGGCCTTTTTTCTCTACTCTACCTGTCAAACTCGATCTTTCGATCCGCGTTTAAATGCAAAATCTCAACTCGGTCACAAAAATTGGAGTCAATCCTATTTCAATCTGATCTGAACCGAATTGAGTTCGGACTCAATCCGGCATGTAAACGTAGTGAAAGTTTTACTTACTTACTTATCGAGCTACGGATCTAGAAACGGTCTTAAAAAATCATTTAGTTACAAAAAAATGGGTTAATCCAAAAAAAACATCTATGTGCATTAGATAAAAAACATTTCGTAAAGAATGGAAATCTCACTAACACGTACATATGTCATACCGATTGCATCCTAATTTATCAGATTTGTTGACCTTTTCTCATTTGAAAAGTCTATATCTGGACAGTCTGAGTTTTTTGTTTTACTCAGCAATTCGCAATCGCGTCCTCCATCAACGGATGACTGGTGACGTAATTTGTACTGTGTTGATGGTAGATCTAGAAACAATATACCTATACATACAAATTACGTGAAGATTTATCCGTTCACGGAGGACGCGATTCGACCCCAGATTTGTCACAATGAAATGAAGTTCCATATTTATTTATTTATTTATCTACGGAGTTGATCTCTTACAGATTTGGCGCAACAGCTCATGAAGGACCTGAGCTCAGCTTCTCGCAACCACTCGTGTTGCGTGCGTTATATTTTTCGCACGAATAGAAGGGACGTACAGTTTTGTGCCGTATCCGAAGGGCAATTCTTATTTTGTTTTCGAGAAACGAGAGGTGGTGCCGTGAGAATATGTTTGGTGTTTTCTGCGATTCGTACATTGAACCTCACGAGCAGTGATCCGACACAAAAGCTACTGGGCCACGGCGTCCACGGTTTTATATGGCGCGACGCTTTTTTCACAAAGTTTCACAAAAATATATTGAAACGATTAAACCCGTTGATTAGATTCTTTTTTCTTTTCTGTCAACATTTTGTCACAATAAAAGAGTACTTTGAAAACATTTAGACATTAGTAATTTCATTCTTACTTAAAATTCAGCCATGCGTTGACCGAATGTGGTCTAGATTTTGTCCGGTCATCAGCTCGGTTTTTCAGGACTTTGTTTTTGAATGTAGATTTACTTCCCAAAATGTCTGACCGTACTGCCAGAAATACATATTATTATCAGATTTGTTGTACTGTTATACGAATAAAAAGTTCGAAGATCCGTGGAAGCCTTCTCGTCAAGGAAACCATCTTACGAAAAATAGAGCTCGACCGGCTCAGCTAATATTGCCACGTTCAAAAAAGAGATTATTTGAACCTCGTTACAAAGCGAATATCAATGAACGTTCCAAAGGCATCGCGATGCAGGAGAGGTAGGTCGGTAAACGCATGGATCACACAAATGCGACGACATCGGCATTTCATTTGCCTCAGTAACCGAGTGATCCGAAATCGGGAGGCCTGCCGATATTTTCTGAGGCCAAGTAGGCGAACCCAACAGGCGGATCAGTAGAAATGCGATAAAGTGGGAGGGATAAAAATAAAAAATAAAAATGTTTGAGGCAACAGCTCCTTAAATGCCAGGGCCTAGCTTCTCGCAGCCACTCATGTTGTGTGCGTTATATTTTTCACACGAATGTAAGGGACCTACAGTTTAATGCCGTATCCGAAGGGCAATTTGGATTCAGAAGCTATTTCGAAGACAACAATACTCTCGGATGTTTGTCAGACGTTCGCGAGAGGTGGAACCGTAAAAAAAACTTGTTGGTGTTTTCTGGTATTCGAACTTGGAACCTCACACGCAGTGATCCGACACACTAACCACTTACGCCACGGCGCAAAGTGGGAGGGATATCATACCTTATTTTGGGATCATAACCTCGCCGAAAAAGGAAGAAGCTCGGATTTGTTGTACTAGATTAAATCGGAAGTTCTATTACCAGTATCAGAATATGGAAGTAGTTCAAAAACGTAGTATCTGTCGGTTATATTAACTCGGATTCATGGAACAAGTCATAACCGCGCTACAGGAACTACAGTTTGAAATGACAAAGAATTCGAAATGTTTGCTTTAAAAACCAAGCAAATGATGAAAAAATCCAAATGAGGATGTCTCAGGAGAAGATCGTGAGCCGGTTAAATTAATTTATCCTCGAGTTCGTCGTGTCGATTAAATTTTTCAAGGTAATAGGTAGTAAATTTGAAAAAAATAAAAAATAATAATAATAATAACAAAGTAGTTTCTTTTGGTGTCATTTCTAACACTTTGACACACTTTCTGGATATTGTCGTACCAATGTTTCCAATTTAATTCTGAAGTGGGTTATCTTCACAACCTACTAACAACAGTTAGCATAATATCTTATATATTATTACGTGAACATGAAATTGATCGTACATTTTTTTTGTATTTATTATAAACGGAGGGGTATGAAACTTATATCATTCGAAAGGTACTGTGCCATAGATGTGCAGGTAAGAAGAATAATGTGTGTATATTACCGTGAAGTCAGGTAAAATTAGGTGAAGATACACACATATTTCTCCATACAAAACGCTTTTACCAATTAATTGAAAGCAATTTGATCACGTTCATGGCTGACCTTAGATCACTTTGCCTTCCCTGCACGGCAGAATGTTACAAAAAAAAGTTATGTAAACAAATACATAGCGTTTTTTCTATCGTTGTTTGTTTTTTTCCCCTTTGGTTGAATTTCAACCGTACGCGATACTAGTATAAAGTAATATACACACTTCAATACAATTAAGAAAGCTCCCTACTCGTACAACGTCGGGATAGTTTCAATCCTTTCGTGTTTTCGTGTGTCAAGCTTCAAAAGCACAAAGTGCAATTTCTAGCAGAAATTTGCACATTCTTCACTTCCATGCAAGGCAATCAATTAAGTTGCTTGGTATATTTAAATTTGCTCCTTTTGTCTCCAAAAATATATTTGGAATCGAACAGGAAAAAATTGCACAATTTCACTAATTCACTTTACCGACTAAATAATATCTTTTTTGGGGCCTTTAGTCGTTTATAGTTTAAAATTTTACTAAACCTTAAAACAGGAAGTCAAAATATTCCATGTGTGATCTTAGATTATCACTGTGATCCTTTTTTTTATGCAGCGTGACTTGAAATAATGCACATATACACTTTTTTGTAAAAAAAAAATTATCTCACAAAGTTGAAAGGTCAAACTAATTAAAATTATTACTCAAGTAGATTATAAGTAACAAGCAACTATTTCATTTAGCTTTAAACTTCACAACCCGATCATTTTTACAAAAAAAAATTAACATATTTATATAAAAAATTTTAACACTTTTTTCAATAAAATTAACACAAATTTAAATCACTAGAACCACTTTCATCTATCGTTGTAGAATATGTAAGAAGTTTATACATATTTATTTATTTTCTTTTAGTTTTTAAACTTTTTAAAGCTTAAGAAAACTTTTGGAAGCATCCGCGAACAATCGAACACTGCACCATACCGAAGCCCACACAACCAATACTAGCTAGGTTCTATCGATAACCTACAAAAACTTCCAAAAGATTTTTTTTTTTTTTATTTAGTTAGAAAATTACTTTTCATTTGTGAAATGCCTATGCAGTTGTTGTTTTACTCCTCTAATCCTCGACGACATCTGCTTACATTTATAAAGTGCACACATAAAATCCTAATACAACACAGATGCACTTGGTTATGCTACTATCGGATGCGTAAGTGTAAGTGCATCTATTGAAAGATCGTATCCCTAGTGGGAATATAAATAGAAATAATAATAAAATACATCCTGTATGTGTGCAACCCGCGCAGGCAGATTTATGCGGGTCACTATTTTTTTTTTTTGTGTACCCTTAGGTATAGGGTAAAAATGCATTTGATTATCAGGTAAGAACGAAGAAAATGTGTCAGTGGGATAGGTTAGTAAATACATTTTTACCGCAGAATTTTGTTATTCGAAATTGTAAATTAAGAATAAAGATTTGCTGTGCAGGTGGAAATAATCTGAAAATGAAATTTTCAATCTAAAGTACTCGAGCACGGTAAGAAATCCGCAAAAATTGGCTACAAGCAATGGCTATTAAGTAAGACCTCCCAAAAAGTAAATCCAAAATGATATCCACGTTTAAAAAGCACGTGAGACGGTTTCTTTGATAAGAAAGCATCCATACGGATCTTTGAACTTCTTATTCGATCAAGCTTTGTCACTACTGCCATTAAGTTAGTCTCATACTGTTTGTACATTGTCCAACATTGTGAACCGTATGTGAACGCTGGACGCACAACTGCAGTATACGAGTAGAGCCTGCAGGGGCATTTTTCGGTCACATAAGATAGCGGAGTTTTCCCGCCACTTCAATCGCCCAACGCTTACGCGATGATTGATGTCGTCATCACAGAATTTTTCTTTTTTTTATTTAAAAAAGGAAAGCCAAATCCCAGAGCACTCAGACTCGTCCATTGTACTACCAGACAGGAACCTTTCTTTGGCGCAGTGGTTGGAAAAATGGCAGCGAATGTAGTCATTCGCCTTGAAGCTTCCCAACAGTGGTCAAGAATTTGAATTTGGCCACGCTTCCATTCTGAATAAATTAAAAATGCCTCCTGAAAACACGGACTACACTATCCCACGTCTAAATTTTGATAAAAACTTCCTCATCACCGTCCCTTCTAGATCACTCTGGCAGGGTGATGCATTTTTAGAAGATGAGTCAATTCACTTCTACACTGACGAGTCACAAACCAAAGAGGGAGTTGGTGCAGATGTTTTCTCTGACAGGCTTAATCTTAAGCTCTCCTTACGTCTACCTAATCATTGTAGCGTGTTCCAGGCGGAAATAATGGTGATTAAAGAAGCTTATCTTGGCTTAAGAAAAACGTGATATCTGCTAGAGATATCCGCATCTTTCAGATAGCCAAACAGCAGTCTAATCCTAATCTCTATAAATTCATTAGTAGCTCTAGACTGCCGATCGTCTCTTACGGAGATGGCTGAGCTGTTCAATATTCACCTGTGTTGGGTGGCGGGGCATATGGACATTCCAGGGAATAGTAAGGCCGATGAACTCCCCAGAATAGGAACAACTATACCCATCCTGCCGGATAAAGGCACCCTAGGTATACCAATCGCTACTCGCAAACTTAAATTTAAGATTGGGCCTTATTTTGTACTGCTTTCGGATTCGGATTGCCATTCGGAAATGTAATCCAATTCTAAAATGAATTGGTATTTTGTATGGTTCTCGGATTGGGTGTAAGTGCTTCCAACTCAAAATCAAATATTTCCAAAAGTTAGATTGTCAAAACATCTATCAAACGTCACTTAAGTTACTTGGAAATTGAGTTTGTATACATTTGCTTTAGAAACGCAATACAAAATAAGGCCCCAGGATGCTGTCGAGAGTACAAATCTGAGGTGGACAAGTGAATCAACATGTCTAGCGACAAAACAAATTTGGCCGAAGCTGGATCTAAAACGTTCTAAGAAATTGATTTCTCTCAACAGATTGCATATCGGCGCTATAATAGGTGTCATCATTGGCCACTGTCTAATAACCAAGCGTGCTACAAGGCTAGGCCTTTTTGCGAACGTTTTTTGTAGAAGCTGCATGGATGAAAAAGAGGAAGAAACTATTCCTAAGCTTCACTTAGGAGCCTCCTATTACAACGACTTAGGCGACCTGATAGATATCGATACTAAGAAGCTCAAAATGGTTTCAGCGAGTAGACAGAGATATTTTCTCTCATGATCCACGTGGTATCACAATGGACCTACTATTGGTCTAAGTGTGTTGGCGATTCTCAGCTAGCAGCCACTTCAACCTAACCTAACCTAACCAAACCTAACGTAGTTGGAAACACTTCGATGTTATTCATTTTCCTTTATAGTCGGGTGACTGATGATTGCTGTTCCTACCTGGGGCTTGAACTTGCACACATCGGCTAGCGAGCAAATACGCTACCCATTGCACCGTTGCCACCCCTAATCCACCCCTAGTCATCACAGGATGCTTCGCTATTGATCATACGACTAGATCCCAGATATTTGAAATTTTTACACTTGGGAAGCACCGTTCCATTCAATATCTGGAATAGGCCTGAGTAGATCAGCGAACGGGCAGTATAAGCACTCTGTCTTTTTTGAACTAGTGCGATACCCATTTCCCTCCAAAACGTCCCCCCATGCATCAAGTGCTCGTTGCAGGAACGTACGATCCTCACTTTTGATGACACCATTGTATATATATAATCGTATAAAATGCATTATTGAGAAATTAGAAAGTTAACCATGCCTACGGTGTACTGTAGAGAAATTGAGCCATATTTTGAGATGAAATACTCGTAATAGGTTCACTTCTTGCCACAATGACAAGTCAAGTATGTTAACCCTTTCCTTAGTATCTACACTTTGACGCTCTCCATCGAAAATCGCTCTCCAAGGAAATCAAGCTCAGATATTACTTAAATTTAGAGTTCATTTTTTATCTAATACTAATCTTTGATAGAATCTAGGCGTAAGGTTGTGATTTGAAGGCAAACTTGATCTCTAAATTTTCAATCGAAAACAAGAAGATAATTATTGTTAAAGCCTGGATACAATACTAATAAAATCATGTAAGAAGTCAACTTTCTTGCGGGTCTGAAGATCTAAATTCAATTGAAACACTTAAAGCGGGCAGATGATGCTTTTCTAAGCAGCATAAGCAGGTCTATAATTACATTTTCCCGCATAAGAATGTAGCAAAAACTGTAAGCATTTCCTAAGATTTACGAGAACACCATGATCTTAATGTTTCAAGAGAGGAGCAATTTGATCAATTTAGCGCTTCAAAAACAATAATAAAAATAATAATGACTAGTATATGATTAGGATGAAACGATATCTGATTAGGATGAAACAATATCTGTCTGTCTTTTCCACTAATATTTCCAAAAAAAAAAAAAAAAAACATGCGAAAGTTTGACAAATTATTCTCAAAAGGCCTAAAAATAATGTTTAATCGTATCTCAATATTCGATTAAAGCTGAAAATATGTTTGCTGTTCATTTGACCCGCTGCTAAGTATATAGCAAAATTCTGACCCGGAAAACCTTAAGTTCATGGAGCCAGATGGTGACAAAAAATGGTACCTGCTTAGGTATGGGTACACCCTGTATAAGTAATACGTACCAATGGGGATTCCAGCCCGTAAGATAAGTCAAGTTTTCACATTAAGTTTGCATATGATACCATTTCCCGTCTCGAGCTCTAATATTTTATTTGGAAACAACTTTCTAGAATTTTTGGAAACATGTAGCAGATTTCGACAAGTAGATGCCCTGTCGTATCATTCTTTCCAATCTCGTGCTTGAACAGATAGTGTGCAAACCATTTTTTTTAGCCCAGAAGTTCATTGTTCTAAGTCTGTCTAGCTGCTGGGCTATGTAGACGTTATCAATGTAATCGGACAGTACAAATACGCCGTCACAGAGGTTTTCAAGGCGTTGAGCCTTAAGGTAAAGGGGGACAGACCCAACAGCACGTTAATTAACAGAGCTAAATATTAGAGTGATGAATATCAAATTCGAAGCACAGATTATGGAAAGGCCAAGTGAAAACACAAACAGACTTTAGAAAGACATAACTCAAAGTTCATTCAAAGAATCGTCACGTGTTTCATTGGAATCAAATGCTCCCCGAAGAAGACGAAATGTTCATACAGGTTAAGATCCAAAATTCTGCCACAGGGCACCTATCTAAGATACAGGGTTTCATTCTGATACTCAATTCCAATCGAAATTCATGCGAATTCATTCAACCGGAGTGACGGGTTACCACCTATAATTTGACGGTATTCATGTACAGAGAAGGAAACTGTAATTGAAAATTCGGGACAATTCCATCAAAATAAAGTCAATCAACTGAGAACAGACCAACTGGCAAAATTTTTGCGATGAAGTTGATGTCGAACGACTTTATAATACTTTTGTTGACAAAATGACAGACATATGCATACACACAATCAAGAAGCGTAGCAACTAACAAAAAGCCATTGATAACGCCTGATGTAGTTCAAATATGCCAGCGAAAGGAAAAACAGAAGGCGGAAAAACAACCCACTAAGACAATACTACAAAGTACATACAAGTTTAGGTTAGGTTAGGGTGGTTGTCTGTACCAAAATACAAACACGCTTATACCAGAAGAGCTCCATTGTGATACCGCTTTATCTAGCGCATAATCAGCTACATATGAACTTACTAAGAGAAACAACCGGAGCATTTTATACAGCGAAGAATAATTCTGACATCTCTATTCGCTAGGTCGCCAAGGTTGTCGAAGAAAAGTGCTCCAAGATAGAGTAGCCCTCTCTTAGATAGCACTGGACAGGTGCAGACGAAATGGAGGATGAGCATACAAACACTTTCGAAATTTCGGCAATAAAAATATTCAAGCATTAGTTACTATAAGATCCAATTTGCCAACGCTAAGAGCGACCCTAGAAAAGCATGGAGTATTTTGAATGAAGTCCTAGGGCGATAAAAACGGTCTATAGATGATGGGAAATTATAGGCCCATATCAATATTGCGTGTTATCGAAAAGTGTATGAAAGAAATGTTTGTTAATCGTTTAACCAACTTCATCAGGATAAACAAAGTTGTGCAATCAAATTAGTACGGTTTCCAGAACAGATAGCGTACTGGAAAACTACTAGAAAAGACCTGGGGTCGAATCTTGTCCTCCGTGAACGAATAACTTGTCACGTAATTTGTATGTACAATATTTTGTTACTAGATCTACCAACAACACAATACAAATTACGTTACTAGTTATCCGTTGACGGAGGACGCGATTCGACCCATGGTAACTACAGATCTACACAAGAACGACCACATACTAGTGATGTTCGTAGATTTCAGTAAGGCTTTCGATACACTGGTACACGATAAAGTTTAAGACAACCTATATAGGATCGAAATAAGAGGAAATGTGGCAAAATGGATAAAGAATTATTTAACAGGAAGAATATGTAGTAAGGGTCGACGTATCCAATACAATTAGCAGTGGTAAACAAAACGTCTGCGGTGTTTCACAAGGATCTAAATTAAGTCCAATATTTTGTACACTGTTTACCAATCATTTTCTACGTGTGCAGGAGTTTGATAGGGTTTCGCGACAATGCTACGATCACAGTTTAGTAATAAACTCTGAGAAAACCAATATAATGCACATAAGCACACCAAATAAACCAACAGGTGCTATACGTGCCTTTACCATAAAAATGAACACTATCCAACCACAAAAAGCAGCAAAGCTATTTAGATAGTTAAAAGTATCAAATATCTGGGAATTACCATAGACGATCATTTCTTTTGGCATGAGCGCATATGTTCATACATCGATTGCGACTGCAACTAAAAAGTGTTGTTTTTGCAATGAAGAAAGAGGCGCTACATGTGTGCTACATGTCCAGAAGCTGGTTTACTATTCTTTTGCTGAGATGTGGCTTATTAGCACGGGGAAATGAATCAAAAACACACACTGGTAAGATTCTAAGCCTTTCTAGTTGAAATCATTAATGACAAAAACGTTCTAGATATCAGGCATATACCTAAGATGGCAACAGTACTATAGAATATTATGATGACCCCCATTTTCAACAACCGATACGTCATAAACAAAATACAAGAAGACGATCCCAACAACTGTTTCAAATGCCGGCAATCTACAACAACTACGGGCGAGGACAGCTCATCTACATTATGTCAACTATAATAAATTCACTGTCAAGCAACTTCAAAAATATTCTGAATTTTAAAATGCTTAAAAAAGAAATAAAATTGCACTTTATAAACAAAAAAATACTGTGTTTCTCCTAAATATGTCTAAGAATTGTGGCTGTAAAATTGTCTGACAAAATATGTTGATTGTATGAATTTGTATAACTTTCAATTCGAATCGAGTTTGAGCATATGGGTGACCGGCGAAGAATATTCGAGATTTTGAATCCGTAAACATCGATCGAATAATCACCACAGTAGACGGACCTACTTATTGGCATAAGTAAGTCCTAGCCTTAGCTGGGGCAGCCATTCTACTTAACACTGCCGCCTTGAGTTTGGGATTCAAATGTTTCCTTCTTTAAATGTATGTACTTCTAGTTCATTCTAGTTAGGTTAGGTTAGGTAGAAGTGGCTGCCAGCTGAGAATCGCCAACAAACTTAGATCAATAATAGGTCCATTATGATACCATGTGGATCATGGGAGAAAATCTCTCCCTACTCGTTAAAAACTATTTTGAGCTTCTTATGAAGCGTAGGAGGCTCTTAATATCGATATCTATCAGGTTGCCTCTACCGTTGTAATAGGGGGCTGTTAAGTGAAGCTTCCCTTACGGGCGAGAGATGGGCAAAATTAAAGAAGATGAGGAATAGTTTCTTCCTCTTCTTCATCCATGCAGCTTCTACAAAAGTTGTCCAGCCTTGTAGAATGCTCGCCTATTAGACAGTACCCAGCGACGACACCTATTTAAGCGCAGATATGCAATCTATTGAGAGAAATCAAATTCTTAGAATGTTTTACATTCAGCTTCAGCCAAATCCTTTTGTCGCTAGACATGTTGATCCACTTGTCCACCTAAGATTGCACTCTCGATAGCATTCATCTCAAAATTAAGTTTGCGAGTAGCGATTGGTATACCTAGGTATACCATGTATAACCACGAGATCTGATATGGGTGGCGCTAAAACATCGATTGCTCCCAGAAACCTATGTACAGATGATCATGGACATGTACGAAAGAGCAAAGACAAGACTAAGACGCCCCGCTGGAGTAACCGAAGAGTTTCCAGTCAAAGTCGGAGTGCACCAAGGAAGCATCTTAAGTCCTTTGCTCTTTATTACAGTCATTGACTATCTGCTTGAAGGTAAAGTGACGGACCCCAAGGTACATCAGTTATTCTTTGCTGACGATAGAGCCATCATAAGTAAGGATCCTACATCCCTGCAACTAGCACTTGATGTGTGGGTGGACGTTTTGGAGGGAAATGGGTATCGCATTATTTCAAAAAAAGAGAGAGTACTTTTGCAGCCCGTTCTCTGATCCACTCAGGCCTATTCCAGACATTTATTTGAATGGAACAGTGCTTCCCAAGTGCGGAAAGTTCAAATATCTGGGATCTTTGATCAATAGCAAAGCAACCTATGATGACGACATCAATCATCGCGTAAGCGTAGGGTGGATGAAGTGGCGAGAAAATTCCGCTATCTTCTGTGACAGAAAAATTCCACCTAAGTTGAAAGGAAGGCTCTACACCGCAGTTGTATGTCCAGCGCTCACATACGGTTCACAATGTTGGACGATGTACAAAACGCATGAGAGTAAATTAACGGCAGCTGAGATGAAGATGCTTCGCATGACAGCAGGAGTGGCAAAGCTTGATCGAATAAGAAGTTCGAAGATCCGTGGAAGCCTTCACGACAAGGAAACCATCTTACGAAAAATAGAGCGCGGCCGGCTCAGCTGATATTGCCACATCGCGAGCCAGGAGAGGCAGGCCTTTAAACGCCTGGATCACACAAATGCGACTACATCGGCATTTCATTGGCCTCAGTAACCGAGTGACCCAAAAATCGGGAGGCCTGCCGTTATTTTCTGAGGTCAAATAGGCGAACCCCACAGGCTGATCAGTAGGAATGCGGTGAAGTGGGAGGTTTATAATCCCTTGTTTTCGGCTCTAAACCTCGCCGAAATAGGAAGAAGAAGAAGATTGGTATACCTAGGGTGCCTTTATCCGGCAGGATGGGTATAGTTGTTCCTATTCTGGGGTTTTCATCGGGCTTGCTATTCCCAGGAATGTCCCTATGCCCCGGCACCCAACACAGGTGAATATTGAACTGCTCAGCCATCTCCGTAAGAGACGATCGGCAGTCTAGAGCTACTAAGGAATTTATAGAGATCGATTCCATGGATTAGATTGCTGCTTGGCTGTCTGAAAAGATGCGGATATCTCTAGCAGATATCACATTTTTCTTAAGCCAAGATAATACTTCTTTAGTCTCCATTATTTCCGCCTGGGATACGCTACAATGATTTGGAAGCCGTAAGGAGAGCTTAAGATTAAGCCTGTCAGAGAAAACAAATGTAGCAACTCCGTCTTTGGTTTTTGACCCAACCGTGTAGATAGAGGAAGTTTAATAGAAATAATTAGTTAATAATATACCTACGACAAAGACTTAGTTTGCTTAGCTCGAGACGGCAATCTACCAGTCGATGAGTTAGTTCTTAGGGTGCATAATCATCGGTCAAATATTAAATGCAGTCTTTCCTATGCTTTTTTTTCTTATCACATTCTGGAATGTAGCACAAGGACACCAAGGTCGTCAATACATTAGTGAAGCATAAATATGTACAGTGTAATACTAAATAAAATCAATTTTTTTTTTGTTTAGAAAAAGGCAGACGTTCATATAACTTTTTATATGGAATTTGTTTTCAAGAAATATTTCCATCGTTAGAAGCCTGTACATCTTAAGTCATCCCTTCCAAGTTCTTTATGTATGTATGTAATACGAAAAGTTTATTTATTTAATCCTGTTTTACAAGACTTTGATTTGGAAAACCCCAAACACATTTTTGTTGATTTTCTTACATAGCACGCATACACGCATAGGCACACATCAATAACCCATATCTAATTTTGTGATTCATCTCAAGTGTACAACAAGTTCAGGTAGTTTTCCCAAATACTCAATTCTTCCCCAGCTTAAGGGAATAAAAACAGACTTCGGCTTTATGGTCCTAAATTGCACTTTAGGTGTGTGCCTGCTTCTCAAGCGCTTGATTGTATAGTTAGTTTTTTTTTTTTTATTATCCAAAAGGAAAGGAGAAAATAAAAAAAAAAAAATAGCTTATAGATACGAAATAAAGAATGCAGGCACCACAGGGGCGTAGGCTGGGATTAAAGGAATGATAAATGAGTTTCCGAGCGCATAGGACAAGCAAAAGTATCTAGGTTTCTGGGAAAACTTTATTTTCTTGTGTGTTACATGTCCGAAGGGTAGATACAATTCATCTGCGCGCATGTGTATAAGTGGTAAGATAGAGATGCAAGCACTGAACTGAGATAAAATGTAAAAACGATAGTGATCTTACTTTTGAAAAAAAAAACTTCTTGAAATTGTATTTATAGAAAACGCGAAGATATGGAATGCATTTGATGATGATTTCAAGTTAAAGTGTCCTTGTGGTGGAAGTTTGTTTGGTACAGTTCTTACAAAAGATTAGATTTCTGTTTAGCACCTGCTTGAAGTAGAACTGGAATTTGTTTCTGAAAATGGATGTGAAAATGTCATAGAAGCATAGTTTGTGAAGATAAATCTAAATACGATGGAAATATTCTCCCTGGACTAATATCATATGGCGAATTTGCAACAACCACCATAGATATTTGTCAATTTATGCTTCCAAATTCTTCTTCTTCAAATCCCATCCAAACACATATGTATGTACATACATATCAGTTTAGCATAAGAGAATGAATTAATGGACCAACACAGAAGAAGATACCCATGCTGGATGCACATACTGATGTGCATTGATTGCCCTTGAACTTGATCCATTTTAGTTATATTTATGTTTTTCTCTCTGTTCACCAGGCCAGAGCGTAATGTGTGTCAGTTTAGGTGGATTCCGGTTTTTTTTTTTTTTTTAGATACTGTATTTAGATACTTTGGGAGAGATGAGATGGAAAGTTATGGCACGAAGAAAATGTGATGGGGAGTAGGAAAATAGACACATCATGATATGAACACAAGATGTAACAGTGGAATGAGGAGCATTATCAGAGAGGGAAAGTGAAAATTAAAGCACATACGAGTATATGACGCGTGTACGTCTGCAAATGGTTACAATTTCAATTACGTATTTTAAAAGAACTACTTGTACATAACTAAGCTGTGGGATGTGATGAATTTGTGTGACTGCAGCGTTATCCAGAATAATGCTGAATATTTGAAGACCTAGACAACGCAAGAGGCTACTTCTGTTAAGAGTGGTACAGTCCAATGTGGGCCAAAGCAGCGACAATTAAGTCTTACGCCAGGAGGGTTAACCAATTACGCTCAGGGTGTGCTGTTTCGGACGGCGGCAGATAATGCTATACATATGTCATTGCGGGTATGCTACCAGCAGATATCTTAACTAGCGAACTACAGGGGACCTATGATACCAATATTCAGGAACCCCGAGCTTTAGTCAAAGATATCAAATTGGAAGAAAGACAGCGAAGCATGAGAGCATGGCAAGAGAGATGAAACCAGTCATCGAAGGGAAAATGAGCCCATCGACTCATAGGCTATGTTAAGTTAGGTTAACGTGGATCCAGCCTAACTTAAACCAGGAGAGATGCATTGTGGTACCACATTGATCTATGATTTCCAAAAAACTACCATTGAAACCAATTGGAGCTTTTTATAAAGCGCTGGAGGCTACTGATGTTCACGTTAGCCAATTCGCCTAAACTGTCAAAGAAGTAGGCTCATAAGTGCAATCTTTTACGAGCGGAGAGAGCCTGGCACGTAGAATAATTTCCTCCTCCTCCTCCTCGTCCATACAGCTTCTACAGAAGTCATTTGCGAGAAGGCCTAGCCTGATGGCATACCTTCCAATGATGCAGTGCCCCGTAAAAATGTTGTAATGAGCGTTCAATTTTGTCTAATTAAACCGTTTTTGATCCAGCTTATGACAGATCTATCTAGTAAAGAGGCACGTAGTGGTGCCTGCCCACCATATCCCATTTGATAGTATTGAGCTAAAGCAACAATTTGACTGTAGCGAGATATTTGTATCACTTTGTTCAGTGAAATCGATAGGAAAATCCCAATTCCTTGGAACGTCTCTGTGTCCCGGCACCCAAATGTGGTAAATATTGAATTGTTTAGCCATCGCGTTAAAAGGCAGGCGACAATTTAGAGCAGTTTTTGAATTGAATTGAAATTCCAATGATTTGATCACGCTTGACTATCAGTAAAAATGGTGATATCCCGATTAGATATCGCATTATCTTTAGCCACGACAAGACTTCCTTTATCGTCATAATCACCGCCTGAAAAACACTGCAATGATTGGGAAGGCGGAAAGAGATACTGATGTTTAGATCATTGGAGAAAACACCCCATTATACTCCCGATTCCATTTTGGATCCATCTATGCAGAAGCATATGGATCCCTCTTGTAACCCCAGATCCTTCTCTCAATCAAGTCTGGAGAGGATACGATACGGGTTGCAAAGGTTTTATCTAACAGAATTTGTAGAAGTATGTATTCGGTGTCTTATGGAAGGAATTCAAGATTGTTAAGAATAGAGGAGTATCCGGTACTTAGACTGGACCACTGAGATATGACCTTCATGAATATATGGCCTTTATACCGCACATCTTGCCACTTGTTTGCTATAAATATTCAAAGGTGGCAAGTGAAACAAAATGTCTAGAACCATTACTGGGGTGGTTCTTAGTGCTCCATTGATGCAAAGCCAAACCGACCTTTGCACACGGCTAAGATAAGGTAGGTGAACAGCTTTTCCAAGGCTGTCCACCAGACGATCACGTCATATATGAGTATGGACCTGATGACGGATACATAGAGCCAGTATGTAATTCATAGCTGTATTCCCATTTATTTCCCATTGCTTTCCTTACACGGTCTAAGATATTGAGTTTCCGGCTAAGTTTTTTGTCAAAAATGAGGTCCAAATAGTTGACTTTGTCAACGAGTGACAGACTGGTGGCACATAGTCTTGAAGGATCGAAATGCGGAATTTTGTATTTCCTTGTGAAAAGAACTAGTTCCGTTTTTTGTAGGTTGACACCGATACCATATCCTTTAGTCCATTTAGAAACCCTAGAGAGATCGTTTTGCTAAAGATATTTGAGCATATTAAGGTGTTCACCCGAGACAGCTATAGCAACATTGTCCACATAAGCAATTACTTTACAGGCTCATATCGTATCGACTCATACCAAATATACAAAAATGGATGGACCAGCGTACCTAAACAGGTTTGGGCATGATGAACCTTCTATCTGTCTTAACTGCGAAGAAGCGATAGATGATACGCAGCAAGTGTTTTTTCAATGTGCGTATTCCGTATGAAACACAGACTTCTGAAGGAAAAAATTGAAGAAACACCGACTTCTAAGAATATCATGAACCATATGATGGCATCGAACGCAATATGGCATACAGTGAAACAGGTTACAGCAATAATCTTGAAGGAACTTCTCCGGTCGGAGGCACTCAGAAAGAGCTACAACCTAAGCCAAGCACAGACGTTTCCTATAGATCGAGGAACGGCAAACGCTGAACCAGAAGCAACAAATACAGTAAGTAGAGCATAAATTGCTAACCAGCCCCACAATGAAATACCAAATGGCAGTCCCGCGAGGAGAGCATTTGAAATGTGTACGACATGGCTTAGTGCGTAGGTGTATTCCTGGCATCAGTAATCAGGTTTGCGAAGTATGCATGGTAGTAGCCCTAGCTACTGGCATATTTAGAAGGCTACACATCCAACAAAATAAATTTACAAAATGTATCTTGGAATTCGCTAAAAATACTGTCGTATATGAACGTATACACGACAATATACTACAGTTACGATAGTGGCTAACATTTTCCGAGCATTACGTGTGGCAAAGCTTTGAATTGATGCTATTGTTCTTCCGAAAGCACACCATTTTTTTCTTCCTACCCGCGCTACCGACACGAAGTATAAGTGAGCCATTTAAAAATGTACGAATATTTATGTATGTACTCGTATGTATGTAAATAATTTTTAGCCACAAACTTCTAATGCTTTTTCTTCCTTTTCCAGCGAGGTTATGATTCGAAAATAAGGGATCATAACCCTCCCACTTCACCGCATTTCTACTGATCCGCCTGTGGGGTTCGCCTATTTGACCTCAGAAAATATCGGCAGAAAGTAACGTCGTCAATTGCCACGCTTATGGTTCATGGTTCAAATCCTGGCGTCAACAAGCACTTATTTATTTCTCATGAAATATATGTATAAAGTCAGTGCGATCAACTGCGAAGCTTGTATGAACACTACTGGGAAGGTATAACACTCTCAGTAGCTTGATCATATGGCTGGAAATTATTCGCTCTGTTGGATGATTGATTTGGCTATGACGTCGGTAAACGCAAAAAAAAAACTGTGAATCAGAAGCAAGGACAAAAAATAACAAAAATCTCCCCAGTTATATTGATGACACCCCCGGAGTTGCTCTGAAGCATACAAAAAAACAACTGAGCTTCAAACCACTACACCAAATTTTTCTCTCTCTCTCTCTATTTATCCTTTCCAACGCTCGCACTGTGTAAAAACATGCTAAGGGTATTCATAACCCCTTGAGTGCGTGGAAATTATAAAAAAAAAAACAATAACAGAAAAGTTATAATCCGTCTACACAGATCGGATCATATTACGAGTATACCCTCTCTCTTAAAACGTCATTTTGTAGCATTTTATCTAATTTTTATTGTTATTGAAATGCAAATATATAATTTTTAACTTAGAAATAAATTTTATTAAAATTCTTTTTTTTTTAGAAAACGTCCGCAAAAAGTGGTCCATGTAAGACTTAAAAAACGTAGGTCCTGCTTCCCCTTGTGGGCCTTTGGGCCTCGATTTCGCCTTGTTCATTCCGAGGTTGGTCATTTTTTCATTAAGTGAAAGGCTTAGACGGTTCCATGCTTAGTTTGGATAAGGACCAACTCAAGAGATGGAAGGATCATTTCACTATGGTCTTGAACCGTGCATTCACAGGAAATATGCACCCAAGTCAAACTGAATTGTCCAATTTAACAAATATCTAAATACACACCCCAACCTCCAGTAAGGAGAGACAACTGTGCCGATCAAAGCACTGGAGAACAGCAAGGCGATAGGACTTGAGGGCATACCCGCAGAGCTCTTGTGTGCAGTCCCAACATCAACAGTGCTATTATTTTCATTGATTGAGAGGGCTTGGCAGGCTGAGAACTTTCCTGATGACTGGAAAAAGGGAATGATCGCCACGCTCCCTAAGAAAGGAAATCGTATGCAACTGGAGGGGTATCTGCATACTACCTGCTCTAACTAAGATAATTCTGGAGCCAATTAAAGATCATCTGCAAAACACACACGATTAGAGCCTGTGATCCACTACAGTTCAAACAGCTGGACCGATTTACTTCAAACTCCACATCTGAGATCAGTGTCACACTTCAAGGCGAAATCGGAATTTTTATTCTAGCCTCAAAATTAACGGTACTCATACCTACATTTATATCTAGATAGTATACTAGAGTTTTTCAAAAAATATTGTACCTTATTTCCTTTGAAGGTAAAGTGATGAACCCCAAGGTACATCAGTTATTCTTTGCTGATGATGGAGCCACCATAAGTGAGGATCCTACATCCCTGCAACGAGCACTTGATGTGTGGGTGGACGTTTTGGAGGGAAATGGGTATCGCATTAGTTCAAAAAAGACAGAGTACTTGTGCTGCCCGTTCTCTGACCCACTCAGGCCTATTTCAGACATTTATTTGAATGGAACAGTGCTTCCCAAGTGCGAAAAGTTCAAATATCTGGGATCTATGATCAATAGCAAAGCAACTTGTGATGACGACATCAATCATCGCGTAAGCGTAGGGTGGATGAAGTGGCGAGAAAATTCCGCTATCTTCTGTGACAGAAAAATGCCCCCTAAGTTAAAAGGAAGGCTCTACACCGCAGTTGTACGTCCAGCGCTCACATACGGTTCACAATGTTGGACGATGTACAAAAAGTATGAGAGTAAATTAACGGCAGCTGAGATGAAGATGCTTCGCATGACAGCAGGAGTGACAAAGCTTGATCGAATAAGAAGTTCGAAGATTCGTGGAAGCTTTCACATCAAGGAAACCATCGTACAAAAATTAGAGCGCGACCGGCTCAGCTGGTATTGCCACATTCAAAGAAGAGATCATTTGAACCCTGTAAAAAAGGCAATATCTATGCACGTTCCAAAGACATCGCGATGTAGGAAAGGCAGGCCTATAAACGCCTGGATCAGACAAATGCGACGACATCGGCATTTCATTGGCCTCAGTAACCGAGTGATCCAAAATCGGCAGGCCTGCCGATATTTTCTGAGGTCAAATAGGCGAACCCCACAGGCGGATCAGTAGAAATACGGTGAAGTGGGAGGGCTGTGATCCCTTGTTTTCGGATCATAGCCTCGCTGATAAAAGGAAGAAGAAGATTGTACCTTATTTCTTGAACTTTTTCGAAAATTGGCTATTTCTTGACTATCCCTTTACCGATTTCGTTTAAATTTTTTTTATTTGAACAATGTTTGTTATACGCAAAAATTCCGCGTATCAAAATGTTACAATAACGGTATTACATTTTCAAAAAAAAATGGTTTTCTAGAAAACATCTCAAACAATTAAATTTAATATTTATGGCAATGGTGTAGTGGTAACATCGTCAATTGCCACGCTAATGGTTCATGGTTCAAATCCTGATGTCAGCAAGCATTTATTTATTTCTCATGAAATATATAAAGTCAGTCCGATCATTTGCAAAAGCTTCTGTGAACACTACTGCGAAGGCATAACACTGGCAGTAGCTTGTTCATGTGGCTGGAAAAATTGTTCGCTCTGTTGATGATGATTTGCCCTTGACATCGATTATCGTGAAAAAAGTACTGTGAATCAGACACCCTTATCGTGGAATCCGCCGGGGGGAATTATTCACCGAAAAAAAGTATTTCGGTATCGTCAAATCCGCAAAGCGAACAGTTCCCCGTGTCGGTAATGTGAACGAGTTCCACTGCATCGTGGAAAACGTTTGGATCGAATCTCCCCATACATTTCACACCCGCAGCTATTTCATTGCGGATTTGGTTGTTAGTGTATGAAATCTTACGTTGCTTCTGGTAGTTCCATTATATTTTCCGTGTTTGCTCTTAATTGAGAGTGCCTCCTCCTGTGTGAAGATGATCTTTCATGAAAAACCAATGAAACGCTATCTATTTTCGCACAAAATTAATTTTTTGTTTCCCAATTGGATTTTCACAAAGCACACATGTGTTTCAAACGAGCTGTCACAACAGAACTTCCTAATCGACAACAGTGGTCGGTAAGGAAGATTATCCGACGGATTCCACGATAGTGTTTTTATGTTCACGTGAAACGAATTGGTGAAGTGAAACTCAGATCCGACGGATTCCACGATAGGGGTGAGAAGCAATGACAATAATAAGAAAAAAATCTCCCCAGTTATCTGGACGCCACCCCCGGAGAATAGCTGAAGCATAAACAACTGAGCTTCAATAGCCACTACACCAAAATCTTTCTCTCTCTCTCTCTATCCATCCTTCCAACGCCCGCACTGTGTGTAAACATGTTAAAGGTATTCATAACCCTTTGAGTGCGCGCAAATTATAAAAAAAAAAAAAAAAAAAAAATTTGTGCTCGTTGCGACATGTTAAAAAAAGGGGCACCCGTATTTTGGAAAAAAAAATAAATAGTGAGTATAACGGTACTTTACTTCTTGATCAATTTTAGTAAATCATCTATTTCTCAGTATACGAGTATTTGGTGCAAAATTATAATTTAAGCAACATATGGCATATGCAATGTACAAGGTACGTTCCTTAGTAAGCAGGACTTTTTTAAAATAGGTACTTCTAGTGAAGCTATCTATTGGCAATTACATGCGTCAGAAAGGTTTCATGACATTTGGATGAATAGAAGCGAAGTTATTGCATCTTAAGTGACAGTATATTTTGTAACCGGTACAAAATTCAGCGTCGAACAAAGAGCTAATATTAAGTTTTGTTTTAAACTTGTTAAAACTTTTACCGAAACGTTTCAATTGATTGTTTATCCAATGACAGAGTTCATGAGTGGTATACGCGGTTTAAAAACGGTCGTGAGGGCATAAATGATGACCAACATGTTGGCCAACAAGCATCCGTGATCACAGCAGATTCCATCAAAACGGTGCATGAATTCATCAAAGATCAGACAAAATCTTCATTTAAATTAATGGAATTGGAATTAAGCATCTCAAAAACATCAATTTATCGCATTTTGACCGAAAATGTGGGCTACCGAAAAGTGTGTGCACGGTTTGTTCCGCACAAGTTGACTGACGACCAAAAATTGCTCAGAATTCAACATTCGAGGGACATCATCAAGGAGACGAAAAAAAATTAAAACTGTCAACCACTTCCCGTATTTGCTTGATTTGGCACCGTGTACCCTTTTCGGGAAAATGTATTTGCCGATGAAAGGAAAGCGTTTTGTGGGCGTAAAAGCCATCCAAAAGGCTTGTTCCGACATCCTGAAGGACATCCCAGCCAAGGATCTAAAACACTCAATCGACATACTTTTACACCGTGCGAATCGCTGTATTGAGTCGTTGTGCCGTCGAGGTAACTTTCCTACCATGTAAAAGGAGTTAAGATACGAAGCAAACAACAGCCTCGGACACAAATGATTTTACTGTTGACAACCCTTGCAAACGTTAAAAGGACAACAATTGTCGTCTCTGCAAGTGGAATGTTAGATCTCTGTACAAACCATGTGCAGTTGGGCAATTTACGGAGGACATAAGCCGCTCCAAAGCAGATATTACCGCCATCCAAGAAAAGCCATGGGATGGGCCGGGCAAATGGGGCTATGAATACTCTTAACATGTTTACACACAGTGCGGGCGATAGAGAGAGAGAAAGATTTGGTGTAGTGGTTTTGAAGCTCAGCTGTTTATGCTGCAGAGAAATTCTGGGGGTGGCGTCCAAATAACTGGGGATATTTTGTTATTTTTTGTCTTTGTTTCCATCCACCCCAAATGAATGAATGAATGAAGTGAGGATAACAATAACTAAACTTAGATCCGATAAAGTTGCTGGAGCCAACGGTCTTGCCACCGAACTCTTCAATGTAGAAGGAGATGAGTTAGTGAGGAGCATGCACCAGATCATCTGTAACATTTTTGTCGGATGAAACTATGTGAATTCCGTCAACTACAGAAGTATAAGTTTTCTCAACATCGCATATAAGAAATTGTATGCCGTATTATGTGAACGCCTAAAATCACCTGATAGGTCCTTATCAGTGCGGTTTCAGACCGAGAAAGTCGACCATTGACCAAATATTCATACTACGGCAGATCTTGGAAAACACCCATGAATGTAAAATCAATACCCATCACCTCCCTCTTCATCAATCTGAAAGTCGCCTATGATAGCGTATATAGAAATGAGTTATGCAGAGCCATGTCCAGTCTCAGCATTCCTGCCAAGCTCATCCGTTTGTACACGACCGGCTCCATCAATGTCGGTAAGAGCACCATCAAACTGTTCGATGTCAGAAAAATGCAAGAGAAAAACAAGATGACGAGCTATCATGCGATCTCGTTAACATACTTCTTGAAAGAATTGTACGAAACTTACAAGCCAACAAGGGAGGTATAATCATTTACAAGCCTGTACAACTAATCGCTGACGCCGCGCCGATAACATCGACGTAGTCTGAAGAATTCAGCCGTCCAATCGCTATTTCTATGTGCTAAGAAAGCAATTGAGTAATAACGCCATATATCGATCTACTAGGGCCAATATGTATAAGACACTAATCATCCCAATCCTACTGTATGGCGCAGAGGCATGGACTCTGCCAAAATCGACTGATGCCTTGACTTCGCGGAAGAAGACGGTTTCGCGGTAGGTGGCTGGAGAGGTCTGTAAGTTGAGGCCCAGGTCCACCCCGGGCTGTAGCACCATCTTAGAAAGTAAGTACATATTTCCACTTTCTGTTTCATCGTTTTTCTTTACTTTGCAATATCATTTTCGTTTGCCTCGCGAGAAGAAATTTAGTTGGTTAAATTCGAGTAAAAATAGTGCCCTTAAATCGAGGCGTATATTTTGAGCTCTATAAAGGTGGTATCAAGAAGCGTGTAGAGAACTATCGCCCAATAGCAATTCTACCGGCTATTGAAAAGATTATGTAACAGATTATATCGAATCGAATACGGGAATTTGTCGAAAAGCATAATTTAATAGGTACATGAAAATCAATACCACCACCAACCAACTTCTCGGCAATTTTGCGGACCTAATCAATAACACCCTGAGCAAGCGTTATCACGTACTAGTCCTATTTTTGGACTTCAGCAAGGCTTTTGATACCCTGGACCACAAAAAATTTGTCGATGCCTTAGGAAGAATAGGAATAAGAGGAAAACAGTCCGACTGGCTATCGAATTACATCGAAGATAGGACTTTCCGCGTCAAAATTAATCAGGGCTATCGTAAATAAATTTCCCCCGGAATTTTTCGCCCGAACAAAAATTAGGTATCTTTAAAAAAGAGGAAATAATTCCGCGGAAAAGAAATAGGTATCATGAATGACAATTTCATTTCATTTTGTTCATTTATTTATGAACATTAATATCTTTTACAGTAGACTACAATAATCCATTAGTTGTAAAAGTAAGTAAAAAATTGTCCAAATTCTTATTTCACATGTGTTTCAATAGAATAGCTTCATACATATTTGTTAGCAATGAAATAAATTTTAAAGAGAGAAAAAAAAAAAAAAAAAAAAAATATGGTAGACTCTAATTCACCTAACTTACTACTAAAGGACAGCCAAATGTTGAAATAGAGCTTCATCAAACTTATCAGAGCCCCGAAATTTTTTTATGCCGATAGGTAGAGAATTCCAAAGCCGAATAGTATGAACGAAAAATTGCCGCTCGGAAGCTTGACAATTAAATCGTGGTTGAATGAGCATAAAAGATCGCGCCGAGCTTGCAAAAACTAATTTTTCATATAAGTATGATGGCTGCTTCTTTTCGATTATATTGTTTAGAAGTTTTAAGCTACAGTATTCCATGTATGTATGTAAGCTGCATCGAAGAAGGTCGTTAACATAACTAGAAATATGATCACTACGCCTAAGTCTGTAAACATATCGAACCACGTTATTAAATGCGACCTTAAGTTACGATCAGTTCAAGAGAATTTTCAACGCAATTGCGATATTTATTTTTTTTCCTGATGAATTTTTTCTCCTATTTTTGAAGATACCTAATTTTTGTTCGGGGGAAAAATTCCGAGGGAAAATTTATTCACGATAACCCTGAAGAACTCGCTTAGCAGTGAATATGCACTTTTTAGTCGGAAAAAAAGCCAGTGTCATAACAGCATTCATGCTCAAACATCAAAATTATAAGCTTGATTTTGATAATTGATTCACCTCAATAAGCCTCATGGTAGGTTTAAAAGAAATGTGCATATTCGCAACTGGAACCGTGCGACAAAATAGAATGGCTAAATGCGAAATTCTTTCAGAGGCCGAACTAAAGAAACGTGCAGAGGTTCGTATGATAAAAAAATGCAAAGTAACTTATAACATGTGTGCACTCCGCTGGTTTGATAATAAAGCTGTGTAGCTGTTGTCTACCCATATGTATGATGAGCCAATAGGATCCTGTAAGCGCTGGTGCAGCAAGGAAAACAAATTATACATATTCTACGACCAGCTATAGTTGACGACTATAATCAGAATATGGGCGGAGTTGATTTATGCGACATGCTCATGAAGCTTTATAAAATTAATCATAGATCAAAGACATGGTACAATATATGCGCATTGTATACTGGTGCATCGGGGCAGCTGTTGTAAACGCCTGGCTACTTTATCGCAAAGATTTAAAACCTAATTATAAGCCAATGCCGTTAATATACTTTCAAATGGAAATAGCACAATCACTAACTATGTGATTCGCCTTCTTCCAACGTTGTAAAACGTTCAAAGGTTCGTTCTCCTACAGTGACCCCGCACACCCCGAAATCCTTAGCAACACCCATATCATCGTCATCTAGCAGGGTTTGCAAGTTTTTATTAAAACTGAAATACACTCCAGATCCACCAGCAGCATCACGATATGATGAAAAAGGTTATTGGGTTATATGGAGTCAAAAAGGTCGCTGCCGTGTCTGTAAAACTGGAACCCCGCTTTCCAGATGTTCAAAATGTGAAGTTCACTTGTGCTCTAATACCCTTTCATATCATACTTAAGACATGCATTTATCCTTAACCCATATTCTCCTAGTGTCGTCATATAACAACGCAAACGGAGTGTGTCTCAAGTTTCAGTAAACTTTAACTGTTCATGTTCTGGTTTGCTCCGAACATCTTGTTAGTGCAAAAGAATACTACTTTAACTGAAAAATTACAGATAGCCCATAAAGTTGACACTGGATGCACATACAGTCTGGTTAAAAAATGGCAATATGAGTATTTGAAAAAGTGCTAACGTAATGGCTTCATCAAGAAAATGAGTAATTAATACAACAATTGAGTTTAATGTATTTGAGAGTTTATAGACATATTTTGAATATGCAGAAGTAGTGTTATAGGTATGCAAATATAAAAGTGTAGTAATGCGCTTTTGGGGATTGATATTTGCATATATATTTTACTGTCGTTATATGACGACACTAGGAGAACCTGTGTACATTCGTTGTTTTTCATTTCTTTCAGAAATTTACTTTTAGCCGAGATATTAGACATAATAGATGAAAGTGTCAACGATCTGATAGATGAAGATTCGGGTAAAGAGGACGATATCCTGAATGTAGATTCTCTCTCTCGGAATCAACTGTTGGCACCAGCAAGTCTGAAGATTGAGAGAACAGAAGTTTCATCCAATGTTTATAAAAAAAAAAATAATCAGAAAAAACCAAGCATAGATAGAAAGAGGCTCAACCGAAAATGACACTTTGAAGTACAGTGACAATTGTCGTGTTTTTTTGAAACCTAGCCAGCCAGTCGTTCATTTAAACGATTTGCCAGCCAGCCAAAGCCAGCCGATTTTATACGAACATATCTCTAGGAACCAAACAACCTCGCACTGACAGCAACAACAAATAACAAAAAAAAAACGTTTTTGCGCCGCCTGAAATAAGGCATCACGAAATTCCCAGCCAGTAACTTTTTACTGGGGATAAAATCAAGAGTAGTAGCCAGCCGGTTGTTGTATTTGTTTTTTGTGTAAAATTTTACTTTACTAGCAACTACTGGCTGGCTAGGCTTCAAAAAAACACGGCTAATACCATATTTTTGATCCGTTGCGGTGGAAGGATAATTCTGTTGTCCCACTTGCCTCCACATCCACAAAACACTGTTAGAAGATACCTAAAGAGCGAACAAAAAATATTTCTGTTGATATCCCTTATGCCATTCGAAATTATAGCCAGAAGATGTGAGGTACCGACCAAATGAACCAGAACATACTATAAATAATCATCGCATATCTATCCGCTGAAAAAAGTGCGGGTGGGTATTATTCACATGGATGTTGGATGTCTCTGTGCGGAACTCCTGGTTGTTGGTACGAACTTATTCAAATTCAACTAAGATGACCTAACTAAACTTTCGCCGTGATTTGGCCATGCGCTATTTACAACAGTCAAAACATCACACTAAAGAACACAAAAGCTTTACACATTTTCCCGGAGGTCAAGTAATTCATTCCGACCAAATCGGGCAGTTAGTAATGAAAACCGTTTACAACAAACAGAGACGATATGCAGGAAATGGCTAGCCTAGCATCTCGCAACCACTCATGTTGTGTGGGTTATATTTTTCAAACGAATGGAAGGGACCTACATTCTCATTTATTTTAAGAAGCTTCTCGAAACAACGATACTCTCGGATGTTTGTCAGACATTCGCGAGAGGTGGGACCGTGAAAAAACTTTCTGATATTTTCTGGGATTCGAACCTGGAACCTCACGCGCAGTGGTCCGACACACTAACCACTTACGCCACGGCTCCCACCTTCATACTTTACGAACAGCTTATTTAGGTATAAAAAAGGTTAATTAGAACATTTTTTTATTTTTAGTTTCACCGGGTTAAGAGCTTACCAAAAGGTAAAAAGAACGTGCCATAGAAGCAATACCCGTACAGAAACCTGTAGAGATGAAAATGGAAACCTCGTAGTAGAATCATAGTCGGTGCTGGGAATATGGAAAAACTACTTCTGCGGACTGTATAACGGGGACGAAGACCAACATCCCGCTGTCCACTTGACCAAACAAAGTGAGGATAGCAATATCAACAAAGCTGCTGGACCTGACGGCTTACCAGCCGAACTTTTCAAGGCAGTTGGTGATGAATTGGTAGAGTACATACACCAACTCATCTCTAAGATTTGGTCAGACGAGTGTATGCCTGATGAATGGAATCTCAGCCCGATCCACATAATTGCCCCTGCGGCAATTATAGAGGCATCAGTCTCCTCAACATCGCATATAAGATCTTTTCTGCGATGTTGTGTAAACGCCTGAAACCTTTCATCAACAGACTGATTGCCTCCTATCAGTTCGGTTTCAGGCCAGGAAAGTCCATCATCGATCAAATCTTCACACTTCGGCAGATCCTGGAGAAAACCCAAGAATTCCAAATCGATACTCACCATCTCCTTATTGATTTCAAGGCCGCATCTATAGAGAAGAGCTTTATAAAGCCATCTCTAGTTTTGAAATCCCTGCCAAACTTGTCCGTCTGTGCAGGATGACGATGGAGAACGCTCGCTGCTCCATCAAGGTCGGTAATGACCTCACCGAGACCTTTGATGTCAAAAAAGGTTTTAGACAAGGTGACGCGCTGTCATGTGACTTCTTTAATATTGAACTTGAACGGATTGTGCGGAACTCACAATCCAACACCGGAGGCGCAATCTATCACAAGTCTGTACAATTGCTTGCATACGCCGACGATATAGACATTATCGGAAGAACTCAGCGAGCTGTCACCGGTGCGTTTGCAAGCATTGAGGCGGAAGCGGCCAAAATGGGTTTAGCGATAAACGAGGGCAAAACCAAGTATATGCTGTCAACAAGAAGGGAAAGCCAACACCGACGAATTGGACAGAACGTCAAAGTGGGCAGCTATAGCTTCGAGGTAGTAAGGGACTTTGTTTACCTTGGCTCTGCTATAAACTCTAAAAACAACATCAGCGCAGAAAGCAAGCGAAGAATAACTTTCGCCAATCGCCGTTTTTTTGGGCTTATAAGTAAAGCCCTATCTCGAACAACTAAGGAGACTCTGTATAAGACTCTGATCAACCCATTCCTGCTTTACGGCGCTGAAAAATAGACTTTATTGAAAGAGGATGAAGATACCTTGGTCGCTTCGACAAAAAAAATTCTTCGTAAGATATTCGGACGGATATTTTGGACGAGATTCAATAACGAACTATACGAGCTGTACAGCAACATCGACCTAGTCAAAAAACTGCGTATTGGACGTCTGTGATGGCTAGGACATGTAGAACGAATGGACACCAACGCTCCGGCCCGCAGAGTCTTCGAATCTAACCCAGAGGGACGACGCAGTAGTGGACCTCCTCGCCGTAGGTGGCGCGCACAAGTTCTTGGGGACCTCGACCAACTTGAAGTGTGCAACTGGAGGCAATTAGCTAAAGACCGAGCTAAATGGAGAGGCTTGTTGGTTGAGACCCAGGTTCAGCCCGAACTGTAGCGCCACCTAAGTAAGCAAGGGTTAAGAGCTGTTTTGAAAGGGTTAAGGAGCAAACACACTACACACTACCCCATTGCCAACCACCCTTGGGCTCTTTCTATACAATAAAGTATGCATTCAATTTTTAATGTAATATTCAAATTTTCTTAAATAATAAGATTTTAGAATAACACTCACAGCGTATCTATGAATTACTCTACTCAACATCATGGAAGCTTCCCACTGCTCACTGAAAATAAAAAAAGATGTATATAAGTAAAATATAATTTCTTTACTATATTGCGTATACCTTTTTTGAGTCCATAAAGCCCGCTACTGCAAAACCTTATAAGAAGCAACTAACTGCCCGTTTTTAATAATTAAAAAAACACCATTAGTGAAATTGTAAATAAATATAATATATATTGTGTCTTCAATGCCTTAAACAATAGTTCTTTCTTTTTTTTTTTTTAGAAAAAAGAAAATAATTTTTTTTTCAAGCATTCCCCCTTTCTTGAATAATTTGTTCATCAAAATGTTTGTATGTAGAGTTATTCTCATATATACGTACCACCAGTATATTAACTTAGTTAAGAAGGCATTAATGGTGGAATAATTAAAAAAAAATATATTTAGATAAAACACTTAACATTTGTAGTTATGTACACATATTTGTTCGTATAGATATATATGTATTTAATATTTGTACGTAGATTGTTGAATAGAATTGATATATGAAGTTTCTTATTTGTGTGATGCGTTTGACAAAAAAAAATATTCAAAAATAATAATAAACAAATTCATTTTGGAATGTTAGCGAAACAGCATAAAACTTTGCACCTTATATAATAAATTTTATCTGTTTTCTTAGCAAAAAAAAAAATAAAAATAAAAATTAAATATAAAAAAAACAATACAGAACAAGAAAAACAAAACAAATTAACTATAGGGAATGTAATACAATGACGGAATGATATCGTTATCAACTTCTCCCCTCTTTGACAAATAGATATTATGAACCTTTGCCATATGCCTTTTGAGATCTTCATTTCTTCGATATTTCGATGGACACAAATCACAGCAGAATTTCGGTGGTACATCAATACATTCGTTACGTATGTGTCGCTTTAGATGGGCCTTACGTAAGTAACTCTTTCCACATGTTATACAAGGATAGCGAAGTTGTAGTTTCTTCATACCATATTCTGAAAATTAGATAAAAATAAAATTCTTGTATAAAAAAAATAAAAAATCAAATCAAAAACAAACTTATTTAGGGTTTTTTTTGTAATAAAATTAAAACTAAAACTAAAAAGAAAAGTTACTAAATAATAAAAAAAAAACTAAATATTTACAAGAAAAAAGAAAAGATATAAAGAGCGGATAGGAAAAACAATGAGAGAAGAAAACACGAACTTATTTGTTTTGATTAATGATATTGTTTATATATTTGTTATCTTTTTTTTTATATCTTTAGTTTTGCAATATTTTTTTATACTACGCGTTTTTTTTATTTCTTATTTTTTTTTTTTTTTTAAAGAATATATAACATTTTTGGATTAGTGTTAAAGAAAATACGTATACAAAGTATTTCATAAGCGAAAAGCTATTAATTTAGCTTACTTATAGTTTTTTATTTTTGTTTATGGTGTTTTGAAAATATTTTGTTTTTTGTTGCATAAAACAGAGATCACATTTTTTTATGATTGGTTCATATTTTCAATCAGATAATAATTTGCTTACTTATTCTTAAAGAATTTTAGATATATGTATAATTTGTTTGTTACTATAAATTGCAGTTTTAAAAAATTGTCAAAATTTTAGGATATTATTTTCAAATGCTTCAAATTGGAATTAGTGAAAATAAACGAAAACTTAACCTTAACTTTACACTATTTTTTTTTTCTTAAACATAAGAAGAGTATTAAAGTGGAAATAGAAAATGCATTACAAATATTTTTTATAGTTTCTTGCTTAAAGTAAACATAAACTCATTTTTCTTAAAAAAATGGTACAAAAAAAGTGAATGCTTTTTGTAGCGATAAAGACATAAAATAAATACAATATTGAGGGTAAGAACTCCAAACTTCGTTTCAAAGTGAAAACTAGATAGATAAGTCTTGCAAATGTACTTTATGTACTTGTATGTTCAGAGTGAGCCAGGGAGATGTGACGTTTTTCACAGCTTGTAGTTTGTACACAGTTATTTTTCAAAAACAAATACCTACTTTTCTAGTTTTACACGTATTTATTTATAATGCTATTTCAGTATGCAAACAATTAATTTTTAAATCAAAGTTATGAACGGAAATGACGTCCGCCTTTGTCCAAGCACTCACGAAGACGAGTTGAAAAATTCTCCATGTACCTCTCAAATGCCAAATACACGTGTGCAGAAGTTTTGCATACAGCGTTACGTGCAGATCTGCAAATGAAACACATGTGCAGATATTTTTTGGCCTGCATCGCATTGGCTACTATCATTTGCTGACTACAGCCGAAGTGATTTTGTTTTTGTTTTGTTCTCGTGTCTCTTCCATTTGGTGTACATTTTCATCCCATTCCACTTTTTACGAATTGATAGCATTGGCTCATGCAGCAAAGACAAAATTGACACATCATGCAGTCTACTTGACCTTCAAGTAACGTAAGACATGTTTTAAATTAATACGTAAACATAAAAGTTATCGTACGTTTTTTTAGTATTTATTATAAAAGGAGGCGGATGAAACTTATATCATTCGAAAGGTACTACGCCATAGATGTGCAGAAAGAAAGAATCATGTGCGCATGTTACCGTTAAGTCAGGTAAAATAAAGTGAACATATGTACATCCATAATTTCCCCATACAAAACACTTTAACCCATTAAATGAAAACGTTTTAATCACGTTCATGGCTGTATGAGCTTAGATCCTTTTGCCTTCCCTGCATGGGAAAATATTACAAAAAAAGTTAGCGTTGCTTCTCTCGCTGTTTGTTTATTTCCCCTCGGTCAAATTTCGACCACACGCAATACTAGTTATAGTAATAAGACATAAGAAATAATTACACGGAGATAAATCCGGTGATTGGGGGAATCACTCAACGTCTCTTCGCAGTGAAATGAGACAATGTTGAACCGTCCAAAGCTTCATAAAGACTAAAAGGGCACACAATAAGGAGTTTATACCAACCATTTCATAAACATTAGCCCGCCCAGGGGTGGAGCTACAGCCATTGCTAAAACGACACATATCCTTAGATCACCCTGTATATGCTGGATTGGTTTCATTTCTATTGTATGTATTTGTGGCCACAAGGTAAAACCGCCTAAGTCGAGTCAGGACAAAATTGAGTTAAGGATGCCAAAAGATGCTCTACTATTCGAAGTTTATGCTACCAAATTGTCACCTTATTGTTATCCTTACCGAGTTATAGACAAAGGAACAAGACTAAAACTTCCAAATTCCCATACGTTTTCGGGAAAAAGGAACATTTTTAACTTGTTTTCTGAGAATCTGTGAAAATCGACTTAGGCGGTTTTACCTTGTGGCCACAGATATTATAGCACGCTTATATGCAGAGTCGAGAGGTTGAGACGAGATTCCGACACAGGTATTTCAGCATCCGAATTGAGGGGTTAAGTCCAGACTGGGATCGAATCGCCGTATCAGTTGAACGGAAGACACATTACGTAATTTATTCCTAGATATGCCAACAATACAATACAAATTAAGTGACCCTGATTTGATATATTCATTAGGTAGAAATATTATCCGTTAAAAAGGCAATATCAATGCACGTTCCAAAGACATCGTGATGTAAGAAAGGCAGGCCTATAAATGCCTGGATCACACAAATGCGACGACATCGGCATTTCAATGGCCTCAGTAACCGAGTGATCCAAAATCGGGCCTGCCGATATTTTCTGAGGTCAAATAGGCGAACCCCACAGGCGGATCAGTAGAAATGCGGTGAAGTGGGAGGGTTGTGATCCCTTATTTTCGGATCATAACCTCGCTGAAAAGAGGAAGAAGAAGGGAGAAACATTATCCGCCGTCGAAATGCTTTAGAGCTACAAGCTCCTACATTATGCTTAGCATTTCTTTGTGTTTTTGTGCTGCCAAATATGTATTTTTGTTAACATTAAGGATTTTTCAATACGAATTCAAATTACTAAAAGAACGGCGATTTTATTCATACAGCCACCATCAACCATCGCAACCGAAAAAAAAGTATTTAAACTAAAAACCATAAAAAAAAACTGGAAGAGAAGTACACGGATAGTTAGGCGAAGCGCGAAGTAAATACTTCGATACTCATTCAAGTAAAAAAAGACGGACCATAAAAAAAACCAAGCAAAGGGATACTGCCTGCTCTGCAACCACCCCTAAAATTCAAAAAAAATCCCAACAGTTCGATTACTCATCCTGCTTTCTATCAGGATCAATTTCGTGATCTAGAAATTTTTTTTTTTTATCCCTTGGTAGGTTACACAACCACACTACAAGACACAAGGAAAATAATTTCGTTGATCCAGATCCGGATCGTTTTATTTTCGTCGTGTGATCTACAATATATGGATCTTGGGTGCTAATAAAATACGGCTAATAATAAATCTAGTTTTTCGAACATTTCTGGGAAACGCTTCCATTTTACATTCAAACTGCCTGCCAAGAGAACGTACAGCTTAAATTTACAAGTCGACAAAAAGCAGTATTCCTAGTAACTTTTGGGTTGAAAAACATGCACTGCACACACAAGGATAACTTAAATCTTAGTTGACGTTTTCGTTTTATGATGTTTGTCATTTTCTGTATCATTTTTGAATTTTTCGATCCAAAAATATTGTAAACTTTTTCTAGACAAAAGTGGATTAAAAGCCAGAATGCGCATGGAATCGGCTTCGACTCATGTCATAAGGAAGCCGTACGGTGTTGGAAAATTCATATTTTTGTCCTTTATAACTTTATGAATTTATTTCATCAACACACATACGAGTACTCGTACATACCGCATCAACGTATGGTATATAGCTCTACGACGCTCAAATATGGGCGTGTGCCATTAAGATGAAATCGTACAGAAATAAGACGGAGAAAGCTTACAGAATCAATGCGTTAAGAGCGGCGCTTTCCGAAAAACCACCTACGATGTGGCATGTGTAAGCATGGTACCAATAGACCTTCTGGCTAAAGAAGCCCAATGGAAAGATCGTGCCAGCCGGACAGCGGCACCAACTGCGACGAGTCGAAGTGTCACTGAGGCACCACCAAGGACAAGTCTGGATGAATGGTAAGAAAGATGGGATTACACCAATAAAGACAGGTGGACACAGAGATTGATCCGCAGTATAAACGCTTGGATCAATAAGAAGCATGGGGAGTTGAATTTCTACCTGACCCAGATGCTTACTGGCCATGGTTGCTACAGTGCCTACCTCCACAAGTTTGGACTAGACGACAAGCCCTATTGCCCAACGTGCACGGAAGCAGTCGGGGATGCGGAACACATCATGTTCCATTGTCCACGATACCGTGAAGAACGACACCTGCTGGCGAACAAACTGGGTGAGGACCAAACCCCCGACAAAATCACCAGACAGATAATGAGCAGGGAAGATGCAGCGAAGATAGAAGCGACAACGCAGGAGGCTGCCATCACGAACGGGCCGAGTGCCTAAGGCTAAAGTCACCCTCGGGATAAAATGCTTCCCGGCAGTGCCCCGATGACCGACACAAAACAAAAAAACATGAACATACTCGTATATACTATTTATTTCCTTTGAATGACAGTTAAGATAGATGCTTAATCCCCACCTCGTATATCTGCAGTAATAGTAAAAATACCCAGCGTTACTTCCTCCAACCTATTGTTAGGTACAATACGTTAACGTGCCCTGTAGCCTAGTTTTATTTTTTTATTTTTTTATAAACTAGAATATTTTGTTGCATTTCACCACTGGTACTGAATAATGATACCGAAACTGTTTTATGTTTGTGGTCTAGTAGTACAAAAAAAAAAACAATTCGAAAACCTTAACAGCCGCTTTCCATTGTAAAATGTTGAGTAACATTGAGGTAAGGTTCGACTACTAGATGAAATAAAGTACACTACACTCAAAATTTATTCAGATGAAGATGCTTAGATGCCCTTGCCTAGGATCGTGAAACACTGAGAAGTATTTGGCACTAAGTGGCACTAGTATAGATTGCTAAGTACGTGGCTGGATGGCTGGATACAGTTTAAATGTTTAATATTGCATAGAACAGTGAACTGTGCTTCAATTTGGAGCATCTGTCGCTGAGATACAGAGTATATTTAAAAAAGGATGAAGAACACAGTGGTGTCCTAGACCCATCACACTGATTTCAGTTACGATTATCTTTTCATTTGTTGGGGAAATGGAGTTGGAAGCAAAGGTGGTTAAAGTCCCACACTCTGGTTTTCGGTGCTTTGCACCCTCCTTAAGAGAAATATTGTCAGGCAATGTTTGAATAGATTTTCAAAGCTTTTAATCGGTGCATGGTTTCATAATATTTTTTCTATTTATTCTACAAGTAAACGAACTTCTATAATCGCTTTCAAAAGTTGGCAGCACGTCGCAATAAATAGGACAATGGGTGACCACTTCAACGCGCTTCAACATATATCCCTCAAAACTACGAATATAAGTAAATATTAGTGAAGCTACCTAGTACTTAATAGCAGAAAGTAACAACGGTGGTACTGTGACATATCCGCAGATTTACTCTCATGGGTTTTAAAAGTATAAGTTCTTCTAATGCAAATCATAAGATAGAATAGGATTGATCAGAAATATTATCGAAGTAAGTTTCATGGAGAATAATGCTTAACAATGCATAATAAATGCAAGTATGTAACTTAATTCTACTCCAAAGCTTTCTATGTCTACTGTTAGTAATATTGACTAAATTTGTACATAAAATACAAAATACAATTATTTTTATATTTACATGAAAATGCTAAAATTATTCAGCAGCACTGCATTTTATGAATTTCATTTTTTTTCTTATACATACATACATATATGTGTTGTTATATTAAATGAATAGGGCCCTATCTTTCCATCTTTTCACTTAGCACTTTGCAATACTTTCCTCAACCAAGAGTATTTTGCAGGAAAAAATAAAAAAACGAAAATTTTCAAAGTTTATTTTTTTTAGAGGGGGAATGGGACCCAGATACTTATACTATTAGAAGTGACGAGTTTATCGCGTCTGCTTGTCTAGATTCAACACAAACAAATAAGTTTAAGAAAACTTTTAAGAAATAGTAACTCATTTTAGGGGCAAAGTATGCTGTTTAATGATATTAAATTGTGACAGAAAGACATGCAGATATTATTCCTTACGTGTCGACAACAACAGACATCCGACATTAAACTTATTTTAAATACGTAATAGCCGTTAAGGATATCTTTTAAGACCCACGTCTTGATTTCGATAAAGGTACTGACGCGGATAAAAAGTGAATGGTTAGTTCTTAGCTTAGAGGTTTTGGACGATTGTGTTTCAAATAGAAAAGGAAACTTATTATTATAACAGATTCGAATAAATAAATACCAGAAATCAGAACTAAATGCAAAATCATAGGAAATTCTCGTCGTCTAGTTCGGACACCACCCATGGAGTAAGCATGTACTGAAACCAAATATCACCTGAGTTTCAAACCACGTCAGTAATAAATAACTTTTTCCTATCTATCTCTTCTCTTCACTTCCAACTTATGTTGTGCAATTGCATTAGAATAGACGTAAGTTGGTAATAGAAAAAAAGTTAGATATGTGGTAAAATGCATTAAACCTGAATATGTTACTACGGCGCGTAGATTTGTGTACCGAAGGATAGTCTTAATATTATGATGATCTCGTTGCACCAATAACTTAGATACTCAAAAAAAATAGCGCAGTTCTGGAGCTATTTTCTGCCATTCGAAAGTTGAACAAACAAAATGCCCACACAAATACTGTGGGATAGGAAATACGAGTAGTTGCGGTGCTGACGCAAAGGGACAAGGATAAAAAACGAGAAAGCCGTCATTTACCAAAACTGTACACTCTCAAGGACAGAAGATCGATCCGATCACCGAAAAGAATTGCTTGGACAATACCCCAACCGGCCTGATATCATCATCGGTTCGTGGCTCATCGGTTTACAATTCTCGTCGCACGATATATGCAATTGAAAAACCACAGCCATATCTCGATGCTGATACCCTTATAGATGTCATAGATAATCTTATGACTTGTTATGAGTTCAATTTCATCGTAAATGGAGTGTGCAAGATTCACTAGGGAGTATTAAAGGCAAGCTGTAGCATACAAAAAACCAGAGTTACTATAATTCAAGCTGCAAATGCCTGCCCGTGTGCGTTTACATATATGCGATCTCAGGAAAAAAAAAGGAACACTTTGACTTGGACAGGACATTTTGAAGGAAATTTAGAACTTTGTCTACCTAAGATCTGCGTATATTCTAAAAAAAAAAAAAAAAGAATATCGTAGCTCAAGGGTTAATAGTAAAATCGTTTTTACTCTAACGAAGCAAAACTTTATCCTTCGATCTTCGCATCACGACATGAAGAAGTGAACAGTGAATTTGATGAGCGAACGAATAAGAGGTTGTCTAAGAGTCGCTGAAAATATCTGTGAAATCTAGAATGCACAATAACACAGAATAAAAGTTGCGAACTTAAGGCCAAAATGGAAGGCCAAGGTGGAAAGCCAATAGTGGTACTTAGCTGTGGCCTTCTAAGGCTTAAAAAGCCGAGATTGTTTAACACTATTTAATAGTCCTTAAATAAAAAAAAATTAAAAAGGAGCGTATTGTGTAGTTATTTAGTGTGATGGTTTAATGATATTTTAAGCGTTAAAAAATCAAGAAGATGTTTAAGCTCTGTTTCCTAATTCAAAGGTAACACAGGTTTACAGAAAAAATCCTACTATCTGAAGTCCCGAAAACCACTCTTATATCCAGATTTAAATACTCAAATCTAGAATTTATGTAATTTGAACTTGTAGCAGCTACTATTCTTAAAAGATTTGTTTATATGAAAATGCATATTGTACTTAGTTCATTATTTTTTTTTTTTTTACCAAAAATCCAACAGGAACATGTATTTTTTTTTTTCTTAAGACTACAATCATAATATTAATTCACTGACAAAATCTAAAAACTTAAAGCCTTTCAGATACAAAAAAAAAAGTAAAAATTATTCCACTCACGATTGCATCAGAAAAAAAACTTTTAAAAACCACTCCAGCTTAACAAACAGTAGTTTTAAATTAAAACCGAATGCTCTTTACGCATGTGCTCATTCAAAAACGCCTGTGATCGATAATTACGTGAGCACAAAGGACAACGATTATTCTCATAGTGTGGCATACGTTTTCCAGCTACAGCAGAACTACCACCAGTACTACTAGTACTACCGCCACTACTACTACTTCGTGGATAAGATAACGTTGTATTTAGGAGCAAAGTTTTCGGTAGATTCGGCAGTATACGTTCCATGACTTTTGGTGATGATATCGCTGCCAGCTGCTGTAACGCAATCAAAGCACCACTATCTGCCGGTGCAGTTGTAGTAGCCGGATCAGCCAAACGTTGTCCCTTCAAGTAAGATAGTAAATTCGCCTGTTGTGCCTTATGAATTCCTTCTCCTGATGAGTCCTTAAGCAAATTGATTCCTTCAGGGAATGCAGCCGTAGTCTTCTCTGGGACTATCAATACATCGTCATCATCATCCTCACTCGAAGACGACTTAATGTAATGGTGTTGTATGTCTGAAAAATAAGTAAAAATAAAAATAAAATGTCACCCAAAACGAATAAAATATAAAACATAATTAAAAATAAAACACAGAATGTTACTTCAAGAAACAAAATAAATAAATGTTAAATTTAAAAATTAAAAAATAAATAAATAAAAATCTATATTTACAATATTTAAAGACATTTTTGTTTTGCAGACTTTAATTAAATAAAATTCTTGTTTATTTCATTACTTATTTAAATTATGTACGTTCGCTTGAATTATATATATATATATATTTTAAATTGCTTTATGCATATTAACAATGAAAAGAAAAAAAAATGCGTGTGCGCCTCTGCTTTTTACGTTTAAGGTACTATTTAACTTCTTTTTTTTTTGGCACACTATTGGTTCTAACGAATTAAAAATTAAATACATAATCAATTTTTATATATTTATAGTATACAAATATTCTGCTTATACTTATATCTATGGCATTTTTTTTTTTTAGCAAAAAATATCATCTTTGGAGTTTTAATTAATAATTCTTTTCGGTTTTAATCTGTTTTAAACACCGTGAGGTAGCAATCTTTCGTTCCTCTTCGAGAAGATCATCATAGTTTATGCAATGTATTGTATAGTGACGTTTGAGGTGGTATTTTCGTTTGAAACTTTTCTTGCATACAGAACATTGGAAGCGTTTTTCTGTGCCACAATCCAATCGAAGATGTCGCAGCATTGTTGCATAGGTTGGATAGAATTTACCACATTTCCGTTCACATGGTATTAGCTCGACATTGGATTCGGTCCAAAAGTTGGATAAGAAGTCATCCTTATCTGTTCATTGTTTGTCCCACGTTTGGAGAAGAAGCGACAAAGAAGAAAATGAAATTTGATTGTTGTAGAATTTTGTTTTGCATAAGATTTTAAATTAAACATTTTAAACACAAAAAAAAACTAACAGTGTGTGTATGTATAAATCGTATGCAGTAATGTGGTTTACTGAACAAAAAGTTTGTGAAAAATAAAGTACATGCACCAACAAAAATATGGAAAAAAAAATATAGGCGAAAACATTTGTTGATAACTAAACCGTCTAAGCAAAATAAAATAATAATTATGTTTACTTCTTTTAATTTTAATTTTTTTACAGTTCATATATAAGTAAATAAATAAATTAGACATATCGAGTCATAAATTTCGAATAAAACAAGAATATAGTTGCACTTATTATTATTTTATTTTTATTTATTTTTTTATTTTTTTCTTTAATGTAACCTAGATCTAACATAAATTTGTATAATGACTTATTGCCTACGAATTTTTATATTTAAATTAGTTAAAGTCTACATACATAAGTATATCTCTAAATGTACTATTTCGAAGAATATTTTTTGAGGGAAATGCCTAGGAGAATATATAAAGTGCCGATAGGTTTTGGTGAAATTTTTTAATGCGAATGTTGTTAAATACCTACTTATATACGAGCGCCGTGACAAAAGAAGCGGCATCAACGCACTGGCTGAACAAGCCGAAGAAGCAGCAAATATATGCGACAGCAGAACCGTGATCATGAGTGAGATCCTCTAAGGTGATAGTTGATTGTTGACGATCGGAATCATACCTTACGCTCTCCCTAAGGTGACCATCAGCGTGATCATCACCTTTTTGCGATCATTTTTGTGTGACTTTGCGATCGTTTTACGGAGAGCTTACAAAGTGTGATCATAAATTTTGACTATCAAGAGTGTGACTATCAACTATCACCTTAGAGGATTCCAGTCCAGAATCACAAAAGAGCTGATAGGTGATCACAGTTGGCGCCAACACCCGACGAAGAGTTTGGACAAGTCTCTGCTGATTTCCGAAGGGGACCAACTAAAGAGATGAAGGGAAAATTGCTTCGCTGTTTTAAACAGCATGGTGGACAAATGTTTGCCCAGAGTCAAAACAAATTGTCCGACATCCAGAATTCTCATCTCTCCTCCCAGCTAGGGTGAAATCGTAGCCGCAATTGATGATGATCTACTGGACTTATACCAAAATCATCGTCCCGATAATAACTTATGCTTCGCTAGTATGGTGGGATAAAGTTAATCAAACCGTCACCCACTCCACCCCCCAGAAGGTGCAAAGACTAGCCTGTGTAGGTATTACGGGCGCAATGCACATCTGCCCAACAGCTGCGCTGGAAATTCTCTTAAACCTTCCACCCCTACACATAAATATTATGAAGACTGCGGCTGCCAGTGCTCTAAAGCGTCACCTTTTATGCAACAACGCAAATTCCGGATTAGTTGGTCATATGAAGATCCTTGAGGAAATTCCGCTACTTACTTCTCCAGCAGTATGCATCTCAGACTTCATGCCTAAAAGAATCCACCTTAACCACCCCTTCACAATTACCATCCCTGACCGCAGCTACTGAAATCATCCTCAAATCTCTCAATCAACATCTCAAATCATGTGGTACACTGACGGTTCAAAAATGTTAAATAGGGCAGGAGCTGGTATCTTTGGCCCCAACTACAAACTCTTTACACCATTAGGTCAATCCACTACTATCTTCCAAGCAGAGATCTATGCTATCGAGCTCTGCGCCAGAGAATGTATTAGAAGAAACCTCCGACGATCACATATTAATATAATGTCAGATAGCCAAGCATTACTCAGGGCTCTCACGTCCTTTGACTATAGGACTAAGCTGGTTTGGAATAGTCTCCAGACTCTTTTGCAGCTTACTGCGCACAATAAAATCACATTAATGTGGGTCCCCGAACACAAACGCATCACTGGTAATGAAGCGGCTGATGAGGTTGCCAGACTAGGTGCCCAATGTACTTACATTGGACCTGAACCCTTATGCGGTTTACCCACTAGCCACATTAAAATAGAGCTATTTCGCTGGGAACGTGAGCAAATACTCTCACACTGGAATGCACAACCTGGCCTAAGGCATTCCAACAAATTTATTAATTGCTCAAAAAATAGTAATAGAGATATTCTATCAATGAGCAAACAGAGTGCTAAGATCCTTACGGAGTTCCTAACTGGATACTGCGCTCTCAACTACCATCCCAAGAATCGGAAACATGCCATCTCTGTCTTGAAGACACCGAAACAGCCCATCACATACTCTGTAATTGTCGGGCCATAGCCAGACGGAGCTAAAGCAATTTAACAAAGGCGTCACATCACCTTCTGATGTCACCTCTTCCTCAGCTCGAACTATCCTTAGCTTCTTTAATGAACTAGATTTCAGCTAGTTGACAACTACTACTCAAACTACCAACCAGGGGATAGCACAAAAGATATTTTTAGGTCGCAGTGCTCCAGGAGTCGTTCTCTGTCCTTCTTCCGTCAAAAAAAAGAAAAAACAAATTCACTCAAACTAAACAAGGCGGCAGGACTTGACGACTTTCCCGCGGGGCTCTATAGGGCTTTCACCCGCAGTAACTGTGGACCTGCTGCTTCAATTTAGTGGAGAAGGTTTGGAAAAGCAAAACCGTCCTTGAAGAATGGAGGAAAGGAATGCTTGTCAAGCTGCCAAAGTAAGGTAACCTAATAGAGTGTGAAAATTAGAGAGGCATTTGCGTGCTTTCTTCAGTTGCAAAAATAATAACCAACATAATCCTCGAACGCATTAAAGAATACTAGTATCGCGTTGGCCCCGTGGCGTAAGTGGTTAGTGTTTCGAACCACTGCGCGTGAGGTTCAAATTTCGAATCTCAGAAAACACCAAACATTTTTTCACGGTCCCAACTCTCGCGAACGTCTGACAAACATCCTAGAGTATTGTTGTAACGAGAAAGCTTTTCAAATCAAATTGCCCTTCAGATTCGGTACTAAACTGTAGGTCCCTTCCATTCGTGTGAAAAATATAACGCACACAACATGAGTGGTTGCGAGAAGCTAGGTCATGAACGTGATCAAAATACTTTCATTTAATTGGTTAAAGCGTTTTGTATGGGGAAATTATGTATGTATGTTCACTTTACTTTGCCTGACTTAGCGGTAACATGTGCACATGATTTTTGTTTTCTGTACATCTATGGCACAGTACCTTTCGAATGATATAAGTTTCATCCCCCTCCTTTTATAATAAATACTAAAATAACGTACGATAAGTTTCGTGTCCACTTATTAATATATAAGATCTAGAAAGTACTCTCGACAGTGAACAAGCAGGTTTCCATTTTGGATGCTCCAGATATTAAATCCTTACGCAGCATCGTCGAACAATGCGTCGAGTATAGATCTCCGCTACACCTGCTATTATTGATTTTAAAAAAGTGTTCGATAGTATAAACAGAGTTTATATGGCATGCCTTACGCAGGAGAGACATACTAAACAAATTGGTGAACTAGTGGCTATTATAGAAACAAGCTATGGAGCTGCGAAGTGTCAAGTGCTGCATAGGGGTAGGTTGTCGGAAGAATTTGATATCCGAAGCGGCGTTCGGCAAGTTTGAATAATATCGCCACAACAGGTCGAGAGAGTAGAAGACTTCATTTACCTTGAAAATGTAGTCTCGATTAACTGTGGTACCGAATTAGACGTTAGTATCCGCATATCTAAAGCTAAGACTAAACACAGTATGTTGTCTAAAATATGGAGAAACAGTGCAATCAGCTTTAACACCAAGCTGCGATTGTTCCGCTCTTACATGTAATTGGTACTATAATATGGCAACACTACCTAGAAAGTTAACGCCAATGTCACAAAAAACAAACTGCAAACTTTTGTTAATCGCTGTCTAATAAACATATTATGAATGTTCTGCTCTAATCGTATCTCAAACGAACAGCTCATAAAGCTGAAAACGGACCAGGAACGTGTAGATGTGATTATACAAAAGAAAGCGAAAGTGGCAATGGATTGGTCACACCCTACGTAAGGACGAAAATTGTATTACCCAAGCCATGCAATGGAACCCGCTAACACAACAAGGGCCGTCCTCGAATGACGTGGCGTGGAATAGTCGAAAAGGAATCTCGACAACTGGGAAAGAGTTTTTTGGAGCTGAAACACATCACCAGAAACCGAACAATATGGCGAGTGGCAAAGGATTGGTCACACCCTACGTAAGGACGAAAATTGTCTTACCCGAGCTATGCAATGGAACCCGCTAACACAACAAGGGCCGTCCTTGAATGACGTGGCATAGAATAGTCGAAAAGAAATCTCGGCAACTGGGAAAGAGCTGGTTGGAGCTGAAACACATCACCAGAAACCGAACAATATGGCGAGTAGGCATTGTTGATACCCTAAGACCCATAGGATTCTAGTAGTACATTTGTCGCCAGAGCCCTAAAAGAACGAGAACAATGCTTATGTTTTCTTATTTACAAAAATAAAATCACCATTTACCTTGAAGTAGCGATTGGATACTCAAGAACTTGAAGTCAAAAATTCAATTTGTTTTGATTGGTTTGCAGTCATTGAAGTCGCTTTGCAAGCATTCGGTGTATGTAGCAACTGAAGCATTTAGAGTCTCAGAAGTCTTTGAAGTCATTTTAATATTTAAAATAATTGAAGTTTCACGCTTTAGATATTAACATTGATTTATTTAAATAGCAATATATTTTATTTACTATTTTTGTTTTAGAAAAAACAAACGCTCACTTCAAATATGTCAATGACTTCACTGACTTCGTTGACTTTATTTTGACTTCGAGCTCTTGATTGCCGAAAATGATTGATTCACTCATGAGCATTTTTTTTTTTTTCAAAAAAATTTCAGACAATTCAAAAGAATTTAATACTAAAGATTAAATCCGTTTACAGCTCTGCTTGGTACGAAAGTAGGGAGAAAGTGCGCTTCGAAAACCTTCGAAAAATTAGTTTATTCTCTAATTACAAATCGCAATTTCCTATCTCATGTGCCACATAATAATCTGTGATATGAAAACTGTAGTCAATGAGCTTACAAGTGGCAACATTTAGGAAACTTAACAAACCAACGTAAATAAATTTTTCAAATGAACTACTAATAAGCGATCATTTTTATTAAGTTGGCAGCCTCATGGTGATAGGATTATGAAGGCCAAATTCCGGACTTGAGTACAACGCGTCACCATTATGGCCCCAAAAAAAATGGCTCATCTGAGAACGAGAAGGAGAGCTTCTACAATCTTTTAAGCGCCGTCTTCAACACAACACCAAATGGAGACATTGTCATAGTGATGGGGGCTTGAATGCCAAGGTTGGCAATGACAAGGCAGGACTCAAACATGTAATCGTGAAGCATGGACTAGGTAACCGCAATGACAACGGTGAAAGGATTGTGGATTTCTGCAATGCCAACCGCCTTGTGATAGGTGGCACTATGTTTGAGCAGAAAACATGCCGCAAAATCAGCTGGGTTTCCAACGACAGGCAAACAACCTCCAACGAAATTGACCATTTTGCCATCAGCCGCCGCTTTAGAAGTAGTCTCTGTATGTCCGAAACAGGCGGTAGGTAGATGTGGGGACAGTACGAGATCACCATCTTATGATAGCTACTCTCCCACTACGCATTGCTACAGTTCGAAGATCCCACGACATCACACGAATGCCGGGGTTCAACAACGATAGACTTAGTGATCCCTCAGTGCGCCAACAATTAAGGGAGCACCTTTCGCAAGGTGTGGGAGGAATTAGCAGCTCACAGCCCGCAACCATCCAAGACCATTGGTGTTCTGTGAAAAATGTTTTTACATCTGCTACGTTGCAGCTACTCCAGCATTAGGGAAAATTTAGCTAGAGTCGCTATATCGCATGAAGATTAGAGAAGTTCAGCATAGCGTGCGACGTGACAGGCGCAACTACAATACATCAACGCGCTGGCTACAGAAGCAGAAGAAGATGAACGGAGGTGCGACAGCAGGACCGTCTACAGATGAGATCACTACCGCGATCAAGGCACTCAACAAGGCGGTAGGACTTGACGGTATTCCCGCAGAGCTCTTGCGAACAGCGCCAAGAATATCGGCTGAGCTTCTGCTTCCACTTATAGAGAGAGCTTGGGAAGCTGAAAGCTTTCCTAACGAGTGGAAAAAGGGAATGATCTTCAAGCTTCCTAAGAAAAGAAATTTAATGGAGTGCGGAAACTGGAGGGGTATCTTCGTGCTGCCTGTTGTAGCTAAGATAATAGCTAAAATCATCCTGGAGCGAAACAAACAACATCTCGAGACACACTCGATGCCGAACAAGCAGGCTTCCGCTCTGGATCCTTTTGTGCCGACCATATCAACACCCTGCGGATTATCATCGAACAGTGCATTGAATATCGATCGCCACTTCACCCACTCTTCATCGATTTTGAGAAGGCGTGCGATAGTGTCAACAGGGAGTTTCTTTGGCGTGCCTTGCGCAGAAGAGGTATTCCCGATAAACTAATTGCTATTATCAAAACTATATACGAAGGCCCCAAATGTCACGTTCTGCACAGAGGAAGGTTGTCTGAGGAATTTGAGATCCAAAGTGGGGTAAGACAAGACTGTATTCTTTCACCAATACTATTCCTATTGGTGATTAGCGGTGTGCTTCGTGCAGCTTTGTCGATGGAAAACGGACGAATGCGATGGACGATTACATCCAAACTGAGACATCTTGACTACGCTGACGATGTATGCTTACTCTCTCACAAAATTATGGACCTCCACCAAATGACAGCAGATACGGGGAGGGAGGTAGGCGTCATCGTCGGGCTGAAAATTAAAACGACAAACAACAAACTCATCGGCTCAAATATACATTGCTAGACAACCAGTAGAGAGAGTAGAGGATTTCGAGTATCTTGGGAGTATTGACTCGAGCGATGGTGAAACCGAACGGGATATAGCCAAGAGAATCGCCAAAGCAAAGTTTGCGTTCGGGATGTTGTAGAAAATATGTCGAAGCAATGCAATCAGTTTGAACACTAAGCTAAGACTGTTTCGCCCCAATGTTCAATCCATGCTGTTATATGGATGCATCACGTGGATAGTGACCACTACTATTACCAGAAAGCTGCAAACATTCGTTAATAGATGGCAGCGCAATATCGTAAGGATTTTCGGGCCCAATTGTATCTCTAACGAACACCTTTATGCGAGAACAGGTCAGGAACCAATGAGCACAACCATCCAACGACGGAAGTGGCAGTGGATTGGTCACACGTTCCGAAAGAGTGGCAGTTGCATAGCGAATCATGCTATTCAATGGAACCCTTTAACTCAGAATGGCAGCAGACCTGGCGGTCCGAGGAGAACATGGCGCAGAACAGTCGAGAAGGAGGCACGGCAGTTGGGTAAAAGTTGGAGAAAGCTCAGACACATTGCCAGAAACCGTACACGATGGCGCGTAGGCGTAATAGAAGCCCTATGACCCACAAGGGGATACAGGACATAAGTATTTAAGTAAGTATGTTGGGGTCGAGACTCGCGCAATTAATAATGTTTTGGACCATCATTCTGAATTATTTTAGTTTTCCGATAATAATTTTAACATCATATATTGAAATGTGATAATATTGGTGTAAGATATGGTGAGGAAATCAAAACCCCAAAGACAGTATTTATTTAACCTCGACATATTGAGGAGTATTTTCAATTTTTTGTTGTCAGATTTTTCTCATTGAAATCTTACCAGATGGAGGTGAAACCATTCTGAAATAGGTTTTAAGTTGTTTTTGTTTAATAAACTTTATCGGAGAAAATATTTTGTAGCATATTTGAAGCCCTTAAGGCTTCACATTTTATATAATATGTCTAATATGTCACATTAATGGAGAACAAAAAAAATTAAGAGGGCACCTAAAGGAATATTTCCCATCATTATTTGGTTGCGAAATGTCTATATACAGAAAATGTCAGTTTTCAAACGATTCAAAAGTTAGAAGCACAGCACAAACTGACAGACAAACGGACAAATACAGGGTTTTGTATAAAAAGTATCGGGAAGAGTTACGGAAAAATAGATTTATTTCAGATATTGTTACAAAACCTTAAAATTCTTCAAAGTACATCCCTTGACCGTCGACACACTTTTGCCAGCGGCTTTTCCACGACTCGAAGGCCCCTTGGTAGGCAGATTCCAGAAGGTCCTTAAAGGTACGTATGCAATCTTCTTTGACGGCACTTAGGGTCGAATGGTGGTGTCCTTTGAGGGAGGATTTCACTTTTAGGAATAGAAAAAAGTCTGCTGGGGCCAGGTCAGGACTGTAAGGGGATTGGGGAATTGTTGCGACGTCGTTTTGCGTCAGGTAGTCGGTCACCTTGGAACAGATGTGGCTAGGTGCATTGTCGTGATGCAATTTTCTATTTCTGGCTGGCTATCTTTGAAGAGCTTGGGCCACTTAAAAACTGGAGTTTGTGACATGCTTTCATCCTTGAACATTTGGCGAATCATGCCCAACATCTCCGTACTCCGTACCCTAGTCCAACACAAAATTTGACGGCGTACCTCTGTTTAATCGTTCGCTGCATTTCGAGCTTCTACCGAGTCACTCGATAGGGGTCCACTTAAATTCAAGGTCAAACAATAAATAGACAATTTCTTTAAAAAAGCCATAAAACGCATTGAAATTATTTGTTACAGTTTTTTACAAAGAAAAATGATCTTCTGTACGTCACGTGTTAAGTAGTTTGAGACAAATCTCCAACATAACTCAAATACGAAATTTGAATGATATTATTACAACAGTTTTAAAGAAAATAACGAGACCCACTTTCCGAGCTTATTCATTATATTTCTAACAAAATGGTTCAAAATTTCGAAATTTGAAATTTGACGAAAATAATTGATGATCTCAAATCTGTTTTTTTTTTTTAATATTAATTACATCATATGATTGCAGGACGTAAGTTGGAGAGAACAGACAGAGAGAGAAATATTGGTGAAGTAGTTTGAAACTCAGATGATATTAGGTTTCAGAAAAACTCTGGGGATGGCGTCCAAATAACTTTATATTTAATTGCATTATTTTGTCGTTGCTTTATGATTCACATTTTTTTTTTTTGCCACATGATGTCATTCAAACCAATCATCACGCAGAGGTATAATATATAAACATTATTTTGAAAATTTCTGCAGAATTTGTAAATTTTTTTATTTATAAACGGTAAGAGTCACACCCACTTTCCCTTACAAAAAAAAACAATAAGTTATTGTTGGGATAAAAGCTCCTAAAAATCGAAAAAAACGTGTTCAGAGTGGAAAGATTGTACGAGTATTTGAATGAATAACTCAGTATTGCCGCAGTATGCCTGCTTTAGAAGAGTAAGAAGAAGAGTATCATACTGCACATTCTATTTACGTAAACAATGCACTCTTTGTTCGCTTCTGACCATTTTACGAATACATATCCTCGAATGCCTCAACATACTTTTCTGCAACTGCAGCTTTCAAGCTAAAGATGAGTTGAATAATCCAGTGCAGTAATTTGTCCAAGGGCTATTTGTCATAGTGTTGACTAAAATTATTTGAGAGAGTTACGCCTCAATTGTTAGCAAATGCGAAATGGAGTTCATTAAGGGGGTAAGGTTTTATTATTCCTTGAATATCACTACTTAGTATAAAATAAAGCCCCCAGAATGCGTCTATCTGTATTACTACGCTAATCTCGAGAACCACTAAATGGATTTGGATGCGGTTTTCATTGTTATGACCTGCATTTCGGGGAAGGTTTATGTGTATTTAATATCGCTCTATCACTTATAGAAGGTGAAAATTCGAAGTCTAAGTGGCAGAAAGGATTTAAAAACAAAAGAAATAGTTTTTCGGGCGAAGTCGGGCCGGGTCGCTAGTAAATAAATAAAAGTCCAACTTAATACACCAATAAAAGTTCTTTGACAGTCTTAGTAGAAAAGTGATTAGAATAGACCTTACTTCAAATAATTAAGTACTGCATTCATACAACACCTGTTACATTAAGCATTACGTAAGCATATTCGCTGATGATTGACCATAAATCCAATGGTATCCTGATCCAAATAAATTTGCTCTGCTATGATAACTTCTAACCTAAAAAGAAAAATATGTTAGTAAAACAAATACATACGAGTACATTCTCATAAAACTTAATTTACCTGTTTTTAAAAAAATCAACTTTAAGTACAACTTCTTGTTATCTGCGTTACACTTTTCGAAAATTTAAAATAAGAATAAAATTTTGAAAAACTGACACCATTTTTGTTGCATTTATATTTGGTTTTTATTTCAATTGAAAGTACTTTGTTTGCACTTAGCCACTTAAATATTAAAACGTCTTTTTTTTTACATCAAAAGATAACATACTTATATAGTAGTTTCAACAAAAGGTTTTATCATTCATATTTGTTGTACTGTATTCGATTAATTTATAGATTTTGTTTACTACAACTGAAGTAGACTCTCAAGCGCAGTATTTGATTTTCTTTTATACAAAACTAAAAACTAACTTAGACAATTGGCACAATACAATCATTTATTTGTATTCCGAGTAGTTAACAATTTTCATTTCTTTCTTTTTACATAGTTTTATGCTTTTCTTCAGCGTGGCAAGAAATTGTTTTTTTCTCAAGAACTAAAACAATAAAATTTATAAATACTTAAAACAAAAATTAGAAGAAAAAAAAAAACGTCTGTACAGAAAAATGATGAAGCAAAACTAGAAAACCAAAAAACAAATAAAATCAATTCTCCTTTATTCATTTTGGATGCAACTTTTTCATATGTTGAGCTAAATTCCATTTACGTCGAAACCTTTTTGGACACAGTGGACACTGTACCTTCTTTTCAACACCGCACTCATGATTCATATGCCGCAGCATAATACTTCGCGACGAATACTTCCGGCCACATTTGCCACACGAAAAACTTGAATTTTGAAATATTTCCGTACTCCGCCAATGATTTTCAAATAATTTTAATTTTTCTGAAGAATCTTTCTTTTGATGGCTCAGTGAAGAAGACGATGCACCATCATCGGCATATTGTGCTAAATACATGTATTCGCCCCAATAATCTGCAAAAGATTTATTTCTGTCACAATATCTAGCTTATGTTGTTAATCGTATCTTTTTTTTCTGGTTAAGAAAATATAGGCAAACTGTGATGAACAAAAATTAATTAAATAAAAAATTACATAACAAATGCAAAATAACTTTTTAACACACGATGCAGCAATTTACAAAAAAAAAAAAAACAAATAACAAAATTAGTTTTAAGTGTAAATAATATTTAAATCATAACACACGTGAAAATCATAACAAAAGTAAAAGTTAGAACTAAAAAAAAAAAATAAAAGCACTTGCGAATATATTTTTTTCTGTTTTTAAATTTATGGCATCTTTGCTTCAGCGTTTTTTTGTCTTAAAGTTTATTTATTTTTTCTAATATTTATCACTATTTTTAAATATACATATTTCAGTAAATTCATTCAGATGACAAAGATATATTGACGTAGAACATTTTTTGAGAATTTTACAATACTTATTAGTTTTTTTCTTCTTTACAAATTTTCCTAAATATCAAATTATTATTATTTTTTTTTTAACTACTGCTCAAGGATTAAAAAGATCATAAGAGGAAGTTGGTTTTGGAAGCCAGTTATAGGCAGTTATAAGTTATAGGAAGAGTATTTCAAGTAATAGAACTTCACATATGTACATATGTGTAAATATTTTTATAGTCCGCCGACAAACGCGCCCGTCTACACTCTGAGATGGCAAAACTTTATTTACATGCAGCAAACCAGGCTTTATCGCTGGAAACTGCGTTGACCACATAAACACTTTGTGCATCATAATAGAGCAGTGTGTCGAGTACAGGTCTACGGTACACCGACTATTTATCGATTTCGCGAAGGCTTTCAACAGCTTGAATCGAGATGCTATCTGATCGGCCTTGCGCAGGAGAGGTATCCCAGAAAAACTTATAGCTATTACCAAGGGTACATTCGGTAGTAAATGCTACGTCTTAGACAATGGTAATATGTTGGAGGACTTTGAAGTGCAAAGTGGAGTAACTACGGAATTCAATAGACTATGAAATCTTACCTTTCACATCGGATAATGGACCTTCATCTGAAGGCACAAAATCTGGAAGCCGAGGAAAACAAAGTGGGGCTTAAAATAAACACAGCCAAAGCAAAAGCCCTAAGCACTTCTAACACCCGCGTTCAACTCAACAATGTCGGGCAGGAAGCCGTAAGAGACGAAAACTCTCTATATCTAGAAAATGTGGTCTTGGTTAACTGCGGTGGCACCGAATTGGATGTGTGCAGCAGAATCGGAAAGGCAAGAGCTGCATTTGGAATGCTTTCCAAAGTCTTGGGAAGCAATGTAGAATCAGTACGTGGAAGGTAACACTAACGCTCACAAACTACAGACCTTCTTAAATAGATGTCTAAATATCATGTTGAGAATTTTTCGGTCCAACTGTATCTCTAACGAACAAATCTATCAGAGACCGGCCCTTACTGTACGAAGGAGAAAATGGCAATAGATTGGACACACCCTACGGCGCGATGGCAACTCCATTGCGAAATATACCATGCAGTGGAATCCTCTCCGCTCTAGGCAAACGTGGCGCAGGATGGTCAAAAGGGATCAAGCTCTTTGGGAATGAGTCGGAGGCAGCTCAAAGGCGTTGAAGTACTTCGAACAAGATGGCGAATATGCTATGGAATGAAAGGATTTAAGTACGTAAGTAAGTAAACCTCTTATAAGAAGATGGATGAATATATTATCTTTGTTAAATAACTTAAATAAATAAATAGTGTATTCGATTCTAGCCCATTGTCAGATCTACAAGTGCATTGAGATTCACATTGCTAGGATGCCTGGGGCGTCTAGAAAGTACGGGAACATATGGATACTGATTGGAAAATCGAGTTAAAGGAATTCACAAAATATTTTAAAAACTAACAGTGCTAGAAAGAACAAACAGGCATAAAAAAATACAGGGCCATCTTGTGCTCCCGGGGTTTAAATTTAGAAGGGTTTCCCATGATTTGCACTTAGACCTACATATGTAGGTCCATTGTGATACAACTATTAAGCAGGGATTTCGATCCCCTATCTACTTCTGGAACAATTTTATTCTTTTGATAAAGCCATTTGTTCCATGTGTTCAGATCGTTTACATCATTGAAAAAGTAATCTCCTTGAGTAGCCTTTCTAATATGGACAAGGGAGCGAAATCTGCAGAGAATGTGATCAAAGGTTTCTTCCTCTCCCTCGTTTCTGCAACTTCTGTAAAAATCATTGCTAACTATGCCCAATCAATTATGCTGAGAACACAGTGTCTGGTGACAAACATATGCCGTGTTTTTTTGAAACCTAGCCAGCCAGTCGTTCATTTAAACGATTTGCCAGCCAGCCAAAGCCAGCCGATTTTATACGAACATATCTCTAGGAACCAAGCAACCTCGCAGTGGCAGCAACAACAAATAACTAAAAAAACATTCGTTTTTGCGCCGCCTGAAATTAGGCATCACGAAATTCCCAGCCAGTAACTTTTTGCTGGGGATAAAATCAAGAGTAGTAGCCAGCCGGTTGTTGTATTTGTTTTATGTGTAAAATGTTACTTTACTAGCAACTACTGGCTGGCTAGGTTTCAAAAAAACACGGCTATAGTGAGTGATGCAGAACTTTTGTTCTACTGAGATCTAGAGTTGGCCAGAGATACCTAGCAGTATCGCAATAGTTTACATGCGTCTATCAATAACCAACTTTGTTCACTGCTTCGGCATGAGCCAGGCTCCTAACAAATGACATAGGTGGGTTAACTTTGTTTAAAAGCTGGTTGTTTATATCACGTGAGTCAACCGCACAATTTTCCGTAATATTGCAATGGATAGGTCTTTGATGGGTACCTGGCCATTGCTCCCGGGGTTAGTGACATAAAAATAAAAAACGTAGTAACAAAATTTGCAGATAATTAGAAGCCTTACAAGTTATGCATGGGCACATTTTCAAGGTTAAAGAGATGAGTGTCTTGTCTCATCTTTGTAATCGAATAAAGTTAATTAAACCTCGAATAAGAAATTCGAATGATGATTGCCAATGCAGCTGATGTTTCTATAGTTGTATCTGGTAAGCAACTGAATGAACTTAGATAGTTAATACAAAAAGCCTAAACTCTCAACTCATCTTATAGGCTGAGGATGAGTCCACAAAAGACAATTGAATTAATCTTACGCACTAGCAAACAAAAGCTTGCAAGCAGGCGCCTGGTGGTAAGTCTATTTGAGAACAGTTTTTGCCGACCAACAGTGGGTAAGTGGTACAACCTTAAATATACATATACCAATTTTTTTGAGTACTAAAGTACTATAATACTAAAGTAGTGGACCGATTTTGGCCAAACCTCATAGGAATATTTTCCAGCCAATACCGAAGATTGCCTGAAACATTACGCTCAATCGGTTCAGTGGTTTCGGAGTCCATAGCATACAAACATAGGTACGCCAACAACATCGGCTGAGCTTCTGCTTCCACTTATAGAGAGAGCTTGGGAAGCTGAGAGCTTTCCTATCGAGTGGAAAAAGGGAATGATCGTCAAGCTTCCTAAGAAAGGAAATTTAATGGAGTGCGGAAACTGGAGGGGTATCTGCGTGCTACCTCTGTAGCTAAGATAATAGCTAAAATCATCCTTGAGCGCATCAAACAACATCTCGAAGACACACTCGATGCCGAACAAGCAGGTTTCCCCTCTGGATCCTCCTGTGCCGACCACATCAACACCCTGCGGATTATCATCGAACAGTGTGTTGAATATCGATCGCCACTGCACCTGCTGTTCATCGATTTTGAGAAGGCGTTCGATAGTGTCAACAGGGAGTTTATTTGGCGTGCCTTACGCAGGAGAGGCATTCCCGATAAACTAATTGCTATTATCAAAGCTACATATGAAGGCTCCAAATGTCACGTTCTGCACAGGGGAAGGTTGTCTGAGAAATTTGAGATCCAAAGTGGGGTAAGACAAGGCTGTATCCTTTCACCAATATTATTCCTATTGGTGATTAGCGATGTGCTTCATGCAGCTTTGTCGACGAGAAACGGAGGAATTCGATGGACTCTTACATCTCAACTGAAACATCTTGACTACGCAGACGATGTATGCTTACTCTCCCACAGAATTATGGACCTCCACCAAATGACAGCAGATGTGGAGAGGGAGGCAGGTGTCGTCGGGCTGAAAATTAATACGACAAAAACTAAAATTATCAGCCTTGGAACAAACTCATCGGCTCAAATATGCATTGCGTGACAACCGGTAGAGAGAGTAGAGGATTTCCAATATCTTGGGAGTATTGTCTCGACCGATGGTGGAACCGAACTGGATATAGCCAACAGGATCGCCAAAGCAAAGTCCGCGTTCGGGATGTTGTCCAAAATATGGCGAAGCAATGCAATCAGTTTGAGCACCAAAATAAGACTGTTTCGCTTCAACGTTGAATCCGTGCTGCTATATGGTTGCAGCACGTGGAGAGTGACCACTACTATCACCAGAAAACTGCAAACGTTCGTTAATAGGTGTCTGCGCAATATCTTAAGGATTTTCTGGCCCAATCGTATCTCTAATGAACACCTCTATCAGAGAACGGGTCAGGAACCAATAGGCACAACTATCCAACGGCGGAAGTGGCAGTGGATTGGTCACACGTTCCGAAAGGGTGACAGCTCCATAGCGAATCATGCTATGCACTGGAACCCTCTAACTCAGGATGGCAGAAGACCTGGCGGTCTGAGGAGAACATGGCGCAGAACAGTCGAGAAGGAGGCACGGCAGTTAGGGAAAAGTTGGGGAGAACTCAGACACATTGCCAGAAACCGTACACGATGGCGCGTAGGCGTAGTAGAGGCCCTAGGACCCACAAGGGGATACAGGACATAAGTAAGTAAACATAGGTACACACATTTTTTCCCATGAAAAAAAACACTCAGATTTTCCCGAATTTTCCAATTTTCCGGGCATCTTTTCCAATTTTTCTTTCCGTAAAAACCTTATTCGGACTATTACGAACATTTTGAAAGAAAAATGACCCAAATCGGTTTAGCTAACGAACGAACAGCATTTCATTTTTATTTATATAGATTAACCTACGCTTAAGATTATGTACCTTTTAATGCAACAAACTATTTGCACAACCGACGTAATTTGAAAACAAAACGAAGAGATAGAAACGAGATTTTTGGTGTAGTGGTTTGAAACTCAGGCGGGGCTATGTATCCTTATATTGTATTAAGGACGAACTAATCGGGTAGAATTGTTGAGACTTTCTGTTTTCATTTTTAGATTTCTATTTTTTAATAAGAATTTAATTTAACTTTATATCTAGGAAAAAAGTTACAATTCCAAAGAATTTAACTAGAGTCTCAAGGTCTAAAAATTTGATAAAAAAAGCTACAGTGGTTCTCTTTTTTTAAAAAAAAAGAAATAATCAGTAGTAAGTGACTACTAGATACGCACTGGCCTTGTGAGTTGGCTAATACGTTTATTTCTCATGATACATGAACAGTGTGCCCTTTAGCTCCACTTGTAATTTAAGCATTAACCACATCTAGATATATTTGAAAAATAAAAAAAATGCATTTGAATGTGTTAGTTTGCATACTGGGCGATCAACTCGACGATTCTTAAAAACATCACCACTATTTTTTCCCATCTAGTCTAGAAGGGTTCCGCACTAGATCACTAGATCACAGGCACATGCCAGACAACAAGTACTTACCTTTAACGGAGCCCTATCCAAATGTGTGTATGAAGGTTAAGTGCTTGTTGTCTGGCAAGCGCCTATGTCTTAACAGTACTTAGGTGGACCGCTTCGCGGGTTAAAAGGATTTTACACCATGAGACAATCTTCGACTCATACACCAGACAAGCCGTGTGTATAACCAAACACCGACAGCTGGCAAACTGTCCATTCAAACATTTGACTGTCCATTTAATCAACTTTTGCTTCGGATTTATTTCACGGTACCATTAGATATATGTATATTTGTTTTTTGGATGTTATTGTATTTTAGATTTTGACTCTAATACACTTTCAAAAGTAGGTACACTTAAGTCCTAAACTGGGTTTTGGGTCATTGGCCTTTATTTATGGCACCCAGAATGAATGCATAGCCTCAGTATCTGTGCACTTTAACCTAAATGACTCAAAAAAAAGAGAAGTGTTCTCTGACGATGACGGCTTAAATATTACAATATCTTTTGGGATTTATTTCAAGTGGAGGTAATAACCATCAACGAAGTCTTGTCATGGCTGAAGTCGATATTAAAATTTTTATTGATAAATCAATTTCCGATTAGCTGTCGCATATCTCTTAAACAGGTGGTTGACCAATGCCATTCTTATGGGTACAGTGATATGACCAAACCCTAACTAATACACTGGAGGAAGAAAATCTCAGTATGCCTAAACGAGTCACACAGATAACACCCCGCATTCGTCACTAGACAGATTTGCTCTGAGCCGAATCAAGAAAAACCTTCAAACAGTTTGGTTTTAGTTAAAAAGTCTACATCAGAATACTGAATAGTGTATCCTGACACTCCCACACTGAGTGGTAGATTACAGTTTTGAGCTCTTTTCAAACGATTAAGTGAGTTGCAAGAAGGAGAGTTCGGAGAAGGACATTTGGTCAGATCTCCACATTGGAACTAAGCTTTATGTGACAACGTTCTTCTTCGATAGCTCCAATGACCTCCATCTACTTTCAACTGTTCGTAATCACCTTTAGCTGGTTCAGCACGCAGTTCTAAAGAAACCATACATCCTAGTAGTATCCTATTTTGGTTTGAGTGAATCTGCACTACATTGCAGACCTATCCCCGATATGAAATTATGCCGACTACTTACTACCATCAAGACACATCCGACTTGTTCAAGTCACAGTGTTTTTCATCTAAATTTACCATCCTAAGCAATCCATTATGTCCATTGTGTGTGGGAAATGAGTCCAAGTATGAGTCGACAGCAAGTCTGATAGCTGGAACATGAGATGAAAACTATGCGACGGGTTTAGCGGTCAGGGAAGGACACCCAAAATCGGCGATTTGGACAGAACGCCATAACAGGCAGATATAATTTTGAGGTAGCAAATGACTTTGTTGTCACGAAAAAAGCTTCTCAAAAACAAATTACCCTTCGGATACGGCACTAAACTGTAGGTCCCTTCCATTCGTGTGACACACACAAAACGAGTGGTTGCGAGAAGCTAGGCCTAGGCACTTGAAGAGCTGTTGCGCCAAATATTTATTTTTTTTTTTTTTTAAATGTCTTCGTCTGCCTGAGGAGATCAAGCGAATAATTACTCTTTCGTAACAAGTGCGTAACAAAGCCCTATCTCGAACTACTAATGGAACTATGTATAAGACACTAATCGTCCCAGTCTTGCTGTGTGGCACAGAAGCATGGACTTTATTAAAACTGGACCAGAATGCCCTTGGTTACTTTGAAAGAAAAGTTCTTCGAATGATCTTTGGTTCCGCCTGCATAAACGGGGAGTAAAGGAGAAGGTACAATGCCGAGCTCTATACAACGACATCGACTAAAATGGCTAAGTCATATAAAGTGGATGGAGCCCAACATTTCAGTCCGAACATTTTGGAATCCACCCCAGGCAGACGGCCTCACGACAGGTGACGCCAATAAGTAAAGAGGGATTCAACCAACTTGGCTGGCGCAACTGTAAGCAGATGGTTTGTTAGTTTAAGCCCAGATCCACAACGAACTGTAGTGTCACTTAAGTGAGTAAGTAAATATGTATATTTTCCAAAACATGCCAAGGCCTATTCATTATATAATGTAAATATCTCAATGGCTGCAAATCTTAGAAAAGACCTCAATAGTTTGAAGCCAGTTTTTCTGAACTATTCGGAACTGATCCTGGCCATTTTCCCGCATCCATTTCTCCTAATTGTTTTCTTACTGCATACTACCGTTAAAGATGGCATGGTGAATGCAGCAGCGAAGTCTTCGGGAAAATGGGTTTCAGGAAAATTATTCGGGAAACATTCGAAGAATATATCATATTTCTGCAAGCAGATGCTGTGTCGTAAGATGTTTTCAACATCATGTTGTCTGTTTAGCAAGAAGGATACGCAGACAATATAAACAACTTCGGACACTCCCTGACTACTATTACAGGGGCTTACACGGCAACTAAAGAACAAACAAATTGAGTTAGTCTTGATGTGAAAGAGGGCCAAGTACATGATGGCAACGAACAGGAAAGTATCTGCAGTCTATATAGACTATATCAATTGAGTAGTTAGTGGGCGCCGTGGCGTAACTGTTAGTTTGTCGGATCACTACGCATGAGGTTCCAAGTTCGAATCCCAGAAAACAGCAAAAAGTTTTTTTTCACGGTACCACCTCTCGCGAGCGTCTGACAAACATCCGAGAGTATTGTTGTCACGAAAAAGCTTCTCAAATCGCCGTTCGGAGTCGGCATTAAACTGTAGGTCCCTTCCATTCGTGTGAAAAATAATAACGCACACAACATGAGTGGTTGCGAGAAGCTAGACCCTGGCGCTTTAAAGAGCTTTTGCGCCAAATATTTGTATTTGTAATTGAGTAGTTAAGGGATTCACCTATTTCGAAGTAAGCACTGCCATAGGGATGTTTCAGGCAGAGAGCCGTTCAAGCCGTATAAGCCAGAACAAAAACTAAGTAAATGAAAAATAGCTTACAGGTGAGTAAATATTTTCATTTCAATCGTATTGGGTCGAACTAATCGAGCTAAGATCATAAAGATTTCGAAATTTTGACCATGTTATCTAGAACGCCGGGCGGTGATTGTAAGTGAATATTCAACTATATAAAGTGTATTAGAAAAAGAAACGTATACATAACAGATATGTTTACAGTGGTGTTGAAAAAAAAAAAACGGGCACTTATTACTATATTTAAATTTAAACTTTCAGAAAGTATCCACTTATTTGAATATTAAATACATATACGAGTGCATACACTTCGGTTATGCTTCTTAGATAACCTGTAGGTAACTGCTTAAATTTAAAAGTTTTAGGGACTCTATAAATAGGTATTGTACTACGATTACTGGTTTGCACCCAAAATGAAAAGAAGAACGGTTTTCTATTTTCCTGTTTCTATTTTACTTCTCTTTCAATGCGTTTCACTTAGATTATATCAGGATCAATATTTGAATGCTTCTGTATGATGTGTTTCCTTAGATCCGACTTATACTTGCTCTTGTGTGGACAATATCGACACTCCAAATTTGGCGTAATACCGCACTCATAGCTTCGATGGCGCTTCAAGGATCCTTTAATTTTGTACGATTTACCGCACACAGGACACACATGCGTGCAAACGGTTGCTTCACGAGCTTGTCGTCGGGCATTTAAAAATCGATCCTCATCTCTTTGAAACTCTTCCTCCAAATCGATTATATCTTCTCCTAAGCAATGTGATGCAATTTCTCGGCCCCGCTGTGCCATTTCTTGTTGATAGAGAATTTCTTGTTGTCTTTCGTAGGATTTTTGTGCAATATATTTCTCATTCTCCAGCTGAATAGCCTCATCGTCTTCTTCTTCGTCTTCATAGAGTAGACGCGGTGGTGGCTGTAATTTGTGCTGTTGTACTTTTACATGTGGTTGTTGTTCTATCTCATATTGTTGCTGTTGTTCTTCGATTTTGGGGGATTCAGTTTGGATATGATAACGATTAATCTCAATACTGTCGGTCGGGTTTAATGTCACCACTTGGGCCGATGCTAAACACTGTTCAATGACATCCTGGTGATGGTATTCCTCTTTTGTTGTAGCCTCATGTTCTTGTTGCTCTTCTGTATTGAAGGTAATTGGTAGTTTTTTCATCAATTGAATGGTTGCGCCCCCAGTTGTTGTTGCGGGTATCGTTGTTGTTATTATGGGTTTCGGCAGAATCGGCGTATCCGCTTTAGGTATTGTATACTTTATTGTACTTCCAGCAATACCTACTGATGCATCTGATGGTATTTCAACTACAACTGTGGCTGTGGCAAGTATATCGGAATCTGCTGTTCCATGATTACCAGTTGTCGATAAGGTATTGGTTGTAGCAGTACCATCTTGGAGGGAATATGGTACAGTCTCGAGTATGGTCCAGTATCCACCATCGGTAGCTAAAATAAAGAGACAGAAAAAAAAGAGTTAGTGGAAATTTTCTTTTGAGCATCACTGTTGTGTAGATAAAAACTAACTTTAAAAAAAATCCACTGAAACATAAAAAGTAGAAGATGTAAGTAGCAAACAAAACATATATAACAAACGAAAAATGAATAAAATACGATTTGTTTTTGAATTTTCTTGTTTTTGGAATGGAAAAAGATTATTTTTATTTGTAAACTTAATCTAAGTTCAATTTAGTACAAAGTATTAACAATATAAGTACAATTTTTAACAAGTAGATACATACATATGTAAAAAATAGATATAAACAAAATATAGTAATTCCTGAATGGCTTTTAAATGGAATGCAACATTGCCCATTGGAGACTTTGTTCGGAAGAACCTAAGACAGCTGATAGAATATCTTAAGTATGGGTTAGGTTGAGTTTGGACATTAAATCTGAGTTTTAAACAATTAGATGTGTTTATTCTCTTAAGAATGACACGACTGTAGCAACAGAACTCTGCAAAACACGATATATTGAGTAGTTGACTTAATGAGTCCTCCGAATGTACTCATATATATGGCATAAGCACAAATGAATGAGTAAATTGGGCGTCTAACATTTTGTGAAAGCAAATAAAAATTGGCTCTAAATAAACTGATTGCCGATAAATCTGAATCCTAGACCTTGAACACTTGAGGATACTGAAGAATGAGCTGCCACCTAAATATGCGAGTTGTTTCCAAGTTTGAACGAATGTACGAGTACGGATAAGCCTTGTAGATTCTTGCAAAGTCAGAGTCGCATCCTAGGTAAAGCTATGATTGAGTTTAAATTTAAAAACATTAGTACCATAATGTAACATGGGGTGCTGTTCGCTGTTCAGCTGTTCAAACTTAACTTGGATTTTTCCAATTGATTTACATATAGAGCTGAGCTAGGACCTCACAAAGTCAAGAGTTCTGTCGTCGGTGAAGAAATGGATTGTATTATTAGTAAGGGAGAGATGGTTATTGACAAAAATCAGAAACATTGTTAAAGAAAGATTGAGCCCTGTGAAAAACCAGAACTAGTTACGAAGGGGTAGAATACAGAGACAAGAGATCACCGATACTTTTGAGATATGGAGTGTAACTTCTATGCATTAGCCAAATAAGTCATTTAGTCTCCTGTTAAAATATAACAAGATAAGTTAAATAGCAATGGCATGGCCTTGGAAACCCCTGACTGTAAAACATATTTTAAGGTAACTGATTTGCTAGAAATAAATGTGCACATTCTAAGTGTAATAGAATAAACTCTACAATCAGGTGAGCAAGTGGCATACTTTATATACAAGTACAGATACCTAGATAGTTTTTTACACGGTAAAATATCACCACGTCTTGCAACGGACTCGGTGAACTAGTCGTGGATATTCATACTTCGGAGATCGGCAGATGGACCGGCGCCACAAGAGTTCGACCGAAATCATAACATCTTGGGATGAACTATTCTTGAGGTAAAATCATCTCACACTCCGATCTCTGAGGAGGCTATCTCACATGCTAACCTAGACTCAATTCAACAACCTGTCATCCGCCCATATTTGTTGCCTCGTTTGCGCACCGTATGAAAGGTATGGATTTAGGGGTAAAGCTCTGTTTATTTGCCAGATATAGACAGACGGGTGGAGTCGATAGAGTACGATGATGAGTACAAATTTTTTGAATGGCCTCTGTAACTCTTCATATGATGACTAATCGACACGACTACTTAAGGTTTTATAAAAAAAAAAATAAAAAAAAATACTTTATACAGATTCTTCACCCAATACCCAAAATGATTGTCCATTTCGACAAATCGGTGGCGCAGAAACACACTTCTTCTTTCAACTGCAATCTCACCCACGTCGTCGAAAAGCCCACAAAGATCCCAGACATCCCAAACGTCTTTGGAAAGATCATAGATCTCTTTCTGTATTTGGCATCATAATACCTGTAACTACTGATATCAATGATTGGACAACAGGATTCACCATTTTCTGATTTGGCATTAAAAAACTGTTTAGGAGAAAGGAACTAAAGCTCTTTTTTGCATCTTTTCAAATAAACCACCTACTGCTAAAGCTCTGCAGTTGAATAGAACAGTTTCTACGACAGATCAATTTAAGGTCTCTTCCTAGTCTGACATTAACTATAAATGTACGCATCCCTCAAGGTTCGATTCTTTCACCATGTCTTTTTGTACAAATGTATTAATTGGAGTGGGATAAACCAACTTAGTAACTCAGAAAATACGATTCTTCAGACGGAACACGTTTACTGTAAGACACCAAATGGACGCCCAACAAATTAAGATCATATAGCTTCTTGGTAGTCAGAGTATAGGATAAGGAGATTCCTTACATCTTTACAGCTGTATCTTATATACGAAACACAAATTAGATCAGGGCTAAAGTATTGCTTTTAAGTTTGTGAGTGGGCCCGAAAATATATGAAAGTGTTCAGATAAACGCTTCGGTATTCGCACTAGTAACTAATCGCCAACGGCTGGGTTTATCCCTATAACGAATGAATGAATAATCTCTACATAGCAACCATGTGGAGGGGGACCTCAACCAACTTGGCGTGCGCAATTGGAGGAAGCTGGCTCGTAACCGTGCCGGCTGGAGAGGTTTGTTGGTTGAGGCCCAGGTCCACCCCGTAAGCAACCATGTGAACATCTCACTAGCGCAGAGTTATAGGCTCGCTATCCCACGAGAAGTTTATATAAATTAGAAAGAATTACTGCGCTATTGACTTTTGAGGGCTTACAGGTTTTCCGCTTTAATCTCTTTAGATACAGTCCAATATGCGCTTTCGAAACGATGTCAAGGTTAGCCTGCCTTTCCTATGGTAGTTGCCGACAGACTTACTAGTACTTGAGGGATTCCCATGTACATATAGTTTTAAAAACAAGTGATCCTGGTACACATTGGCGCTTATTAATAACAAATGTTAAGTCACTTATAAGCTTAACTTTAGTTAATTTAGTTGGTTCTTTTTTTAAATTTTATGTGGCTATTGTAAATTATTTTGACATTATCTTTATATTTTCCCTTGCCCTGCTAAACTTTTAATAGATCGATAAATTTTAAATTTCTGCATAAAGCAGGCTTTACACTTTCGTTCTTCATTCGGTGTACGTTGTTCGTTTCTCAATGAACGTACATCGAACAACAAACAACGAAGAAGCATTCACATTACACGGTTTTTTGATTCAGTTCGCTCGTTGTACCAAATGGATAACAACACATTTTTGGCAGTGGCGGCGCTTTTAGTTATTCAGAAAAAAGAAAAAAAATAAGAGATCCTGTTGGACCAAACGCTGGTTGTTAAAAAGAAAGCACTTATCACATATAAATGTGCTTAGTGAATTGAGGCTGCACCCAGATGACTTCCGGAATTATTTAAGGATGTCAGAAGAAATATATATTGAACTTCTTAATTTGGTCACACAATTGAACTGCAACTGAACTACGAGTAGTTCCTATTTTAGAAGTAGTATTCGAAATTTGTTTCTCATTTATTACTATCGACCTTGAGTTAGATGTGGCTTAAAAGAAAACGAGCATCAATTCGTTTATTCTAAGGACTAATCCCTTTAAAGATATTATTCTAATGACTAATCACTTAGAAAAGGCCTACTTCTTACAAGTGGAATTTGAGGTTTTTTTTTTATCGTTTATCACCACCGATATTGTTTTAAACAAATGTTATTATTCTTACAGAGCAAAAGACAACATGGTTCAAGCCTTATATATCCACAAAACCGGATGATATTATTCCTACAATGCTTCAACCATCTCTAACCAGAATTTTTCGAAGGTGTATTAAACTGTAAACGTACCAAAAAACTGGAAAGTGGTGAAAGTGCTTCATTTTCAAAGTATGAATGTCTTCTTTCCTAATTTCTTTGGAAAAAAATGGAAAGAATAATTGTTCTACACATGAGGAACTTACTCGATGAGCACAACTTATGTTGCACCCAACACGCCTACCTTAAGAGGAAGTCAGTGGATACAACTCTACACGAAATTGTCTCAGAAATCGAGGAAGATTTCAATACAAGGAATTCATTCTGGTTGCTTTTTTAAACATAGAAGGAGCTTTTATTAACGTGAGGATGGAATTAATTAAAACAGCACTAACTGAATTAGGAATAAATACGAAGATAACAAATTGAATCGATGAAATTCCCAACCGCAGCGTAATCAACTCAGAGCTCGGAAAGAATGTCGTAAGGAAAACGGTTTCGAAAGGAACCCCAACGGGGGAGGAGTTATTTCTCCTTTGCTGTGGCTTCTAGTCATAAACAAAATTCTGATAATTCTCAAAACCAAAAGAATAAAAACAGTGGCATACGCAGATGACGTAGAAATCATGATCGTTGGGAAACATCTTCCGACCATCAGCAACATTATAGAATCTGCACTGAAAGAATTATCCATGGCATAGGCGGAAATAAACGGTCCAGGATTAAATCCAGCCAAAACCGAGCTCAGATCTCTCCTCAGAGGCCAAGTAAACGATGAAGCTTTCGACCGCCCATAATCCATTGAATGTATACTGCGATCATAGACCTATACTTATCTATGGAACAACTGTATGGGGGAATGCAACAGACAAAGCTAGCTACTTCAAACATCTAACGAAGGTACAAAGATTAGCATGTGTTAGAATAACAGGAGCATAGAGATCAGCGACTCAATGATACTCAATCTTCCTCCTCTGGATGAGTTCATGCGAAACACGGCTGCCAAAAGCGCGATTTGTATTAGACGATCAAGCACATAGAAGCAAAGGTCATATGGACACGGATCTTTATTTTGAAGGTATGGATCAATGGATCTCAATAGAGCAACAGACTACTCGTATATCGAACCTTACCTAGACTTTCACAAGAAATACTCAATTCTCTTTCTCAGAAAACACTAGTGGGAATCCAACGCGTTAACCCCGCAAGACTTTCAACTCTATACTGACGAACTCTATACATAGGAACCGGCGCTGAAGTTTTCTGTGAATCACTCAACATCATTCATATAAACTCCCGGATGACTATAGTATCTTCCAAGCCGAAGTTTTGGAATAGTATAGTCGAGCACAGACTATACACGCAAAGAAACGTAGATAGTCAAGCGGCAGTCAAGGGACTAGACAGCGAGATCATTAGATCGAAAACACTCTCCACATGTCAACAATCTATAAACAGAATATACAACACTCTCTGCTGAACTTCCGGACATGGTAATATAGAAGGGAACGAAGCAGCAGAGAAACTACCGCGGAAAGGGTTAGCATTAAATAAGGAATTCAATCATGCGTCGATAGCTATCCCTATCGGTGCACTGAAAAGAAAAATATACTCAGGCAAGAGAAAAGATCAAAATCTCCTGGGCAGCCAGAGGCGACTGTGTCATTTGTCCCAGTTTATGGCCAACTTTGAACTAAAGAAGGAGTAAAAGTCTCTTGTCATTGAACAAATAAGAAACCAGTGTAATGGTAGGTATACTAATTGGGCATTGCCTGATAGGTTCAATGGCCACCAGACTGGGATCAACTCACCTGATTACTGCAGGAGCTGTCATGACACGGAAGAAATAGAAACTATCAAACACTTGCTGTACTATTGTCCCAATCTTCAAATTTGTCTATATGGGAAACAGACTTTTCGAAGAGCTAGAGGATCTGACACAAGTTTCACTCTGGAACATAATATGTTTCGTCAAAGTGCAAGCTGGTTTGCTTGCTAAAATCAACCGAGAGGAAACCAAATTAGATATGGTACCACATTTTATAGGGAATCACAATGGACCAAACGCCCCCATGCTAACACCCTCTAGGATGCAATTCCCTTATACCATACCAAGGTGAACAAAAAGGGATTCGATTTTAATATCATTTTTTACTAAGGCCTTAACTATTTAAATTCAATTTAGATACATGTACGTTACATCTGAATTGTTTCCTATTTTAAATCTGACTCTTGAGATAACATGCTGATTTTGATTAGTATTATTGAGATGACTCTTTTCTACTTGAGTTCTGTGATCTAATACATCGAGTCTGAGAGCTTCATTATTACAGTCGTGTAGTTTGCAGCATCGTCTTTTGTTATTCCAGAAAAATGTTTCGTTTAAATTCAAATTACACGAAATAAAACCACCAGTTACATTTAATTAAACAACACTAAGCTTTGCTATCCACTTCCGAACAAAGCGATATATGTATATACAAATATAAAATGTTTACAAAAAAACAAAAAAAAAACTTACTAATCTAAAAGATAACCATACAAATATATCGACATGTCTATATTCTTACGACAAAGTAGTTTCATAAGGATCTAGCAAGCACATTACAGCGCTACTATTCTCTTCATCATCATACTCATCATCATCATCATCGGTTACAACCTCATCTTCTGGCAAGTGTGTCGTCGACTCTTCATTGCTTATTTCATAAAATTGTGATAATTCTGTGTGTTGTAGACTCAAATTAGCAAACGTCTCTGGATGCTTACGTTTCGCATGACGTAGCACATGATCCTTGCGCCTTGAACGATATTCACATGAAACGCATTTGTATTTCTTTTCTTTTAGGCAATATTTTCGAATATGCTCTTGTAGCTTCTGTGCACTCTTGTAGAAACGTTTACATCGTTTACATTGCAAAAGCAGACTACGATCACCAAAGTAATTATTATTAAACGAGCAATATACATCATTTGTATCATTTGTGTTTGTTTCAACGCCTAAGAGGCTGCCTAAAATTGGATAAATGTCTAGAAAGAAAAATAAAGAAAAGAAGAAACGAAAGAAAAAAACACAAAAATGATTTTTTTTTTAAAGAAACATTTTTCAAATAAATTTTTAACTTATAAATAAACAAACAAAAAAATGCATATAAATACCAATGTGAGTGCTTGTACCAAGGATAATGATGATGATGTATAATTTTGTTTGATTGTTTTTGTAAAGCATAATGTTGATGTTGTTGAAGATGAAGATGATGATTAGAGTTTGATCCAGTGGCCAAAAAAAAAAAATATGTTTAGCGCTTATTCATAAGGTATCCCACAGATAAATATTTGTTTCTACATATATTTACACCGGCTTAAAGTTAAAACTTAATCTTTTTCACATACGGTTTACAAGGTTGATCATTTTTGATTTTCTTTTTATTATTTTAATACTTTCTTAGTTAAATGTTATGACATTTAAAAATATACCCAAAGTACATCCCTGTTTACAACATTAATCCTTAACACAATTGGAAGAATATCAATCAAAGCAAAATGTTGCATTTTTATAATTTCAACAGGACTATATTGAAATACTAATAATCATATACATATACATTTTGCACTATATGCGAAGCCCATATCACCGAGGAAACATTTAAATTCAGCTACTCAACCGACGAGCGTTATCTATTCCAGCAGTCGTATCGCACTTCGAAACTAAGGTTTTTTAAAACATCTCTCTTACAGCACTTATTTTCAGTATAATCTACTTCGATAGAACTTTACTTTGATAAATAAAAGTCACCTCTAGTATAAATCATGACTGTAGCCTAAAAGGGATAATTCTTCAAACGTTAATTGTGTGAAGCAGTGTGAAGCCTACCTCTTAAAAACCTAACGACGTAATTTCTCAACTAGATATGTGACAAGAGATATGTATTAAGGAGCTCAGGAGCAGGGCAGGTTAATGCATTAACCATAATCAGACTGCAACGGCAGAGAAGATTTTTTGAGAGACTCAGTGGTTAGTTCATTAGACTACTGAGCGTGAGGTTCAAGATTCGACCCATAAAACGTGAAAATCTCCCTTACGAATGTCCGCTGAACATGCGAATGTAGAAATGTAACAAGAAAGCTTCTAAAAAAAATGTTCTAAGGTTACAAAACAAAACTGTACGATATGTGCGCCGAATATTTTTTTTATAAAGGAAATAACACAATTTTTGTACAAAATTTGACTGAGATAGGACCATAAAATCGTCAAGTCTGACTAAACTATACCACAGATTGCATTAAAACATATCATTGGATACAAATTTAGAAGATGATGGCACTGATTTCAAGAAGTCTGATCCTATAAATTTGTCCTACGAGTACATCAATATGTGGCATGCCAGAGTTACTCAGAAAACTCTCCGCCTTACTAAGACTGAAGGATCCTGTCACACTTTTGGCGCGTATAACATTTGACCTGCAGCAGAATTAAAAAATATAAAAAAAAAACTCGCAGCAGTTATTCCTAATAAAGCACATATTTAGATAGATATACCCAACCTTTTATGTTTTTCAGACATTGGACGTGTAAAACTGTTCAAAAATCGATTGCGTGTAGGATTCAATGCTTGAACATCCCGCATGGTAGTCTAACATAACCAGCAATCTACGACACCATTCACTAGCCTACTTGTCCGTTTTATAATCACGCTCTACAAAAACCGTTTTCACTTTCATTTGTTACGTATTCGCCCTAGTGCAGAATTATTATAAAAATTCTTGTGCAGTTTGTTATTTCGTATCAATCGATGGGTAGATGAGAATCGATTCACGAAATCAGGCAAATAAGATGCTCAAATATACTAAATATCTGTCAGGCATTGGTACATCGCCTCAAGCAAAATAGAAAAGCATTGATGGTGCCGGAGGGTTCATTTTCTGTAAAAAGCATTCAAATTAAAATATTTCCATTTCTATTGATAATAGAAGAAAAATTCTATAATGAATCAGCATAAAATGAGCAAAGAAAATATTTGACGCAATAGCTTACAAAGGACCTGGAGCATAGCTTCTCACTACGAAATGTGTTCCCGCGAATGAAAAGGACCCACAATTTGACCTAGACTACGATGACGACGTGTGAATGCTCTTCACGGGATTATGGACATCCACTAAATGACAACAAACGTGGAAAGAGAGGCTAACGTGTCGTGGGGCTGAAGACTAATACCTCAAAACCGAAAATACTCAGCCACTAAAGTAACTATCTCGCTCAAATAAGCATTGCTGGACAACAGGTTGAGAGAGTAGAAAGCTTCCAATACCATGGAAGTATTGCCCATCCAAAGTGGATGTCGCAAACCGAATTTTTTAAGCAAACTCAGCTTTTAAAATATTTTCCGAAGTATGGCGAAGCAATACAATTGGCTTAAACACCAAGTTACGACTGTTCTGCTCCGATGTGGAGACCATTCCCCTTATATGGGAAAGTGACCGCCACTTTATGAACACGGCACCATTCTACGAAATATTCTGAAGATTTTCTAGTCGAACCGTGTCTCGAATGAACGCATTTACTATATAACGGAAAAGGAACATAAGGACATCACCATTCGACGACGAAAGTGGCAGTACACTTCAAAAAGGCGAGAGTTATATATCAAAGTACGCAATACAATGAAATCAGTTAACCCAAGATGGCAGAATAGCAAGTCTACCGAGAAGAACATGGCGCAGAACAGTGAGGGATCTGCCTCTACAACTGAGAAGGGTTAGAGTGAGCTGAAACATATCACCGTACAAGATGGTGCTTGGCGTATAAGAGACCCCACAATCTACAAGGAAATAGAATATACTATATAATATAAGTGTACAAGTGCCTGTCGGCTGGACGAATCGCTCGTTCGGTACCCCAACAAAGAATTTGTATATGCACGTATTTAGTAAATCAGCCCTTCTTAACAGTGGTATGAGATCAGAGTAAGAATGTATGAGATCGGAGTAAGAATGTATGAGTTGTCACCAGTACTCTTAAAGTTTAGAGAGAAAAGAGTTTTGGTGTTGGTCGTTCCTAAGAACAGTACTTAACTAGGCAGGAAAAAGGTTTTTACCTATTGTCCTTATAATTTTTACTTGCTATCATAATATATAATATGTACTTCTTTTATGCCTATAAGATATCCATAAGGTAGGTATAGACATTTTTATATACAAAGCCACACCTATTTATTGCGGTCGCCTACGCATATTTTCATTTCAAAATATGCCCATTTTTAGTAAATGTACAAAAAAAAAAACAAAAGAAATTTTAGAAAATATGCAAGTAGACATTGATTTCATTTACACTTCGCATTCTTACAATAGAGACTTTTCTTTTTAAAGCAAAAACGGATTTTCCTTAAAAATCAAGGAAACTACTTCCGAGTAATAGGTTATCATTGTATTGAGACATGCAATGTACCACGCCTACTTATAGACGGTAAGGGCAGAGAAAAAAGAAAAGGTATCATACGATCCTTTCCTCACGCTTTGTAAACTTTTTTTTTTATAATTTGAGCGGACTCAAGCGGTTATAAATACCTTTAAAATTCTTAATACAGTGCGGGCATTGGACGGATAGAGAGAGAGAGAAAGAGAGGGAGAGAGAGATTGGTGTAATGGTTTGAAAGTCAGATGTTAGGTTTCAGAAAATTCCCCCAGTGGGCGCCGTGGCGTAAGTGGTTAGTGTGTCGGATCACTACGCGTGAGGTGTATTCGAATCCTACAAAACATCAAAAAGCTTTTTTCACGGTCACACCTCTCGCGAGCGTCTGACAAACACCCGAGAGTATTGTTGTCACGAAAAAGCTTCTCAAATCGCCGTTCGGATACGGCACTAAACTGTAGGTCCCTTCCATTTGTGTAAAAAATATAACGCACACAACGTGAGTGGTTGCGAGAAGCTAGGCCCTGGCACTTATATTAATTGCGCCAAATATTTATTTATTTTTGTTTTATTTAAAATCCCCAGGGGTGGTGTCCAGATAACTGAGGAGATTTGTTTTATTATTTTGCCATTGCTTTTGATTCGCAGTATGTTTTTTTTTTTTTTTTTTTTCGATCATCTAATGTCATAAGCACATCAATCATCCACCAGAGCGAACAATTTTACCAGCAGCCAAACCAACCTACTGCCAATGTTGTGCCTTCGCAATAGTGTTGACATAATCTTTTGCAATTGATCAGAGTTGACTGTTTATATATTTCATGAGAAATAAATGCTTGCTGACTACATCAGGATGTGAACCATGAACCATTAGCACGGCAATCGATGACGTTACCTTTACACCATCGCCACCTCCGATTTTGGGTTTAAATGGACATTGATCGACATACATATAAATGGTATTTATTCCAATCAATGGTATTTATTCCAATCAATGTATTAATCGACCAAAACTATATAGGACACAATAATTCATCTGCTCATTTTTTTTTGCTTGAACTCGTCTATGGTTTTTGAATATCCGTACTATATCCCTACTATGCACCAAGTAATCACTGTTCAAATCAAAATTTATACATTACACTGTATAAAAAGATATGCAATGTGGTATCATCCATTCCACATAGATTTAAATTTGTCTGTACGACTATTTCTAAAATAATACATCCGTAATTCCGCACATACCTAGTCCAAGTTACGAGTATGCAACGAGTTCAAGTCTCTTATACCTTACTAATATACATTTCTACTTCTGCATTCGCGCTTCAAAACAGATTTCTTTTCTCTGTTATGAAATCAAAATCTGGTATTAATCCTTGGCGTCGATGTCGTTCCATGTGTTTTGCTAAATTTCTCTTCTGCGTCACAATTTTCGGGCAAAATAGGCACTTTGCTCCGAGGCCACACTCTTTCATGTGTACCTTAACTCCAGTATTCTTTTTATATTTAACGCCACATCGTGGACAAATGTACCGTGGTGTTCCATCATCCATAATGACCACACGAGGAACTTCCATCATGTACACCGAATGGCAACCTAAAAAAAGGCACATGTTAGTGGAAAGAAACAATTCTCATAGCAGATATATAAATTAAAATATATTCTTAAATTTATATAAAAATAATATAATTACCTTTGCATTTTTTTTTTTTTAGAAAAAAAAAAAAGGAAACAACATTTTAACTCTACTCCCAAACACCACCACCAATGAAAAAATTAAAAACAAATCTGGATCTTTTTACATTTTATTTTCTAGGCCATCTCTGATGTATTTACATTGGAAATTGTGTGGAAATAATTTTTGGAAGACATTTACCAACGGCGAAACCCGAGAAATCTGAAAGACAAAATTTTTCAAAGTTAAAGTCTATGTTCAGAAATAATATACAAAATGTATTATAGTTACCTGAAAAACTTATAAGCCGCTATATGAATGTAGAATAAGAAACATGCAAAATAAGAAAACATCACAATAGATATTGTTTTTTTCAATGTTGTTTTTAATATACATATTTTTGCTTTCCTCTATAACAATATTATATCGACTTTTGTTTGTTTTTTTTTTTTTTTTTTTTAACTTCGTTTTACAATATTAAGGCTTTTAAAAATTATTTTAGATTTTTTTCTTACAAAAATATTATACTCATACGCAAACTACATTTATAGATCTTTTTTATATTCATTTTCAGTGTACAAAACATTTACAATTTTTTTTTTTAAATATTCTCTTTTTATTATAGTACAAGGAGATAAACAAATATGTATATGTTGGTTTTTTTTTTTTACTCTTTATTTGTATGTAATAAATTATAAGCTGACAATTTGTTTCTCTGTTTACAATTTATTGTTAGAAATCGGATTTTTTTTTTTTGTATCTATAACCAAAATAATGAATAATAATAACAGAGATGTTAGTACATATGTAATTAAATATATAATAGTACATTTGCATTTATACATTTAATATTAGTGCGTAGTTTGAAAGTAAAATCAAATAAAAGTTTGTGCACATGTTTGTAGAAAACAAAACAAAAAATAGTAGTTATATTTCTTCTAATCAACGGACTTTAAAATATTTTTTTTATGAATCTATATTTGAGTGTTTATAAAAGAAAAAATAAAAATAAAATAGTAAAATGTAAATAAAAAATATTTAAACAAAAAAAATAAAGTAACAGTTATTTATGTATGTAACGTTATCCCTTCGGTTAGTTAGTCGGTTTTTTTTTTTATTTTATACTCATATTATGTTGTTTGTTTAATTGATTTCTTTTTTTTCATTATTTATTAACAATCACAAATAATCACATCAATATTTCATTCACAGCTCCTTGGTTACAAAAAAGTTAAAATATTTTTTTTATTTATTTATTTATGTTTTACTTTGATTTTTTTTATATAATTTTATGTAGTAATATGTATATGTATGTACAACAAAGGCAAAATTCGGATATGAAATGTTTAATTAGAAAAAAGTAAAATTTATGCTGTTGATAGGTTTAGGAAAAAAAAAGTTTGTTATCAAAATTTAACAAAAATGCATATGTATCCATTCCATTGCCATTTTGTTTCTTGTATAATATACACTTTGTGGTTGGTTCATTTGTGTTATATACATATGTATGAAATTTGTTTAGTTATTGTGCAACTTCTTTAAGGGAATTAAGTTAAGGAAAATAATGCTACATACTTTCGACCTAACTTTACATAGGATGGTATAAAATTTAAATTTGTTTATGAATTACAAATATAGTTATGCGGAAAATTAATAAAAGAATTTGTGGCATATTTGTGATAGGGCTCGTCAGTAAACGACTTCCATATCTTGTCTTGATACACTGTTTGCTCGATGTCTACCGAGGCTCTATGATTTTATCTGCTAAAAGCAGATGTCAATCGTCTTTGGTCTAAGACTGCAAGTGGAAGTATGTATTGCCCATAGCCAGGATTCGATAATGAAAGAAAATCTTTACATAACGATTGCTAGTTGAAAATGTAAAATTTTAAGTGGAGTGCTGCATTTCCAGTAAAAGAACTTGTGGCCTGTACTCCAAAAGTTATTCAAAAATTATGTAGAGCAAAAAAAAAAAATACATTCGATCGATCATGCTTTATTGCCAAAAAATCAGTAACAACGTGTTTCTCCAAAAATCTCCAGTTTTTCCAGGTTTTAACATTTTCGCATTTATAAGATCTTGATTTAAGGAACTCGACATTTCTCCAGGACACACGTTAAATTCGCTTAGTTAAATTCGCCTGGTCAAGCGACTGGTAACAAAATTAGAGAACACGCCTCATCCTGTTAGGTGTCAATTGCAACGAAATTGAAAATTGGACAATGACAAATTTTCAATATTTGGAATCAAAAGAATACAGGCGGATCAGTTGAAATGCAGGGAAGTGGGAGGGTTAAGATCTCCTGTTTTCGGATCATAACCTCGCAGAGATAGGAAAAAAAAAGAATCAAAAGAATACGCTGATGAAAGCCATAAGGCTGAAGGCTGCGCTCAAGTATGTTACTATGAATTGAAACTTTAATGTACTCCAATCTAAATTTATATTCTTTCTAAAAAATAAATGAAAAAATTGAATCAGCTAGAAGAGATCAAGACTTGTTTGTTGTTCAGAGAGTAGGGTTTGAGTCCGGAGTAGTTTGTTTTAATCGAAGTACAGTGCGGCCGAAGAACATCCAGCTTCAACCCAAACTATCTGGCACCCAAGCAGAAATATACAAAATTACATACTTGGACAAAAACTTGGCGGAAAGAACTGAGGCATTAATGACTCTGTATAAAAGGCAAAGAGTTTAGGATTAATTTTCGCCAAACTTGGGATGCGTGTTAACCAATATTTAAGAGCTGTGGTCTCCGTGTATTCACGAAGAAAAAATTAATTAAAATTAAAATTTTGAGCTGATACATTTTAAATCACTACACATTGAACAACAGAACAATACATTGGCAACACTTTAAGTGCATTTATATCGAAAAAATGTTTAAGAAAATTCTTTGAGGTAACCCACGAGTTTCCTATAATAATATAGTTAGTAATGTTGATCTACTCGTAATCTTTGTGGGACATAACAATCTCAAAGTGCTTCCGCCACTTTACTAGCAGATCTGGTACTTTATTTTTGAAAGAAAACTTCGATAGTGCCTTGGTAGTATATTTTCAAAACTGTAGGACCAAAATTAAATTATTTTTTTTTTTCTTATAAATTCACCATGAACGACAAAGAAAAATTTGTATTCTGATAGCTATATACCGAAAAATAATCATCCTAATGCAAAATTATTACGTTAAGTGTCACGCATTTTAACTTATCTTAATTCGCTTTAACTGACAAAAAAAAATAAAAAATTTATTAAAGATTTACCTTCACTTTATCATATTGATATTATCTCAAGAAAAAATTTAAAAAAAAAATACATTTAACTAGTTTTTCTTCCTCTTTTAGTACCCAAATGATAAAAGATATACAGTATCTTTCGTTACTACTTTTCAAACACACCTTAATCACTTTAATGTTTTAAAATTAAAACCACAACCTGAATTTAAAGAAGAAAAAAAGAATAACATAAAATTAATGTTTATTAAGATTAACTGCTTTTTCACATATTCCTTTTTATTTTTAGTTTATTTTTTTAAATAATTTTTGACTTTCAAAACAAATTCCAATCAGTCCACTTATTTTTAAAAAATATGTATAATAATATTATTTTTTTGCTTTCGTTCTAATAGTTTATTAATTTTCCATATATGACTAGGTTTTTAAGAAAATTAAATCAAAACAAAATAAATTTTTAAGAATACTGAATTTTTTAACCAATTTTTTTTTTATCACTACTGCGTGAATGCCGATAAGGTACATTGTAAAACTTGTTTGTTTTCTTTTGTAAAAAAAAAAATTAAAATTGCATGGTACCGACATGAAAAAGCATTTTTTTTTTATCCATATTCACTTTTATTTTTTTAATTTAGTAACTATTTTTATGTTCTATTTAATAAAAAACAAATAATAACTTAAGTTAAAAAAAAAAAACAAAAAATGTTTAGTGGAATAAAATTAATAAAAAAAAAAAATATATATATATAGATCATCTTGTTTTTACTAAACACATGTATATTTTCTTAATAGAATATGTGTTAATAAAAAGGAAAATTATAAAATATATTATATTGTATATATACATATATAAATCGATATATTTAAAATATATATTTTTATATATGAGGGGACTATGTTTTTATATCACATTCCAATTGTTTTAATGATGACTACGTACGTTTTTAATGCTTTTTTTTATAACTTTTTCTTGTATTTTTAAATTTAATTTTTTTCTTCTTCCTTCCTTTTATTTATGAAAAAAAAAGTATACTCTATGAATCCCAATTTAAAATTGTATTTTTCTGTTTAAAATTTATTTTCGAAAAGAAAAACATTGATAGCACTAGGTTCATTATTTAAATTATGCGTTTTTATTTTTAATCGATCCATTTTTATATACGTTTTTTTTTTTTTGTTATGCCGATTACATTTATGTATTTTGTTAATTTTAATAAATTAGTCGAAAAATAAAACAAGAAAAAAATATAAATCAATTTTTTTGTTTGTTTAATACTAATTAATTTTAAAGCCAAATGTTATTTTAATTTTGTTTTATCACATTTCAGTTTCTCTTTGATTAAATCGCATTATTTAAAAAAAAAAATTTAATAAAGAATAAGAAAAAGTGAAGCACAATATATACATATACATATATACATTTATGTATGTTTTTTTTTTTAATTTATATATTTTTGTAACTAAACTAAAAAAAAAAAAAAAAATTAAATTATATTCTTGTGTCGTGTGTTGTTTTGTGCTTTCCTTTTCTTCTCTAACAAAATTTGTTTTTAAATGGAATGAAGAAAAAAATAACTTAAAAATAGCTAAAATATGTTAAGAGATCGCAAGTATATAATCCTATATATATATTTATATATTATAATAAAAATAAAAATATATGCACGTAATATTTATTTATTTACCTTTTTTCTATTAATTTTTTTTATTTTTTTTTTATTAATAATAAATATAATTAAAATAAGAATATCAAAATAATTATGCAATAATGGTTATATTACAAAAAGAACTTAATTTGGAAGAATAAAATAAATGTATTTAAATGATTTTTTATTTTTGTTTTGTGTAAGTCCTCAGATTAGAGGAGCAAATCATTTTTTTTTTTCTTTGATAGCGTATCGATTTTTGTTTCAAGTTTAACTGTTTGGTTGGCTATATGGATATTAGAAGAGGTTTTATTTTTATTTTTATTTTCCCAGAGAACAGGACGGATAAGTTTGTGAAGAAAATATCGTAGTGTTATCGGATCACAGAACTTGATGGAAATTGTGAAAACTTTTTTCGTTTTTATTGTTTTGTAAGTACAAATGGAGAAGGTTTATTTATTTGTTTGCATAGAGCAATAATTATTGAGAGGTGTACACAGTTTTATAGTTCATTGTGCAAAGGTAAAAGGGTCAAGCAAGGGTTAGAAGTATTGTAAAAAGGAAATGATAGATATCATTATTTTAAATTATTGGTAACAATGCTAAACTTCTTGAAAAATGATAACCATAATTTTGACTTTAGGTGTACAAAAAATATACAGATAGAAAGCAGTATCTCTGACCAAGTCAAAGTATGAGCCTTCCTATTGGACAAGACGTAACTTAGAACATATCAGCTAAAAAATGTTTTGAAACTGAGACTGTGAGACTATAAATCTGAAAATTACAAGAAAAATTTAAGACGACTGTTGTTGGCTAATTGTCCTGAAGATTCGGGTGAAGAACCTCAAAACAGGATTCAAGAAAACTCAGCTCCACTGAGGTCCAGGCTTCGACTACCCGCAAGATTTGCGAAACACAGCATGAGAGAAAGAAAATATGCTGCTCCACAGTGGTCTTGAATGCTTGCTGGTTCCAAATGCATAGAAGGGAAGACCATACCAATTTGAAATACTAATGAAAATCGGAAGGCAGAAGAAAAGTCTTTGGTAAATTTTATGTTCCATAAATGAGGTGTGTTTCCTTTATGTGGATGGTAATACAAGGCTAAAAAAAAAACTAAATTTGGCGCAACAGCTCTTTAGAATGCCAGGGCCTAGCTTACAAGGCTGACAAACGTCAAATTATTATTAAACTTTTAACTATTTGTGTTATAAACAGAGGGTGTAAGGGTATAATAAATAATTGTGTGTGAAATATCTCATTGGTCTCATGTCTTATGATGCTCTAACTTATGTTTTTCAATATGTTTCTTAGAGTTTCAAAATATCTTAAGCATTCTTCTGCTTACCTTAACATCTCGCTGCCGTGAGGAGCTTAAAACGCTCACCGACAACAACCATGTTACACTCTGGTGGGTCCCAGGATACAAAGGAATTCCAGGGAACGAATTGGCAGACCAACTAGCAAGAAAGGGATCATAACAAGACCTGTCAATGGTCCAAAACCCAGTCCTTCCCCCCTAGAATTAGTCAAATTAAACATAGCACTTGCCTTCAAACGACTAGCAGACGAAAGATGGAGAGCACTTCCAGCATGCCGCGTCTCCAGAAACATCTGGACAAAACAAGACAATATGAAAAATATGCTCATCGTCACTCAAAGTAGACAAAACTTTTCATAGGAATCATTACCGGCCACAACCTATTGGCGGCCTACCGAATAAGCAACACAGAAGCAGAAGAGGATACGGATCACTTCCTATGCAAAGGCCCTAGTCTCTGCAACACCAGAAAGACGGCGCTCTTCTAGTACTTCTTCAATCATCTGGGCGATATTTTTGTCTCAGCTTATTTCCAGGAGTTTGCCGATTGAAACAAAGCTAACAACTTTGGTGTGAATATGATGGTATACCAAAACGATAGGCAACAAAGAGACAAATATATAATCATAAAAGAATACAAAAAGTAAATGGTTTGCTCGTTAACTGATGTGTGCAAGTTCAAGCTCCATCGGGGAACAGTAACCATTAGCCAACCGAGTATAAAAAGGAAAACGAATAGCATCTAAGTTTTTCCAACCATTGCACCAAAGAAAGGTTCCTGGAGAGTCTGAGTGCTCTAGGATTTGGGTTTCCTTAATTTTGATAAAAGAAGAAGTAGTAGCTATTGATTGATTTGAATTTGTTCATATCTATATGAATTTAAAACGCCAAAAACGCCACAACGCTAACAATTTAATAGTTTTAAACAACATTCATATATTCCTTTAATCTTTAGGTAAATAAGTGACAGAAATAAGAGACAGTAGTGGCATACGAGTAAGGAAGAATTCAAATTTACAAACTATTTGATAAAATGAGGAAGCATTTAGTTTTCCATTTACTTTTTCTAACATTATTATAATGTGTTACTACAAGGAACATTTATTTTATAATGTCTTTAAGGCCCAGTTTTTCAGTGCAAGATCATCCGAGTTTCGTTTTCATGTTTTCCAGTAAATTTTAATCCTGAGTTAACTCCGAGTTAGCCCTGCAAATTTGGTGAGTTAACCCTGGATTAATGCCGAAATAGCAAGCGAAGAGGTTAATTTCATTTCTATCTGTGTGAATATTTTATTAAATCGGTAAAGATTTCCGCTATATTCAGATTCTGATTTAGATGTCAGCGACGCGGAATCGTTCGATTTTAGCCCATGCTTTTGCCTTATCCTCAGAATTTGTTCGGTCCATTCTTTTACATACTATAATGTCTATTTCTTTATCAACACAATCTAGTCAAAATTCAGTTTCTTTTGAGGAAAAATTGGAGCTTCTCTTATTCATCGTGTTTTTGTTATAAACAACCGATCTAACAGTATAGAATCAAAAAACAGATAGATTTCGCTAGTTTTTTAACAGCCGAATCGATAAATCGTGCAGTAATACCAAATTAAACCACCACTTATGGAGTCAAAATTAGTCCTGCACTGAAAAAGTGCTTCATGACTTAACTCTGGATTAATTTTAATCCAAAGTTAGTTAATTTTGGTTAAACTCAGAGTTAACTCAGCACTGAAAAACTGGGCGTAAATGTTGGCAAGTAGTCTAGAAACATATTTTTTAAGAAGATGACTTCCAGGTATAGGTTAGGTTAGGTTAGGTTGAAGTGGCTGCCAGCTGAGGATCGCCAACACACATAGACCAATAATAGGTCCATTGTGATACCACATGGATCATGGGAGAAAGTTTCTCCTACCTACTCATTAAACCATTTTGAGCTTATTATGAAGCTTAGGAGGCTCTTAATGTCGATGTTTATCAGGTCGCCTATGTCGATGTAATAGGGGGCTGCTAGGTGAAGCTTCCTTCTACGGGAGAGAGTTGGGCAGAAACAAAGAAGATGAGGAATAGTTTCTTCCTCTTCTTCATCCATGCAGCTTCTACAAAAGTCGTTCGCAAAAATGCCTAACTCCGCAGTGACTTCCAAGTGTGTATGAATTTAAATTAAGCTCCACAAGGCCTAAAGAGCTCCAGTAACAAGGCGATTATGTATACGATGTCGAAAAAATGTTGAAAAGTTCAATTCCATGAATGAGTTCAATGAATTCATCGAACATTTTATTTTTTTATTTTTATTTTTTCAAATAGTTGTAGACGAATAGTTGGAAACTCAAATAAACTATACTGTCGTCCAACCTGCAGAAATCGTTGACTCGAAAAAAATAGACCAGACATTCTCGGTATCGCCCTTCACGTCATAAAGTTGGACGATGTCGGAGGCTCAGATTTTTCCAAATTTTCGATATTTTTCTGAACAATAGACATAAATGAACAACCTGCTTTAGAAAAAACTAGTCTTTTCATTAATTGTCGTTTAGACTGTGGGTCAAGCAAAGGAGTGAACTGGCAGTAAATTTCCACCTTTTTCTGGCAAAAAAAAAAAAAAAATCATTATATGCTGTAAGTTCTTAAGCTTCATTCTAAGCGGTTGCTGAAATGTTTGGGCTACATTCAATGGATATTTTACTTGGTTTGATCAAAGCTTTTTTTTAAAGAAAAAGTATACCATATACAATAATTTGGAGAAAAGTTTTCTCCTTTAAATTTGACTACAAAGATCATTTTCCAAACCAAAAATCGACAGTAAAAATATGAAACAATTGTCTATCTTAGAAATTGTGGCATAAGAATCAAATTGGTATCATTTAAACTGTGTCCACCTGACAATACCTGCTCATAAAAGACTCAGAATCAGTAGTTATTTTTTCTATAGATTGTGACAACCAAACAGCAGAGTTTTGTGTATTTTTTTTTTTTAAATCATTTATCTGTTATCTTCCTTTAAGATGTATAACTCCTTATTTCTTGTCTTCTTTGCCACTTATTGACTAGCTTACTTGTTTTTTTTTTTTTTTTTTTATTTCACTTTGTTATTTCTTTTTCTCACATTTCACTTCTATCCATTTTGGAGTTTTCATTTCGTTTTTCAAATTTTTTTTTTCTGCACCGAGAAATACATACACACATATAATATTTATATAATAATAAATAAAGCTTTGCGATTTCTCTTCCTTTTCCTAGCATGATCAGATCACCCTCTTAAATCGAAGTCAGTCATTACCTACTCTACTATTATTCCATTCCTATTCCTCCAACTCTACCTCCTCATCACCATTTTATTTTTATTTTTTATCACATTATTAATTTTAGAAATATTATAACAACAAATTAAAAAAAAAATCACTACCCAATCATTATCATAATAACCCAGTGCTATCAAAATGAATTATGCAAATCAATTAGATTGATTTCCTTGTTTCTTTTTTTAAATATAAATTTAACAGATCAAATCACATGTATATATATATTTTTTTATGTATAGTTTATAACTTATTATAGTAGATGTTTTTGCTTAGATCATTTTCTCAAATTATTATTGTGTGTTTGTGTGGTCTGTTGTATTGCACGAATTATTAAAAAAAAAAATAAAAAATAAAACTTAGGACTACGTTAAAATATATAAAAGAAAACAGCATGTGCATTGTAAATAGAAAAATATATATATGGACTTGGATCTTCCATTCACAAATATATTAAAAGTGTTGAATAATAATAGTAGTAGTAGTAGTTAATGAAAAAAAAGATAAAAGCAAAAACATTTCAAGATCATTGGAAAAAATATTGTTTTTTTTTGTTTAAACAAAAAAAAAAGGAAAAACTAAAAAAATGTTCGATACAATACAGTAAAATTGTAATCGAGGTGCATTGATTGTATCATCGATTTTGATGTGTTCGCATGTGTAAAACTAAATTATGTTTATGTTTAGATTTCTTGTGACATATGGGACACTCGAATTTTGGTTCTACGCCACATTCGAAACGGACATGCCGATTGAGGCTGTGCGGACGTGCGTATGAATTGCCACAACGTTCACATGTGTAAGCACCTCCCCAACCGCCAGTAGTACTACTTCCAGTGGTGCCACTAGTACCACTGGTACCAGCGGCGCCGCCACTACTACCTATTGTCGAACTCGAAGTGCCTGCGGCCATTGTACTACTACTCCCACCAAACGAACTAAGACCTGCACCGCCTACACCGCTACTCGACGGTCCACTAAGAGAGGCTACGACAGCGGCAGCTGCGGAGCTACTACCGCCAGAAGCAACAATTCCAATACCACCACTACCACCAGCCGAGCTGCTACTAAATGAACCACTACGCTTAATGGTAGGATATCCTAGTAGCGCTGGCGAGAGGTGGGCTGCAGCAGCAGCCGCTGCGGCTGATATCGATTGAAATGGTTGCAGTTTAGATTGTTGTTGTTGGGTTTGTTGTTGCAAACCAGACGTTCCTGCTACCACTGCCCCACTTACCGGCAAATTCGATGTGGACGATGAAACGGCTGCAATGGCACCAGCTAATCCCGCCGCATACGTGGAACCTCCCCCACCTGCCGCTGATCCTAAGACGGAACTTTGCGCTGTTAAGGCACTCAAAGCCGGAGAATGCAAGGATTCAATAGCAGCGGCCGATGAGAGTAATGACGATTGAGTTGCTTGTTGTTGCTGGTGCTGCTGCTGCTGTTGAGCTATTGAAACCAGCTCTTTGATTTTCCGCACAGCTGATGTGCTTATTAAACGCAGATCACAAGGTTGTTCATCATCATTATCATCATTTGGATCATCATCATCACCGTCATCATCATTACCACCACCATGGCCACTCCCACCAAGGCCAGGATCAAATTCTTCATCTTCCTTTTTCGTCTCGTATTTCATAAGCATGGCATGAGCTGGACTCGAATATGGACTGGACTTGAGCCGCATACTTTGACGTCGTCCTGGCCGCCGCAATTCGCCAGTAGTTGTCATACTTCCTCCTCCGGGTTCTCCTATTCGAAGAGATACTATTTGTAGATCAAAAAGATAATTTTTATCAAAAAAAAAATGTTTAACTTATTTGTAAGAAATAATTTTTTTTTTTTTTTTTTTTAATTTTGATTTTTTTTTTGTACAGGTGGTTAATGTTATTTTATAGAAAACACATAGTTTCGCTTAGGATTGATATCTTGGCGATGACATTTAAATAATTTTTTTCATAAAACAAATAAAAAAAAAAAAGTTCACATTACCATTTCGAATTTTGAGGCCTGGAAACATGGACGTGTGTGTTTGTGATGGATGAGTTGTATCATTGTTATGGATATATTTTTTTTTTTTAAATGGGGGTAAATGTAAATTAATGAAAAGCTGCAATGTACGTTTATTTTATATACTATACATAAATGAATTAATATTAAGTATAAATACTTATATTAACACAAAAAAACATAGTTAAGCACAAGACGAAATTAGTACAAATATGTTTTAAATTCTATTATTTGTTGGTTTCTTATATTAGTAATGAAGCTAAGAATAATAGGGTTGCGACTACTAATAAATAATAATATATGTACCAACAAAAAGTAATTTTACGTAAAAGTATTTATTTTTATTGAAAAAACAAAACAATATACATATGTTTGTGGCCGCTGGATACTAGTCAAGCATAAATCAAGCAGTTTACCCAAATTTTATTCAAAATATGCTTGACCTCGCAGAACCACCCGGAAAGTAATTTCTAGTAAAATCATAGCTTTCCTGCTTCTAATTTTAATTAAGTATATAGTTTCAAGGCTCGCACTGATTTCCAGTGAGAATTGTTAAGTTATATGTTTTCAATAATGAGATGAATATAGAGCACGATTTTTTTCGCCAAATGTCACACGATCCAAACAATTAACTGTCTTGCTCAGAAAATAATCACTCGTACCTAAGCTATATTGTTTTTATTTTTTTATCATATGGTAAAAGATTTGTCTCTACACCTAGTTTTGTTTGATGAAAATAAAGAGATAGGTCGTTATATAAAATCTAAAAATAAAAGAGCTGTCTTGCGAACTTTCAATTTATTTATTTTTTCTTCAATATATATATTTATATCTAAACGTTAATTCTTATACAGCAATTTTAAAAATACCATTTTATCCAGCATTTAGATATTGGGATTATTTGATCAGGTATCGCTTTCAGCCTGAATCATGTAACAAAACAACGTTTGAATGCCAAACACGCGCAAAGAGTAGACTTGTGGAATACCATACTTTGCATAGATCACATCGTAAGAAACGATGTATGTACATCTATTCAGGGTTATCGTGAATAAATTTTCTCTCAGATTTTTTCCGCCGAACAAAAATTAGGTATCTTCAAAAAAGAGGAAATAATTCTGCGGAAAGGAAATAGGTATAATAAATGTCAATTCAGCAGACTTTTCAATGCAATCGCGATATTTAGTTTTTCCCCGATGAATTCTTTCCCTATTTTTAAAGATACTTAATTTTTGTTCGGGGGAAAAATTCCGAGGGCAAATTTATTCGCGATAACCCTGAATCAATTTCTCGACGACAATACATACGAGTACATACACTCCCGGACACTTGATTACTCTCATTAGAAATTTCGACCTAAATCATGATGCAGCGGTAATATTTCTTGGGATTCAGTTTTACTTTCATTTTCACTTGTTCTCTGCTACCTGATGGCAAATATTAAAAAATTTAATTAAGCAAAAAAGAAAACCCCTATTTTATTTAAATAATGACACTTGATTACCCTTATCAGTTGGTTTACAACATTCAAAGGTACTTTAAAGTTAATAAAATTGTGTTCGGTTTATTGTAACTTTTTGTTTATTGAAATTGTTTATGTTGGTGTTGCATTCTAAGGAATATGGAACTAATTTAGAAATTAGCAAAATTCTTGCATTCAAGCAAGAATATTATTTCAACCGAGAAATTGTAAAAAAAAAAAAAAAAATGGTCGAGATCCTTGGACGGTGAAAATTTTTCTAAAAGATCAAGAAAATTATAGGAAAAACCGAAGGGGCCACACAGCAAGAGCGACAATAGAACGAGAACGTTGGTCCATTTTACACGAATGTGCCTATTATGAATCACAACTCAACTTGGTTGTATTGTCTTTCACACAACTCAACTTCAATACAACCGAACTAATTTTTGGAATTATGGAACACTACCATTTTCAGTTGAGCTAATACAGCCAACTTGAAATACGAAAGTGGCAAATTAAAACCGACATTTCGACGTAAACAAAAGCATATTGATAAGTATCCGGTAAGTAAATAAACGAAATACAAAAATGGAAAGCAGTTTTGAGCTATTTTTTGATGATGGCCATGAATAGAAAGACGCTACAAATGTTGCGCGCATCCGAAAAAGAATTTGCGATCATTACAACCCTTTGGAACTTCCAAATACATACCAAGCAAGTAAATATAATAATTCCCAAAGGTTCTATCCTTTATTAATAGATTCATTAAAGATTTCAGACCAAACGAATAATTTTTGTACATTCTGAATAAAATAAAGGATTTATTTAGAACTACTGTGCGCTCTTCGTCAATACCACCGATGTTGGGTCTGGTTGCTGCTCGTTTTTTTTGTAAAGGGATGTATCAAAATTTAAGTGTTTGTTTATAACTTTTGGACTGTAAAAATACTGTTAAATTATTTCCATTTTTATTTATTTGTACCTCTCCATTGTTTTTTAACAAAACCCACCCTTTTTTTCCAAACAACCAACTACAACTGCGAAATCGAGGTTGTGTGGTTTTGACACTTCACACAACCAAAACACAGTTAAGTTGTGTATCATAATACAACCAAAATGACTGCACAGGCAACCAAAAATTTGCAGTTGTCTCGGATTGAAAGATGACAGACAACTGGTTGTGTCAAAATTGAGATCTGTTTTTACAACCAAACTACAACTGAAGTTGTGTTTCATAATAGGGCCGAAGCTTAAAATTCCATTGCGTCCGCTGCCAAAATAAAGAAGAAAGTTGGAACCTCAGCCAGTGTCCGGACAGTTCGTAGAGTAATTGAACAGTGTCAACATCTCCGACAGAAAAAACAGAAGAAAAAGTCACATTTAATTCAACACCATAAAGATTGAAAAAAGAATGGGAACCAGTGATGTTTTTGGATGGCCTTGATGGCTTTCAATATTACTTTTACGATTTGAGGAAATTAGAGTTTTTCCTGTCACGTTGTCACACTGCCGTTGGTTCCATCATGGATTTCATGGCGCAATAGACCTGGTTGTTTTAGAAGGTCGGAAGAACTCAGCGAATTAGAGCGAGGTTCTTAAAATGCAGACAATCACGAAATGTTCGAGGGCCATTTTCCAGCAGGATAACGTAGCAACTCACACTGCAGCACGTGTAAAACAGTGTTTTACAAGCAAAAAAGTGGATGTTTTGAATTGAAAATACTTGGGGATGGCTGTTGTGAAAAGCTTACGCAGAAGGAAGGCAATTCGAAAATAAAGAAGGGGTTATTAAAGCCATTGATGATGCTTTTGAGGAAATTCGAATAAATTATTTAAACAATTTATCTTCATCCTTAGCAAATAGACTTTTTCAAGTTGTACGCAAAAACGGAGGACCTGAAAAATATTAGCAATAAAAAAAAATTAAAACATTTGTTTTATCTTTTATTTTTACAGATGAGGGTAATCAAGTGTCCATGTTAAAATAGGCAACAAATCGAAAATAGGTGCTTTCTTGTTTGCTTAGTTAAATTTGTTAATGGTTGTCAACAGGAAGCAGAGAACAAGTGAAAATGAAAGTAAAACTAAATCCCAAGAAATTTCTAATGAGGGTAATCAAGTGTCCGGGAGTGTATATAATTTACCTCTTCTCATTTTTTGAGAGTTGAATTGCGATTATATTCTCGAACCGCGAGTCTGACAAAATTTTGCTACAATTAACTTAAAACACAAAGCAAAACAGAGAAACTATATAACGAGACGAATTGTGAATATTAGAACTTTAGACAAATTCTTCTAACTCGAATATTGATCAGTCACAAAAATTAGGTTGGCTTAAATTTGGAAAAATTTTCCAAAAAATACACTCGTGTATATAACAACATCCTCGTAGTTACTACATTCGCTTAAACAACAATAGCTGCCTTTACCCATATGTTCTTCCCCGCGTTTTTCGTTTTCGCGCGGGAAATAATGCACGTCTAATGATACTACTTGAGAAACGGAAAGAGTGTGCGCTTAAATACGCGGAATGGCACGTGCGCCGCAAACCTTTCCTATGTGATTGCGGGCGAAAGTTAAAAGCAAAGCATCATCGTACACTAGTTCAAAATATGCCAAATTCTCGTAGTCTTTCCTGGCACATACGCTCCGAGAACACGATAAAGTGCGAATGAAAAAATAAGTCACGAAATTTTCGTACCAAGTGCCTGGAGCGCTGTATTTCGCGCGTTGTTTACCACACTCCAACGCGTGCACTCTAATCACGTGTTAAAACGTTTACGTGTTAAGGCCGCTATTACATAGAATACATACTGACTAAAATAATAAATTATAAAAATATTTTTATACCAGTCAAAACTTTCAAAAGTATAATGTAAGTTATGAAATCCTCATACTAAAATAAGGTGCACTGCTTGATGGTCCAAAAATGGGTCCAATTTTTCAACTCGTATATGACAGTCGAATCTGACCATGGTCGCATTTAGTTATTACTTAAGTCGTATTTTACGAACAAAAATACGACTTTGTCGTACCTAAATGCGACCATGGTCGAATACGACTGTCGTATACGAGTTGTAGAATTGGGGTGAATATCTCATTAAATATATCATTCCTTTCAAACAGAAAATATCAATGATTAAAATGTTGTAAATCCCTTGAACATAGAAGTCTCGTTTGCTCTTCTAATAGGTGAGCGGCAGCAGAAAGCGGTAAGTCATCTACATATTCGTCAGAATTCACAAATCTGCAATATCTGCAATGTACATATGTCAATTTTATTAACAATCGAACCCCATTCCTGAGAAAATCAATTCATTTCAAAATTGGCGAACAGACTTTGTTCTGTAATTAAGATTTCACAACAACTTTATTTAGAGTTTTGGAAGGAACACTAATAATGGTGACTACATGCCATCTTGATCAAATGCCAAAATTCAAAGTACGAGTAATTAAAAAAAAAAACTATGTAAATGCGAGTCCAAATACACGTCGCAATGTTATGTACCATTATTCAACAGATGGTGGTATAATAGGTGACTGAACGGGTTCAAATCTAAAACTGCTTTTGTTCAGTTTTAATTCAAGAACCACTGAGCAGAATTTGATGAAATTTGGTCTGGTGATAGTTTTATTCCAAATTTATAAGAAAGAGATGGAGAATGGGCAAGATATAGGAAGTATAGTTTTTTAAGATCTTTAAGCTGCCATTGGCACATGCATATCGATATTACTCTGAAGTTTGAGCTTTGGTGTTAAACAACTTTTATCAGAATAAACCAATGTATGTACATAGCTTTCTTTTGATATGCTGCGTATAAAAGCCAATTTCTTCTAATTTCCCGAAATTCTTCATTACTATTTTTTACCAGAAAATGTATCTGCTGAATCTTTCGCCTCTATAGATCATACTATTCTAACTTTACAGGCATATAACAAACATACAGACAGATAGAAAAAGTGCTGAATCTACATGAGTTCCGTCTTTTACTGCTCATATCGCAAGGATTAAACAAATAAGGCTAATAGGGAGATTGAATCCCGAATTTGGATAAATACCAGTTAACCAGACTGTAGCCACTCTTAACTGAAGCTACAATATTAAATCTTCTCTGCAACATTACAAAAAGTTGGCCTTCCTGACAACTCTAACAGAAGTTATCGACACTTATGTAGACAGCCATCAAGGCCATCTCACCTACGGTACTCAAAACGAAACAAACTAAATATTTCTGTGATGGGCTTAAGCCTCTCAACTCACAACGTCATACTCTTTTGGGTCCCGGGACGCATGAGTTTTTTCACTAGAAAACTAGAAGGATAAAGGACACGGAATTGAATCTGGCAATGGTTGATCTCCTAGTCCTGATCACCATGAAACCCATAAAATCGAATATAAAAGTCCAAATAATATTTAGATGTAAGAGATGGAAGAAGGTGCACAGCAGCACAACATAGTAAAAACCATTAGACCTTAGCAGATCATACTTAGCACTTGAAATGCAGATATTAGCTTGCCACAATTTACTATCAGAATACGATTATGCGAGATATAATAGACCTAAGCGGAGGCAGTAGCGACAGCCCTTAACATTAATAGTAGCAGAAAACCTGCTTTTTCACGATTTGAACGAACCGCCTTCAAAAGCAATTCTTACGTGCATCAAGAATTCAGAATAGAGTAAGATCCGAGTGAGGTTGTATAACGCACATTGCTCCAAATGACCATTACAGAAGCGCTAACATACTGGATTCGGTGGCTTTGAAAACACACAAATTGTTTTTTTTTTTTTTCACCAGAACCATTCTTTATAAATAAGTCTTATGGAAAGACATCGCGAGGCAGGCCTATAAACGCCTGAATCACACAAATGCTACGACACTAGCATTTGATTGGCCTCAGCAATGGGAGGCCTGCCGATATTTTCTGAGGTCAAATAGGCGAATAGAAATGCGGTGAAGTGGGAGGGTCGCTTGCTTTCGGATCATAACCTCGCCAAAATAGGAAGAAGAAGAGTCTTATAGAAATAAATTTCAGATTAACACTCTACGTGCACTCCATTGTGATAGGGAAACTTAATATATTAAGATACAACGGAGGGCTGCGAGTCTGTGACTTTCAGGATCAGCGACTCTTAGAAATGAAAACCTGCTCAGACCGGAGAATCTTCGAATTCACCCAAGAGTTACATTTGAAATATGTCGACTACGCTGATATTTACTTTCTATCGCATAGAATTATGAATTTGTACCAAATGTCCACCAGTTTGATGACAAAGTCAAGCCTATTGAGACTTCGCCAAAATCAACATTTTCGGTTATACTGACAACTCATTAATTTCTCATAAAAGTAAAAAGGCTGCATGGCAACATGTTAAGGGAGTAAAGAGTTTCCAGTGTCTTGAAAATATTGTCTCAAATGACCGTGGGACCTAATTAGGCATAAGCAATCGAATAGCAAAAGCTTAGTACTTTCAGAGATAAAAGTAGTTCAGTACTTTGTCAAAGATAATAGCGAAGCGGTGCAATCGGCTTACACACCAACCTCCGCTCAAACGTGGGGTCGATGCTGTAATAACGCTACAGTACTTGCAAATTGGCGGCCTATTTTTAGAAACATCTAAGAAACTTATTGCAAGTATTTTGGCCAGACATTATATCAAACGAACAGCTTTAAAACAGACCAGTAACATGGACAAAAAATATATAGCTCCGTAAGTCGTGCAATAGAATCCAATAGCTCAAGAAGGATGGACAGGTGGTGCCCTCATAAATCTTGGAAGAGGAATCACAGCAATTAGTAATTAGTTGGTGGAAGTTCAGACACATCACCCGAAACTGCATATGTATATACGATAGCTCGAAGGCATGGTAGATGCCAAAGTTGTTATGATTTTACGCACGAAGCTGAAGGCAGCTAACTAATGATTAAGCTGGCTTGAAAGAAATGTTAGTTGATCCCTGTTCCAATTCATGGAGCGCCATTTGAAGAAAAGTGAGTATCTATGAAAAATAGTAAAACCTGCCTATTATTCCTATCAGAGTCGTACCCAACTGTTAATGTTTCGAATTAGTGTTCAGCTCAGAGGTATTAAAAAGTGACTTAAAAAGCACAATTAATGTAATTAGTTTAAAAAATATGATTCGCTTGGTAAAAGCCCTACCTAGGTCCAGTTGGGAATTGTCAAACATTAATAAGGACGCACCTCCTCCTTAGTTTAAAACCTCCAGTATCATTTCCATCGAATTAATTGCTTTTCGGTACTAAATCTCCAAAGTAAATTCGCCAATAACTCTTTCCTTATGCCAAGAAGGGAATTTAAAACCAGAACAACCAATGATACTTTATGAACTTTATTATCTTGATATTATAGATTGCAAACTAGAAACTGGCAGCTGAAAGTAACGAGTGTGAAATAGTTTCTCCTCTTTGGTTTCGTTCGTCAGATATGTTACTAACAATTTTTATTCACCGCGGATTCGCCGAAATTTTTATTCGACACGTGAATAGTAATAGAGCTCTGCATGAGATTAAACGTACAGAATGGTTGAAGTCCATCTGGAAACAGATCGCACGAGACCCTATCCCATATTATTCACCACGTCCTATTAAAGTGGGTGTGGACTTGTAAAATAAAACGTTTATACTGATATAATTGTAACTTTGATTTCTAAGAGAGTTCAGAAAAATCTGTTTTTTTTTATTTATAAGAAAACGCCAATACCTGCATATTTTGTTAATACAAATATTTATGATTTCAAATAAAAATCTTCGAAAAAGGGGAATTTTTCGAAAAGTGAGCAAATTTAGAACAAAAATGCACTTGGTACTACTGCGGACTCTCAGAAGCACATATATCTCATCGTCAGACAGATAAACGAAGGTGAATGAATTGACCCGGCTGTTGCTACTGATCATTTATAAATAAACGCTTTACATGTTCTCACATCATACCGTATGGGATAGGGAATTAAAACCTCCTCATCTTAAATGGCGCGCATAGTATGATAGGGATCTCAATCAACTTGGTGTAGGAAACTAGAGGTATGGCACATTTTTGAAACGCTAATTTATTCAAACCATAGCACATAGTGCCTATTTTCTGAGGTCAAATAGGCGAACCCCACAGGCGGATCAGTAGAAACGTGGTGAAGTGGGAGGATTAAGATCCCTTGTTTTCGGATCATAACCTCGCCGAAATAGGAAGAAGAAGAAGAAGAGCATAGTGCCATTGTGTTACTCATTACGATATGCAACAATTCTCAGATTATTTCAGCTATTATTCCTTTAGATGTGAAGAATATTGTAATATATATTAGGTCCGCTCACGTACAAAACTTAAAGCACTTTTAGGTGCTTAATGTGCTGAAAGGGCTCGAAGTGTATTCGCGTACTGAGCAAACATGACAGATAAAGAGAAAAATTGATAAGCAACGAGTAGCGAGTACTTCCCCTCTGTGTTTGAATGTGCTCGAAGAATTTCTGCCGCCACGAGCATAAGAGGTACGTGTGCGTACTTTCGTACTAAAATTCGTAGAATTTCGAATTTCAAAGAGTGAGGGTAAAATTCTCTTAAGGAGAGGTAAAGTTACGAAAAAGTAAACGAACGGATTGAACCACAAAAGTTGTCCACTTTTTAAATGTCAAACCTTAAATCCATTTGTACGCGAAAGAAAGAAAGAGAACGAAAGGATTTCACAAACCTGTCCAAAGAAATTTCTTGCACTAAAATTCGCGGCATGGGGAAATTTCTTACTCTCTCGTGAGCGCTTTCTTCTGTGAAAAACTACGAAAATTCTCCGTACTCGAACAGGTTTTCGTAAAACTTCGTAACTTTTCCAAAAAATTTCGCTGTTTTGGGAGGGTACGCAAACGGACCGAAAAACTTCCAAGTGGAATCAGCTGATTGTCAAATGAGTCCGAATTTTGATTCTATTTCAAAAAGTAAATAGACATAGAAAATAGTTGCAAAGTACCTTGAAGAAAATGCTGTGATATATGAATGTTCTCCCTAAACATTTCTTTTTAACTTAATATGAATCTGTTGGTTTTCACACTAGTTTAGTTTGTTCATTATAATTTCTTTTAATGACAGTTGGCATGGCTCGAAATTGCTCGCTTTTTATTCGCGTACTTTCCACTCTCTGAGAGTTTTTACTCTCATCATGTCATATTTGACAATTGATTAGTTTTTAGCTCGGAATGTACTCAAATGGACCTATTATAATAAAATAGAATAAATTAGCTTTACGCCAAAATCAAAATAAGGTCAAGCATATCAAATCATTCTGGAAGAGATGTCAACAGTTTACGCGGATTATCGTCCTCGAATAACTATGAAAGTAGAAATAACTACATATGACAACAGTTTGCAAAAATGTCTGGTTTTTATCTGGTAATGCCAAAGTCAACCGAAAATACTGATGGCAGGTTCAAAAACAACAGCTCCTTCTGTATTTAAATTCGATTTTTGAACATCGCTAAGAACGAAACTAAAGGTAGTCCAATGGGAAAGAAAAGGCAAATAATTTCCTTTTTTATAATCTCTTTAGCAATATTGTGACAAATTTCCTTAGTCAAGTCAGTTTGGTTTTTTTTATAGATTATTGTTCTAAAGTTCTATAAATTACTACATACTTTCAAAATACAAATTAGTCATGGTCATCTAATTTTACAGATACCACGATTTAGCTATTAATAGTGATTATCAAAACGTCACCAAACAACAAGACGAGGAAATACTAATAAAGAACAAGTTACTAGTATATATGTAACTAATAATATTTTCTATTATAAATTTAAGGAATTCCTATATATGATACAAGAAATAAAAACAAACCATCATCACCATCTAACAATACAAAAATCATTCATGAACAAATTACAACAGTTTAAATTTAAATAAAATCAAATTCACTATATGTAAAAATACGCATGCACTATATAACTACTCAAAAAGGAATCATTCGATTTTTTTTTTTTTTTGTTTTTTTTTTTTAATGAAAAATAATTTACATTGTTAAATTGATATTTTGTTTCGTTTTTTTTTAAGAAGAAATACAGGGTTTTTTTTTGATTTTCTAACTACAAAGTTTTCAACTTAATTTTTTTTATCCAAAAAAATATAGAAAAAAAATAATAACAAGAAAATTCAACTTAATATACGAGTATCTACAGCAAAAAAAAAAAAAAAAAATACAAAATACTATCACACATTTCAACGATGTTATTATGGTCATCTCATCATCATCATCAAACATAGGAACATCTTCCACAAGAACTACTATTTTTATTCAAATCACATCTCTCTCTCTCTCTCTCTAGATGATGCGCGCACCACCATGTATCCCAGGGGTAGGACCTAAAAGAGAGGAACGTTATTAAAATTATTCAAATAAAAATACAATGGAAACCCATGAACAAAAGAATAATAATAATAATAACAAAAAGAAAACCATCACTCAATGGGAAGAAGGCATGTGGTCTGATGAGAGTTTGGATAAGGTAACGATTTGAGGAATAACAGCTAGAAAAGGGAACTATATTAGTTAAATGTAGAAAATTAACTAAAAATAATTAAAAACAAATAGCAGTAACTGTTGTTTTTTTTTTCATTTATTTTTTGTAATATATGTCATTTTTATTTATTTGCTCTTTCCATGGCTTTTTAGTTATTAAGTAAATTTTTCGTTTTATAATAATCATTTAATTTAATTTTGTTTAAATAAGGTTACAATTCTCTTCTGTCCATTTTTCTTTTATATTTAACATTTAAAAAAAAAGACGTATTTTTCATAGCTTTTTTCTTTCTTTCAAATATATAACATATATTTATTTTTTTTTTTTTTATTATTTTAAACACATTCATATTTATTTTTTGAATTAATTTTTTTGGTGTTTAACTGTGGTCTATTATTTTTTTAATGATTTATTTGCATTACTTTTTTTATTTTACAATTTTTTTTCTTTTTAGATTAAAAACAAACAAACACTCTGCAGGAGTTTGTGTGTGTTCTATAAATATTGCAAAACAAAGTATTTTTTTTTAAGTCCTTTATGACTAGATTTAATAAATCTTTTTCTTGTATTTCTCTTATTTTCTTTTTGGATTTGTTTTGTTTAAAGTAAAACGCTTGAAAGCTCACTGGTATGTTGATTTAAAAAAAAAATTAAGAGAAGTTCTTATAGAAGTACAAGTTACATAAATTGTTTATACTAGAATTAATTGAATATATTAAGAGTTATATAAATAAATAAATAAAAAATTTCTTTGAATAATTTAAAATAAATATAATAAATTAATAAATAGAATTTCCTAGTTTTTGCTTCTTGTTTGTGGAAACTATAATAAATATTACACTCGTAGTTGTTGTATTGGTTTTTTTTTTTTTTTTTCTTTATTTGACTAGAAAAATGTGTGAGATAGTGAGAAATTCGAAATTTTCTTCTTTCTTTAATTCCAATAGTCATGGAATGTGACTAGAATTGATAGAGTGAAACACTTAGACACCTTATCATCCTTAAATAAATATGTAAGTCTTTTAAGTTAAAATTCCTTAACTAATTGTGTTAATTTTAAACAAACAATTTATGTTTAAAAATAAAATAAAAATATGAGATGCACATGCATAAGAATGAGAGCAATTATTTTAAACTACTCCCATCTAATCCTGTTGTTTTATAACAAGCGTGTAATGAGTTTTTTCTGTTTTTTCTACTTTTTCCGATTCATCATCGAGCTTATCCCGGCACTTAGTGTTCAGATGTCTCTTTAAATTGCTGTGCACATTGGTAGCATAACCACATAGTTTACTGCAAAAAAATCTTGGCGGTTGACCACATTCGTTCTTAAGATGACACTTTAGGCTATTCTTCCATTTATAATTGCGATTGCAATTCTTGCATACCCATGGTTTCTCAATGTCCGCATTATAAATCATATCATCGGAGTGTTCAAGACTTTCTTTACGCATTCTTTGATTTTGAATGAGAATACGATACTTTTTATCATTCGTCATACTAACTGTTGTGCCAGCTGTTGGCATTGTTGTTTGCCCGGCTTTTAGAATAGTACCAGTAGTTTTGGTGATTGTAGTATCTGGTGGTAGATTAATAGTTGTGCTACCTGCGTTAGCTAAAACACGTTTCCTTATGCCCGATCGGTGTTTAGCCACACCACCATAGACACGTCGAGTATTATTTCGTACTGGAGTAAAATTTAAATCATCAGCATCAATTTCAGTAGTCACTCCATACCCATCGCCATCAGCATCTGCGGTATTCTCATCTTGTTCCATTTCGGTGACTTCTTCGAATTCGGATCCTTCAATTTTTACTGAATCAAAAGCCCACGACATGGGACTGGAGATTTTTAAGTCATAATTAAAAGGATCATCATTGTCGCTGTCGTCGCCTGAACATGAATTAGTGCGTTCGATTTTGACTAAAACCTCGGTTGTATTGTCGTCGGCACCGTCAAAAATGCTAAGCCCATCACCAGTATTACCAACACCAATGCTGACACTGCTAATACCAGTTGAGTCGTTTAAAATTGATTTGTTGTTGTTAGTAGTTTTGTTAGTGGAAGCATCGTTAAGATTATTTGTGGACATTAATTCAGGAGTTGCAGGTTCGGTTGTGGTTATTGGGTCTTTTTTTTTTAGTAGTTAGTAGTTTTTTGTTAATATATTTTTTTTGTTACGACATGAAAAGAGATAAAATGGATTTTTTTATAATTCAGAATAGAGTAGTGATTGAATCGAAATACCGACGGTATTAAAGCCTCGATTATTTAATAACTATCGTGTTTTTTGCAGTCGTATATTCTCTTGTGTAACGTATATAACCTTAACAAAAGCGAATGAATATCGTTCCGTAAAAGAAATGTTCATATTATATATATAATATAGATAAGAAACAAAAAGGCGTACACACAGAAAGATTACATTCCTCCAGAACGTACGAATTCCTCATCTTCTAGTTCTTTGGAAATGGCCTTGGTGTTTTATATATTCTCGTTTTTTTTAAACATTTTATTACCAAAACTGTGGGCATGGGTCACCATTTAAGGCACAATTTCACAGATTTTAGAAAGATCTTCAATATAAGGATAGCTTTTGTGTAGCCTAAAGCTGGTTTTTTTGCAGAATAAATGTACGTGAGGCATAAAAATACCACTTAAATGGGGTGCGGTACCATATGATGTTGAAACCTCTTTTCATGACGAAATAAGAGAGATTGCTATTAGTACCTTACGTCTTAAAATACTTACAAGCACAAGAGTATGTACGATCACGAAAAAAAACACGCCTAGAACATTATTTTGACCGAACATTATTTCCTTATGTATTTGGAGACTTTCTTATAATCGAGTCAATAATACTCTATAAACCAAAGAGAAATTAAAAAAAAAAAATAAAAATTAGAAAGAGAATAAGAAAAAGAACCAAAACTTAACAGAAGCATTAAGTAATAAAGGAAAATAAAGAAAAAGTTATTGTGTAGTCGTACATAAAAGTGTATTAACTAGAAGAAAAATAATAGGATATGAAATCAAAAATTCTTAGCCTTTAATACCTCAAAGGATTGAATCAAAGCTATGACATGAGACTATTCTGTACCTGCTTCTATTGGAACGATTTATAATGGGATCCGTGGCTTGAAGTGTTCTGAGGTCAGACAATTAAGAAGCTGGAAATCGAATTTAAATTCTAAATAATTGTAAATACCTCGGTAGGGGAGTAACCGCCGAGTTGACAGCACCTTTCCTAAATCATAGCAGTATTTTGCAAGCAGAGGTTCTAGAAGTGACAATAGTCATAAGGAATTAGTACGCGATGACGTGCATTCCTATAGGTATCAATCAGAACAATGTCTTCTACACAAATTAAACGAAGTTTGTGTTATGCAAAAAGAGTGTATGGCCTTATGGACGGGAGTATACCAAAGGAATTTTATGAAAGAATGGGTTCTGTTCTGGATGCAAGTGATTATTCAGTAGCAGGTTCACTTTGCAAACGTAATCATGGATCACAGAATAAGACTCACAGAAGCCAAAGCCAACTCACTAAGAACCAGTGCTTCTTCTTCTTCTTCTTCCTTTTTCAGCGAGGTTATGAACCCCACAGGCGAATCAGTAGAAATGCGGTGAAGTGGGAAGGTTATGATTCCTTATTTTCGGATCACAAGGGATCATAAGGTGCATTCCCTAAGCACCTGTGCTGCAGCAAGGAAATTGTTGCTGCTCCATAATAAAACCGACCCCAGCCCGCTAAGAAAGACAAATGACTTTCAACTGCGGTGATGAAGGAATATCTGAGGATTCATGCTACTATTTCCGCCATTGTATGTCCGAAGTTCTACCACCTAAAGCACCGATTTTCGAAAGACATTACAAAGACATCCAACTTTAAATGTTTCTTTAAAGTTCTACCACCTAAAGCACCGATTCTTCGAAAAACATTACAAAGACACCCAACTTTAAATGACATTTGTGGATTCCATTACACAAAACGAGTATTTTCCATGGGGATTGATCTACGAACAGTACAAAAAAAGGAAGATTTTTTCTGCTTAATGTCAATATCACAGCCACAGTGTTCTACCGTCCCATTAAGAGAGGGTGGTCCAAAAAATATATATCCGAAGTGGTGTCCCACAAAGCTGAATACTAGTACCACTGCCACTTTTTTTTATGAGGATCAGATGTGGAATCCAATGGAATTATGATCTACTAAAACTGAATCTTTGCTGCTGTGAAAGCTAGAGAGGCATACTATTCGTTCATAATGAATACAGTCCTTAACGGCAAATGAAAGCCAGGCTCAAAGGTGGATAAGAAGAGAACATTATTATAAGTATCCAAGTAGTTCACCAACCGGAAAGTTAAACGAATTTAAAAGCTTTCTCTAAATCGACTCCGGTTCTTCATTGGCCCAAGAATAATATTCGCATGATCAAGAGCCCGTACCTTGAGAGAATATCTGGTTTAAGGCTAGGCTGGCAAACAAGTGATTCTAGAGTAAGAAATACACCAAGTAATTTAAACAGAAAACCATCTAATGGTAAACAGGTCCGTGCAAATCATACGCATTCATTGGGTTGGATCCAGAACTACGAGTAGATACTCTGTTAATTTATTTACGATGAAAAGACGCCGCAATATTATCATATGAGTAGACCGCCATCATTGAGTTCCAGCGAGATCAAGTCCAAACTGATATGATATTGGACAGAATAATAAATTCACTCTCCACGTGGCACAGGCCATTTACATTTTGAACTGTATCTATAGAAATTCTAGCGAACTGTGAATAATCAAAAGAAGCGGAAAACAAGAACATGTCTCGCATGTGGTATTTTATTGACTAGCTCTTTTGGTCGAGAAAGTCAAATAGGTCTTTTAAAGTCGCGATGTGATTAATCTTATCTTGGGGTCGTGTATAAATTTCGAAACTCTCCAGACAGAAAGATCCGTCGATTATAGCTTCTTGAATGGGTGAAAATGTATCCTATGAAATTTATGCGACTGATGAGGATGAAAAGCCGCTGTTGAGAGTTAAACTGCGCCGTGACAGTGAGTAGGATAACTAACTATAACTATATAGCCATCGGATATATAAAATTGAAAAGTGACAAGACTTTTCAGTTCTGGACTGTTCTATACCACGATTCTTACTTTAGCGATTTAGCAATGATCTCAGTCCTATTTGTCGCGAAGGTGAATAATATGAATTCAGAAACCTCAAGACCAAATAAACTTCGAAACCTGTATGTGTCAAACGACAGCGGGTTTTTAAACCAAACAAAAGAGGTTATGGTAGTTATGTATTATTTTTCACAATATTTACAGCAACGGGTATTGGGAGCAAGATTTGTATCAAACGTAATTTACAAAATATTCGGATGTAAGTATATATGATACAATCAATCTTTCCGCAATGCTGGTTAGGAAAGAACTTCTATTAAAATTGATTCCAATGGACATAGGTAATTCCTTAAAATCGTGCCAAGAACTTTTGATTGAGAAATTATTACAAAAAGTATCTAAAGAAAAATGGAGAAAAAAAGTAGATTTTTACAGTCAGTTTGAATCAGAAACTAGTAAGGAACAGACTATACATATGTAAGTAAAATGATATAATCAACCAAAATTAATTCAAAAAAAAAGTAAACGAAACACAAATAAACATTGACATACCTGTTTTGTTGAAATGAAATGCAAAAACAAATAACAAAAATAAGCGAATTGTTTTACCTCTAAAATAAAAATGTTGTTCATAAAACATAAACATAATTTAAAAAAAAATTATATATATTTATGAGAAAAAAAAAAAACTGTAAAAGAAAAATAAATTAAAAACCAATATTAACTCTCTGGTACTCACTCGCAGAATGATTTATAATTGAATTTTGTAAGACTGACTGATCAGCTAGCATCAGCCAATTGCGTACTCGAATCCTTGACTCAGTTTGCGCAGTTTTCTGATTTGATGATGACGATTCATTTTGAGTGACTATTACTGGCACCGATACTGCTGCTGGTTGTTCTGAAAAGAAACAAAAATATCGATATGTTAGTATGTGAGCACTGCACTCTGATTTAGAAAATACTGCTTTACTTATTCTCTTTCATTTTATTTTATTTATTTATTTTTTTTTTTTTATATAATTTATATATTTTTTTAAACCAAAAAAACTCAAAATATACTATGAAAAAACAAGTGATGTAAAAAAATACATATTACGATGCTAAACAAAAAAAAAAAACTAACTATATTTATTTTAATACAAGGCTAAAAATTCGGTTTTTTTTTTTGTACTTACGATCCGTAGAAAAGTTTTGTGTGAGTAAAATAAATGAAAACATCATTTGGTTTTCGTTTAAAACATTTTTTTTTTTAAGTTTATATATAAAGTTGTTCTTAAATGTTTATTTAACAATAATACAATAAGTTTTGTTTTATATTCATTTGAATTTACAAACATCCGTTTTCATGTATTACAATTAATCTGGTTTTGATTGTATCAAAAAGAATAAGGATAATTACAAAACGTTTTTTTTTTTAAAGTTTATATAATAAAAAAGGAATATGTATATATTTATATATTAAAAAAAGGAAGCAACCAACTAAAATTTAATGAGTATTTTTTTACTTTCTTTATAGAAGGACTGTTTAATTTTTTTATTTTTTTAAAGAGATATAAGCCAATACCTAATAACCAATATGCTTAAAAGAAAATTAACAATTTGAATTTTTTTATATAAATTGAATATTCCCATCACCAATTATTTATTTTTTTTTATTTTTCTTTTAATTTCCGATTATATGTCTTTTAACTTTTTGAATTGACTTATCTCATTTAGTTTTTGTGTATAAATTAATTTTTTTCTTTTATATATAATAATATAAATTTCACAATTTGTTTTGTTTAGAGCGAGTGTTTTATCTCGCTTTGTATAAATATACATATATAAAAAAAATACATAATATAGAATTGTATATCAACTTAGAAACCATGTGTTTTGTAGTATAGAAAAAAAATATGTATAAATATATTTTAGAACTTAATGGTAGGTTGTCTTTTAAAAGCTTAAATAAAATAGTGGAATGTTTTATTTAAAAGAAAAAAACGAATCTATTTGCATTATTGGATTGTTATAATTGTATTTTACGAGGTTGTACAGGGGAGTGCGTATTTTATTTTGTTTTTTGTTGGTAAAGTTTTCTTTTAACGGAATGATGTTGAAATAATTTGTCTGGAGTTCCCCGCTGAGTACAGCTATATTTTGTAGCAGTTGTGTTTGAGGAAAAACATTGAGATAGTGATGGGCAAAAAATATTCTATAAAAAGCAGAAGATGTTGGTCAAAAAACGGAACCTTGTGTAACATCAGCATTTACACGATAATTTGAAATATGTATATGATTGGAATGGAAACTGCCAAAAGGTAGACAATGGAAAAAATCTTCGGAATGTCATAATCCCAAGCATTATTATTACATTCAAAATTTGTCTTCTTGGTATTAACTTGCCAGTCGAAGGGTAACTGAATGGCTAGCTAGTAAGTAAGAACTATAAAATCGAACTATAAACTCAACAGTTTAAGAAGCACTCAAATTGGCCTTAGGAGTCTAATACACATACGAGTATAATAAGCATGATGAGAAAGACATATTACTATTACTTCTGGTTTGAGCTGACTAGCACATATCTATAAGATAGGTGACGGTAAATGAGTACTTAATATAGTCTCAAAAAAACAAAATTATAAAGACATATTGACTAAAAAGAATTTAAAGAATATTTTAAATACGGAAAAATCGAAAAATTTATGATTCCCGAAAGAAAAATCTCTTTGGGTATAGACTCAGGCTCCACTGGAACGCTTCAGTGATAGAAGGAATGTGCTTGAATTAGCGGAATGGACGAACGGCACGGAGTGTCGCGAAAATGATGCATTGTGTATAACGTTCTGAATCAAGAAAATCACCCTGATTGTCGTTGGCACAAATTTAGCACAGATCCATTTTCATAACATTTTGACTGTGAAAGAATTGTAATAGTATTCTACACGACATACAAATTGCTTAGTAATGTTTAACCGTCAGCAAGTCGTAGCTATGAATAAAATGGCAATCGTCGAAAAGCGACAAACGCCAATGACAATCAGGGTGAATACGAATAGAATAGGACTAGCTAAAATCGAGCTGATAATTGGAATCAATTGGATGTTTTAAAATGATAAGATTTCGATGAAAACTAACACCAAGTGGAGGTATACAATTTGTATTTTACCTAACAGCCAGGATGGTTTTTTACGAACGCATTGGTGCTTGGATCCGAATAATATTCTTGATAAGGTACACCAAAAGAAGCCTTGCATCCCTTTTTCTCAGTCGAGTCAGGTGTTCCGACAGAGTGAAGTTGAGCTACTTGACAAACCATATCCTGTTAGCCAAACAAAATAAAATAAAAAATTCAAAATAAGCTGCGGAATACGAAAATTTTCACTCGACTAATATTCTTCTTCGCCACAAACGCCTAAGGGGATAGAAACTTGTTGTCAAAACTTCCAAGACTTCTGGTTCAGCTGATGGATACTTCATACCTCAATACAATTTTTCCCACCCTTAATTGGAACTTTGTCTCGTCTTTAGCTCACATTGAACGGTTAGATTGAAGGGCTAAACATCTGCTTAAAGCGCAACAAACATTCATTCAAAACTAGAAGTAAGTTAAAGTTACTTAGCTAACTTTGGTTGGAAGAGAATAGGAATGTTTGAGTGAAGTGCCTACCTCAGCATCGTCAATATAGTCGCAGAAGTCAGAAGGCATGTTCTACGCAATGTTTTATGATCAATAAATTTCAAAGGCTCCATGTCAAATGTGAGATTATTTATCTTCAGGCTTCGACTAAAATTAAATTGCAATAACTCGAAAGCTCAAAAAAAGAAAAAAAAATACCTAGCACGAATAATTTCTGCGTTACAACGGGGAACACCTTCAGCACTAAACAGAAATGTATTTGACACACAAAAAATTCAGTATCACCCAAATACGATAAGAAGAAATTAAAATAATAATAAAAAAAAAAATATTTTTATCTTTACAAATACATTATACAAAAATATCATATGTTCTATAAACAATAAACAAACACAAACTAAGTACCTGAGTTTTTTTTTCTTCTCTTCTGTTTTACACAAACAATTACAAGAAAAAAATATTTAAACGTAAAAAAAAAACTTGTGATGCAATATTGAATTTAAGAAAAAAATATGGCGGGGCGTTATAACTGAATTTAAAATTCAATCGTACTTATATTTCATTTAAATTTTCTTTTTACTTTTCAAACAAATTTCGAAATTGTTTCTTTTAAAATAAAAATAAAAATATATATCAAAACCTAACAATGTAGAAAAAAAAAAACATTAAATTTAAATAAGTTTTAATAATATTTATAAAAAAAAAAATAAAACGTATCCTTAAAAACTAGAAAAGGCACTTTATAGGAAACTTTCATATACTATAATATTCTTATTCACATTTTCTTTTACTTTTTTCCTGAAGTGATTTTTTTTGTATTTAGTTTCCACACAGCTACGTTACATAAAAAATATAAGATATAGTATTTTCTTATCACTTTTATTTATTAAAAATAAAACAAAAGTTAAATATGTTTATACTCGTATTGATGAATTTGAGGTAAATTGTTGTTGCCTTAAAACCTAACGTATTCTGTTGTATTTGATTTGTAGTTTATTTTATTATTTTGTTTTTATTCTTTAATAAAATGACTGATTTGTTTGGTTGGGTTTACGTTGAGTTCAAAAGAAAGAAACAAAAAAAAATTCTATGTTAAATACTTAATCGGTTTTCTAAATATTTGATGTTGTTGTTGTCTCTGAGTTATTGGGTTTTTTTTCTGTATTTTGATAAATAGATATGTAGGTGGTGATGACTGACTATTTAAAAAATATGGTTTACAATTAAAAGCTCTAATAATAAGCGGAATGACTGTTGTTGTCTTTTATATGTTTTTTTTTTTTGTTTGAATGTTTAGTAAAACTTTAGTGCAACATATTATTTGAGAGGCGCAATTTAATAGTTTCGACTGTAAATAGTTTCATGTTTGAGATGTTTTTTATTTCAATATGAAATTGAAGGTTTACTGCTTTGTTTCTGTCTTATCTTGATGTTTTAAATATATAATTTGAATGTGAAAATAACATCGGTGGTTTTTCAACAATTCTATTTCTACTCAAGTAGAAATGGAAAAAAGCGGATAGAAGCAGAGAAAAGCCAAGTTTTTTTCAATTTATAGGAAAAAAACCGGATGGAATGGAACCTTTGAATCCTTTTAAGATTATAAAAACTGTCCACTGACAATTTTTAGAAACTATAAGAGGCTTAAACATTTGAAGCAACTTGCATTTCAAAAATGAGGCTGCGGTGATAAGGACGCACACCAGGATACAACCATTTTCTGTTTGACTGTCTAAGAATTTATTACATTAGCATTTAAATACTGGGACATCATTTTTCCAGAACACGCAGACCTCTCCATAATTTCATCAATGATTCGAGACAGTTTTAGAACCCGTAGGTTATAAGCTTTTACGAGTACGAGAGTTATACTCCATAGACATCACAATGGAACTATCGCATCTAACTTCTCATCCTAAATGAAATTCTCTTTGTTTTGAATGAATTTTATCAGTTTAATAAGACGGTAATTATTTCATGCATGCTCGATGATTTTTATGGAGACATTGAGTTCATTGAAAATGTTCCTAAAAAAATTCCTGATATGTATAGTCTCGAACAGAATTAATTCAACTGCAGCAGACTAATTTATAACAGCGCTGTAGGGGAACAAATGGCCGGACCATCATCAAGGGCTCATTAGAGGGCACTATCTCGTGAAGTAAGTGCCCTCGTTCACCTGATGAGTTCATTAAATCAAACAATATTTATTTTGTTCATGCTCTACTGAAACTAGCGAAGATTTCTAAGATTTCAAAAAAATATTCAGGGTTATCGTGAATAAATTTTCCCTCGAACAAAAATTAGATATCTTCAAAAAAAGGGAAAAAATTCATCGGAGCATAAATAGATATCGCGATTGCGTTCAAAATTCTCTTGAATTGTCATTCATGATACCTAATTTTTGTTCGGGGGAAAGTTTATTTACGATAACCCTGAATTGGTTTGGAATTCCAGGAAAATCAATGAAACCTAACACAACTTTAACAAGTTCAGATGCTCTATAGTACATCACCAGATTCAACAATAAGTAGCATCTCTTAAAAATTCGAATTTATCCATCTAGTACTGGTATTACGTTATACAACACAACCAAATCTAACCATATGTAAGTTTAATCCAGCCGACAGTACAACTATTGAGAATTTTTAAACGAATTGTGTACATAATTTAGCACAATGTGACTGCAACATTCATATATACTGCTTACAGCTGCACAGCGAGAAAAAAGGATTACACTGGGACGTATGAGAACTATTTTTTAAAGCAATTCATTTGTGAAGTGTAAATGTGCTGAAATTAAAAATATATTCTTCTTCTTCTTCTTCCTTTTATCAGCGAGGCCATGATCCGAAAACAAGGGATCACAACCCTCCCACTTCACCGCATTTCTACTGATCCGCATGTGGGGTTCGCCAAAATTAAAAATATATTATTTGGGAGAATCGTGTCGTATTTGTCATCAGAGTGTGATAGTCGGGTTGAACCAAGGATTATTCAAGCTTTGCAGTGCCACATTAAAAACGAATTTGTTTCATTCCATTAAAGGTTTTCATATCTTATTGTTATGGGCTGTTAAATCTTATTGTGCCACAGATGTCTTTTTTAACCCGCACAAAATAAAACATTATTCTCGTTTTACATTCTACGATGGCCGTGAAATGAATGAAAAGTCACAAGTTTTAGCAACAAAACGACAATCAACAACATTCTAAAGAAGGATTGCATGTTTCCATGACTTTATTCAATAGTCAGGTCACATTTGAATGAGATTAAATAGAAATTCTTTCAACAAAATAGCTCATCTGAACCTCCGAAAAAAAAGCCTTATGGCGTTCGAAAGGCAAATGCGAAAATGTTGGTAGGTACTGACTCACTTAGAGCGTAATATTTTAAATAAACCAAAATAAGACACTTTTCGCACAACTTCAAGTTGGAATGTATGATAACATAAGTATCTTTTGAATGCCGAATATTTGACACGAATAATGAATATTCGTCACACACATCCGAACGTGTTGCGTCGTTCAGTATATCATTCCTTAAACATAACAATACTTTTCTCGATAGCATATAGTGAATTTTAGCTAAGCTGAAAGTCTGTAGGCCATCGGTCTTCTTGGTTACTCACTTCCAGCAGCATATCACTGTATGGAATAAGTAAATTGTAGCCTAATTCTTATGCTTGCCAACAGATTTAGAAAAAATAAAATACAAGCGCCAAATTGTTTATTCTAAAATCTATCTAGTTGTAGCTTGGTCCATACAATGGGTAATACAGAAATTCATACTGAATTTAAAAGTACGTACATAAGAGTAGCAATTGAAAGCTACAATGTCAAATTTTGAAACCAAATTTCCGCTAAGTCATTCAATGAAAATAAAAAAATATTATCTTAAATCCACACACCATAGACTGACTCATTTTAAAATGCTCTCCCTCTATCTCTCTCTCTCTCTCTCTCTCTCTCTCTCATAATATGCTGCACAAAAATATAAAGAAAATCATTAAATTAAGAAAAAATTCTTAGTTCGACTAAATAAAATAAAAATAAAAATAGTTTTTCACGTCTCTTAAAGCCTAAGTAGAATATCACTGATTATGTTTCATTTACTTTATACAATTTTTCAATTTATTGTACAAAAAAAAAATTAAATTAAAAAAAAATAATAATAATTATACATATTTTGTTTTTACAAAATACTAGTGCCAATTTAAATGTGTGTACGTGTACCTATGTTTGTTTGCGCGTATTGCTTTTCTCTGAGAATTTTGTTCATAACGAATTAATTTCTAAAAAAAAAATATTTTTTATATATAAATACATATATAAAAATATATGTATATATCATAAACAATTTGGCACATTTTGAAAAAAAAAAATCATTTATATATCCATCCCTTTGAGCGTGTTAACATAACTTATCCCTGTGTTTCGTGTGTTTTATCGTCTTCGTCGACGGTTGCGGTGCAAAATCTTAGATTTTTTTAAAAAGGAAAACATACATTTTTTTACAGTAAAGACAGTGAGTGAGAGTGTCTAATCTATATTTCGCTTACGAAAAATGTTGACTCAGCGACGTTGGCTCATCCCCACCAGTGTAACTCTTAATATCTTCTAGTTTAATAAATTTCTCTTTGTGCATCCGCTCCATATGCCTGCCGATGTGCATTTTCTGCTTGGCCCGGTACACACAGAATGGACACTGAAATTGTGGTTCTTTGCCACATTCCCATTTCTGATGATTACGCAGTGAAGACTTTAGCTTATACACTCGGCCGCATTCTGGGCAGGGGTGACCACTTCCACTGCCGCCGCCAACTCCCATGCTGCCACCAACTGATCCATTTCCACTTATTAAACTACTCATAGCACTAAAACTATTCAACAGGCTTATGTTACATAGCCCTGAGCTTTTACTGTCGACACCACCACTTAGGGCGGCCGCAGCCACTGCAGCGGCGTTTAGGGTATGATAATCGCTGGCCGAGGGGTTGTTGCCATTATCATTGTCATCACAATAACTGCCTTCTCCACCACTGCTGTTGGCACCCTTGTCGCTGGTTTTCAGCAAATCACAGTCACTGGTGGTGTTCTTGCCACTGTGGTGATGATGGTGGTTGCTACTACTACTTATAATCGAATCCGAAGTGTTTCCACCGCAGGCAATGATATTGGCAGCGGTGTTGCTGCTACTGCCGGTTGTAGTGCGTCCTACAGCGCCACCTACAATTGGAGTACTGGTTGTTATGGCATTGCCGACTGAGCTCTGGCTATTCGGCGTTGAGAAAACATTCGGCGATTTGCGATGGTGATGATGCTGGTGATGGTGTTCAGAGGCCGCTGCGGCCGCCGCTGCGGCTGCTGCTGCTGCTGCTGCCGCTGCTACTATTGAAGATGAGGACGAGGGATGGACTGGTGATGAGGTAGCTGTGTTGCTATTTTGATGTTTGTCCATTGCGTTAATTGATAGATCTGTGGGGAATATCAGAGGATGAACTCCTTCGCGTAGCTGGGTTACTAATGGCATAGCTAGGCGGGCATTCCACTCGTTCCATGTTAGACCGGCTATACGCGTAATACTTAAATCTTTTTTTTTTATTTTGTTTTTTTTTTTATTGTTATTGGTAGTGGCAGTGGCAAGAAGTAGTAGTAGTTGTGGGTAGTGGTGGTGTTATGCGAGTAGTAGTAGTTGGTGGTGTGGTTGGAAAGGGGTCACAAGCATACAAATATTTATTTTTTTATTTTTATATTTATATTTTGTGTTTGGTAATTTTATTATTATTTCATTTTAATTTGTGTGGGGAAGAAAAAGAAAAAAACAAAAAGGGAAAAACAAAAGTTAAAAAACATAATTTTGCTAAGGAAAACAACAAAAAAAAACTAAAAAATATATAAAATTTAAAATGAAAAACAAATCAATTAACTTAATTAGAAATGAAAATAACACAAAGCTATGAATAAATAAATAAATTGGCGATGAGAAGTATGACAACATAATGAGAAGCAAATGAGAAGCAATCTTAAATGAGTTTTGTATAATGATAAATAAAGGAATAGACTCTATTATTTGCAAGCAATATTTGTATGATTTTTTTAGAATTAGAATTAACACCCGTATAAAGTATATAGAAGAGTTCCTTAAATATAGAATGCATTAAGGTAAACTAACATTTCCATTAACTAACTTTTTCATTGCTATGAGGAGCATTAATAAGTTTTTTACATTTGGCAAGGATATTGTAAAGAAAACGATTCGTACTTTTATAACAGGTGGGAGACTAACTGTTTTGAAAAGCCTTTAAGTTTAGCCTTTTAAATTGAGCCGCCTTTTATTTAGCAAACGGAAATAATTAGTTTTAATCTACGGATACGTGTCTTTGTAGCTTATAAACATCTAAGGACTCAGTCAAAGTAAATAATTTTTTTTTATAATTAGGGCGCACTCAAGGGGTTATGAATACCCTTAGCATGTTTACACACAGTGCGGGCGTTGGAAAGGATAGATATCTCTATCTAAGAGAGAAGGATTTGGTGTAGTGGTATGAAGCTCAGTTATTTATGCTTCAGAGAAGCTCCGGGGGTGGCGTCCAGATAATTGGAGATTTTTGTTATTTTTTGTCTTTGCTTCTGATTCACAGTATTTCTTTCCCGATAACCGATGTCATAGGCAAATTATCATCAACAGAGCGAAAAAATTTTCCAGCCAGGATACCAATCGATCTTTGCAACCCGGAAAAACAGGGGGTTCTAAATGTAATTATTAGCTTCTCTTTCTATATTGTAGCTCTGTGGAAAATTGTTAAGAAATAATTGTATTCTGATTTCAAAACAATTATGACCAATCAAAACACAGAGGAATTCCAGGAAAGTTAAATTACATCTTTTTATCAAGGAGTTGGAAGGTAGCGACGAGAAATAGGTTTGCACAGAAGTTTAGTTTGCACGAATTTAATTGAAAGACCGAAATTGGTGATAATTTTAAAAACTTAAGTACACCTCACTCTCTCACTCTTCTCATTCAGATAACACAAGCTTGAAACGCATCTACATAGCTTGGTGTGATTATGAAACAAAGCAAAATTCTAAGGCTCTCAAAAGAACGAATTCTAATGAAGACCAGAACCGCTACAGAATAAGTAATCATAAGATCAGGACATTATAGGGATCACATAACTGACGAAACTGAGGAAGCCTTTTCAGACGGATAAAAACTAAAAACTCTAGGCAACTTGAATAAGTCTTGCGTAGCAAACACTGAATAACCATATCCATGGTAGGTAACCTACCAAACTAATGACCTACGAATCAGCTGTAGAACATAATATTTTGCACCGGAGAGAGAATAAACTAGACAATCAGGTCAATTTCACCTTGCATGACTCCGGGTAAAGACGAAATCTTGTTTTCAATGATCTTCCTAAAAGGAGAGTTCTAAGAATTATTTCTTGGTAGTCCCATATGGGAGCATATACTCGTAGCAATAGCATGACGAGAGGTAAAGGCTGTCGTTTAACGACATGCCAGTGAGATAAGTCGTACATATATTTAACTCATAAATCTAGCCTCCTTTATCGTAACAACTTTCGCAGCAAGTTAAATCCTGCATATAAAACTAGCTAAAGTTTACAAATAACATTGCACAATATCGCCCACAGTAGTATACACTCGTGACATTTTTAGACATTAAAGAGACATTCAATAATGTAAAAGCATACGCGATGCTAAATAACTTTGGGAACTTTCAACGTCGTTCAGGCCCTTATTAACTAGATTGTGAACGTGAAAGAGGAATGGCGTATTAGTACAGAGCCAAGAGGAAATCGGTTATAGTTTCATGCTTCCAATGAAAAGCACAAAGTTAAAAACAGAAGCTTAAGCCAAAGCGAATGATGACTGCTATTGACAGACAAATTCCTTTCAACTCTTAGCAAACAAGTAGAAAAAGTCATCCTCAAGTTCGCTGCTAAATATCTGGGACTTGTGTTTACCAAAAATTTAATTGGAGAATGAACATTGAAGAACCTCCTAAAAAGGCCACGATAGCTTTCTATCTTCGGTAAAACTTTCGAACAAAAATCCCTAAATCAGTTCATGACCTGAAAGCCATTACGAAAATACAGAGCTCGTGCATCTACAAGTGGAATGAGATCCACACTAGACTACTGTCTAAAACGAGGCACCTTTACGAGTATACACAAATCAGTTACGTACAGTTCAAAAGAACTTTTTTGTTATTTATTTCCGATCGCACGTAAGTTTTACCAAAAAGTAAAAGAATGTGCCAGAGAAGCAAAACTCGTACAGAAACCTGTAGAGATAAAAATGGAAATCTCGTAGTAGAATTACAGTCGGTACTAAGAATATGGAAAAACTATTTCTGCAGACTGTATAACGACCCACTGTCAGGCAGAATAAACCATTCAACATAGACGATGATAGTCGAAATCTCCGTCCACCTGACCAAAGCGAAGTGAGTATAGCAATATCCAAGCTGAAATCTAAAAAGGCTGCTGAACCTGAAGGCTTACCGGCCGAACTTTTCAAGGCAGCTGATGATGAATTGGTAAAGAGCATACACCAACTCATCCCTAAGATGAATGTACCTATGCCGTTTGTCCGATCTACAAGAAAGAAGACGCCCTTAACTGCGCCAAATATAAAGGTATCAGTCTCCTCAACATCGCATACAACATCTTTTCTGCAATATTGTGTGAACGCCTGAAACCGTTCATCAATAGCCTGAATGGCCCCCATCAGTGCGGTTTCAGGCCAGGAAAGAACACCATCGATCAAATTTTCACACTTCGACAGATCCTGGAGAAAACCCAAGAAGTCCTATGACACATCTATAGAGAAGAGATGCATAGAGCCACGTCCAGTTTTGACATCCCTGTCGAACTTGTCCGTCTGTGCAGGATGACGATAGAGCTCGCTCGCTGCTCTAGGTCGGTAATGACCTCACCGAGACCTTTGATGTCAAAAACGGTTTTAGACAAGGTGACGCGCTATTATGTGACTTCTTTAATATTGTACTTGAACTTGAACGGATTATGCGGAGCTCACAAGCCAACACCACAGGCACAATCTATCAAAAACCCGTACAACTGCTTGCATACGCCGACGTTAGCATTGCGTCTTCTGAGGAGAAGATTCAATGACGAACTACACGAGCTGTACAGCGGCATCGACCTAATTAAAAAACTGCGTATTGGACGTTTGAGATGGCTAGAACATGTAGAGTGGATGGACACTAAAGCTCCGGCCCGCAGAGCCTTCGAATCTAACCCGGAGGGACGACGCAGTAAAGGGCCTCCTCGCCGGACCTCAACCAAAATCAAGTGCGCAACTGGAGGCAGCTAAAGACCGAACTAAATGGAGAGGCTTGTTGGTTGACGGCTAGGTTCACCCCGAACTGTAGCGCCATCTAGGAAGAAGAAATTACGCTCTCACTGAAGCAAACAGCAGACAGGAAGGACTTTTTGGCAATGATCCAATATGGTGTAGAGTGTAAGCACCTAAAACTCTATGTCGACGAACTGATTGAAAATTTTTCAGTGCAATTTTAAGATGGCGATGGACAACGTTTCTTGCTTTGTCAACGGCGAGGCGCTGTCATAGTGCATGTACAAAAAAATGGACGTAATGATAATATACGTATTTATCGCTAGCGTGACTGGATCATTTAAAGCGGATAAATACCAGTAGATCGGTGGGTCTAGGAATATGTCCCAGAAAAATTATGCAGATAAATTTAGAAGTGTGTAATATAAGCAGACTTCGATCGACTAGGAGAATGTATACAGCTGGCGGAAGGGGCTCCAAACCGGACTGTAATATTAGTAAATTAAGTTCATCTTTTACAGTTTGCACCCAATACCAATGACTATGCCCATTTTTTTGGTTTTTTTTTTTTAGAGGACGAGATTTTATTTTTGTACCCTATCCCATAGGAGTACATTAAGTTTGGCACATACATAGATGGCAACATAGAGAAATAATGATGATAGACTCCATAAAGTTCGTCCGTATATCACATCTTTTCGGGCTAGGAGGATTAAACTGAGGCTTTTGCGAGTAAACAAAATTTAAAATCGACCTCTCACACGCCCTTTTATATGAAAAAAAAAATTTGACAGAAAATTCTTCACAAAATGTGTATGTTCTGATTCTTCTTTCAAAATCTGTCGTTGCATTACATAGGTATATAGAACCATGCCCACCTTGGGATTTTTTTTTTTTTTTTAATTACGGACTTTAATAAAATCTCTGGAATCTCAAAGGAAGTAAGTACATTTCAACAGAAATGCTAACTTAAATAGGGCGTGGTTAAAGTGTAAGAGATAGAGAATCATACGATCCGTTTCAGATGGGTTGTAATTATTTTGTGTGTTTCCAATTCTAAAAAAGTAAAGGGTACCGAACAATCCGTTCCAAGCGGACAAGACATTTTATTGTCCTTTCATAACGATTCATGTTATAATTTCAAGTACCAATCGTTTTCTCTGAATTCAAAAAAAAATTAGAAACTCACCAGACATCATCATTTACACGTTAAGAATTGCTCATGAAAGAAATAAAAAAGTTTGCAACGGCTTATATTAGAACAACATTTGTTGATACGCTTTAAGTGTAGACATAATAATAAATGGAAGAATAGAAAAAAAAATTAAAAACAATTAAAACATAATAAAAAAAATAATAATAAGTAATAAATTATATTTAAATTGACAGTAGGGAAGCAACACATAAAAAATAGGGAATTTATGATTTAATTTTGAAGTAATTTACAGATCATATTCCTTGTCCTCTTCCACACAATTTTTCTTCGTTGTCGGTAGTCCATTTTCGTATATATGTATTTTTTATTCGTTTATTTTATTTTTAATTATTTTTTTTTACCTGAAAAATAAATATGTTAGAAAAAATTTATTATTAAAAGCCCAGCCGGCTTGTTACCTTTTCTCTTGGGTTTTCTCTTACTCATACTCACAATAGATGTAAAGGAACACAAAAATTAAAAATTACGCACGCCAAGGACCTATAAAGAGAAAAATACGTTAATTCAAATTCTAACATCCGCAAGAGTGTTGAATTCTTCAGCTAAAAAGAAAAAACAAACAAAAAAATTAAAAACGTTAATACGATTTTTTGGAGGATATTGTTATTGAAGGATCAAAAGGGAAAAGACATCATTCGTTTCCTGAAATTTAAAACAAGAAAACAAAAATACGATGAAATAAAACACATTTATTTACTTAATTATATTTATCATTTCTCTTTTATGCCTTATATGAATAAAACGACACTATTCACATTTTTTTTTTTTTTTACTTTTTTATCTTAAATGTTTTTTTTTTTTTTTTTTCTTTATTTTTTCTTTAAAAATAAAACTTTTATGTCTATATTTGTGTATGTATATACTCTCCCACTTGATAAATTTTCTTTTCATTTTGAATCTGGAGCGCGTCATCAATTTCCTTTTTATTTTTTTTTATGTTCATAAAATTTATATAGTTTTATGGTGATTAAATGTCCACTATAACATACACATACGTACATATATTATTATTACTTAGTATGACTAAGAAATAACAAACTTTTCCAACATGTTCTTATTTTATTTTATTTATTTGCATGTAATATGATTTTCTTTTTTATGTTTAATACATTTTTGTTTATTATGAATTTTTTGGCTCTTTTTTTATTATTATCATTAAAGTTGGAAAAAAAAACAAAAGTGTGCCACAGAGAGAGGATTTTTTTTTAAACTTTGTACAATTCTGATTTAATTTTATTTCAGTTAATGTAGTATTTATGTAAGATTTTTCCTTATTGCTTAAAATTTCAGGTAATTACAGGATCTATTGGTGCATTAAGAAGGGACTTACATAGATATTTTTGAAGTAGATTTATTGACGTCTATTATTTTGTATGGGGGTATTTTATTTAATTTAATTTTTTTTTTTTTACTTTTAAACTGTCTAGCCTCTAAACAGGATATGAAATGATTTATTATTATAGTTTTTTTTTAATTCATTCTTTAGACAAAAATATAATAATCTATAAAAAAAAATGTATGAATGCACACAAAAACAAACAAGCCATATAATGTTAATTTGAAATAAGACGAATAAGTATGTAATAGTAATTTTATTGTTTATATGTACTTAGTTTTTTTTTTTTGTTTTTTGATAAAACAATCTTAAGGAAAGTTTGATGAAATTTGGAACAAATGAAAATATTTTTATAGAAAGCTTAGAAACTGATGAGCCTGAGAAAAGGACCATCTCTTTAAGTTAATACTTGGGGAATGGCCGGTTGGGGGATGCAATACTTTAAAAACCTTTCTCGTGTTGGATTTGAATTGAAAATGTTTAGGCTAGTGTGGCATTATTTTAGACTTCAAACTAAGATAGTACCAACGATATGCGACCTTTACTCGATTTTATTATCTCAGAAAACGAGATTGGTACATTGGGTTCGTTCAAAGAGATTTTAAGACCATTTATAGGCTTCAGGCGATAAGTAAAAGATGTTTATAAAAATAGATGACACTTGAACTATTTAAAAGATTTACTATCAATATCAAAAGTAAGTCTACATTGTGGTACTAAGATGAATAGGGTCAAGACCTACAGCAGCACTGGTACTTTCACTGAGCCACGTTTCTCGACATCTCTGTTGAAAGAGTAAAAGCGTTAAATCCGAAAAACAGATTGTTTCTTTTCTGGTTTCGATAGGAGCTTTGATTAAGCCGACGAAATGCTAAGTTCGTTGAGAGTATAAAGAGAGGTTACTAAAAATATTTGTCATCCTATTCGAAAACCAAAAAATGTTAATACTGAAGTAGTGGGAACATAGACCCGATTATTGATATATTTATATGAACCAATAACTGACAACGTGAAATTTTGATACGTGATGAAGAGACTAAACTGTGATTTTCAACATTTCCGAGATACAAATTAATAGAAAAAACAAATCTTTTTTTGGACAACATTTCACCATTATTTTAACGGTTGGCTGAGGATAAGTTATGAATATATATTTATATAACGTTATCCAAATCTCATGTGATAAACATTTGACCAAAAATTAGCCATTAATTTAGAATACCCTTTTTGTACTCCAGTAATACTATAGTTATACTAAGACTTGGTAGAGTGAGCAATTCCTTCGTCAATTTACCCCAAAAAGAATGTTTACCCACTTAAAATTGCATTAAAATTTGTACGAATACGGAAATAGACGTTTTCTGATCACTGTTTTATGTATATCTTATTATATAGCCGCACAAGGTGCCAGTGACGTGGCTATGGGAATAAGAGTAAATATTAATTTTCCCAACTGAAATTCATTCTGAAACTAGTCCGTAATAAGTAGCTACAAAATAACAATTTTCTTCAGTTGAGTATTCCTGACAAACTAAGAATTAATACCAGCAAGCAATTTGGTGTAATTGGATTGTTTCGTGATTTTTTTAAAACACAGTGCGCACGTCAACTCTTTTGATTTGATGGACTTCCATTTGCCTTTATAGCATAATGCATGGGTGACGATAACTATTCAATACTTGGTGCTATAATTTACTAACTGGAAGATGAGAGGTGAAAGGAACGAGTTGAAAGAAAAAGAAGAATTGTTTCTATTCATTCGCCAAATATTTCACTTAAAATATTTATTCACCTCATTTAGAAGAGGCTACTCGAATTGCCAGCTATAACTGCAAGTCAGATTTACGAAAGGTTTAGTTCGGCTCACGAATGGTAGCTATTTTATAACGATCACCTGCAAAATTTTATTAACCCTAACCCTACCCAGTGTACCTGAGCACCCTGTTTCTTGGAAAAATTCAAATTTTTATTTTGACGTGAAAACGTCTGTAAGCAAACAAGAACACGTCCCAACCACCCTGGATAGGAAAAATCGAGAAAAATATGAGTAGGGTTCTAGGGTTAAACATCCATTTCGACAGGAAATAATGCAGAATCTATTTTTAAATCTCTAAGACCGAAGGAAATCCATCTAAAATGTAAAGATGTTATTTTCAAGTCCCAACTATAAAAAAGCCTACTTAAGGACATGTGGATGTTGTACGTCAACACTACAGCTCTGAACACATTGTTCCATTAACAAACTAGAAGTCTGGTTTTATCTTCACTTTGTTCATCTGGTACAGCATTTTAAATCCTCAATAAGCATGTAATGTAATATAATTATTTCATTTACTTATTACAAAACTTTTATAGACAAAGAATCCTTTCTGTAAAAACAATTCAAAAAAAATCGTTTAGTTTATTTCGCCCAACTTGGCTGTCCTACTCAGTTTCCTAATTTCGCTTTCACTTAAATTTGTTCATTTTTTTTTATTTCACAAAAAAAAATATTAATTCAAAATAAAAGAAATAAAATTTCAAAAAACTTGGAAATTAATTTCCCTTGAACACAAATAAGTATTATTATTTTTAAACTCAATAAAACGAAAAAAAAAACTATTAAAATTGAGTAAAAACATTAAAAGTTTTTAAGCTTAAAAAATAAATGTTAGCCTTGCCAACTTTTAATTTATTATATTTCTGTGAAATAAGATTTGCACTTTTCTTCTTTTATTTAAAAAAAAAATAAAATGAACCAAAAAAATAGGAATTTAGGAAAAATACGTAAGAAAAAAAAAACTGTATATAAAAAAAAGATATTTAAAATATATATAAAGATTTATAGAAGCTCAATAACATAGGGATACAAATAACAAATAAAAAATAATTATATTAAAAAAATTATATTTATAACAAAAATAAAAGTTTTTTTTTTATTTTAAGATAGTAATCAACTCTTAGTTTTGTTAAATAAAGAAATTTTATTAAAGGTAAATAAATGTTTATCCAGTAGGAATAAGGATACAAATGTGTATTTCTATTTTTCTTTTTTAGGTTATGCACTGACCAAAGTACACAAATTTCTAAAGATTATATTTGGAAGGGCGGTAGGGTCTGTAAGACAGAGAATGGTGATAAATTGGAGATGAACTATTTCTTTTTTTAACTGCAAATCTTGAAATTTTCGTTGCCCATTCCCTCCCAAATGTGCGCCTACTTGCCAGTGTCAAATTAGGATAAAATTTCAAATACTTTGACTCAAGAAAAAATAGAATCTCAAAAAATTTGGTTGAGGCGTGATCTGTTGTAGTTTTACAATATTAATTTACCTTAAAACGTAAGTTTGTGATTTATTTCCTTGTTTATCTCTAAATGAAGTACTATTTCTAATGAAAGGAAGAGATATTTTTTATTTTTTTTTATTTTTCGTTTTAAGTGATTTTTTTTTTTTTTTTACTTAAAATTTTAAGTTTTAAACTCATTTACTTAAAATAATTCTTTAATTTGATTTAATTACTTTCTCTTCTTACTTGTGTGTATATATATAGAATACAATAATATTAACTAGTTAAAAGAAAAAAAAAATAAGATTTTCTTTTTTTTATGAAAATTTCTTTTGGGTTTTAGTAAACTTACTACTTGCGTCCTCGCTTACTCTCCAATTGGGGCTTATCCGGGTGATGTTTTCGAACGTGTACGCCGAGATTGCCACGCTGTTTGGCCTTGTATGAACAATGCGGACACGGATGGCATGGTTCTTTGCCGCCACATTCGACATTTTCATGACGACGTAATGTCGACTTCCAACGGTATTTCTTACCACAATGACGGCACACATACTTGGTGTCACTAAGTGACGAATCACTTAGTGTCAGCTCGTAAGTGGTTGTCGAACTAGATGAAGTTTCCTGCTTCATCGGTCTCGTTGTTAGAATCGTGTAGCTTTTGGTAATAGTTGGTTCTTGATTGGATACCTGTTCCATGGCGTCGTCAGTTTGTTGTTGATGTGATTGATGATGATGCTGTTGTTGGTGATGATGTTGCTGCTGTTGTTGTTGCTGCTGTTGGTGGTGTTCGGTAATTTGTGCTGTCGACTGTGTTGTATGCATTTCGGTAATTTCTGTGGGGGCAAAACCGATGCCAATCTTTGTGCCATCGGGCAGTTCGATATCATCGATTTCTGCATACTTAACCAAGTCGCTTATTATCGATGCAGATGTTTGAGCATTGTTCAAATCGATTTCGGATATTTCATATTTAGTAGTCTCGTTTAGATCTTGATGGTGATGCTGAACTGTTTTTTCGGGTTCCATGTGAAGGGTTGTTCCTTGAGGACTGATAATTTTACCGCGAGAATATTTAATGCGTGAGCCAAGATTTTTTGGTTCGATTTGTACACTACGCAGACCGATGAGTGTATTGATGGCCTGAGCATTGGCGCAGACAATGTTCGGATGGTGTTCCTGCTGGATCTGGGGTTGGATTATTGTTGCCGTTGTGGTATGGGGTACCGCGATGGCTGTAGTTGGAGTAACCTTTTTTAAATTGATCAACTCTGTTGGGGAGAGATAATTTATGAGTTCTTAAGAATTCGTAATACCTATACGTTTATAAGTGCAAGGAAATTTTTATTTATTTCGCATGAATGGAATGTTTGTAGGAAGTAAATCTTGCTATAGTTAACAACGGTAAATACTTTGAAGGAAGCTATGTACGTATCTAATTCGAAAATTTTCCTGGTTAAGTAAAATACGACGTTGATAAAAACATTGAAGATGGTAGTAATAAGTAACCATCTGTCTTCTCCTATCGTAAAAACTTCATATCGAATTAAAGTCATAAAGAACCAAACCGAGCTAGGCTTCGCTTCGTAACAAAAAATTATTTTCGCGAGATGCAAAACTCCATGCTACTCACGTCTCACATCATCACTGGGATAATATCTACGGTTGGGAAAAACGTGTGAAAAAGACACTTGCAGTATAAAATCATTCATTCAAATCAGTATGAACTTTTAATCGATATTCCGCCAAGTGCCGTGTGAAGGCTAGTATTGCGATCCTTTTTGAGCATTTTGAAACACAACCGTTCCTTGACGACTCAAACAAACATATAAAGGGTCTACCATAGGACGGATCGAGCGTAATATAGAGCTTGCAATATCTACAACGGAGTTTGCTGCCGTGAGCAAAAACAGTGGTCAGAGAAAGGCTCAGAATGTTTGATGCAGATCTGCATTAGTGCTCACGCAGAGCATACGTCTTATCGAATACCACTAAGGACTGGTTCTACGAACTCTTCGAGAAAACCTAGCAGCAATAACCGAAATGCGACATCTAATCGTCCTTAGAGACAGTGAACATAGTTTGTGCGACTTCACCTCCACCATTTCGATATTTTGAGCCCATTACGATAGACAGAAGTGACTTTTCAGCGTACTGAATGTACGGGCATAAATTCGACCCGGCAACGAAGGTACTTATGGAAATGCGAATGAATGTCCAAAAGCACTACCGTGTGGAGTTTCAACAATGGAATGCTGCAATCGCAAGCATCCGCCAGGACTCTTATTTTCATTTCACCACTTTCCCGGAACTCTTGGTTTAATGCTAGATGAAACTTAAAGGCTAAGATGTAAAAGAAAAAGAGTCGATAAGAAGAAAAAGAACCATATGCAATCCGAACTGAATGGGATGGGTAGGTGGGTAGGTAGGTGTGGTGGTTCTTCTTAAGAAGAGAACCCAATTAGCACTAGTGCCGTTTTGATACCACAAAACTCGTGTACCTGGATATAAAAGGTGTGTTGGTGTGGAGTCTCTAGATCCAGCATGTGGAGTTTAAAAAGATTAGTAAATCCTTAATGTTTCTCTCTAAGACTTCCTCAAAGGAAATCGGAAAATGGTTTTTCTAAAGCTCGTTGTCTGGCCCTAACTAGTGCCGGACAGGCGCATAAAAAGTGAATAAGGGTTTCTTTTTCAGCTGCGACATTGCAACTGCGACAATGTTTGTTGTGCGGGATACCTAGTTTGACCGCATGGTCTCCTATAGGCCAGTGACCCGTAGTGGTTGCTGTTATCCTGACGATGTCCCTACGCGTTCTGTTTAAGAAGTCGGTTGTTTTTGATTTGTTGTAGTTTGGCCACATCTTTCTGGATATGACACAGTTTGTTAGCCTAGATCATCTGAGGTTGGCTTGGGCAAGGAATTTAGAGGATATTTCTGCTTTGACTGCTCCAAACGGAATCTGAACTTATTCCGCAAGAGAGCTTTGGAAGGCTGAGCCATGCCTAGCCAGTTCATCTGCAAGTTCGTTTTCATAAACGTTACTGTGCCCTGGAACCCAAATCAGGGTTACCTTGAAGTGGCTATCTAGCGAAGCTAACTCATTTTGACATTTCAAGCACCAGCTTGGAGGATGTAGTAACCGATGCAATGGCTTTGATGGCTGCTTGGCTATCAATAAAAATAGCGATCTTTTGTGTCGGCGCTATATTGGTGTGTGTTTTGATCTGACGGCAAGCTTCCCGGACAGCGAGTAATTCTGCCTGGAACACACTGGCAGAATCCGGGAACCTAAATGATTTAGATATGTTTAAGGATTCGGAGAACACACCCGCACCGACTCCACAGTCCATCTTTGAACCATCTGCACCAAATGGGATACAGAGAAATAATTTAAAAAATGTGTCTATCTACCCTCTCTATTGTATGTCACATTATGGGCTTAGAAAAAGAAATGAAGTAATATTTATGCTGAATCCAAACTGTTTCTAAAAGTTACATATATGGAATAGGGTTCCGAAGACCGGTTAGCAGTGGCGGCAAAGTTCTAGGTTTTAAGGATATTCGAAGGTTTTGATGTGTTAGTTTTTGTATTTATTTTAACACACTAAACAATTCACAGTTCACTTTGTTGCAGTACCTAACAAAAGCAGACATCAACCGACTTTGAATTGAATTAAAAATACAAACAACTTTATAACGAAAAATACCAAAGCAAAATAGCAACACCCTGTAAGAACAGAGCATTAACGCTACAAAATTTATATCTCTTTCCGACAAATCTCACTTTCTAAAAGTGATGAGCATCTGGATACTCAATATTACGTACAAAATCCTATCTATGGTACTGCACGAATGCCTTAAGCTATTCAACAAAATCTTGAAAAAATTGACAGTCAAAGCACGAGAGAACATCGCGAAGGCTGCCGAACCCTTCAACAAGATAATTCAGTCCTACGGATACGAATGCTAAAAAAAATATTTTTAATCTTAAATAAATTTTTAAGAAAAGGAAAAAAAAAAAAAAAAATCCTATCAATGTGCTAGATCAGAAAAATGCATACTTGATCAGGTAAAACAAGAGTTCATCGATTTTAAAGCTCACTTACCCCATTGAAATTGGCATTTTTTGGATTTAAAAGCTCACATACGCCATTGACATCGGCATTATTGAAGGAGCGCAGCATGCCATCACTGCAACGTGTGTGAGAATATTTCAACGGTACACTATTAGGGTACCGAAGAACTTCGTGCAAAAAAGTTCATCTATAAATTATCGAAATGACACCCGCGCAGAGCTCGAATAGAAGAACAAAAAGGCAATTCAGACCATTGAAGAGACTTCATCATCCCAGCTCTGCTTTATTGCAAGGAAGCGTAGTCAATACCCAACATTTGTATTAACGGAGTGTGGAGAAGATACAATTACGAACTGTACAAGCAATGTAGTGACATAAATTTAGTCAAAAAAAGGTTTTAATTCACCAACTGCGAATGGATATCAGCTGTATAGCCCGAAAATCTCCCAATTCAATCTAAAAGGACACCCTATACACTTTCTGATTCTAGTAAAGTAAATCAGTAAAGACTATCAAATGTGAAATTGTTTCAAAACCAGAACGAAAAGATAAATCAAATGAATCTTAGATAAATATCAAATATCTTAGGTACATATCTTTGGCCACAAGGTAAAACCGCCTAAATCGAGTTAGGACAAAATTGAGTTAAGGCTGCTAGAAGATGTTCTACTATTCGAAGTTTATGGTTCCAAATTTGTACCTTATTATAGGTTACCTTTACCGAGTTATAGGCAAAGGACTGGCTGATGGAAAGGTGTTGGTACTATTAGTGCTATCTTCTTCTTCTTTCGTTTCCTTTTTTGTTATACCTGCTTGACGGGTTGTGTCGTTATGTGCCCGTTTGTGTGTGCTCTGGCAGGAATTCCCACTGGAAAGTTTTAATTGAGTTTACACATTTTCTGTATTGTATTCAGCTGGCAATCATTTTTCAACAGATGAATATACATATATAAGAACGTCAATTAAAATGATCGTCTAAGCTCGTGCAAATAGTATAAATGCATTTTGTCTTAAAGTGACAGACAGACGAAGCATGACAAGCACCGTTCAGCTAGTATACAATATAAATCGAATTGGTTAGAAAGCGATGAAGAATCCAACCAAGTCCATAGTGCTTATCGAACCCGATAATTTTTTAATTCATTAGGGTCAAGTAGCACATAGTTCAAAAGAGCTTTTACGCTGATGACAACTACATAACCTTATACAGAGTGGTGCATAAGTCACGATAGGGATTAACAATTTTACAACTTTTTCGTTGAAATATGATTAATTTCATTTTTTAGATTGTATGAATAACATCTATAAAAAAAATACATACTACAAAGATTACCAACCATACAAAAAATCAGAATAATTAAATTTGATTATTAAGGCGATCAATTATTTTAAAGTTAAGAGCCTATCGTCGATATCGATATATGATAATACATTTTTTTACTTCCTGTTAATGGAGCCACTGCCCATACCACCCGAACTACTTTTAAGGCAAATTTTTGGAGAGCGATTGCCCGATTTGACGACAGCCGACTTTTTCTTTGGCGTTATCTGAAAGAACGCGAGACAATCCCCGAGCTCGAAGACAACATTGACGCAGAAATTCAACCGCGTTAGCCAGAAACTTTGCAAGATGTTATGAAAAATGTTTTAAATAGTGCACATCTTTGCTAAGCCGTAATAGCGGTCGTTTAAAAAAAAAACAATCTAGTCTGGTCTGCTTTTAACCGAAAAATAAATGGACCCTAGTTTTGTGAATATTTAACAAAAATTTAAAACAAAATGGCATAATTTAAAGCACCTTCTCGATTCCGTACTACTAGAAGCTCTCTGACTATACAAACTAAACGCTCAGATTTGCCACATAGTTCCGAAAAAAATCTTACTTCCTTAGTCTTATCATTTCTAAAATTGATCAGAAATATCATATTTTCATTCTCACAGTCACATGTGAGATTATTAGTGATGTTTCGATATTCTTGTTGTCACATTTTCTCAAAAGGTGAGAGTAGATTTGACAATCACCACTTGTAAGAACTTGTTTGCTTTTATATCCGTGACAAATAACAACTACCATCAACTAGATTAAGCGAGCATAGTTCGTGATCATTTATTTATTATTAGAATACACATTTTATTTAAAAAAGATAAAACGATAACACTGTTGAAATAAGGTATCTACGGCAGAGATATGGAAGGTGCGCTTACACCTAATGTAAGAATGTTTATAATTAAATTGTCACTTCACATGACTGTGGGAATGCCGAAACTATGGCAAGTGAAGGTGCCACAGGATTAAACAGTGATTCTGTTACTTTTGTTGTAGGAATAAAAGCACATACAGACAAGCTTCTGAACAACTTCTTTCAAAACGGTTTGAAAAAAAGAAAAATTTGTCTGCTCTTGCTTCAAAAGCTACATTTCTTTTAGCTATTATGTATATCATTGTAACCATAGTGCGATATAATGAAATATATGGTATATACTAAAATATAACTCAATACTCACCACATTCTGCCGATGGCAATTTGATTGCATGACTTGTCGTTAGTGTTGTCAAAGTTGGTTTAACCTCGCCCACATCCTGCACCTCTGATATATGAGTCTGTCCAGTTGCTGCAGCAACAGCCACCGCTGCTGCTTGATCGTCATCTGTAGCTGTAAGCTTTGTTGATGTGACATTACTCAATTTCTTTACATGCAACACGAAACCATCTTTATTCTGTGTGATAACGATATCATTGCTTTCCAATAGGCAGTCATCTAATTCAAACTCTTCTGGTGTTATATCAGTTTGCTCACTTTTATCGTGCTTAACTATATGGAACAAATAAGATACAATATAATCATTAGAATGGATGCGTAATATATTATTTTCTAAATATAACAATAATAAGACATAAAAATTACACTAACAGTCCATATGATACAGGAAGTAGAGGTACTAGTGTAGTTTTAACTATTGAAGGTAATTTAGTAGCAAAAAAATATATATATGATATATAAAGTTACTTATTCCATTCCACTAAATGTTAAACCCGTAGCATAATTGTTCATAACATATCAACAGTACACAACGCGAAGAATTGTTTTCTTTTTTTTTTAATTTGATTTTATTATTCATTTTCCATTGAAATTTATCTAGTTGTTCACATTTTTTTGCTTACACATTTAGAAGTTATAAAAAAGTTGTATACAAATTTATTTTTTCATAAATGTTTATCCTGCGAACAGAAAGATATTGTTTTAAAGTAAATTTAGTACTTTTCAATTACTTATAAAATAAAAATATTTCAAAGAAAAGAATGAATATCGTATCCTGAAAAAAGCACAATCCAATAAAATAAAAAATAATGAAAATAAAAAAAACCTATTCAACGTCTAATTAAGTTAGTGACAGAAAAGGTGTATCTTATGCCTATAAACATTTTATCTTTTTTGTCGAAGCTAGCAAGACTAGATGATTATTTTGGAAAAGAAACATTTTTGGAGTACCTATGAATATAATACATATTCCAAGACATAAGAACAGTTAAAAGGCTCCTTATGGGGTTATGTTTATTACAGAAATTATAGTTTCCGCATTCTTATTTAGGAGTGGAATCCTCTAAAGTGATAGTTGATTGTTGACGATCACAATCATCCCTTTTGCTCTCTCTAAGGTGACCATCAGCGTGATCATCATCTTTTTTCGATCGTTTTTGTGTGGCTTTGCGATGGTTTTACGGAGAGCTAACAAAGTGTGATCATCAATTTTGAGTGTCAAAAGTGTGAAAGTGTGACTATCAACTATCACCTTAGAGGATTCCACTCCAGGGTTATCGTGAATAAATTTCCCCTCGGAATTTTTCCCCCGAACAAAAATTAGGTATCTAAAACAAGAGGAAATAATTCTCCAAAAAAGAAATTTGTATCCTGAATGACGATTCAGAGTACCTTTTATTTTGAAAATACCTAATTTTTGTTTGGGGCGAAAATATCGAGGAAAATTTTATTCACGATAACCCCTTATGTCCAGCATATTTAAAGACCTTACCGCTGCGCAAATTGTATATAATGTTGCCGATTTGTGAACAATGCGTGACAGTGTTATCCTAATTGTGGTTAGCTCATACTCGTCGGTAATAAATTTGTTAAAGGATAAGGTTTTCAAAAATGTTTTATTATTTTTGACGTTGACAAATTTTCAAAAGGTGTTCGAATAAAAAAAAAGAAAATGATGATACACCATAATTGATTTGTTCACAGTTAAAAGGACGTATGTTTTATGAGACACCATAGGTAAGGTTTTGGGATTCTGTTTTGCGATAGTGAGAGAACTATTCACCCCGATTACCGTTAGTGTTCTTCGATTATCGATGATTGTCGCTTAGATCTGCTGACCATTAAACATTACCAAGAACTTTTTTGTCATGTAGAATGCAACTCTTTCTCTCTTTTTATGAAAATGCATTCGTGGTACATCTGAGGAATAAAACGACAATCGTCGAGAAACGGAAAACGGCAACGGTAATCGGGGCAATTGACTGATCAAAACATAGATTTAGCCAGTAGCGCAACAAGTGATTGCCTTACATCCACATTCGCAGGCTATTAAATTAATCCGGCGATCGTATACTTCAAAAAGGCGGTATCAAAATGGCCAGCTGCGTTATGTACTGTAACTCATTATGACCAAATAGCGGTTCGAAAGATAAATATGGAGGCAAAACAGTGGAGAAATTCACTGATATTGAAAACATTTGAAGCCCATCGACAGTAACCGTACGAGAATGTCACTTAATAGAGTTTCTAGGACCCACAGTGTAAAGTTGGGTTACTGACATCATATGCATGTGGCCTTGAGAACATTCTGCTTAACATTTAGCATTAGTATACTTTTAACTAACCAAACGCAAAGCAGAGAAGAATAAATTGTCTCGAGATCTAAGAATAGTGGATATTTTTCCTGCAGACTAACTGATATACACTTTACTAGATAATGAGGTAATAAAATGAATGTTAACTCAAATCAAAAATTATTAAAGATTCTCTAATACCAGCTAGCTGCTTATAAGAATTATTTATATAACAAAATATAGATAAAATTGAACTTAAAATTAATTACGTTAATTCAAGATATGAATATATACAAAAATCAAATAAACTCAACTGTTGTAATTTTATATAATATAATAAAAACAATATTTAAAAAAAAATCCATCAATCTACTGCTAACACAAATTATATCACAAATTCAATTTATTTTCTTTAAATTAATTGTAATTTCAAATTCAAATGCTCAAACTTTGTCTTGAACTATCATTATAATTATTTTTTTTTCAATAAATGCTAAAGATTATACATATAAAATGTCAGCGTTTTTCGGCTGTTATAAGGAAATATTAATCGCTCAGCAAATAGACGGCACCATCAAGATTGTTCCAAAACAAAAAAATGTACACATATGTACCATAAATGTGAAGGTTTCTAATTATAAATTTTCTTTTTACAATTCACAGTAAGAAAAATGTAATAATCCGTTAATTGACTTTTTATCCAATAATCAGAAACATTTAAATTTAAAAAATATTACTTTCTGCAAAAGGAAACAAAAAGTAAATTTATTTTAAAATTGAAATTATACGTACGCATCCTTAATTGTCGATATTCGCATCCATATTCTGATAGCCTTGCCAATCAGGACGTACAAAGGTATGATTGACGAACTTTTTGTACTCCCAGTATTAAGTCGTATAGCTAATAATAACAGCGGTACCAAAAACATTCCCCACATATATTTCGCATTTCAGCTTTAAATGCATCTAGCTTGGATTTTGTGTCTAAATTGTACAACATTTTGTCGCTAACTTTTCCTTCGTACCACTTTCATTAAACAAATCTGCAAACTAAACGCAGCTATCAGAACACAAGTATTACTCAGAATATACGTATAGGATTATACTAGAGTCAAATGAATTCGATAGAGAAGTTCGATGGGAATATTTTTTAGTACGTATTTAACGTACTAAATTAAGGAAAACACTTATGCCAACAGAAAAAACCGTTTCACTTTTTAACATTTTGAAGCAGTTCTATCATAAAGTTCGAATTTTAAAAAATTGACAATGACCACAGGTCGGGTCATTTATTTAATTTTAAATTTTTTAATTGCATATTTGTAAAGACTGTTGAGTTATGGGTATAAGATTAGCAGCGCAATTAAAAAATTTCACACGATTTTCACATGAGTGACAACTGTAAACGTCTCTCCTGAAAAATCGTACACACTGGCTTAAGCCACTTTTACTTATTGCCACAAAATTATTCAAGTGTGACGGTATTTTGGTTGGGCTTTGCGTAAAATTGGTACTATTGTGTCTCTAAATAACTTCCAATTCATTGAGACGGTTATATTCGGCAAATGACAGAGCGTCAGATGGTGTTAGTTTCTAAAACCGGCAAATCTATTACTGTAGAACATTATCCAAAAATCTCAAAAAAGTCAATTTTTAACGATGAAATTCAATGCTTAGAAATTTCGAAAACATTTCTTATTATTCGAAAGCATTTCTTGTGGTTCGAAAACATTTCTTCTTATTCGAGATTTCTTTTAAACATAGGTCTTGGCGCTTGACAAAATTCATATTTTCAAATAAAAGAGCAGGCGAAATGACGACGTAGTTTGGCGCAACCACTTTTCAAAAAGAATTTTATAAATATTTGTTTCTAAATCGTTCTAAGAAAATATACAAAATAACATTTATAACAATTTAAACAAGGGCGTTTCTTAAAAACAACTGATGTTGACCTTTTGAAGTGCTTTACGGTAATATTTAGACCTTGTGTCGAACATTTCATTACAATCAGTAAATTTTGGTATCAAATGGTGTTAGCTACGCCCACTTCCTTCTAAAAAGATGAAGATTCAAGCGCATAGTTCTATTCAAGCCTTCTACCCTTCCTTGTGATTTTAGTTAGAACAGACAGATCAAAAGCAATAAATGCATTAAGTCTTCTTTATTATGAATAGCAAGGATTCCTAGAAGGTTTTCCAGCAGTATATTTCATATAAAAACGATAATTGAAACATCACGAAAAGTGTAAAAACGCCTCCAACTTTACAAACTATGGACACATAGTGTCACTAGAATAACGATCTAACTTTGTTGGAGTTAAATTAGTTCGAAAGGAAAACACTGATATATGCACATCACTAATAATGGATTATAAGATTATTCATTTCTAGTGTAGGTCCAGATGAATCTGTCTAAGATCCTATCTATTGGCACATAATACACGATGGCGTGGAAATTTGGTTTGACCTAGATTCGTGGTTGTGGAGATTTCCAAACATTTGAGAAAGTCGAAGGCATATGTTGCTGAATAGAAATCTACTATCTGTGCGGTTTCGATTCCTATTGTCGTTTTATGCAACAGTCGATTTTCGATTCGGTTTCCATTACCTTTTTCATGAGCGAGAGTTGTATTATTTTTTTAGACGACAACTAAGTTCTTTAACCAAATTGGCAATAGGACGTTATCAATAAAAAGATAATCGTCCAAATACAAAAAATAAGAACGGGAATCATGGTAAATAATTTTAAAGCCGATCAGGAAGGACCGTACAAGTAAACTGTATTCTACAATAGATTCATCAACTGAGACATTGATCTTATCAAGTTTACAAACAAGAAACCACAAATCACCTTACTCGAGTGTGTCAAAAAACCTCAGTCGAAGTGATAGATGGTCATCTCACTTTATTTTAGACAACTACCATAACCGTCTAAAATTAAGACAATTTTCTTTAGAAACAAGTATTTTGCTGCCTCACTTTTATTTGTCTAAATGGCCCACATCTATTAGAACCTTAGAAAATTTGACCTTAGAAAATATCGACAGGCCCGCCGATTTTGGATCACTCGGTTACTGAGGCGAATGAAATGTCGATGTCGTCGCATTTGTATGGTCCAGGCGTTTATAGGTCTGCCTTTCCTACATCGCGATGTCTAACTATCACCCGTCTTATGGTTAGCGAATCGAACGTTCGACTCAAGTCGAACTGCCAGCAAATTGCTTCTGTCGTGGTATTGCTGTTAGCGAACATTTTCATTCGAATAAAGAATAAGTGCTGACAAAGGAAAAGACAATTAAATGTCATCTGTGAAGTGTCAAAAGCGACAGAAGCAATTCGCCTGACAGTTCGACTTGAGTCGAACGTTCGATTCGCTAACCATAATAGGGGTGTATAAGAGTAAGGGTAATATAATTTAAAAAGAAACTTTAAAATGCACAAACATAAGAAAACCAATTAAGAATAAACTTGTAGAGCGTGGAAGGTAACCATAAATGCACATAGCTTCAGGCCCAAATTTTAGAGCCATACACAACTCTATGCAGTGGCTGAAGAAAAGCAACTTTAATACGCTATTGCAGTTTCTCTTCTCAAGTACTAGTAGTTAGAAAATATCCGATTTTCAGCAAATGAAGAACAGACCGTGTAGTATGAACTCAAAAAATGAACCCGTTTAGAACAATACTTAACTCTATTACGTACTCGTATAATTTCAGTTTTAAAATAAAATAAAACTACTTTCTATAAACAAAAAAATAAAAAAGAATTAAACAACAATTTCTTATTTACAATTATTTCTTTTTCTTTTTCTCTCATAACACACATAATAAAACAGAAGAAGAATTCATTCCAAGGATCCACCGGAAATATGATGATTCATTTCCTAATTCTCTTCAGTCGCCTCTTAATTCCTAGTTTCCTCCAAATATCACCCATAATACTCTCATGTCATTGTTGTTCAGAATACGTTGGGTGTTGTGTTTTCATATGTGCATTCAAACTATGCCTATATCTTGTCACATACGAACAATGGCAACATTTCTCTGTTGGATTAACACCGCATTCGAATTTTAAATGTCGCGATAGATTCTTTTTATACGTATACGTTTTACTACATTGCGGACAAATGTGATTGGCAATTGGATCACTACGACGATGGTGTCTGTATTGTTCAGTTATCGCTATACTATTTAATGATGTGACTGACTTAATGGATATGGCCCAGTTATCTGAAATATGAGAAAAAAGAAAAGAAATATGTTAGTTCAATGTAGCAGGTGAATAATTTTTGTCAATAACTAAAAGGATTTTAAGAAACAAAAAATGGATAATGATTTTATATAAAAAGGAAAAGAATGAAACAGGATACAGAATTGAAAAGAAAATTGTATAAATACTTTACTTGTGCTCTTTCTTATTATTATTTCATTTCTTTTTTTCAGAAAACAATAATTTATTGACAAAAACATTTTTTTTTTTTAATTTTCTACTATTTGCGATATTACATTTTTTTCTAAACCTTAATCTAAATGGTTTTAACAGGCATGAAGACACATAAATAATGTTAAGCTAGAGGCATTGAGTAGACAAACATGAAATATTAATAAAATAACAAAATTAATTTTATTGATGAAAATGAATTGCAATAAAAAAAAAACATTTAAAATGATTTAATATTTATAACCACCATTATTACTAATGAAATGTATATTTTAGCATTTAGCTGACAATGTTAAGTTTATTTTTATATTCGGATTATTTTATTTATATTTCATTTTTATTTAGTTTAATGTTTTTGTGCTGGTATTCAGATAAAATATTTAATATATCAAAATACAATTATTTAATCAATTTCATTTATTTTGTAGCTCAAACTTTAAGACACTTTTTACTAAATATACAGAAAATCTGTATTTAGCTGATTCTCAAACGTCCGTCTTGGTTGCGTAAAATAGTGACCAAAGTGATGTATTACTTCTATTAGGATCCATCAGCCAACTGTGATCATCTTCATGGTTTTTCCGAATCTATTGTTATTTATTACTTAACCATCCGTTATATATGATATAGTGAAGATCCCATCGTCAAATGCGCCGTTTTTGCAAAGCGGAGAAGTAGCATAGCAGATGTTGAATAGGCACTGAGAGCAAACTTGTCTTCAGAGCTTCTGCAGATATTGTTGAACCCAATTTTTAATTTCAGATGATTTCAATGGCTCTGAGCTCAGGATCCTATGAATATTCCATTCAGGCAATAGTGAAAAAAAAAAAAAAACGATTTGCTTGAATATACTGCAATTGTACAATTGATACATCCTACGTTGGTGTCATATCATAGATTCATCTCTGGTTTCGAAGACTGGCATAAGCACACACTTTTGCCACCTACCCCGACTTATTAGAATTAAATTATTATGTTGGCAATTGGGGGATCGGCTCAGCTAGTATTCTCATGAAGAGATCATTTATTTCATGTTAAAATGGCAATATCAACGAATGTTCCAAGGACATCGCGAGGTAGGAGAGGCAGACCTATCACACAAATGCAAATCGGGAGGCCTGTCGATATTTTCTGAGGTCAAATAGGCGAAACCCACAGGCGGATCAGTAGAAATGCGGTGAAGTGGGAGGGTCATAATCCCTTGTTTTCGGATCATAACTTCACCAAAATAGAAAGAAGAAGTTGGCATTTGGTGGATAAGATATTGGTTTGCATCTGCTTAATGACTGGTATTCTCTATAGAAGCGTGCAATACTTTTAACTGGATTAGCTCTCATTTTGTGTTTCATTGGTTTGTATGTGTGTACTAATTAATTCCCGCTCGAATCGACGGTGAATTTGAGTTTTCTAATTTATGACGAAAAATACTGATGAGTTTCCATGAGCTTCATGGCACCACTGTCACTCTGCAATGATTTGCAGATATTTTTTGATCGACGTCTACAGACATGTGACACCCTATCCCACACCGATATTCAGATTTAGACGTACTCATATATAACATACTTGTCGATTGAGTCATGTCTGTCTTCCAAAACATTTTGAAAATAAAATTGTTTGCTACGAAGATGAAAGTTCATTGGCTTTCAAAGGGCTTTCAAAAGCTCCAAGCAGTTAAAAAAGATTGCGAATAATTTTGAAATCCATTCACAGACACGCCCACCTCAAAAAAAAAAAAAAACTATTTTAATACTATTAGTAAATAAATCATGAGAATCTATGACTAAAAAAAAACTTAAATTGAGATTAAGGGCGACTTTGTAAATTTCTATTAATAAGAATTTTCAGAGAGACGAAATCTAAACAGGTGTACTGCATGAGTAAAATATCTGAAGACAGACCCAACCTATAAACTTCTATGTATTTAGGTTACCATTTCATTTTTAGATTTTTTTAAAACGTATGCTGTTATAGAATATCTTACAAAAATGATTCGACACTTGCCTGTCTTTGTAATTTGTAATGACACGATGGCTAAAATCGTTAGTGCAATATTTCAAAACAGAAACAACATTTTTTAAGGGAAATTGAATAATTTTGAAGAATAGTGATTCAATTGCTTACTCGTATTTGCATATGTAATAAACCAAATTTTTAACATGCAATTTTAAATAAATTTGACCTTAGATCAAACAGTTTAAATAGGTACACTGCAATCATGCGAAACTATCATCGTTTGTTAACCGGAAAAGGGGTCAAACATTTACCACAGCACATTTGGTGATTTAACTGTTTGGCTCTATTTGGCAGCAGAAATTCACAAACGTTTGACAGAATCGAAAGAAAAGACGATGTGTTGTTAAAAGTTTTTTGTTAGTTTAAATAAGAGGGCTGTTATAGCTCAAAGTTAAACGCATTGCTAGAATTCACAGGTCAAAGTAACGAGTTACTCAAAAGTGTTTTTATACATATATTGCCCTTCGTTCGCTATATAAATCACTGAGAATTTGTGTTCACCTGATCTAGCAAATGGGAGTTGTTTGATTCGCAGACAATAATAGCAAATAGTCAGATCCGGCGAAATTTTTATTCGACTCGTAATGATAAGACCGTAAATTTAAAATAAGAAAAAAAATAGTTAGGAAAGATTTATATCAGCTGCCCCGCCTGTTTCGAGGGACACTATTTGGATATGCTTAATAATTAAGAGATTAAGGAACTTCTTGCCAGTTTGCACAAAGATTGTATCAGTGTTGTCTTCGTAGCTGGATTAAGTGTGTGTTCAAATTTAAAGATCAGTTCAAATGTCCCCGATTTTCAAAGTTCATCCGAGAGTATTGCTGTCATGAAAAAGTTTCCCAAGAACAAAAAATGCCCTTTGAATGCGGCAAAAAACGGTAGGTCCCCTCCATTCGTGCGAAAACTATAATGCACACAACACGAGTCGTTGCGAGAAGCTAGGCATAAGCACTCAATGAACTGTTGTGCCAAATTTATATTATCAGGGTTATCATGAATAAAATTTCCCTCGGAATTTTCCCCCCGAACAAAAATTAGGTGCTTTAAAAAAAGAGGAAATAATTCCATGGATGATAATTCAGGAAAATTTCAACGCAATGGCGATATTTAATCTTTCCCCGATGAATTTTTTACCTATTTTTGAAGATACCTAGTATTTGTTCGGGGGAAAATTTCCGAGGTAAAATTTATTCGCGATAACCCTGTATATTTTTATATATAACGTCATCTATCAGGGAACATTTATTTATATCTAATGAAAAATATATAAAATCAGTCCGATCAATTGCAAAATCTTATGTCAACACTACTGCGAAGGCAGAACACTGGCATACGACTGAAAAAATGTATTCGTAGTGTTTGACGATTGATGTGACTTACACTAGGTAATCGGGAAAAATGTACTGTGAATCATAAGCAAGTACAAAATTTTAAAACAGTTCTCTCAGTTATTTTAACGCAACTCCCGGACTTTTTTTTAAACCTAATATCCTCTAAGTGTCAAACCACTACACCAATCTTTCTCTCTTTGTCTATCCTTTCCAACATACATAGGTCGTGCATTCATGTAATTGCATTCAAGGGATTACTCCCTAGACGTAAGTTTATATTTAAAAAGAAAAGTTTATTATTAAAAAAAATTATAATATCAAATAAATTCTTAATGAAGACAATAGCTGCTGCTTAAAAACTTTTGAAGTATATAAGTGTTCTATTAGAATAAAATATTTACGAAAAACGTCCGACTCCTTCAACAACAGCTCGCCACGAATGTTGTTCTTCTGTAGTTCTTTTATATTTTTGAATAGTATTTCCTGTAGTGTCATAACAAACCGTTCCCGGCATCTGTTGTTGTTCCTAAAGTAGGTCACTGTAACAAAGTGGAGGTTTGAATATGGTGTTCAAACAATTTCATTTGATTTCTAGATTCGATGCCAAATAGTTCTGCGGTGGATTTTCGTACCAACTTCGAAAAGACGGATTGTCCGTATGATCCTTCCTTATACGAAGCTTCCTAAGCCAGCTTAAATTGAAAGAAAATACTTTCTTCAGCAGTTTCTAGGTACTTTACGTAGGCACCAGAGCAATAGAATATTTCCGAAAACGTCACTTATTTCCTAAAAGGCTGCTGCTTTAGAAATAAAATCTTATAATTTCTTGTGGGTAGCAAGGGATAGAGCCTGGGGTACAAGATGATCCTCTCAAGGGTTTACTTGCTTGAAAAAGCACTTGATTCCTGCAAATAAACAATCAAGAATGGGTGCAGGAAAAATTGGGAAAAGGATTGGAAATGATGAGGTGTTTGGGAGAAGTACTAATTAATTTAGTCCACACTCAAGTTATTAAATACAAGCGATATTAACACAAACCTTCAGTTATTCTTTTTTGTTTAAAAAATATCAACAAATTAGTGAACTTTAATAAGTTAAATCAAATATGTGAAACACTGAAAAAACAGTCGCAGGTAGTACCGTGTACTGATGTTACGGTAGCAATTGTTAGTGAACTAAAAAAAATTTAACAAAAGCACCAACAACTGACCTGACTTTATGTCTTTCTTGTAATAAAAAAAATAAACTCTCTCATTCTAGCAATTATTTCTTTATTCAGCGATTCAGCAAATGAAAATTAAATTACTTAAATTAATAGATACATACACAGAGCATAGCACATTCAAGTAGGATGAGCAATACTAAAATGTTGCAATAACGTTTGCTTATAACAACATCCAAAGCCGCACAGGTGGCATTTAAATGATGGCTTTGCTAGTATTTTTCTATCCGTACGTCCAAACCGTTGATACGAAACAATCTCTTTAGCTGGCAAGCTATCAACCACTTCAACTTTAAGATTTCGATTTTCGACAATGTACTTAGATAGAGTATCGATTTTTATCGCACAAACTTCGAAATTCACCTCATTATCGAAGCCCTCATCTTTGGCAGCCGTTGTTGACACATCATCGATTTCTTCTTCTTCGAAAAATTCTTGAATATCTTCAATATCATCGGATGTAGTAGCAATTTCTTCTTCTTCAATGATTTCTAGGTCTATAAGATAGAAGAAAAAATAAAAAATTCGGAAAAGAAAAAATATACAAAGTGAAATTTTATTTTTAGTTTTTTTTTTTTTGTTTAATTAAATATGAAATGTTATAAGAAAATTAATAAATTTAAGGAAAAATGATAAAGAGAGGAAGGAGTTCGGCTTTCTTTGAAATAAAACTCATAAAATTTGTTTTCTTTCTTTTTGTTTTGTATTTCAAATATTTCTCTATTTTGACTTGTTTCTTTGTTTTTTTTTTTTTTTCATCTTTTTTTTGTATTTTTTCTTCGTATATGTAAAAATATCATATATATATATATAATTTTTGTTTTGTTTTGCTTTTTTCTTGGTTAAAATCTCAATTTGTTTTCCTACTTCTTTTTTTTTTTTTTTGTTAGGTACTATAACAATATCATCGTATATACGTATATAAATATAAATATATACTTTGTCTTGCTTTTATTTTCGTTTTCAATAAAATTAAAATATTAATATGGCAATCTTTGTTTTCATTTTGTATTTTGGTTGATATCTTTGGAGTATACATTTCGATTTTTTGTTTAGTTTTGTTTTTTTTTATTTTTTTTATTTTTTATTCTTTTTAATTACTATTTTAACTAGATTCACTTGTTTTTTTTATTTATTTTTGGTTTAAACACATAACGAACAACAAAAACAAATATTTTCTTTCATCTTGTAAGTTATAACAAACAAATTAACAATTTATAAATATGTATGCATGTATGTGTGTGTGTGTGGTATATTTGAACTAAGAGAGCTTATTGTTAGAGAGTAACGACAAATAAAAACTGAACAAAACAAAACACAAAACACTGCTGAGCTGCCTTTTTTTTTTGTTTATATAAATTTGGCATACATGTTTAAATATTTATATTGAAATAACAATTTTTAAAACTTTTTTTGTTTTTACTTAAAACTTAATGTAATCATAATAATAATAAATAATTAACAATTAACAACAAACAAAAGGAAACATTTTTTTTTAAATAATTTTTCTATTATTATTGTTTTTCACTATTCGTCTTTCAGAGGGAGTTAGTTTTTTTTTTTTTTTTTGATATTATATATCATTTTATATATGTAATAATAAATATATGTTTTTTTTTATTGTTGTTTAAAACAAACAATTTTAATGGCACTCGAAAAAAGTTAAATAAATACGAATATATATTTGGATATATGTATAATATGTATACGTAATTGTTTCCATTTTTCCTAACACACACACACAGTTGTGTATGTGTACTTATTTTCTTTTTTGAAATAATTTATTTGACTATTTTTGTTTTGTTTATTTTCTCATCGGTAAACAATTTTTTGTTTTTAAATTAATAACAATTCAACAAATATATATGTATATATATATATATAATTCTGTGAGATTACTTCTGAATCTCATTTGTTCATCTTCTTTTTTTTTTTAATATATATAGTTATTTGGCAACAAAATCAACACAGTACGTTTCTCATAATTCATTATACTATATAATATAATTCATTTTTGTATTTTTTTCTATACTTTGTATATATTTATATAAATTATTTATTTATATATATAACTTTTTTCTTCTTAAATTCTCTAATAATAAATATTCATCGCTATTTCTTCTATTATTTTTTTTTAATTTTCTGTTTTGTTTTTGTTATAAATGATGTGGCATCCAATAAATTCGTTTCGTATTTTTGTTTTTACCTAAATTTAAATTTTTCACACTATTGATTATTCAATTTTAAAAAATATGTTTCTCATAAATAATATTTGACACAGACACCAGATTCGAGGTGCCGCTTTAGGTGGGAGCTTTGTGAAAATGCTTTAGCGCACATGAGGCAACGAAATTTCTTTTGTCCACCGCATTCGTATCTAAGGAAATTGAAGAGAAATAAAAGGACATGACGAGGTGTTAAAGTTGCGGAAAAGAATTCAAATAAACTAAATTTATACATATGATGCATTTACACGATTCAGTATTGTTTAGTAGACAGTGACTTAAATTTCTTTATAGAAGGATCAACATCTGACTTTGCATTCTAGTCTGTTTTTTTTTTTGTTTAACATATAATTTGTGTGCACTCAAGGGGTTATGAACACCCTTAAAATGTTTTACACAATGCGTGCGTTGGAAATGATTGACAGAGAAAGAATGATATAGTGGTTTGAAACTCAGCTATTAGATTTCAGAAAAACTCCAGTGGTGTCGTCCACATATGTTAACTGTGGAGATTTGTTTTATTTTATCTCTGCTCATTTACTTGAAGACTGTCATAATAAAAAAAAAAAGTACTATATTTGAGTTAATGATGCAGAATTATTCGTTTTATCATGCTTTATATTGTGTAAAAATTTCATATTGATATCTTGTATATTCTCCGCGTTAGAATTATAAGATGTCTTCTTTTTTCCTGCAAGGTGGTGGTCAATTGAAATTTTTAAACGCGTTTTCTGCAAAATCGCTTTTATTGAGTTATTTTACATTCAAATAAACGAGCGATATGAATCATCCAACCGAACAATCTCTCCAGCCGCATGAACAACCTACCTCTGCCCATGTTATCCCTTCGCAATAATTTTTTTTTTTTTGCGCACACTCATGAATGCTCTTAAAATGTTTTTGTTTTACTCAGTGCGGACATTGGAAAAGGAGAGAGAGAGAGAGAGAGAAAGATTGGTGTAGTGATTTGAAACTCAGATGTTATGTTTCACAAAATTTCCGGGGCGGGGTCCAGGTAACTGGGGAGATTTTTCTTGCTTCTAATTCACAGAATTTTTTTCCCGACCAACTGGTGTCTTAGGCATATCAATCATCCAACAGGGCGAACAATTTTAGATAAAGTAACATGAAAGTTATGTCTTTCTGAATTTAATAGACAATCTTATGGATGATGGGAAATTTGAGTAAAGCATTAATCATCCAGATAGCCAAAATTGATATTGACGTTACTAAAGGACTCAGATGAGCAATTTACCATACTAATATCAGTTAACTTCGATGACATTTCTCTATCACCATATAAACTAAAAAAAAAAAAAAAAAAATGAAGTGTCAAGGTGTGTGTTTTGGTCTGTAAAAATTCTGCCCATCAATCATCATAATTGGGCGACGTGGTACAGTGGTTAGTATTTTGGAGCACTGCGCGTAAGGGTTAATGTGCGAATCTCAGAAAACACCAAACATTTTGTCACGGTCCCACCTCTCGCGAACGTCTGACAACCATCCGAGAGTATCGTTGTTACGAGAAAACTTCACAAAAGACAAAACAAAAATTGCCCTTCTATTCGTGCGCACAGAAAACTAGTGGTTGAGAAACGCTAGGCGCTAGGCCCTTCATGGACTGTTTGCGCCAATCATATTGTATGTAACCATTCCAATTAATAACTTTTGTCAGGGACAGTGGTGATCTACTGTACCATGTTCTTACCTATACATATGTATATAGTATGATTCATTCATTCACAAACATGCCCACATTTTGATCTTAAGCCAAATCGACTGATGAATAGAAAAAAATGAATGAGTGCCTCACTCACATGAGCGTACGGTTGAACTGAAACTCTTTTATCTTCATTAACCATGCAAATTTAAATAAACACATGCATTAAATATAAAATAAGACATTACATAAATCGGATGTACTGGATTACGGAAAATTAAATCTAAAAATGTCCTTGCCTACTTACAGTTGAATTTTTTGTTGCATATTCTTTGACGATATAGTTTTATTAGTAGTGTTTCCGTTTCATGTTTGATTTTTGTGTCGAGGTCAATCCGATTCACTAGTCTCGCTAAAGAAGTTTCACTTCAAAACAGCTAATTTTTCGCAATCGATAAAGTAGCGTTATTGCACACATACGCAGCCAAATAGAAAAAAAATTGAAGGACTCACTTTCTTGATCAAAACCTCAAGACTGAGTAAAAATTCTAGGTAATCTCAAATTTAATGACATTCATTTAACGGCAAAACTAAGCAGGGTAACCAGAGATAAATCTAAAATAATCTCTTATACCACTACAAAAAGGAACAAAAAGCTAAACGACCAGCGCATTAAAATTAACTTTATCGATAGTGAAAATAAAAATACGGTTGAAAATGATGATTGCAAAAGGATCTACTGTCATAACATGGGTTCCAATTATCGTCGCAGTCGGATTAAGTATATACTCGTAAACAGCACAGAATCAGCCCACAAAGCATAGAATTTATCAAGTGGATTAAAGAAACATGACGTATTACGCCCTTTACAACTTTCAAAAAAATAAAATATAAATAAATATCGTCCTTAAGTTTCAGGGTGTAATTCGCAGTCCTTCCGAAGTTATAGACTGTGAACACTAATGACCTCCGCTCATTTAGTCACAGAATTTTTGAATCTTCAAACTTTTAACGCGTTTTTTCTAAAAACCACTTTTTCGTGAACCTCGTACAAGATAACTCAAAAACTAATAATAAAATTATGTTCTATGTGAACCGTAAGCTGCCAGAAATTTATTTAAAAAAAAAAATATTTTTCCTTATAACAAACGTTTATAGTAAAAATTTCATAGAAATATTTTCTTAAACACGTTTTTCGGATTTTCATTATTATTATTATTATTATATTTGGCGCAACAGCTCTTTAAGTGCCAGGGCCTAGCTTCTCGCAACCACTCATGTTGTGTGCGTTTTATTTTTCACAAGAATGGAAGGGACCTACAGTTTAGTGCCGTATCCGAACGGCGATTTGAGAAGCTTTTTCGAGACAACAATACTCTCGGATGTTTGTCAGACGCTCGCGAGAGGTGGGACCGTGAAAAAACTTGTTGGTGTTTTGTAGGATTCGAACTTGGAACCTTATGCGTAGTGATCCGACACACTAACCACTTACGCCACGGCGCCCATTTTCATTATTCGTGGATTTTTAGATTCACGTAGAGCGTGAGGATCTTAGAATTCTAAATTTTCTTGGATCCGATGTTTCAAATAAATGCAGCAAACACTTGGTTGTACGCCAAGGAACAATTCAGGCGCCTCTGAAGGAAGTGTCGCACAGACACCATTTTTAGTTATATAAAAAAAAAAATCTAATTTAAAAGATGTAACAATATGTGCCTACAATTTTAATTATGTAGAATAAATAGTTTAAACACAAAAATAATCTTTAAAATAAGCTTACTTTCGGCTGGCTATAGGGATCTTCTCCCTTAAATACTACAATCATTATTTTTTCTGTTTTTATAAAATATTATTGATATGCTGTTACTATTATTTTTATAATCCCTATTCTCAGAATTCGATTTATAGCACTGGAAGAGTACTTATAATTCTTAAGTTATAAGAGTAATATCGAGTAAGATCGGGGCGTGTAATCATGTCAAGCAATAACCTAGTTTTGCTTACTTTTTGATCCAAAAGATAACAACTTATCCGAAAGCTTACAAATTGTACTTACACCACCCTCTTCTTTTTTTGTTAAAAATTGATCCATTTACGGCAAAATTTAATTTTTTTTCGTGTACATTATGTGTAAAAATTAACCAGAATTTATCATTTAAAAGACGCACTTAAAAGATATTACCAAGAGTTGATACCATTGTACTGAGTTACCAGGTGGAGCTTGAGCCCGGTGCTACAGTGCAGGTTTGAACTACGTTTAACTACAAATCGAGTTTAAACTGATGTTTAAGACGAAATTATGTTTTTCGGTGCTGGTTTAGACCTAACGGATAGTTTAAACTGAGTTTAACTTAAACTGCCATTGATGATGGTTTAAACCGACGTTTGTAATGCAAACGGAATATGTTTTCATATACATTCGATAATTTTTTCCGTATGTACTGCAAATATTGCTAATATTGCTGTATGATAATCATTACTGATTTCTAGGAAAATTGTAATCACCATAAATCCTGTTTACCTTAATTTTCTTGGAACTTAAAAATTGCTCTTGGCGTAGGAGGAGACGCCATTGGAACTGAATGGGACAAAACCCCACGAAAATAAAAACTCTTCCATCATTAAACCGGAGTTTAACTAAACGTTCGTTCAAGTTCTCCGACACTCACGTTTTACTCGCTTGTGAGTTTAACTAAACTGAAGTTTAGGTAGCACTATAACATCAGTGTATTAACAGTAGTTGTTTTTGTTAGTCATGCTTTCGAATGCCCTGCGATTTTGTCCAAAAAGAGCCCTTCATGAAACGCATCATAACTGGTGACGAGACATGGGCTTACAAGTACGATACAAACAAGCCAACAGCCTTCGCAATGGCGCTTCGAAAACGACAAAAAAAAATCAAGGTCTGCTGACTGTTTCTTTGATTACCGTGGTGTGGTGTGCTCTGAATTTCTTTCTTCGCAGAGGAACAAACAGTGAATAAGAAGTTTTATTTAGGAGTCATGTGGCGTTAGCGCCAGAATATCCGATGAAAACGGCCAGATTTGTGGAAGGACAATTCATGGATTTTGCACCACGATAATGCACCATCGCACAAAGCCATCATTGTTTTTTTTTTTTTTTTATAATTTGCGCGCACTCAAAGGGTTATGCATAGAGAAAGAGAACGATTTTTTGTAGTGGTTTTTGAAGCTCAGTTGTTTATGCTTCAGAGATTCTCAAGTTTTTGGCCACAAACTCAAGGAATGTCATCGACCAAGTACCGTACTCGCCTGATATGGTTCCTTCTGTCCCCGGAGCTAAAATTACCATTTCGTGGAAGACGTTTTCAGTCAATTGAGCCCATAGAAGAAAATTCGCTGAAGGAGCTAAAGGCTATAGCTCAATTAGCCTACAAAAAATATACGGAGGATTGGGTCTTTGAAGCCAACAAAATAAACTAACTTTTTTGTGTTTTATTAAACAATTATACTTTGTTATGCTATTCATTTTCAAATTATTCAAATTCGAAATCAAATATGAACAAAATTTGAACAAAATCGTTTGAACCATTTTCGAAAAAATCGGCCTTAAACAAAACATCGTTGATTTTGACAAGCAGTACCTCGAATTAAAATTTTTGAACCAAATCTGTTCAGTCATTTAGGCTGTAGTAAATGGTATATATACACATACGGACAGGCAGACATAATTAAGAAAACCCAATACCATTACCAAGATTGGTTCTCGAGTTCGGAATGTATCACCAGACCAATACTTGCCCTTATAAGTGCAAATAAAAAATCGTCAATTGCACGTAGTACGTTTGCACCCATTTTCCGTCAGAAACTATAATTCTAAAGAAGTGAGACAAACTTTATTCTTAAGGTGAACATTGATCTACTCGTAACATAATATCTGCAAAAATCATACATACATGTGTTTGAAGAGGAACTGAACACATCCAATTGCTTAGCAACTACGAAAATATATTAAGTAGATGAAATCAAAAAAATGATCGTATGATGTAAGTAATACGTAGCTAATTTCGTTAACGAGAAACGATTTTGTAGCTTGAAAATACATTTTAGAGAAGATTTTTGCTAGATCTTACTATGTGTTCAGAATGGTGTTGTTGCTAATATACATTGCTGCTGCTCTCTAGTTTTCGTAATTTAAATGTTCGAAGTTAACTCGATAAGTACGACTAGCTAAACACATTGGGAATCAGTGGAGGTCCAGTCAGTTAACATCGACAATACTTACTTACTTTGGTGGCGCTACAGTTCGGGGTGAACCTGGGCCTCAACCAACAAGCCTCTCCATTTAGCTCGGTCGTTAGCTAATTACCTTCAGTTGCGTACTTCAAGTTGGTCGAGGTCCCCAAGAAGTTGTGCGCGCCACCTACTGCGTCGTCCCTACTTGTCCTAGCCATCTCAGACGTCCAATACACAGTTTTTTGACTGGGTCGATGTCGCTGTACAGCTCGTATAGTTCTTCGTTGAATCTTCTCCTCCAAAATCCGTCAACGCAAACGGGACCGAATATCTTACGAAGAATTTTTTTCTCAAAGCGACCAAAGATATCTTCATCTGCTTTCAATAAAGTCAGTTCATGTTTCAGCGCCGTAAAGCAGGCCTGGGATGATCATGTTCTTATATAGACTCTCCTTAACTATTGAATTGCTTTATTAGCCCGAAAAACAGCGATTGGCAAGAGTTATTCTTCGTTCGATTTCTGCGCTGATATCATTGTCAGAATTAATAGCAGAGCAAAGGTAGACAAAGTCCCTTACTACCTCGAAATTATAGCTGCCCACTGTGACGTTTTGTCCAATTCGTCGGTGTTGATTGTCTCTTCTCGTTGACAGCATATACTTAGTTTTGCCCTCGTTTATCGCTAAACACGTTTTGGCCGCTTCTGCTTCAATGCTTGCAACCGTAAAGGTTACAACCCGTTGGTTCTTCCGATAATGTCAATATCGTCGGCGTACGCAAGCAGTTGTACGGACTTTTGATAGATCGTGCCTCTAGTATTGGCTTGTGAGTTTCGCAAAATCCGTTTAAGTAGAATATTAAAGAGGCCACAAGATAGCACGTCACCTTGTCTAAAACCTTTTTTGACATCAAAGGTCTCGGTGAGGTCATTACCGACCTTGATGGAGCAGCGGGCGTTCTTCATCGTCAACCTGCACAGGCGGACAAGTTTAACGGACAAGGGACGTCAAAATTAGAAAGGATTCTTCTCTATAGATGCTGTCATAGGCGGCATTGAAATCGATAGAGATGATGAGTATCGATTTGAACTTCTTGGGTTTTCTCCAGGATCTGCCGAAGTGGGAAGATTTGATCGATGGGGAACTATCCTGGCCTGAAACCGCACTGATGGGGGCCAATCTGGCTGTTGACAAAAAGTTTCAGGCGTTCACACAATATCGCAGAAAAGATTTTGCATGCGATATTGAGGAGACTGATGCCTCTATAATTGAGGGGATCTCGTTTCCTGTGGATCGGGCAAACGATGCTAAGATTCTATTCATCAGGCAAACACACGTCTGACCAAATCTTATGAGTTGGTGTATGCTTTCTACCACAATGAGTGTTGTTTAAGAAATGTTCTCGAAGAATTTTCTTTTCAAATATCAGGAATATGGTATTGCATGAAGATTCCTAAAGATTTAAGAAATAAAAAGAAAGGGATATGTTTTAAATCAGGCCACCGATCTTTTTTCTGACGTGGTGGTTAGAGAAACTTAGATTATATAGAACTTAATGCCCTACTGTGACAGTCTCCCGGTTGTACTTGATCCCATAGCCTTAGGTCAAGAAATGAGTACACTACCCGCTACACCATTGCCAGCCCACACAAAATTTAACGATTCTTGATTTTTCTTGGGATTTTTTTTAATGATATTTACAGAAAAAAATCCTAAATAAACAAAACACAAAAATAAATATTCGGCACAGGAAATTCATACGGGGTTTAGGTCCTTACTTCTGGTAGTTATTCATATGAATTTTGTGTGAATGAATGGAAGGAAACTATAGTACACCATGACAAGCCATCTCATGACACTTATACTCTCGCATGTTTGTCAGACATTCGCATGAGGTGGAACCGTAAAAAAAATGTCTATAGAACCTCTGGCTAAATAGTCGTACGCTGCCACGGAGCCAGAAAAAAAAAACAATGCCAGTTTAATGATTATTAAGAACTAGCTGATGCCCCCGACTTTGTCCGCCTGATCCATAATAATATTAACTATATACCTTATATATACAGGTATGTATTTTTGAAACAGAAAGAAAAGCACGAAACATCATCGTTATCGCCTGCGCAAAATAAACACTCCCGGACACTTGATTACTCTCATTAGAAATTTAAACTTAAATCGTAATGTAGGGGTAATATTTCTTGAGATTTATTTTTAAGACTTTCATATTCACTTGTTCTCTGCTACCTAATGGCAAGCAGTAAAAAATTTATTTAAGCATAAAAGAAAACCCCTATTTTATTTTAACAGGGACACTTGATTGCCCTCATCAGATTGTTTACAACATTCAAAGCGCAAGTTCCTTTAAAGTTAGTAAAATTGTGTTCGGTTTTATTGCTACTTTTTGTTTATTATGTTTTTGTTGCATTCTAAGGAATGTGGGTCGAGATAAAACACTAACTAATTTAGAAATTAGAGATATTCTTGCATTCAAGCAAGAAAATTATTCCAACCAAGAAATTGTTTAAAAAATTGGTCGAGATCCTTGGACGGTCAACAATTTTCTAAAAGATCAGGAAAATTATAGGAAAAACCGAAGGGGGCACACAGCAAGAGCGACAATACATAGAACGAGAACGTTGGTCCATTTTACACGAAGCTTTAAATTCGACTGCGTCCGCTGCCAAAACAAAGAAGAAAGTTGGAACCTCAGCCAGTGTCGCAGACAGTTCGTAGAGTAATTGAACAGTGTCAACATCTCCGACAGCAAAAACTGAAGAAAAAGTCACATTTAATTCAACACCATAAAGATTGGAATTTTACCGGACTCATTTAAACTTGAAAAAAGAATGGGAACCCATGATGTTTTCGGATGGCCCTGATGGCTTTCAATATTACTTTCACGATTTGAGGAAAATAGAGTTGTTCCTGACACGTTGTTACACTGCTATTGATTCCGTCATGGTGTGGGCTGCAATTTCATTTCATGACGCAATAGACCTGGTTGTTTTAGAAAGTCGGCAGAACTCAGCAGATTACATCGAGGTTCTTGAAATGCAGACGATCAATTTCCACGAAATGTTCGAGGGCCAATTTCCAGCAGGATAACATAGCAACTCACACAGCAGCACGTGTAAAACAATGGTTTACAAGCGACAATGTGGATGTTTAGAATTGCCCACCTCTATCTCCCGGTCTACATCTAATTGAAAATGTTTGAGGATGACTGTAGCGAAAAGTTTACGCAGAAGGAAGACAATTCAAAAATAAAGAACGGGGGATTAAAGCCATTGAAGACGCTTTTGAGGAAATTCGATTAAATTATTTAAACAATCAGGGTTACGATAAATAAATTTTCCCTCGGAATTTTTCCCCCAACAAAAATTAGGTATCTTTAAAAAAGAGGAAATAATTCCGCGGAAAAAAAATGTATCATGAATGACAATTCAGGAGAATTTTCAACGCAATCGCAATATTTAATTTTTTCCTGATAAATTGTTTCGCTATTTTTGAAGATACCTAAATTTTGTTCGGGGAAAAAAATTTTGTTCACGAAAATTTATTCCTGATTTATATCGATCGTGGAAAATAGGCTTTTTCAAGTTGTACGCAAAAACGGGGGACCTACAAAATATTAGCAATAAAAAAAAAATGAAAAAACATTTGTTTTATCTTTAGATCCCTTTCATTCGTGCGGAAAATATAACGCACACAACACGAGTGGTTACAAGAAGCTAGGCCAAGGCCCTTGATGAGCCGTTGCGACCAATATATATATAAGTATATAAGTACGAAGGGCGGCTGATAAGTTTGCGGCCTAAGATGCTCAACAACGAGTAATCTTCTCATTAGTGATAGCACTAACTGCTGCACTCTTTAGTAGTATAAATATCACCTCGTTTCAATAATAATCTGATCTTTTTATTGTCTGCGGTAAGAAACACATCACCGAAATCGGAAATTATCGCAATTTTGAGCATCGTGCCATGATAAAGAACCTCGTGAAAAAAGGAAAACTGCCTAACGAAATTTTCGAAGACATCTGATCGACTCTTCAGGATTCTGCGCCTTCGTATACCAGTCAAAAAATGGGCTCGCTTACTTCAACAAGTACGAGAGAGCTGTGAAGACTACCCCCGCCCGGGTCGTCCTGTGTCAGTGGTCACTGAAGAAATCGTCGGAAAAATCCAAAAATTAGTTCTGGTCGACCGAAGAATAAAAATGTGACGAGTTGCACATCAGCAAAGGATGGATTGGAGTAATTTTGCACGAGCATTTTAACATGAAAAAAAAAATGGTGTGCGCTGGGTACCGAAAATGAAATGCTCACGCGGTTCGACAAGCAACGACGACTCGAGTGCTTGTTTCGAGATAGGCCTTATAAGACACAGGTTTTTCAACCACCTACAACAGCCCAGGCTTCTCCACAAGAGATTTTTTATTTTTTTTTTTCAATTTGTAAAGGGAGCTACGAGGCCGCAGATTTGCAGATGAGAATGAGATCAAGGCGGTCATAGAAAATCATTTTGAAAGCAAAGAAAAAGATTACTTTTCGGTGGTATTGAGGCACTGTATGCCCGATGTGAGAAAAGCATTTCACTCGAGGGAGATCTCTTCGGATCTCTTCTTTCACTTAATGCCTTAGGCCGCTAACTTCTCAGCCGCCGCTCGTATGTACATATGTATGTGTCCTCTTTAACCTCACTTAACATACATATTTTTTTAATTTTGTGAATGAACAGTTATTAGATAGACAGACAACTTGCTGAATTCAAAAGCATTCCGTTTTACCATTTTGTAACAGATCCTTAAAGCCTCATGAAAAGTGTAAATGCACCCCAAAGAGCATAAATTCTCTAAAATTAAAAAAATAAATAAAAATAAAATAGTAATAAGCACCTGATATGTCTCTGTAATGAACTAGCATCTTTATAGCTTTTTAAACAATTGAATCGTGGACACTGATATCTTCCGTCTGGATTGATGAATTTAAATAAATCGGAAAACTTCAACTCATACCAATAGTCTCTGAAGAAGGGCTCTTGTGGTGTTGTCGATGGTGGTGGCGTTTGATTTGATGTTGTTGAACTGCTTCGACCTGAAATAATCGGTTGTAACTTTGTTATGGCTTTTAAAATTATCAACTGAATTTTTTTTTTTTTTGTTTAATCTATTATATTTATTTTCTTCCCTTTTTCTCTGTATTTACTAAATCAAATCGTTTTTGATACTTTTTTTTTTATTGTAGAAAATAAAACAAACAAAAATTAATTTAAATTAAAAACAAAGAAAAACTAAATTTAAATTGTAAGAAAAACTGAAGCTTTAAATAAATAACTAAAGAAAAAACTTAATTATTTGCTCTAAACAAAGTTATAAAATTTGTTTTTTCTTTTTTTTTTTTTAGAAAAAAAGAAAACAATTAGAAAAATAAATAAAAGCAAAACAAAACAAATGAAGGAAAAATAAGTAATTTGTACAAAAAAAAAACTGAAATATTTAGATGATGGGAGAAAAAAAAATATTATTGTTTCTTTAAAATTAATATCTTTAGCATATTTACAATTTTGGTTTTACGTTACGCTTTGTGTGTTATTTTCTATATATATTATGTTCTGATGCTGGTGGTGGCATTGGACGATATGGTGAGAACATGAGGATGATGATGAAGCGATAGTGATTTTATTTATATATTTTTTTTAATGAAATTCTGCAAAAAATTCATGATTATGTATATAACAAAATATTTAATGAAAAAGAAAACAAAAATAGGAAATGATAGAAAAAATAAGTGATTCTCTTTGGTTTTTTTTGTTTGGTCAAGAAAAAAATTCATAAATTTATTCATGTAGAAAAATAAAGTTGTACAATACCAATTTATCATTGTTACTTTTTATGAGTAATTATAATTAATTTTACAAAATGTTTTCTTATAATGTAAGGGGGATATAAAGTTGGCTTTTATATCGAAAGTTATTACAATTCTTCTCTTCTTTTATTTTTAGTTTCAATAGTTTTCAATTTAAAATAACACAATATTATTTAATTGTACTTAAGTTTTACAAAAAGTCGTTACAATAACAATTATGTAGCTTATGTAATTGGCTTCTTTATTGTGACTTTTTTTTTTCTTTTGAAATACTTAAAAGCAGGAACAATTTTACAGTATAGGTATATATTGTAAGCACTTATACTTGACAAGGGCATAGGCAGTAGAAGTGGTATGTATGGGATTTGAGACGCGGTAAGATTAAAAAAGTGGTGCACCAAAACTAATGTAAGACACAAGCGCAAGAAAGGTAGATTTTTAATTTTCCCGATTTATGCCGAAGTAACTATTTCATGTAGCTCTTTAAAAAATGTACGCAGATTGATTTCTCACAAGGTCGCTTTATAAAAATTATTGGCTCTCAAATAAGCCGGATAATTAAGGAGGCAGAAAATAAGGTTCCAGAAATCGCTGGTGATTCTCAACATATTACTGGTTATGTTACGTTAGGAATTGAACCTTCAATGTTAGTGCCAATGTAGGGGAAATTTCAATCGTTACAATTCCTTCCGAAGAAATTACTATTTATGAAAAAAGATGTTGACAAAAATGACTTAAAGAATAATGCATTTTTATGATCACCAATGGCTGTTCGTTAAGTGGCTTAAGTGATCAGTCTAATTAGTTTACACACATTTTAGCCAAACTGAGCTGGAACTCTGATGGCACTCAATATATCACTGGTTACTTTACGTTATCGTGTTTGTTAACAGCGAACTTCATGAACTAGGAATAATTAACTATTTCGAAGTCGCCCGTGATTTCTACTGAAGCTGCTGCGTAAAGTAGCACTAAAATATAATAAATAAATAAAATGTTAAGCAACATTTAAGATCATGAACTCAAAGGGCAGAAGTGGCAGAACCCAGGACTAAAGAAGCAAACACTTACAGCGAGTTGGAGGAAAATAAGGGTTTGATTGGAGTTAAGTAAATTTTAGTCAGATGGTCAGCAAAGTTGTTAAGCCACCAATCTTTCTTTTAGAGACGCAAGTGCCAATCAATGTAAGATGAGATATGGCTTCTGATGAGATTGAGAGATGAAATTCTACTGCATGGACTGTAAACTTCTTAATACAAGCCCTCTGTGAAAGTGGGTAACAGTAAGTGATTGTAGAGACTCGAAAGGAATCAAAAATACACTTTTTCAACTTCATACCAATTTCCAAATCTATTAGGTTATTTTGAAAACCCTCATTTAGCACTCAAGTATTTTTGACAGTTGTTACTTGCAGATCTCTATCATTTTAACTAGAGATGACTATATTATTTAAATCCTGTTCAAGGGAAGTGCTTCAGGGAGTTAACGACCCAAACTGAGTATATTCCCGGGTTCTGATGCAATATTTCAGTGCAAAATAATTCAACACATGCGCAGAGAAGTTGCAGTTAATCACTCGTCACTTTGAACGGGCTAACAAAAGATTACATCCGCATTTCAAAGAATAGCAAACTAGCTTCAAAAATTAGAAATTTTTAAAACAAAGAGAGCTTCATTCAATTCTAATATGACCAAAATATTTGTTAATCCTATATTGCAGCGCCAATTTTGTTAAACTCAAAGCTATTAAGCCCACTTTAGAAAAAAAGCTATAAAATAAATAAAGCCCACAAAACCCTATGGCTTCCACAAACATATTCCACTGCCTATGTCTACTCTTAAATCTATCAGAACCTTTAACTAGGTTTTACTTCTTTAATCTCTGTTTACAATTCTAGATTTGGCATGTTTTTCGCAAACTTTAACTTTGGTTTCGTTATTAATTTCTTTCTAATATTATAGAATCTCTCGCTATAAACCTCTGATTTGTTTATAAGAATTTTTATTCAGTGTATATATTTTCTATTTATAAATATTTTTAGTTTTTTATATTAATTATTTTTTTTTTATCTGTTTAAGCATTTTTCAGGCACTATATGTATTTATAAAAAAAATTAAGAATAGTCGGTTGGTTTTATTTTTTAACTCTTTTTTTTTATCTATAGCAAACTTACACTTAAGTTTATAAATATTCACGGTATGAATCTTCTTTATATGTTGTTCCTTTACGCTTTAAGTGCGTTATAACATGGCATTTGAGGTTATCTTTACGCTTTGTAGCGAAATCACAATGGGGACATTGAAATTTGGGCGTGGCGCCCATATATGGGCATTCATAACGTGTATGTCGGCCCAATGTACCACGAGATGCGTATGTTTTGCCACAATGTTCGCATGTAAAGCGTATTTGTTGTTGTGTAAGCAGTGGTTGATGATGATGATGATGATAGTCTTGTTGTTGATGGTGGCCATCTTCGCTTAGAAATGTCGGTAGAAAATCTAAAATAGAATTTAAATTTTTTGTTGTTTTTTGCTTTGGTGTTTTTTTTTTGCGTTATTTTCTTCGAAAATTATACCGAGATTAAAAAGAGAATTTTTCAAGAGAAAGAGTATGAGCAAATCAAAGGTAAACTATAATAATGAGATGTGATTTGATGATGATTTTTTTTATTTTTTTTATGTTATGGAAGGTTTAATATATTCAATTTAGTTTTTGGTATTTTTTTAGAATAGAAAATATACACATTACAAACAAATTGAATAAAATTAAATAAACAAACAGAATTAAGTGTAGCAACAAAAAACAAAATGTTGTTTTCTTTTTTGTAATTTAATTTGGGTTTGCGAAATTATTCGAATTTCGAAAAGGAATGCAATTGAATTAAATTATTAATAATTAAAAGACATTCAAAAATAAATTAGCAATTAAAACTATACGACTAGAGAAATTAGTAAAAAAAAAAAATAATTATGTGATTAATTATTAAGTAATTTTTGTTTAAGTGGAATGCATAAGTATGTTTTTTTTTTGCATTTTCAATACAGTTATAAAAAATATACATATTTCTAGAATATATGTTTTTTGGTGTTTTTCTTAAATAAATTAGTTTCATATGCAAATTATTATTGAATAAATAGATTATAGAAAAAAATTGTTATTCATAAATTAGCTCACTGGATTTTTTTTATATATATATATATTTTGTCAGTAAATGCTCGTTATATAAATTTTAAAAATTTCATATTTTAATTTTATTTTTAGACAAATCGGAAACATTCTTGTTTCTAAAAATACGTTTATCGTAATTATCCCCAAAACGTATGGTCTAGCTTGTCTTCTGATACATTGATACATTTTTTAATCAAATTTCTTTGCTTGTAGTATACGCAAAGGTTTAATTTAATTACCTTATACATAATGGCAATGTTTAGCCGTTTTCAATTTCAAAAAATATATTATTCGTTTTTTTTAAGTATTGCATGTAAATTATGCAAAGTTAACTAAATGTGTGATAGTGGAACTTTGATTTTTTAATACTTAAATCACTGGAACTGGCTAAGATATCGACGATGTTCTTAAATCGGTTTAGATACTCAATCTAAGGTAGATCGCAATTTCGTTCAAAATTTCGTTTAATGATTTCTCTTTTTAAAGATTTTCAAATCACATTGCATGCTATGATGAACAGAATAAGAAAGTTCTCTTAATCCTTAAAGTTCACCATGTTTTTTTGTAGGCGGATTTGTCTATAACTAGAATTTTCAAGAACATATTTTTCTTTATATGAATGAAAACGTCTCATAAAAGAAAATGAAAAAGGATAACACTAAAAAATAAAGCCTGTGGACGAACACAGAGAAAATGCCAAAATCTCCGGATTTAATCAAATGTAAATTTAGTATATTTAAGCAACACTAAGTAGTAGTAAAAAGTAGTGTGCAAGTAAAGCCAATGAAAGCAGGAAATAAAGAGTTATTTGAAATTCTGCAATATTTCTAAAAGACTAAAAATGTTTAGTGATCAAGGTGCAATCTGCCCGTTAACGAGTTCGAAAACATCCCAGGCAAAGTATTTCAAGAGATGATAGAATGCTTAACTTCGCACATACTTTGGTCTCATTATTGTAATAATGATCTTAATTCCACCTAATGCTAAAGCCAAAAAACTGCGTTTTGAGCATGAAGTAACATGCCATTGTTTCTAGATCAAACCAAATTGATTTCGAAATTGATCAAATACAAATTGACAGCTGCACTAATTCTGGGGATTATACAAAAAAAAAACTCTTCATTTTGGACTTAAAAGTTGTGCGACCTTGTTCTATTTAGTAGTTCACATTTCTGGATCAATAAATCAGAGTAGCTAAAGCCAAGGTCTACCGTTTACCAGGAGGAAGGTTCAAAGTATTTATTCATATGGATATCTTATGATATATTCGAATATCGCTGTACTTTCTATGCCTATAAAAAGGTAAAAGGATTTCTATAACCGAGGCCCTTGCACTATCAGTAACTAAATTTTAACGTAAGCGGACTTAAGTTAACTAACTTACCGTCACAGATTTAAGGGGCAACTTCCATACTTCCTCGATTTCTAAATTAACTATGATTCGTCAGATTTTAAGCACTTTGGATCCATTCATCCCAACCCATTCGCCTTGCAGAGAGGACACTGGATAAAATGATCGCTACTACATCTGCGTAAGAGTATAATCGGCGGTGTTAGACTCCACATCTACTGACAATTATGTTAACGCTCAAGAAGAGCCAAAAGCAAATGCCCCGAACGGGCATAAAGTCAAGAGAGCCTTAAACAGAAATGCCCTTAAATTCAACTCAATGGCTAGACGTGTTAGACGTCACCTCTCCCTTATATGCGCTAAAAGTCGAAGGTTAACGAACGCTAAATGAATGCGACTATTTACGGCTGTCTCAAGATTGTCGGACACAAAGTCCTATTTTCACATCATGCCATACTTATGGTAAACTTTACCAAGTTTAATTGGTTGCCTCAAAGAAAATGCTGTTTCTTGGTTTTATACCCACCAGTTACAAAAGACTCCTTTATTCCTAGAAATATTTGGCGTACAAATCAAAATTGTACATCACTACTGGGTGATTTACACTTGAATTTCATATAATAGTGCATTTTTTTTATATATATATTTGCTTATAGCTTCTAGTTTAAATAAATTTGAATTTCACGATGAGGATCTTAACTCTGACACATATTACATAAATATATATGTATACACACCTATCACGAAACAGGGGAGGCAGGCCTATAAACGCCTGGATCACACAAATGCGATGACATCGGCATTTCATTGGCCTCAGTAACTGAATGATCTTAAATCGGGAGCCATGCCGATATTTTCTGAGGTCAAATAGGCGAACCGCACAGGCGGATCAGTAGAAATGCAGAGAAGTGGGAGGGTTATGATCCCTTGTTTTTGGATCATAACCTCGCCGAAATAGGAAGAAGAAATATGTATACACGCATATCGTAACACATACATATGTATATCAAGGACGTCAGTAATACTTAAAATGAGGGTCTTTATAGTTAACATACATATATTAACACAGATCCGAGCTAAGTGATTTTTATCAGCAAATTACAAATACAAAATTGTAAATACGCAGTGTATACTGCAACGTTCGGATCTACGTTAGAAATAATATTAAAATTCTACTAGCCTTTCGCCGTCGAAGTAACTGTTTTGGATACATTGTTCGCATACAAAACTATTTGTGTAACATCACAAAAAAAAAAAAAAATTAAACTCTAATTTAAGCAGCAAAGGTTTTGTCTCGCCTTTTGTTGCATTTCCTCCTTTTTTTTAGAGTGCGAACCCAAACAAAGATTCATTTCGCATTTTAACTGCGCATCCTTTTGCGCTGCAGTGGATACTGGATTGTATCTCGGATCTAACTTTGCTCGAACAGCGTACCGACAACCAAAATCTCAAGCAAAAATCGATCTTTGCACTTAGCTGGGAGAAATTTGTTTGCGCTCGAACAATAATGAGTAATGAGTACACTTAAACCGTTGGTTGTTACAGTGAAAAGGAGCATCTTTAGTAGGCAACTCATTCCACATGCCCGTGGTTCGGATAATAAAAAGTCGCTTATTGAAAAGGTGGAATGAAAGTAGAAAGCATTTTTATTGTGACGATTGTATTCATACATTCATCTACTATCTACCAAAAGCTTTGTTATAAAAATGAAGTTTGCACGCTTATGTCATACGAATATGTTGTTCGGTTACAATTTATTCAGATTTGAAATCCTAGAAGTATCATTAAAATGCCTTTTCTTGAATTTGCTCACAAACTCGACATGCATACGAGTATGTACGTCATATCTGATTTGGATAATTATTTTGAGCTAAATCGACTTAGTGGTTTAGGACTGTAGCAAAATGTGGGGCTAAAAATAAACACAGCTAAAACAAAAGCCCTGAGCACTTCTAATACCCGCGCTCAACTTAACATTGCCGGACAGGAAGTCGAAAAAATTGATAACTTTATTTGGGAAGTGTGGTTTCGGCTAATCGCGGTGGCACCGAACTGGATGTGTTCAGCAGAATCGGGAAGGCTAAGGCTGCGTTCGGAATGATATCCAAAATCTGGAGAAGCAATGTTATAAGCTTAAGAACCAAGCTACAACTGTTCCGCTCCAATTTAGAATCGGTGCTACTTTATGGGTGCAGTACTTGGAAGGTGGACACCATTAACACACGCAAGCTGCAAGTCTTCGTAAACAAATGTTTAAGGATCATCTTGAGAATTTTTTGGCCGAACCGCATCTCCAATGAACAACTTTATTCGAGAACGGGCCAACAACCTATAAGCATTACTATACAAAGGAGAAAGTGGCAGTGGATTGGACACCCTACGGCGCGAACACAACTCCATTGCGAAATACGCCATTCAGTGGAATCCGCTCACCCAGGCAGGCAGAATAGCGAAACGCTTTAGGTAAACGTGGCGTAAAACAGTTGAGAAGGAATCGAGCTCTTTAGAAAATCAGTTGGAGGCAACTCAAACCCGTTGCAGAACTCCGAACAAGATAGCGCACAGGCATGGTTAACGCCCTATGCCACCGAGGGGTTAAGAATCTAAGTAAGTTAAATCGACTTAGGCTCTCAATCAATAAGTAGAGTATCATTATATGCACTTTGCGGCAAAAATAAACTGGTATGCCAACGTATAGCTCATGCTTAAACCAAACCAAACATTAAATTTAAGCAAAATCGTTAAAGTCGTTTTCGAGCAAATCGATTTATTTCGAAATCGGCTTTAAATAAAGTCCTGTTCATTTCAGGATTGGAATGAAAACTCGCATTTCGCCTCCAATTGTGTCTCTACAGAACGATATAAAATATTTGAAATAAATCCCCGTCTAGTCATTTAGGCTGCAGATACACTTTTTTTGAGTTTCTCCATATTCGTAATATGAATTTTGATTTTAATCTCGAACCGAATTTTTTCACGAAAACAAATATTTACCCTTATCACGTTGGGCGCCAATTACCGGCCCCAAAAACAGGTCCAAATCAATATTAAAATAAAACAATCCGACCAGTTTCTATGCAGAGATAAGAACATATATTGTACCTGGAATATACCTAGTTTGATTCAAGCTGAGAACATTATTATTATTTATATTTAGAACAGTCATTAAGGGACATAATGGTCGTTCTGAATACGATATAAAAGTATTCAGATAGTTTAATATACACTGTTTCACTTTCCTTAGTTTGTTCAAAGCGTGTCCAGTTAAGAGCTTGTCGACGGTAATTTTGCCGGAGCTCAAAGTGATAAACGTGACTTGACTGCATATGCATTTAAAAACTTAAATCCTGTAATTGAATCCGGCGACAATGGTCGATAGTTTCTTATAAGCTTCTGTATTTAAAAAAAAAAATGACCTACAAGTAGGTAAACATTTATAGGCTCTCGTAAAACAAGAAATGTACATGTACCATTACCATATAGAAACTATCCAAAAAGTTTTCTTAAACAATTTAACCCGCCCACCATTCCAAATAGAAAGTACAAGCAAACAAACATATAGCGTTAAATATTCCACTATCACCAAGAAGTTTCTTTAAAAAATAATTACACATTTAACGAGCATTTACATTGAATTTCGAAAACTTTTGCGCAAAAATTTCTCAAAATTTATCCAACTTACAAATACATGGAAAAAAAACTAATTTAAGAATACAAATAAATTAGTGTTTTGTTTTTGATAAATTAATTCACAAATAAATAGTATATATAGTAAGTGTTAAATAGATTTATTCGAAAAATAAATTAAGCTTATATGTTATGTATATAAATATATATATTAGATATCTCATGCAAAAATAGTATCTTTCTTGTCTTTTTTTTTTTTGTGATTCAAAAATTTGTGATTCCCTGGAATATAAGTATTAGTTTTTGTTTGTTTTTTCTTTAAGTAGGTATGTATTTTCTTTTAGTTTTATGCCGTTTCCATGTTGAGACTATTTTGTATTTTCACAGCTAATGGCAGAAAGTCCTTTTGGATTTTTGCAAAATGTGTTTTAATATGTTTAGTCAAATTATCGCTGCGTTTAGCAGCATAATTACACGAAGGACATTGAAATAGTGGACGTTCGGTTGTAAAACGGCATTCAAAACGACGATGACGACTTAAGCTTTTACGTGTTTTATATGATTTACCACATTGATCACATGAGTGTTGATACCATAATAGGAAATCTGTAAAATTAGATGATTTGTGTTTGTTTGTGGATATGTTTTGTTTTTTTCTTTTTCTTGATTTTTTTTTTTTTAAGATGAAAGATGGTTGTTTTGATTAAAATATGCAACTTGTAACACACAAAAACTAATTTACACACAAATATAAGACACAAAAAATCTACGAAAGAAAAATGCAAAGAAAAAAAATGCATGATTTACTGGAACAAAGAAACGAAAATCGAAAAAAAAAAATAAAAATAATTGTTGACGAGCGGAATAATAAATAAAAACATCATATGCATTTGAAATTTAAATATTTTTTTTTATTAGAAATTCCAATAAAACATTTATATAGTTTTAAACATTATACAATAAAATATATAATTTTATTTTTTTTACATAGAAAATTAAGTGAAAAAAACTTATTTAAATTTAAGCGAATAAATTATGACATAAAATCAATCCTTACTCCATCACCCATCAGAGGTTATAAGATTTTGTTTACACAAGCTTTGCCATAACACATACGAAATAGTAGTAGTAGTAGTAGTGGTAGTACTGCAGAGGAGTATTTAAGTAGTAGTAGTAGTCGAAAAGTATAGAAAAGTAATACATAGATGATGAGAAGATATTTGATATAAGAGCCCCTCCACCATCGTGTAAGATATGTATACATATCTATACATTTTTTTTTTCTCATATGGGATGCACAAATATGGGAAGACGGAAGGTTTCAGGATACACATTTAAAGATGAAGACTTCTTCCAAACGAGCATGTGTTCGTAAATAACGTACAATCTAAAAGAAATATTTTTATTTGGTTAGTAAAAAAATTTTACTTCTTTTTTTTTTTGCAAAAAAAAATTCTCCCTCTTTGTATTTGTATCTAAACAAAAACGGTAAAGAGGGAGAATTCGAATTGGTAGTGTAAAAAACCAAATAAAAACTTTTTTTTTCTTTCCAAGGAGAAGGATTCAAATAAAATTTAGAGGAGTTATTCGTAAATGCAGGTAATTCGATTCGTTGGCATTTTTCAAAGCAATCGAACAAATTGTAATATTCGAAGAAGGACTATCAAAATTGACATTTGGAATAGTGCGTACCTTTTCGAATGATATCGCTAATTGTTCGATTGTTTATCATCTCTGCCATCATTATACAATCACTGTTATTCCGCATAATCGTAACAGACGAAAATAAGGCGGCAGATTAAAATGTTTATTGCGTCAATTTGTTATTCCGGTTTTAGGAATACTGATGATGAAATTTCGAAAAAATATCTTTGTTAGTTATCGTTAGGCTGGTTGTTGTTTTCAAGGCGTTTTTTTCTTTTTTTTTGTCAGGCGACTAATTTTTATTATTTTTTTACGCGATAAAAATAAATCTACAGTCTATTCTAAAATTGATTAACAATAGAATAATATGGGAGTACGTAATTAAAAAACAACTGGAATCTGGGTGATTAAAATCACGCCAATCGAAGCATTGTGCCTTCGCCTTACGACTACTCGACTTGCAACTTCTAGTAGAGGCGAATTCCAGTACGAATTGTAGCATCAAGACAAGTTTGAAGTCGCACCGCTTTAAAACTCTACAAAAAAATTCTAAAATGTCTCCATTTTTATCAGTCTAATAAAAGTTCTCTGTGGAAGCCTGTGCAAGTTTAACTTATACTGGAACTTTTAAAGCTTATTTTTCCTAATGTTTGTGTAATTCAATCAATCAGTTAGAAATAAAATTTAACAAAATCACCACTAAAAATAAATGCATTTACGAATGATCCCATTATTTACAAAGGAGATAAAGTAAAGGAAGGATATTTTAAGGATACAAAAAATAAAACATTACAATTTGCAGTAAAATAATTTGCATTTAAAGATCTGACAAATAATTTATTTTCTTTTTATAGTAAGAAATAAAATTAAAATTATATGAAAATTTAAATTATAAAGCTTACATTTAAATTAAAAAAAAAATTGTATCATTCTAAATAAAATAAGACTCTTTTGTGCATGGACATAAATTTGAATCGAAGCTCCTCTTCAAGAATATGGTATACCTATGAGGTACAAAATTTTGGACGTTTACACGTATTGTAATAAGTTTTTGAAAGTTTTCTTATTCTAGTGACTTTCTTCAGATGTTAATGTATAGCTTTTAGCCAATTTAAGAGGTATTCCTTGCCGGTATGTTCAGTTAAATTAATTGAAAAATTTAACGTGTGATTCCTGAATACCATAGATACTATAAAGTAAGTTATATAAATTCCCATTAAATTACTTTACTTTTTTTTAAACAGTGTCATGCGTAATTTTAAAAATATTTCAATAGATATAGATCATCATGAAGAGGTAACTGTGAACATATTTCTTAAAAAGAAAAATCTCAAATAAAATCGCTTGGATAAAATCACTTAAAAATTAATCTTTTGGAACACAAAAACGAAATAAAATTAAAATTATTTAGCCTACAGTTTGTAAAAGTTAAAAGTAAAAGTTAATATCTTTAGATTTTTCTTCTTTTATTTTTAATTAACATTGTAATATAGAACTCTTTGTAGTCTTATCTTACTAAGCATATGTATTCTTCTTTGTTTGTTTTGTATTATGGCTGAGTATTAAAAATATCTCGTAATATGTTTTATTATTATTTTTATATTCAACAAGACTAGAAAATGTCGAATTTCGCCCTGTTTTTTGGTAATGTATCAGCTTAAATTATGATGAAACTTCATCGAGTATTTTATTTTTGAGTACCTATCACTTACATTAAAAATATTTTGTGTACTTCTCTTTACAAATGGCAAACACTATAAAAAAAAATTTACAAAAACTTTCGAAAAAAGAAAAATACACAAAATCTTATAAATAAAATATAAATAATTTGAGATCAATAATTAAATTAATGGAATTATTTAGTTTTCTTAATTATTTCTCACCGTCGAAGTCTCTCATCATTTTTTAATTTTTTTTTTTAGTACAAAATATGTTTGTTTTATTAGGTTTTTGGCTTGTTGCGTTTTGTTGCTTTTTTTTGGGACACTTTGGAACAGAAAATACTTTAAAATACTAAAACTAAGAAATAATCTTAAATAAGCAAATATAAAAATATAAAATAAGATATAAGAAAAATAAATAAAAAAATATAAATTTAATTATTGTTATACGCAAAAGGCATGGAATTCATTAATCGCTCCTTTAGCAGCGAATTCGAAATTAACTGCAAGCTTAGCTTCATTTTCCAGTCCTCATCCATAGCTACGCCGTTGGATGGACTGTTCGGCTCTATTTTTGTACACTTTTGATCGGTTGCATTTTTCTCATGACGATGACGTTGCTGATGATGATCTTCATCACTGCTGGAAGCTCCAGCTGCCGCTGCTGCTGTTGCTGCTGATGTTGGATATGCTGCAATTGCTCCAGTCAAACCATAAGTAGGCAATGTTGTTGGAAATGCATTAGATGAATGATGAGCACCCGAATTACCAGATGACTTATGATTTCCCACTTGTGCTGCTGCTACAGCTGCTACAGCGGCTGCAGCAGCTGCTGCTGCTGCATTATGCTGTGCTGCACTATAACCCGGACTTGGTACATTCTCATTCTCATAATGTTCTTTTTTTATTGATAAATTCTCAGGTCCCTCATTTGGTGGAATGCCATGTTTTGATGTCATATGTCTAACCATGTGGTACTTTCGACGGAATCTCGATGGACATAGATCACATTTGAATCGTGGTGGTATTCCAATACATTCATCACGCATATGACGTTGCAAATGGCGTTTACGTAGATAACTTTTGCCACACACGCTACATGGAAAACGGTCGCCAACTATCATTGATTGTTCGAATTCGAATTTTATATCTTTTATATCTAGTTTTGATTTGTATGAGGATGAATGTGATTTTCATTGGTTAATTTGTGTGTTTTTTTTATACAATGTGTGTGGGTGTGTGAGATTCATTTGGGGTTAAAAATGAAAAGAAATGAAAAAACAAAAAGAAAAAAACAAATGGTAAAAAAAATTCGAACATCATTTTGATTTTTTTTTTTTGCGAAAAATTGAGTGACAGTTCGTAAACTGATTATTCTTTCAAAACTTTTTGCTTCTACAAAATTAAATAAAATTTAAACTCAAATATGTAGCTAACGACAGATAAAAAAAAAAATATGACTGAATAAAAAAAAAAAATTGAAATCATAGCTAAAAGCGAGATACAATAATAAATTACCGTGCGCAACTTTTCTACTCAAAAGAACTTAATTTGGTGTTTTTATTCGCTTTTTTTTAAATCAACATTACAAATTCTAAAAAAAAACTAATATAACTATATTTTCTAGTGCTACATGAATTAAAATATTTTTTTTTATGTCTCCATTTAATATATATATATTTATATATATAATATATGACCCCCATTCTCGTTGTCGTTTTTCCGCGATGGTCAATTTTCATACATTACTCGTATATCCACTTCTGAATGTTGGTAGCTCAACTACTACATCCGGTAATGATTATCACCATAAAACAACAACAGAAATCAGAAATGTATAATTACTCCGATTCTCGTGGTAGTTTTTAGACGATTGGCTTGTTATAACGCGAGAGACTTTTATTCTTGCTAACAATATAATAGCTTTTGAAATTTAACACCTCGTGCTATACGACAATTCTCATAAAGTGAAAAAACGACAACGGAAATCGGAATTTTTTCTCGAGTCTACATCCCCCCTGCTGCCTTAAAAAAAAAATCTATCTCTACTTATGAACTTTCATATGCGTCTTTAAAGTGCCGGCATAGTAGAATTTACTCGGACACATTGTACACGTGTGTTGTGGTGACTTTTGGCATTCAACACGTAGATGTCGTTGCAGTGATCTTAACGATTTATATGATCTTTCTGGGCATCGAATGCATACGAAACGATTTCCTTGCGGTACTTCATCGTAATCCTCCTTGTGATTGAAATAGTAGAATAATCGTCCTGAAATTTGAAGAAGGTATCAAATAGAACAAAAAGTAGAGACACTGCTCTCGTTTCGTGTTAGTTTACTGTGGAAGAATGGTTTTGGGTGGATGGAAATTACACAACCTAGATCGAATTTTAATAAAAAATGCATTTTTCCAAAGTTCTTTGAATGGTGAAACTTTATAAAAAAAAAAAAAAAAAACATTGTTGTTTAATAAAATAAAAACAGGGAAACAGCTATATATACAAGTTTTGGGTGTGTTTTCTCTTCTTTTTTTTTATAAATTTACATTATTTTGTACGAAATTTATGCTTATGGATGAGTTATTATTTTCTTTTTTAAATTTTCTTATTATGTATTCCGTGTTTTTGTCGTAAGTGTAATTTTAAATCATATTTCCACGAACAGGTAAATGAACAATAATTACAATTGAATAGAACTGAATTTTTCTTTGGTGTTATTAATGCTGAATTCGCTGAAGAAGCTGAAGCTGATGCTGTAGTGGCTGCCGCTGTAGATGCTACCGCATGATGTGACGTAGATGATGTAGATGGCTGGTGTGTAAGTCCTCCTCCTCCGCCGCCTGATGGTGGTGGTAGTTTCGAAGATATACAACCAAACCCCGAACCAGATGATGTAACATCAACCGACGCAGGCAGTAACATTTGTGAACCAATAAAATTAGCCAATTGTATAGAAGCTGCTGCAGCTGCAGCCGCTGATAATGAACAACTAGAACAGCCAGCACCACAACCACTATGACTGCCACTACTAACCGATACAGCACTGCTATTTAGTCCTCCTACAACACCACCAATACTTGGTGGCGATGTACCAGGTAATGACTTTCTACAGCTTTTATATAATTTTCGTATCGTTATTTCAGGTTCAAATAATCCACCACTTACTGAACTACAGCTACCAATGCCACTACCACCACCACCACCAATAGTACTGCTGTTACTAACTGATGTTGCTGCTGCGGCTGCTGTAGCAATATTATACAAGGTCCGCAAATCTGAAAAATTAGGGGTTTTTGGTTTGGTTTTGGTTTCGGTTTTTGGTTTTTTTTTTTTTTATGTATATCATATACACTTTGTGCTATAGTTCGCTTCATATAAATGTATAAGGAAAAATAAACTAGAGATTATGTGAATGAAACTTAACCATTAAAAAAATTATAGGCAGGAGATATAGTATATCATATTTTCTTTCCAATAATAGATTATGTATAGAAAAACACAAAAAACAAAAAAAAAAAAATAGACATATTTGGTTGGAAAAAATTAACTGTGTATAAATAAGATGTTTTAGAGGACCCCAAGAAAAATTTACAAAGTTGTTAACATAAAAAAAAAAAAATAATAATAATAATAAATATTATGTTGTGTTATTTACCATTTAGTTGTAAAGCTTAAGAAATCGATTCGGTTTCCATTGAAATGAAGAAACAATAGCTTATTACAGTCACAACAAAATACTAACCCTTTTTATTTAAATTTTCATTTATTGTTTTCTTCTTTTTAATACAAAAAAATATTTCTTTTAGAAGTATTACAACAAATTGCACTACAAGCTTAAATTTTAATTTATATAAACTTATGTATATAAATAGTAATAAGAGGATTTCTTTCCTAGTGCTCTTGTTTTTGTATTCAGCGAAACACTGATAACTATATAATGTGACGAAATCAAAAGGTTGACAGCATTCCTATTTTCTATCCAGTCTTTGTTATGACTAGGAATCTATCTGAAAATAGCGATTTTTTCCTATCAAAATAAGGGAGCCTAATCAAGCGTTCTAGATCAATTCATACTAGTATTTTCTTATAACATTCCTGAGAGTAAACTTTAAAAGATTGAGTCAGCAAAGATGAACGTATTTTCCTAAAAACACTGATTGATGGAATTGATTACATACTGCTTGCATATCATGGTGTACAAGTTTATCATAATTCAGAAATAGTTTACGGATGACCGTGGCCAATGAATAGTGTTGCTCAGATAGTTGTCGATTCAAGTACCGACATTGATTCTCGCATATTTATCTTAACTTTGTACCCACTAACGTTTCACCGAGAATGAATCATTCATTCGTTTCAGTATTCACTATGAATATGTCCTAAGTATATTTGAAATGAAAAGTGTAAATTTTTGCCTAGTTCCCACTAAGAGGTATATAACAAGATGCTCTGAGTAACTAGACAGATAGACAGAAAAGAATTTAATGGAAAAAGCTTAGATGAGATTATTTGTCCTTCAGTTTACACCTTTTGTCCCTGCCACCTTCACTTCACGACAAACGTGCTCTAAAATCATCAACATAGTGAAAGTAAAACTGGTAAAAGCGTAACAGTTTGCGCACGCAATCAGAACTCAGCCCGTATTGGGTAGTTCGCTCGTCCCCCACCAATCGGACGAAAATTGCGACGAATCTGACTTCTTGCTTTTCTGGATCACAAGTCGTACAGCTCTCATTCGCATTAATTTGGAGCATAAACGTTTCCAGTCATATATTTAGCGCATGAATAAAAAAAAAAAATGTTTTACTCAATTCATTCGTTGATTTGACTTGGTATTTTCTAGTCTGCCAATTAGGATACCAAACTTCGCTAACGAAAGAAAATAAGGCCCTGAACTGTAGATAATTATATAAATGTTCATAACCTAGATTTAAGAACCTTAGAGGGGATAACTTACATATGTATCTAATATGCATAAGGCCAATTCTTACCCTAGCTGGTGCCCCTACTTTCATTGATCGAGCGCAGATGCACAAGTTTTGTAGCTGAAAATATTCTCAACCCCTTTCTTGCAACGTACTGAACTGCCAGTTATTCTCTAGACGAGAGCTTATCATTTTATCATGTCAAATACCTGGTTCAATTAAAAATACTCCCTTGTGCTTACTTCAAAACAATTTCAACTATAATCATATTACACACGTTATCTAATCTATGATCTCTAATAACATTATCTGCACCGTGACGCGAGTGGTTAGTGTGACGGACCACTGCGCGTGAGATTCCAAGTTCGAATCCCAAAAAACACCAAAACACATCCGAGAGTATTGTTGTCACCAAAAAGCTCTCAAAACAAATTGTCCTTCGGATACGGCACTATACTGCAAGTCCCTTCCATTCGTGTGCAAAATATAACGCACACACCACACGAGTGGTTGCGAAAAGCTAGGCGCAGGCACTTCTGTTGCGCCAAATATTTATTTATTCATTTCTTATCCTACTAACAGACATCTTGGGTGCATCGCACGCCGTAGAAGGGAGTTAATGAAATGGAATTATGTGATTTCCAAGGTTACTGCTCTAAAAAAAATAATATGTACTTTTAAAATGTTCGCTAATAGATTTTTTTCTTTTTAAAGATCGTGAACTGAGAAGATCGGAGCGATTCATAGCGTGCTAGGCCCTAGGGTTCCTAAAATGGTAAGGCTTTAAAAAAAAAAAAAAAAAGGTACGAAACTCGCAATTTCAATAGATGGCGCTAAGCGGTTTTGCCCATCACCAAATACCAACTTAAATATGCCAAAGATAAACCTTTTGCATTTCTTTGCTTTCCGGAGAAAATAACCATTTTGAAATTTATCGTTCTAGACTTTTCCCGTTTTGCATATACATACGTATCTATCGAAATGATAAACGTTCCAGATATTTTACTCTACTGCTTAGCATTTTAAAAATTAAAGCTTGACTGAAAGATTAGTGTAAGGATGAAGAAAATTTGGACTCGTTCAATTGAGGTAGTAAAGGATTTTGTCTTTGGTGAGCTCCGCAAATGACATCAGTGAGAAGATCAAACGAAGAATTATTTTTGCCAATCGTTGTTTCTATGGGCTTAGAAGGTAATTGAGTAACAAAGCCCTAACTCGAACTACTTAAGTAACTCTTTATAAGATACTAATAATCTCAGTCCTGCTGTGTGGCGCAGGGGAATGGACTTTGTCAAATTCGGATGAGGATGCCCTTGGATATTTCGAGAGAAAAGTTATTGGTTCCGTCTGCATATACGACGAGTGGGGGAGAAGGTACAATGCCGAACTATACGGCATATACAAGGAGATCGACTTAGCCAGAAGAGTTCACATACTAAAATGGCTTGGTCATGTAGAGCGGATGTAGCGGTCATGTAGTCCCTGGATGGACTGTGCAGTAGAGGATGACCTCGCGATAGGTGGCACAAACAAGTGGAGGTGGACTTCAGCCAACTTGGCGTACGCAACTGGAGGCAGCTAGCTCATAACCGGGCTGGCTGGAGAGGTTTGTTGGTTGAGAGGCCCAGCTCCACCCCGGACTGTAGCGCCACATAAGCAAACATGTTGTGAGGTAAAAAAGAGTATGAATTACTGGTATATGTACTTGTCTATATCTTAAACCTATGTAAATTGTCTGACAATTGGGTTGGCAAACCAATCTTGTTTCTTCATCTTATAAATCGACAATTGGGCAGATATCTGAAGTTGATTTTTAGTGGTTGTTTAAAGTGGTTTGGAACTACACTGGTGTCCAATAAATCGACTTACTTAATAAAAACAGAGGTATTGTTTATTATTGCTTTCCTTGATACTGTCAACAGTCAGTAATTTCGCTGCACTTGGTTGGTTTGCATGGTAATTAAGTTGAAATAATATTTTTTAAACCTAGAAATCGTGATTTATTAAGCTGACGGTACGGTACGTTGAATATCATCAATGTAATGCGGTTGGATAATTTACAAAAAAAAATGGATTATATCGTTGTTGCGGAAATCGAGCGAAATTCGTTAACACCTGGATTTCTGCACAATCTTAACCGCAGTTCATTCTATGTATGCATGTGCATTCCTTAACTCATTATTTTTGGCACAAAGCTAACACTTAGCTGAACTTATTTTACCAAAAATAACTCGGCATAAATTTAAAATGCAAGTATACAAATATAAAGCTGTGTTTCCATGGAAAGGTATACATGTACATACGAACATATATACCCTCGGTTAAAAGTTTACGCATTGCACAAACAACAATAAAGTGCACAACCTTAGTAAGAGTGGATAAATATCCCCCTCAGGTGACTGAGGGAAGTCTAATAGTAAAAATTGGTGACTACCAATTCGTAGAAAATATGAAACTGAACTATGAACATGAAATGAAATAAGGTGCGTTTTGGTGAGACTTGGCTTCTCAGTGAAGTAAGATTTAGCACGGGGTACAACAACAAAAAGTGAATGAGAACCACTTTAGCTTCTTTTTCAGTCAAAACTGAATTGGGATGTTTAGTTTGCGCTACTAAATTTCAGAGGGCGCTGAAAAGAGCTTTTGTCATTCAATTTGATTCAAGGTGAATTATTCAGTAGTATTTCACAAATTTAAGCACAACATTTTCATACTTTTCAACTCAATTTCAATTGAAGCAACAATCTTCAAACAATAAAAAAAAGTTTTAAACCAGATTGACTGGAGATCGTTTTGTAGAGAAGCTTTCGCTTGGCTTTAAAAAATGCTCATCAAAACGCACCACATTGATCTGTCGTTTGAAAAACTAAACGGAGAATGGCTAAATAATAATGAAATAGTTTTGTCGTTGGAAAACTAAACGAAGAATACTCGTACCTAGATAATGAAATAAATATGCATTATTGCTAATTGAATTATTAAACATTATTTTTTCTTCTTTTGTTTACATTAAAGTTTAGACGTTGTTGAAGTCATTAATAAACCAATGGTGCCGAATTCTATTTCAAGCACATTTTTTCGGGATTCCCTACCAAGGGTACTACTAAACACCATCCAAAAAAACAGAGCTATCACAGAGCAAGAGATTTGAAGAAATGTATTACATCATTTAGTAGCTAGTTTCTTTTGGATTTTTAGTTTTTGTCAGTCATAATTCCAAATAATTCGTTAATCTACCTTCGAATCTACCTAATCCTTCAAATTTTGTTACTCAAATCGGTATCAAGTCATATCCCTTCACCAAGTACTAACGCCTTAATTTACCGAATTTGGTACAGAGAATTAGTTGGTACTCGGTATTAGCTGGAACCTCAAAATAGGCATCTAGTGGCGTTAATACCTGGACTAGCCCAATTTCATTTCTTCACCACAAAAGACGAAATGAGTAAATACATACTCGTATGTTTAATTTGGATGTGCTTTGATTTTTATTCTTTTTTCTGTTTTGTTTTTTACACCCCTATTATGGTTAGCGAATCGAACGTTCGACTCAAGTCGAACCTCCCGGCGAATTACTTCTGTCGCTTTATACACTTCACAGATGACATTTAATTGTTTCTTCCTTTGTCAGCACTTATTCTTTAATCAAATGAAAATGTTTGCTAACAGGAATACCACGACAGAAGCAATTTGTTGACAGTTCGACTTGAGTCGAACGTTCGATTCGCTAACCATAATAGGGGTGTTAATTGAATGTATTCTGGTACTAACAATGTGAAGAAATGCTCAAGTACTAACATTTCGTTAGTACCGTGTACCAGAGGTAGTACGTGGTCTAGGTAGACCGGGTACTAAGCTAGCTAAGTACTCATGTCAAAAAATCGAGCGTTATTAAATATTTAAAACATTACATACGATAATACTCGTATGAAAATCAAGCTCGAGCTCACACGTAGATAAACTATAACAAGAATCGCAGATTTTATCTAAGCAGCACAAAAAAAAACCGTAACCAATATAGCATGGACAGTCGAATCTCTCAGAACTCGAATTTCCATCTGCCATCAAAATTGATTCGAGTTAGAGGTGCGTGTTTGTATGAAAAATTCGACTTTTCAAACACAGTACAGGTTGTTTCGGAGAAGTTGTGTACATGGCTACGTGCGTGATGTTCCTCGCATCAAGGCAAGCAAAGACGAACCTCATTTCGCAATACGATAGGTAATCTTAAAAGCGATTTATTGTATGATGTAAAGGTACAAGTACATACATAAAGTGAAATTTTCAAAAATTTAATTCAGTTCAAAAACAAAAAAATCGAAGAATTAGAACATTTTGGGAATAGATTTGAAGGAATTGCGATTGAAAATACAACAATATAACATGTTTGAGTGGATAGTGGAATTGTTTTGCGAAACTAATCAAAATCAAAAGAACTGATAACGCATACTCTTACGAGCATATTCCTGTGACGAGGAAAATAAGGTAACAGTAAAAAATGTGTACTCGTATTTTTTGTTTGTCGATAAACTTCATTTTCACTCGATGAGTAATCGAAAAAAGGTTTTTATCCTAACTATAAGGTTCTTCTTCTTCCTTTTATCAGCGAGGCCATGATCCGAAAACAAGGGATCACAACCCTCCCACTTCACCGCATTTCTACTGATCCGCATGTGGGGTTCGCCTTCTCCTAACTATAAGGTTATCGTATTAAGTGCTATTCTTGTGGTATATTATTTAGAGCCCCACACATTCTATTTTCAGTATCATATTTCTATGTAAGCTACGGGAATAAAAGTGCGAGATAAAATAAAGAAAGGAGAAAGTCTGTCACTTCAAATATACGCGAATAAGGGTGATAACATTATTTTAAAGTAAATTACAAAGAAAACGTGAGATGTTCGTTATAAATCATTGCTAACTAGTACGAGTAAGCTACACAAGGTGGGTTATTTCGATACCTGTAAGACTTAATTCAAAAATCAACAGAGGCATTATATAGTTATCAGTGATGCAGAAATGATGGCATTCTTTGTCGTTGACAGCGATCGTCGCCAAACTCCATTGATTATTATAACCGAAATTTAAAGAACTATTTAAAATGTAATAATAAAAATATTCTTTTATTGTTCTCTCTTTTTTTATTTTGTACAAAATAAAATGTTTTGTCATTGGTAATAATTGTTTAACAATAGTTATATAGTGATTTGCAACTCGATTTAAATTTGGCTTCCTTTTCTTTATCAAAAAAAAAAAAAAAAAAAAAAAACAGAATGGAAAAAAACTTCCAATCTCTTAAAATAAAACTTAAAAAAAATTTCCTACATTTCTTTTAAAATAAAACAAAACACAAATTCTTTCTTAAATGCTTTAGAAGTAGATAGATAATAGGTTATATTAAATAATTCTTTGGTTGAGTAACATCTTTTCTCATCTTATAGGCTTACTACTCGTAACAGGAGTAAAAATTAAAAAAATATATATATTGCAACTGTGCGCGTATTAAAGAAACGCGAAGGATTCTTTTCGTTTTGTTCTTTTCTTTGTCCTATACTGGTAAAAATAATCTCATAATGTTTTTTTTTATATATATATTTTTTAGTTTTTACTATGAAATAAATTTGAATTTTTGTTCATAGGCAGACTGGATTGTTTCCGACGATGATGTCGCCGCAGTTACCGCTTCTACAGCAGATGATGCGGAGGGTGCTGTTGAAACCGCCGCCACTGCTGCCGCCGATCTGAGTGGTGGTAACGACGACGATGTCACCGCAGCACTACCACGTTGACGTTGCGAAGACTGATAGTGATGTAATTGCTGCTGTTGTATCGGCTGCTGCTGAGATGGCCTTCGAAACAGCGATCGCATTGCAATTTCTGGATGCTTTTTCCGAACGTGCTGTCTCAAGTGATCGGCACGTTTGGTTCTATGGCCACAAACGGAGCATACCATGCTCTTGCCTTTGCCACACTCTTGCCGAAGGTGACGTCGCAGTGTACCGTGACGTCGATAGGTACGAAAGCATTGTGGACAGGTAAAACTTTCTTGCATCATTAAACTATCGTAATTATGATATCCTGAAATTCGGCTTTAATTAATTTTATACACCAAAAACATTTGCATATAGATTTGAATTTTATTTTTCTTTATCTTTATTTTTTTTTTTTTTTTTTTCTGTTTACTTATTTTTATCTTCTTTTTGGTTTTGTTTTTCTTTAAAAAAAAAATATCATTCTCATGTTAGTTTAAGGTGTAAATGTTTTTGTTGATGTTTTAAGAAATTATAATAGTACATAATAATAACAAACGCATTCGGTTAGGAATATATATAAAAAAAATGACGATAAAACTAGATATATATGCAATCAAGTGTTATTTTGGTAACAAACGTAAACAGTAGTAATGTACAGACAAGGCAGTATATGTGTGTCAGTAGTGGGGGGGTTGCCCTACAAAATAATGTAATTTTTCATTCAGTTTTCGATTTTGGTTATTTTGGTTTTTGGTTAGCAAAAAAAAAAACAACAGAAATTTCAGAAAAATCATGAATGCAAGTTATACAACAAAATCAAATGTTAAGCGTTACAAAATGCAAAATTTAAATGGTTGGCAGTCGGGACAATTTTTTTCCTTATGTTTTTTACATAATAGTTTTTTTCTTAATTATTATTTATTTATTTTTTTTTTGCTTGCGCTTATTTTACACAAGTTTTTCCATCAAAAGAAACAAAATGATGTCATACAGCTTAAATAAACATATACATAAATGGATGGGGTTCGTGTATATAAAAGTAAAAAAATAAATAAAACCACAGTTCAATCGCAATCGTGTAATATATAATGGCAAGAGGGCGCGAGTATTCGTTAAACAAACACAAAGCTGACTTTCCATTTACAACATCTCATCGTTTCATAAATACAAGTCACCTCAACAAATGAATTTAATAAATGCATCCTTCCAATAAAATTTCAACGATTATCTCCAGAAAAAGCTTCTTAGTCGTGCTGCTCACATCTTATGTAGCAAAAGACCGTTAAGAGAAAAATTAAATAAAAGGAATGAGAATATAAGCATGGTGATAAAAATTTACCTCTGGTAGGAATCATCTTAAGGGCTGTATTTAAAGTGCCTGAAGGTGAAAGGAAATATCAAGTCACTTCATAAGCAATGCGGGTTTTCGATACTAATAAAGTTTCCTTACTAGCGCGCTTCAAATAAAAGACTTTTTTGTACTATTTATAGATTTTCTTCATTCGATGTTTAGAATTTGAACCGAATAGACCGAATATTGTGAGAGATATCAATCATTGAAATGAAAGTGACCAAGGAATTGTCTGAAATCTATGGCAGATACATAGGTCACAAGTAAAAGCCAGTCCTAAAGATAGTTTAAAAAATTCCGAGAAGGAAATTTTATGAGCTCAAAGATAATGACCGATCTGGAAGACCAGTTGATCCTGATATATAATAATGCGCTGCACAACATCGTAAATGAAAACCCATTCGCATCCATTGAGGTGCTTGCCGAGAAGATAAATTCTTCCAGTTTCGCAGTGCATAGACACCTGAAAGCACTTGGAAAAGTCTCTAAGTTCGAAAAAAAGGGTACCGCATGATTTGAGCGAACAAAATCTGCAGCAATGAATAACAATTCGTTGCTCAGGATTACCGTGACTAAATTTTCCCTCGGAATTTTTTCCCCGAACAAAAATTAGGTATCTTCAGAAAAGAGAAAATAATTACCCGGTAAAGAAATAGGTATCATGAATGATTCACCCTGATTGTCGTTGGCGTCTGTCGCTTTTCGACGATTGTCGTTTTATTCATAGCTACAACCTGCTGACCAGTAAACTTTAATAAGCAATTTATTTGTTGTGTAGAATACAATTACAACTCTTTTACATTGAAAAAGTTATGAAAATGGATTCGTGCTACATCTGAAAAATAAAACGACAATCGTCGAAAAGCGACAAACGCCAACGACAATCAGGGTGATTAATCAAGAGAATTTTCAACGCTTTCGCGATGTTTACTTTTTTCTCGACGAATTTTTTCCCTTTTTTTTAAGATATCTAACTTTTGTTGGGGGGAAAAATTTCGAGGTAAAATTTATTCACGATAGTCTGGCTCTCTTGTTTAAATTTCGATCCGTTGTTGCTGTGAACGAGAAATAGACGCCTCAGGCAATGGCTGAGTCCTTCAGATAAACCATAGCAAGCAGATAAGACAGGTCTTGGCCATATGTCGCAAGAGATGCAATTCAGAAAATCAACAGCTGTGGTTGGCAAATTATGGATCATCCAGCGGATCAGAACGTTGAGATGACATCATTAGGAACTACGGAAAATATTATGATGACTGAAAATGCTTCAATTTTTTTTTAATTGAATTAAGTACACGAAAATCGACATTAATTATGGGATTACCTAATACTTCAGACAGTGGCAATCTAAAAATGTTGTTAAACGCAAACTACAAAAGTAAGTTCGAAAACGCAAATACGAGTTTTAACTGCATTAGCATTGTGTTCGATAATGCAATTTGCTAGTCACATGTTTGAAAACATCATCTGCAGCGCAGCTGTGCAGTAAAAAATTCGAGGTGATAGCCAAAAATGTCATGCTTGCCTCTCGCTCGCTCATCAAAACAAATTATGTGCGTTACACCCTTTACTTGTATTACTTCCTTGGATCTGTCAAGTCGCACATAAAGTTGGGTTATAGCCGCGCCGGGCCGAACAAAAAAATTCCCGACCCACTTCCTTACGGGATCCATTTTGTTGGTTTTACTTTTTGGTCAAAAACGTCAAATGCGCTTGCAAAAAAAAATGATTTGACGTTCATCAAAAGTCATTTATGCAAGAGAAACGATTGCAACTTTTGCTTCATAAAATGACGATCAAGTGCCGGTCAAATTGACTTTGATTTGAAGTATTCGAAAATGGTCATAAATAACTTAAAAGTGGGAAAAATATAGCACACACAACACGAGTAGATGCGAGAAACTAGGCCACTGGTATTGGCGCTGTTTGCGCCATATATATATATATATATATGGTACATAAATATACAGTACCTTGCATAAGTATAACCTAACCGCACCCTGTAAAAGGGATTTTACAGGAAACTCTAAACGGATGCAGGCCCATTATTATTATTTTTTATTTTATTGCATCAATAAAAACAAGTAATTAGAGCAAAAAATAAAAAAATCACATTTTCTTTTCGGATTTTCACCAACAAAAAACTGCTTTCCCTAGCTTGCATAAGTATAACCCCGCACCTTATAAAAACTGCAATTTCTCTTCAGTTTCATTCAGTTTTTTATTGTGATTTTGACAAACAATAATATGTTACATTTAGCGGGAGTTGAAAAATTCTGGCTTTTCACGTGGTATGTTTGGGAGTTACGGCAATCGCAAAGAAAATATCAAGATCGGACCATCTCATTCGGAATTGTTTCCAAGATCCAGAGTCTTATGGTACAACAATCCGACCTGGGCGTCCGCCGAAGGTTACAAGTCGCGATCGAAAGCGAATAATAAACGTTCGTCCAATTATGTGCGTTCTTTGGCAGAAATTCTGAACGTATTAAATCAAGATGTTTCGGTTTCGACGGTTTTGCGTACTATAAAATGCAGCGGAATAATCGTCCGAAGCAAAATGGAGCCTGTTCCATGTCTAACAGCAGCCCACAAGGAAAAAAGAGTGGAATTCGCTCATAAAAACATGAATCGTAATTGGAAAACCTTAAGTAACATAGCGTAAATTTATTCTTTTTTTTACAATTTCAAATGTCTTAATTTAATACAATATTTTTTTTTGTTTTAAGATTATTTTTTAGGGACGAAAAGTGCTGAATTCCAAAACGCAGTACTTCAGCATTACTGCTTAATCAAGCGTTCCAAAACGTAAACATATTACCATGATGCAATGCATATTTTTGCAAAACGCATTGTGAATGCATCAACTGCACAAACAAAAGAAAACAGAGCATCATGAATGATTATGATGCAAATGGCATTGGCATTTCAGTTTGAATATCCCACCAAATAAAATGGATTCATCGCCGTAAATTGTTGAAAACTATGGATATTACTAATCTTTTAGACATTATTGATGTTTAAAAACATGTACATACATATATACAATTTTGTCAACATCAAAGTCGTTCCAAAACGTTAAAAATTGCAAAGCGTAACTAATGCAAAGCAGCGCAAAAGTATCATAACTTCGCATCACAAAAGCAGTGTGCATTCATAATGCGCATATTTTGTTTTTTTGCGTTTTGGAATTCAACTAAGTTTAATCTTGATGGCTTTAATGGATATTGACACGATTTATAGAAGGAACCAAGGTTTTTTCAAAGAGGAACTTCGGCGGTGGAAGTTTTATGGTATGGAGGCTTTCTGCGCTCGCAGTAAGGTCACTTGCCTTCACCTCCAAAAAAAATGAATAGTGCATCCTACACCCAGCTGCTCGAAAAAAATTTGGTACCATATTTAAGGCGATATCGTCGGTTTCCTCATGATTTTCAGCCAGATTATGCAACGATTCACGTTAGTCAGTCGCCAAAGTTTCGAATGGTTTCAAGTCCAAAACAGCAGATTGATGGAGTGGCCGGCACATTCTCCGGATTGTAATCCGATAGAAAATCTTTGAGGAATCATTACACGCCAAGTGTATGCCCATAATCGGCATTTCGAAAACGTTGCCGAGCTCCGAGAATCAATTATGTATGCATGGAACTCTTTAGAGGATTCCATATTAAGTAAACTTGTTGAAAGTATGCCCAATAGAATTTTAAATATTATTGGAAAAATGGGCAATAAATACCATACTAATTTCTGTAAAAACAATTAGCCAAAATAAAACAAAATTATTGCTGGAAATCCGAAAAGAAAATATTGATTTTTTTTTTTTGCTCTAATTACTTGTTTATTCATGGCATAAAATGAAAAAATAATAAGGGTCCTGTATTCGTTTAGTTTCCTGTAAAAGGCCTTTTATACGGTGCGGTTATACGAGTGCAAGGTAAAAAGAACATGCCAGGGTTTCAAAGCCAGAACAGAAGCAAATATTCACACTACGGCAGATCTTGGAAAAAACCCATGAATATAAAATCGATACGCACCACCTTTTCATCGATTTTAAAGTTGCCTAGAATATCGTGTATAGAGACGAGGTTACAGAGCCATGTCTAGTCTTGGCATCCCTGCCAAGCTCGTCCGTTTGTGCAGAATGACGATGGAGAACTCTCGCTGCTCCATCAAAATCGGTAAGAACATCACCGAACCGTTCGATGTCAGGAAAGGTCTCTTAGACAAGGTGACGCGCTATCATGCGATCTCTTTAACATAGTACTTGAGAGAATTGTACGAAACTCGCAAGCCAACAGCGGAGGGGTGAATTCAAAAACGTCAAAAAACTGTGCAGTGTTGCGGCAACAGAACAGGGTTTCTGTTGCTGTTGCCTTGCTACTGCACTGTTGCTGTTGCTCTGCGCAATTTATTTTTACATTTATGAACGATTGTGTGGTAATGGTATGTACAATAGGAAAAAAATGATAATGTAGTAAAAATATTTACATATATTATATAAATAGAACATTTAAATTGTTATACTTTTACCTTTCATCCATTTTTCACTTGGAAAAAAACAAACAATAGCTCAAAAGAAAGAAAAGCAACAGCAAAACAACTGCTGCGCAGGTTGCTCTTCTTTGACGTTTGGTTGCGATGTTGCAAAAAAAAAAAAAACTTTATTTGAGCAATACTGCCAAAATGTTGCTTTTTTGAACTTGTTGTTTTAATGTTGCTGCAACACTGCATTTTTGAATTGAGCCACAATCTTTTACAAGTCTGTACAACTACTCGCTTATGCCGATGACATTGACATAATCGGAAGAACTCAGGGGGCCGTCAATGCGGCATTTACGAGTATTGAGATCGAGGCAGCAAAGATGGGTTTTGCGGTCAATGAAAGCAAAACAAAATCACCCTGATTGTCGTTGGCGTTTGTCGCTTTTCGGCGCTTGTCGTTTTATTCTTCAAATGTAGCACGAATCCATTTTCATAACTTTTTCACTGTGAAAGAGTTGTAGTAGTATTCTACATGACAAACAAATTGCTTAGTAATGTTTAACAGTCAGCAGGTCGTAGCTGTGAATAAAACGACAATCGTCAAAAAATGACAATCGTCGAAAAACGACAAACGCCAACGACAATAAGGGTGAATATATGCTGTCTACAAAAAAATGACACCCAACATCGGCGTCTTGGACAGAGCGCCACAATAGACAGATATAATTTTGAGGTAGTAAAGGATTTTGTCTACCTAACCTCTATGGTGAACTCCGCAAATGACATCAGTAGGGAGATCACACGGAGAATTACTCTTGCCAATCGTTGTTTCTATGGGCTAAAACGGCAATTGAGTAGCAAAGCCCTACCTCGAACTACTAAGGTAACTCTTTATAAGACACTTATCATCCTAGTCCTGCTGTATGGCGCAGAGGCATGGGCTTTGACAAAACCAGATGAGGATGCCCTTGGTTATTTCGAGAGAAAAGTTCTTCGAGCGATCTTTGGTCCCGTCTGCATAGACGGTGAGTGGGGGAGAAGGTACAATGCCGAACTATACGGCATATACAAAGACATCGACTTAGCCAGAAGAGGTCACATACAGAGACCAAGATGGCTGGGTCATGTAGAGCGGATGGAGCCCAACATTCCCGCCAAGAAAGTTTTAATCCACCCCGGATGGACGGCGCAGTAGAGGACGACCTCGCGGTAGGTGGCGAAAACAAGTGGAGGGTGACCTCAACCAACTTGGCGTGCGCAACTGGAGGCAGCTGGCTCGTAACCGTGCTGGCTGGAGAGGTTTGTTGGTTGAGACCCAGGTCCACCCCGGACTCTAGCGCCATCTAAGTAAGTATACGTTTGCAAGGCACTGTATATGTATGTATATATGATAATGTATGTATAGTATATGTTATTTAATTTTTACGCAGAAAGCTACATACCAGCAAAAACTTTAAAATCGTTACCAAAATTTAAGGCAAATCCCAACGAAATACGCATCGAATTTCTATGTCTTTCCCTACAAGCGACTTGAACATTTTTTTTTTTTGGTCGGCAACATAAAAGTCGATTTTCAGGTATTACAAATACATTCAAATTCAAATGTGCTGATCATTCGATTCGTATCGAAACGTCTCGTTAAAACCTCCCAAATATATTTGAATTAAATTTGATTATGTCTAAACATTAAAATAAAAAAAGAATTGGTAAGATATAGATGAATTAATTCCAAAGGGCCTAAAAACTTGTAAGTATTACACGTTACTGTAGCTCAACAAGAACTTGTATAGTTTCAATGTCGGCTGGTAATATAAATGTTCGGTCTGTCTTATCAATAATTTCCAAAAACATTTTAGACCATCACTTGGCACATCATTTTTAAGTTAAAAAGTGAGTTTTGAAAGAACAAGCTGACGAGAAGAGACGAATGTCGCTTGATCATTGATCTGGAACCCTATTTTGGGATACCACCTAACAAAAAAACAAAACAATGGGAAGTGAACAGCCTCGCTGAAAGCTGGGTCGATAACGATATCGATACCAAACCAAAGTAAGGCCGAAAAATTAAATTGAACTCAGCAAAGAAGACTTAAGGACTTAACTGGTTGATGGTAACTGAGCGCGCTGTTGCTCACTCAGTGTCATCTGGGTAAAATAAAATAATCAGATATATGCCGGCTTTGTGGAGAGTTTAAGATATTAAAAAACATTCTTTGTGTGTCCAAGGGTCGCAAGGAAAATACTCTATCTAACTCAATGAGCCCAACGGTAGCTATCAAGAGCATCAAACTAGCTTGTGGTCAACCATTGGACTACTACAATAGATCTTACAGGTTTCGGTGTATGTTTAGGGTCTTAGAATCGTATCGTATCGTATCGTAAAGATTCGGACCTCATACTTTACTTTCTGAGTTTACATTTTGTGACAGTAGTCATTAAATCGAGCTATACGAGTCAATAATTTTAGTTGTCTAATTTAGGAACATCGCTTAATTCTCAAACCTTATAATCAATATATAAATAAGTAATAACTGAGATTATGAATTATCATAATAGAACTAAGAACTTTTGTAGGCAGTTTCCTAGCAAAAATGGTAAAAAAATTGTTACGTCTAACGTTGGTTTTAATCTCTACAAAATTACAATTAGAAAAAGAAAAATCCTCTTTGATTAGTGCGCCTAGCTGGTTCAAGTTTCGAATCGGATAGAATAGAAGCAAAACAAAAAATTCGCACGCTCCCTCTCATCTTCCACTGGGCGGATCACACATCCGAGTACAATTGTCACAAGAAAACTTCTTTATTCCATTAGTTTGTTTGTGTACCGCATCCATTCGTGCAGAAAAAAAAAAAAAACAATGCACACAGTGGGTGCAAAAAGTGATGCTCTATGCCCTATATGGGCTATTTATCATAATGAAATTGAAATGCCCCAAGAGCAATATTTGACAAAGGAACCTAAATGCACTGCATAAGATCCATAGTTTCTAAAAATTGACAAACTATTCGATTTTGAATTTTAAGAAGAATTTCTTGACCACCCTGTTGTTGTTGACTCGAATTGACACGAGACAGAATTAGGAATTTGAAAATTGCAACAAACGTATCAAGCTATTGGCAAATTCGAAAAAGCATTACTTGTTTATGTATGCGAATTACAAAACATGCATTTCTAGAGGAGTTGGAAGTTAAGCAAGCCTTCATACAAAAATAAAATCTTTTGCTATGAATCAATTTTGGGCATAAAAACTTTAGTGATTTAGTTGATGTCAATCCTACATTGTGTTTGTTATTCAGAACTGATAAATTTATGTGAAAAAAACATTGCAATTGAACTGTGTTCCCTTAAAAAAAAAATGAACAGGAAGCATTAACAACACATATTCCTTTTATTTATATTTAGCAGTTCCTCTTTTTATGTAACGTTGATACGTGCCGGTGTAGATTACACACTTGATGAAATCTCCGATTGCATACCGGACATGCAAATTTCCTCGGCTTACCACACTCATATCGAAGATGACGACCTAAATTACCACGATGTTGATATGATTTTCCACAATGCTCACAGGCAAATCGATTACCAAACTTTCGTACATAACTAAAATAGCGCAGCATGAGAAAGATAAATGTTAGTTATAATTTATTTTTTTTAATAAATAGAAAGTCTTCTTGTTTGACTACCTTTCTTGAAAAGATAATTTATGTTCTGTTTCCACTTTTACTTGACATCGCGTTCTTAATTTCATTGTGTTCATATTTTTCTTAGATTGATAAACATTATCTGATGATTGAATATTGGATATATAGTATAGCTCATCAGTTTCCCAAAAGGGTTCTAACAAGTCTATTGGAAGAATCAAAATATTTTCAAATTCAATTGTAATTGATGAATCAAAGCAATAAATACAAAATTATGGTACTGAGCAGCATTTCGTTATGAATACTAATACATTAAAGATTGAAAAAATGAGAATAATAATCTCTACAAAGCAAAAAAAAAAAAAAAATTTAAATATATCATAGTAGGGCCACTACTTAGTTGAAAAATGTTATTTGAATTAATATTTAAAAATATATATATATATATTCTGCCTTAGTTTTGTCGCCATTGCATTCTCATGCTACAGGTGAACAATATAAGAATCTAAGAATTAACGGATCAGAGGTTAAATCTACAAATCGATCGTTTCGATATAGGCTCAGATAGGCAACTGTTTTCAGCTGTTTTTCACCTACGTCAAGCTTTATTATTTATATAACGGATCACAAACTAACCTCTTTAGAACTGAAAACATGTTTTCTGTTTCTTAAATACACTAAACCTTTCTGTCACAACTAAGCAGACGGCCAATAAAATAAAGGCCCAATTCAAAAATGCAGTGTTGCAGCAACATTAAAGCAACATTTTGGCAGTGCTGCTCAAATCAAGAGTTTTTTTTGCAACATCTGCGCAACCAAACATCAAAGAAGAGCAACCTGCGCAACAATTGTTTTGCTGTTGCTTTCCTTTGTTTTGAGCTCTTGTTTGTTTTTTCGAAGTGAGAAATGGATAAAAGGTAAACGTTTAACAATGTTAATGTTCTATTTATATAATGTATGTAAAGATTTTTACTACATTCTCCAATTTCTCCTATTGTACATACCATTACAACACAATCATTCATAAATGTAAAAATAAATTGCGCAGGGCAATAGCAACAGTGCAGTAGCAAGGTAACAGCAACAGAAACCCTGTTCTGTTGCCGCAACACTGCACAATTTTTTGACGTTTTTGAATTCACCCAAAGTTACAATACAAACTATCTGGGATAGATCGTTTGCTTCCCTCCTTCTGTTTTCAAATGGTTAGCATTCATCCTAACGCTTATAATCGGCTATCGGTAAGATATTCGAAAGAGAAAAGTTGCCGCATACACGGTATATTTTTAATTAAAAAATTGCCCTCTTTTAGTAATAACACATCTAAAGACATGCGTTCAGTTCAACTTAAGCAACAGCGACATTTGAAACCAATAAAAAAAAAATTAATTCTTTCGGTTTTTCAGACATTAAGTTCACCTTTCGTGTGAATTGCATTATGTGCGTAATAAATTCAAAGAGAAATAGACCATGTAGAGGTATCCCTCGAGAGCACTTTCAATATCAATTTTATTTTTCGGTGCCAATTAAGAGCGATAGTAAAAGCCAAAAAGTGATGTCATACAGACATATCCTAGATTTATTTCAATCAATTATACAATAAAAATGCGTTAAAAATGAAATGAAATGACATATCCTAGATATACCCTGGGAACAGTAAGTTAATAATCTGCGATGTCGGAAAAACTTATTATATCTCAAAAGCTATGAATACGAGGCACGATATTAAGGAATGAAAAAATAGCCCACACACACAAACACCAGCATTTTTTATCTTACGCTTCTTTATTCTTTACACAAGAGCGGATCATCTGCTCCCTAAATACCGTAGTTTCATACGTTTCGGCCTACATGGTCTCTTGTCGGCTGACAGATATCATATAACTTGCATCCATACAAGGGGCAGCTAAATCTTATCAGCTTACAAACTCTAGAAAAACGCGACCAAATTTCCGACATACTCTTCGTGCAGAAGTTGTTAGTCGGTACAATTGATTCCCCCGCTCTACTTCAAAAGATCTACCTTAACACTAACACTAGCAACCTTCGGTCTGTACCCCTCATTCGTCTCGATCTACACCGCACCAATTACGGTCTTTTTGACTCATACCCAGAATGTTGCGTTTTACCAATTAAGCGCAGAACCTCAGTCGATTTTTCCTCCTTATGAACCTTTGCTCCCCATGAACTTTCCCCTCACTTTCTTATTTTAAGTTTTCTCCTAAAGGACCCTTACTTTTAAGTCTAATCTTAGCTCAGTTATTTAAGTTAAAAAAAAAAGAAATATACATATACATGTGGCCACAAGGTAAAACAGCCTAAATCTAATTAAGACAAAATTGAGTTAAGGTTCCCAGAAGATGCTCTACAAGTACTTTATTGCCTATCATCATTATCGAGTTATAGGCAAAGGAACAAGACTAAAACTACAAATTCCCATACGTTTTCGGGAAAAGCGAAACTTGTTTTTGGATAATCTGTGAAAAACGACCTAGGCGGTTTTACCTTGTGGCCGCAGATATATAAATGCCTGTATTATTTCTCTGCTCTCCGAGATATTAGACCCCCGAATTTGAAACTCATTTATATAGTATATTATCACATTGCGTATTGTGTGTGTAACCACGATTTACTATATTCTCAAAAAATCCCAGCTGTTTTTTGTTTTACAGATATTACTCAAGTAATACAGAAGATATTAATCAACTTTTTGGGATCAGAGCTGATTCAAATGATGAAGTTAATCCATGCATTTCTAGTTTAATTTTCGACTCATAAGATTCCAAGAAGCTAGTAAGAGTATGCGAAGCTATGAAACGAATATCTAAATCTTAGTATCCAAATCTAAAGGTATGTACATTCACAGCTGAGGGAGCTGTGAATGCGAACAAGCGAATATTCGCAAATTTAACCATTTCATTCACAGCTACTTTTTTTTATCTGGTCGCAGCAATCCGCGTAAACGTAAAAAATGCATAAATAGCGTATCTTTAATTTAGAAGGTAACTTACATTCTTTCAATAAATTACCCACGAAGAACAAAACAAAAGAATTGTGAGGTTAAACTCTCGCGAATGTTTTGTTCGCGGGAATGTGGATTGCGTTCTACATGTGTGGAATGTGAATAAAAGTTGACAGTTCGCAATAAACATTCGCTTATTCGCGGAAAAATCGGAAAAATCGGAAAAATCGACAAAAAAAACGCTATTGATGCTGAAGGGTTTATGTAGAAGTAGACGAATTTCAACAAATAAAGAATTAACCACAACTTATGCGTAAAATTGATGTTGCATACAATCAATATTATAGCTTAAGCATTGCAAGAGGTAACGGGACATACACTAATACATGCATACATGCTTCGAAATACAATGACTATTTAAAAGCACGAACTATATCGAAGGATGATTTCGATTATGTCTTAAAAGCAAATTACATTAATACGATACATGTACGAGTACGAGTATGTACATAAAATGATGGATCAGCATCATCATCATCAAAATAGACTCAAGCGTTAGGCTTGGACAAATATAAGTGGCTTGTTTAATCCAACTATGGTGAAGAAACCTTTCGAAAATCTATCCATGGAATTATGGATGAATTGAAGCACGATATTTGTTCAGAATCAAGCAAGTCTGCAACATGTATGCACATTTTTGCTGAATAGGAGCATTCCATTTACTTAATAAAAGCGATAAGGTTGAAATCCTTTCAAGTATAACATTTTTATTATCTTTGTAATCAGCTATAAGGGTAATAATTTTATTTTCTAGGTTATAAAAAAAAAACTATAACCTTGTTTATTTCGGAAACTAAATTTAAATAAGATTTTTCTGCTTTAGTCTAGGTTTTATCGCATTATTCCAATCGCCGACGGAGTTCCACAAGCAAGTGCTCTTGGTCCGGTCTGGTTATAAATTATAATCGAAACATACCTCAATTAAGCACAGTTGTAACCGCATATTCGCGGACAATACGCCTATGCTGGCAAGCAATAATTGGATCAAGTTAGCAACTGAAAAGTTCCGCCGAGCTTTGGATAATATTTTAGAGTGGTCAAGTTTTACCGCATTGTGATCAACGAGATGAAATCAAGGCATTTTACCTTTAGTTACAACCTAAACGAGGAATGGCACTGCACTAGACGCAAAACTTAAATGGAAGCTGACATAAAAAAAAAAAAATAATAACCAACGAATTCGAGAATGGATTCAGATTGGCTACTTGAAAGAAATTTTAAGTAAAACATATACTCGTTTGTATATAACAAACTGCTTTTATGTAAGCAAGTGCTTAAAACCTACTGAATATGTGGTATTATGGGTATACGACAAAAATATTTCAAAATCTTTTGAAAACAAAGTGCTAAGAGAAACCGTAAATGCTCCATAGTATACTAAGAACAGTGATATCCACAGGGATCTTAGGAAAAGTCATACTACGTACATATATGTATGTATGTATCGGGAATGACAATTCAAGAGACTTTTTAACGCAATTTTTTTCTCCGATGGGTTTTTTCCATTTATTTTTTAAGGATACCTAATTTTTGTTTGGGGGGAAATTCCGAGGGAAAATTTATTCACAATAATAATACTGTCAATTTTATCACGTTTTAACTGAATGTAGTCACTCACTTTCTTCTTCCTATTTCGGCGAGGTTACTATCTGAATTCAAATTCACACTTCACTGCATTTCTACTGTGGGGTTCGCCTTTAAATGTATGTATGTATGTAGTCACAAAAGGGAGCGGTACGATTGACCGCAAACCAAAATCTCTAATAACGAATTCTCGCATTTTTTAAATAAATCCCGAATAACAAAATCTGGCATATTCAAAATTTCGCATATTCAAAATCTCGCATTTGAAAGTCTCACATTGTCAAAATCTCGCGCTCTGAAAGATAAAAATCTTGCAAATACAGGAGGATTTCGCATTATCAAAAGTCGGGAGTTACTCCTATTTCATAATGAAAATTAAAATTTATAAAGCATACGTGAAAATACCTATAGAGGAGCAAAGTAAATACCTACATAGCTAGTATAGATTTAGAATCTCGCATTGTAATAAAATATTTATTAATTCCCGATTGGTTTACACCACATGAGTATTGTTTTTGTAATTTTGACCAAAGGGGATGTGCTTAAATACAGTGCACTAGGAGAAAGATCAATTCATTCCTATTAAAGCTACTAAAAGTGGAAGAGGTATCACAGTAGTTCGTAGTTACATCCGTAATATCGATGGATATAGAATAAAAATAAAATAAAACCACTAAGAATGCGCCACTAATATGACTCACTTGTTTAAGGATATTTGAAGTTGTAAAGGTGTCTCATTACTCCTGCACTTTAGTATTAACATTATGTTAAAAATGCAATCATACCCTAAGACATACTATATGGTACCAAAAACTTTCCGTTTCCAGAATAAAACTTTTTAAAACCAACAAAGTGACCCGCTACCCGCTCCACCATGCAAATATATAGGTTACTAGATCGCATACTGCTTTATGAAACAACCGAAAATCTTGGTATTAGGAGCCCCACAAACCCCCAAAAGATGACGTCACATTTTACTGCGCATGCGCAAATAATTGGGCGTGCCCATTATCCAACCCGTATAATGAAAAATTATTTATTAATATTTACGGTTTTATGTACTAGATAATTTAGGAATTAAAAAAAAAAAAAGTAGATTCATAATAATTTTATAAACACAAGCTATTTACGTCATACACAAATAAAATATTGTATAATATGAATGGTCTTATTGCTATTGCAAGCTTTGCTATTACAAACTTTTAGTTTAGAAATGTTTGATTGATTGTCCTTAAAAGCAAATTGAATCGATAGATGATCCAATGCCCACTCTTACAAGAAGGTGAAGGATGCAATCGCCAGTGTCCTGTTTCTACTAGGTTTGAATACTTGTTTGCATAATGTCATGCAACAGCAGTATTGGGCGACAGATACATATGGCATGGTGTTAGCAACAGAACGGATTCAAATTAACTAGTTTGCCAATCTGCCAACGGAATGTCAAAGAATAAGGAATCTTATTCAGTTTGAAGACAAAATTTGGCAAAAATGACTAAATACTTGCGTATTAAGCAAACCCTATTGTCGATGGTTAAAAATGCATTCTGCAAAAAATACTTCCATCAAAAATTCATAGTCGCTACTCAGAAACAAAAAGTTGTTTCACGGTCGTACCTCTCGCAAGCGTCTGACAAACATCCGAGAGTATTGTTGTCTCGAAAAAGCTTCTCAAATCGCCGTTCGGATACGGCACTAAACTGTAGGTCCCTTCCATTCGTGTGAAAAATATAATGCACACAACATGAGTGGTTGCGAGAAGCTAGGCCCTGGCACTTAAGGAGCTGTTGCGCCAAATATTTATTTAGTTTACTTATAGATATGCTCAGAAAGACCCTTACGCGTTTCTGCTTGTATGTTTAAGATACGAGTATACTGGTAGATTACAAATGAAAACTGTAGTTAGTTGTACTTGATCCTTTTATGGGTTATAATACGGCTAAACACACTGAAAAAAAAGTCTATCTTTAACTAAGCTTATAGCCTTCTCTGGAACTTCATAGTACAGCATCAGAACATTTGTTTCGAGATAGCACGAAATGCAAAAATTTCCTGGTGCTCATACTTATGTAAACATTGAATAACTTTGACATTTGTCAACCTATTAACTTGAGTAGACATGTTTTTGAAACGTCAATTCAGTACAATTTTAACCATGAATCTCTTCACACAGAAACAACGCGCCGAAATAGTGACGCTGTACATTGAAAATAGTCGTTCAGTTGTGTTAACTCAATGTGCATATCGTCGAAAATATTGTGGCCAACAAACACCGTCTGACAACACTATTCGTCGTTTGGTGTCGAATTTTGTTGAGCACGGAACAGTGGGAGATCGTCGACATGCCGTTCATCAACTCCCAAGACGTTCCAATGAACTGATTGAAGCGGTAAGAGAGTGTTGCCGAGAACCGACATGTGTCGTATCGTCACCGCGCTTAGCATTTCGGCGCCAGTGGAACCACCTTGCATTTGTTTCCGTATAAAGTGCAATTGACTCAATATTGCCGACAGACCGTCCACGTCGCTTGGAATACGGGCAAACAGTCGCTGGACGTGTGCTGTCAAAAAAATGGCGACATTAACTGGCCACCAAAATCTCCAGATTTGACCCCACCGGACTTCTTTTTCTGGGGTTATTTAAAAAGCAAATTGTACGCAAGCAAGCCTCAGGCCATTGACGAGCTCAAGGCAAACATTTGTGCCGAAATCATCGCTATACCGCCCGAGATGCTTGAAAAAGTGATGAAAAACGCAACAAAAAGGCCACATTTTGCTTTGGTCAATAGAGGTGGCCACTTGATTGATGTTGTATTCAAAAACTAGTCCAAATAAATTGTAAATGACCAAATTAAATAAAAATACCTCATATATGGAAATCGGTTTTTTTTTTTTTTTTTTGAATATTCACATACCGATGTAAGAGATGGCGCACCCTGTACTTAGTGAGATCATAATTTACTACTTTAGTAGGAGTATGCACGAATTAAGTTAGTGTGGCTATCTGTACGGAAGTACAGACACACTCGGACTAGTAGAGGTTCATTGCAATGTCATGGACGTTTCCATTTGGTTACCCAGGGATGAATTAAACCAACAGCTTTTGATAAAGTGAAGGATGCTCATAACGCCTGAGGATGCCAGTTCTTCGAGGTCATCAAAGAAAGGAGCCCCTAGATCAAAAAAAAAAATAGATCAAGCAGTTTTTTTTTGTGCATAGGAAGTGAAGAATGGCTGTCTTCGTCTCTACAGCCCCTGCAGAAGTCGTTAGAAAAGAAGCCAAAAGTTTTAGCCTATCAGACAGTGTCCAATTAGGGCATCGATAACGCAGCTGATCTGTGATCGCTTTAGCATAACCAGTTCAGCACTACGTTTCTGATCCAGCTGAGGCCAGGTGTTTCAAAATATGACACGTTGAGCAATTTTCCCATCTGCAGTTGGTTCTGCTAACAACGGATTTACGAGGGCAATGTGAAAAGTTCTCGGCCTGACGTAGGGATAGCGTTCCAATCAGCACAAAATTTATGTTTCCTGCCTGGGTGCACTTCTTATTAGTTCGTATGACAAGTTTCAACTTGTCTCTCAAGTAGTTTGTTTACACGAATTTTTGCAGTAGACGTCTTGCGTGTTTTTCGTTAAAATGGATAAACTTGAATATCGTGCGGTCATAAAATTCTTCGTTTTGTATGGGTTAACACCTAAGGAAATTCATCCAAAGTTGAAAAAAGTTTAAAGCAGAGTACCCTGCTCCTTCCATGTCAACCGTTAAAAAGTGGGCAGCTGAATTTAAACGTGGTCGCACGTCCCTCGAAGATGACCCACGTGAAGGACGGCCTCAAACCGCAACCACACCCGAAACCATCGAAAAAGTGCATGATATCGTGTTGAACGATAAGCGAGTGAAGGTGAGTGAGATAGCTGGGGCTGTGTGTATATCGGAAGAGAGGATGCGAAATATCTTGCACAAAAACTTAGGGATGCGAAAGCTCTGAGCAAGATGGGTGCCGCATTTGGTGAATGCCGATCAAAGCCAAATGCGCAAACGATTTTCGCGGCAATCTTTGGACCGATTCAATAGGGATCCGACCGATTTTGTGCGGCGATTTGTCACCATGGATGAGACAAGGGTCCATCACTACACGCCAGAAACGAAACAGCAGTCGAAGCAGAGGGTTGAAGCCGGTGGTTCAGCGCCAAAGAAAGCGAAGTCGATCGCATCTGCCGGAAAGGTCATGGCCAGTGTGTTTTGGGATGCGAAAGGGATCCTGTTAATTTATTACCTTGAGAAAGGCAGAACAATTAGAGACGAATATTACTCCCAACTTCTTGACCAGCTGGGTGCCAAAATTCGCGAAAAGAGGCCTAGCTTGAAAAAAAAATCATCTTTCACCAGGACAATGCACCTGTACACAAGTGTGTGTTGGCGATGGGAAAACTGTGGGATTTGGTGTACGATTTGCTCGGCCATCCCCCCTATTCACCCTCATTGAAGTCAAGAGAGATTATGTAAAAAAAATAAAATCATTTTTTAAATGAAAATCGCAGTCTTTCATTGTCAGGCCAAGAACTTTTCACCTTGCTCTCGTGTATGTTCTACAAAATCATAATTTTGTCTTCTTCGCTAACATTTCTCTGAGCAGCGGGCGCCGTTGAGCAAGGGTTATGTCGGATTAATCCAAGTCCTACTTCACGGCTGAAACATAAGCTTTATTGAAAGCCGATAAAGATATTTCTTTGATATTTATTTCTTTGAAGTTAACTCGAATGGACTTCATTTGCTTAAAAGTAGCTGTCTAGAAGACGGGTGGCAATGGTGTAGTGGGTAGTGTTTTTGCTCGTTAACCAATGCACGCAGGTTCAAGCACCAGCGAGGAACAGCAGACAGCAAGTCACACCATTATAAAAGGAAAACACGAACTCGTACTATAGAAGTGTTTGCAACCACTGTACCAAAGAAGGATTACTGTTAGTACAATGGACCGCAACGACACTGGGTACACTGAGAAAACTAGTTTCGATTCGACTGCATCGCACCCTCTACATGCGATGTAAGATCATTTCTTCATTGACAGTCAGGCTGTGCTAAAGGCGCTTAGAGTCTTGTGTCGCTAAATCTGAAATCGTCTGGAATTGCCGCACAATACTTAATGCATTATGTACGCAGAACCGTGTCTGTTGGGACACTGCAATATAGAAGGTAATGAAAAGGCCGACGAGCTGGTCAAAAGAGGAGCAGAGCTCCCGCATAGGGACATAATCGGCAGCATTAAACCACCAAGGTGTGTAGCTAGGGAATTATTCGTGATAGAATCATAAACATGGTTAATTTAATATGGTCCAACTTAGATGGTCGTAAGATATCCACGGTCTTGTGGCTTGTGTTAGACCGCATAAAACTAGATAGATCAGGGCTAAGAACAGCGATAAGGATACTCTTCTCTGGCCATTGTCTTCTAAGGAAGCGTGCTATGAGACTAGGTTTATCATGAATGTTTGTGAGGTACTGCAATGACCTGCATGTCTCAAAAGATATAACACATATACTATGTGAATTCCAAGACATTGACAGGAGGCTAAAGTACCTTGGAAGGTTCGCTAGGTATCGCGATGGGCCCACCTTGGTGCCTAGTGCTTTATGATAACCTCATAACCCTACTCAAACTAACCTAACCTAACCTAAGACCATTTTTTCGCGAGTACCTAAACTATAAACCCTGTGAATCAACGAGTCAACTACTGTTGATTTGTATGAACTGAACTGCTCCTTGTTGCTTAAAAGCGTTTATTTTCGTAAATCTTGGGACGATTGTTCATGGGAAGTACTGAGCTAAATTATCACTGTTATCAATTATCACATGTTATCAATTGGTATCGTAAACCTTGATTTATGCCTGTTTTTGGCTTGGCTTGGCTACTAGCTAGTTAAGATCTTCAGTATTGGACACTGAAAATTTGAACAAACGACGAGAAGTCTATTTAAACTTATCGGTCGTCGTAACGAAACATAGAAAGCTTAGAGATGTTTTCATAAGCTTTTGGCTTTTGACTTGCATGTTTGGGATCATATCGAAACTTCAAAGTTAAGACCTCAATTACAGTATTCAAATGAAATTCGTCACAGTTCTACTTCAATACTCGTAACTGTCAGTTCTCAATTAGGATGCTATTTAAAGTTGAATTTTGTGAAAACATTTAGATATTTTCACTAATCTTTATATCACTATTATACTCGTAGAAGAATTCAAAAGGTATGGTGCCCTAAATCGAGACCGGCTACTGCAGAACTTAAACATACAAGGTCTATGGCCCCAAACTAAATAGAACTGTTATCTAATAAAATATGTACGAGGGGTGGCTGATAAGTTCTTGGCCTGAGATACTCAAAGAGTCATCTTTTCATTAGTGATAGCACTAACTGCGGCACTCTTTAGCACTCAATTGGTTATTATCTGTGGTAGACATTACCATATCAGGCGAAATCAGAAATTCTCGCAATTTTTAGCACCGCACCGTGATAAAAGAAGAAAGTTTTCGAAGTTTTCGAAGTTTTTAAGAAAGTTTTAAAGAAGTTTTCGAAGACATGTCATCGACTCTTCCGGATTATGGGCCTTAATACACCATGGTCAAAAAATGGGCTCGCTTATTTCAAATAAGGGCGATAGAGCTATGAAGACGACCCCCGAACAGGGCGTCCTGTGTCAGTGGTCACTGAAGAAAACGTCGGAAAAGTCCACAAATTTGTTCTGACCGACCGAAGAATAGTGACGAGTTGCACACCAGTAAAGCACGGATTGGAGGAATTTTGCACGAGCATTTATACATGAACAAAAATTGTGTGCGCTGGGTACCGAACATGCTCACACTATTCGACAAGCAAAAACGACTCGAGCGACCGAGCGACTTCTTCCTTTTTTCCAATTTGAAAAAGAATCTACGAGGCCGGAGATTTGTAGATGAGAACGAGATCAGGGCGGCCGTAGAGTCATTTTGTAGGCAAAGAAAAAGAATATTTTTTAGGACGTATTAAGGCACTGTATATGCCCGATGTGAGAGATGTATTTCACTCGAAGGAGGTTATATTGAGAAATTAAATTTATTAATCGGATATCTTAATGTGAATCTATCAGCCGCCCCTCGTACATACCTGCCCCTTCAACATCGCAATGAGTAGATTTTAAGTTGGCCTTTGCGTTATGTACAGGTTATGAATACATACACGTATGCATACTCGCAATCAAGTTCTTCTTCTTCCTTTTATCATCGAGGCTATGATCCGAAAACAAGGGATCATAACCCTCCCACTTCACCGCATTTCTACTGATCCGCCTATTTGTATACTCGCAATCAACAAACGTCGAAAAGCGAAAAACGCCGCCGGTAATCGGAGTGAATATCTAGTTTCCACCCTCATGCCCAACGTTCTCTTATTATGTGAAAAACATTGGCTTTATTTTCCAGACAACCTCAATTATTATTTATGTACATATGTACATATATATGTATATTGGCTAGGGCAATTCACGGTAATTTGTTTGTAATTGTGGGTGGATGTGGTAGCTCCTAAGTTCCAAACCCCTACGCCTAAAACAAACATCACCTCTTCTTTTTCAACTCACTTCACTTCGTGGATTTGTACTCTCCATATGTTCCATTAATGTACAAATCTACCAACTTTACTGCTTACGTGGGAGATCTTCAAAAAGCAGACCGTCAAATTTAAAGCGGTGACGAAAATTGTTTTAAAAATATTAAAATAGTAGTCACCCTGATTGTTGTTGGCGTTTGTCGCTTGTCATTTGTCATTTGGCTTGACGATTGTCATTTTATTCATAGCTACGACCTGCTGACCGTTAAACATTACTAAGCAATTTGTTTGTAGTGTAAAATAACACTACTCGTACAGCAACTCTTTCACTGTGAAAAAGTTATGAAAATGAATTCGTGCTACATCTGAAGAATGCATTATTTTTTTTTTTTTTACTCAGCAAGATGAATAATGGATAATTCGATCATCATCCCAACTGAAACATCTTGACTACGCTAACGATGTATGCTTAGACTCTCACAGAATTGTAGACCTCCACCAAATGACAGCAGATGTGGAGGGAGACAGGCGTCCTCGGGCTGAAAATTAATACGGCAAAAACTAAAATGAACAGCCTTGGAAAGCTCATCGGGTCAAATATGCATTTTTTGACAACCGGTAGAGTGAGGAGTGGATTTCCAGTATCTTGGAAGTATTATCTCGACCGATGGTCAAACAAAACTGGATATAGCTACTACCAGGATCGCCAAAGCAAAGCCCGTGTTGGGAATGTTCTCCAAAATTCAATGCAATGCAATCAGTTCGAACATTTTAAGGATTTTTCTGGCCCAACCGTATCTCTAACGACCACCTCTATCAGAGAACAGGTCGGGAACCAATAGGCACAACTATCCAATGACGGAAGTGGCAGTGGATTAATCACACGTTCCGAAAGAACGTGTGAACTATGGCAGTTCCATAGCTAATCATGCTATGCAATGGAACCCTTTAACCCAGGATAGCAGAATACCTTGCGGGCCGAGGAGAACGGTGCGCAGAACAGAGTCGGGAAGACACGGCAGTTGGGGAGAGCTGAGACACATTGCCAGAAACCGTACACAATGGTGCGTAAGCGTGGTAAAGGCCATAGGACCCACAAGGGGATAAAGTAAGCAAGATTAATAAGGCGACATAAATTGGTAGAACTCCTTACACCTACACCTTAAGCCACACGAGGCGTTTTTTGATGCGCCCCCTTTAGTACTATAATAGTTTGCGTGACACCACACACGTGCGCCGGACGATAGCATCGACTTTTGACGTCGACGTCGTTTTTCATGCATCGCTCGTGGTGGTTTTCTATTGAAACATATGGGGGTTGAAACACTAGCAGTAAAGCGAACAAGCATCGATTATTATTGGGTGGTAGATTGTCGGTTCAAGCACCAACCATACCCATTAAAGTTTTCTAGCAAGTAAGGAAATTGAATGATACGATTACACTCATATACCACCAAGAATAACTCAACACATACGCGAAGTTAATACTAGAAATCAGAACCGAATACAAAAATCACTACAAATTCGCTCCTATTAGTTCGGACACCACCCATGGAGTAAGCATGCACACAAACCTATTATCACTAATATAACTAAAATTCAAAAATACATTTTTCCTATCTCCTCTCTGGATTTCCAACTTACGGCGTGCAGTCACATTTTACGAGCAAACTTTGTTAGTTTGCAGAAGTTAATGAAACTTCTTCATGACGAGTGTTTTGTTTAGCTACACTATGAGAAACTGCAGTTCTCAGCCGAAAGGACTTACAAAGTGTTTCTTGTTATGGGAATCCCACACCCGGTACATACAGGGACATTTTTATACTTTTGAAAACAACTGGTACTTTATTGGTCAAATTAAGACCATCAGAACATACCATGGGGATATTCTTCGGGTAATCCCCTTATAAAAAAAAAAAAAATAACAATTTCGTCTGCATACTCTCAAACAGTTTTCAAAAGAAATAGGCCAAAGCTAAACAGTCCAGTGTTTTTGGGATTGCTTTGGAAAGAATTCCTACTTTAGGTTCGCAAAGCACTTACAAGACATAAGTTTAGTAAAAATAATATTCATGACTAGACCAACAGATCGAAGAACTATTTTCGGAATTCGAAAATATTGTCCGAGGTGGCGGTCCAGGCGAGATGTCCTCGAAAAATTAAGCCACACAAAAAAAAAAACACGCCTAATATATATACATATATGCCAATGACATGGTGGGCGAAGCTGTTCAACCTTGATCCAACGTTACCGTATTGAACTGGATGAAAAAAAAATATGCTCTAGAAATTCTAAAAATATACGAAGGGACGTTTTTAAGTTCGCGGAATGAGTAGGTAGGTCATTAGTGAGGGTAGTTTACTGAGATGTAACGAGTTCAGTGACTCATTATTAGCACAAATAGCAAGTTTTATTTTAAAAGAACCATTCGTTTTTGAACCATCGTCGACCAAGAAACTCAATCGAGAACGGAATGATATGGAGAAAATCGAGTAAATTCTCGTTCGTTTTTAGACCTCTGTAATGAAGACAAGGATAGAGTATTGAGTCGAATTGTTACTGGGGACGAAACTTGGGTTCATCATTATGAGCCTGAGTCCGAAACAAGACTCTATGCACAAGGTACAACACCACTGAGTTTAAGGTGTCAGTCTGCTGGAAAAAACATGGCGACCGTTTTTAGGCACTCAAAATGGGTCCTGTTGATAGATTATAAAGACAAAGGCGTCTCCATAATCGGAGAATAATAGCTTCAATCCTAGAGAATAAGGGGAAAATTAACAAAGGGGTCTTCCTTCTGCACGACAACGCGCCTGTTACAAGAATCGTGTTGCGTTGGCTACATTACATTTCATTGTAACATTTCAGCAGCTCTGCGCTTCTCGACAAATTACTTCTTCGTTTCCTGACTAGCTAGACATTTGATTATGACCGTTTGAATTTTTTTTAAGTTTCATAACCGTTAGTTTTTAACTTAAAAAAAAAAAAAATAATAATATATGTAAAAATGCTTAAAATACATTTTGTCAGACGATCGGGAGGTGGGACCGTGAAAAAACTTTTTGGTGTTTTCTTGGATTCGAACTTGGAACCTCATGTGCAGTGACAGACACACTAACCACTTACGCCACTGCTCCCACTTTAACTTTTTTAGTGAATGGATAAAGGCCGTATTTCTATTTTAAAAAAAATAAAGCCAAAGCTACTGCATTACTCATTGCTATGCCGCAATCACCGAAATTATTGAAATTTCAAATTCGTAACATTGCCAAAGCAATAAATATGTACCTCAAGAGCTCCGATATTGTGCCAACAAACAAGCGAAAAAGTTCTTGCAGAAATACCAGGAACAAACAGGACAACTATTCAGAAGGCTTTATTTTATTTATATAGAATTAACACAACGATTTCGGCAATTAAATTTAAAGGACTGACCAAAACTGTAGGTAGTGGTCAAAAGCTAGTGCATGCAATTACGTGAAAACACAAAGCTCTCACTTAGCCTAGGCCTAACAACTTCTATTCTTTACCTCCACATTGGTGACCGCTGGGTGCCTAGCACCTTGACCGAAATTGGGTAACCAACCCAATTCCTTTTTGGAAGGTCTTGGTGATAGCAGACGAGGGAAAAGAGTACTTTCTCACAAAAGCACTTCTCCGTATTCCAGTGGACGAATTTACTCGATGAAGCCAAAAAGGGCGTCTACAGTAAATACCTTACTCGAGAGGCTCCGACATATTCGAACTACAGGTCGGTAGGGAATTTCCATGGTTAGTTAGGACTTTAGAACAGAGATGTTGGCAGAGAAGCCCTTATCGGGCCAACGACAGCGGTAACACTCCCGTAGTTAACTACTGGCATCGGTGTACCCAGCCCCGCGTGCTAGGGGTAATCGTAAAGAATTGTCCCTCCACATTGGAGGTTTCGTGACAATTTTCAATTTAAACATTTAGTTCAATATTGGCATTACTATTATCGAACTCAAAAAAAAGTGATCTGCCAAACGGTTGGACGCATTTATGCCATATCTAAGTTCTGAAAGCTCACAATCTGAGAGAAAATCGAGTTTCATCGTTCTTCACTTATGGCTGATTACGGCCAAATGCGACTTTCGAATTATCTGAGTAGCTTAGTCAAGTACCATGTTTTTGACGAAAGATCGTATAACGATAACGGATTTGAGTCCGATCGAAAACAGTTAGACATATTTAAAATTGTTCTGTTGCAAAAGTAATGCAAAGCAGACCACGTGCAGCCGAACAATTAGCAAAGGCCCTAGACAGCTATAAAGCAGATATCACCGCCATCCAGGAAGTGCGGTGAAATGGGCCGGGCCATAAGATGAAAAACTGTGACATCTACTACGGTGATTGCAACAGAGACAACAAGCAGCGCTTATTCGGATGCAGATTTGTTATACGCGGCAGACTTAGGCAAGAAGTCTAACAGTGCCGTTAAAATCGTATTGGACGATTAGGATAGGAAAGGGGGACGTCTTTGGTAAGGCACCCTATGCCGCCAGCATCAAGACCCGAAGACCAGTGGCAACGCTGACAACATGCCATCAGAAACGCCGCGACTGATGTGCTGGGTCTCGCTTGCCCATCACCGCGAAACCCCTAGTTTGACTAAGAATGCCGGAGAGTATATGCAGCAAAACAAGAGCCATATAAAGCGGCGCTTCAAAGGAAGGCGAGAGCTGCTCGCGAGCTCTACGAGCAAAAGAGGCAGGAAGAACATCTGCTTCTCCAAAAGAAGAAGAAAGAGTATGAAGAAGCACGCAATCGAGAACATTGAGAGTTTATACCCCAGGAACAATGTTCGGAGGTTTTACCAAAAGTTAAAAAAACGTGTCAGAGAAGCAATACCCGTACAGAAACCTGTAGAGATGAAAGTGGAAACCTCGTAGCAGAATCGCAGTCGGTGCTGAGAATATGGCAAAAACGTTATGCAGGCATAACTGCGAAGAAGACCAACATCCCGCTGCCAAGCAGAATGAACCATTCAACATAGACGATAATAGTCAAAATTTCCGTCCACCTAACCAAAGCGAAGTGAGGATAGCAATATCCAAGCTGAAATCTAACAAGGCTGCTGGAGCTAACGGCTTACCGGCCGAACTTTTCAAGGCAGCTGGTGATGAATTGGTAGAGTGCATACATCAACTCATAAGATTTGATCAAACGAGTGCATGCGGCTGAATTCCTAAACGTCAAAATAATCTGCATCGTGAATGCATCACTGCCGTTGTGATGCGATGTTATGATGCTTTCGTTATGCGATGCTTTGACGATGCGTTGCAATCTTTGACGTTTTGGAACGATATGAATTAAAACAAAAACTGCTATCAAAACAAATTTTTTTTCTGGTAGCTTTTAGTAAATTGTACAAAATTTAGTATGTAATAAATAATTTAAAACAATAATTTCTTACGAATCTGGAGAGGACGCTTTCATTTTGTCGAAATAAAAAACAATAAAATGTCAAATGACATTTGCATCACATAAGTTCATGATGCGCTGTTTGCTTTTGTTTGCGCAGTAGATACATTCACGATGCGTTTTGGAACAGTGTACATAGCATCACCGCAAACTATTGACGTTTAGGAACGCTTGACTTTGTAGTACTGCGGCCGCAGAAGCGGCCAAATGGGTTTAGCGATAAACGAGTGCAAAACCAAGTAAAGGGTGAGCCAACAGATTGTGTGGATGTTGGCTGTCAATTACTGTCATTTACTGAATTCAATGTGGCCGATCTTTTTGACACATGTCAAGTAGAATCTTTGAAAATTTTAGTCATGGAGTCGTTTACCACGCAAGAACGCATTTTCGGTATCTTATATATTAATACGTTAACACGAAATTTATCGTACGCTTTTTAAGTATCTATTATAAAAGGAGCGGAATGAAACTTATATCATTCGTATGGTACTGTGCCATAGATGTGCAGAATAAAAAAAAAAATCATGAGCGTATGTTACCGTTAAGTTAGGTAAAATAAAGTGAACATACACACATGATTTCCCCATACAAAACGCTTTAACCAAATTAATGAAAGCACTTTGATCACGTTCATGGCTGTATAAGCTTGAAACCCTTAGCTTTCCCTGCACTGGACAATATTACAAATGAAAAGTTATGTAAACAAATGCATAGCGTTGTTTCTCTCGCTGTTTGTTTTCTCCCCCTCGGTCGAATTTCGACCATATGCGATACTAGTTCAATCTTATAATGAAAATAGGCGATCTGTAAAGGAACATTTCGTAAAATTCGTGATTTTTTCGGTCAACATAATCGCCCTATAGTGAGTTCGGAATTCGTGCAATGGTGAAGCGTTTTGAAGAAACTGGTTCGCTTTCGGGTCAAACTCCATATCAGCATGCTCGGTCACCACTGTGAGGGATAGTGTTCAAAACCAGCCAGGCACCTTAATTCCTCGCCGAAGTCAACAATTGGGCTTCACTTATGGCGCTTTACGGCGAATTTCAAAAGTTGATCTTCATTTGCCTATAAAAATCCAAATTACACAACAATTGAAACCTTTGGTCCATCTACGACGTCGTCGATTTGTTAAATGGATGCTGGATTGCCAGGACAATTTATCGTCGAATTTGATCTTTTCCGATGAAGTCCATTTTTGGATGGATTCAACAGTCATAGATAATCTTGACCTTCGGATAGTCGCTTGCAACAGAAGAACAGATGAACGATGTTGTGTTCCATTCATAATTGGACCGAACTTCATTAATCAATAAAGTTCTACATTGATTTCACAATAAATGTGTGTTTAATTTAATGAAAACGCCTTCACTAGCTGTTGGCTCACCCTTTATATGATGTCAACGAGAAGGGACAATCAACATCGACAAATTGGACAGAACGTTACAGTGGGCAGCTACAACTTCGATGACTTTGTCTTTCTTGGCTCTGCTATTAATTCTGACAATGATACCAGCGCATAAGTCAAACGAAAAATAACTCTTGCCCCATTGCTGTTTTTCTGGCTAATAAGGCAATTCAATAGTTAAGCCCTTCATCGCGTAAGTGTAGGTTGAATGAAGTGGCAGAAAAACACCGCTATCTTCTGTGACCAAAAAATACCATACAAAAGATCACATTGTAGGTCGAAATACTTTGCTTGCGTTCGCAGTGAACCCTCTTATCCCCACTTTACACCTTAAAAAAAAAAATAAATACGTGCTTCCGCTTTAAAATAATAGTCTCAGTGAAAGGTATTTACATATTTGGAATTGTATGCCTGTCTCCGAGCTCTTAATGCATCCCGAGTCTTAGACCATTAATCTTTCTCAGTCGTGTGCATGGTGTATGAAAAATTGTTACGATGTAATGTGGCCAGATTTCTTTGAACTGCTTCAAATAAAATAAACCTTTTTCTATATCCTATGTTCTGTGTTCTTCTATGATACTGAAGGCAAGGTTAATAGTATTTTGCATACTAAAGTGAAGAGCTTTGATAAATAATCTATCACCCTCGTTATTTACGTACCGGTCTTCAAAAATTTATCATTAAAAGGAGAATTTGTTTTCAAAAGCACTTAAAATTAAGCCTATACAATAATAAAAGTTGATAACTACATAAATATTCGCAATAAAATTAAATAAAAAGATATTAGTACTTACAAAACAGCTCTCATTCAGCAGTGTCTCATTAGGACGACTTTGCTTTTTATATCAATCGGTTACGATGATTTGAACAATATGAATCGTTGGAAGGTTTTTTTTTTAACAATCGCCATCTGTTGCTGTATAAACATTTTTCTTAATTTTACAATTTTCTCTAAAGAATGGGCCTAAATCACTAGAAAATTTCCCGATTTTTGTTTACTATTAAGAAAAATATACAATCTTTTACCAAAGTGTGAAATGTTGGCCCATTCTTCAATTATTATAAAAAAAAATTGTAAAAATTAAAAAAAAATATATATATACATACTCTACTATACTTTACCCGGATGACGGCGACCGATGTTTAACAAAAAAAAAAAAAAACAAAAAAAAAACAATTCCTGAAATCAACAACATATTCCACAGAATATTTTCTCAGAGAACATTTGAACATTTCGGATATGGACACGTAAGGAAAGGAGCAAGGAGGATAGAGCAAGGGGAAAATTTTGAACTAAATAATATAAAAAAAAAAAAATATAAGAAATATATATAATGTATAAAATAAACTTAAAAAATAAAAATAAATCTCATTTTGTTCTCCATCAACCGATACTGTTGAGTGGAGATATACTTACCTGTTTTTTGCTGATCAAAGAAGAAAAATTGCTCGATAAAGTCTTGGAAGCATGATGTGTGGTGGACACGGAACAGCCGAAGATTACCTCACTGTGAATAAAAATATTCACAGCTACAAAAAAAAAAAACTGCAACAGCGAACAGGAACAGCAGCAACTTTGACTTTTCTCGACTTGATTTTTTCTCTCTTGGAAGCTCACTTTATCACTGTTTATTTACTCTCTCATCAAATGCATGCAAATACACTTGAGGGAGAAATCACTTAAACACTTAAAAGGGTACCATAACAAGGAACCACACATTTTAACGTGTACCGAACGTAATATGAATCGTTTTTCTTTTTCAACCGTTTAAAACCCGCCACGAAACGCGCTTAAAAACTCTAAATGCTTAAAGTTCTTAATTTTTGAAAGCTTTAAAAGCTCCTTTTTCTGTTCTACTAAAATTTCTAATTTGTGTACAGTAATGAATAAAAAAAAAACATAATCTTAACTAAAAATAGATTTCAAGTAAAAAAAAAATAGTCCCGTCAACCAAAAGCATAAATATTATATAAAAAATGAATGTTAAAAAAAATATTTATATAGAGAAAGTATATATAAATGCATGCGTATTTCTTTCATAAAAACTAAAAAACGTGTTTGTCTATAGTAAAAATCATATAAAAAATATAACATAGCAAAAAAAAAACTTATTTTCTTGTGTATTGTCGAAGAGGCCAACGTTTCATCTTTGGAAACATTTTTTTCTTTTCTTTTCATTCTGTTCTACATTTTACAAGTAATTCTCTTCTTTTTTACCTTCTTCGAGTTAAATATAAATTTTACACTTATAAAGAGATTTTTCAAATGTTTTTCTTTTTAAAAAATATTTCTTTTCAAAGCAAATGCGACGTTTTTGTAAGTACTGTTGTTATGTTACTGATTATGAGATTAATATTCGCAAATTTCTCTCAAGTTGCTTGATTGTTTTTGGATATTTCTTTTTTTTTTAAGGATTAGTAATTTAAATACAAAAATAAATCGTATGTATATATGTATATATAGATAAAATGTTTCAACAAAAAAAAATATAGAAAATAAAATAGTTAAGTTTAGTTTTCACCAATCTCAAATGTTTTCAATAAAAAAGAGAGCAAGTAAGTAAAATGCTAATGCTAATCACATGGAAGAAGGTAAAAGCGTTTTGTTTTTTTTTTATTATATATGTATTGCAGTATTCTCCACTTCCAGTTGATTAACATTTGGCAAATGGTTTTTTTTTTTTAATTCATAACAAAATGCTACACAAACACCAAAAATTACCAAAATCAATAAGTATTTACTTTCAAAATGTTTCTTGCAAAATAGTCGAAATTTAACTGAGATGGAAGGGATTTTAGATATTTTTAAACATTCTTTCGGTTTTCTACGTAAATTTGTAGTACCTCTCCAAAAGATTTCCACAGTTTCAGGCCCGTCTTACCAAGTGGGTCAGCAGTGAAAATTTGGCTTCGCTTTCAATTATTAAAAACTTCTTAGCATTCCTTTATTATGCGTCTATAATAAATGGTCGGCATTTATTCATAAGTATTTCTGAGTATTCACAAGTATTCTTCACACAAAACTCTCCAATTTCAGTTAAATTTCATAGCTATGGAGCACGACTAATAAAAAAAAAAAGGGAGCACACATCTCTTCTCTCTTTTGTCGTACAATTGGAAACAATTTGTTTTGTTTTTTGCAAGGCAAACACAATACTTTTCAAACTAAATACAAACAAAATAATAAAGAAAATAAAAATTCTACAAAATTTCTAAGATTATTCTTCATTTTTCAAGATTAAATAATTTTTTTTTTTGTAAATTTTATCTGTCGTGCTCATTTCGCTTTTATCAATTTGACTTGTTTTTTTTTTTGTGTCAAAATGGAATAAATTTTTTAACCTACCTTGTGGATCCCGTTGCTGTGCTTCTTGTGCGGCCATAAATACTTCATCCTGAGATCTGTCGACTTGCCATTGTGCATATCCTAATAGAGATAAACAAAAAAAATAAAATTTAGAAAACAAATAATGTGAGCGGTATTTATTGTAAGACTATACCTTGACTAGATCCTTCACCGCCATGACTGGGACCAGCATTATGATCTAAGTCTTCGAGACCCATTTCTTCATCGTCCAATGTTAAATCTTCAACAGTTTCATCATTACCATCGTCATCATATTCACTTTTTGGTTCGATAACGATTTCTTCTTTGCCAGTTGATGATGAACCACCATCATGATGATGATGTTTTGAACGTTTATGATTTTGTTTCTCTTTGATAATCATTTCTTTGTCAGTTGAATCGGCGGCATTTTCATCTTGGATATTTTCAGCAGCTGTAGCGGCGGCATTCATGGCATCGGTATTTCCCATTTTCACACTTTCAGTCTTTTTGGTAACATTTGCGGTTATTATATTTGCTGCGGTCGCTGCTGTTGCTAGGGATGATGTTGTTGCTGCAACATTCGAGGCAATAGTGCCAGCGATTGTTGATGTTTGACCAGCACCTCCTTGGACACTACCACCGACAACTGGTACCATTGCGGTAATTGTTCCAGTTGCATTTGTTGTTGGAACTATTGATGATGTACCAGCTTGGATGATTTGTGAAGAGTTTGAATTATCATGATTATCTGTTAAGGAAAAAAGAAAGGAAATGAACATGAGTAACTTGGTTCAATTTTAGGGAAATAGTGGAATTCTTTAAGTGAAACTTCTGTGTTAGCACATTCTCACATCTATTGTAAGTGCTACCTTTCGTAGATGAATCAGACATAAATGATATAACGGGTATCACCTCAGTTTTGGCTGACACTGCTGGTACTGACAACATATAGCCAAAGCCAGGGATGCATTTAACTGATTCGAAAGTTTGCGGATATGCGAGGATGGCTCAACCTTTCGATGACACAAATAACAAGAGATGTAAACAAACTCTGAAAATTATGATTTCCAAACTCCGGAATGGAGTGTAACTTCACGAGGAAGAAAGCAATTAGAGCTATAGGATAGAAAAACATACACGCGCAACCTTATTAGCTTGACTACTTTACAGAAGTCTGTAACGGCCGTCGACTAGCGACAATACTTTTGCCTAAAAGATAACGTTTTTTATGTTACAAGCAGAGATATAATTGCACTTGTAAAATATAATATTTTTGTCGGTAGATGCTTCGGACGGCGATACATTTGTTTAGAAGAAGACAGCCATGTTTTTTTGTATTCTGTTGTTCTTTTGTAAGCGTATATAGCCATAACAAGAACGAATTTGTACATTTGTGCATCTAAATACACCAGAAGTAGCCAGTTACAGCAAAAAGCGGATAAGCCAGATACTCAGCACAAAATGTCAATGATATGTTAGAATCCAGGGTTGCATCACCATAAAAAAAAAAAAAAAAAAAAAAAAAAACACTACTATCGTGTCGTATTCAGACAGTCATACGAGTAGTTCGCCCCAAAAAACGGTGTTTGGACCAAATCGAATTTGGGTAAAAATGAATACTGTAGAAACATAATGTCGTACTATGGACACGTCAAAAACTGTTTCTATTCCTTCTCGTCGTTTTGTGTTCTTTGGTGTCGCAGAACACGACACTGCTAATAAATTAATCTTGAAACTATAAAATAATCCTCTTTTATTTCCAACAACTACATAAAGCAACACACCCACTTTTGTCTTTTTAGAGTCTTGGGCCCTATTGTAACAACAACTTTTCACTGGGCCCAACAACTTATCACTTATCATTTAGTAATATAATAATTTTTTATCAATTACTGTTGCACCAATAATAAATTTGAAAAGAACTTATCTGAGTGGTGAAAAGTGAATAGTGTGCAACTTTTCAGATTAGCGTTAGAGAGTGTCTGATAAATATTCAATTGAAGAGTGATAAGCTTAGCAAATTAGACAATTATCTCCTATTTATGTTTCGCCAAATTATTGTGCTCATCACTTATAAGATATGTTGATAATAATTTAATCAGAATTTGGCTAAGAAAAAATTGTTTTTGCAAATTGATTTTCAAAACAGTCGGACGTGTTTATTTAAAGTGATTAAATGATTTAAAATATTTCGTTTCGAGACCATATTTTAACAATATTCTGACAATGGATGTGTTTCGGTGAGACGTCGATTTCTCAGTGAAGTAAGATTTAGCACGGAGTACAACAACAAAAAGTGACTGGCAACCACTTTATTTATTTTTTTCTCCAGTCAGAACAGAGTTGGGATGTTTAGTTTGCACTACTCAAGTTCAGAGGGGGCTGAAAAGAGCTTTATCATTCCTTTTGATTCAAGCTGAATGATTCAATAGTAGCCGCGTTTTGTTTTCCCCGTGAACTGAACTATTTCATCTCAAAATAAAAATAAAAAGCTCCTGGTTCACCTAGAAATTTCATTTTAAGCCAGATTGAATGGGGATCGTTTTGTGGAGAAGCTTTCACTTTGCTTTGCATAATTCTAACCAAAACGCACCAATTATCACTAAGCAGACAAGTGATAATTTGAAAAATGATGATTGAGTGAGATCAAAAATGCTGTCGTACAACAACGTTTATCACTTACAATTAGCAAACAAATATTTATTTGATTATTTGCTAACTGATATGTGATAAGCTGCTGGTGCAATAGGGCCCTCCTATACTCTCAAGAAGAATGCACTACTTTAAGAAGTTTCACTTAAGCGTTAACGTACTCCTTCTATTCTACTTGAAATTGAATCCAAAAAAAAATAAATAAAAAATACTAACCGGCCAAAACATTTTCGATGCTCCTGCGTCGAACTTTTTTCCGCCTCCTTGATGTTGGACTAGATGAACCCTCTCTGGAACCCGATAGATCTTGTGAGTCAATTGATGATGGCCCAATGCGTGAACGTTTTGTTTGCTCCAATGTGTAACCAGCAGACGCACTACCAGTCATCAATTTGCCAGGTACACTTATATGCTTGTGTTGTTGTTGTTCGGCAGAGGATTTCTGTTGTTGTTGACTACCACCAACGCCGACACCACCAAGACCACAACCGCTGCCACTACCGGTACGATTGTCTGACAAACCTTTAATTTGTAAAGATTCGGCAGCCTTCAGCAAGGCAGCTAACTGATCTTGCGATATATTCACTTCACCACGATACATATAGTCCATCATGGCTCGAAGCTCTTGATATTTAACATCCTTGAGAATAAATATCGGATGCTTATCGTATTGTTCCGATAAAAGAGTCTGCAAAGAGAAAATTCAAAAGTTAGTCCCTGAACGAATCACATGGATGTTTTTTGTTTGTGTACTTACAGCAAAATAAGGACTGCATGCCGATAATACCACTTTGTGTGCCTTTAGGAATTTTCCCTCGGCTGCGAGCGTACAATCTACCAATGTCTCATTCTCCAATAGTGTATCAAACACACTGATAAGTGTACTTTGGTGGTTGTTCCACCGCAGGCAAAACTGTTGGTCGTCATCCATATTTTCTTTAAAAGGAGGCGTTGGGGGATTTTAAAGAAAATTACGTTTCCAAAAATGTAAAATTCATTCAAACGGAGTTATTCGCAGCGTTTTCCAAACAAAAACAGTTGCTATGTAGCTTAGTGTATGTAGATCTTATTATTTGGTGGTCAGGTTACTTTTTTGAGTCGTGCGTCTGTAAAGAGATAAAAGAAAGAAAAATATTTAGTCTTTGAAGAAAAACTGTTTTTTTTGTGATTTGTTGTGTTTTCTTTTGATTTTCCTGTGCTCATTTTTCTGTTATGGAAATATATTTGCAAAGCATAGCTCGTAAATATGAACAAAGTCTAAAATCTAACAAAACAACATTAATGTGAGGGTTCCTCTATCAAACTTGAAACGAAATACTAGTATCAATGCTGAGCTATTTGATATAGAAAGTGATACTATACTTAAGACACCAATGTAGACACATAGTTCAGCCCTACATACGAGTGTAAAGGGATCTGTTCTTTTTGTAAATTTTCGATTAGAATGCAGTCATGGACCCCTTCTCAATGAAGTTATTGTTAATCGACAGAATACATATGTATATCGAACAGATATCACTTGAATTTCGTTTCTGCAGCTTCAGAAGTAGTCAGTGTGTATTGAACAATCACACATGCGTCTATTGCTTAGACCGTTCTTAATAATACGATTCGAGTAATCGATCATCAACTATGCAAGAGCTCAAACAAAAAAAAAAAAAAAACAAAAAAAAAAAAAACAAAAAAAAAAAAAACAAAATCTTGATAAAGCTCCAATCTGGCACAAAAACTGTGTAGAATCATGGAACATTCCATGAAAAATGATCCAATCTATCTAACGGTGGAATGAGTTATATTAATTTCTGTTATTTTGAATTTTCATCGAACAATTGAAAAAGTTAAAACAAGAACAAATAAATGCAAATGTTTTTTTTTTATCTTTAAACCTGAATAAGGATACTTGATTTTCAAGTGATACAAGACAAACGTGAAGATTCGGTGGAAAAACTGGACAAACCATAAGATTTCAAATTTATCTACTAATCTAATTATCTCGCGCCATTTTATTATTTCAGAAGTAAAGTGTGCATTTAATCACCAGTATAACCCGATTAAGCATTACGAACTTGAATACAAGCACGATTTTCTTCAAACACGATCAAAAAGAAGATCTTTTATGTTTTGGTTGTTGTATTTGATAACACAATGGAGCGCCATCTAGTAGATGGTTGAATGGCACCTACTTCAAACAATCCTTTCAAAACACTTTCAAGGAGAACAAGTAGATATCGTAAAACATTGTTTTTGGCTGGTGCTTTGGTGTCCGAAGACAAGATCTTTGTGTCGGTTGTTGTATTTGATAAAAAAGGACACAGCGCCATCTAGTGGGTTGCTGAAGGATTGTCAGAGTTGTATTGAAGAAGGATTTGCTTCTTTTTTTTTTGCTACATACATATTTCATAGATAACGAGAGTTCATCATGTAGAGGTGTGAAAAAAATGTATAAAAAAAGAGAGAGGGAATAAACAACTAGCAGAAAGAAATGCATTTCTATACGCCACGTAATTGTACTTATAGAACCATCTTTTGTAAGCGATATTTCCTCGAAAAGATACTAGATAAAGGTAATGAGCATTCGGATACTTCACTTTTTATTTATTCGAACAGAAAAAACGATGAAATATAAGAAAAGAAGAAAATATTCAAAAAATAACTCCTGCATCCCGAAATTTGGCGGAATCATTTTCACCCCGTCGACATGTAGTGTTTTCTTCTTTTTTTTTTTTTGATTTTGTGAGGAGACCAAGAAATGAATACAGCCGCAATAATATAAAAAATAACAACTAAAAATCGCTTGTTACCTTGAATCAAAATTTTACACCAAAAACACAAAAAATGCCGATTGCCTTTGTGATAACTTTCTTTCGTATCTTTACACACTTTCAACGAAAAATTAACTAAAACTAAAATAAAATGTATCTCCAAAAACAAAACAAAAATAAAACTTGCAATCACTTTCACGATCATCCGTAGACTGACGACAAACAGAAACAAGTTTCCCATTTTTTTTTTTTTTTTTTTACATATAATTTCGTCCCTTTACCGTTTTGGTGTACTTTCTTTCTACCTGCTTTCTCGTTAATGATATGGAAAAGCCCATGCGGCGTCCCTTTCTAAAATTATCCCCAGAGACCTTTTTTTCTATTTGTGTGTGTGCGCATGCGTTACCCCAAGTCGTAAAAATGGCAGTGTTTTCGAGAATTTCATATTAATTGTTTTATTTTCCTTTTGATCCTTTTATCTGAGAACTAAACACAGTGCACAGAGTGTGAATGGAAATATTTGTATTTAAGATATCTTTTGTAGCAATTTAGTCTGGATCGACTAATTTCTTTTTAACGAAAACGTCTGGAGTGAATAGAATAATTGTAAAAGTGAAATTCCATATTTTCGCTCTTCTACTGAACGATAGTATTGAGTTGTAGTGGAAAACCAACACAAATGCTTATCAATCGAAAGACACATTATGGATGGATGGATAGATTTTTTTTTCGATAAAAAGATAAGGGCATCCATGAACGTTTTAAGAAATAAAATTTTAGAAAATAGAAAAATATATAAATAGGATCAACTCTTTGGTAAAATAGTGAGTAATAGGTAAAATGGTTGAAAAAATTATTTTTTTATATTTAAAAACTTTTTACTTCAATACTTGTAACCGAAATTTCATTACGTACATAGGTACTGCTTCGAGTTAGTAGAACGTAGAATATGTGAAAGAAAAGAAAATACTCATTTAGCAGTTCCCTCAGCGAATCGAAATCTGTTCACGTGAATTTCACTTACAAGAAAACTAATGACTTGCCAATTTTCCTAAACTCGGCCCGAATACCTTTTGCAAACGAGGCCAAATACCTGGAAATGACACTCGACGCAAGACTGAAATGGAATTCGCACGTGAAAATGAAACGTTAAGAACTCGAAATCAAATATAGAGAAATGTACTGGTTACTCGGAAAACATTCCCAGCTCAGTACTGAGAACAAACTGCTTTTATACAAGCAAGTGCTAAAGCCGGGGTGGACCTACGGTACACAACTTTGGGGTTGTACCAAGAAAACAAATGCAAATATTTTACAAGCTTTTCAAAATAAAGTGCTAAGAGAAATTGTCCAAGCACCGTGGTATAGTAGAAACGACAATATCCACAGGGATCTCGGAATTCCGACAATCGAAACTGAAACTAGAAGCGTGCGAGAAAGCACAGAAACCGACTAATCGGACATGTCAACAATACAGTCCTACAAATTTTGGATGAGAGCAATTTATTGCGCCGACTACAAAGGACGAAACCTTTCGACTTGGCGAGATAATGATTAACCGCGTCTAGATTGCGGAATATGCAGGATCCTTCAGTAGAAAGTTATACTTAGTTGCGGTATCTAACAAATTTATATCAAAGGGTGGTGTTTTTTTAGTCAGTAAGAATCTGACACTACTATGAGCACGCGCTTGCTATTCTCATATATTCTCATAGTGTCTATGGAAGATTTTTCACCTACCCTCGGAAAAAAAAAAATAAAAAAAAAAAAATAAAAATTTAGCAGTTGGCAATTCTATCACAAATTGTACATTCAGAACATCTTTCGAAACATCTTCGAAGGAAAGAAATATCGAAAAATTGAAACAACTTTCATAACAATTGCAAAGTGATAAGTAAAAAGTTGCGAGGTTCTTATGTCGAACTGGGCCTGCAACAGTCAGTCTCGTTTGAGATTCAGAATATAAGTGCTCGGTAGTCAATATCTCCAGCAAATTGTGCATTATCACATTGTTTTGAACAACAAATTTAGTCGCTCTTAATGATAATAACTTTGTAAAATTAAAACATTCTTGAGACTGGTTATATTGAGAACGATACCAAAATTAAGGTTTCTTACTGAATAGATCCCCAAAATAAAAGATTTCATAAGAATCATCTAGGTTGAGTCAATAAAAGTCTGCACCTTTCCTCAATTCCAAACACAAAACTTCCCTCACGTTTTTATAAACTTCAAAATTTTCCATGTTACCCACACTACCTGCAATGTCTAACTTTACTACACAAAGCTAAACGGTGGGCAGATGTATACGAGAGCGAGTAATAGCAATGTGAACATATTTCTGCTAACATGCACGCGATTATTGTGTTGTGCTATTAAACAGAAGGTTCAGGGTTCAGAATGAATATCAGGTATGTCAAATAGCTTCTCAAAAACTAGCCACCCAATACGACATAAAACTAAAGATGCAGGGTACAAGAAGCTAGGCCGGCCCTGGGCCGAACAGCTATTGCCAACTAGGTATACCTATTCATGAGATTTGAGATTGCCAGAATTTTTTGTTTTTGGTGTAAAGTAAATCTTTTTCGTCAGAGGCTTTCGTTTGTTTAAAATACAAGCGGCATTTTAAAGTTTAAACAACATTTTAATTGAAGCATTTGCTAGAGCATATCTCTATAAAAGCAAGCAATTACTTAAACTTTATTCATGCAGTCGATAAGTTCCCTGGTACATATGTATACCTAAATTACTTAGCAAATGTTAGCATAGTGAAAGGGCAACTTAAAAGACCATTGCTTACTTTATTCATAATTTGAAAAGGACTTTAATTAAAGCATAAGCTAGAATATCCAAGGATAAAGTAATAAAAATGAGTAAACTTTATTCATTATACACACATACATACATATGTACTATGCTGCAACATTTGGAGTGTGCCAAATTTGAAGCAATTGTCCAGTTATAGATCATTAGTGATAAAGTTTTTGATCTATACTATCGTACCTATCAAAAGGTAATTTTACTAAAGCAACTATTTACCATGAAAACTCTAAATCACTTAAAACATCATTTAACTTAATTCTCTATATCCACAAATAGACACGACTACACGAGCCATATAAAATTTTTACAAAATTTATAAACTTTGTCAATTAAAAAAAAAATAATGATTTATGAAAAAATTACAAATGCATGCATGTGCGCATGCAGCAGTCAGCAACTAACACGATCTTGTGTTCCGTGGAACATAAAAGTTATATCTAATAGCCCCAGTACACTTAAGTGTTTCTATGCAAGTTGAAATAATTTTCCCATTAAATGTTCCACACGAGCGTTGCACAAAAATGCTATTTTTCAGCAAAGCACACATAAACATTTTTCTCGTTTTATTTGAGAAACAAAGGTGAGGGTGGCATCACGGTTGCTGTGCTCCTCTCTATGTGCATTTTTAATAGCCCGCTGCTTGTGCATATGCATATGTGTACCTGCTGCTGCCGTTGCTACTGCAAACAACATCATTTTTAATAAATTTTTTGTCGTATTTTCATCTCGGGAGAAGTAGAAAAAGATGAATAAGCTTGAATGGGAGGAGAGAGAGGAAGAAAAAGAAAAAGAAAAAGAAAAAGAAAAAAAAAAAAAAAAAACCATAAATTTAAAGCTTTATTTGTTTTTTGCACCGGTAATTTCTGAAGGTCAAGTTCATATTTTATCGACGATTGTTAGAGTATCTAGATACATACAAACACAATGTATCTGAGACCGTATGGTGTGGAGATGTGCATCTCTCAAAAAACCGATCAAACTGGAAATTCCAATTTCATATGTGGGTATCTAGGTACCCCTATACGTTCCTCTTCTTTGTCACACTATACCGGTTTGTTGTAAAAGAAAAAAAAAAAAATTCGCCGAACTCGTTTTCCCCCTGAGTACCCAAAACAACAAAGTGAAGCATTAAATCCCCTTTTTCTGAACGCACAAAGAGGGAAGGAAAAACTTAAATTAGCAAGGGTACCCTCTAATTCAATTTGGAGTTTCCTGTCATCCCATCTGCCTGCGATTGTCGGTCGGTAATGTAAAAATGCACCACACAGGCACACTATTGCGGTGGCTATTCAAATTTTTCGATGAACGCAGCAGATATACACGACGATGAGACAAACGATCAATAAAATGGAAAAAGAAACCCCAGCTGGGAGGATTTTCTTTTTTTCTGTTTTGGGTTTTACCCAAACCCTAGGTAGTCCAACAATAGAGTACATAACTAGGTAACGGCAACTATAGTTGCACAGGGGGATAATGCGAATGCAGGCAGAGAACAACAACACTAAAAAGTGAGGATACATTTCCCACATCTCGCATAGCACACACCACCAGGCTCTGCTCTACCCGAAGCCAATATGTAATTATGTAGCTGAACACATGCGCTTTAAAACGCACGCATAATATAAATAGATACGATTGGTGTTTGTGTAAATTAAGTACATACTGTACATGGATGTGTTGGGGTGGCTCACGAAGAGATCGATCCCTTTTTTGTATACCCCCTCTCTCTCTCTCTTGGGTTGTTGTATTCACCTACACAAAAAGTGTACACAGTCAGCCAGCAGCAGAGACAAAGGGATTTTTGATCCTTACTCTATGTGTGTATATCCTTTCAAAAGAAAGGACCTCCCGATATACAGCGTAGATGTTTATGTATACGTGAGGAAGGAGTATACATAGTTTTCCCTCCTTAATCCCCAAAACCAAACGTTGGCAGGCAACGCCAAAACATAAGGGTGTCGTGTTCAGCAGGGGTGGATGATATACACACAGAACAGCAATAAGGATACGAATTTGAAATTTGGCAAAGTGGAGGGAAGATCCACACATAGGCCTTTGGGTTCGTACATATGTTTTACACGAATTGATAGATGATCTAATCCTTTTACCATTGACAGAGTTTGTATATAGTAGGTGGTAGCTACCAACAAGGGTTGTTCTTAAGCGTGTGCACCCACATAGAGAAATTGGAGACAGAAAAGCCAAGCCATAAGCTGGGGAAGGAAGGAAAAAAAAAATGATCCCTAGCTACCGCGCAATTTCCCTCAAAAAAGAGAGAGAGAGAGAGAGCACTATTCTACTACCCAGAGAGTGGCGGTGGTGGGTGGAGGAAATACAAAAATCGATATTAGCATGGGCGAGAGACAAGAAAATCAAGTTTTACTTCACGTACGAACCGAGATCATAATATAATTTCGAACAAAATCAAATCAAATTCACTTGAAAGCATTTCACCATCACTCCTCAATAACAACCAAGCACATTGTGCGAAATTTAGAATAAGAAAGACAGACAGACACAAACTAAAGACGAAGAAAAAAAACCTGTTTTTTTTTTTTTTTTTTTGGAGATCCGCAGAAAATTTCGTCTGACGACGCAAAAAAGATGCTTATAGAGCAGGCTGGTTGGCTACCTATTCTGTGTATCTATAGCTCTGTGTCTACACATAGAACTATAGATATACAGAGGTTTTGTGGTAATCAAAATTCTTAGCAAGTGACAAACAGAAAAATGAAGGAATGACACGGTACTGTAAGAAGGAGAAATGTGAAAAAGCAAGGAAAATGTATAAAATGAACAGTTTTAGTTTAGAGTTATTATTTTTTGGATACGATTGGGTATGCATGGTAGGTTTGTTTCTGTTAACGCTTCTTTGACAATCTATTTAACCCTAGAAAGATAATCTACGTCTGCCAGACGTATGGCGCGAAAAAAAATGTAATATCCTTTTAACTGTAAAACCGCATCGGGTTTTTATGTTTCTCTTAATATGAACTACATTAATAAATAAAACATTAATATTTTATAAAAAGTTCATGGGTTTCATTTAATACACTAACAAAGTGCCATACGTCTCTAAGACGTATGATTATCTTTTACGTCATAAAAAATATGATTATCTTTCTAGGGTTAAGGGGGAGGAAGAATGATCAGGTTGGTTGTTTGCAATTTTGATGACTCAAGTGACTGAAAACTATCCACTAGGTGCTCATGCGATATGTACATACAAATATGTTTGTATATTCCAGCTTTTAACGCTAAAAAAAAAAAGAATAAAGTTCAACTTCGAATTAACTTAGTTTACTTAGATAGAGGCAGTAAGTATTTGAAAGGTATGCAATTTTCTTATTTTCTAGTACCTACATATGTGTATTAATAATAGGAGAATCCCATCTGCTTTTTGTTTTTCTATTGATCTCAAATCCAATCTGGCAAACGCTGGATGTCTAGTACGCCATCCTTAGATTGAGATGCAAGCCATTTGGGAGCTCGTAACTGCTAGGTAGGGGCAAACGTCTCCTGATGAAGACACTCATTATTTTAAACACGAGCCAACCGAAGCAATGAAAGAGGCAGGAAGTAGCCACCTTGTATGTGATCCAGTAAATGCAAATAGGATCGATAATGCTTGATTTGCCACACAAGAAAATGCTTTTCTATTTCTTTTAATACTAACTTACGTCTAAAGGATTAAATATTTTTCTAATGCAACTTCAGGACGTACATACGTAAGTTGGAAATGAAAAGAAGGAAAGGGAAAAGGAAGTTATTTGGTGTAGTGGTTTGAACCTCAGGTGAAATTTGATTTCAATGCTACTTACTCCATTGACAGTGTCTAGACTAGACTATTCGGGGCACCTATAATATGGATATGAATTCACCATGCTCCCACATGCTTTATATTAGGGTCTGCATCAGTTTAATATGTGTCGACACTTTTACCTACCGCAAAGGCTGAAAACCATATCAAAGAAGAATTTTATGACACCTGGTAGGAGCCCCTGGAGCACGCACTTTTATGAAAAATCGCTCCCCTATTTGGACTAAGGCCACTTAGTCATTTGACGAAATTCAAAGAAGAGTAAATTGCTTTGGAATAATTCAAAACTGTGCTTTGGAGTTGGTTGGATTCAATGAGGTTCAGGTGTTGGAAAAATTGTTTGATTCAAACGTAAGGGATCTCATTACGAACTAAACGATATTGTACGCCGGTTAAAAAAATAAACCGACACAACTTTTCGTTCAATGAAGAAGACTTTTATTAGAATCTTGTTGTTTTCGGACTATCATTCTGTAGCAAGAGAAGTCCTATGTAGGAAATAAACAGCTAATAGCGAATAGTATGTCTAGAAACAGATTTAAAGAGATAAAACGATTTATTCATTTTACGGACAATAACAACCTTGACTTTAGCGATAAAATGGCTAAACTTTGACCCCTCAAAGAACTATTATGCAAAAAAATTTCAACATTGCGGGTATATGCATGAGTCTATCAATCGATTACATTCGGTCATCATTCTTCAAAGCAATTCATCAGAGAAAAACCAGTAAGATTTGATTTCAAAAATTGTATGATCTGTAGCAATGATGGGTACCTACATGTATCAATTTGACGTAGGTACCTATACTGTGTAGCTAAAAACATGAAGCCTTCTTAAAAAAAAAAAAAAAAAACATTGCTCTAGGATTAAGAGTGGTCCTCGATCTTTTAAAAAAAAAAAAATATTGATTGTCCAAGTGACCATACAATGTTTTCGATAACTATTTTACTAGTTACAATGCCCCTCTTGCCACAAAATAAAGAATTTCAAAAGAAAAGCAGAGGAACTTTTGATCACCAATTTGATGAAACAAATAATTTGCTTTGGAACCTTTTTACAATTTTGATTTCATCTATTTCATCCAATGCATGAAAGCTTCACTAACAGGCAAATAAGGTGATTTACTTTAATTTACAAGGTCAATAGTTCTCCATTAATTAAGATTTCATACTTTGAACCAAGGACACCTCAAACTAACAGTTAAACGAAGCATTGTGGAGAGCACTGGTTACCACCTACATATATCCCTGCGTCGTAATGGACTAATTACCTAGATTTATCAGCAGTCTAACTACGGCTTCTGGGTATTGAATTACCATAACCATGTTTACGGGGAAAGACGTGAGTAGGGTCATCATACTACAAATATCCCCCCACGAATGAAATAAAGTTTGTAATCTGAAGTTCTATTAAATATCCCAGTATTAACAAAACTAGATTACACAGAGATAACAACTACTCAACTGTACCTCGGTATATCTTCTTATTATCATCCCCCAACAGCACACAACCTAATGCATGTCTATCTACCGCCTGCAATATTCATAAGTAAAAAAAAAAAAAAATAATAATAGGAATAGATGCATAGGCAGTACTATATAGTTTTTATCTATCCATTGATGATGATGCTTGCTGCTGGTGATAAGATGACGCAAGTTTTGAAGGAACATTTTTACTTTACTCCCCTTTCCCTCGATGTGTCCAGGCAATAGTACAAAGTTACCCTAAATAAAGTACCTAGGTACTTCTAGATTATCAAGTGCCTGTGTACCACTCAATCAATCACACTCCATCAAAATTTAAGATCGACACAGCACACAGCATGTAAGGGAGATCCAATACATGCATTCCATGCATCAGAAAGAGATATCACCATCGCACATATTTTGTTTACAGAGATGTGAGAAATGTTGATTTCTCGTTTCTAAGCAGTACATGTAAAAAAAAAAAAAAAGCTTCTCTTGTGAGGTTTTTCCAAAAAAAAAAAAAAAAAAAAAAAACTACAAAAACAGGTACCAACTCTAGATCCGTTCTCAACTAAATCCTCTCTACACCATCCCCCGCCAAAAGAATGCTCTTGAAAAATGTTGGTCGACCGACAGCTTTGTATGTTTTCTTGGAGAAGCTTTAGCACAAAAAAAAAAAAAAAAAAAAACCCTTCACCCTGTTTATAACACTGCTCTCACACATACACACGACATGAGAGTAAAAGTTCCCCCCTCAATCATAAAATCACCCTTCACCTAGTAAGCCAACACATACTCATTATTTTCTGATATAAGAAAATATTATTGCGAATAAACTTTACCCAGAAAATTCCAAATTAAAACCATGGAGTTGTTCAGGACGAAAAAAATATATCCGCAATTAAAGAGGAAACATATGTACATATATTCCTCCCGCCATTAACAGAAACCGTACATACTCCACTATGTATGCCAACCTATCAACCAAGAAAAAAATATTGCAATATAAAATTTTTTTATAGAAAAACTCGGGGGGAAATTACATAAAAAGCAGGCGAATATGAAAATCCACAGCATACACCGCCATACAAAAAAAAAAAAAAAAAAAATAGGAGCTTTGTTAAGCAGGCAAAGCTTTCATCATGACTGACTTGAACTACGTTTTCTTGAATGCTTTCTCGCGACGTTTAAGAAAAAAATGTTGCGAGGAATTTTTTTTTCTTTACTCTTGTCGCTTTTCCATAGTCTTCTCTTCGCCTTTTACACTTTGTATAAAAAGGGGGGAAAAAACAAAATGGCCGATTCCCCTATGCGAGGTGTACTGTGCTGTGCTTGTGACGCCATTAGTGCTTTATGATTATTACATTAGAACACAAAAGAAAATTCGGAAAGAATTTATTCTCGAATATTATTCCAAAAATGTACTTAATGTACTAATTTTTCAATGACCTACTTGAAAAAGTTTTCAATTGTATACTAGAAAGGCGAGTAAAAGAAAATCACTGCTAATGCAACAGAAAAAAAATTTTAAATCTAAATTTAGAAACCGAAATCTATTTTCCTTCCATTTCTTGGGTGAACCCCCTCTTCCTACTAGCACTGTAACCAAAAAAAATGCTTTTCTGTATCTAACATTAAAAAAAAAAAAAAAAGTAATATACTAGGTACGTACATACTTTTTTAAATTGTTGTAAATTTTTCATCAACGTCCTCTTTTCTGCGTCATCATGTTATTTACGAGTTAATTGTTATAGAATTGTTTTTAATTTATTGGACGCAGAGCAATAATTAAAAAAAAAATTCTATGGATAGTCGAAGAAATGAAAAAAAAAAAGTAGAATTCTGATTGCAAGAATAATTTATAAACACCAACTTTTCGCGGAGCGAAACTTTCGACGCTTTTAATGATGCACGACGTTTGCTTAAAACTGTAAAAGTTTTCTAAAACACAAAGAGCTTCGACTTCAATTCGAAAAGCAGAGGAAATTCATTTTGGTTTGTGGTAGTGCGGTCTCTGTAGAGCGTTCTAAAGAGAGAAAAAAAAAATACACCACCGCGAAGCGAAGGGGAAAAATACGCATACACTAACCCAAGGGGCATATAGTGAGAGGACAACAGACCGACCGACTGACAAGACCATCCATCCATCTGTCGGTCGAATTAAAGCGCGTTGCTTTCGGTTTGGTTTGTCGTCGTCGATGGAACGACTAGAGTGTGTGAGTTAACTTTGGGAGGAATACACAAACACAGCTACAAACGGCCTGTCAACGAAAATACGATGGAAGAGGGTAGCTCTCTCTAGGTAGATTGGTAGGTATGCGATGGCGCAGAATTGCCAGATCAAATTAAATTCATTAATCATGATCGATTCGGTCGAATTTTATGTGAAATATGATCGTAGGATTATGAATTCTTATTAGCACATATGTATAAATTCTTAGCGACAAAGGCAGGAAATTACTAATTTTAATTTAATGTTTTTGAATTATTAACCTTTTTCGCAAAACTAGCGCAATTTTGTGTTGATCAGAAAAAAAAAAAAAAAAAATGTTAACCTAGATGTAGGTAGACACACTTGGACTCTTAGACTTATCCCTAGTCTTCTTGAAATAATTCATTTCATTTGCGGTCTCCATTGGAAATTTCGGTTGCTTGGCATATTTCTTGCAATGAATTATTGCCAGTGGAGACTAGGGGTTAGAGGCAGGATCTATTGCTAAACTGAAAGATTTACTGACCCGACTGAAGCTTTTGGCGTCTCTTCCACCCTTTCTTCGTTCGACAAAAGTTCTGCAAATTTTGAAGAAATTGTTTGGAAAGGTCTAACTTTTTAGCATGCAATATAACAGGTAACTGATCTATCTAGCTTGGGCCAGATCTATTTGGTCATATGACATGCTCCCATCTGCGGTTGAGTTTGCTAACTAGATTCAGTAAAAATGTACAGGATACCTAAATGTTTCCAACATTTCTTATGACCACTCCACCTACGTAAAGAATTGTCGCCCAGAAGTTACATTTAAACCTCACTTTACAGACAGTATATTTTCGGTTAAACGATTGTGATCTGGGATTCGGAAATTGTTGTTGGACCACTGTGAAAAGGTTTAAGTCGAATTGCTGTACACTGAAGGGCGCCCTTTTGTAGAAGGCATTAGGTCAATGAGATGTTTATTGCTGTGGAGGCAAGTGGTTTTTAGTGCACCGCCGATGCACAAGCATGTGAAACTACGTCCATTTCATTTCAGGTTCCAAAAATGTCGTCAAATTGATTGTCTTGCCTTTATTGATTGGCGCTCTGTGAATGTTTTTTTCATAGCCTGATGGTTCTAAGTTGGCAAGGAAGTTTTAAGAGTTGGCGTGATGGAAAACGTCTTCTTTTATGGGATGCAGGATAAAGCTAGTGAATTTTGATCGTCCAAAAGAGTCAGTTGATCAAAATAAAGGTCTATTATAGCAGCTTGCCCCGAATGCACATCATTGATAATCGGAGAGCGATGGACAGTGTGCATACTGGCATCAAATTGACACTTTTCCTTGAAGCCACCTAGAAAAGAAGCAACCAAATTTCGACCGGGCAAATTTGTTTCGCTAAGTTCATGGAGGAAGTTGAAGTCAAAGTCAAGTTCCTTTAAATGACTTTCTGAGGTGGTAAGCATAATCTCATTTCGCTTCCCCTCTGGTGGTGAGAAATAGATCTTCATTATGACGTATCGTTTACTGACTCTGAAAACCATCACTGACTTTTTTCATGGACAGTCTTTAATGCATAATTTTGTCTTTCCTTTACATATGCGTACAAAGTGTTAATTCATTCCCCAAATAGCACAGGGTAGGTACTGGTTTCGTGAAAATTTCCCAACTGGAGATATTGTCTATTCTTAGCATCACTATTAGCGGTACTCGAAAAAGTGGGTATCTTAGCTTAGTTCTACAGATTTTCCTACCACCCGCGCAGTGTCATTACATTTTAAGTGTACTCGTATAACCCCTTGAGCGCGCGTAAATTATAAGAAACAAATTTCAATTCTATTTGTCCATCTGAATACGTATCCTTCTATTGACTGCACGTTAAACGACTGGACAAATCTATCTGAAGCTTCATATCTAGCGTCTGTAGTTGGGTCATAAAGAATTCGAGGCGAAATTGGAATTTACATTCTAAGCCCATGGTGAACAACAGTACCTATTATCCTTAAGGGCGATTTTCGAGAAAAAAAAAATCATTTTTCTTGAAAATGTGTTACGATTTTGTTAAAATTTCATATATAGTGCGAAAAGTTTGACGTAGATACATTTTCTTAAATGTAGCAATGACTCATTAGTGAATTAGCTGAATTATTGATGTAGTGTTTGGGGGCATAAATACAAGTTTTACATTTGGGTTAGGATTGCATTGAACCTGAGGATGACTTGGCACATTATCATGAATAAGCAGCGCTTTGAAGTCTTAGTTATGATTGATAACTTTAAAGCAAAGTTCAAAATGCATTCTTTTTCAATTTGAGAATTTTTGATAAAACGTGTGACTTGTTCGTAAAAAATAAATCGCGTATACGAGAATTCACGTTTATGGAAGGTTCAATGTATTATTATTATTCTACTAATACGAGTTATAAATGTATTTAGGGTTATCGTGAATAAATTTTCCCCTCGGCATTTTTCCCGAACAAAAATTAGGTATCTTCAAGAGAGGAAATAATTCCGCGGAAAAGAAATAGGTATCATGAATGACAATTCAGGAGAATTTTCAACGCAATCGCGATATTCCATTTTTCCCCGATGAATAATTTCCCTATTTTTGAAAGTACCTTATTTGTACGGGGGAAAAATTCCGAGGGAAAATTTATTCCCGATAACCCTGATTATAGATGTATGCTTGTAACTCTTTCACTCAAAAAGTACTTATACGATCGCGATGAAACTTCACGTTATATGTGGAATGACATAAGCTATATGTATATCATCACGTTTTATCAAAAACGGGCTAAATAGGAACGACAAAAGTACAGTAAATCGAAGATCTTTCGGATGGTCTTTTTTTCCTTATGCTAGACAACCTTGAAAGATACGTCAAAAAGTCGTTGAATTGTTGACTAAAGGTCTAAAAAAAAAAAAGTCTGCGGCGAGATATGGCTACTTACTACATAAAGCTTGAGCTTACTCAGACGAAGCTGGGTACCAAATGCCAGTTTTTTTTTTTCAAATTTCGAATCTGAATACCGAATTTGCAAACAGATTGCATATAATGTATGTAGGTACCAGTAATTGCGACTAGTTCTTCAAAGTATCCGGATAATCGGATACTTGAATCCAGGACCCGATATCCGACTTTTTCGGATCCTCGGATAGTGAGAACGAGACAAGAGGGTTTCTCACCTCACTCTATCATTGGAATTGTGAAAAAGTCGATGAGGTATAAAAGACAGCGGCTCAATGATTAAGTTATCCGTGTGTTTGAAACATATTGTGAAAAAGTGAAGTGTTTTCCATATTTGTTTTTAAGTGAATGGAATTAATATTAAAAAAAAAAATGCCTAAAACCAGTTGGGTATGGGATTTAGTTAGTTTCCATACAACATTACCCCTATTTATTTGACACAACGAAATGAAGTAAAGTAGGATTTTGTATGTAAATCTACTACAATATCACACTGCAAATGACTACCAATAAGTTCCACAGCTGGATTCAAGTGTAGATAATTTTTTGAGACTCGATTACGAGCTCAATTATTTCGTTCATCCAAGTTGGCAAAGGTAAAGATGTTGTATTCTTTTATTTACGTACGTCTATTTTTTTTTATTGAAAGGCAGAAATATCGGGACCTCGACCAACTTGGAGTGCGCAACCAACTGGAGGCAATTAGCTAAAGACCGAGCTAAATAGAGAGACTTGTTGGTTGAGGAAGTGAGTAAGAAATAATAGGAAATTTTAAAATATGGGAAACCTGACAGCTGCGGATCGTTTTTTTAAATGTGGTTTACTTTACTTCACTTTACTATTTTCAAAACCCAAGAAACAGGGGTATTATGTAGCGCTACGATCTGCAACTGGATCTCAGTATGACACTATACGAAGATTTGAAACTATCCGACATTATTCGAAGATCCGAAACTACCCCAATTCGAAGATCCGAAACTACCCCAATTCGAAGATCCGAAACTACCCCAATTCATTTCCGAAAAGACATTCACTCTGTGTGGTTGTTCGCGGAAAATTAAACTGAAGTAAAAAATGGCTGTTTGCGAAATGTAGAATTATGAAAATATTTTTTTTGAAATATACGGAAGTGTACCGGGACTTGGAAGATAAAAAGTGAAGAGTTTAAAGATTGATTTCTTCTTCTTCTTCTAAAACTCTATTTATCACAAGCGTACGTCCACCATCACTGAAATCCACTTGAAAAGTAAAGTCTGACGACATGTTTGACAATGTGAACGCTAACGACATCGGTCTGTCCGACATCCATCCGACAAAGTCTGTCAGATATGTTGGACCGTGTGAACCTCCCCCTATACGTATTCGGATATCCGGATAGTTTAAAGATCCGGACCCGGATATCAATCTAAAAATCGTCTGAATTTTTTTTTTTATTATTAGCGTACGCCGAAGAGATTATTAATACCCTTATACTGATGCTCAGGGCACGGGCGGAACGACAATCTGCGTAAAATGTAAAACATTAGAAATCGGGGTAGATTTTTAAGCATTCATCGCTAGTTTTGACCTGCAAGACTTTTTAAATAAAAATAAAACAGACAAGTTTTAACTTCTTTAACAATATGAACATTTCGTAACTAAATGTCTATAAAAAAAAATCTTTTACCAAGCAGGTGCAAATGACAAACATACATTTTATCAAGTCTCCATCACAAATATCCACAATGAAAATATAGCTACATATACACCTCCACATATCATGTATGTATGTAGCACTTGTACATTCCAAAATCAAACGATCATAATTAGCGTCACTTAGCAAACAAAATTCCCAAATTTCGAGAACCACTTAAAGACCGATATTCAGCAGCACATTTAAAAAAAAAGAAAAAAAGAAAAGAGAATCGCTTACTACATATTAAAAGAAGTTCTTAAATATTTTGTTATTTGTTCACATAAAAACCGATCTCTTTTCACAAGGTCCCCCCAAAGACGTATTGTCCCTTCTTCCTTTCTCTATCGTTCTCTTTCTTAACATCGTTCCTCCATTTTCATTTTTATCATAATTAAATAAAAATTTTCATTTTTACAACCCAGCATATACATGTATGTATTTCACTTCAGAAAAAAAAATCATGGAAAGGTAAATAAGGCAAAATAATAATTTACTTGCTAAATATAAAACAGAAAAGAAACACGTACAAAACCGAGAAAAAAAAAAAACATTGATGAGAGGAAATCAAAACAAAATAATGCAATAAAAGCTTATTTCTGTATACTCTTTTTTTGCTTATGTAGAGTATGATCAATTTCACTATAATCCACATACCGTATAAACATATGAAAGCACAGCAACACCAACGACGATGACGACGAAGTGTAGATAGTAACAGCGCACAGGAAACTTTTTGCCGATTTTTCTTTCCTTTTCTTTTTAATATTCGAAGATGAACGCCGGTGTAAAAAAAAAAGAAAAAGTTAAGGAAAGCTATACACAACACACAACAGTCCGATCTAATGGCACACAATACTCAGAAAAATACATATATAACAAAATCACAAAGTATTCGGGGGAGAAAAAGAAAATGTTATATTTGTCGTTTCGCGTTGTTTTTTCGCGGTTGGGTTCTCTGGACATAAATTAAATTGGAAAAAATTCTCCACCGTGTTCTCCAACCACACAACACTACAAAAATAGCTTGTGTTGCTTTTTTTTTTTTTCTTGTTGGTTAGTACTCTTGCGCGTCCGACGAACGTAGAATGTACTCCGATGGTGTTTGTGTTGTTACTGGTTTCTCGTTTCTCGCTAAGCAGCGCTGGTGCTGCTGGCCTGGCTGTGAAAATTGTTTCTTCTAGCAAAATGGGAACTGCTCAATACATATGCGCAACAACACTCTGATCACATTCACATAGATATCACAAGCGGCAGCAGAGAAAGGACCTATAAGCACACAGCCATACGTTTCGTTTTGCACCCTCCCCAGCCAATTCTGGTTCAGAATTTTTCCAAAATTAAGGTTTTCTGACTGGGCTGATCCACCGAATCATGGCAGATGAATTAAACACTGCTTTGGGTTTTCCAATGAATCCACATTTTGGAGGCAGCCGGATGGATGGATGAATTGGCGAGGGGATATACCGTGTCAACCCGAAGTATGCTGTGTGGGTATATGTGAATGTACATAACCAAACCTTTTTTTTTTTTTGCTCTCTCTCTATCTCTCAATTATGAGGGAGTTTGTTTGGCATGTTTCGCTTTGAGTTGTCTTCTTTTTTTTTTTTTTGTCATCTGTATTTTATTTTTGGCAAGGAAGGGGAAAGGGAAATGAATCAAATATCCCCCAGCAATGGGTGATCGTAATCAAAATTTAATGCTTTTTGCTTGACTGTGAAAGTATTGTGTAGAGTTAAATATTGCCAGATAGACGCTGCTATTTTTTTACGTGTTTTTTCCTAGACGGCACGGAGGGAGTGCTGTTTCTCGTAACTGCTAATGAATAGGGAAACAATTTCCAACAGTCAGTGATTATAGCAATAGATGCATGAATTTTTTTAACTCCAAATTCGTTATAATTTCTATTTGTATGGGTGCTATGTCACCTATATTGCAGTTACATATATGCAAATAATAAAAGGTCTTCCATTTCATTTTAAATTAGTAAATAAAGGACTTTTGGCGAAAAGGTCTGCATATTTTTAATTAATTTTAAAGTACAGACTTCCCTTTTACATGTGGAGCACGATATCTGATAAATGTCTATCTCGGCTTCTCTTGCAAATGGTCATCCTTTTTAGGTAAGTAATATAGCATATTTTCGCACAATTGTGTGTCGATTTCGTGAACTTATCGTCTTCCTATTTTGGCGAGGTTATGATCGGAAGGGATCAAAGATCTAACACTTCACTGTATTTCTACTGATCCGCCTGTTTGACCTCAGAAAATGTCGGCAGGATCATTTCGTTACTGAGGCAAGCCAAATGCTGGTGTTGTTGCATTTATGTGATCCAGGGGTTTATAGGCCTGCCCATCCTTCGCGATGTCTTTGGAATGTTCATTGATACTGCCTTTCAAACGATCTCTTCTTTGAACGTGGCAATACCATCTGAGCCGATCGCGCTCTATTTTTCGTGAGATGGTTACTTTGACGTGAAGGCGGCTTCCACTGATCTTGGAACTTATTCGATCAAGCTTTGTCACTCCTGCTGTCATGCGAAGCATCTTCATTACAGCTGCCGTTAATTTAATTTCATACTTTTTGTACATTGTTCAACATTGTGAACCGTATGTGAGCGCTGAACGCAAAACTGCGGTGTAGAGCCTTCCTTTCAACTTATGGGGCATTTTTGGGTCACAGTAGATAGCGGAGATTTCCCGCCACTTCATTCACCCTACGCTTACGCCATTATTGATGTCGTCATCACATGTTGCCTCGCTATTGAGCATAGATCCCAGATATTTGAACTCGTCGCACTTGGGAACGCACTGTAATGTTCAAATAAATATCTGGTATACGCCTACGTGGATCATAGAGTGGGCAGCACAAGTAGGTACTCGGTCTTTTTTTGACTAGTGCGGTACGCATTTCCCTCCAAAACGTCCACCGATATGCCAAGGGCTCATTGCAGGGACGTAGGATCCTGACCTTTGATGGCTCCATTGTCAGCAGATAATAACTGGTGTAGTGTAGGGTCCATCACTTTTCCTTCAAGCAGATAGTCAAGGACTGCAATAAAGAGCAAAGAACTAAAGACACTTCCCTGGGGCACACCAAACATTGATTGGGAACTTTTCGGTTACTCCAGGGGTGTCTTAGCGCCACCCGTATCAGATCTCGTGATTGTCTATCGAACGCTTTTTCATAGTCAACCAATACAATATGCAAATCCTTTAAGGAATCAAGATGTTTTCCCATTATGATCTGTATACTTTGGATTGCGTCTGCGGTTGATTTGCCCGCGACAAACCCGCACTGATCATCATACAGCGCAATGCATTGACTGTGACGGTGTCACCGGCATTATTTTCGAAGAAATAAGGCCAGATGATGCCGCGAGCCCAATAACCATACCAAACGGTCACTCATTGTAGATGGAGAGTAGATTTTGCTTTTGATATAGCCCCAGAGAACGAGAAGTCCTTTAGTATCAAATCAGAATATTTCATGGACCGATGACGATGTCACGTTGATTGTAGTGGTCATTGTGCCGCCCGCTATGTGGCAAATCGCGACATACTCCATTAGTGGCATTCCAACTAGTCGGGGAGGATTTGCATTCGGTTCTAGTATATGTTTCAAGCAGGTTTTGAGTTTACACTCTAGGGTGGGGTATTATCGCAATATTTGATTATTTTAACTAATAAAACTTGAGTGAATGTGGTTGGCACTTGAACCAAGAACCTATTACTTAACCACCGAGAGCACATTACTACTACATCACATCATGTCACCCACGATGACGAATTATAGTTTTCTGATCGGCTATACTTTGCCCTACAACAGCAATGTTTAAAATGAGATGCACGAGCACGCACGGGTAGTTTTCTGAAGACTCAGTTTCTACAACTACCACAACAGATACTATACTGCCTGAATAATTACTAACAATGGTAAATTACAAGATTAAACACTATTTTTAAAATAATTTAAATTATTATTCTTCTTCTCCTTCCTTTTTTTTTTCTTTATTTTCAGTGAGGTTATGATCTGAAAATAAGGGATCACAACCGTCCCACTTCACCACATTTCTACTGATCCGCCTATTTGACCTCAGAAAATATCGGCGGGCATGCCGATTTTGGATCACTCGGTTACTGAGGCCAATGAAATGCCGATGTCGTCGTATTTCTCTGATCCAGGCGTTTATAGGCCTGCCTTTCCTACATTGCGATGTCTTTGGAACGTGCATTGATACTGCCTTTTTAACAGGGTTCAAATGATCTCTTCTTTGAACGTGGCAATACCAGCTGAGCCGGTCGCGCTCTATCTTTTGTAGGATGGTTTCCTTGACGTAAAGGCTTCCACGGATCTTCGAACTTATTATTAATTAATTTAAATTATCCAAGAATATTGCTTCCATGACAAATACAATTCTTCCTTTTGGATATTTAAGGCGAACCCCACATGCGGATCAGTAGAAATGCGGTGAAGTTGGAGGGTTGTGATCCCTTGTTTTCGGATCATGGCCTCGCTGATAAAAGGAAGAAGAAGAAGGATATTTAAGGTTGCTTCGCGAATGGTTGCGAGAAACTAGCTTCTAAGCCATTTAGACGTTGTCTGCGGCAACAATTTATCTTATCCATGTAAAGCAGCGTTTTGTATGATGAATATCAAATCTATTCAAAACAGGTAAGCCAACGCAATCTGAAGTAACACTGTCAGAAGTGCAACAAATTATTCTTCCCTTCACTATCACTAAATCGAAATTTCGTGCAAACCTAGAAAGGAACCACTAAAGAACATTAACTACTGAAAACTGTTTTAAGGACTGAATGTGTCACAGTATGTACTCCTATCCATTTCTTTTTATAACGACTCGACATCTTTTCAACATTGAATTCACCAATTTCTGGCATCTTTCCTTTGGAATAGACCTATTTTTATATTTGGAGTCGCCGAGAGCCGTCTTGACATCGCATACGTTTTGGCTGCTTTGGAAGTGTGTTTAAGAATCGTTGTCCTGCTGGTACGTCTACCGAAGAGGCATATCTTTCGGCAAATGGCAGCATCGAATTTTCCAATATATTAATGCAACTTTCGGCGTTCAAGCTCCCCTTTATCCGATGAATAGGACCTACGCCGTACCAGGAAAAACAACCCCAAACCATATCACTTCCACCTCCGTGCTTTATTGTCATCACGGTATATTGCGGTTTAAACTCTTTGCTGTTTGGTCTTCGCACATATTTTTTGCTACAATCTGATCCAAATAAATTGATCTTGGACTCGTCAGATCATAGAATATTTCTCCACTTTTCATAATTCCAATTAATGTGCTCTTGGCTCTTGGAGAAAATGTGCACCCATTAAAAAAAAAAAAAAAAAACGATAAACACTATTATTTTGCACACCACCGTAGATTAGATAAGGTTAGGTTGGCTGTCTGTACGAGAGGACACACTCACTGCTGAAGCAATAAAAAAAAAAAAAAACGGAGGCCCTAGATGGAACAGTCTTTTTTGAGACAGTGTCCAATACATAGGGGGTGGATGATGCTTTCCTTCTACTGCTCCTACAGAAGTCGCTAGAAAAGAAACCTTATGTTGGCCTATAAGATGGTTGCCCAATGAGGACTTCGACAACAAAGCTGATCTGTGATCGCTTGAACGTAACCAGTCCGACAGGGCACAGGTTACGCACTTCAACGAACAGTTTAGTAGAAACAAATAGACTTAACTTCGAATTATAAAGGTAAAAAAAAGCCATCAAGTTCGAATTAGAGGGGTTTTCAGGTTATGTTGCACAAGAATAAGTTCGAATTAACGCAGAGGAGGAATTGTATAGGTTTTCTTCGATTAATAGTGGTTTTCTCATGGGACTTGGGCAGTACTTCTAGAGGTTTTCGAATTATCGAGAGTTCACTGTATATCTTTAACCGCGAAGAAAGGCAAATGGAGTTATTTCTTGTTTTGGAAATTAGGAACCAGACATTAAAATAAAAGTTATGGAAATTGATGATTAGTTACACTATAAATCAGGAAGTAATGAACTCATTTTAAAGTAAATTGTTAAATTTGTTTTAGAAATAGTTCCAGATTTTTTTCAATATTTACTTAAATATAAACTCGGGGTTAAAATAACTTATACATTTTTTTTTATAAAAAGTTACCTAAAAAATAGTTACATGTTTTTATTTGGTCACTGATGTATGTAAATGAACCTTGTAGGTATGTACATTCCGACAAATCGATGGTGCAAAACAACCGATACAACTCACAAAGCAACTAGCAGCAAAAACTAATAATAAATGTAAATCATTTTAGAAATCTTTATGTTTCCAATAAAAATACAAAAAAATTCAACTAATGGATCGACAAACATGTGTGTAAAATTTCGCTTACGTTGCCAAACCCACCACCACTGCGCTCAAACTTCTTCTAATTTGAAAAACAAATCTTCGCAAAGCATTCTATTTAAAAATATTTACATTCTAATTTATTGTAATTTTCATTAGCGCTCACATGGTCCGAATCGGAAATATGTAATCGAAAAAAGAAATCCCCTCAAAAATTCATGGAAAGCTCCACTACAGAGAAAAAAAAGCTTCTTACATAAACCCCCCCTCGAAAAAATAATTTCTAATGAAATTCACCCTGACACAGTAAGTACTCGTAATCAAAGACAAACAGAAAATATGAAAATTGTTTTTAATTTTCAAACCCCACACGATCTGGCAATACTTTTTAGTACCCTAAACACAGCCCACCACATAATAGCTAACTATACGTGATATTTGCTAGTGTATTGGTCTAGGGTATGATATTAAGGGCAGCGGGAGTAGCGCGCATGATTGAGGGGTACTATACATCGCATACAAAAAAAAATCTGCTTGCTAATGTTTTTCCAAATGAGAATCACACAAAGTACCTATCTATGTGTGTAGTATCTATGTGTAGTGTGGAGAGATCCCATCAAATGAAAATGTAGATCCCATCGTATTCAGTTAGCTCTCCATACACAAATTTGACATTGAATGGGCGATATATGTGCCTCATTTTGTGTGGTGTTCTCTAATGAGGCTTCACAGACGGCCAAGTAAAAGCAGCGTGGGACTTTGGGTTGGGGTATGTACAGCATAATAGAGAGGTAGAGGTCCCCTGGGTCTTCTTGAATGTGGTTGTCCCATGGAAATATCACCCGTACACACGTGTGTAGGATTTTTCTTTCCCTTGTCGGTCGGCTTTGCGCTGTATTGTGCGTTGTGTAAATCTTATACATATACCCCAGTGAACAATATCGGTCCCCTCTGTATCTATACTTTCGATTCTATTTTGCACGTAGTGGAGAGCAGGAGTATAACAAGAACGTGAGCACTTGGCCAAGGGTTGTTTTTTTTTTCTTGCGGTCAATAGTATTAGTGCGGATGGATTTTTTTTTTTGCGAAAGATATACACACAGTACAGTGGTAACGAATGACTTCTTGTCTAGGTGCAGTCGATATAATGAAAGATTAATTAAATCAATAATTTGTTACTCCAAATGCGTTAAATCGTAGCATGTTAATGTATTTATTAAAAAAAGAAATATGAGCAAGTCGATGGTACATTTTCCGATACCTTCACTGTAAGCTATGGAGTATCTCAAGGTTCTATTCTGCCGACAAGTCTATTTCTACTTCGTATGATTCACTTGCTTGAATCGACCAATAGAAATATTTTTTTTTATCGTATCACTCCCCGAATACAAAGGATCTTCATCACTGAACTCATTAAATGAAGAAATATTGCATTAGGAAAATAAATTTAGTTAACATCATGTGAAAAACAAAATCTGTTTACCGGCACATTTAGAGAGAACACATCTATCATAGATACTGCACTACAACCAAATAATACAAATCAAATCCGTCTTGGTGTAACGTAGTAGAAGTACAGCAACATTTTCCGACAGATACTTTGCATCCTACTTTAGTATTATATCTAGAACAAAGTTTTGTGAAAATTGCATTGGGTATACACTACCAGTCACTTGATTACCCTCATTTCAAATTTTGAACTGGGTCATAATGCAGCGGAAACATTTCTTCGGATCCATTTTTAAAACTTTCATTTTCACTTGCTCTCTGCTACCTGATGACAAACTTTTAAAAAAAATTCTATTGCAGTTTGTTTACAACATTCAATGCGCAAACGGCTTTTAAAGTTATAATAATAAAATTGTGTTCTGTTCTATTCCTACTTTTTGCTTATTAAAATTATTTGTTTTTGTTGCATTCTAAAGAAGATGGATCGAGGTAAAACACTAAATATTATATTTTAGAAATTGGCAAAATTCATGCATTCAAGCAAGAAAATTATTCCAACCGAGATATTGCAAAAAAAATTGGTTGAGATTATTGGACGGACGGTCAACAATTTTCTTTAAGATTTAGAAAATTATGGGAAAACCGAAGAGGCCGCACAGCAAGAACGAGAACATAGGTCAATTTAACGCGAAGATTGAAATTCTGCTCCGTCCACTCGCAAAATGAAGAAGAAAGTTAGAACTTCAGCCAGTGTCCGGACAGTTCGTAGAATGATTGAACAGTGTCCGCATCTCCTACAGCAAAAACTGAAGAAAGTCATATTTACTTCAACACCATAAAGATTTTAGACTGGAATTCTTCCGGACTCATTTAAACTTGAAAAAAGAATGGCAACCCGTGTCTTCTAAGTCTCCTAAGTGAAGTTCTCCTCCAATAGAGACTAGAAAAATAAAAGATGATGGTCTTATTGATATCATCTAAGAGGCAAAGGTTGCTGGCGCTCCTATCAATGGGATAGTGTCCCGGAATGGTCCCCGCTGTTGCATTGATGTGCTAGTATTTCTTATAGCGAAAATCATATACTAGACTGTCCAACAAATAATCACGGCTTACAACAGTATTGCCCTAATAACAAACACACAGAGTCAGTGCGTAAAAAGGACTTAAAGGCTTTACATACTACCAATGGTTGCATTACAAGAGTAAATCCCGATGGTAACTTTCTTAGTGCGTTCTGGAAAGCTGGTATTCCTATCTAAAATGAGACCCAAATATTTAACTTATTTTATGAAATCAAGGCAGTCAATGTAAGGAGTTTCATACAAACTGGTTGCACACACTTATTAGTTAGAGGTGTTTAGCAGAGACAGCTACATTATGTATCTTCTGTATGGGCGGTCCAGGACTATTGTTGACTATAAGTATTTATATTCGATCTTCAAGAGAAGAACTCCATGCGGCGATCACTGGTTGTACATAGTTCCGGAATTCTTAAATTTTCAGATATGTAAGCGAAGAATCTAAGCAGGAATTTCGGACCGATATCTTAGCCTTATATGTAGATTGACCTCTTTTCAGGAAAATTTATTAAAAAACAAATAATTTGTGACGATTCTTTAAGCAATACTGTAGATGAACCCACAGATCACCATACTACCACCATATTCATGTGCATATGTACTACTTAGGCAAGGGATTTTCTTTCTTTTTGGTTCGTTTGTTCATTCTGAAGTAGTGTTCGTTTCCATGCTCTGCACCAGCTAGGGGGGATCATGCGATTACATACAAAATCAATACATGTGGGGTACACCCCTGCTGAGAAAGAAAAACCTTTCAGCTTCACAGCATTAAACCCACCCGATTTGAAAGCGTTAAAAAAAAAAATGCACTTCCGCCTTTCCTGCTACGGTTTAGTGTAAAAAATCAATACTGTAACTACTAGGTACTTGTACGTACGTAAGTATGTATGTATATAAAAGTTCGGCTTGGTTGTTTGTTTTGCACAAATAGCAGAAAAAAAAAGTGATGTGGATCTTTTGTTTATCACATAAAAGAAAAGATACACCACTACGTGAATTTGTTGTTCGCATTGGATATGCATTCATGGGAAATAGTTACTGGAGCACAACACAAGCGACTATGTTTATGTTCTTCTTCACTCGATAAAAAAAAGCTGCGAAATTTTATAGATTTTCCTGTTTACTTCATAATTCTGTTGCTGGCATTAGAAATTATTTACACAATAGTTCGTAGAAGTGATGCGAAGAGTTGATAATTGTTTTGGCAATAATTTCAACATCTAAGATCAACTGGCATATGCTACATATTGTAAAATAACCAAGCATAGAAAGCCAAACGTAGATATTTTACGAACGCCTGTAAAAATACACGTATGGGTATTGATAAACCACTTAGTCCTTTCATTCAATTTCAAGGATGTGCTCTGCTTTGGTAGTACAACTCTAGTCTAGGAACCAACAAAATCTGAAGCTGCCAATCTAGAAATAAAGATTGTCATGCTAAGTTCTGGAAAAAATAAGCCTTCCAAGTGACTTTTCGATTGACTATATCTATCTTTCTACCCTAGCAGAAATAAATCTTCTAATCATCCGAGGATCAATTATTGGAACTTCTTCAAATGGGAAGAATGATACCATGGTTCTGTCTTTTTATTAGTAGAGCCGGACAAGCGTAAAAGGAGATGCGAAATCATTTGTTCTTTATCTGTTTTGTCTCAGCTACGAGTATTGCAGAAGCCGTTACTGTACAGATTTTTTTATTAAATGAGACTTAAAGCTCAGAGCACTCAGAATTGATACGATCGTACAGGATCGACAGAATTCTATCTTTGATACAGTGGTTGAAAAAACTTCGACGTCATTCGTTTCCCTTTTATGTACGATTGGGTACCTAATGGTTGATGTTCCCTGTTGGGGCCCAGTCTCGATACTCACGCTTTTCTATTTTTTTTTTTTTTATAATTGGGCACCCTCAAGGGGTTATGAATCCCCATAAAATATGACGGATAGCTCTATAGCGATGTACATCCAATGATCTATGTACACTTAGTTGTAGCTTACCGCCGAAGGCTTTTTGTATAAAGGAGAAGGGTTTTTTTGATACTAGCCTTAGAACAAAATTTGGAGTGGGGTGCCTTTAATGACAGATCTTTAGACTCCGCTTGTGCCTGTTTTTGTATTGATTTCTCTGCTGAGCATGAAGTAAGTATTAAAAGTTTCTTCCACTCGTATGTCAGAAAACGCTATCGAAAACTCCTATAATGTCTCTGAATTCCAGAGTGTTTGTTAGTTTTAAGGAATTTTATACCAACCTCCGTCTCGGCCAATGATGGAAGATGTCGAAGATTTCGCAAAACCGAATAGCTAAAGCAGTCTTCTTTCGGAATGTTGTCCAAAATATGGCAAACGAATGTACTTGCTTGAAGACTGTTCCACTCCGTGCTGTTAGATGGGTACAGCACTTGGGAAATGATCGCCACTACAACGAAAAAGCTCCAAACGTTTGTGAATCGATGTCTAGGAAATATGTTGAGGATTTGATTTGCTGGCTGTATCTCGAATGAACAACTTTACCAATGTAAGGGTCAGGAACCTATAGACATCACCAATGATTCACAAGGCGATATATGACACTAGCTGTCTGATGCCCGATGTGTAGTTTTATAATGTCTGGTTTTGCCAGTTTTTAATGCCTGTGTTTGTTTATTGTAATAACTTAATCCCCTTGAGGAATACCGTGATAATTCTAATTGGAGATAAGAACCAAGCTTCTAAGGTATAGAACGCCAAAGTTTTATTCAAAGTTTACCCCCTTCGGGTAGGGGTCAGAATATACCTGAGGTAGGCATGCCTGTCGTAAGAGGCGACTAAAATCCAACCTCCGTATACCGAGTATGGTGTATACAAAAACATGCAATGAACAAAACAAAGGATTTTAATACCCCAGGTGGCAGTCCAGGTACACTGGCAAATCCACCCTCTTCGGAGGTCGGCTCTACGGATTCTGGGGAGAGCCACTTATTGCACCTTATAAATCCCTTCTTAAAAAGTACAAGGGTATCTCGATCTCCACCAACAAGATCGAACGTCTCCGGAAAAAGAAGTCCGCCGGAAGCGCAAGCGCGTGAAAAACGGGACTCAGCGAAATCAAAAAGCATTCAGGAGGAAAACGACGTACTCCGTACCAAGCTTAGCGAAATGGAGCTACTCTATCGTGAGCTTAAGAAAGAAGTAGATTTACTCAGGCAAGAAAATAATGCCTTAAAAAAGTCGTATCTACAAAAAGAAAATACACTTAGCCCACAGCGCTCACCTAGTCGCGAATACCAGACGGACGAAGAAGAGCTAACACGTGAAACGAATTGGATCGAAAAGAAACGACCTAGCAAAAAACGCAAAGCTGGTTCCTCACCGGAAGTCGAGCCACAAAAGGATAAAAAGCGCAAGGAGTTGCAGGAAAAGCAACAACAACAAAAATTACGTCCTCCGCCACCGATAAACGTCGTTGGAATTACGGACTACAACAAGTTGCATTGCCTCCTTAAAGGAACTGCGACATCGAAGTTTAAGGTGACATCTCTGCGAAACAATACGTGGAAAATCAATGTCGATGATGCCGACGGTTACCGATCAGTATCCCAAAAATTGAATGCCGAAAAGATTCAGTGATATACTTATGAAAATAAGTTAGAAAGACCACTGCGTGTTGTAGCAAGGGGACTCCACCACTCGTGCACCAAAGAAGATGTTATAAACGACCTTCAAGACAAAGGCTTTAAAATTCTTGATGCCGTCAATATTATCAAGAAGGAGAAGCAACAGTCGGAGGGAGATCAGGAAAAATTGGTAAGGCATGGTCTTCCACTATTCATGCTAAGTTTCGATAAAGACGAAAATAAAGATGCTATTTATGGTATTAAGACTATTTTAAACATCGTGGTCAAAATCGAACCTATGCGCGTAAGAGCTCCAGATCGATCCCGCAGTGTAAGCGCTGTCAAGGTTTCAATCACACGCAGACTTACTGCCAGAAAGAACCGCGATGCGTCAAATGCGCAGCTGAACATCTCTCAGATGAGTGTCACCCAAATAAGCAAACCCCAGCCACTTGCATAAACTGTAAAGGAAAACACCCTGCGAACTATCGAGGTTGCGAAGTGGCGAAAGAGCTCCAAAAAAGGCGCGATACGCTTAAAAATTCCATGGGCACGAATCCAAAACCAATTAAGAATAGGTCCTAGAATCTTTGGATACATAAAAGCCTTTCTTACTAATAGAGCATTTTGTGTCAGAGTAAATAACACGTACTCCAAAACCGTCCCTTTACACAATGGCATCCCACAGGGCTCTCCCCTCTCAGTGATGCTGTTTTCAATAGCGTTCGATGAAATCAGCAAAATAATATCTAAATACAACAAACTAGACCACTGTTGCTATGCAGATGATGTATACATTCTGTGTAAAATTAATGACTTAAGTCTAACAAAAACAATTTTCACAAATGTCCTACAGGATATTGCAGAATGGTCCACCTCTTCGGGTGCAAACCTCTCTTTGAAAAAATGCAAAACTTTGCACATTTGTAGAAAGAGATCATGTCCTAATTTAAAAATAAACATAAACGATTCAGAAATTCAAAACGTAAACAATCTATGTATATTAGGATTAACCTTTAATAATAAATTTAATTGGAAAAATCATTGTATAGACTTAAAAAAATCACTAGCTGCAAGGCTTAATGTCATTAAATATCTCTCCTCTAAGAAAAGTAAAGTTCACTTAAACACACTATGTTATGCAACAAAAATGTTAATACTTAATAAGATAGATTACGGGCTCAGCATCTACGGAAACTCCCCAAAATCAACACTGAACATCATCAAACCAACTTACCATCAAGCTGCAAGAAGATCCATAAACGCCTTCCCAACTACACCAATCAAAAATATACTGGCTGAATCAGGACTGCCCTCAATCCATGAAAGGTACGAAGAAACTATTCTGAAGCTTACAACTAAACTTACATTTCCCTCGAGATCAGTAGTAAACAACGACAGTATCAGAGCTCGCCGTGCCACTAGACAGAAAAAGATCCCATCCGCTATACATCGCATATGGAACTGCACTGTAAAATTCAATCTGCCAAACAAAATCAGCTTTTGTCACACATCATCATACCCACCATGGCTGTGCAGTCCGGATTCCTTCGAACTAGCATTATCCGAGTACTCTAAAGAACATACACCAAACCTGGTATATCGGTCAATCTTCAAAGCTTTGGAAGATAACTTCAAATCCAAGAATTGGAAATTTCTATTTACAGACGGATCCAAGTCACAACACCACACGGGTTTCGCAGTAACAGCTAACGACGGAGCACTAATAAGGCTAGGGATTCTGCCTGAACATGCATCAATCTTTTCTGCAGAAGCCACAGCAATCAGCGAAGCCGTAAAGTACGCATGTAACACGAAAGGTCGTTGGGTAGTATGCTCAGACAGCCTCTCAGTTATTCAAGGTATCATGAATATCAATAATAGCTCTCCTGCAGTGACGAGTCTTAGAGACAGCATAATAAAAAAACCTCACTCATTAAAGATTATGTGGGTACCCAGTCATATTGGCATAGTCGGAAACGAATATGCCGACAAAGCAGCCAATTCGGTCGGCAGAACACCTACGATATTGTTCAATGCGTACAGCGAATTAGATCTTCTAAGAGCAATAAAAGGGAAAATAAAAACAATGCAAACGGATAACTGGTCGACATATACCCATCATTACTCCAAAATCAACACAAACAAAATTAAACCAATATATCCGGCAACTACATCTAAAGAGACGATCACTAACTTCGTCCGCCTCCTGCCTCCTGCAATGAAACATTAAACAAAGATCACTTGTTAGCCCACCTTAACCACCGTTTATTAGGAACTAATCGAAACATTTACGAGATCCTTAAAGTAATTAACGAAGAAAACATTTGTATCATTCACAAACTCATCTCTAATCTCAATGTTAAGATATAGTTTTAGACATAAGCTTTTATATAATTTATTACTGTTATTATCATTGAGCCGAAAGCCTATGCAGCTAGTGCTCCTATATTTGTATAGTACTAACCTTGTAATTTGTAATTACCTTGTTAGGCTTTTAAATAAATAAATAAATATTTTCGAGAGACTAGTTGCTTTAGAAAACAACATTCATAACAGGCGCACTACAACCAGAATATGAAAGAAACGCTTAAAATTCTTACTTGGAACGCCAACGGGCTTATACGAAGACTCGACGAGCTAGAAATCTTTATACGAGAAAAAGATATTGATATATGCTTGGTCTGTGAAACTCATCTGACAAAGGAATCGAATGTTAAGATAAGGGGATATAGCGTGTATCACGCCTTCCACCCATCGGAAAGAGCCAGAGGCGGATCATCCTTGTTTATAAAAGAATGTATCGAACACTCAGCGGAAGTAAAGATTGAATTAGAAGCAATGCAAGTAAGCACGGTACGCGTTAGAAATAGACATTTTGCATTCAACATTTCGTCTATATATTGTCCACTGCGATGTAAACTTGAAGAAAGTGATTTCACAAACATCTTCAACTTCCTTAAACCAAATTTTATTATTGGTGGTGACTTCAACGCGAAACACCCCTTCTGGGGTTCAAGGTACGCCTCTCAGAAAGGTAGAAAGCTTTATAATGCGGGTATGCAATACAGTTGTGATTTTCACTCGACTGGTAAACCAACATATTGGCCGACTGATAGAAATAAGATACCAGATCTGATCGATTTCTTTATTGTTAAAGGAATATCTGGCAACTGTATAAAAGTTGAAGAAAGCTTTGATCTCTCCTCTGATCATTCTCCAATCATTATGACAATAAGCGAAGCTCTCTAAGCAGGGCCGGCCAGATTAACCAGCGCGAAAACTAATTGGGATAGCTTCAAAAAAGATATTGAAGCAAATATTGAGCTGAGCGTATCACTTAAAACGCCATATGAACTTGAAGTTGAAGTTGATCGCTCGTCGAAATCCTACAGAATGCCGCGTGGAAGAATACTCCCAAACCTAAGAAAACGCCGGCCAGTTACATTCAAACTTATCCGCAGGAAATAAGAGAGATGATTAAGGAGAAGAGAAAAGCGCAACAAACTCGGGCTCCGCAACATAAAGCACATCTTAACCGTTTGTGTAACTCACTAAAAAGATCTATTAAAGACCTTAAAAATAATGAAATGCAAACTTACCTAGAAAGCTTAACGGGAGAAAAAGATTCTAATTACTCGCTTTGGAAGGCCATTAAAGGTATTAAAAAACCTCAAATTCAAGCCGCCCCAATTAGGAAAAATAAAAACGAATGGGCCAGGCATGACAAAGAGAAAGCGCAAGTTTTTGCCACCCACCTGGAAGAAACTTTCAAACCGTTGGGTGGACAAGCTCTTATTCAAAATATAAATACGTCATATTTAGCCAATAGCGTAATAAGAAATGCGACACTTACCGAAATTAAGGAAGAAATAAAGAAACTTAAACCAAAGAAGGCTCCTGGATACGACCTAATTACGGGAGAGGTTCTTAAAGCACTACCAAGAAAAGCTCTAATTAAGCTTCTGTTCATTATAAACGCCGCGATTAGACTATAATATGTTCCCAGTCAATGGAAAGTCGCCGAAGTCATAATGGTCCTTAAGCCCGGAAAACCTCCGAATGAAAAAACGTCTTATAGACCGATTTCGCTTCTTCCCATTATATCCAAAGTGTTCGAGAGAATATTGATTAGGCGAATACAGCCGGTTATAGAAGAAGGGCATCTTATTCCGGATCATCAATTCGGATTCAGAAGTAAGCATTCTAAGTTGAACAAGTACATCGAATAACACATGTAATCGAAAAGTCACTTGAAGAAAAAAAGATTTGTTCAAGCGTATTCCTTGACGTCTCTCAAGCCTTTGACAAGGTCTGGCATGAAGGCTTAAAGTTTAAATTACGACAAGTTCTGCCAGAGCACCTATATAATATTTTGAAGAACTACCTTACGAATAGACTATTCCGCGTCAAATGTGGAAACGAATATTCGGATTTTAAGGAAATAATGGCTGGGGTGCCGCAAGGAAGCGTTCTTGGTCCGGTCTTATATCTATTATACACTCGTGATATACCGCAAGTAGAAGACACTGAGCTAGCTACATTTGCCGACGACACTGCTATCTTGGCAGTAGGTAAAACGGTCGATGATACTACAGAAAAATTGCAAGAAGCTTTGGATAGAGTAAATGAATGGACAAAGGTTTGGCGAATCGCACTCAATCATCTGTTCATGTAAATTTTACTTATAAGAGAGTAAATAATCTGCCGATCTTTTCAAACTCGGTTCAAATTCCGTTTGCAAACGAGGCTAAGTATCTTGGAATGACACTTGATGCAAAGCTGAAATGGAAAACGCACGTTAAGAAAAAACGCAAAGAACTAGATAACAAATATCGAGAAATGTATTGGTTACTTGGAAAATATTCCAAGCTTAATATAGAGAACAAACTGCTTTTATATAAGCAAGTGCTAAAGCCTGTATGGACATATGGTATACAACTCTGGGGTTGTACCAAAATAAGTAATATTCAAATTTTACAAACTTTTGAAAACAAAGTGCTAAGAGGTATTGTAAATGCGCTATGGTACAGCTGCGAGCAAAAAAATAGCAGTGCACCTTAAGAAGTAGCATTAACCAAAAAAAAAAAAAAAAATTACGAATTCTTTTTAGAAATTTATTTTAGTGACATAAAAATCATTATTTTCTTGTAATATATACATAATTCATAACATAAATTCATTGCGAAAAAAAGAACTTTGAAAAAAGCCGAGCAAAAAAATAGCAGTGCTGTTTCTTCACCAGCTTAATTAATTAAAAAAAAGTGAATTCGATTGAATGATTACAAAGTGCTATTAAGCACATGCTAGTATTTGGTGACTTGGTCACTCTTGCTTATTACCGCTGCGCAACGCCGTTTCATGGAGTCAACAAGCCGCTGGCACCTTTCGGGTGGTATTGACCTCCAACACTGCTCAACTGCCGCCCACAACTCGGTGTTATTTTTTGGCTTTTTGTTGTGAACTCTTTTTTTTTAAATCTGCCCATAAATTCTCAATAGGATTGAGATCGGGAGATTGAGCAGGCCACTCCATGACCTCAATTCCATTGTCTTGAAACCACTGCTTAGCTTTTCGGCTGGTGTGTTTCGGGTCGTTGTCCTGCTGGAAGACCCATTTTAATGGCATTTCGTCCTCGGCATATGGCAGCATGATGTTCTGCAGTATATCGACGTATGAGTGTTGGTCCATTATACCTTTAATCCAATATATTGGACCAACACCATAATATGAAAAGCATTCCCAAACCATAATACTTGATCCACCATGTTTTATGGTTTTTGTGGTAAATCTAGGATTGTATTCCGTATTAGGTGGACGTCTTACATACTCCCGAGATCCTTTTCCGCCATACAGAACAATTTTGCTCTCATCAGTCCACATTATATTCCTCCATTTCTCAGGGGACCACGACACATGCTCTCTTGCGAACTTCAACCTTTTTTTTATGTGAATTTTCTTGAGAAGTGGAACTTTACGTGGACTTCGAGCATTCAGGTTGTGTTCCCTTAGGCGTCTTCTCACAGTGTGAACACCACATGGTAAGCTCAGCTCATCCACAATCTGAGTAGCTGCTGCAAAAGGATGAATTTTGGAGTACCTTACCACACGCTTTACCATTGAGGGATGCAGAATTTTCTTTCGGCCGCGAGTTTCAACCCTTTCCTCGTACTTGATAGCATTGCTTATCATTTTAGCGGAGCATCCCAGGAGTTTTTCAATCTCTTTGTACGTTTTGCCATTTTTTACAAGAGATTGAATAACCTCGCGCCTCTCTGGTGTGCAGTGTATTCCACGACCCACTTTTATAGGAAAAAATGATTCGGTTTCAGAATAAATTGATTAAAAACATGAAATAGAAGCTCTTAACTTACTTTTCTACAATTTAAATTAAAAATTTAAGTTAAAACACAATTTTTATACGTAGAACTAATCAGCACTGCTATTATTTTGCTCCCATCAAAAAGTACCAGTTGACTAATAATTGACATTTCAAAGCAGAAGTAAGGGCTTACCGTTATAATATGACATCACATAAACGAGTTGTGGTTGATGAGTACAGAATTACAGTAGAAGTCAGAAAAAAAAAATTTAGAATGAAAATATTAAGGAAAGTGTTGCTTAAAAGTGGCACTGCTATTATTTTGCTCGGCACTGTATATCAGAAATAGCGATATCCACAGAGATCTTGGCATTAAAACAGTCGAAGACGAAATCAAAAACTACGCGAGAAAACATAAAAGTCGACTAGAAAGTCACGTTAATATTACAGTCCTCCAAGTTTTGGATGAAAGAAACTTACTACGCCGTCTACAAAGAACAAAACCTTTAGACCTAGCGCGATAAGTAACCGCGTCTAAGCTGCGGAGCTAGCAGGAACTTCTAATGGGAAGGTACCTGCAAAACGTCCTTATTTCGTGAAACGAAAACTACTTGATAAGTCGAATACTTAGTTGTAGTAAAAATTAAAACAAGTCTGTTTTGAAGGGAGGTTTTTTAGTGGGTAAGAATCCCACACTACTATGAGCACGCGCTGTCGATCCTCATAGTGTCTTCTTGAAGATTTTCACCTATCCTCGAAAAAAAAAAAAAAAAGTTTTATTCCAATGTGTAGTAGTTTTTACGTGATACGTGCCGGGACACGAACCTAGTTATCATTTTATTAATACGTGAACACGGAATTTATTGTAAGTTTTTTTTTTAGTATTTCTTATAAAAAAAGGGGGATGAAGCTTATATTATATCATTCGAAAGGTACTCGTACTGTAGCATAGATGTGCACAAAAAAGAAAAATCATGCGTGTATGTCATTCGAGATATGAGTGCTATCTCGAGACATCGTCTAAAATCATTCGAATGATCTACTATACCTACTTCCTACGAAGCAGCGAGAACCTAGAGCGAAAGCAAAGAGTAAACACAAATACTCGTGTCTCATAAATCATCTCTCATGTCTCATTTGTCATGCCTCAGTTCTCGAATGATCATTCGAGATATGAGTGCTTTATGCATATGAGAACTTCCCCAAGTGGTTGAATACACAAAAAAAAGTTCTCGATTCCACTCATTTCACGATTCGAGATATGAGATGTGTATCCGAGTAAAATAGTACTCGATTCATTTTAAAGGCGGGCAGTATTTACCCTTTGCGCTCGTTCTTGGTTCTCACTACTTCGTAGGAAGTATGTAGGTATAGTAAATTAGAATGATTTCAGACGATGTCTCGAGATTTCTCGAGACATTGGAAGAATCGATTATAATCGATTATATCATCCGAATGCGTCCATCACTAGTTTTACCTGCTTTGGGGATGAAAACGACCATCACCTCGCTGCAATGCAGTGTTCCAAACATATTCAAAAAATTATCTTTAGCCACGACGACTTTATTATGTCTTAGGCTAGCTTGCTTTCAGCAGAAATCATCCACACATGCGCCGCCCATTGAATTCAAACTTCGATCGTTAAGGGATCAGATATTGCGAAGGCAGGAATCTGATCAAACCTAAAGAACAACTCACAAAATAAGTGCAAAAAATGTTTTAAAGTTTTTAAATTCACAGAAACCAAAAGAAAAAGAAACAACTCGAATCAATTAATATCACAGTTTGCCTCTGGTCAAATATAAAAAAAAGACCTTCGTCAATATTTTCTTTCTTCCCGAACAGAAAATTTCACTCAGATCCCTTTCACTTGGAAATATTTTCGCTACGAAACATAAAACAAAAAAAAAGCTTAAAAATAATTTTTTTTTTTACCTGACCCCTGACGGCATCAAATGTGACCAATCAATAAAACGAAAAACAAAATGTAATTTTTTTTTATAGCCAGAAGCGATGATCGTAGCGATCTGTTACTCTTACATACAAACATTTTAAATTGCTAAAAAACTTAAGAAAACAAAACTAGTTTTGTTAGAGATTTTTGTATGACGAAAAGGAGAGAATGAAAGTTAGAAGGTCAGACAGCGTGCAAACTTTTTTTTTTCTTTCTCCACACATTTTAAGACAATAATTTCTCTTTTTTATTTTATATTTATCTGAAACAGAGTTTTTACTATGGAATTGCATTAAAAGATATCCAAAAACCGATTTGGAATTGACTAATAGGAAAAATATTGTTTGGTAGACTTTAATGAGTAACTTATGTACAATACATGTCGTGTCTGGAGATTAGTCTGGAAAAAATTAAGAAATCGTTAAACAAGGGGTGTTGTGCGGTCGTTTTATAGTACCGAGCATTAAGATAACTACCTGCATTGAATTGTTTGTGTGTATTAAGTAGTTGACGGATGGCACAGGTCAAGGAAAAATAGAAGAAACATTTTTTTTCTGGAAAATCCCAAATTTGTTTAAATAGGAAGGATGCCTTAGAAATTATATTGGGGTATTCAAAGGTAGAAAATACAGAAAAGAGACAAACAATGGCTCCTTAAATATCCAAATATAAGGATCATACAGGATCCATAGGTCGTCGTATTTTCTGACTCATTTATGACTCCAATAAATGGATTTTCCAACCCCAATGTATTAACATTTCTAAAAGGAACCCAACGTATTCGAAAAAATGTTGAAAGAGTGCAAATTAGGGTCACAAAACTTTTGAAGAGGTAGATGGATTAGGAATAGAAAATATTGGCAAAGTTGTTTTTCTAGAATTTGGTAAACAATGCATTCTTAACAAATTGCTATATAAATATAGTCCTTCGACCGACCTGAGCTGCACACAGGTATAAAATTAAGTGTCGGTTGTAAATGTCTCCAAAATTTGGATCTATGATTTTTGAGAAGTACGAGGCGATGGTTATGGATTGTTTCACATTTTGCTTTGGGTTTCATACATAGGGTAGACGGCCTTTACCGTTGTTCTTTGTTATCTTAAATACTAGATGGTACTTGAAACACACGTCTGTACATATAATACCTCAGAGACTAAGTCCAGTATCTACTCGTACACTAAGCGATACGAAATTACGCCACTTTCAAGCAAAATAGACGTAGATAAGAAGATGCTCTTTCAAAAAGAAATCCTAACAAAAAGGTCACACATAAGATATGATAATTTTCAATCATTGTTTATAATGTAGTAACCTGTATATAACTTTATATACTGCAAGGAAAAGGAAACAGTGCGATTCCTTGCACGTTTTTTTACAAAATAGTCTACACCATAAGATCTGGTTCCTAGATTTATCATTTTGCAGTCAGCTTTACGGAAATGAGTATAACACCGATATACCAAGGAATCTCGTAGTTCAACAACAGCTAGAGACCACTTGGCTCATGTAACAGAGGCAATTAGCAGTGCCATGCCAACGAACATAAATGAACAGTGGAATGCTGTGAACAATGTAAGAGTACTGCACTTGCAGCAGAAAGCATTGTCGGGAGATCACAAAGATGCCCTGCCATATGCATGTCCGCAGCCATCTAAAGACGGACCAGAGAGCGGAAACAACCTTAAATTTGCATTATATGGAAATTTTAACACACTGACCCGAACAATCAGAAAGTACTTAAATACGACAGCAGAACTGTGAAGAGTTTTAATAGTTCTCCGTTGGTTCCTGATGCGAATTTATGGAGGCCGCATTTTTCACTGTCCACTGCTCAAAATTCCAGGACTCGCATCGCATCTCTTGCCCAAGACGAAATCATTACCACTATAAAATTACTAAAAATACACAAAAAATCAGCGCTTCGGCATTCCCGCGAGATCTAAAAAGCTTCGCCAACAACAACTGCAGAACTTCCGTTTGGTGACAGAGGCGAACCCGTCGACTGAAGATATGTAAACTATTCAAACCATTCTCGTACACTTTGACTTACTCTTCTTTCTTCACTGCACTTTGACTTACTGTGCTACTCATTACCAGTATATGATATGTTCAGCATAATTGCGCTTCAGCTTCAAGGCATTATTGTATATCAAGTATGATTAAAATTGAGTTTCAGGTATCTATCAAGTTCCTCCAAAAACAAGAAGTCATGTTTCGAGGATTATTACCCTGAGAAAACCCTCACTCGAGGCGCTGATCAAGACCACTTCCTCGGACATCGTTAAAAAAGTTCTAAATCTTATACTGAAAGGCGCATTTTTAAAGTAGAAGCAGCTTGCAGAAATGATTGGAATATCATCTTGTAATGGCTGTTCTGCACAACTATGGATTCAAAATGCTATAACAGCCTACAGACGATCAACTTGGGTGTCAATATAAAAAACGAGTATCAACATCAACATCAAGCACATTTGATTTTACTCCAACCATTCTTTTCTTCACTTCTTCTTTCTTATTTCGCGAACTTTTTCACCTTGCTTTGAAACGCGAGTGTTGTTGGGTGTCATTTATGACACGTTTGTGTCCGATTTAACTGTTACAGCAGGACTCGAGGCCATTCTCAATCTGCTTCCGCTATATATTTTTAATAGGCATCGGTGGCTCTTAGTGCCGTAAGATTAAGCCAAACAGATAGCTGGAAACCAAATGCAATGGGTTATACCACGATCCTGCAGAGATATCTAGGCAATGTATCTAGTACAGACTACATAACGCCTTACCTAGAATTCATGAGACAATTTTCAAGCACCTATCCGAGCAGGGAAGACTGGAAAAATGACAGAACGCATAACAAGCGATCCATAGCTGTATACACCGATGGATCAAAAATGGAAATAGGTGTTGGTGCAGGCATCTTCTCTGGAAAACTTGGTTTCTCGATGTCAGCTCGGCTTCCTAACTGCAGCAGTGTTTTCCAGGCAGAGGTCCCAGCAGTGGCAATAGCAGCCCGTGAGACTGCGATGTGGGCAATACCACGGATTGATATCACCTTTTTCATCGACAGCCAGGCAACGATAAAAGCAATATCTGCTATAGAAATAAGATCGAAGCTTGTGAAGTGTTGTAGAGAAGAGCTCAAGGTTCTTGGAACGCAGGTAAAGCTCTGCTGGGTCCTTGGTCATGAAGGCATACTAGGAAATGAGAAAGCCGACGAACTGGGTAGAAGAGGCTCAGCACTAAACTCAGAACAATCCCAACCCTCAGTGTACATCCCGCCTTGCGGACTCAAACTCGAAGCAGGAAACAAAGCCCTAACGGACGCTAACAAAAGGTGGACTTCTCTAGATACTTGTGTCACCACGAGGAAGATATCGCCTGCATTCGACAGAGCAAGAACCAATAGACTCATACAGAAGGATAGAGTCATTACGGGGCATAACACCATGCGGTACCAAATGAAAAAACTACGTGTGACGAACGAATACCTTTGTAGAGGCTGCGGTGACGAGGAGGTTCAGGAAGACACCACCAACTTTTTTTTCCTACTGCCCAGGCCTCTATCATTTGAGAAATAAGCTCCTTGGACAACACTTCTTTAAGGATTTAGAAAAGTTGTCCAACAGACCGATAAACGACATCGCAAACTTCATCAAATCCTCCGGATGGTTTGTATCTCGTGCAAATGCTTTCTTTAGGATATGTACAAAAGACGATTTATTTTCTGCTTTTCACGAGGAAAGGATTCTCTAATCTATCCCCTTTCCCCACATAGGTATCACAATGGGTCTATATTGACCTGAGTGTGGTGTAGAGGTTTTCTATCCCATACACCAGCCCACATACCTAACCTAACCTGTAAGCTTTGATTTAGCAAAAGGCACTGTGGTTACATTTTCTTGTAGCGTCAGTGGATTATTGTTTTCTTATGGCTAGCACTGACTGTTAGGGGCGATTCAGTCTTTATATACAAACAGTAGAAGCTGTGTTCGGGTAATGGGCGTTTAATCAATATCTTTCACTGTAGGCAATGGAGTCCGCCAAGGGTGCGTTTTGTCACCTCCATCAGGTAAGCGAACGTTTGGTAGACCTAAAAATAGGATCAAGTCCGAAATCTCTCGTGAAGCCGTCTAGGGATTCCTCCTGATAAGTTGGAGTTAATGGAGGCGAATTGAGAAGGATGGAGAGCCCACATGAGCATCCTAACCGCGCGACTGCGGGCCATTAAAAATGTATGTATGACTAGCATATGATTATTGTAAAGACTTGAACCAGCCGCTTTTAACATAACAACAGAATAAATTGCCACCTTCCTCTGGCCATGCAACTGACGAAAAATTCTTTGCAAAGGCTATCTAACATTCGTTTTAAGCAATATTCATAGCAGTTGTCATAACTTCGCTAACAACTACTGGGTTTTCCCCATATATTCTTTATTATTCTTGATATGTTATACCATATTAAGAAGCAGTCGTACTATAGCAGTGAGTTGTCACTAGCACTTAACAGTTTGTTCAATTGATTAAAGTTCAATTTAGTTTCTTTCTTTCGACCGTAAACTGATTAAAAGAAACTTTAATGGATAAAAATGGTTAAAGTTTGTTATGTATCAAATTCGATTTGGGCAAATAAATATTCATGGCTGCATTTTCAAACCGACTGAGTTGCACGAGCTATAGTGCTGGCCGACATGGTAAAACTACTTAATATAGTGTCGGTAATCTATCGGACAAGAACGAAACACAAAACTCTCTTGCTCGTAATTTCAATCATTGTCATCTAAATTTGTGAATGAAATATAGATATAAATAGAATTTCATTAATATAAAATCCTTGCTATTTTGGTTCCTATGCACTCACGAAATACGTTCAAAGAAACCAAATCAAAAATCCATAGATTAAAATAATGCCAAGTGAACTTTCATGGCCTAATCATTCGAATTCATCTAACAGTTATTTTTTTTAGCGCTCCCGATATACATAATCCTTTTGATCAATGTATGCAAAAAGTATCTCAAATCAGCCGTATGTATACATAATGCTTAAAAACTCATTAACCACTTGTTAGGCGCACGACGGTCTTCTATCCGCTTGACTTGTTCTAGGCAAACAGGCGCCAATTTCCCCAGATACCAAATAGAGAGCAATAAAAGCTTTCTTAAGCTCTTCAAAGCAAAATAAAACCGAAAACATTTGAAATATACACTCAACAGCTGTTTAGCTCCATGCTGACCATTTTTATTTAGTTCCCTCTGTTGTATCCCTCGAAGAAGAAATAAAGTAACGCGATTACTGTTGTAAACCTTTGACATTTCGTATATTATTTATTGATGTCCAATAATAATTATACACATATATGAAAGTTTATTTATATTTTTAAAATCAATTGTTTACACAGCGTTGTTGTATAGACGGTGGTGAAAGACGACAACGACGACGACATCAGTTTGGTATATATTTATACCACGCTATCAGTACGACATTGTAGGTATTTGTTTTTATTTTTATTTTATAGATACAGTTGTGTCGTGGAATGGTGTATAAACAATTTCTTTTATTTTATTTTCAATGGTTGCGCGCTGCTTTATAGCATGGTGATATGCGAAAAGAGAATTCAATTCAGGTGTAGGTAGGTACACCTGTAAACAAATGTTTTAATGTGCGGCACGGATAATGCTGACGTGTGTTAGAATATGAGGTGCATTTCGAGATTAAAGAGAACATTAGTGTGCATAATTTATGTGTACGAGTATGTACATACATGTGTTGGGATGTGCGAACGATATACCTAGATACTTTTTTTTTTATCTACTTTATACACATGCGTATTGGTTATTTTAGCCCGTTTAATTAATGCGATTATGTTTGATCTAAATTAGTTGATGGGGACCTAGGAGGATTGTCAGATAGGAACAGGCAGTGCGCATTAGGTTTGCATATGGTATTATGGTGTAATTTGCTTACTTTAACAATGTTTAAGTTTTCATTACTTATTACTTCAGGCTAAGGACACCACAATCAATTAATAGTATGTAGCTCAGTCTTAATAATGAGCTGGGAGAAGGTGAAGCATAGTTGGAAACACCACAGTGGAGGTTTTCCAGTGCACCAGCAATATTTGTTGAGTCTTTTCAAATAATTACAGATTAGGAATTCTCTCCAAAGGGGTCTACTATGATAAATCACCGCTCGTAAGAGTCAGCCTACCGAAGTGTACAGGTGCATTATACTTGAATGTATATTGCATGTGGAACTTATTATTTTGGAGGAGTATTGGTCAATTAATAGTTGGCGCCATGGCGCAATGGTTAGTATGTCAGACCATTGCGCGTGAGGTTCCATGTTCGAATCCCAGAAAACAACAAATAACATTTTTCACGGTCCCACCTCTCGCGCACGTCTGACAAACATCCGAGAGTTTTGTTGTCACGAGAGAGCTTTTCAAAAACAAAATTTCCCTTCTGATATATTATATAATATGTATATACTCGTATATTGGGCAGATAAATCTTTCAGAAGTCTGTACAACGCCTTTCTTCGAATGTCTTTGGTATCGTCGAATAGACGTCGAGGAGGGAGGGGGAGGGTACAATGCAGAACTATGCGGTCTATACAATGACATAAACTTAGACAGAAGAGTTCACGTTCATGGACTAAGATTGCTGGGCAATGAAAAGCGGATGGAACCCAACGTTCAAGCCAAGGAAAATCTTCGAATCCGCCCCTGATGAACGGCGTAGTGGAGGACGACCTCGCGGTAGGTGGCGCAAATAAGTGGAGGGTACCTCAACCAACTTGGCGAGCGCAACTGGAGGCAGCCGGCTCGTAACCGCATTAGATTCAGAGGTTTGTTGGTTGAAGCCCAAGTCCATCCCGGACTGTAACGCCATCTAAGTAAATATTGTGCAAATTTCTTACAGTTGAGCATCGGCTTTAGCTTTAATCCCAATTACTTGGCGCTTTCCGAGAGCCAAAGGATGAATTCTTTCAATTTAGAAGTAAATCAAGGGAAGTCTTGAGCGGTTTCATCAATCTTTTTGAAAAGATCATCGTCAGTGACGAAGCGCATTTTTGGCGTAAATAATCAAAATTTTATGATCTATAATAGGTAGATGCCAACCTATAACAGTTCCAAGAGCTTCCGTTGCATCCAGAAAGTCGCACTGTTTGGTGTGGATTTTCATCAGACAGCAGCGTCAATTTAACGCCATTATGCTTTTTTGTTTTGTAGGTGCCGTGGCGCAAGTGGTTAGTGTGTCGGATCACTGCGCGTGCGGTTCTATGTTCGAATCCCAGGAAACAACAAAAAGTTTTTTCACGGTCCCACCTCTCGCGAGCGTCTAACAAACATCCGGAGAGTATTGTTGTCATGAAAAAGCTTCTCAAATCGCAAGGATTAGAGGAACTGACGCGATATTTGTGATAAGCTGGTAATTGAAATAAAACATTTATTCGACGACACACAACGTCGGACACATGACTTCTAGCAATTTTCACACGTATCCAATGCCAGATACGCAGCTCGATGAGTATAAAACTGAATTAGAACATTTCACATATTTCCAGCATCGGATTTACGACACAGAAGAAATATACACAATTCTTTGATTGGCTCTTAACCATATCTTAAGCGTTTTAGATTTTGCCAAATTCTTGCAAATAACATCAAAAGGTCATATTCTGACTTAAGATTCTAGAGGCCACTTGCAACTTGTTAGTCATTTAGTTTCATGTGTCGAGTAGTTTTGCACGAAACCGCTACACTCTTGTGTATAAGTCGTTTTCCACTCGTGACGACTAGTAGCGGTATCCATAATTATCGACATATGTACTACACAACATGTATTACAAGTCAAGTTTCGTAAGAATTTCTGATTGACTCGTCCAGATTGGTTTCAAAATTACTCATCTTTCAATTAGAATTACGAAGTAAGTATTCATTACACAATGAAATAGAATAAACATAACCAATGTATTCTATCCTTAATGCGGTCATTCATTATAAATTGGCTGTAAAACGAATAGCGTCGTTGGGATTCCCAATATTTTCTTATTTTTGTGTTAAATTTACAACCAGTTACCTCAGTATAAACTTCAACAAAACGCGTAGTATACACCCCCTTTATTCCCGTACTCCCGAATGAGTCATTGTGCAGATCTCAAGATCAGGTTTATTTGTTTACTATTTCCGACAAGCAAACTGATACAGATACATATGTATGTATTTGTATCTGAAACTTCAATTGATGATTACTAATCAGTTAGCCCTTCACCATGACGTTTCACTAGAATTTATTGCAAAGGAACAAAAAATCATAAATATAAAAACGTTTTCAAGATTGACCATCTCAAGGTCAAATGGGCAAAGATTCGTTCCAAACATTTCGGCCTATTGCGTAACAAAAACAACCAAATTTACTTACAAAAGATAATCCAAAAATTGATACCACAATCCTGTTTAGCACTAAAACGGATACAAAACTTGAATTTAGGGGAACATTTCCAATGGACCGATTAATTATAATTCTAAAACCACGAGTGGACTATTGAAATGTAACGGACTTTAATAGTAGAGCAAAAGCGAAATCATGCAGTGAGAGGATGACGAAAGTATTGAATTTAGTGAAATCGTGATTCGACTATAAAATGGTGTCGATAGTATTATAAGACAAGTCTTAACGAAAAAGAATACTTTCAGCTTTGATGCCTAGATTTATGTAGGACACAAATATTTATAGCCTGTATGAGTACTGAACTGTTGTATAGCATTGTATGTACATATATCGCTCTTCGTTCCGATTTAACATTGCATTGTGAACTGGAAATGGATACACAAATCATCAAAAAAAAAAACTCATCCTGCGTAATGGCTTGGGGCGTCACTACCTTCTAACTATCGGTTCTTTAAGGTTTGGTGCATTTGTCTGTTGCAATTAAAGACTGTGCATTAACACGGGATGCAAGGTAGTGTTCACTATTGTTAAATTCGTTGGTCACCAGATCAGCAAAGGAAGATTGACCAAATATGATTGTGATTTCGGATAGACTGACCAAAAATTATGGACATTAAAGGACGTTTTACCATTTTTATTGTGAGCATGAGATGCATGCATCCTCTTTCAAAGGCAATAACTGATTGCAAAGTGCTGTTGCTCTAAGTAAGATAATTTCTAAAGTAGGCAGTTGGTAGCTTACTACACGAGTTTCTAATTCACCCATCGGTAAAGAAAACAACCCTCATAAGCCCATTAAATGGACAGCTATTGGGAAGCGACCGGGATCTCATCTTTACAGTCGTGCGTGGATTCTATGTATTTTCAGAATAAAGGGAGTTCATTATGTCTGATGAAGAACTACATACAGGGATACCTCGATTTACGTTATTTCGATTTACGTTGTTCGGTTTTTTAATTCCCAGTTTCGATTAATGTCGCTACAATTTCAATTTACGTCGTTCCTTGACACCATTTTCTCACGAAATTCCCTCTTTCGTCATTCTTATTTAACCGAGATGCACACCTCACCGATTTCGTGCACAATATCATTCGGCGTAAGTCTTTTTCAATCCATATGAACTGAACGAGTATTGGATAATTTTATTTTCGATTTACGTTGCTCGATTTACATCGCATTTTCTCGGTCCCGAAAACGACGTAAATCGAGGTATTCCTGTACTCAATAAAAAAAAAAATCACACTCTCCATTCACCTAGACTATTTCAGATCATTTAGAGGAAGAAGGTGTGTGCTCGCTATAACACCGTCCTGCGCACTGATGACCGAGTGACCATAGTTTTGTGTGACTAAAACTATAACCATCGAGTACGGGACAAGAGGATTACAAGCAGTTCTGCAACATGATACCTATTCAGCGCCAGAAAAATATGATGTTAGGGCATCCAGGCAAATGGTCAAGTAGAACTTTCCATCTACATGATTCAGCCGGCATTGCTGGCAAAACGTTCATTCGACAGAGAAGAGTAAGAAGCTACCTAAGAACGATTCAATGGAATCTGAGCGTTATAAACTATAAGTAGAAAAGAAAGACGTTTCCTCATGAATAGCTTTCTAGTATTCTAAATAACCTCTGCTATACTGTTCCAAACTGCTAATATAAGATTAGGTTGGATGGAAGTCCACTTTGAGGATACTTTCACTGAGGCCGTTTGGTCCATTGTGCTGCTTGTACTACCTGTATCTAACTACTTTGTCTTCCAGTCGGTCCTATATCGACACACCATACACTCTTAATAATAAAACTATGTCCGGGAACCCAGCAGAGATTAACTTCGTGGGTGCATATGCTATTAAATTTTTGTACGCAAGTACACGCGCTGGCGAGTGCCTTGATTGCTGCTTGACTATCCACAAAGATTGTAATCCTGTAAGGATTTATATTCTTTATTGGACATCCTTTTCATTGTACTCGTATTGATGTATTGAATTCCTACTCTTGTCTTCCGGGAATAAAAATGGATTAACCCTTGTCGAATTCTATTGTTCTTTTGAGATCAATTGTTCTATACCTATATACATACGAGGGTAGTTTGAAAAGTTTGCGACCTAACAAAGATATAAGACATTTTTTTTTCAAATTTATTTTTCTCCTTGAAAGTCTACACTTCTCCCAGCGTTCCTCCCATCTCTTTAACCCATACAAATAGTACTCGGCGTTTTTCACTGCAAAACAATTTTTTTACGAAGGTGATGACCTTCTCATTTGACGAAAATCTCTGTTCTCCGAGCGTAATTTTGAGCTTGAGGAACAAAAAAAAAAGTCGCTTGGGCTAGATCTGGTGAGTAAGCAGGGTGGTCAAGCAGTTCAAACCATAATTCGTGGATTTTCGCCATGGCAACCGTTGAGGTATGAGACGGCGCATTATCTTGGTGATACGAACAATCTTTCTCTGCAAATGAGACCGTTTTTCCACAATTTCTGCCTTCAGCTTGTCAAGTAATGATACGCAGTATCCTCCTATAATGGCTTTTCCTTTTTGAAGATAATAGATAAGAAAAAACAGTATTTGACTTTTTCGGAGCAGATTCCCCCTTCGCAGTCCACTGTGTTGACTGTATTTTTGTTTCTCTGGTATAATGGTGTATCCAAGTTTAAAAACTCTGATTTATTGCGCCTAAACTGCGCCAATAAAGCATTGGAAATGTTCATTCGAACACGTGAGCAAACGCGGCACCCAACGCAATAGTTCTTGGGTGAGAAAAGTGAGGAAAAGAGAGCCCCTCACTCTTCTCGCCCAAAAGTTAAACGACACAGCGCACTCATCAGTTAACGTCTAAACAGTGTCAAAAACACGTTCCTTGGACATATTCATAGCCTCTACTATCTCTCTTACTTTAATGCGACAATTGTCTAGAACGAGTTGGTGAACTTGAGCGATGTTATCGTCAGTGGTTGCAATTTTTGGGCGTCCCGGACGTTCGTCGCCTAACAAGCTGGTACGGCCATTGCCCAAAATTTCACGGAGTCCAACATGTCTTTGATTTGCGTATTGATTTTCAAAAACAAATATTTCTGTGGCCTCAAACGATAACCGCTTAAGTCGAGTTATGACGGAATTGACTTAAGGAGCCAGAGACGCTCCAATATTCGAAGTCTATGCCATATATTTTTTACTTTTCTTTCTCTGTAGTTACCGAGATCTAAGTAAAGAAACGAGACCGATAAGCAAAATCCCATACGTTCTTGAGAAAAAGGAAAATTTCAAACTTGTTTTCTGAGAAACTTTGAAAATCGACTTAAGCGGTTATTGCTTGAGGCCATAGATTTAATGACAGCTCGATACTCGATTTTTTTCCATTTTCACAAAAACGATAACATCGACTCACTCAAACGATTGTCAAACAACAACTGCGCGTCCAAAATGGCTGAAATTGGTGCGTACCTTTCAAAAGATGCGCAAACATATTCCCCAGCTTTTGTTGAGATGGGAAACTTTTCAGACCACCCTCGTACATATGAAGTATAGATCCGTGTCCATAGAAACTTTGCTTCTATATGCCCTATTGAGCCTTATATCTGGACTCCTGTTATTTTAATGCATGTTTATCTTTATATCTGTGCAAGGTTATCTAGATAACTGAATTTGTCTGTTACATTCCACTTTATAATTGGTACATAGGTAAGTACAGGGCCAAGAACCTTTAGACATTACCATACGGAGAAGAATGTGAAAGTGGATCGATCACACCTTACAATTCTATTGCAAAATACACTAGGTATGCAGTGGAATTCATTAACCAAGTCAGGCAGAAAAGCGGGCCCTACTAAGAAACGTGCCGCAAAACAGATGAGGAGGAATCGAAATCTTGAGGTATGAGCTGAAGAGAGTTTAATCGCATGCAGAACTCCGAACAAGATGACGCACAGGCGTTGTTGACGCCCTATACTCCTGGAGCACGCTGGTACATAGTGTTTTCTTCATTCTTACTTCTGTGGTCTGCTTCCAGGTATCGTACTCAAGAATAGTAAAGTCAGTCATTCAGCTTTGAAGGTCAAATTCTTCTTTCTAGTTTTTTCCTTCTAGAAAAGAGAATCAGTACGGGTTCTGTCGGGTTCAAATAAAGGTCGTCTAGTTATGCCCAAGAGAAAAATTCTTTTAGTGCAAATTCTATGAGATTGCTGATAGTACTCGTAGATGATTAAGTCCCTATGCAAAACTGTTTCTAAATAGTTAGCGAGAAAAAGTACTCCAAGGGTATAAAAAAAAAAAATCTTAGCACAAACCACTTTTTCACCAGTTTTCTCATTCCCTTTTATGTCTTCATTTCTAGGGATGTGAATAACCAGTGTCCATTATCTTTTGAAAAAAAGACTGCTTAGACTATGCCTTGAAAGTGAAGAAACTCCTCTGAGGTATCCCAATCCCACACTATGAAATTCGGTCAGCATGTTGATCAACAACTAAATTCTGGAGATCTTCTAAATGCAAAGAAATATCCAACTTGGTGACTCAATACATTCAAAATAATTGAAAAATGTATAGTAAATGGATAAGGCAACCCTTAAATATTCAGTCACGTAGATATCTGTAGGGGGAACGTTACTATACACATGTACCCATAAACCCGTGATAGTCATTTTCAGTAGCTTCGTTGAGCTATTTTCTATCACCCTTGGAAATACAAAATACACTTCTGAGCAAGTCTCTCATAAATCTGCAAGTAATGCTCCTGACCTGTTGTTGTTATTGAAATTTTATTAAGGAGAATAATATATGTATGTATGTATATCTACTTTTCGTACCTACCTACGTTTCATCAAGCAAAATACTTAACGAAAACAAACAGAGACGAGGACGCGCAGAAATTTATGTGAGAGAGACTAAATCGTTGGTTTGTGCGTCACCCTTCTGGATAAAGCTTTCCCCCCCACACCCACACAGAGTCTGTAGACGTCCATAATGATCACAATGAACTCTGTGGTTCTGTGAATCTCATCCATTACATACATTTGCATGCAATTTACTAGCTGTAATGCGACGCACGTACGCATTTAAGTCGTGTTTCTCCCCCTAGACGAAATGCAACCGCAAATAACTAAAACCAAAGCAGTGCTAGTACTAGCAGCTCTTCAAAGCTTGCCACGATTCATGCCACAGAACAGACTATAAATAAGTTTTAATGGTAAAGTCAAGAAGATATTCATTCTCCGGTGCTGGTGATGGTGCATCCTTCCTTTTTTGCAACATCATTGCATATTCGAATATAATTTGCGTGTGGGCTTGGGCCAAACACCATTCACAGGCACACACACTCCAAAGAGGAGAACAAACAACTTGGAAGGTGATTTCCGTTCCGAGCTCCAAGCATTGTACTTGGCAGAAAAAAAAAACTGGCAACCAGACTCCGACATGCGGTGTTTCTGCGCAGATGCTATGGATTTTCATTTCCACCCTTTTGAGGACGATGGTGACGAGAGGACGGTGGTGCGCCGACCGTTGTGCTAAATTGTGGAGTTTATTGCAGCATACCCAAGATCATACAAACTGACACACTCACACACATACACCAACTGCAGCTATAAACGGAGCAGATGTTCCCAAAAAGGAAATGAGAGCTAGAGCAGCGTTGTGCTGTGTGAATATCATCATCATCCCCGCATTTATTCCACAAATCGATTTTGTCGGCGGTCCCCCGCCATTTTGATCTCTCTCAAGTACAGAGACTATGGCTGACGAGTGTGTGAACCCAGAAGAGGAGGAGAATGATTCACTGTATAGTGTGTATAGTTTTCCATCATTGTTCGTTGCGTGTTCCTGCGCGACAAGGAGCAAAAAAAAATAGAATATCCAAAAGTAGGGTGGAAAGCGGCGGTTAAATACCCCGGAGTACCCAAACCCAAATCGACTAAAAAGGGGGATGAAATGCGAAGCAGCATTTGTGTGTGCCGAAGAAAAAAATTGTATGTGAACGGCAAACCAGCCAGAGGGATCTAAAAAGGTACGAAAGTGTACATATGGCGTTGGTAGGGTGGAAACGACGGTACACAAAAAAAAGGGATCTCGCATATGGGGGGGGATCTGTGTTGCTTCGTCTTTCAGGGATGACGACGATTACACACACTTACAATTGAAGGTATATAGAGAATTGGGATCATTTTCCACCCTTTGTTCCAAGTACATACAATGGTTGAACCAGACAGGAAAGAGGGAGGATTTCAACTACTATGACACACAACTGTGCTTAGGGGGTATAATTTATTAGCGTCGTTTTCCTTGTAGGGTGGGTTGGTCGTTCGGTCGGCTGACAGGATTTTCATGTTCAACATCAACGATTTCAAACGAACAGATAGTGCAGGACCCATACCAACGCCGCTATGACTCATTAAACACAAAAAAAGGCAGTAAGAGCGTTTTTATTTTATTTTCTCACAGCTTTACAGGAAAGGAAGTTCGATTTTTTTTTGCCGACGATCTCGATGGCTATATGGCACAGAAAAATGTTAGGAATTAGGCCTTCGCCAGGTAATAGGGACTTTTGAAACCTACTTTGCTACGATAAAAAAAAAGTAGGGGTACATATACAATACATACCTGCTACATGTGTTCAGTCACACATTTTCATTTTTTACTTGGTAGGGCGTCATGTGCTCCACAAAGTATAATACATAGAAGGAACTTTTATGTGTAGAAGGTCTCAGCTAAGTTGATGGAGGATTTGAGCACTTGAATTTCTTTAATTGAAACCTGCGTCATGCCAGATTTTTTAAGTGAAAAAAAAAAAAAAAATGTAAAGGAAGAAATAACTCCGACCACAAAAGAAGAGTTTATACCTTATTAAATTGATTTTATAGATTGTGTGTTTAGTATCGGATGCCAAAAGCAATATGTAGTTTTTAAACTTGAGGTTTAAATTAAGGCTTTTGGCCTTTACTGACCAGTCAATAAGTGTATGGAAATGCACAATTAGCATATAAAAGTCGTGGAGCACGAAAGGCAATCTGGTTCAAATTAGAACGCGTTCACGACAAAATGTGTAATTAAAGGGAATGTATGTACCTACATATGTACATACATACATATATGTACATGTCTTGAAAGAAAATGCATTCATGCATACGTGCAATTGGTCAGCCGTTAGTCGAAAACGACGGATACGCGTTAGGCTTGAATGTTTGCAGTTTATATGATTCAAAAAATACTGAAGAAGGCAAGGTATTCCACATTCGTAGGTATTCAGCGACTAAAAAATGGTCTTTTGTACTTAACAATGTACAAACCAATTCCAAAAGTGCTGGTTTCTGTAAGGCATATTGGACATTTTTTTCAGCCGTTACAGTTTATTTTTTAGTTCTAATTTTAGACAGCCTATTCCATGAATTTTAATTAGTAACACAATTTCTAAAAATCTGTACGTATCTAATTGCGGAAAATCGCCCAAGCTTTAGGGACTCGGTTATGTATGATAAATGTGCATAGTGCCGTTTACGTCATACTCAGTGTTTTGTCTACACTAAGAATTCATTTATAGAACAGTTGATAGTCAGAACCTTGTTGCTATTATTGGTAGCGCTGAAACCGAGACAAATTGCTTAATAGTGAAAAAAGCTAGGTCGATTCGTTCGGCTTACCTCGAGACACCAAGTTGCTGTGCGTTTACTTGCGCTTGTTCAGTACAAGTTGTAAAATTTCACTGATCGTAGAGGAAACCTATCGTAGGCTATTTTTTCGACTATATACAAAGTTAGTTGTCACGAAGCACTGCAATGGCATCAAACGAGTCTTGGTTTAGGGTGAAAAATAGGCCTGATATTATCGTTTTTTGCAGATTTTTGATTAAAAGTTAATTTTTTGAGCATAAGCTCTATCGGGCTTAAAAAAACACCCTTTAGAAAAGACCACTGAAATCGCTGAGAAGATTTATGATATTTCAGATTTTGATCACAATAAACGAAGTTAGTTATTTACACTAAATAAAGAAAAATGATTTTTTCAAAAGCAGAAAAGGAATTTATAGCAGGTGGATTTTAGTAATCCAACAACAAATACTACAAACCAAAAGTAAGTCCTTTTCTTCATAAACATACGGATAAAAAGGTTAAAGAGCGATTTTGTTAAGCCGTTTTTTGCGTACACCTCTCTACTGCTTTCCTTACTCTTACAGCGTGGACGAAGGAATTCAAAAAGAATATCTTATCGCTTTGATATATGAAGGTCAGAAAGGTTAGGCGATTGAGGTATTTAGAAAAAAAAATCGCCGCATATAATCAAAAAAAAAAAAAGTTTTCTCCTCCTTACGTTAAGGTCTATGATAGCCTTTTCAAAAGATAAATTTTCAGCTTTTTGCTGATTCCCCGACTTCGGAAACGATTTTAAAACAGGTCTTATGCACCAGGAATTTCATTCATCATATTGACGTATTCAGGAAGCTATCCTAATATGCAGTAGAAAATTTAAAGGAATCGCTACTTGACGATCGAAGAACACAGGGTATAGTCAAAGTTATTCGTAAATGATAGAACGATGGTCAATTTCTAAAGCATTCGGGTTATACGTAGAAAATAGAGAATTTATAATACCATTTCCATCCAAGTCTTTTAGTAATAAAATTAAATGATTTGACCGTTCATCACCTACAGCAATTCAACACTTGAACCGAATACAAAAATCGCATCAGATTCCTCCCGACTAGTTCGGACAACACTCATATGTCATAATCATGTACTGAAACCCAATACCATATATCAATATCAACTAGTATCGCATGTGGTCGAAATTCGACCGAGGGGAAATAAACAAACAGCGAGAGAAACAACGCTATGCATTTGTTTACATAACTTTTTATTTGTAATATTCTCCAGTGCAGGGAAAGCTAAGGGTTTCAAGCTTATACAGCCATGGATGTGATCAAAGTGCTTTCATTAATTTGGTTAAAGCGTTTTGTATGGGGAAATCATGTGTGTATGTTCACTTTATTTTACCTAACTTAACGGTAACATACGCTCATGATTTTTTTTATTCTGCACATCTATGGCACAGTACCATTCAAATGATGTAAGTCTCATCCCCCTCCTTTTATTTCGTGTTCACGTATTAATATATAAGATCTTCTTTTCATTTCTAAATTACAAGTACGTCGGCAATTGGATCAAAAGAATTAAACTCACTACCTAGCGAAGGCAGTCTTCTCGTACGAAGCCAAAACCAGGAGGGAACACTTAGAGGCGTAAAATAGCATCAGTCTACTGACTACGAACCTTAAGATTGTGTAGCGCATTCCGCACAACATCGACCAATATCGCACTAAGCGTTTTTCTTTTTTAATTCAGAACAGACACTGAGTTGTAAAAAAAAAAGTTGTGTTTCTTTTTTAGCTCAGACACATCAGAGCTCTGAATTCGTTTTTCTTTTTTCGTTCAGAGTATTCTCAGAGCGCACTATATAAGCTCTGAACAATTTGACCGAGCGTTCATAGCAAAATCCTGAGCACAGCCATTTTTCATATTTGACAGGAGGACAAAGAAAAAAATTGCAAAACAATTGAAATAACGGACGAATCAATAGATATTCTATTCATATTTTGACAGCTCAACCTATAATTGCTAACCAAATGACATCAAAGTGCTCAAGTGTGTTTCATAAACAAATCAGAGCGCTCTGAGCACGCTCTATGCGCTCGAGCTCTGTTGTTGACGCCTATTGTTGTCGTAGGCGTGATTCGGATAAATATACTCTACGTATGTAAATAGATAAAGGCGAAATAGATAAAGGCAATGAATAAATGCGCTTAATCGAAAGAGAAGGGAGGAACATCGACTTCTCAGAAAGAAGAAAAAGGAGCATGACAAGCGCTCGATCGAGGTTACTGAGTTCCTTTCTAACGCACAAGGTCACATGAATTGTGGTAATCAAAATGGCGCTAAAAAAAGGCGATAAAACTATGGCCGCAAGGAATAGCCGCCTAAGTCGATGTTAACAGATTTTCAGAAAACAAGTTTGGAGTTTTCGTTTTTCCCGAAAACATATGCGATTTTGGAATTTTAGTCTTGTTTCTTTGCTTATAACTCGGTAACGACAACAGATAATAGGTCTGTTCGCGTACTTTCTGCACCAAAATTCGCAGTTTGTCAAATATCCACGAATGGGGTTAAAATTCTCTTAGAGAGGGAAATTACAAATAAGTAAACGAACGCGTTGAACCACAAAAGTTGCCCACTTTTTAAACGTCAAACCTCAAACCCCATTGTACGCGAAAGAACGAGAAAGAACAATCCAACAAAAAAAATCACATATACACCGATTTGACAGTTTTCACAAACTAGCCCACAGAAATTTCTTGCACTAAAATTCGCAGCATGGGGAAATTTTTTACTCTCTCGAGAGCGCTCTCTTCTGTGAAAAACTACGAATATTCTCAGTACTCGAGCATCTTCTGGCATAGTTACCTCGATTTTATCCTAACTCGTTTTCCCTCAGAAATATCGATGCTAGTTTGCTCGCTACACGAGTATGGATTTCAAATGACCATACATAGTGAAGCCGGTGTTCGAAACTTCAAGGTCAAATACTGTGTAGGGTTGATGTAAATACTAAATGTATCGTTCTATCTTCAAAACATTATGTCTTAGAGAAGCCCCCGCGATTAGCCATTGATTTAGACCAGAAAAACAAAAAAGATCCTCTACGGAACATCGATCATGGTTCTCGAGTTTTGGATGATGTCCAGGAAAACAGAGCATATACTGAAATACTTCGAAAGTAAAATCCTTCGTCAGGATGCCAGAATGCTTGGGGTGAGTCCTGTAAAATCACGTGGGTAATAGGGACAATCAAATAAAGAATGAGACTCACTATATCCATGAAAGAAAAGATAAACTACCGGTAAGTAGAGAATAGCATAACTTTTTCGGTCTCCTTAAGGAAAACTGTAAAAAAAAAAGTGTAGGCCTTCTTTGAAAAAATTCCTGCAAGAACTGTAGACGAGGAATAGATTGTCCTGCATCAATCGTTTCATAAGAAAGCACAGCTTATCCAGTTAACTAGTAATGTAGCTCAGGTCAGGAGCAAATGATCGTGTACCGACGCACTACATTTGGTCTACTAAGAGCGTCTATTCCCTAACTCCAGACAGCCACTCTAAGCTAGTTAATTCCAATTCATTGCAAACCTTTTGCCAAATCGAAAAATTCACTTTTTTCCTCAAAATTTTAAAAATCCGTTTGCATTACCCCACTGACGACCGTCCAACACAAAGTTTTCTGTTGGCAACCACCCGCAACGAAACAAACTTGAAATTCAACAGAAAACCTAAAAAAAGCTCTTGGCTCTTCCGTTTTATTGCACATTCGCAGTTATTGGAAATATTCGAGCGCGTCGCACGGGCGGGTATACCGCGAAATTCCTCACCTCCCGCGATATGCATGTTATAGCAGCGCAGCGCACTCGTTCCAACTTTACCACTTGTAAAAAGTTGTTGCGGCGAATTATGTTACACAAGTAGGAGCAGAGTAATGAAAAGAAAATATTTGTTAATTACCAGCAGATTGCTGGTGGTGATGTCGGTGAAGGGGGTGCACAAACGTTGCCCGGAAAGAACATTGGAAATCCGGCGAGATCCACTTCGCATGTATGAGTCGGCACAGTACATGTACAGATACATACTTATGCCAGTTCGCTCATATTTAAACTCCAGTTATTACATTCATGATAATTCCCTGGGCAAATGCGGGCTCCACATTCCAAATTAGGGGGGTAGGTGTACATTATATAGAACCAGGGGCCCCTTCGTTGAAGCAGGGTGCTAGCTACCCCACAACCACACACGTTCACAGTGATCTCATGTCGTCACACACCGCTATAGCCACCACATCAGTATTCTAGCATAATCATGGAAAAACAAATCAACAGTAAAATCCAATATGGCGGCGGAAACTCGAAATTATATTCGTCGTCGTTGAGTTAATTTTCCCCCGCGGCATTGTGTGACGCCAGTTCGCCCTCATTTTCTACTCGCAATGCGATGCACTAATTAATTTTAACTCAATTTCAATTAAAAATTTTTCTTTTATTATCATTTGTATGTCACGAATGTTTTGTTTTCAGGTTTGGAGGAAGGTACATATGTATGTTTGGGAAGAAATCTGATTTTTCACTTACCGATAACGCAATCCACTTGCCAGACTTGTTTAATCAAAAAACACACGACAAAAAAAAAAGAAAAGAAATTTCACACAATAGCAGGGTAAAAGATGTTTTACTTTCTGAGTCTGCTTGGTCGTCTCGTTCGCTGACACACTTGACACCACATAACACTTCAATTTTCCAAGCAGTATTGAGGATGAAGTCTAGATTTCTGCTCTGCGTACGCGAGTGCATCGGCTCTATTCGAATTGGGAAATTCCTGAAAATGCTACGTGTATGGTTTTCTCATTCCGTCTCATGCAATGCTTGCGATAGTGAAAACAATTGCAGATGCTTTTGTCTCCTTTTCTCGTGGCCAATTTTCAGCAAGAAGTTTTCATTTTATTACAATTTTCTTGTAGTAGATTTGGGGAAGTGGCAAAGTATTGTTAAGGCATCGGTTACAATTGGAATTCAGTTATAATTTTGTGGTGGCATTTATTTATATATACGCTAGCTTAGCTCGCTCTGCTTCGCCCGCTCAAAGGAATTAAAAAAAAGTAACGCTTTTAAATGCGTTGTATGCATCTTAGCTCAGACTTTCGCTGGAATCAGCAGATTACTGCTCTTATTCCTCGAGAAATGTAATCCCCCTAACCCTTCAACTCGTATACGACAGAATTCGACCATGTTCGCAATTAGGCGCACACTCGTACGTAATTTGTACGTAAAATACGTCTTTGTAATAACAAAACGCAACCATATACGGATTCGACTCCGTATATGAGTTTAAAAATTGAGCTGAATCATTAGCCGTCCTTTGTTATAGCTGATAATCTTTAGCTTGTTTTCCCAGTCAAAACTGAGTTGGGATGTATTTAGTTTGCGCTTCTAAATTTCAGAGGGCGCTGAAAAGAGCTCTTTCATTCCTTTTGATTCAAGTTGAATGAATAAATAGTATTTCACAAATATAAGCACAACTTTTCCATACTTTCAATTCAATTTCAATTCAATCAAAAATCTTCAAACAATAAAAAAAAGTTTTAAGCCAGATTGGCTGGGGATCGCTTTGTGGACAAGCTTTCACTTAGCTTGCATAATTCTCACCAAAACGCACCTAATATAAAGTAAATTTATATCATTTTTGAGGAGAGGTATTTAAAATTTTCACTCATGTTAAAATCGTATGAAACTTTTTAATTACGCTGTTAATCACATAGCCATAGCTTGGCAGTATTTACAGATATAGAACTAACAAATTTACGAAAAATGCTTTATATAAATGGAATATTTTGCAATAATTAATTAAATGTTGACTTAAGTCGACTAAAGCTACTCTAACTTATTACCATAGAGATCATTGGTTTGCATTCATTGCAACAACAATACGATTGCTTTTTATCAGGATTAATTTCTAATTGATCTAGAAATCAGTTCGCACTATTCCTCAGTAGGTTACACTTATATCGACAATTTTCAAAACTCATGCTGCCAGATTAGAAATGAAATACTTTTTGCACCAAACATTTTAATCTATGATTTCTACGTTTTCTTTGCTTTGGAATTATGCACATAAAACTCCATTTGAAATCAAATGCTTATCCCAATTACTTCCTAATCATTTAAAATTAATAATTGTTGAGTGGATATGCGATCGAAAATATTGAGAGGCAACTAGCTAAAGACCGAGATAAATAGAGAGGCCCAAGTTCATCCCGAACTGTAGCGCCACCTAAGTAAGTAAGTAGAGGTGGATATACACTGTTGTTGCAGGGATCTAGAAACAATAAAATCCCTTATTCTTGGTTGGTGATTAAAATGAAGATTGAATGTTGATTGATTTTAAAAACGAATTGGTTTTACAATTAAATTGTTAGGAAAAATACAACTTACATTCCTAAACAATCCGCCTTAACAAGCCAGTACTACAATAACTATAAAATTGCAATATAAAATTTCCCCCAATTTCATACGCACAAAAACCAGTCCTTCGGCACGTAAACAGTCTCTCGGCACATAAACGGGAAGATGACCGACTCAGATATGACATCGAGGATACGAATCAGAGAAACAAAATAGTGCTGTCAAATCTGGTGTTAGAGTAAAAATGTGGCTCGGTGACATCCCGGGGCCAGTCTGAACTTCTACTGCGAAGACTTTACGTTAAAAACAGCGAGCCTGCGAACCGCCCTCCTCGACTTGATTGAAAGATTTGAAACTAGAACGTCAGCAGTCCTCACGACTTCATCTGATCCAGGATGAACTTTCACGACACGTCCCAGTTGTCAAGCTGAACGGACTTCATTCGGGTCAAAAACGATGACAATATCATCCTATTCCACAGGTTTTGTGTTTTTATACCTCTTGGTGTGTCTAGTAATCTTTGGCAGATACTCCTACCATTAAATGTTGAGGTCGTCGACTATAAAGCTAGCCGCACCGGTCCTTTTCAGTAAAAACACCAGGAGCGGTAACGTCTCGGTCGTCCTCTTCAAACAGCATTGAGTTAGGTGTTAGTGGTTTAGCGTCCTCTGGATCAACAGGAACATGTGTAAGCGGTCGACGATTAATTTGACCTTGTGCCCCTAAAAGTGCATTCCGTAGGACGTCTTTATGCGGAACCACTCTTCTTAGGATGACCTCCACACTGTTCTTCACAGATTGTGCTAGCCGCTCACAAGCTCCACCCATCCACGGAGAATACGCCAGAACAGACTTCCACAAGATTCCCTCTTATTTCGCTGCATACTCACTAAGAGTGGCTTCCATCTCCTTAACGTCTCTGCATGAACTCATACGAATGGTGTCCACATTACCCATGAACAGAGGAAAGATGCTAACGAACTTCAACCATTGACCTTCTTCCCTGTGTTTAGAGCAACCACCTCAGCTGGGAAAGCCTCTGCTTAAATTCTTCTGAACATCCAATTCTTAGCGCGATCAAACTCATCCGGGGTGATGAAAGATTTCTTTTCAGCGGGTCTTGTACATAAAATATTTTTAAAACGTAACAAAAGGGCAATAACTCTTACTGAAAACGTCCACTTGGCACGAAGTCTGGGTTTAAGTTCGTCCACGATAGCAAAGCAAACAGGATCTTCGCTGTTATGAAACAAAATTTTTTCCAGTACTAAGTTTTTGCTACTCACCACTTCAGCTACCTCTTTTCCTTGTGACACAGCCTAGCTATCTCTCAGACATCGAAGAAATTCAGGCCCCTTGAACCATGCCGCTTCTACATCTCCCACTGATAGATCATTCAATCTCGTAGCATCATCGGCCACGCTATGCTCTGTCCTGATATGAAACCATTGACGTGGTGAAGATGAATCCAAAATTTCCCCAACTCATAGAGCGACAAACGATGTAAACTTAAACTTAATGGTATTTATCCAAGACAATACAGTCTTCGAGTCCGAGAAGAAAATTGTTTCAGCAAAATCGATTATGAGCGAACTCTTAACCGTAACTGCTAGCTGCACACTGAGAACTGCTGCCTGGAGCTCTAATCTCGGGAATAACTGCTTGCCTGGTGCAACCGTCGCTTTTGCCATCACAAGGGAGACTTCCAGTTTATTACGGTGTTTCAAACACAAATACGCCACAGCAGCGAAAGCCCTTTCTTAAGTGTCGACGAACACAACCAAACTAGTCGGCGATTCATCTGGGTTCCATGATAAATAACAGCGAGGAATCTTGAGCTTCTCAATAGACTTTAACTTTCCGATGAACTCTGTCCAAGGGAACTTCAGATCTTGTGAAACCGGCTCGTCCCAATCAAACCCTTCCCGCCAAATTTCCTGAAGAATGACACGCCCCCGGATGATATAAGAGTTTAGGTTTAGAGCCATCGGATAACTGTCCGGAAGCTTGACGTCATCAGTACTCCAAAATAGACCGATCTCGTACCCTTTCTCCAACCGATTTATGGTTCGTTTCATGATTGGGACAGCTTGTTGAACTTCATGGCTCACTAAATCGCCTTTAGGGACCTTAACTCCAAAATCTTCTGTAGAAAAGTGACTCTTAACAAGCTCGTGCAGTTCATCTTCCAACCTTATTGCATCGTGAAATAAAAAATGGATTGAAGGTTTCGCTGCTTGGTTGAGACTTGCAACATTTAACGCAGGAGCCGATTTTCCATAGACAACCCAACCCAAAAGAGTCTTAATGGCACATGACTACTTTTATTGGAAATTTGAGCAGAGGTCTTAGGGCGACATCACAAGCATTTGCTCAAAACGGCTGCGGGCATAAAACCGACCACGATATCTTAAGTAGGAAATACACGATACAACTATTGTACCAACGGTTTGGCAGCTTTGGTGTCATATACGATAATTGCTTCGTATGTATCCACACAACTGACCGATATACCGATATCGTATGGTCGCATGATCTTGACTGTACAACCGCTGCCACATGCACAGATTGTATGGAAATTATATGGTGTGTATGTGAAAAATTACTGAATAAAATGACTGATGGTACGTAAATCGTACGCAGATTATATAATGTGTGTACGGCGTACAAAGTTGGGCCAATGTCGGTACAACACAAGTTGGTAAGACGGTCGTATCGTGTATTTCCCACTTTAGGCCGAACACAAGTCTTCTTTTAAATGGCCGCGATCATCTGTGGCTGAAGGCAAACATTTTCTCAAAATGACTGCGTTTACTTAAAATAGATGCGTCTAATCGACCGGCGATTGTGTTATCTGTAGCGGAACACAAGACCAACTGTTTCAAATAATTCGAGTTTGTGTATATCTTGACGAAATAGGTCGTCCAGTTTGAAACTCAGCACGCTTTCTGTGTTCAAAGCGAATGTCAAATCTTCAAACAAATGTTTGCGTTTTAAAGTGAATTTCCTGCCCCCTCTCTTTGCACTTCAATCTTCTCACCTACACACTATCGACATACAGAGTTATAAATAACAATCTATATAAGAGTGGAGGCAACTTCAGCTTCATGCAGCCCCACGTTTTGACATTTCAGAAAAAAAAATATCAGTCAACAGAAAAATTAATCGAGCTAGTAAAAAGGAATAATAAGCTATAGGATTTGAGCAAACCTAACTATAAAAATATACAAAAAAAGCCGAGGTGTGGAAAAAAATTTCCGAAGCATTTGGATTACCAACAACAAACACCAGTGCAGCGCTTCACCATTGTGGAGATGGGCAAAAAATCACTACCTGTAAATTATTCACGGCGAATGAAAATTCACATTCGCAGCTTGTGAATGAATCAAAAATAAATTGTGAATGGTTAAAACGTGAAAAAGGATTTCTTTTTCACATCACTCTTTTGTGTACGCAACTGTTCAGTACTATGTGACACAATTACCAAACAAACGTATGACACATTATTTGCAAAACATTAATTTTAATAACTGTCCATTTCTCTATTTTAAATTACATTCCTGCTATACTCTCTTTGAATTACTCTGAATGTAACGTTAGATTTGCTCCAGTTTCTTTTTATATTCATATTCTTAATTGCTTAATGTAAGTTTACAAATTAGTTGCGTTCTTTTTCGATTTAAACAATCGCCGAGTCTGGACTCATTAGGAAACATGTATACACAAGACATTTATACTACACTAATTAATTTAATAAAAGTACACCTATTGAAATTATTGCTTACATTATCATTACACATTTACCTAAACTTAAAATTAATTTTCGATACACTTTTATACAAACACAGCAACAAAAGATACAGAGCTGGCATTGGTCAGTACAGAGCAACGAGCGAAGAATGAAAATGTACGCACCAAACTGCACAGAGCTGCCATTGCTCAGTGAGGAGAGACGAGCGAAGGACAAACATGTAAGTACACATCAAACCGTTCACAGCTGCCATTGCTCAGTGAAGAGCGACAAGCGAAGAACGAACATGTACACATCAAACCGTCCAGAGCTGGCAGTGCTAAGAGTACAGCAATCAACGATGAACGAAAATGTGTATACCTAATTTGCATAAAGCCAGGAATTCTTTTTTTACATCTCATCTATGTATACTGAAGTGCCAGGCAGCAAAGGATAGAACAAAGCAAAACGTGCTGAACGAAATGCCTTGGGTGCACAAACAACATGCAGGTACCTATAGGAAATGTATACTATGGGTTATACCACAGATAAAATAGATATTTCTCTTTTTTGTAGTTATATCCAAAGCATAAATTTATACATTTGCTTGTTTGGTGTGTACGTATCGTACCTAAAAAAAATACTTTTAAGATGTCACCAATAAAGCAGGGAAAGATTAGTTTTATTTGGAATTTTTTACAGAATTTGATTCGCAAAATGTAATTTGTGGCAGGCGAAATTAACATGCAAGACCAGCACATCAAATTTAAAAAGGCATATGCAAATCAAGCATCCTTTGGTAACCTTAGTTTCTAGGGTAAGTTTATTTTTTGAATTGTATTTTATTAGTAAGTGAAGAGTTTTTTATTCCTAGTAAAAATTACTCCCATACATTCGCATTCACAGGTTGTATTCACAGTGAATATGAAATCACATTCACAGTTATATCGTAGCTGTGGACATAAATTCACGACTTATCCCAACTCTACACCATTGTGCTCAGCTACATCAGTGCGCGATTTTTTGACAGCGGCCAGTTTTGTTCGGCCAGTCTAGTTCTACACCCGAAATGTTCCGTTTCTATTCCATTTAATAATTAATAGATCGATCGTAGAGCAGTGCTGCCGCTTCAAATTCTTCTTGGGTAGTATAGTCCGATCCCTTTGCGCAGTACTGGATACCGTTCGGCAGTCTAGGGCAGAGCTACAGAGAATTTATTAATACAATTATAATGTCTAGTTATACTATTATAAAAAAAAACGACTATAATCTTTTTTCAAAACATATTTATTTAACAAAAACAAAAGCAGTCTTTATTACACGTTATTACATTACAGACAAAACAACTAAACTAAAAAACTTCGATAAGTATTATTATTATTGTAGCTTTAGCCAGCTGGAAGAGTTCGTTCGCAAATATATTTCAATGTAAAAGGTTAGAACAGAGACACATTCTTTAAACAACAAAAGTAGTAAGCATTAATATTCGAATTCTCATTCTCTGTTAGAGTGCGCAGAGTAATTTGCGTTGGGCAGGACGCTGTATGGAATGACAGAATAGGATTATAATACTGCTATTGCAGTACTTTCGGCAGCACTGTCGTAGAGTAGTGAGGATCGCAGATGGAAATAAATACACAACTGTTCCAATTCACTTATCCCACTCCTAAACATTAGAAAACTAGTGCAGGAGTGAGCACTACAGCATGGGCCGTGTTTAGAGTTTTACTCTCCACTACACTGTGGGCTGTCAAGTCGTGAGTACACACTGCATTGATCCTCCTTGGGCCGGATTTCGCTAATAGGATTTTTCTCTCGATGCACACATCCAAAAAACGAACACTCATGCCCGAATAAAGAGTGTATAAATTTCTTCAATTGTATATATAAAATCTACAAAAAAAACTGACCTTGATCTAAAAAGCTTTCCCTTACGCTTGTGGTAACGGAACAGTTCCATTAGCCCGTTCACATGACTGGTTTGAAAAATTGAGTTGAAACAGGATTAAGCTCCAATCCGCGCTTTTGCTGTAAACAAATTGAGGAATTGAGTTGAAATAGAATTGAGAGAGTATTAAGTTTGACACATCTTCCTCTGTACGCAAATTTAGGTATGCCAAACTCTTTATCCATATCAGCCATTATATTTTCATTCTGCCACAGTAATGACAAAATAATAAATAAAAAAGGTAATTGGCATGGGAAATCCCCTCCGGAATTCTACCTACTCTTTGTAGAAAAAAACAACCTCTTTGCTATCTGACGTCGCAACGATAAATTCATTTTATTTCTTTCTCTATCTGTCAAACTCAATTTTTCAATCCGCGTTTACATGCAAAATCTCAACTAACTTACTCAACCACGTTTCAATCTAATCTGCGTTTACATGGTACTTAACTTGAATTGAATCTTAATTCAATTCCTCATATAAACGGGACACGTATACACCTGTTTTATGTGTACACAGAAAAACTGAAGCTTGCTGGATCAGCCCCCTGGACTACGTGGCTACCCCCTCTCCTTAACACTCAATTTCTCACCAACAAATCATCGACATAGCAGAGTTATGAGTAACCATTTAAACACTATTCTTACCCCTCACTTTTCTCACAAAGTTGACTTATAAATAGCCTATAGACACTAAAACATGGTATGCGTACTATGCAGAGTGTTTAGCATACGTACCCACTTAGATCATGTTGATCAACCGCAGTTTGTGACGAGATTACAGCTGGTTAACATTGCTTTATATATTCGTGTTTAATTGTGATAGAAAAGAAAATTAGGACAAAAAGAATAATTGATAGTTGTCTGAATAGGGACGAGGAAATAATTGAAATTAAAAAAAGAAAAATAGTGTGGATGAGAGAGGACAAGTTTTGCATTTTAAGCTATTAAAAAAATGAATACTGCGCTGCTGATGATTTCAAACATTTTATTCGAATGGACAATGCAATGTATTACCAATTATTGGAACTTGTTACACATCTTATCCAAAGAAAACACTTTAATGCGTGACGCTATATTTTATATTTTTTCAGCAATACATTCCACGACTGTTTTTGTTTCTCCCGATCCTTGAAAATGTCTGCCTTAATCTGCCAAAGTGTAGGTATCAGAGTTTCAAAAAATTCCCTCCAACCGTCAGTGTTCGGAATAGACGCCATAGAGTTGTATGTTTAATTGTTTTATGGCTTTATTTCCCTCGCACAGGTAGATACTCGTAGATAGATATAGTTTTTGTGAGGTGCAAGTGCACTGAGACCTTTAGCAGATCTATTGTGCAGCTCAAAGTAAGGCTCTTCGTAAGATCATCGACTAGATGATATGCTCGGTCTAGAGCACTTCTTCCAGTCTAGCTGCTGCTATGAACCGGAGTATGTTGAGTGGATCCAGCGAAAGTAGATCCAATTCTGATAGAGGTATGCACCTAAGTGGTTTCTCTTTTGTGGATCAGTGCTTCGCATTCCATAGAAGGTGCGCTGGTGTTTCTGCAATATTCCTGCAGAACTTGCAGTGTCCATCTCTCTCTACTCCCAATTTTCGGAGGTGCTCCTGGAGTCTGCAGTAACCCGTTAACATGACCGCCAAGATGCGAAGTCGGTTCTTGCTAACTCTTAGGCAGCTTCTACTTATTTTCTGGTTGTGTTTCCCTAGAAGTTATTTTGCCTGTCTTAGTTGGGGGCCCGTTTGTTCTCTTCCTCTTTCCTTAGGTTAGGTGAGGTTAGGTTGGCTGTCCACACGAGAGTGCAGACGCACTTAGACCAGTGAAGGTCCTTTGTGATACCATGGATCAACCCATTAGGCCACTCAGGGACTAACAAAACCAACCGGAGCTTTTGACAAAGCGATGGATGCTCATGACGTCCAAGGACGCCAGATCGCAGAGGTCGTCAAGGAAGGGGGACCCTAGATGGAGCATTCTTTTATGGAACAGGGCCGGACATGTGCATAGGAGGTGAAGGATGGTTTCCTCCTCCTCCTCGTCCCTACAGCTTCTGCAGAAGTCATTGGAGAAGAGGCCAAGTCTTTTGGCGTGTTGACCTATAAGACAGTGTCCAGTGAGAACACCGACAACGCAGCTGATTTGTGTACGCTTTAACTTGATCAGATCGGCATTACGTTTTTGATCCAGCTTAGGCCAGATCTGTCTCGAAATGTGACATGTTGAGCCGTTTCCCCATCTGAGGTTGGTCGTGCTAATAGCGTTCAGCTTTAGTAGATACTTACATGTAGCGAGGGGCATACCCAGGGCTTGCCTTTCAGGCAAAATCCTTAGAGTGGTACCCTGTCTGGCGAGGTCGTCAGCCCTGCAGTTACCTGGAATGTCTCTATTGAACTTGTTGAACTGCTCTGTCATCTCCATAAGAGATAGACGACAGTTTAAGGCAGCCTTTGAAGTGAAGGAGAACGATTCCAGGGACTTGATTGCCGCTTGGCAGTCAGTGAAAATGCTAATATCCCTGACAGATAATACATTACATTTCAGCCAGAACAGGGCTCCTTTAATCGCCATGATTTCCGCCTGGAAAACGCTACAATGATCAGGGAGGCGGAAAGAGATGCTCAGATTGAGCTGTTCGGAGAAAACACCACAACCCACCCCTCCGTCTTAGATCCATCTGTAAAGAAGTGAACCGAACTGCCATCGACAGGGGGGGAAGTGTCCCATACATCCCGGTTAGGGATGCTCTTACGGAAGTTACGGTCAAATCTCAGTTTCGGCGGGGTGTAGTCCGTGTTTTCGTGTTTGAAGTTGAGAAGATCAAGGAACGAGGAGTGGCCAAAGCGATAGCTAGACCACTGAGAGGAGGCTTTCAAGCGGATGGCCGCACAGGCAGCCAACTGTTTGCCGAAAATATCTAAGGGTAGCAGGTTGAACAAGATGTCCAGTGCCGCGGAGGGAGTAGTTCTAAGTGCACCACTGATGCAGATGCATGCAGATCTTTGCACCTTAGCTAGTTGAGTGAGGTGGACAGCCCTTTCAAGAGCAGGCCACCATACGATCACGCCATATAGTAGTATAGGCCTGATAACGGACACGTATAGCCAATGGGTGATTTGAGGTTTAATACCCCAGCTCCTACCTATAGCCTTTTTACAGGAATAGAGAGCTACATTTGCTTTCTTGACGCGCTCTAGTAGATTGGCCTTCCAGTTTAATTTCATATCCAAAATAAGACCCAGATATTTTGCGTTTTCAGAGAAGGTGAGACTGGTGCCATTAATCAAAGGAGGGTCTATGAGGGGAACTTTATATTTCCTCGTGAAGAGAACGAGTTCCGTTTTATGGGGGTTAACCCCCAGTCCACAAGTGGAGGCCCATTTGGTGAGCTGAAGGAGAGCGTATTGGAGGATATCCCTGAGAGTGTCCGGGTGTTTACCGGAGGAAGCAATAGCAATGTCATCAGCATAGGCGATCACTCTGCAACCTGACGTATCCAGGTCCATCAGTAGTTCATTGACTACCAGGTTCCACAGAAGAGGTGACAAGACTTCACCTTGAGGTGTACCGCAGCGAGCAATTCTTCTGGCCGATACTCCGCCCAGCTGTGTGTTAATAATCCTGCATGTAAGCAATTGATTGATCAACACTCCGAGCGAAACATCCACTTTCAGATTTACAAGTGCGTCCGTAATCGCCTTTGGTTTGACATTGTTAAAAGCTCCCTCAATGTCAAGGAAAGCCACCATGGTGTATTCTTTGATGCTCAAGGATTTTTCGATGGTGCGCACAAGCGAATGTAAGGCTGTCTCAACCGATTTGCCTTTGCAGTACGCATGTTGGGTCGGCGAGAGCAGCGCTGGGCTAATACTTTGCCGAAGATGGATATCAATTAACCTTTCTAAAGTTTTAAGCAGAAAGGACGATAGACTGATAGGTCGGAGATCCTTTGGTTCCACGTGCGAGCTCTTTCCTGCCTTAGGTATTAATATGACTTCAACCTCGGTTCAAAGTTTGGGAATATAGACCAGATTTAGACAGCCCGACAAGATGACTTTGAGCCATGGAAGCACAATGTCCTCGCATTGCTGAATTTCAGCTGGAATAACACCGTCAGGTCCTGGGGACTTGAAGGGTTTGAAGCTGCGCATGGCCCATCGGATCTTTTCTACAGTTATGAAGACTGAAGAGTTGCTGCAAGGTTGAGGGGGGGGATTTCCCACTTGCGATACAGCAACAGGGGAGCTACCAGGAAAGTGAGTATCCAGTAAGATGTCAATGGATTCCTCAGCAGAGGAGGTCCAGTGACCATCCGGATGCAAAAGGAAGCTGGGTATAGAAGGGCTTTTAGAGAGGATTTTCCGCAACCTGGAAGCTTCCGAGGACTCTTCAATGCTTTCGCAGAAGAGTCTCCAGGAACGACGTTGCTCCTTCCTCAGTGAGATTTTGTATTTTCTGAGAGACAGTTTATAGGAGTCCCAATCGGCCGTCTCACGGGAGCTTTTAGCAATGTTAAAAAGGAGCCTACTGTCTTTCCTAAGAGTACTGAGATTTGCATTCCACCAGGGAGGTTTCATTTTACCTCGAGGTTTGCGGAGTGGGCAGGCCTCGGCCATGGCACCATTTAGTGCCGATGTTAGGGTGTTGACTAGATTGTCAAGGTCTTCAGTGCAGGAAGGTTCAGTAGGCAGGTGGGAGGGGATAAGCGTTAATAAACGTTTCCTATAAAGGGACCAGTTGGTTTTCCTATAATTTCTAAAAACCTTCTGATCAGGCAGATAGTCATCAAGACTAAATTGGAGGTAACGGTGGTCTGAAAAAGAGTGCTCATCAGAGACTCTCCAGTCCTTAACCGAGTTATATAAGTGATCGGAGACAAGAGTGATGTCCAGGACTTCTTGTCGGTTGCGAGTAATAAAGGTCGGTTTGGACCCCCTGTTGCAGATTAGGAGGTTAGTACTAAGGATAAAGTCAAAAAGTTGCTCACCTCTTTCATTTATGTCGGAACTGCCCCATATTGAGTGATGGGCATTCGCATCACAGCCAATGATGAGACCAGTGTTTTGGCTCTCTGCTTTAGCAATCAAGCTCCCCAAGATGTCCAGGGGGAGTGGGCCCGCAAGATCGTGACCTAGATAAGCCGATACCAACCAGTAATTTCTTGATCGCAATTCCAGGTTGGTAGCGACAATGTCTTCATTGCTGAAATTTGAGAGTAAAAGGATGTTAAGATGGATCTTCGCAAGGATACAGGATCTCGGTTTACCTTCCTTTCTTGCGTAGATTAATTTGTAATTTGGAGTCTTGAGTCCACAAACCCGGTTTCCAACAACCCATGGTTCCTGGATCAAGACTAAGTCTTCTCCGTGTTTGCTGAGCCGGAGAATAAGGGAGGCCGAAGCCGTGATGGAGTGATGCAGGTTAATCTGAAGGATCCGCAGCATTGGGGCTACTTCTAGCTTCAGATACCATTATCACGGTATTGTTGGCTTCCTCTGAATCTGATAACAGAAGGTCATCCTCGAGAGAGAGGCCACTAGGGTCACTGTCCAGGAGTGATGGTGAGGGAGAGGGAGGACCAGAAAAGTCCAATTTCAAGAGAGCGTCGACCATTTCAGTGTCTGTTGACGAGGAGTCAACCCCCCGAAAAAGATGGATCGGCGCAAGGGAGCGAGGGAAGGGTCTCGGAAGGAGAGGTGTTCTTAGCTGGTGCAGAAGGGACTGCAACCTGCTTGGGAGGTACTTTCTCGAGCTCCTTCTCGTCACATTTATATACTTTCAATGTGATGGAGCTGAATCCATAATTTACTACCCCTTTAGAAGATGCCAAGGGGGCCAGAGACTCTTCATTGATAACACTGATCACACTTCTGGTGTCTCCTCTCGACTCGTCCACTTTGGCAATCTTCCAATTATGGGTAGGAAGGGAGCTGTTATTAGCCTTCAGAATATCCAGAATAATTTTAGGATCAGAGGGTTCAGCCGGAATGGTAGCACGTGTTCTTGGTCGGTTTGGAATCTGGTCCTTTTCGACGACCTCCAACTGTGCATCTGGCCAAACCTGTCCTAATCTGGAGACAGCAAGTTTGTTTCTTTCCTTAAGTCTTCCCTTATTTTGTGGAGTCCTAATCCCATTTGATTTTTCCTCGTACCAGACATCAACCGTCAAACTGGTTTCTCAACATGGTTAGTCAGTTTGCTTATCTTTATTTAGCTGAGTACAGCCATTTAGAACATTATTTGCATTGTGTAAATTCAGTAATGCATCATTGGCATCATGATGCTCAGGATGCTTTGTAAAACGTTCATTAATACAACAATTGCCATCACTCTCAACGTCAAGTGTTCATTGTTGCAAAGTTTCGTAAACTGATGCGCAAACATGATAAACAAAAGCATCGCCGAAAAGTTTGATGGGTTCTTGATTCGGCAGGCAAGACATAAGTAAAAATGTCAGAGGAGAAAGAAAAGTAAGTAAGCACACATTCTTAACAGTAGATAAGTAATTTTATTTTATAAATTTTGTTTTTAGAGAGTATTTCAGTGCCGCGGAAGTGAAACTCCTATTAACTAGGCTGAAACAGGAAAAAGAATTTTCTTCAGGAAAAAAATTGAGAGCATTTCTGTGGGAAGAGTTCTTGCGGAAATCAAAGAAGAAGATCCGCACTTAAAATTTAGTGATTTTCTATTACTTTGAAATAGTGTTTGATTTTTGGAATTGTCCTTGTTCTTGTCCTTGTCCATGCTAATTACAGCACGTATCCGATTCGAGCGCTTTCTAATTGCTTGACACATAATTAAAAAACTTTCATCACCAATACTTCCATCTTGACCCAAAAAATATTTGATGCAAATTCGCTCAAAAACGCCAACGAAATATTCAACCAGCAAAGCATCAGCATCAGCAGTACATCGCATCGGAATCGCAAATAAGCAGTGATGGCGCATCACTGCACAAATGTTTGATGTTTCTGAATTTACCCATTGTTACATTTATTTTTTGGTTTTTTTTTTAAATACATACATACGGACTAATTATACCTTTGCTTTATATTGTGGGCGCCGTGGCGTAAGTGGTTAGTATGTCGGATCACTACGCATGAGGTTCCAAGTTCGAATCCCAGAAAAACACCAAAAAGTTTTTTCACGGTCCCACGTCTCGCGAGCGTCTGACAAACATCCGAGAGTATTGTTGTCATGAAAAAGCTTCTCAAATCGCTGTTCGTATATGGCACTAAACTGTAGGTCATTTCCATTCGTGTGAAAAATATAACGCACACAACATGAGTTTGGAAAGAGTATAAAAAAGGAAAACAAAGTTTTAATTAAAAATTAGACCTGGTGTAACCAATAATTTTTCTTTTAAAAATATAATAGTTTGATTCCGTTTTCAAATATGTAGGTAACCTGTTGAAAGCTTGAAATCCCATGTACGACCTTGATCGCCGGCCTCTTGTTGTTCTTGCTCTTCGTATTCTTAAATCACCCGTTCTTCTCAATTCGTACGTCAAGTTGGATATTGCCACGTTTTCGAGAAGGGAGTTTGGGCACGTTTGGTTCTTTATTTTAGAGTATCTCACAACTTCTATCATGTCATTCACATAAATAAGAAACAATATTATCCCAAGTATAGTACCCTGCGGTAGGCCTAAATTTATATTTATCGCGAATGATACATTTTCATTCACTTAAGTGCGCTGCATTCTTCCGGTGATAAATGATCTAAACCAGTTTAATTCTAACGATTTGATACCATATTTAAACAATTTATATAAGAGTATTTCGCGGTTTACTGTTTCGAAAGCTCAATACAATATTTTTTTTCGTCAACTCTCTTTTTCCAGTCACTTATCGCATAGTTTATACACGTTTCGAGAGAGTGTATATATTGCCAAATTTATGACCCGATAATTTGCTAACGCGGGGTTGGGAAGGGAAAATGGCGGGGTTCGAAATATATATGTATACATATATATATATAAAACCCGATTGATATGCAGTTATTATATGTTGTTGTTCGAGATGGCTTTGGAATTGGGGTTGAACTATTTTTTCTAGTAACTTTTCATAAACCGGCCTCATGTTTATTGGGCGATACTCTTGGCTAGTTTTCGCGTCGCTCACTTTTTTGATTGAGACAATTAAGGATTCCTTCCAGGATTCAGGAAAAATTCCTGTGGTCAACGATGCATTTATGATATGCAAGAGAACAGGACCACATCTATATTTTCTTTCAACATTTTAACATTTAGGAAGTATTAAGGCTCAACTAAGATCGGAAGCAGTCGGAAGCTAATGTCATAATTCTTCGTTAAATTTCCTGCCGAACTGTCAATTGCTCAAGTTGCCCATAATAGTCAGAAGCAACAGTCAAATCGGTTTGCCTGTCACTTAAGCCGTTGTGTCTTATATAAATAGATGTATATATATTGTGTTTTATGTACAACTTCGCACAGGACCGCATCACAGATCATTGAATTCAATGTGGGATTGTCCACGATCTGTACGAACCAGTCATCTGGGGTTTCTTATTTATCAACTAGCTAACGAGAATGAGAAAGTAAAGCTGTTGGAATTGATTTTAAATGTAGAGACCAAAAATTTATTAGAACCAAATAAAAAGTAAAAATGAATAAAAGTAATAAAATAAAAAGTAAATCCCAGCCACTTAGGGGGATTTCGAACAAATCTAGGCACACCCAATTGGGGAGGAAAACTTGGGAGATGTTGTGATGTATTCCTGTAATAAAACATAAAACTGGTAACAATTACACATATACTAATAAAATACACTGAACCCCCCACATATTCGCTTATACGCGATTAAGTTTTTCCGGAATTCCCTCTACATACGCGGTGCTTATACACGATTCAACGTGATTCAATTCGTGTTGTGGGGAAAAAAAATAAAAAAAAGTTTTTTTTATTAAATTTTATCATTGCTTTTATTTTTCTTATGTTGAATTGTTTTTAAGTTTCTTCTTAAAAACAAACAAACTGAATAAAATATAATATTTATTTTAAAATTGCTTGTCTTGTAACGCATCTCTATATGTACGTACATGTTTTCATACAGTTTCTAGTCTCAACATACGCGAATTCGACATACGTGGTGTTTTTTTTTGGAATGCATCCCTCGCGTATGTGGGGGGATTGCTGTACAATGATTGTCTAGTCTAGCGGGCAAAATATTTGCCTTTTTGTACTCGAAGTACGAGTCGCTGTACTACGAGTCGACTAACTACGACGACGACTGGGGAAGATAACTTGGAGTTGCTGTTGCTTTTCTATTGTATTCCTGTAAATAAAGATTAGATTAGTGACAATTACACATAAACTAGTAATATACGAAACTTATTAACTGAATATTTGTTCTTCCAGGCAAAGTATTTCACAATTGCACATAAAATATGGAAATCCTTATTGGAAAACATGTTTGGCTTTTCTCCTCCAAGTCATTCACAGCAGTTTCCGTCAAATTTTCGTTCGAAAGAGCGAATGAATTCGGAAGTGACCAAAAGCAAACAAAAACTTAACGAATCGAACTTAAACGCTATTATGGGTACACAATTCGCATAGTTTCGGAAGTGGTCGTACGAAACCTCTCTCCTATTATAGTTCTTACTTACTTACTTAGGTGGCGCTACAGTTCGGGGTGAACCTGGGCCTCAACCAACAAGCCTCTCCATTTAGCTCGGTCTTTAGCTAATTGCCTCCAGTTGCGCACTCCAAGTTGGTCGAGGTCCCCTTGAACTTGTGCGCGCCACCTACGGCGATGATTCCCTCTACTGCGTCGTCCCTCCGGGTTAGATTCGAAGACTCTGCGGGCCGGAGCGTTGGTGTCCATTCGCTCTACATGTCCTAGCCATCTCAGACGTCCAATACGCAGTTTTTTGACTAGGTCGATGTCGCTGTACAGCTCGTATAGTTCGTGATTGAATCTTCTCCTCCAAAACCCGTCAACACAAACGAAACCGAAAATCTTACGAAGAATTTTTCTCTCGAAGCGACCAAGGATATCTTCATCCTCTTTTAATAAAGTTCATGTTTCAGCGCCGTAAAGCAGGACTGGGATGATCAAGGACTTATATAGAGTCTCCTTAGTTGTTCGAGATAGGGCTTTACTGTTGAATTGCCTTATAAGCCCAAAAAAACAGCGATTGGCAAGAGTTATTCTTCGATTGATTTCTACGCTGATTTTGTTAGAAGAATTTATAGTAGAGCCAAGGTAGACAAAGTCCCTTACTACCTCGAAGTTATAGCTGCCCACGGTGACGTTTTGTCCAATTCGTCGGTGTTGGTTTTCCCTTCTAGTTGACAGCATATACTTGGTTTTGCCCTCGTTTATCGCCAAACCCATTTTGGCCGCTTCCGCCTTAATGCTTGCAAAAGCACCGGTGACAGCCCGCTGAGTTCTTCCGATAATGTCTATATCGTCGGCGTATGCAAGCAGTTGTACAGACTTGTAATAGATTGTGCCTCCGGTGTTGGCTTGTGAGTTCCGCACAATCCGTTCAAGTACAATACTGAAGAAGTCACATGACAGCGCGTCACCTTGTCTAAAGCCTTTTTGACATCAAAGGTCTCGGTGAGGTCATTACCGACCTTGATGGAGCAGCGAGCGTTCTCCATCGTCAGCCTGCACAGACGGGCAAGTTTGGCAGGGATGTCAAAACTAGACATGGCTCTATAAAGCTCTTCTCTATAGATGCTGTCATAGGCGGCCTTGAAATCGATAAAGAGGTGGTGAGTATCGATTTGGAATTCTTGGGTTTTCTCCAGGAACTGCCGAAGTGTGAAGATTTGATCGATGGTGGACATTCCTGGCCTGAAACCGCACTGATAGGGTCCAATCAGGCTGTTGATAAAGGGTTTCAGGCGTTCACACAATATCGCAGAAAAGATCTTGTATGCGATGTTGAGGAGACTGATGCCGCTATAATTGGCGCAGTTGAGGGGGTCTCCTTTCTTGTGGATCTATTATAGTTCAACCTTTAGTCATTCACTTGGTTGAAGTTGTCCACAGACGGACAACATTCATTCAGACCGTACCATATTTTAGAGTCTATAGCCCCCTTAAAAGTACAACACGAATCAAAAGAGAATAACGATAAATTACGCGTGTTCACTCGCTACAGTCGACAAACCATCGACTTAGCAGCGTTATGAGTAACCATCTAAACTCGGTCCATGTAACTGTTCTCTTAGGACATCCAGTACATTTCCACCCCTGAACGAAGAGTTTAACAGCGTACTAGAACTAACATCGTATACAGTTTTTATTAAACAATTCGTAAATAATAAGAAAATACTCACAAATCTGTACGGCTCACTCTTTAAAATAAATAAATACGCACTTGAAATTTCAATACCTCCCTAATTGCATATCAAAATTCATATTCACCACATTGCATACAGCTCATAAGAAATCACCATATCCATAGATCTAGTACATTTATCTTACAAATACCTTCAGTTTTACTCCATTTTATTCCCTACTTTTATCTCTGTTCCCTTTTCCAACTTCCTACGAAACAAAACCGAAGCAAGAAAAAAAAATTGTGTAAAAAAATCGTGCCCAGCCAAACCAGACAGACAGATAGATACATCGAAGACTATTTTTTTTTTCTCTCTAAATTGAGAGACTCAGAAAATTTAACAATACCGTGTGCCAACTTATCGAAAAATAAAGCAAAAAGGAAATTTACGAAATTCCTTATCCACTTTGCAACACTACCGCCGCCACCGACGACGACAGTGCGAAAAAAATACCACAACGAACGACAAGCAAAAAAAAAAAAAAATCCACAAAAGAAAATCAACGTTGATAATTTTTCTATTTTTTTCACATCATCCTCTCCTCTTTTGTCGCTGTGTGTGCTTTCTTCACTCATTTTCTAGTGTCGTTCGTGCAAAGGAAAATCGTGAATGATAACAGTAAAATTTGTTGAAACAAACCAAAACCAAAATACAATTTCCCAAATAATTTGGTGAAACGAAAAAGAAAAAAAAAAAGGAAAAAAATCTCATGAATGAGGAACACTCAAATGATGTAGAAAAAAACAACGGTGTATGTGTTGAGCTAAAAAAGAAAAGAAAACTATGTCGGGCTACGATGAAGAACAATTTCTTAGATTAAATGATGTAAATTGTTGTTTTTCGGCGAAAAAAATCATGTCGGCAACGAATTATTTATGTTAACTCGAATAAAACGGCTGGAAAAATACAAAGTTTTGTTCGCCCATTTCCAATAAGTGGCGGCCATTAAAATCATCGGTCGTGTTCGTTAAATGAGTGTGTGTTTGTGTGCGAGAGAATCGCAATAAAAAAAAGTTTATATATATTTTTCAGTGACGGGCAAGAGTTGAATTTGAATTAAAAAAAATCAAAAATATACAACATATGTATCTCTCCACCAATTAAAGTGATTTTTTTTCGTTTAAAGTTACATCGTTATATTACCGCTTACCGCTCCCCTTGAGTGTGTGCCACTAATGAGAGCAGTGCTGTGAGAAGTAAGAAAAAAAATTTAATTTTACCTTATTTTACCCACAAAACAGAACAAAAAAAAAGAAGAAAAGCAAAAACGGACTAAAAATAGTGTGTGTATGGTTGGTAAATTAAAATCAATAAAACGACGACACGGGTGCAAGAGTGAGATAGAGAATAGGGCTGCGAATTGCACACGAGAATATGCAAAATTATTCACTCCTCGATGAAAGGATCTAGTAAATCTAATCTGCAAATGTAAATCGCGAACAGAAACTTGTCAATTTTACATTGAAACAGGCAACAGTCAACACAGGTAGGTAGAGCATAGAGGTACAAAGAATCAGTTTTTTCTTTGAAAGTTTTCCTCTCTCTGTGAGGTGTGCAGTCCTTGTTTTGATCCAGAGACGGGAGGGAGGAGGTGGTGTAGACAGGAATTTAGTTTTATGTTTTCCCTCCTTCTTTCTGCCTGCCCGAACGCGAAGCCGATTCCAATTTGAACGAATTGCATTCTATTCTACTCTTCTTCGTTGTCGTCGTCGCAGTTGTCGAAATCTAGTGCTTGTAGCTCTGTACCTTCATTCGCATTTCCATTTCCATCCTTTTGTGCGATAGTGCATTGATAAAATAAAAAATAAAAGATGAGATTGCAAATAGAAAAGAAGAAATATAATGGTAAACGCAACAAGCTTGTTGCTTGTATTTCGAGAAGTTGGAGACGAGAGGAACAGAATGCATTTGCCTTGCAGTGTTTCCTAGTGGCCAGGAGGATAATAGTAGGAAGATAGAGCACATATCGTTGAATAGCATAAAGAAGGGCCATAAGTAGGAAAGATCGTTTGAGCTGCCTTTGGCATCTTCTGCTCTTGCTATATGCTATACGAGCAGTACTCATTAAAAGTTCAAAAAGGTAATAACTTTTAGCTGGAAACTATGTTATGTTAGGAACAATGATTGAGTTCATAATTGCAAAAGTTTAAGTTTCTGTAATTATGCCGCAGCTAATTTTGTAATTTTTTATGAACGCAAAACATGTATGTAAAGGGTGATTCAAAAAGAGCGCAGACTTTCTTTACCCTACTTTCATACTTACTTAGGTGGCGCTACAGTTCGGGGTGAAACTGAGCTTCGACCAACAAGCCTCTCCATTTAGCTCGGTCTTTAGCTAATTGCCTCCATCTAATTGCCTCTAGTTGCGCACTCCAAGTTTGTCGAGGTCCGTTTGAACTTGTGCGCGCCACCTACGGCGAGGAGGTCCTCTACTGCGTCGTCCCTCCGGGTTAGATTCGAAGAATCTGCGGGCCGGAGCGTTGGTGTCTATTCGCTCTACATGTCCTAGCTATGTTGAACGTCCAATACGCAGTTCTTTGACTAGGTCGATGTCGCTGTACAGCTCGTATTGTTCGTGGTTGAATCTTCTCCTCTAAAACCCGTCAACGCAAACAGGACCGAATATCTTACGAAGATGCGCTGATGTCGTTCTCAGAGTATATAGCAAACCCAATGTAGACAAAGTCCCTTACTACCTCGAAGTTATAACTGCCCACTGTGACGTTCTGTCCAATTCGTTGGTGTTGGTTTTCCCTTCTTGTTGACAGCATATAAGTACCTACTTGGTTTTACCCTCATTTATCGCTAAACCAATTTTGACCGCTTCCGCCTCTATGCTTGCAAACGCACCGCTGACAGCCCGCTGAGTTCTTCCCATAATGTCTATATCATCGGCGTATGCAAGCAGTTGTAAAGACTTGTGAGAGATTGTGCCTCCGGTGTTGGCTTGTGAGTTCCGCAAAATCCGTTCAAGTACAATATTAAAGAAGTCACCTGATTCTACTACGAGGTTTCCATTTTCATCTCTACAGGTTCCTATACGGGTATTGCTTCTCTGACATGTTCTTTTTACCTTTTGGCAAAACTTCCGTACATTGTTCCTGGAGTATAAGCTCTCAATATTCTCGATCGCAAGCTATGTTCTTCCCGTCTCTTTTGTTCGTAGACCTCACGAGCACCTCTGGTCTTCCTTTGCAGCGCCGCTTTATATGCCTCTTGTTTTGCTGCATGCACTTGCCGGCATTCTTCGTTAAACCAGGGGTTTCGCGGTGGCTTGCGAGCGAAACGCACCATATCAGTCGCGGCGTTTCTGATGGCATGTTGGCAGCGTTGTCACTAGTCTTCGGCACTTGATGCTGGCGGCATAGGGGTGATTGAAAGATTTCGGAATACGCGTTCAACGAAGATTCTGGCGGTCTCTTGCAATTGTAGCTTTTCGACGTTAAATTTGTTTACAGTGATTCCTGTTTGTTGCTCAGTTTGCGATATTCGCATTCGTACCTTGGCTACAACAATGTAATGATCCGAGTCTATGTTGGCCGCTTAGAAGGTTCGGACATTCAGAATACTGGCGGCATGTATGTGTTGCGTCGATCGCAATATGATCAACTTGGTTGATCGTTACATGATTATTGGACCGCCATGTCTGCTTATGAATATTGAGATAAGGAAACCATGTGCTTGCTATGCTGACATTTCGCCCCACAGCGAAATCAATTACCCTCGGTTATCAGACATGGTGTCGTGTAGGCTATGCTTACTGACTGCCCTACCAAAGACGTCCTCCTTTCCTATTTTGGCGTTAAAATCGCAAAATCAATTTTAACGTCGTATTTAGGTCAATGCTCGTATGTTTTGTCGAGGAACTCGTAGAAACAACCTTTGGTGGCAGGGTCCTTTTGTTCCGTGGGAGCATGAGCACATATCAGGCTTATGTTAGCGAATTTAGCCTTGATCCGAATTGTCATAATACGCTCGCTCACGTGTCGAAAGCTTATAACTTCTTGCTCTTCTTGAGGGGCTCCTCCTCCACCATCTCTTTCCTAGGTTCTGACTAACATTGGAAATTCCTTACCGACCTGTGATACGAATACGTCGAAGCAGCTCGCGCAAGGTATTCACTAAGTTCAACCTAACTGGAACTATAGACGCCACCGTTGACTTTGTCTAGGGAATTCGTCCGCAGTCGCCTGGAACAAGAAAAAGTGCTCTTCGCCCCCTCTCTCATCTGCTGCTGCCAAAAATCCTCCAAACGGGGTTGGTTACTCATTTCTTGGATTAAGGTACTAGGCGGCAAGGAGTAGGAGTTGGTAGCCCTCAGCTAAGGGAAAACGCTTGTGTTTTCATATAACCGCATGCACTACCGTTTGACCAGCCCTACTACCTACTATATAAATGCGAAAGTTTGAATGTTTATAAGTTTGTTACTCCATCACGCTTTAACAGCTGAAGGGATTTGGATGAAACTTGGTGGATAAATAGTCCATGTCCTCAATTAGCACATAGGCTTTTCATACAGAAAAAAAAGCATAATCCCGGAAAATTAACGATTTGTATATGTCTATAAAGGGTTTTTTAAAATTAAACCCTTAAAGGTTTGAAATGGGGGTGCAAAATACGGTTGCCAATCATCTATATATTTTTTTTTTGTGTGTGACTAACGTGCACTAGAAAACTATAAATGACTTTAACGTCACGATCGTGCGTGTTGATAAAGCAGTATGATTCCACTATCTGCGGTAGCCAACTTCACCCGGGTAGAATAAAAACGTTTATAACAATCTTTATGTAATAGGTAGATAGCTACTACTCAAAATAACCGAAGCTGTGTTCGGATAAACGGTGTTAAATCAATACATTTTACTGTGGGCATTGGACTCCGCCAAGGGTGCGTTTTGTCACCTCTCCTCTTCATTGTATTGTATGGACTGGATGTTGCAGCGCAGCCGTGGCGGAGGATTAGTCATCTGCTCTTTGCAGATTATTTGGTCATCTTTGGATCCTCTCGAACCGAACTTCAGCGCGCACTTAAAGGTTTTGTAGCCGTTAGTGATGCTGCTGGAATAAAAATCAACGTAAAAAAATCGGAAGTAATGGTCGATTCGAGAATACACATTCAGTGCAATCTGCATATTAGTGGAGTCCCACTGAAGCAGTTGGATAAATTTAAGTACATTGGGGTCTTATTTACAAGTGATGGAAAGAGCAATGCCGAGTTATCCTGTAGAATTGGCCACGCTGGATAAATTTTGAGAGAGCTTGGTCAATCTGTTATAAGGAAGGTCGAACTTAGTGTTCAAGCTAAGCTATCAGTTTTTAAGTCGGTATATGTTCCAACTCTCACCTATGGTCATGAAATTTGGGTAGTGAGCGAAAGAATAAGATAGCGGATACACGCTGCCGAAATGAGGTTCCTTCGCGGTGTTGCTGGAATAACTCGTAGGGATCGAGTGCGCAACATCAGATTACGCGAGGCGCTCAATGTTAAGCGTAGTCACGTAATGCGTATGCTCCCAGACCGGCTTCCAAGACGTGCCATGATTGCTTTTCCATCAGGTAGGCGACTCCCCTTTAGGCCTAGAAATAGATGGTTGGATCAAGTCCGACATCTCTCCTGGAGCCGTCTAGGGATTCCTCCTGATGAGCTGGAGTCAATTGCGAAGTATCGAGAAGGATGGAAAGTCCACCTGAGCATCCTACCACCGCGACCTGCATTTATGTATGAAACACAATATCCGATAAATGTCCACCACGACTCTTCTGGCAGCACAGGGTGCGCGTATGAGCAATGTCCATGGCTTTTTGGCATAGTTTCGGTTGTACCTCGTTAATAACGCGTAATCACCTTGGGCTTATTGGCATAGACCATCATTTTCACGCAGCCCCAGAGGCAGAAGTCCAATGGTGCTATATCGCAAGATTTCGGTGATAATTTGACCTCGATATTTCGTGAGATAACGCGTCCTGGGAATTTCGTTCACAATAGGGCCATTGTTGTTACTTACTTACTTAGGTGGCGCTACAGTTCGGGGTGAACCTGGGCCTCAACCAACAAGCCTCTCCATTTAGCTCGGTCTTTAGCTAATTGCCTCCAGTTGCGCACTCCAAGTTGGTCGAGGTCCCCTTGAACTTGTGCGCGCCACCTACGGCGATGATTCCCTCTACTGCGTCGTCCCTCGGGATTAGATTCGAAGACTCTGCGGGCCGGAGCGTTGGTGTCCATTCGCTCTACATGTCCTAGCCATCTCAGGCGTCCAATACGCAGTTTTTTGACTAGGTCGATGTCGCTGTACAGCTCGTATAGTTCGTGATAGAATCTTCTCCTCCAAAACCCGTCAACGCAAACGGGACCGAAAATCTTACGAAGAATTTTTCTCTCGAAGCGACCAAGGATATCTTCATCCTCTTTTAATAAAGTTCATGTTTCAGCGCCGTAAAGCAGGACTGGGATGATCAAGGTCTTATACAGAGTCTCCTTAGTTGTTCGAGATAGGGCTTTACTGTTAAATTGCCTTATAAGCCCAAAAAAAACAGCGATTGGCAAGAGTTATTCTTCGATTGATTTCTGCACTGATTTTGTTGGTTGAATTTATAGCAGAGCCAAGGTAGACAAAGTCCCTTACTACCTCGAAGTTATAGCTGCCCACGGTGACGTTTTGTCCAATTCGTCGGTGTTGGTTTTCCCTTCTTGTTGACAGCATATACTTGGTTTTGCCCTCGTTTATCGTTAAACCCATTTTGGCCGGTTCCGCCTCAATGCTTGCAAACGCACCGGTGACAACCCGCTGAGTTCTTCCGATAATGTCTATATCGTCGGCGTATGCAAGCAGTTGTACAGACTTGTAATAGATTGTGCCTCCGGTGTTGGCTTGTGAGTTCCGCACAATCCGCTCAAGTATAATATTGAAGAAGTCACATGACAGCGCGTCACCTTGTCTAAAGCCTTTTTTCACATCAAAGGTCTCGGTGAGGTCATTACCGACCTTGATGGAGCAGCGAGCGTTCTCCATCGTCAGCCTGCACAGACGGACAAGTTTGGCAGGGATGTCAAAACTAGACATGGCTCTATAAAGCTGTTCTCTATAGATGCTGTCATAGGCGGCCTTGAAATCGATAAAGAGGTGGTGAGTATCGATTTGGAATTCTTGGGTTTTCTCCAGGAACTGCCGAAGTGTGAAGATTTGATCGATGGTGGACTTTCCTGGCCTGAAACCGCACTGATAGGGTCCAATCAGGCTGTTGATAAAAGGTTTCAGGCGTTCACACAATATCGCAGAAAAGATCTTGTATGCGATGTTGAGGAGACTGATGCCTCTATAGTTGGCGCAATTGAGGTGATCTCCTTTCTTGTGGATCGGGCAAACGATGCTGAGATTCCATTCATCAGGCATACACTCGTCTGACCAAATATTAGAAATGAGTTGGTGTATGCACTCTGCCAATTCATCCCCTGCTGCCTTGAAGAGTTCGGCCGGTAAGCCGTCAGGTCCAGCAGCCTTGTTGGATTTTAGCTTGGATATTGCTATCCTCACTTCGTTTTGGTCAGGTGGACGGAAATTTTGACTATCATCGTCTATGTTGAATGGTTCATTCTGCCTGACAGCGGGATGTTGGTCTTCGTCGCCGTTATGCAGTCTGCAGAAGTAGTTTTTCCATATTCTCAGCACCGACTGAGATTCTACTACGAGGTTTCCATTTTCATCTCTACAGGTTTCTGTACGGGTATTACTTCTCTGACACGTTCTTTTTACCTTTTGGTAAAACTTCCGTACATTGTTCCTGGAGTATAAACTCTCGATATTCTCAAACGCGCGCTTCTCATGCTCTTTCTTCTTCTTTTGGCGAAGCCGATGTTCTTCCCGTCTCTTTTGCTCGTAGAGCTCACGAGCAGCTCTCGTCTTCCTTTGCAGCGCCGCTTTATATGCCTCTTGTTTTGCTGCATGCACTCGCCGGCATTCTTCGTCAAACCAGGGGTTTCGCGGTGGTGGGCGAGCGAGACCCAGCACATCAGTCGCGGCGTTTCTGATGGCATGTTGGCAGCGTTGCCACTGGCCTTCGGTACTTGATGCTGGCGGCAAAGGGGTGATTGAGAGATATCGGGATACGCGTTCAGCGAAGAGTCTGGCGGTCTCTTGCGATTGTAGCTTTTCGACGTTCAATTTTCTCACAGTAATTCTTCTTTGTTGCTCAGATTGGGATATCCGCATTCGTACCTTGGCTACAACAATGTAATGATCCGAGTCTATGTTGGCCGCTCGGAAGGTCCGGACATCCAGAATACTGGAGGCATGCCTTGCGTCGATCGTAATATGATCAATTTGGTTGATCGTTACATGATCATTAGACCGCCATGTCTGCTTATGAATATCGAGATGAGGAAACCATGTGCTTGCTATGGTGACATTTCGCTCCACAGCGAAATCAATTAGCCTTAGTGAAAACGCTTGTGTTTTCATATGATCGCATGCACTACCGTTTGACAACCGCCATTGTTGTTGAAACAACGTATTATGCAAGTTCATGTCATCCAATTCACACAAAAGTTTGTTAAAATGTCACGATAACGTTCACCGTAGCAGCGTTGGTTGGTTGGTTAGGATCGGCCATCGATGAGGATGCACTTAGGCCAGAAATAGGTCTATTGTACTGCCGATATGTAATGCGGGTGGGTCACTCTATTACTGTGCCATTTGCCGTGGTATTGACCATTTGCTTCGTGGTATGAACGCGTTAATTTCAGCCGTACGGCCGTTGCAGAGATAACTAAGATTATGGAAAAAGTATTCACCTAGGGTTGCCTTCCTAATGTTGGCGAGCGCAGGACAAGTGCGGTGAAGTGACTAATGGTCTCTTTCTCCTTTTCATCCCTACAGCTTCTGCAGAAATCGTTGTAGGGGATGCCTAGTCGTTGGGCATGTCTTTCTATGACGCAGTGCCCGATGAGATCGTTTGTTATTTTGGAAAGAGTACCTCTCTTGTGTTTCAAGAGCCCGATGGACCTAGATTTGTAAAGTGTTGTCGAAAGTTGTCTGGCGGTGTTGCATTGGCGTAGATGTTGTCATCGGAGATTGGCCACTTTCTCCGCGTCGGTTTGAATAAGATATTTAACATGACCTGGTACTCAGCAGGTACCAGGGTGAGGTTGTACTGACCATGCAGCAGTTTTTCACTGCCTTAGATCTCGTAGTGCTGGATGTGAGGGATTTGATAGCTGCTTGACTATCGATGTAGATAGCAATATCCGATGTTGATAGTGTATTAGCCGCTAGCCAGTCAGCAGCTTGACGAACAGTGGTAACTTCGGCTTGAAAAACGCTGCAATGGTTTGGAAAGTTAAAAGAGAGGTGTATAGCCAGGTTTTCTGAGAAGATTCCGGCACCAACTCCGTCCTTGGTTTTGAACAATTTTTAATATTTGTCGCACGACAAGGCTGAAATGTGTGCGCAAAGTTAAGTGACAGCAACTACGACAACGATATCATTGTGGTCTACCAGTAATACTCATTTGCGCCCCTTTTAGATGAGTTACTAAGAAAACACTTTCGAAACGCTTTTTAAAAAGCGCACTCATTTTGTAATGATGTTATACCGCCGAAGTATGGAAATATACTGAAATAAAAACAATGCGCGATTGGCAATTAAATGCAGAATATAATTTGGCTATAAACATGTGTGTATGAGTAAAGTGAAAAAAATAATTTAAAGTACGTTTTTACTTTACACGCTGTACATTGTCCTTTAGATAAATGCCTAAGTAAAAGTATTTATAATTACATACAGTGATCCCTCATTACTCGATTATTCATTATGCGCGCTTATGAAAGAAAGTCCACCGAATACCTAACTATAACTACAATAAGGTTTATTATTCACGTTTTTTGGTTTACGCGGATCTCACGAGAACTTAACCCTCACGGATACCGAGGGATTGCTGTACATACTCGTACATATGACCAGTATGGATTCACTAATTAGACACAAGAAAACCTGTTAACTATTGAATGCATCTAACTTATGAATATTGTATAGAAAACTAGTTTAAATCCCATTAACAAATCACCGTACAAAACAGTACAATATATCAAACTTGTACAATAACTTGCAGAAAATTCTAGCACTCTAAGCCTTTAAGTTGTCGAGAAATTGAAAGCCGATTGTGTGGCCATTTCGAGGGTGCGGGGATCAAGCCGGAGGGGGCATACCATTTTCTAAGTATCTATGTCCCTACTTTCGGAGAGATCTACCTTCTTGTAAAATTTCAGCTCTTTAGGCATTATAGTTCTTGCGATATTTTTGGCTGGACATCGGGCATTAACTGACAATTATTATATACGAGTACTACCTATATTTGAAAGAAACAATGCTTTGTTTGATTTAGGTTGCATGGCTTAAGGCCTCGTCAAACAGAGCGCGTTTTAACGTCGCGTTTCACCGCCGAGTTTTAATATACAGACAGCAAAACATGTCCCCTGTCACGCAGGGTGCGTCTTCAACGCCGCGTTGAATTCACCGCGCTGCGACGGTGAAACGCGGCGTTGTGATAACTTAAGGCTCCGTCAAACAGGGAGCGTTTTTAACGCCGCGGTGAGATCATTTTACGCGGCGGCTAGATTATTTTGACGTGGCGTCCTTAACGCCGCGGTTAAGAACGTCAAACAGAGAGCGGTCAAAAATAATTAAGATTTTCCTCTCTTTTCCAATTGTTTCCCAGATCTCAGCCTTTAAAATTATGTTTTTGTAATTTTCATCACCCATGTCATACAAACCATGATGGCAAACGACTAACAAAGGCCTCGTAGGGGCAGCATCTCCCGATAGGTGCTGGTCCGTTAAGTAACGAGTAGGAGCCACTGCAGCTGAAAACCTAGCAGCTCTGTTAGTAAGCCCTACTCCCACCTCCTCGTGGTGTCATCTGGGAATTTCTTCGGAAATTGCTAACGGGAGAGGACGAATGGCGAGCTTCCTGCGCCAAAAAACAGGAAAAGTGTCGGTTGGTCTGTGGCCCAGCGAGCCGCAACCGTAAAACAAACTATTGCTTCGAAACGAAAACAATCGCCTCGGATAAGGACGGATAATTTGTTGACGACCTTTGGCTATCGGACACGGACAACGATCGGATTCTGGAACGTTAAGACCCTCCTGGACTCACTCAAGGAAGGGCCTTATAACGCCAGATTCCTCCAATTGGAGCGCGAATTCGCACGGTATAAAATCGACATCTTAGGGCTGAGCGAGATAAGATGGTACGATGGTGGGGAATACATCTCCCCAACAAAAAGCACTGTGATGCTCTACTCTGGTAAACCAGCTGGAAGTGCACGGAGTTCCGGCGTAGGACTCATGCTAACTCCAGCAGCACGTAGTAGCCTCATATCCTGGAAACCCCATAGTGACCGGATATTGACGGCTAGGTTCCAGAGTAGAGTGAGAAAAATTACCATCATACAGTGTTATGCTCCGACTCTAGACGCGACTGAGGATGAAAAGGATAATTTTTATAGCCACTTAGGTGCCGCCTACAACCAAACGCCTAATGGGGACATCGTAATGGTAATGGGAGATCTTAATGCCAGGGTGGGTAGCGACAACACCATGCTTAAGCACGTGATGGGAGTTCACGGCGTGGGAGACCGTAATGACAATGGTGAGCGGTTTGTGGACTTCTGCAATACCAACCGCCTAGTCATCGGAGGTACGCTGTTTAAGCATAACACCTGCCATAAGATCAGTTGGGTCTCTACTGATAGGCAACGAATATCCAACCAGATCGACCACATTGCGATCAGTCGCCGCTTTAGAAATTGTCTCCTGGACGTCCGAAACAGACGTGGAGCTGACGTCGAACAAGAACGAGATCACCATCTTATGGTAGCTCATTTACGCCTTCGTACTGCATCCGTCAACAGCAACCGTTCAAACCTACTTAACATCACAGGTTTAATATCGACAGGCTCAAGGTTCCCCAAGTGCGCCAACAGTTCAAGGACCATCTTGCCTTAGAAGCAGAAGCAATCAGCAGCACAATGCAGGAGAGCATGGATGACCACTGGAATGCTGTGAAAAATGCTTTTACGGCTGGGGCACGCATCTATGTTGGTAAAAGGCAGAAAAACCATCGCACAAGGCTATCTGCAGACACCTGGAGACGGATCGATGAGCGTTCAGCAATCAAGGCTCGGATTGCAGCAGACTCAGCAGTAGAGAGAACCGAGCTTGAAGCGCAATACCGTGCGAAGAAGAAAGAAGTGCAGCGTAGTGTGAGACGTGACAAACGTCAATATGTCAACTCACTGGCCTCAAGGGCTGAAGAAGCAGCGAGTAGGTGCGACAGTAGGACTGTTTACAACATCACTAAGGAGCTCATTGGTGGTCGAAACTCCAAACAACATCCAGTGAAGAGTCTAGACGGTAACCTTCTGATTTCGGACGAGGATCAGCTCACTAGATGGAGAGAACATTTTGCAACAGTGCTAAATCACTTAGACGACGGCGGTATGATCTTGAATTCGAATGAGCAGTTCGAAGCAACAAATTCCCGAATTCGCACCGTACCTCCCAGTACAACTGAAATAATAACAGCAATCAAGTCCCTCAAGAAAAACAAAGCGGTGGGTATTGATGGCATCCCTGCCAAGCTATTTCAAGCGGCGCCAAATACATCGGCAGATTTGCTGCATCCGCTAATACGGAGAGTTTGGGATAGAGAACAATTTCCACAGGAGTGGAAAAGGGGGATGATCATTAAGCTTCCAAAGAAGGGTAACTTGATGGAGTGCGGTAACTGGAGAGGTATATGTGTTTTTCCAGCTGTAGCCAAAATAATAGCTAGAATAATTCTAGAACTAATTAAAGAACATTTAGATTCAACTCTCGATGTCGAACAGGCAGGCTTTCGCGCTGGATCCTCCTGCATCGACCACATAAACACCTTACGGATCATAATCGAACAATGCGTTGAATACAGGTCTCCGCTACATTTACTGTATATCGACTTCGAGAAGGCTTTCGACAGCTTGAATCGAGATGCTATCTGGTTGGCCTTGCGCAGGAGAGGCATTCCAGAAAAGCTTATAGCTATTATCAAGGCTACATATGAGGGCGGCAAGTGTCACGTCGTGCACAATGGTAAGGTGTCGGAGGACTTTGAAGTCCAAAGTGGAGTACGTCAAGGGTGCATACTGTCCCCACTATTGTTCTTGGTGGTTATCAGCGATGTACTCCGTGCAGCATTAACGGAAGCTAATTCTGGAATTCGTTGGACTATGACATCTTACCTTAAACACCTAGATTACGCTGACGATGTTTGTCTACTTTCACATCGGATAATGGATCTTCATTTGATGGCCCAAAATCTAGAAGCTGAGGCAAACAAAGTGGGGCTAAAAATAAACACAGCCAAAACAAAAGCCCTGAGTACTTCCATACCCGCGCTCAACTTAACATTGCCGGAAAGCAAGTCGAGAAAGTTGATAACTTTCTATATTTAGGAAGTGTCGTCTCGGCTAATCGTGGTGGCACCGAACTAGATGTGTGCATCAGAATCGGGAAGGCTAAAGCTGCGTTCGGAATGCTATCCAAAATCTGGAGAAGCAATGTTATTAGCTTAAGAACCAAGCTACGACTGTTCCGCTCCAACGTAGAATCAGTGCTGCTTTATGGGTGCAGTACCTGGAATGTGGACACCATTAACACACGCAAGCTGCAAGTCTTCGTAAACAAATGCTTAAGAATCATCTTGAGGATTTTTTGGCCGAACCGCATCTCCAACGAACAACTTTATCTGAGAACGGGCCAAGAATCTATAAGCATTACTATACGAAGAAGAAAGTGGCAATGGATTGGACACACCCTACGGCGCAAAGACAACTCCATTGCCAAATACGCCATGCAGTGGAATCCGCTCACCCAGGCAGGCAGAATAGCGGGACGCCCTAGGCAAACGTGGCGCAGAACAGTTGAGGAGGAATCGAGCTCTTTAGGAATGAGTTGGAGGCAGCTCAAACGCTTTGCAGAACTCCGAACACGATGGCGCGCAGGCGTGGTTGACGCCCTATGCCCCCCGAGGGATTAAAGGATATAAGTAAGTAAGTAAGTAAGTATGTCGTACAAACACGGATACCTATTTTCTGACAAATTCGATTAATTGTTCCATTTTTATGACACAAAACTTCAAAACACTTTTAATACGCCGCGCGTCAACACCGAATGATGAAAATAATCTGTAATTTCATACAACACTGCGTTTCACCGTCGCGTAGTAACGCCGCGTTGAATTTAACGCAACGCAACGTTCAAAACGCGCTCTGTGTGACAGGGGGTGTGTTGTAGTATAATACAACGCGGCGGTGGAACGCGGCGGTAAAACGCGACGTTAAAACGCGCTCTGTTTGACGGAGCCTTTACACATTATTTATCATTCAGTATTGACGCGGGGCGTTAGAAGTGATTTTGCACTCTATTGTGTCCAAGTTGGAATTTGTTGACGTACTTAAGGGATTTTTGTTATTATCCACGACCAACGGGAAGTTTATATTAAATTTCTTTAACTCCGGCTTTGTCTTTATTGTACTCAAATCTCGGCACTAATGGAAAAATCAATTAAAAGTGCAAGAAACTACTCATGTCTGTACGATATGCGTGATGACAATTATAATTGCATTTGCAAAAGAATTGCATGAAAACGCTATCTGTTTGACGTTCTCTAACGCGGCGGTTAGAACGTCGCGTCAAAATAATCTTACCGCCGCGTAAAAAAGTCACCGCGGCGTTAAAAACGCGCTCTGTTTGACGGAGCCTTTAGTTAGGATCATAATCTTAATTTGTATGAGTATATGGAATAAATAATATTTATGGATTATAGTTTAAAGCCTTTCGAAGGCTCAAAAAATATCTAAGTACTGAGGTTGACAGCATAGGGCCGAAAGTCGTAAGGGATGTACGGACACATTATCCTAGATGAACCGCAATAACTTAAAATGGAAAAAAAGTTATGGGCTACTATCCAAAAAATTCTGAGAACAACTCAGGAAGTTAAGGTTAGATACTGATGGGGTATGCCGGTTTGCGGTCTGCACTTAAGAGGGAGGAACTCCGGATCATATTCTATCGAATTTTGGAGCGCTAATTAGCAGATGAAAATAATTGGAAGCAGTTAAACAAGAGAGACCCTTCATTTTAAGATTCGATCCAGATTCCTGAATTTTTAAAGATCTCACACGATCCTGCAAATATCGCAAATCTGTGATCGCGCCGTGGCGCAATGGTTAGTTTGCCGGACCACTACCCGTGAGTTTCAATGTTCGATTTTCAGAAAACACCAAACGTTTTTTCACGGCCCCACCTCTCGCGAACATCTAACAAACATCCTAGAGTATTGTTGTCATGAGAAGCTTCTCAAAAATATAAACAGTTGCCCTTTAGATACGGCATAAAACTGAAGGTCCCTTTCATTCGTGCGAAGAATATAACGCCCACAATACGAGTAGTTGTGAGAAGCTAGGCCCTAACGCTATGTCCAGCGTAAGCACGGGCAATGCGGTGCGTGCGTTGCGATGCGTTTAATGCGGGCAGATTACAAAATCAAACTTATGTTGGGATATGTAGATGTCCAACGTAAACACGATATTGCGGGCAACACGTGCGTTGCGACCTCCCCGCATCGCACGCATTGTTTGAAAATCAAACTGGTTTGATTTTGCCCGCAGTATCGTGCGGAAAAGCAATAGAAATTGTGGTACTTATATCGGAAGTCCAAAAAAGAAATGTGCTACGGAATAAAATAACTTCGCCGTGATGTAAGGATAACAAGTATCATGAATGCTTTTTAAAATATAGTCATAGGCTTTTGTCGTCATTCTTGTATACTGTCGAAATGCAGTTCGCTTATCCGCTCGCGATTGCGGATTTTTTTGATATATTGCATGCATGTTTTTGCTCTATTTCGTTTCTTTCTACAATTTCTTAATATTTTTAGTTTTAAGAAACTGTCTTCCATTTCACACTGAATTTGAACAGCAGCTGTCAACGCAAGCCGCAGAACGCACGTATCGTGTTGTATTTGGACACCTCCGCATTCCCCGCAAACTAATGCGGTGCGTGCGGACACCGCATCGCACGCATAGCCCGTGCCCGTATTTACGCTGGACATAGCGTAAGCCCTTCATGGGCTGTTTGCGCCAAATATTTATTTATTTTTTATTTAAATTTTGCCACAATCCAGAAAAGTACTAGCAAATTGTTCGAGCATCATTGCCGCAACGCTGAGTAAACCGCGATGAATTTCCTTTTTGTATACCCTATTCCATGGGGATATATGCACCTAATTTGTTACATAGAGAGACATTGGACATATACCCTGTAAAGTACATATATAATAAGTATGCACAAATAGCTGAGTTGTCCATCCGAATATCACTTGATTTTTGGGCCTTAAATTTCGAGCTAGGAAGATGAAATTTCACATATGGGGTTCTGAAAGACCGAAGTAGCACAAGTGTACATTTTTTTTTTTAATCTACGCAATTATACGCCCATTTCTAAAAAAATAGGTTCTTTCATATTTTCACTCGAAACTGGAAAAAAAAAAGGGAAAGAAATTGGCTTTGTCTACATTTCGTTCATACTATGTGCATGGCCACACCCACTTCTATGAGTGAATTTCTTGATATATACACGCTATCATTTTTGAAATAACATTCTTGCTGGAATGATGTAAAAATGACTGTGTCGCTTGGAATGAAAAATGACGATTGGAATGATGGCGAGAATTTTTCGTGTATTTTGCTAGAACGACGGAGAATGATGCATTGATGCATGTAATCAAATAATGTCATTCCTAGAATGAAAGTGTATAGCTAAGCTAACCAACTCTCGATCGCACGAAATCTGTACCCAAAATCATACTCAAAAATCTGTACCAATTTTTTTATTCAGAAGATAATAGAATAAATATAAAAAGATTAATAATAATATGAGATGTTGGTTATGAAAACATATTCAAGAAACTGATACGTCGTCATCAGCCTGTGCGCTATCAACGGACATCTTACTGATACCAGCAGCTTCATCATTGTTCCCGGACGCAATACTACTGGAGCCAGTAGCCTCTTTGAATACGTATTTGTTCTGGTTCGCGATATGTCTCAATAGTTGTGACTGTTTCTTCAGGAAATGGTAGAAATCAATGCAATTGTAATCTAAATTACATTTCAAGAATAAAATTGATTTCAGTGTGTCGAAATGTTTTTGATTGAAGAAAAAACGCGTTCGATCGGTGCGTTCGTTCAAGACAAGCAAAGAATGAATTCGTGGATAAATGAAAAATCCAAATAGGGCTTTTTCGCGGTATCCAGCTTAAAAATGTCAACCCATCCTTTTTCCATTGGGACTTTGCCTGTTGCCTGTTGCAAACGGAGTGAGCGTTTGGAGAATTAAAAATCTGTACCAAATCCGTACAAATTTTTTTTAATCTGTACCACGAGCCGAAAATTTGTATTGTACAGATAAAATCTATACGGTTGGTAAGCTTATGTATAGCCTTGAATGAAATGATGAGAAATGACAGTCTAGGAATGACATTTTAAAAATGATAGTGTGTAGCCTACTTTAGAGCTTCTGAGAGCCCGAATTAGTATAAGTGTACAAATATTCGCCCACTTTTCAAAAAAAGCTTGCGAAGTGCTAAAAAAATAAGTGGGTTTTGGAGGCGCTTTGTTCAAAAAAGGAAATTAGTTACATTTCACTTTAATAGCGCGTGGTTAAAGCATAAGGGATAGGGTATCATGCAATCCGCTCTTTTTTTTATTACGTCGTCGATTCACATAAATGTCTTCACTCAACAAGGCGATGGCACACAACTACACATGACATTAAATCTGATGAAAATCAATCCGACCAAGTAGTATCGTCTGAAAGGAGTTTTGAATGGATAAATAGTAAAAAAATACACATTCAGAAATGCTTGGAGGACCAACTCTATGTAAGGTCTATTAGCCATTGATGGTGTGCGTCTTACATTTTTCCACTCAAAGAGAAGGAATCTGCAGTTTTATAGCCGGATCAATGGCAGGTAATAGTTTTGAAAGGGTTGTAATGCTTTTTAAAACGGTGTTTTTTTTTTTTTTATCCCCGGACTAAAGTAAATAAATCGAAGAACTTAGTATGTGCCAAAACAGCGTCAACACAAAAGCAAAAAATCTGCTTATCGATTGAAAATTACCACAAATCAATAAAAATCAACGACTAACGGAATTAGTGGTAGAAAACAAATTATACTAGATTTTGTAAATTTGATAAATTGTTGTTTAATGCGATTGAAATAAAATCATCAAGTGAACTATATAATTCTTTTTAAAACATACATAAACTGAAAACTTTTTGCCTCAAGCCACTCTCAGACCAAACCTATTCAGTACTACCTCGATAATGTGAACTATACGAGTAGGTAATTAAAACAAGGGCCTGTTCACATTTTGGAGGGGTTCACATTATCGGAACCTTTTTTTAACTAAAAATAAGAGAATTTTCGAATAACGAATGCCCATATAAGATCATAAAGGTTCTTCCCCAAATAAATAACATTTGGTACAGCATGGAAAAATAAGTTTAGACAAATAACTGCAAATATCAAAATAATAACGAAAGAAGAACGCAAAATATTGTATAGATTTGTGAGTTCACATTATCGGGAAATTAACATTATCAAAGTTCACATTATCGAGGAAGTACTGTATTGCTTACCAGTAGTAATTTTTATTTTTTTTTGTAGCAATTGTTCCAAGCGATTCTAGTTGAACAGCGCTAATGATACACTGAGTCCAAAAAGTCTCCGTACAGATACCAGGTTTTAGTACTTACATTGAAAACTTCATAAATTACCGTTATAGAAGAAAAACCACCAAAAACCAAATAAACAATTTTGAACTGAAATAAACTAAAATCAAAAAAAAAATAATTCAACTCCATACAAATAATGAACAAAAAAGTCTCCGTACGGTATTTGTTTTCAATAAAAATTCAACATATTCACGAAAACAAAATCGGCTCAGTAGCTGTTTGGTCCTCTGCTATTTTTAATGACTTCGCTTAGCCGGCTTTGCATGGAGTAAACTAGCTTGGATGTGATTTCTGGGTCATTCTTTGTCCATTCCTTCATTAAGACGGTTTTGAACTGAGTCAGACAAAATTAAATTTTCTTCCATTCATTACATGAATGAATTTTCATTTTATGGTGCAAGTGCCCCAAATCATTGTGCAACTCCTAAATTCATACCTATGTACATATTTATGTACACGTATATATGTACATTCATACATATATCCGTCCCAGCGTTTTAAGTACATAATCGAAATGAAGTTTCAGTGTATCTAAGAAAAGTGATTGCAGTCTAATTTCCACCAACAGCATGTTATTTGTTTGAAAATTCGCTTCAAGAAAAAGCGTAGAAGCTTTTCAACCGTATCGTACATCCTACAACCCAATACTTGCGAACCATACAGCATTATGGACTTGGCACCAGCTCTGAAAATTTAGTAAGCATTTGATCTTTAGGGATCATATGATTGTCACCCAAGCAATTTTTAACGGCTTTCTTAACTGCTGCAAGTTTTTCCTTAAAGTGATGGTCTAAGCTCATGTTGTTGGTAATATGACAGCCTGAATATCGAAGGAAGAATTTTGATAAATACACTCCTCGACAACTGGTTGAGACCACGTACGTATACTTCCTCCCTCCTTACTTACAACCTCTATCATTCTTGATGGAAGAGATTTAAACAGTTTTTTAGTTCGTTTTCATGGAATTTTTTCCCATTCAGTTTTAATGACGTTTTTAAGGTCTCCTACGTTATTGAATTGTCGTCCACATTGGTAGCCAGCTCTGGAGGAATGTCCCCATACACTCTCAATTATGTTGAGATCCGAAGACAAAGTTTGCCAGTCAAGAACAGAAACGCTATTACGCTGTTACGCTGTTTACCTTCCGTGCTGTCTGGATTGCTGCATTAACTTGTCGCAGGATGAAATTTTCGCCGAATTTTTCTTGGGTATGATGCACGACCTTCTCGTCTAAGATCTTAAGGTAATCGTCACTTTTCATCCTGCCGTTTACGAAGCGGATATAAGTCTTATTTTGGTATGATATTGCTGCCCAAATCGTGACTCCACGTTCGCCTCTTAAAAGCAGCTCGTTCTTCTTCAAATCATGAAAATAATGACGGAATCCGTCAGGTCCATCAAGGCAAAAGCGTTTCTCATCGGTAAAGATGACATTTCTCTAACGCTTCTTCCATCTTAAATGATTTCTGGCAAAGGCCAACTGGCGTTTCGATGACGTTGTAGTATAGCGGATGTTCATTTCAAAGGCTTTCTTTAAAAATGATAAGTCCTTAGTTTTCTGTTCGCATTTGAAATCCCCGCTGATACCGCGGTTTCCCTTGTTGTTGCTATAAAATTTGACGCTTCTCTTAGTAGAGACCGCCGTTCTGCTGGTGTCAAGCTGTATTTTCGTCCAGGTACGTATCTTTTCCCGTACTTTTCTGAATCATTTAAATGTTTAAAACAACTGTAGGACTGCGGCTCAAAAGTTTTTGCAATTTTGTTGACAGAATATGCCTCTTGGCGCAATTTTTTAATGTTTTGGATTTCCGTTTGGTTTAATATCTTTCCAGATTCAATTTTTAACTTTTTTACTTCAAGACGTGTCTAAATACTTTCTTTTAAAACAAATCACTAAAAATGACTAACAAATCACACTGCGAATGGAATCCGCAACTGAAATTCCAAAGTATTTATACCCTATCCAAACCACTTGTCGCGATCATTTAGGGACAAATTAAAAATTCCAAAAAAATTAAGAGCAAAAAAAAGGAGGTGATCAGAATTTTCTTAAAAATTGCTAATGATACCTAACAGCGATATTTGCAGCACTACGAAAGAAAATTATCGAGAAACGCCGAAATAAGGGGGTTGTCTCAACCAATTGTCGAGGAGTGTATCTAAGATCTTTCTTAAACTAAGATTTATGCATTTAAAATGCGTGTAGTTACCGGTAGCTCATCAACAAGCTAGTATAATTCAACGGTCTTCCTTTGGTCAAACGGACGGTAATTAATCAAGTTAATACAGTCCTATTATCACCCTGAATATCCTCTATTGTTGTGTAGTTTTGTGGGAACCTTATCAACTTTGCAGTTCTTTGTGGCTTTTTGTGGTTAGGTGATATTAGATTATTTTCGCTTAGCATGATTAACTTCATATGATACCTTCCCAATAAGTATTACAAATAGATTAATGAGAATCTGAATTTCAGTGGAAATGGTGACCATAAAAGCCATTTACAAAGAAATATCATAAAAGTGCGGAAGTTGTTGATAGAATATTATTGGTGCATTGGAAGTGGAACCAAATTAACCTGAACACTATCACTTTTTTTTTTTTTTTTGTAAAATAAGGGATGTCTATTATTTAGACAAATGCTTCAGTTGCAGAGTCTCCTTAGTTGTTCGAGATAGGGCTTTACAGCTAAATTGCATTATTAGCCTAAAACAAACAGCAATTGGCAAGAGTTATTATTCGCTTGATTTCTGGGCTGATACCATTGGCAGAATTAATAGCAGATTAAAGGTAAACAATGTCCCTTACTGCCTCGAAGTTGTAGCTGCCGACAGTGGCGTTCTGTTCAATTCGTCGCTGTTGATTGTCTCGTCTTCTTGACAGCAAGTACATGGTTAAGTCCTTTGCTTTTTATTGCAGTCCTTGACTATCTGCTTGAAGGTAAAGTGACGGACCCCAAGATTCATGAATTATTCTTTGCTGACTATGGAGCCATCATAAGTGTGGATCCTACATTCCTGCAACGAGCACTTGATGTATACTACTTACTTACTGCTTAGATCCTTTAACCCCTCGGGGGCATAGGGCGTCAACCACGCCTGCGCGCCATCTTCTTCGGAGTTCTGCAACGCGTTTGAGCTGCCTTCAACTCATTCCTAAAGAGCTCGATTCCTCCTCAACTGTTCTGCGTCCCGCTATTCTGCCTGCCTGGGTGGACGGATTCCACTGCATGGCGTATTTCGCAATTGAGTTGTATTCGCGCCGTAGACACCCTACGTCCAATCCATTGCCACTTTTTCTTCGTATAGTAATGCTTATAGGTTCTTGGACCCTTCTCGTATAAGGTTGTTCGTTGGAGATGCGGTTCGGCCGCATCCTCAAAAAAAAATCCTCAAGATGATCCTTAAACATTTGTTTACGAAGACTTGCAGCTTGCGTGTGTTAATGGTGTCCACCTTCCAAGTACTGCACCCATAAAGCAGCACCGATTCTACTTTGGAGCGGAACAGTCGCAGCTTGGTTCGATAACTTTACTTCTGCAGATTTTGGATAGCATTCCGAACGCAGCGTTAGCGTTCCCGATTCTGCTGCACACATACAGTTCGGTGCCACCACGATTAGCCGAGACCACACTTCCTAAATAAAGAAAGTTATCAACTTTCTCGACTTCCTGTCCGGCATTGTTAAGTTGAGCGCGGGTATTAGAAGTGTTCAGGGCTTTTGTTTTGGCTGTGTTTATTTTTAGCCCCACTTTGTTTGCCTCAGCTTCTAGGTTTTGTGCCATCAAATGAAGATCCATTATCCGATGTGAAAGTAGACAAACATCGTCAACGTAATCTAGGTGTTTAAGGTAAGATGTCATCGTCTAACGAATTCCATAATTACCTTCCGCCAATGCTGCACGGAGTACATCGCTGATAACCACCAAGAACAATAGTGGCGACAGTATGCACCCTTGACGTACTCCACTTTGGACTTCAAAATCCTCCGACACCTAACCGTTGTGTAAAACGTGACACTTACCGCCCTCGTATATAGCCTTGATAATAGCTATAAGTTTTTCTGGGATGCCTCTCCTGTGCAAGCCCAACCAGATATCATCTCGATTCAAGCTGTCGAAAGCCTTTTCGAAGTCGATATACAGCAAATGTAGCGGAGACCTGTATTCAACACATTGTTCGATTATGATCCGTAAGGTGTTTATGTGGTCGATGCAGGAGGATCTAACATGAAAGCCTGCCTGCTCGACGTCGAGAGTTGAATCTAAATGCTGTTTGATTCGTTCCAGAATTATTCTAGCTGTTATTTTGGCTACGGCTGGAAGAACGCAAATACCTCTCCAGTTTTCGCATTCCATCAAGTTTCCCTTCTTTGGAAGTTTAATGATCATCTCCCTTTTCCATTCCTGCGGAAATTGTTCACTATCCCAAGCTCTCCGTATTAGAGGGTGCAGCAGATCTGCCGATGTATTTGGCGCCGCTTGAAATAGTTCGACAGGGATGCCATCAATACCCAGCGCCTTGTTCTTCTTAAGGGACTTGATTGCTGTTATTATTTCGGTTTTACTGGGAGGTACGGTGCGAATTCGCGAATTTGTTGCTTCGAACTGCTCATTCGAATTCGAGATCATACCGCTATCGTCTAAGTGATTTAGCACTGTAGGAAAATGTTCTCTCCATCTAGTGAGCTGGTCTTCATCCGAGATCAGAAGGTTACCGTCTAGGCTCTTCACTGGGTGTTGTTTGGAGCTACGACCACCAGTCAGCTCCTTGGTGATGCTATAAACAGTCCTACTGTCGCACCTGCTCGCTGCTTCTTCAGCCCTTGAAGCCAGTGAGTTGATGTGCTGACGTTTGTCACGTCTCACACTACGCTGCACTTCTTTCTTCTTCGCACGGTATTGGGCTTCTAGCTCGGTTCTCTCTACTGCTGAGGCTGCTGCAATCCGAGCCTTGAATGCTGTACGCTCATCGATCCGTCTCCAGGTGTCTGCAGATAGCCATGTGCGATGGTTTTTCTGCCTTTTACCAACATAGATGCGTGCCCCAGCCGTAACAGCATTTTTCACAGCATTCCAGTGGTTATCCATGCTCTCCTGCATTGTGCTGCTGATTGCGTCTGCTTCTAAGGCAACGTGGTCCCTGAACTTGATGTATTGGTGGACGTTTTCGAGGGAAACGGGTATCGCATTAGTTTCAAAAAGACAGAGTACCTGTGCTGCCCGTTCTCTGATCCACTCAGGCATTTATTTGAATGGAACAGTGCTTCCCAAGCTAAAATACCTGGGATCTATGATTAATAGCGAAGCAACCTGTGATGACGACGTCAATCATCGTGTAAGCGTAGGGAAAACTCTGCTATCTTCTGTGACCGAAAAATCCCACCTAAGTTGAAAGGAAGACTCTATACCGCAGCTGTGCGTCTAACGCCTGCATACGGTACACAATGTCTAGAAACGTACAAAAAGTATGAGAGTAAATTAACGGCAGCTGAGATAAAGATGCTTCGCATGTCAGCAGGAGTTACAAAGCTTGGTCGAAGAAGAAGTTCGAAGATCCGTGGAGACCTTCACGTCAAAGAAACCATCTCAGGAAAAATAGAGCGCGACCGGCTCAGCTGGTATTGCCACGTGCAAAGAAGAGATCATTTGAACCCTGTTAAAAAGGCAATATCAATGCACGTTCCAAAGACATCGCGAGGCAGGGGAGGCAGGCCTATAAACGCCTGGATCACACAAATGCAACGACACCAGCATTTGATTGGTCTCAGTAACTAAGTGATCCAAAATCGGGAGGTCTACCGATATTTTCTGAGTTCAACCAGGTGAACCCCACAGGCGGATCAGTAGAAATGCGGTGAAGTGTGTTGGTTATAATCCCTTGCTTTCAGATTATAACTTCGCCGAAATAGGAAGAAGAAGAATGGCAGTGCGTCACTTTGTCTAAAACTTTTTTTGATGTTAACGATCTCGGTGAGGTCAGTACCGACCTTGATAAAGCAGCGAGCGTTCTCCATCGTCTTCCTGCACAGACGAACAAGTTTGGCAGGGATGTCAAAACTAGATATGGCTATATAGCTCTTCTCTATACTCGTAGATGCTGTCATAGGCGGCCTTGAAATCGATAAAGAGACGGTGAGTATCAATTTGGACTTCTTGGGTTTTCTCCAGGATTTGCCGAAGTGTGAAGACTTAATCGATAGTGGACTTACCTGGAATCGAATCGCCTTATCCGTAAACGGATGACTCGTCACATAATTTGTACTGTGTTGTTGGTAGATCTAACTCGGAGGAGCTCGTAGAAACAATCTTTGATGGCATGGTCTTTTTGTTCCTTGGGGGTATGAGCATATATCAGGCTTATTTTGGCGAATTTAGCCTTGATCCGGATTGTCATAATGCCCTCGCTCACATGTCGAAAGCTTAAGATTTCTTGTACATTCCACGAACAGATCCGAGGGTCGTTGTCCCTATTTCGTTTGCTAGTATCGGCAATAGTTTAATTATTCGTATCCAAGGCTTTTGGTTGTTTCGGGACCATTAGTGTTAGGGAAGTCAGCCCGACGGCACAACCCTCAACCTGGAGGGTGAATTGTTTTTGTTATACTCCTAAGCTGCGGAAGCGGGTACACCGGTGCCAGTAGTCCACTAGATTTTTTTAGATTTGATTTTATTTATGTCGCTTATAAAAATTACAATCTTGTATTTAAGATACAATCAATAAATGCATGGCATTGCCGTCTGCCTGATTGACAATTAAAATTTACAAATTATTAAATACGATTTTTTTTTTATCTTTAAAAATGTTCATTCAATATACTTTCTCGATAAGCAAGTGCTAATTTACAATATTGGAATAGTTTCTCAACGTTTAATTCATTAAGTAAGTCTATTACTGCTTCTTCCGCTAGAAAATCACTTCCAAGGTTGTTTCTTCTAATCTCTCGGAGAATTGGACATTTGCCAACAAAATGGAGCACGTCTTCTCTTTCGGCTAGATTGCAAATACTGCAGAGTAATGGTAAATCCTCCCTATGTGGGATGTAGTTCAATTTCAAGAGTTCTGCTCTTAGCATTAGCATCATCGATATCTTCTCTACTTCATAAGCATCTTTAAAATAATTTCTCTCATTTAGGTGATGGTTCAGTTGGCTGTAGATGGATCGATGGACTGAACTCGTAGCTTCTCCTGTATACATAACCACAAATTTAGCATCAACTTTCGCGATGAGATCATAGAGTATCGGCTTCCAGTTCGTAGAGTTATCCACATCTAGATTTATTTCCATACCACAGCTATCTGCTAGATCCAACCATTCTGCATACCAGCTCCGCTTGGTATGTATTGCTCTTAGAGCCGCTATTTTCGGCAGGCGGGAGTTGGGCATGTTCATAACTTTGATTACATAATCTATCTGCAATTTCAGGGTCTTTATGAAGAGTGGGGACAGTCCTGTTTCCAGCATAAGGATGTAATTAGGCGTGTTAGGTGGAAGACGAAATGCACGCTTAATATAGTACCTTAGTAGCTTTTCAACGGTATCGAAATACTTGCACCCCCAAGCTTGGGCCGCATAAAATAAAATAGATTCGGAGACTGCCTCAAATATTTTATACTTACTGCTCTGAGCTACGAATTTATTACCAAGACATCTACTCCATGCTGTATTTATGGCAGTTTTCGCCTGAGTTAACTTTACCTTAAGATGGTTATCCATACTAAGGTTTTTTGTCAGTAACACCCCCAGGTATTTGTATTCAGTCACCACCTCCACTTCTGCACCATTAAATTTCCATTTTTCGTTCAACCGCATTCTGCCTCCACCCTTCTTGAAAATCATAATTTTCGATTTATCCAAGTTAACTACAAGGCTCCATAAACAACAGTATTCATATAAACGATTAATCATAAGCTGGAGAGATTCTGGTGAATTTGCAAGCAGAACTATGTCGTCAGCAAACATCAGGGCCTTTATGCATGATCCAGAAAAGTGTACACCTCCTGGCAAGCAATCGGTAAGATCGTCGATAAATAGCGCAAATAGGCAAGGGCTGAGCGCACATCCTTGTCTGACTCCTGATTTTGCTTGGAACCACTCGGAATTCGCTTCTCCATCCCATACCGCTACCCGAGTATCTGCGTAAAGCTTTTCCAAAATTCTTCCAAATTTTCGCGACATTTCCATGTTATAAAGCTTGTAGAACAAAGCATTTCTATCCACGGTGTCAAAAGCTGCCTTGAAGTCTACGAAAAACGTATAGAGTTTTTTGCCCTGCAAGATGTACGATTCTGCTATACTTCTCATGACGAATATATGGTCGGTGGTAGAATACCCAGGCCTGAATCCGGCCTGGTACTCCTTTAGAAGGTTGTTGGTGTCAATCCATGCCGTCAGCCGTCTTTGAAGGACTGCAGTAAATGCTTTATAAGAGCCATTCAAAAAGGAGATGCCTCGATAGTTTGCCGGGTCAGCTGGGCAGCCTTTTTTGTACAAAGGGTATATTAGAGCTTCTTTAAATTGTTGCGGGATCATTTCTTGCTCAAACACATTATTAAATCACATAACGAGCTTATCTATAAATAAATTGGTCCCATACTTATAGAATTCAAGTATTCCACTATAAGAGTGTAAGCGCTGCCGTTGGCTTATTAAGGGCTCCTCCGCCACCATCTCTATTCTAAGGTCCTGACTAACATTGGAAATTCCTTACCGACCTACTTACTTACTTATGTCCTGTATCCCCTTGTGGGTCCTAGGGCCTCTACTACGCCTACGAGCCATCGTGTACGGTTTCTGGCAATGTGTCTGAGTTCTCCCCAACTTTTCCCTAACTGCCGTGCCTCCTTCTCGACTGTTCTGCGCCATGTTCTTCTCGGACCGCCAGGTCTTCTGCCATCCTGAGTTAGAGGGTTCCATTGCATAGCATGGTTCGCTATGGAACTGTCACCCTTTCGGAACGTGTGACCAATCCACTGCCACTTCCGCCGTTGGATAGTTGTGCCTATTGGTTCCTGACCCGTTCTCTCGTAAAGGTGTTCGTTAGAGATACGATTGGGCCAGAAAATCCTTAAGATATTGCGCAGACACCTATTAACAAACGTTTGCAGCTTTCTGGTGATAGTAGTGGTCACTCTCCACGTGCTGCAACCATATAGCAGCACGGATTCAACGTTGGAGCGGAACAGTCTTATTTTGGTGCTCAAACTGATTGCATTGCTTCGCCATATTTTGGACAACATCCCGAACGCGGACTTTGCTTTGGCGATCCTGTTGGCTATATCCAGTTCGGTTCCACCATCGGTCGAGACAATACTACCAAGATACTGGAAATCCTCTACTCTCTCTACCGGTTGTCCAGCAATGCATATTTGAGCCGATGAGTTTGTTCCAAGGCTGATAATTTTAGTTTTTGCCGTATTAATTTTCAGCCCGACGACACCTGCCTCCCTCTACACATCTGCTGTCATTTGGTGGAGATCCATAATTCTGTGGGAGAGTAAGCATACATCGTCTACGTAGTCAAGATGCTTCAGTTGAGATGTAAGAGTCCATCGAATTCCTCCGTTTCCCGTCGACAAAGCTGCATGAAGCACATCGCTAATCACCAATAGGAATAATATTGGTGAAAGGATACAGCCTTGTCTTACCCCACTTTGGATCTCAAATTCCTCAGACAACCTTCCCCTGTGCAGAACGTGACATTTGGAGCCTTCATATGTAGCTTTGATAATAGTAATTAGTTTATCGGGGATGCCTCTCCTGCGTAAGGCACGCCAAATAAACTCCCTGTTGACACTATCGAACGCCTTCTCAAAATCGATGAACAGCAGGTGCAGTGGCGATCGATATTCAACACACTGTTCGATGATAATCCGCAGGGTTTTGATGTGGTCGGCACAGGAGGATCCAGAGCGGAAACCTGCTTGTTCGGCATCGAGTGTGTCTTCGAGATGTTGTTTGATTCGCTCAAGGATGATTTTAGGTATTATCTTAGCTGCAGCAGGAAGCACGCAGATACCCCTCCAGTTTCCGCACTCCATTAAATTTCCTTTCTTAGGAAGCTTGACGATCATTCCCTTTTTCCACTCGTTAGGAAAGCTCTCAGCTTCCCAAGCTCTATCTATAAGTGGAAGCAGAAGCTCAGCCGATGTTGTTGGCGTTGCTCGTAAGAGCTCTGCTGGAATACCGTCAAGTCCTACCGCCTTGTTGGTTTTGAGTGCGTTGATCGCGGTAATAATCTCATCTTTACTGGGAGTCGTGGTGCGTATTCGGGTACTTCTCACCTCGGGCATCTCAGTCTGATTTGGGAGCATATCGCTAGCGAATACACGGTTCAAAACCGTAGCAAAATGCTCTTTCCATCTCTTGAGCTGGTCCTCATCCGAAATGAGCAAGGAGTCGTCTAGGCTTTTCACTGGGTGTTGGCTGTTGTTGCGACCACCTGTCAGCTCCTTCGTGATTCTGTAGACGGTCCTGCTGTCGCACCTCCGTGCAGCTTCTTCTGCTTCTGTAGCCAGCGCGTTGATGTAGTTGCGCTTGTCACGTCGCACGCTACGCTGAACTTCTCTCATCTTCATGCGATATAGGGACTCTAGCTCGCTTCTCCATGCTGCTGGGGTAGCTGCAACGCGAGCTTTCAGCTGTTTTCGTTCGTCAATCCGTCTCCAGGTATCCTCGGAAAGCCACGCCCTATGTCTTCCCTGCGATCGACCGACAATTCTTTCAGCACCAGATGTAAAAACATTTTTCACAGCACACCAATGGTCTTGGATGGTTGCGGGCATTGAGGTGCTGATTGCTTCCACACCTTGCGAAAAGTGCTCCCTTAATTGTTGGCGCACTGAGGGATCACTAAGTCTATCGATGTTGAACCTGGGCATTCTTGTGTTGTCGTGGGATCTTCGAACTGCAGCAGTGCGTAGTTGGAGAGTAGCTATCATAAGATGGTGATCACGTACTATCCCCACATCTGCCCCTCGCCTGTTTCGGACGTCCAGGAGACTACTTCTAAAGCGGCGGCTGATAGCAAAATGGTCAATTTGGTTGGAGGTTGCTTGCCTATCATTGGAAACCCAGCTGACTTTGTGGCAGGTCTTGTGCTCAAACATGGTGCCACCTATCACAAGGCGGTCGGCATTGCAGAAATCCACAAACCTTTCGCCGTTGTCATTCCGGTTGCCTAGTCCATGCTTCCCGATTACATGTTTGAGCCCTTCGTTGTCGCTGCCTACCTTGGCATTCAAATCCCCCATCACTATGACAATGTCTCCATTTGGTGTTGTGTTGAAGACGGCGCTTAAGAGATTGTAGAAGCTCTCCTACAGCTCTCTTACCGACCTGTGATCCGAATAGGTTGAAGCAGCTCGCGCAAGGTATTCTCAGAGTTCAACCTAACTGAAGCTGTAAACTCCACCGTTAATTCCATCTAGAGTATTCGTCCGCTGACGTCTGGAATAAGAATAAGTTTTCTAGTGAGAAAGCACTCGTCGTTTAATCCTTCTTTCGATTTTCGTCATACGTAGGGGAAGCCATCGGAGCAGAATAAGTTGATCTTGGTCTTCTTCCTACAATTTCGGCGATGTTATGATTCGAAAACAAGGAATCATAACCCTCCCACTTCACCGAATTTCTACTGATTCGCCTGTGGGGTTCGTCTATTTGATCTCAGAAAGTATCGGCAGGCTTCCTTGCTCTTGTCTGATCAAATGCCCTATCTCCAATTCTCTGTCGAACAAGACTTGTTTCTGCCCACTCTAGACGATTTTTTTTTTTTCGGCGTCAGTAGTTGCCAGAAAGGCTTGATAAGCCTGTACTCACGTCAAATGTCATTGACCTTCTATTTCCCGGTTTCTCACAACTCTCACGCCTCCTATTAAACTAGACAGAAGGTCGCCTTAACTGTCTGCGTGTGCTACAAATAGTTTGACTCGCAACGTTAATCAAATAATGTCGTCAGTTATTGACCTTCAGCATCAATCTTTAGCCCCCTAGTTTCATCTCATAGACTTCCTCTCTAAAGTTTAATTTAATTAAAGTCAGACTTTACTACCCATAAAAACTCCCATCACTCGGCAACACCCGACCCGACACACAACTCAAACGAGAACAATAATGAAAAAACTTGGCAAGCAGAGAGGTAAAGAAGAAAACCCTTCACCACAGACTTTTCTTTCATTCCTTCGATGAACGATTTCTTTCTTTTTTTTCCATCAGTCCTCCATTTCGTGTGTGTTATCTGTGTTTTAACTTTTTTTTCTCAGTTTTTTGTTTGGGTCTTTTGTTCTCTCTCGTGGGGCGGTGAGGAGGGCAGGCTTGAGGGTGAACACACAAATGCGAGAGAAGTTTTCAACTTTTTTGTTTTGATTATTTTTATCCTACGGACGAGAAAAATGTACCTGCGTTGGCGGCGCTCGTCGGCAATGGTGGTGCGGCTGCATAGGTGAATTTATTTTCGCCATCTATTGTGCTCCGGCGGAAAGAGTATGTGTATGTGTGCGCAATGGCTGTTGGTGGAGGAGGGGAACGACGACAACGACGAAGAAGAAGACACAAACAATGAAGATGATGATGCGCGTGCGAGGTCGAAAAAGCTCTGTACATGGCTTGAGAACATTTTTTTTCCTTCCTCTCCTTTTTATCGTTTGTAAATGTTGCTTTATCACGGGCAGGGATAATGGTGGAAGCACACGGCCGACAAAAAACAAGAAAGACTCCGAAGCAAAGGAATGCAGCTAGGCAGTGAGCGCCAAACCAGTTTTCCCAGAGATGGAATGGAATTGCTTTTCCTTTTTTTTCGCATTTTTTTTTTTTTTTTTGCTTTTTCCATTTATGTTTTACGTTGTTTTTGTTTTGCATATTGTTTTTGCGCTATGGTCCGCCGTTCTTGGTAGAAAGTTCTATCCACCCCCTTTTTTGTTGAGGAAGGTTGTTGTGTGTTGTGGAGAGATGCTGTGCCGCCAGATTTTCCAAGGAACCCCGGTGTTCAACAGTGGTACATGACTTGAAGGAATGCGAATGTGCACCACGAGAGTTGTGGTGTAGCATGGTGGTCGAGGTGATGTTAATTGTTTGCGAACAGATAGATGACGATAATTTCAAAGTCGCTGTATCTATTTTGTTGGCATTCAAATTGGTCTTGAGTGGGTGTCGGTGAGGGTTTTTTTTTTTTTAATTTAGCGAATGGATCCAAAAATGTAAATGAGGGAACAACGAGTTTGTTTGAAATTTAAACATTTTGATTTGTTAAATAAAAGTTGCTGGCGGATTTATGACAGCTGGACATAAATGTTTACATAATTTTAAATAATAATGGACTAGTTTTTCTGCCAGTGGCTATATCGAGACAATGCCCACATTGTTTACTCTGAAATTTCAATGTTGAGAAAAGAATAGGTAGTATACTCGCATATGTATGTAAGTAGGACACCAAATAATATTGTATTCGCACCTTACTTACTTGAACCTGTAGTTTAGATTACGTTAGATGTGGTATTCCATTCGTCAACAGAATGGGATTATTAAGATAAAAAAAAAATAAAAAGTACCTATCAGCTCGGAGCTGGAAGACTCAAACACTTGCTTTGGCCTTCTCTGAGAAGCAGGCCGAATATTTGCGGATTGTATTTACTCGCAAACAACATCTAGCAAGTGCTTAAAAAATACTGTGAATCATAAACGAATGAAAAAAAAAATTACCTTCGCTCCAACCAGTTCGGATACCAGCCAGAGTCTGGAACAGACGTTCAGCAAAAATTGATGCATGCAGTAACGCAAGTGAAACAGACGTGCAGTACATTTTTGATATTTCATCGCATTAGTTTGCTGTCATTGTGAAATGTGATAATTGATTTCGGAAAACAATTTTTTTTTGCCATGACGTGGAAAGGCGTAATAAATTAAAGAAAATAACTATTTTATTATTAGTTTTGAAATGTTGTCTGAAATATCTGAATACTGTGTGTCGTGTTTCTTGTGCGGAAAAGAAAATAAGAAAAAACGTTAGAATAAGAAACTTTGCGTTTGCATCAAAATTAGAAATAGAGATAACTTGCATCAATGCATGTAAAGCCATGTTCTCTAATTTTGCTGCACCGATTTTGATGCACGTCTTTTTCTTTTTTGGTTGCGCCAATGGATGTGGTAATCTTCCAAAGATACTAGTAACCCGGTCTACTAGCATTCACGATGAAAAAAAAAAAAAAATATTTGGCGCAACAGCTCTTTAAGTGTCAGGGCCTAGCTTCTGGCAACCACTCATGTTGTGTGCGTTATATTTTTCACACGAATGATAAGCTTGATAAGCTTTTTCGAGACAACAATACTCTCGGATGTTTGTCAGACGTTCACGAGAGGTGGGACCGTGAAAAAACTTTTTGGTGTTTACTGTGATCCGAACTTGGAACCTCACGCGCAGTGGCACGACACACTAACCACTTACGCCACTGCGCCCTCAGCATGCACTATTATTCGAATATTCGATGCCAGGAATGCCCTTACGTACCAATCCACACCCTGCACACTTCTACCACTCTCCCCGCGGGACTGGCGTAAGGCATTACTTCGCGGGGCTGGTTAGCAATTAATGCTATGCTTCTTGTATTGCTGGTTCTGCCCTCCTTACTCTTTCAATTATTCGGAGCTCTTTTTGCACATTCGTAATGAGTGTACAAATTTGCAGCCAATTCTCCTCTGACCGCAGCATTTGGTCTATAGAGAATGGTGGACTTGGCAGGTTATTACTTCCATTCGCATATAACCATCCGGAACGAGGAGGCAGAATGTTCTTTGTGCAATCTACGAGCTATCGAAGACGTACATCACCTAGTCGGAATATGTCCAATACTGAGGGGGATTAAAAGAGCACATTGGGGAAAACATAGTTTATCAACAAGCGAAATCATTTCAATCCTAAATGGCCAAAATTGGAATACACTGTCTAGCTACTTAAAGTTATCATTGAAATATCGACAGAAAATAGTAGATGAATCATTTTAAATCACATTTGTACATGCATTAAAAAAAGTAAAATTAACTATTTATCACATTTTCAATAATACCCTTCTATGAATTGTAAATCTCTTCTACCCGGCTGACGGCAAATGCCAATGCTGTATTTTGTGAATTTTATGAATTTTGTAATTATTTTTTTCTTATTGTCCAAAAAAATCACAATTATTACTTACTTATTACTTATGTTACTCCATTCCGCGAAGCGATTTCTATGGAAAATTGCGTGTTCTGTATCTTCCTCCTAGTCTGGACAATGTGGACAGTGAGGTGAGTTATCATGTCCAAATCTGTGTAAATATTTGCGATATCCGCCGTGGCCCGAAAGGAATTGCGTAAGGTGGTATATGCAGTCCCCATATACTTTGGGCCTTGATTCTAGGCTAGGTAACGTGGGCCAGCAACCTGCGTTACCGAATATTGCCCGCTATAGAAACCGACACTATGCCTCGGATAAGGAATGATCACATGTTGACGACTTTAGGCTATTGTACCCGGATAAAGATAGGTTTCTGGAATGTAAAGACGCTCCTCGACTCGGGAAGAGAAGGTCCCTCCAATGCCAGATTCCTCCAATTGGAAAAAAAAAAACGAATTCATGCGATATCAATTGGACATTTTGGGGGTAAGTGAAGTAAGATGGTTAGAAGCGGGCGAGTACCAGTCTCCAACGCGTAACACTGTACTACTCTATTCTGGAAGACCATCCGGTAGTCCGCGGGAATATGGCGTCGGACTACTGCTAACAACAACAGCACGCAAGGGCCTAATTTCCTGGCAGCCTCATGGTGATAGGATTTTGACGGTCAGATTCCGGACTAGAGTACGACGCGTCACCATCATACAGTGTTACGCCCCAACGAATAGTTCGTCTGAGGACGAAAAGGAGAGCTTCTACAATCTCTTAAGCGCCGTCTCCAACACAACACCAAATGGAGACATTGTCATAGTAGGCAACGATAATGAAGGGCTCAAACATGTAATCGGGAAGCATGGACTAGGCAACCGCAATGACAACGGCGAAAGATTTGTGGATTTCTGCAATGCCAACCGCAAGACCTGCCACAAAGTCAGCTGGGTTTCCAATGACAGGCAATCAACCTCCAACCAAATTGACCATTTTGCTATCAGCCGCCGCTTTAGAAGTAGTCTCCTGGATGTCCGAAACAGGCGAGGGGCAGATGTGGGGATAGTACGTGATCACCATCTTATGATAGCTACTCTCCAACTACGCACTGCTGCAGTTCGAAGATCCCACGACAACACAAGAATGCCCAGGTTCAACATCGATAGACTTAGTGATCCCTCAGTGCGCCAACAATTAAGGGAGCACTTTTCGCAAGGTGTGGAAGCAATCAGCAGCTCAATGCCCGCAACCATCCAAGACCATTGGTGTGCTGTGAAAAATGTTTTTACATCTGGTGCTGAAAGAATTGTCAGTCGATCGCAGGGAAGACATAGGGCGTGGCTTTCCGAGGATACCTGGAGACGGATTGACGAACGAAAACAGCTGAAAGCTCGCGTTGCAGCTACCCCAGCAGCATGGAGAAGCGAGCTAGAGTCCCTATATCGCATGAAGATGAGAGAAGTTCAGCGTAGCGTGCGACGTGACAAGCGCAACTACATCAACGCGCTGGCTACAGAAGCAGAAGAAGCTGCACGGAGGTGCGGCAGCAGAACCGTCTACAGAAACACGAAAGAGCTGACAGGTGGTCGCAGCTCCAGCCAACACCCAGTGAAAAGCCTAGACGGCTCCTTGCTCATTTCGGATGAGGGCCAGCTCAAGAGATGGAAAGAGCATTTTGCTACGGTTTTGAACCGTGTATTCGCTAGCGATATGCTCCCAAATCAGACTGAGATGCCCGAGGTGAGAAGTACCCGAATACGCACCACGACTCCCAGTAAAGATGAGATCATTACCGCGATCAAGGCACTCAAAACCAACAAGGCGGTAGGACTTGACGGTATTCCAGCAGAGCTCTTACGAGCAGCGCCCACAACATCGGCTGAGCTTCTGCTTCCACTTATAGAGAGAGCTTGGGAAGCTGAGAGCTTTCCTAACGAGTGGAAAAAGGGAATGATCGTCAAGCTTCCTAAGAAAGGAAATTTAATGGAGTGCGGAGACTGGAGGGGTATCTGCGTGCTGCCTGCTGTAGCTAAGATAATAGCTAAAATCATCCTTGAGCAAATCAAACAACATCTCGAAGACACACTCGATGCCGAACAAGCAGGCTTCCGCTCTGGATCCTCCTGTGCCGACCACATCAACACCCTGCGGATTATCATCGAACAGTGTGTTGAATATCGATCGCCACTGCACCTGCTGTTCATCGATTTTGAGAAGGCATTCGATAGTGTCAACAGGGAGTTTATTTGGCGTGCCTTACGCAGGAGAGGCATTCCCGATAAACTAGTTACTATTATCAAAGCTACATATGAAGGCTCCAAATGTCACGTTCTGCACAGGGGAAGGTTGTCTGAGGAATTTGAGATCCAAAGTGGGGTAAGACAAGGCTGTATCCTTTGACCAATATTATTCCTATTGGTGATTAGCGATGTGCTTCATGCAGCTTTGTCGACGGGAAACCGAGGAATTCGATGGACTCTTACATCTCAACTGAAACATCTTGACTATGCAGACGATGTATGCTTACTCTCCCACAGAATTATGGACCTCCACCAAATGACAGCAGATGTGGAGAGGGAGGCAGGTGTCGTCGGGCTGAAAATTAATACGGCAAAAACTAAAATGATCAGCCTTGGAACAAGCTCATCAGCTCAAATATGCATTGCTAGACAACCGGTAGAGAGAGTAGAGGATTTCCAGTATCTTGGGAGTATTGTCTCGACCGATGGTGGAACCGAACTGGATATAGCCAACAGGATCGCCAAAGCAAAGTCCGCGTTCGGGATGTTGTCCAAAATATGGCGAAGCAATGCAATCAGTTTGAGCACCAAACTAAGACTGTTCCGCTCCAACGTTGAATCCGTCCTGCTATATGGTTGCAGCACGTGGAGAGTGACTACTTCTATCACCAGAAAGCTGCAAACGTTTGTTAATAGGTGCCTGCGCAATATCTTAAGGATTTTCTGGCCCAATCGTATCTCTAACGAACACCTTTACGAGAGAACAGGTCAGGAACCAATAGGCACAACCATCCAACGGCGGAAATGGCAGTGGATTGGTCACACGTTCCAAAAGGGTGACAGTTCCATAGCGAGCCATGCTATGCAATGGAACCCTCTAACTCAGGATGGCAGAAGACCTGGCGGTCCGAGAAGAACATGGCGCAGAACAGTCGAGAAGGAGACACGGCAGTTAGGGAAAAGTTGGGGAGAACTCAGACACATTGCCAGAAACCCGAATCGGATACAGGACATAAAAAAAAATATATACTCGCTTGGCCCAGACTTCAATGGTGGGGATCAGTTTGTAGGTCCATCTACCTTTTGTACTGTTATCCCACCTGGCTTGCCACATAGCTAGTGATGTTGCCTTCTCCTCCACCTTTATTCTCTTGACAATACCCGCTTCTTGACGACTCGAGGTTCTTCTTTCGTAGATCCTTACCATCTCATTTGCGAGGATGTCGATGGGGGTCATTCCGGCTATGACACAGGCTGCTTCGTCCGATATTGTTCGGAAACCGCTGATTGTTCTTATCGTGCATAGCCTGTATGTTGACGATAGTTTTCTCCATGTTTCTCCATGGAAAAACATCGTGATTCCTTAAAGGATTTGCATATTGTATTGGTTGACTTTGAAAAGGCATTCGACAGACAACCGCGAGATCTGATATGGGTGGCGCTAAGACATCGAAGGGTTCCAGAAACCTATGTACAGATGATCATGGACATGTACGAAGGAGCAAAGACAAGAGTAAGATGCCCCGCTGGAGTAACCGAAGAGTTCCCAATCAAAGTCGGGGTGCACCAGGAAAGCGTTTTAAGTCCTTTGCTCTTTCTTACAGTCCTTGATTATCTGCTTGACGGTAAAATGATGGACCCCAAGGTACATCAGTTATTCTTTGCTGACGATGGAGTCATCATAAGTGAGGATCTTACATCCCTGCAACGAGCACTTGATGTGTGAGTGGACGTTCTGGAGGGAAATGGGTATCACATTAGTTCAAAAAAGACAGAGTACTTGTGCTACCCGTTCTCTGATCCACTCAGGCCTATTCCAGACATTTATTTGAATGGAATAGTGCTTCCCAATTGCGAAAAGTTCAAATATCTGGTATCTATGATCAATAGCAAAGCAACCTGTGATGACGACATCAATCATCGCGTAAGCGTAGCGTGGATGAAGTGGCGAGAAAATTCCGCTATCTTCTGTGGCAGAAAAATGCCACCTAAGTTGAAAGGAAGGCTCTACACCGCAGTTGTGCGTCCAGCGCTCACATACGGTTCACAATGTTGGACAATGTACAAAAAGTATGAGAGTAAATTAACGGCAGCTGGTATGAAGATGCTTCGCATGACAGCAGGTGTTACAAAGGTGGAAGCTTTCACGTCAAGGAAACCGTCGTACGAAGGATAGAGCGCGACCGACTCAGCTGGTACTGCCACGTTCAAAGAAGAGATCATTTGAACCCTGTTAAAAATACAATATCAATACACGTTGCAAAGACATCGCGATGTAGGAAAGGCAGGCCTATAAACGCCTGGATCAGACAAATGCGACGACATCGGCATTTCATTGGCCTCGGTAACCGAGTGATCCAGAATCGGCAGGTCTCCCGATATTTTCTGAGTTCAAATAGGCGAACCCCACAGGCGGATCAGTAGAAATGCGGTGAAGTGTGTTGGTTATGATCCCTTATTTTCGGATCATAACCTCGCTGAAAAAGGAGGAAGAATTTTTCTCCATGTTTCTATCGTCGCTAACGCCGCCGCCTAAACCGGTGCAGCATATAAAGATAGAAGAACCGAGCTAATGAGATAAAGCGCCTTCCTATAGAAAAATAATAAAACCGAAAAAAATGTATTATCGAAAATTGTGACGTAATGGGTTTTTTTCATTATTTTTCTCGTAATCAGTACACTGAAATCTATAGGAATCGCTTCTCAAAATTAAAAAGGGAAAAGGTCTTCGTTCGTCACACGTAGCGTTTTCATATGGTAACGCATAGTGTTATGCCCCTTAATGACTCCAATGAGAGTAGAGATGGATTTTCTATCCCTCTGCATGAATTTGTTCTTGTTCTGTCGAATGTAGGCCATAGTTTCCTCGTGGTGACACAAGTATCTAAAGAGGTCCACCTGTTGTTTGATTAGATTATTTACGCAGCCCTTGATTCAGAAATGGGTTCATTGTTGAGAATGAGAAAATTGGAATTAGCGCACGTAAAATTGTCGCAACCGAGCGCGAACTTTGATAAAAAATTTTAATAGATAATTTGCAAACTTTGTTGAAGCATGTTTATTTTTCATGACTAAATGTCAAGTATAGACTATTGGACCAATGCGGCGTCCCAGTTGAAAAAACCCTTCATAATCAGAGAGTATGACAGTTATACATACTCTAAGCGCGTCAATAGAATAGTAACCTTTGTACTTCCATGATACAATTGAAATAAAAGACTTTCTTGCGTTTCTTAAAGGCGGCTACGCATAGAATAAAGTCTCTAACCAAAAAAGCCCGATTTTGATACCTTCAACAGTTTTCGAGATAAATGTGATATTTTGTGTGTTAGCAATGGTTTTTAATATTTTTCAACCGTCCAGAAATATATATCTCAATACTTTTGCAGGAACGTTGACAGAACAGTATGTCTTCTTTTCTTAACCTTCGTGTTAATACAAGAGTACCTGGTTTTACTTTTGGTCCACATTACTCTCGTGTTGCAGACAGGACCAAATATTGACATTTTTAGTATCTTTTTATTTTTATTTGCGAGTAGTTCTGCATAGAATACGTACTCCTAGGCCAAATCTCTCAAATGAGGAATGAGAAAGTACTGCAGATTTTGAGATCTATTTATGACCAGAATACTACAATCATCAAATATACGAGTACTGCCGAAAATATGTTTTTTTTTTCAACAGCAGGACGTACAAAATTTCGTAGTCAGCTGATACCGCTCTCGAGTAACCGTGACTGTATATACGAGTATGTATATATAATTCGAGAAATTTTCGAATCAGACCACCGTGTTGGGTCCCTTTTTGTCTCTGTCTCTCTACCAAGATCCATCTTAGCCGGTGAGACTCTCTGGATTTCTCTACAGTTCTTCTCTGTCTTTGATTCTTCGTATTAACGCTAGCATCTGTTTAACGGAAATCTGGTTCATCTTCTGGTTTTCCACCCAGTAGCGCCCAAGATCTCCCTTCTTCTGCTGGCTAGTGTCGGACATTGCCACAATATATGATGTGTCGCGCTCTCGACTTCCTCCAGGTGTAGTTCACAGGTGTCATCCTCCAGAAAACCCATGTTCTTCAGGTGATACCCGAAATTCCCATGACGTGTAGATAACGCTACAACAACATACATTTCAGTGTTCTTCGCTCCAGGCTTCGAACTTCTCTAGGAGTGGTGCCAGTTGGATTTTTGCCTGCCTGCAACTTTCCACGGTTGAACATATCTGGTGTTCCGCTGCGGCTCTGTTCTTGATTAGGTGCTCTACCATTCCCCTGCCAGCGGGATTCCCCACCTTTGTCCACATACCCGTTTGCATTGATGAAGCGCCCTTGTCTAATTTTTCTCTTCTGCATGAAAGTTCCAAGTTAGTCCACTATCTAGGTATACAAACAGATACTTAACTTTCCTGGCTACCTTTAGCTCCGACGTCAAGGGCTGAAACTCCATATCTTTCTTTTACTTTGTGAAGATGATTAGATCTGTCTTTTCCGCATTAATGCAGAGCCCTTGTTCCTGACACCACCGCTCCACCACTCGGAGAGCATTCCTCATGGTGTCTGCTGTGACATTCATCAATTTGCCTTTTGCTATGTCATCGGCATATCCCACAATGTGCGTGCCAGTCTTCTCAAGTATTTTCAGGAGAGAGTCCACAGTTATGTTCCACAGAGTAGGTGATAGAACTCCTCCCTGCAGGCAGCCTCTGTCTGTCTTGAAGTTCACGTTGTCGCCCTTTTTTTCAGCATATTGTCCACCCATCTCACTACCGATGGGTTAACCCTGCGTTTTTCCGTGACTACTTTCATCTTAGTTTTCGAAGAAGTAAACCCAATGATTCTCTCAGATGTAATGCCACACCGTACCGTGTATCTAATGGGGTGCAATTGTCGCTGGTCTATGGATCTCGGATATGGACGATGAACTGAGTGACTAAACATTCCTTCAGAGGGCAAATTTCTTACGTTAAAAGGCGACGATTTGTTCTTTGCGTTAAAACAACTGATCGCTGAGATAAATAAAAATAAATCTATTATTCGTCTATTTGTTCAGTTGTAAATCTCTCCATTATTTTTTCTGAAGATGTTATTCATAGCTTCTGGAAAATAAAATTAAAAAATAGTTATAGACGAAAAAGTTATTACAAAGAGTGGCGCTATTTCGGTAGAAGCGATTGCGTAGTTGAGGTCATGCGGTTTAAATAGTTTTTGAGCGTCGTTAGATGAGATTTTAATTCAAGATTCATACAATAAAGCAATCTTCAGATCGTTCTAATACTTTATTTGCCGATTTTGATCGGGGAGTTGAACTCCCCACCAAAGTATTTCAGTCTACAGTGAGCAATTACAGAGCTTCATAGCCCATAGAACTTTGGCTTAAATTGTGGCTTCTAGTTTTGTTTAAGAAGTCGATGTACATGCACTTGCATGTAAATCTTCAAGTCATGCTACTCTAGTGTTGAATTTCACTTTGAGCAATTTCACATTGGCATACGAAGTGGAAATTTTAGGATCCACAGCTGTGCAGATAGGTCACCTTTAAGGGGCTGGTGGTGGCAGCCTTCTTGATTTGTACTTACAGTGGGGGAAATGGCAGAAGAGCTTACAAGACTACATACAGTGGCGAGCAAAACTGAATAAAAAAGAAAGAAAATTCATGTATTTTACATTAAGACAGAAAATAAGTACGGTATCGTGTTTTTTCTAAATGTCATTTTAAAAAGGATGATTTCTATCAAATAATAAAAAAAATCTACTCAGTTAACGCATTTTATTGGGATGTATAACGTGAATATGTTGATAACTCTGATGTACTCAGTTTTGCACGTTATTGTCTTGTCCTGTTTTTAGTTTTATTCTGATAAATTTTACGCAGCTGTTGGTAATTCAATATTAGCTTTCAGTTATTCAGAACTCATAGTGTTATTTTAAGGTATTGTTTGAAAAAAATATAGAACAAATATTTGTTTTAATACAAGCTTTCATAGGACCATGGGAAAAGTTACAGTAGACATTGAAAATAGCATTGTTTCGCTGTCTAACAATGGCTGCAGCTCAAGAAAAATTGCCGAACTTTGTAACGTAAGTCAGAGAACAGTGCTTATGGTCCAGAAAAGGAAAAACTGTAGTCCTCCTAAAAATGGAGGTGGACGACCTCGGTTGCTAACAGATGGCGATGCTCGTGTCATGGAAAGGATGCTTAGAGGGAATGAGGTAAAGACACCAAAGGCTGCCTCTAGGGCTATAAATAAAGACGTTAGTGAATGGACTGCCAGACGAGCTCTTAAACAAATCGGCCTTGTATCCGCAATCAAGCAGAAAAGGCCGGCATTGTCCGACAAAAATGTAACAGCACGGTTAAAGTTCTGCAAAGACCACAAAAATTGGACAGTAGAAGACTGGAAGAGAATAATATGGTCTGACGAGACAACAATCAATCGCTACCAGTCAGTCAGATGGCAAGGAATACTTCTGGCACAGACCTAACGAACGTGTCCTTAAGCACCAGGTTAAGGAGACAGTGAAGCACGGTGGAGGTAGCCTAATTGTTTGGGGGCGTTTAACTTGGTGGCATGTTGGACCTCTGGTGTAAATCGATGGTATAATGAGAAAAGAGGATTATCTTCAAATACTCCAGACGAATTTATCCGATTTTGTTGAGGAATGTGCGTATCCCATTGAAGAAATTATCTTCCAGCAGGACGGTAAAACACACCGCCAAAATTGTCAAAAACTGGCTTGATAACCAACTTTTCTCGAAGTTGCAATGGCCCGCACAAAGCCCGGATTTGAATTTGATGAAACGGCAACTTCTGTGATACGAAAATGCACCCACAAACCTAAACGAGCTTTGGACTAGGGTTCAGATTGAATGGGCGAATATTCCTGACCAAACTATTCAGAAATTGGTAGAATCAATGCCGCGACGGGTAAAAAGTGTAATAAAAAACAAGGGGTTATGAACAAAGTACTAGGAGTTACTTTTTACCAACAAGTATTAAAACGTGCAAAAGTGAATACATTTGCCTATGAGCTATTTTTTATTTTTGTGGAAATCAAATTCTTTTTTTACTTTAAAACTTAGTTACTAAAGCGTTCTAAACAAACAAAATTAATTGAATTAAAATAATGCACTACTGACTTATAATTTAGGTAATAACTTTAGTTTAACATTTTTAGTATTCAGTTTTGCTCGCCACTGTACATCCTCGTCAGAATTCATAGCGCTGACGCAAGTGTATGTATCTTTGAATTCCTTGTATGCCTTGTATGTCTTGTATGCTTTTTTTCGATTAGCTTACGAATAATTCAAGTTACCACAGTCACCTCAAATGGATTGCTGTGTTTCGGGTGAAATTACGAATGCGATGATCATTAATTGTTTCCACATTTTGAAAGAAAAGGTGAGACTTGTGGATTGAAAAGACTTTGAATTTCAAAGAGATCTGTTATCAGCTTTGGGAATAGACCCTAGATTGGCTTAACAGTATTCCAGGAAAATTTCGCAGTGTTCATAATTGAACAAAAATTCGATTATTCCTACCACTCATATTTGGGTAGAGCCAATTCAATGATGTCGGGGTAGAATATTTTCGCCTATAAAGTATAGAATATTCAGTGAGGTGAAGGCTTGATGGAACTTTTAACAGATAGTTAGTTAGTTTAATTGACTATTTATTTCATACAAAAAGAGATTGTTAACAATTTGAATCCTTAGTCTACCAGATTGACAATATAAATTTTCTATTTCGTTAATGTTGTACGAGTATATAGTTTTAGCCAATTTTATGTTTATTATTAAAAGTTTTCGTCTATAGTTCATTTTCGGTAGCGAAGTGCGTTGGTTACGTAGTTGTACAATGGATTCCATTTAAGCTGCTTATCAATTCATCAACCGTGAGTTCCTGCACTTTAAAGAAACTGTAGCGAAATTCTTTGAGGATGGGGCATATAGCGATGAAGTGGAACACGTCCTCTCGTGGAAGTTCTGGGCGGTGTGGTATAAAATTTAAACTTAACAGTTCGCCTCTTATTTTGAAGATAGTGCTTATCATATCAGTAGAGTAACTCGTCATGAAATAAGTTCTATACTGCAAATCGTAATTTAATCTGCTATAATATGCCCTGTATTGCAAGAACTGGGCTTAATTCACAAATTTTTCATAGATTTTATGGGCTGTTTTCTCCCGTAATTTCTGGAATTTATGCTTCAATGGGGTCAGCTGTTCACCTGGTGTAACTAGGAGATTGAGGTCGCATTGCGATGCTAGGTTTTCCCAGCTCTGAACGCATTTTCCTCCATTAAGCAGCGTATGGCTGAGCACTATCTTGGGCATCCTGCCTTGTTTCATCCCCATGAATTTTACCACATAGTCGGAATGGAGTTTACGAGTATCCAAAAATAGGGGTGCTAATCCAGTCTCCAAATAAAGCATGTAATTAGGTGAACTACTTGGTAATTTAAAACTCTCCTGATGAAATAGCGAAGAAATTTTTCTACGGGTTCAAATGAACAATATCCCCATAATTGCGTAGTGTAAAATAGGATGGATGCAGCAGTAGTACCGAATATTGTCTGCTTCGAATCATGATTGGCGTTTTTATTGCTGATACAACAACGCCAAACTGATCAAATTGCCCTTTTCGCTTCGGCTAATTTACTTTGAAGGTGCTTGCTCATATTTAACCTAGGCGTAATCAAGACACCGAAATATTTGTACTCCCGCACAATCTCAATAAGTTCTTGAAATTTCCACATTTCATTCCGGGAGTATCTGCCACCACCGTTCCTAATTATCATGATCTTTGACTGTGATAAGTTTACCGATAAATTCCAAGCTTGATAATAATCGCCCAGCCTGTTAATCATTAGCCATTAGTCCAGATGTCGTATCTGTAAAGCTTGTAGAAGAGAGCTACACGCGCTAGAGTCAAAAGCCGCATGAAAATCAACGAAGAAGGCATATAACCTTTTATGTTTCCTCTTATAAGACTCTGCTATGTTTACCAGTGTGAATATTTGATCTATAGTGGAATAATTTTGCCTGAACCCAGCTTGAAATTCGTATAGAATCTCATTCTTTTCCACTATTAAATAGCATACCAGCAAACAACTTGGTGGATGTATTCAAAAAAGATATTCCTCGGTAATTAGCTGGATTGTTGTAATCCTCTTTTTGTGCAGAGGTAAAATGATCGAATTTTGAAAAGTTTCAGGAACATCTGCATCTTCGAATATTCGGTTGAATTCCTGGGATAGCACTAGAAGAAATTCAGGTGTACAATTCTTATAAAATTCGAACGGAATATGGTCGCTTCCTGGGGCTTTGTTCTTTTTGCACTTTTCGATAACAACTTTTATTTCAGCTACTGTGATTGATGCATCCAAGCATTCGTCCACGCACAAAGGGGCTGCGTATTGAAAAGGTGGCGATATTTGGGCTGCATTGAGAAGGGTCTCAAAGTGTTCCCTTAGCTGCTCTGCTTGAAAGCCTGAAGCGATCGTATTTTTCTTCCCGTTCACAAGCTTAGCCGCTTTCCAAAAATCTGCTGATGATCGCGATCTATTGAATAACGCTCTGTTGGTCAAAGGCTAACTTTTTTAACATGGCAAAGGTTCTTAAAGCTTTTATTTACTATTGTATACAAAACCTTAAATGAGTTGTTACCGTTCATCTTTAATAACTTGAGAAAAGAAAATGACGTGTCCCTGGCTCGCATGCATTCTTTATCAAACCATGTTTGCTTGCTCATTTTACTGCTGGGTCTAGATAGTGGGTTTGACGGAGCGGCTTTCTTAATTACCATAGTTAGGTATTCAATTCGTGGTGGTTTACCGCCTTCTCTCAAATTTTAGCAGATAAATCCCAGAAATTTGTAATTTAAGATCGGGGGAGTTGACAGAATTTCAGTGTACCTGGTAGTGAATTTAGTGTCAGCCTTTACCTTAGAGTTCAATGCTATTTTCATCATTCCTCCAGATGATCCCACGCAATGAGTGGATAGGTTTATATTTTTTTCGCAAAAAAGCTCTACATGCGAGCTCAACGTTGTAGGTCTTAATGTGCAAGGACATCTCAAAAATCGCATCATCGGATTTGTTGGAAATACCAATTGCTGATGTTGCTATGTTTCTTTAACTCTTTTATTTCTTTTATCTCCGTCATGTTATTAAATGTCCCGCAACTCGGTAACATGATCACGTTAACCCCTTTCTGGATTCAATAATCAGTTTTGCATACAAATTCTTCGACTAATTTAAGAACCCATTATTATACTATTAATAACTATAACTAAAAAAAATGCATAATATTATAATTATATCTTTTCTGCTTTCTTTTAGAATCTACAAAAAAATAACATTAACAGAGCCACAAAAAGCTAAAAGGCACAGAAAAATAAAATACAAAAAATTCAACTTAAAACGAAGTGAAAATATCTATATATTTACAATACAATGGCGGCACGAAGTCATCAATATTTCAGTCTCAGATGGAATAATTATCAGAACACAATGACCTCTGTGTTCCAGCAACTGCGTGAGGATTTATCATTTGTTGATGTCACATTATCATGTGAAAATGGTTCGCTTAAAGCTCACAAGGTATTTAGCTAATGCTCTTTTAACACTCCCAGTTGAGCATTGTTATTTCTATTCGAATAGAAACGAATAAATTTCCTAAAATTTGCTTTCTTTTTGTAGGTCGTTTTGTCAGCTTGTTCGTCGTATTTTCAAAAACTCCTACTAGAGAACCCGTGCAAACATCCAACCATTATTTTACCGGGTGACATAATATTCACAGATCTTAAGACGATCATCGATTTCGTCTATCGCGGAGAGATCGATGTTACCGAATCTGAACTACAGGTGAGTTTGAACAACTGAATGAGTATTTATTTTCAAGAAGAATGTTTTTTTTTCTTTGTACTATAATACATATTGATCAATAAATGCAGTCGAACTTTTAAGAAGGAGATCGATAAATATTATCAACATAAGGACAAGCATGTTCTCTTCGTTTTATTCAACAATATCGCTATTGTAGCGATATAGCGATGTTATCTTAAAATGTGTTATTTTCCAGCGACATGATTGCACTGCCTTTATGATAGGCTATCCTTATCTTAAACATACCTATGTATGTATGTATGTATGCATATTTGCGCTTACCTAAAATAATAAGTCCTTGAGGATGTAGATAGTAAAAAATCTTTACCTCTAGACGAGATTTCTGACTTTGTTTTGAAAGGTGCTACGAAACTCACTTTCTGTCGACTCATAAACCACCTTAATGATCGTGCTTCGTAAGCAGAAACGTTTGAAACTTAGTAAGCTCACTGTCGATTGAGAGTCTTACAAATCAACAATCCAGCAACCGAAACCCAATTTGTGTTGACTTTTTTTGGGAATGTATCAGGCTCAGGATAATACTTTCGAGATCCGTTTTCAGCTACAAAAAAAACTAACTTTTCACCTTTTCAAGACACCTGTCTGTCTCCATTCTGAAAAATTTCAAAATCGCTTCCGAAAGCATAGAATAGACAACACCCAAGCTAAATTTGTACACAAAAATCCAAGTTACTATCCCTTCCAGATAATTCTGAAAGGAAGATGTATTTCTAGAAATAATAGTAGCAAAACGAATCTTTTGGTTTATCGAATCCGAAAAACTCGTAAGCAAACAAACTGCCTTTAAGCCAAACAGAGGAACAATTGACAGTCTGCTACACATTAAAATAAATATTTAGCGCAACAGCTCTTTAAGTGCCTGGGCCTAGTTTCTCGCAACCAGTCGTGTTGTGTGCGTTATATTTTTTCACCCCAATGGAAAGGACCTACATTTTAGTGGCGTATCCGAAGGGCAATTTGTTTTGAGAAGCTTTCTTGTGACAACAATATTCTCGGATGTTTGACAGACGTTCGCGAAAACCGAACCGTGAAAAAACTTTTTGATGTTTTCTGTGATTCGAACATGGAACCTCATGCGCAGTAATCCGACACACTTACCACTTCTATCACGGTGCTACGCATTGACACTTTTATATATCTAATGCGTGTCAGCTAGAAACCACACAACCATCCTTTCACTTGACTTCGAGAAAGCTTTCGATAGAGTAGGAATCTATCTCATACTCAACAAACTCAAACAATGGCGAATAGGACCAAGGATTTTTAATTCTCGGCCTGACAATGAAAGACTACGATTTTAAGTTAAAAAATGATTTTATTTTTCTGCATAATTTCCCTTGACTTTAACACACTTAGTCCAGCATTTCTCCAACATCAGTATTCCTTCTCGGAAGTAAGAGTCTGGAAGGCTGTGAAAATATTCATCTACGGCCCTCTCAACTTCTGCATTGGATGCGAAGCGCTTCCCAGAAACTAATTTCTTCAAGTTTGGGAACCGATGGAAGTCTAAGGGTGCCAAATCAGGTGAATAGGGGGGATGGCCGAGCAAATCGTACCCCAAATCCCGCAGTTTTCCCATCGCCAACGCACACTTCTGTACAGGTGCATTGTCCTGGTGAAAAATGATTTTTTTCTTCTTCAAGCCAGGACTCTTCTCGCGAATTTTGGCATCCAGCTAGTCAAGAAGATTGCAGTAATATTCGCACACTGGCCATGACCTTTCCGGCAGATGCGATCGACTTCGCTTTCTTTGACGCTGAACCACCGGCTTCCACCCACTGCTTCGACTGCTGTTTCGTTTCTGGCGTGTAGTGATGGACCCATGTCTCATCCATGGTGACAAATCGCCGCACAAAATCGGTCGGATCCCTATTGAACCGGTCTAAAGATTGTCGCGAAAATCGTTTGCGCATTCGCTTTTGATCGGCATTCAGCAAATACGGCAAATATTGCGCAGAACTTTCACATCCCTAAGTTTTTGTGCAAGATGTTTCGCACCCTCTCTTCCGATATACACAGAGTCTCAGCTTTCTCACTCACCTTCACTCGCCTATCGTCCAAACGATATCATGCACTTTTTCGATGGTTTCGGGTGTGGTTGCGGTTTTTGGCCGTCCTTTACGTGGGTCATCTTCGAGGGACGTGCGACCACGTTTAAATTCAGCTGCCCACTTGTTAACGGTTGACATGGAATGAGCAGAGTCCCCGTAAACTTTTGTCAACTTTGGACGAATAACGAAGAATTTTATGACCGCACGATATTCAAGTTTATCCATTTTAACGAAAAACACGCAAGACGTCACGTCAAACAGACCCAGACTCACCCCAAACTATAGCGCCTTCTAAGTAAGTAAGTAAGGGGTTTATTTCCTTGCCTACCTATATGTACATAGGTGCAACTTTATAGCTATGGTATGCACATCTGCATATCGACGCAGTCCTTCTGTTAGCTAGATACATACATATGCGGCGGTTAAAGTCATGCTGGTGTAACTCATTTCTCAAAAATATTGGTGAAAGTCCAGAAATGAATACTACATATGATGCCGCCAAACTGTTGCATGTAAATGTGAAGTAAATTAAAATGTTACTCAACTCAACAACAGATGGTAGCACAAACTTGATAGATAAAGGAAAAGCCGATATGTATTGTTGAAAATTACAACGATGCAAATCTTAAGTTCTTAAGCTAAATATGACTAACTTTAACCGCCTCACATAAAGTTATTGTGAACCACGCAAACAAAGTTGCGGGTATCTGCTAGTTATAAATAAAAAAAAAGGGCGGCACAGACAACCTTCAATCGTTGGCTCATTGAAGATAGTTCACCGGCTTATGCCTGCACTACAGATACCGTAATGGAAGATGTTCCGACGAACTCGAACTCAACGAATACGAAATGGAATAATTCCTAGAAATACAATATTTGGACATCCTACCAGGCAGACCACAAGGGCCCACCACCTATGTATATTTTCACATGGCAACCGCGTGAACATATCTTTACTAAAATTCCTTTGGTTACAGAACAAGCAAATTCACTGCCGTTCTCTCACTGTTCAAGTGCAGAATCAACAGGTATCTACAGCCATCTCGGGGCGGTGTCGCAGCGCAATAGGCTTGCCTCTGCTGGAAGGCGACAATCTTTTTCTCTCTTTTTCGGCGAAGTTATATCTGAATTCAATCAGATCTCCCGAGAGACGACAATTCGTCTTATTCTTTGTCATTTGCTTGCGCTAGAGCCAACCCAAGTGCATCATGTTCTATGTAAAACCATGCATGCAGTGTGTGCAGTTTTGGAATCAGAAGGTGTTGACATACAGCGGGAGCAATAGGGGTCCGTAGTATATTTACGGAATCGCTGGAGAGGAACATTGTCGTTCCCAGTCCTGATTGCGACAACATAAAATTTTTCACAAGGATTCACAGGTGACAATAATTTGCTTTTGGTGTAATCCATCGATGAATCTAATGTGGGACCGGTCCCACTGTATTCTCATTATTACCCATTTCAATGTAAGACTCAGGTTGATAAAGAGCAGTTCCCGCAAACGACTTCTGTCGTTTTTGTGGCAATGAAAAGAAGGAAGAAACGTGCTCACGCTTTTTTTTGTTTCTATCCAGCACTGTCAGCAAAATAAGACGCTGCCATGATTTCGGTCTTCGTTGTATTGTGCAATGATCGATCCGCTGAAGCTTAGAAGATTTATTTCTTCTACAAACTGGTTATAGCACCTGGGATCCGACTGCACCGTACATTGGGTATTGGGAATTACAATGAATCCAACTACGTGATCTCTGTTGCTAATTTTGTTTCTGGCACTAGCATTCTTCTTGCGACTTAATGATCTGTCTTCTGAATACCTTTTAGAAAACTTTAAGCCTATGGTTAGCTGTAGAACTGTCACACCAAGCAGACAAGTGAGACTTACCGTCTCTGAATCTACTCCAATAGTGGTGCGAACAACATATATCAGTCGCAGTGTGCTGTTTCCTAACTACATCTTTTGCTCCAAAATATTGAACAATTATCAAAATCAATCTACTATTATTCCCTAAACAAAAATACCAATCAAAACCTACACATATTTCCGTAATTCTGTAAAAAGAACAAAATTCAATCCGGGCATGTCTGCTGTTATGCTATTATATCACCTCGTCAAGAAAATTGAATGGTGTCGTAGTTGGAAAACGATATAAAAATTCCTTTCACAAGGAGCAATAGGAAAATTATACGCGTAGCTGGAACCATTATTCTTTCACCTCTAAAATCATTTTAAAAGGTATGAGAACAGAAGGCTTAAGCGCATGAATAATTTTAAGGCAATCATTATACTTTTCATCATCCTTCGCCTATTTGAAATAAGTTAAGTTCTTAAAACCTCCACACTTTAGAAAAAAACTAAATTACTTCTGTGGAGACAGAATGTGCACTAGGGACTTTTGTCCAATTACGTGCCTCTAACTTAAGAATACCCTCTCACTGTGGGTGGATATACGTATAGATTATTATATTTTTGTGGGGAATCAAAACCCCCCTAAAAATTAGCATTTCATCTTCCAGAACCATTCTCGCACGTTAACAAAAGGTCTCAGTTCGCAGGTATTTCTATAAACATCAAGCGTCCCACAACAATTAAAATAACTTAAAACATTCTTAGAAGTATAACCAATTGCGATAAATAACCACCTGTGCAAACTGAAAACGAGTGCCGTTTACTTCCGAAGCTTCTGGTTTTTACTTTCAATTATTTGTCAACTGCTTTGACTTCCCTTTTTCTTTCTTTTTTTGAATCAATATTTTTCCTCGTAATTCTGTCTGGACTATAAAAAATTGTTCTTCCTATTCACTGCCGCTTTTATCGTTGATTGTTGGTGAATGGTTATTGAACTCTAGATTAGATTAAAATGTTATATTTGTAAGATTAATCGCATATCGGTTTTTGTTTACGAATAATTGCAACTAGTTTAGACGTAGCTCATGCTTTAAAATTACATTTTAAATAAATTTGAACTTTGTCTAGGGAAGACGGAATATCACCAAGCACTGAGTCCTTATTTCACAAGCGTTACGGGAATAAGTGAGAAACTTACATTTGTTTCTACGTTTGCCACGTTCAGAATGTGTCCACATTAATTTCGTAACAGATGCAGCCAATTCAAACCGTCTAATACACCGCTGAAAGCGCTACAACGACTATGTGAAACAAACTCAGTCACTCACCTAACGTTGATTTGCCCCGAATCGATAGCGTGAATAAACGAAAGTACTCGGCTGACTATCGTATAATTGATTAACAAATTTTCACTTATGATTAAGAAACTTAAGAGGCAAACCGCCTGGTGCAGCAATAGCCTCAAATGACACAGATCAAGAGTAAGGACACAACAGTCAATATCCTTTTAATTAGAAGTTGGATATAAAGTAGGAGATTTCTTGTCACTAATCACACACTTCTTCGGATTCTCTCAAGACTAGAATACTAACAAAGACAGATAAAAAAGAAATATTTCCGCAGTAGATTTTTATAAAAATAGAGTTTGCTGGTACGAGTATGTATATAAAATTATATAGCTGACCCGTGCTCGCCTTGCTTCGCCCGCATTTAAGTTAACGCTCATTTATTTATTTCTTTTTAAAATAGAATTGTCAACTGAATACAATACTGAAAATGTGTAAACTCAATTATAACTTCCCGAGTGGGAATCCCCACAGCTTTACAGTTTTATTATAGGTGTAGATGTTTTTCTACCTTAAACAGACTCATTCATTAGTTGAAGCATTTTCTGACGTCAACTGCGAGCTCGTCCTCTACTGCGCCATCCATCCGGGGTGGATTCGAAGACTTTATTGGGCTGGAACGTTGTGCTCCATCCGCTCTACATGACTCAGTTATCTTAGTCGCTGTATGTGAACTCTTCTGGGTAAGTCGATGTCCTTGTATAGGTCGTATAGTTCGGCATTTTACCTTCTCCTCCACTCGTCGTCTATGCATACGGGACCAAAGATCACTCGAAGAACTTTTCTCTCAAAGTAACCAAGGGCATCCTCATCCGATTTTGACAAAGTCCATGCATTTGCGCCGGGACTAGGATGATTAGTGTCTTATAAAAAGTTGCCTTAGTAGTTTGAGATATGCCTTTGTTATTGACCGCTAAACCCATCTTTGCTGCCTCGATCTCAATACTCGCAAATGCTCCATTGACGGCCCGCTGAGTTCTTTCGATTATGTCAATGTTATCGGCATAAGCGAGTAGTTGTACAAACTTGTAAAAGATTGTACCTCCGGTGTTGGCTTGTGAGTTCCGTACAATTTGTTCACGTATGTATTATGTTAAAGAGATCGCATGATAGCACGTTACCTTGTCTAAGACCTTTCCTAACATGTAGAATCAGTTAGGAGGAACAATATTGCCGAACATCAATTTCAACATATAGCTAACAGTTTACGTAGCGAACGCGAAGATCATCTCATTGACGTTGCTTTTTTTTAAACCTCAGCAATATTCATCGTCTTAGGTCAGTTAATTTACACAAAACATCCAAACCTTCCTCGTGCATGAATCTATCGAATCCTGAAAACCGGAACAAAATCCATTCAGTAGTTACGGAAAAATCGCGCACAGACAGACGGGCTAGATGACTTTGTTTTATGATACATATCAGAGGACTGCAGCAAGTAGCCGGTTTTATGAGCCACTCGAAACTATCACTGCCTTCACACACATTCATTCCAAGAAATGATTATAGCTACTCTCACGCTTTATTTCCTCTCGTATAAATGAATCTAAAACGAGCTCACATTGTTTTGAATAAGGCAATGAATGTTTCGAGTGGCTCGTGCGATCTTCTATGTACAGGGTGTCCGCCGGGAACGTATACTACTTTGTTTTGCCGCCATTTTGGTAAACATTAGTCTTGACAGTTCATATTTGGCAGTCGTGAAGTAGACACGTGGCAAATTTATTATGGAAAAATATTCGATAAACCAACGTGTTTTAATCGTTAAAACATTTTATCAAAATCAATCATCGATTACTGTGACGATGAGAAAGTTACGTGAAATTTTTGGGAGAAACAACGTGCCAACAAAACGCACTATTTATCGTGTAGTGAATGATTTCGAAGAAAGAGGGTCTGTAGGTGATAGGCCCAAGCATGGGCCACAACGTACTGCAAGATCGGCTGAAAACATTACTGCTGTTCAAGGAAGTGTTCAAAACAATCCATCAACCTCAATTCGACGCCGTGCTCAGGAGCTTGGTCTTCAAAGAACAACTTTGGCCACAATTTTGCACAAGGATTTGCATTTGTTTCCATTTAAGATTCAGTTGACACAAGAGCTTCTTCAAGAAGACCATTTACGCCGCCGTACATATGCCAATACGATGTTACATTTAGCCCATGACAACCCCGATTTTCATGAAAAAATCATAATGAGTGACGAGGCACATTTTCATTTGAATGGATATTTGAATAAACAGAATAGTCGGTTCTGGGCAATGGAAAACCCTCAAATTATTCATCAGTCACCTTTGCATCCATTAAAAGTAACAGTCTGGTGTGCAATTTGGTCAGGAGGAATCATTGGACCTTACTTCTTTGAAAATGAAAACGGCGTAACGGTAACTGTGAATGGGGAGCGATATCGTGATATGATTGAAAACTTTTTAACGCCACAACTGCATGCTTTGGGCTTGATTAACATGTGGTATCAACAAGACGGTGCCACATCGCATACAGCCAGGATTACAATGGAATTACTGCGAGACCTCTTTCCACAACAAGTTATTTCAAAAAATGGTGATGTTGATTGGCCTCCACGGTCGCCTGATTTGACTGCTCCTGACTTCTTTATGTGGGGATATCTGAAAAGCAAGGTTTATGCAAACAAACCAGAAACGCTTGAGCAAAATATTCGTGATGAAATTAATGAAATACCGCGTGAAATGTGTGAGAATGTAATGAAAAATGTGCTCAAAAGGGCTCGCATTTGTGAGACTAGCAGAGGCGGACATTTACCTGATATTGTATTTCATACATAATTGCCGACATTAAATAAAACATTTATCAATATAAGATCCATTCTCTTTCATTTAATCAAAAATTATAAACAAACAAAGTAGTATACCTTCCCGGCGGACACCCTGTACATACATACTTGCAGGGCTCTGTGAATACTTAAATAATCAATCATATAAAACGAACACAGCAAAACAGAAGCTTTTTTTAATTTTGAAGAATCATAAAATATAATTGTAGCATTAATTGTGCGACCATAATATGTTATGTATCCTGAAAATTCTACACTTATTCAATACGAGCTACTTGAAACCATTCGAAGGCTTGTGAATCACTTTCAAAATTGAATGAATACTTTGAGTGCGAGCCTACTACGCATTCAAATATTCATGAGCGTGCAAAGTAAACTTCGTTATCATTTCTTACATGATTCATACTTGGTTTCTGTGTGCGTGAGACTGTGGATGGCTCGTGTTTTAGCGAATGATTCACAACTGCAAATGAGTGGATTCATGCAGTTCTCTGATACATATGTAGTAATTCATTACATGACAATAACTAATAGAAGTTGCCAATCAGGTTGCTATGCCTAGGTCCTTCATGGGCTTAAATTCATCTACCCCATCAGGCCTATATCATTAATCTCTAAGAGCATGAAGGAGATAGTTGGGAAAAAAATTACCGCGTGTAAATCTAAGCACGCCCATCAGGGGATACAATAATTGAGTCTGATTAACAAAAAAAAGCTGCATTTAACTACCCTCCCTATGTATGTATGATTTCATAAACAGTGAACTTCAAAACTGAAGCCTGTTCATGTCTATACATACATGGTTCATGGCTTTATCCAAGCCAGTATTGGCGATTGGGAAATGTCAGTGCTCACAAAACAATAGCCTTCGGTAAATGTCCCATTGTTTCTCTTTTTGCCACTTGTCGTTGAAAGTCTGATTCATTCCCTAAAGTAAGGTATAAATACGATGTAACAATCACCATTGGTAACTACAATAGCGCTATTTCAGAGGTGCTACAAATTGTGGTTACCGAAAAAGAAAGGTTCTCTATGAACAAATTATCTTCCAATCGGGAATATTTACCATCAATTTTATTGCACTAACCGCAGATATCAGTTGTGGGCGCCGTGCTTAGTGTGTCGGACCACTGCGCGTGAGGTTCCAAGTTCGAATCACAGAAAACACCAAATAAGTTTTTTCACGGTCCCACCTCTCACGAACGACTGACAAACATTCGAGAGAATTGTTGTCACAAGAAAGTTTCTCAAAACAAATTGCCCTTCGGATACGGCACTAAACGGTATGTCCCTTCCATTTGTGTGAAAAATATAACGCACACAACGTGAGTGGTTGCGAGAAACTAGGCCCAGGCACTGAGCTGTTGCGCCAAATAATTATTAATTTATTTTTTAACTGCAGATCAGTTACTATTTTTGTCGGAACAATCTCAGTATTCTGACAGGAAACATCGACTTAAAACTTTCTAAATCTAGAAGTTTGGGCCTTTGTTTAGTTTACATAGGATTCCTCTCCTGAGCTTCAGAAGTCCGTACCGGATGATTACCATCGCAACTTTCCGAAACATTACAGTGACCTGATTCCCAGCAAAGTGAGGAATTTGATGGTTGCCTGACAGTCATTATATAAAAATATAGTCTGCGACACAGTGTCCACTGCCGACAAGCCAGCAGTTTGGCAAACACTGGTGACCTCGCCCTGAAAATGGTGAAATGACTTAGAAGGCTGAAGAAGAGGCGAATTACTAGGTCCTCGGAGAAAACTTCATCGCTGCCTTGGCCTTGGACCCATTCGTGAATATTTAAAAGAAATCGCGATGTGTTTCCCGAAATTGAGTGTCTATAGCCCAAACTCCAGCTCATCTCAGCTGACATGTCCGATACGTTGTTCTCCCCGTTAATGGCAGACGTATTTACGCTGAGTTGGTACCTGGTTGTTTGCTGACTACGTCAATTGGGGAAGCGCCGCTGTTGGACAGCCGTAAATATTTGATTTTGATACGCTTTAATGGTTACATATTTAGGTGGCGCTACATTTCGGGGTGAACCTGGACCTCAACTAACAATCCTCTCCATTTAGCTCGATATTTAGCTAATTGCTTTCAGTTGCGCACTCCAAGTTGATTGAGGTCCCCTTGCATTTATGCGCGCCACCTACGGCGAGGAGGTCCTCTACTGCGTCGTCCCTCGGGGTTAGATTCGAATACTCTGCGGGCCGGAACGTTGGTGTCTATTCGCTCTACATGTCCTAGCCATCTCAAACGTCTAATATCCAGTTTTTGACTAGGTCGATGTCGCTGTACAGTTCGCATAGTTCGTTATTGAATTTTCTCCTCCAAAACCCGTCAATGCAAACGGGACCAAATATCTTACGAAGAATTTTTCTCTTGAAGCGACCAAGGATATCTCCATCCACTTTCAATAAAGTCCATGTTTCAGCGCCATAAAGTAGGACTGGGACGATCAGAGTCTCCTTAGTTGTTCGAGATAGGGCTTTACTGTTGAATTGCCTTATTAGCCCCAAAAAAATAGCGGTTGACAAAAGTTATTCTTTGCTTGATATTTGCGCTGATGTGATGATACGCACAATGTCCCTTACAACCGCGAAGTTGTAGCTGCCCGCTGTGACGTTCTGTCCAATTCGTCGATGTTGATTGTCCCTTCTTGTTTACAGCATATATTATACTTGGTTTTGACCTTGTTTATCGCTAAACCCATTTTGGCCGCTTCTGCTTCAATGGTTGCAAACGCATCGGTGAGACAGCCCGCTGAGTTCTTCCAATTATATTAATATCGTCGGCGTATGCAAACAGTTGCACGGAATTTTGATAGATTGTGCCACTGGTGTTGGTTTGTAAGTTCCGCACAATCCGTTCAAGTACAATAATAAAGAAGTCACATGACAGCGCGTCACCTAAAACCTTTTTTTGACATCAAAGGTCTCGTTGAGGTCATTACCGACCTTGTAGGAGCAACGAACGTTCTCCATCGTCATCCTGCACAAACGGACAAGTTTGGCAGGGATGTCAAAACTAGACATGACTCTATATAGGTCTTCTCTATAGATGCTGTCATAGGTTAGGTCAGCGTGGGAGGCTGCGTTGGATGCAGCCATGCTTAGACCAGGAAAGGTCCATTGTGGTACCACATGGACCTATGATCCCCAGAAAGAGTACCCTTAGAACCAATTGGGGATTGTTATAAAAGCATTGGAGGCTGCTGATGTTGGCGTTAGGCAATTCGAAGAAGTAGGCTCCTAAGTGCAATATTCTACGCGCGGAGAGAGCCCGACACGTACAAAGGAGGTGTATTACGAGGGCAAAGTGAAAAGTTCTCGGCCTAACTCAGAGATAGCGTTCCAATCAGCAAAAAAATCTATGTTTCCTGCCTGGGTGCACTTCTCATTAGTTCGTATGACAAGTTTCAACTTCTTCTCTCAAGTAGTTTGTTTACACGAACTTTTGCAGTAGACGTCTTGCGTGCTTTTCGTTAAAATGGATAAACTTGAATATCGTGCGGTCATAAAATTCTTCGTTTTGGATGGGTTAACCCCTAAGGAAATTCATCCAAAGTTGAAAAAAGTTTACGGGGACTCTGCTCATTCCATGTCAACCGTTAACAAGTGGGCAGCTGAATTTAAACGTGGTCGCACGTCCCTCGAAGATGACCCACGTGAAGGACGGTCAAAAACCGCAACCACACCCGAAACCATCAAAAAGTGCATGATATCGTGTTGGACGATAGGCGAATGAAGGTGAGTGAAATAGCTGAGACTGTGTGTATATCGGAAGAGAGGGTGTGAAACATTTTGCACAAAAACTTAGGGATGCGAAAGTTCTGCGCAATATTTTCCGTATTTGCTGAATGCCGATCAAAAGCGAATGCGCAAACGATTTTCGCGACAATCTTTAGACCGGTTCCGACAATCTTTAGACCGGTTCAATAGGGATCCGACCGATTTTGTGCGGCGATTTGTCACCATGGATGAGACATGGGTCCATCACTACACGCCAGAAACGAAACAGCAGTCGAAGCAGTGGGTGGAAGCCGGTGGTTCAGCGCCAAAGAAAGCGAAGTCGATCGCATCTGCCGGAATGGTCATGGCCAGTGTGCGAATATTACTGCAATCTTCTTGACTAGCTGGATGCCAAAATTCGCGAGAAGAGTCCTGGCTTGAAGAAGAAAAAAATCATTTTTCACCAGGACAATGCACCTGTACAGAAGTGTGCGTTGGCGATGGGAAAACTGCGGGATTTGGGGTACGATTTGCTCGGCCATCCCCCCTATTCACCTGATTTGGCACCCTTAGACTTCCATCGGTTCCCAAACTTGAAGAAATTTGTTTCTGGGAAGCGCTTCGTATCCAATGCAGAAGTTGAGAGGGCTGTAGATGAATATTTTCACAGCTTCCTCCTTATCCTCATCCATACAGTCTACAGAAGTCATTTTTGAGGAGACATGCCTTCCGATGATGCTGTGCCCCGTAATGACACCTACTATAGTTGTAGTTATGAACGCTCTTTTCTGTCTCATAAGGCAGTTGAAGCGTTTCTGATCCAACAGATGTGTCTAGTGTCTAGTCTATCCATCTGCGGTTACGTTGATAGTATTGTGTTTAAGCAGCAATTTCACTATGCCGAGATTCACCTTAATCAGTGAAATCGATATGCTAGTACCCTTCCTGGCGACTTCGACGGCCATGCAATCCCCTGGAATGTCTGTGTCCCGGCACCAAACTAAAGTGAATATTGAATGGTTTAGCCATCTCGTTGAGAGACAGGCGACGATTTAGTGCAAGACATTTCCTTGCAAGTTATTGAATACACCGAGGAAAAATCGACGTGGGCACACTCTTTCTTATCGACGCTAGGCTTAATCTGCAATAACCACGCCGGATATCTTTAGTCGATATATGTAAGCCATCGCTGTTGTTGTAACACATGTATTTTTTTCGAATAGGAAACCAAAATTACGTAATGTTAGAAAACAACTATGGGATTGACATTTAATTTACGAATTGAAATTACTCTCTTGTGCTTAAACCATACATCTCGTCTGTTAAATTGAAAATATTCAATTCCATTGATTTGCATATCCATCTAAACGTAAACTCTAACCCTTTGCAATTTCTTTTTGAAAGTGCCAGTCTACACATGGTGATGGATAATAAATATTTTTATAATCATAAAGCTTCTCTCTATTCGCATTACTTTTCTATGGGTATAGACTATTGATTGAAACAGATATGTATATACATATCCTTCTATAGGATATGTTACGTTTGTGGTAGCTAACATAATTCAATTAAAGAGCTGAAAGCAATATTATGTTTCTAAAGAAGTCTTACAGCTACAACGACATATGTACATATATGGATTTTACTTGGAATGGGGGTAACTCATATACGACATATTTTAAATGAATTATACTTTAGTTTATGATGCTTTCAATGCGAAAAGCTTGACTATTGCGTTATAGTTTCTTGCCATGTATTCTGCACAACAGTTCTGCAACGAATAAGAAAATCATTTTGGAGAAGGAAAATTCGATTTAAATGGCAAGTGGATATGAGAATGTAAACAATTCTAAAGTTTGCTTGATTCAGACTCTGGCTCTTGTATACCAATTTTATCGATAAGTGTGATGGCAAACATATTTTCTGCTTACTTTCTTTGAAAACAAATTGCCAAATATGAGGATCTTAGTGTTTACAAATATAATAGCACCTACATATGTGCGCTTTTAATTAATTTCATTTAATTTTTTTCAAATTCATATTTGAAGATGCTTTCACAGTTGGCTTTAGATTTAAAATATCTGTTGGGAGAAGCAATACAATTAGTCCTTTCTCTTAGTTCAACTGCAGAGCGCTATGTTAATATCATACGAGCTCATACTTATACACCCAATATTAATAATTTTCTGTATAAGTTGGAAATTATCATTTAATTTAGTGAATGTATGATTCATGCCAAAATGTATGTACATTTTTGTCCTGAAATAGAACTAACTAGAGGTCCGAAAACCTCAAATTGGGCTTATTAATAAAATGTACACCATCATATTCACAATATGACGGATTACGGTAACAATGTTAAAAAAAACCTTTTTTTAATGTTCCGAATATTAGTGTTAGTATCCCATTAGTGTACTCTACATACATACCTATAAATACATCCATACATATGTACATTTTCAATGGCCTGCTAATCCTTTATGAGGGTCGCGGGCCTAGGATGCTCATTTGGACTCTCCATCCTTCTTGATCCTCCGCCATAGACTCCAACTTATCAGGAGGAATCTCTAAACGGCTCCAGAGGAGATGTTGGACTTGATCCAACCATCTATTTCAAGGCCTACTGAGGGGTCGTTTACCTGATGGCACGGCAATAATGACACGTCTTGGAAGCCGGTAGGGGCATATGCACTACGTGGCCAAACCATCAAAGCATAGATCGTTTCGTTTAGAGGAGAAGTAGCTGCTCAATATTGAGTGCCTCGTGTAGTCTGGTGTTGCGCACTATGAGTTATTCCAGCAACACCGCGGAGGGACCGCATTTCAACAGCTTGTATCCGTGATCTTATTCTTTCAATCACTACCTAAAGTTTATGACCATAGGTTAGCGTTGGAACATACTCGTATACCGAGTTAAAGGCCGATAATTTAGCTTGAACACTAAGTTCGACATTCCTTATAACAGATTGACCAAGCTCTCTCAAAATTGATCCAGCCTGGCCAATTCTACGGAATAACTCGGCATTGCCCTTTCCATCACTCGTGAATAAGACTCCGAGGTATTTAATCTTATCCACCTGCTTTAGTGGGACTCCACCAACACGCAGAGTGCACTGAAGGGGCGTTTTGGTAACGACTATTACTTCCGATTTGTTCACGTTTACCTTTATTTCAGCGTTATCACAAACGGCTACAAATCCTTCGAGCGTGCGCTGAAGTTCGGTTTGACGGACATAGAGTATATCAGTTACTTCTTGACCTTTTTCGAAAGATTGTACATTGATCAGTTTTAAACGATTTTCATATGGGGTAAGTTATCTGTCGTTGCGTTGGAGGCCCCGTAGAGCTAAACGGTGATTCTGCGTTGAACAGCTTTCATTCGGAGAGAATGAATATCGTAACAGAGAAACCACATTAGGCTAGAATATGCAAGAATTGGCCTCAGATACCCACGCTCTTTCAGGTAACCCTAACAAAAAAGTTGCCTGCCTTCAAATTTGGCGAACTAGCCAATAAATATCAGAATTTTTTTTAAATTATTCGCTCCAAAAATTCGCCTTAAAAGTGCCATTGTGTCTCGGATAGTATGAGCAGTGGTTCCATCCTGCTGAAACCACATCTCAGGCTTGGTTTCAAAAGCACGACGTAAACACTTTTCAATCATGAACCAATATCGTTCTCCAGCTCAATATTCCTCTCAGATGTAAGCGACTAATTATTCTTTCATAGAACGAAATTCTTACGTTCTTACGTTACGGCTACGATATGCTCTGCGTTAAAACAAATTGATCGCTGATTTAAATAATAAAATTCTATTATTTTTCTGCAGAGTTATTTATACAATCTGGAAAATTAAATTTAAGAAATATATAAACGATAAAACTACTCAATTTATAAACCCCATTGTCACCCTGTATAAATCAATTAAAGTTAATCTAGGCGTTCTGTTTGTCCATCTGGCTGGAAGGATTTAATTCAAACTTCATATCTGGGGTCTGTGGGTTAATATTCCTAGGCGAAATAAGAATCCGGAGTAGATTCGAAGATTTTCGGCGCTGGAACGTTGGGCTCCATCCACTCTATATGACACAATCATCTTAGTCGCTGTATGTAAACTCTTCTGGCTAAGTCGATGTCATTGTATAGGCCATATAGTTCGGCATTGTACCTTCTCCTTCACTTGCCGTCGATGCAGACGGAACAAAGATCGCTCGAAGAACTTTTCTCAGAGTAACCAAGAACATCTTCATCCGATTTTGACTAAAGTTCTTGCCTCTGTGCCATACAGCACGACTAGTATGATATGATGAATATTTGGCGCAACAGCTCTTTAAGTGCCTGGGACCCAACAACCACTCCTGTTATGTCCGTTTTTTTTTTTCCACACGAATGGAAGGAACCTGCAGTTTAGTGCCGTATCCGAAACGCAATTTGTATTGAGAAGCTTTCTTGTGACAGCAGTACTCTCGGATGTTTGTCTGACGTTCGCGAGAAGTAGGACCGTGAAAAAACGTTGGTATTCGAACATGGAACCTCACGCGTAGTGATCCGACACACTACCCACTTCCGCCACGGCGCCCACACAGAGTTAGTAGCTCGAGATATGGCTTTGTTACTCAATTGACTTCTTATCCATAAAAACAACGATTGGAAAGATTCTTTTGATCTCCCCACTGATGTCATTTGCGGAGTTCACCATAGAGCCTAGGTAGACAAAGTTCTTTACTACCTTAACATTATATCTGTCTATTGTGGCGTTTTGTCCAAGACGCCGATGTTGAATGTCCTTTTTTGTAAACAGCATATATTTTGTTTTCCTTCCATTGACCGCTGATCCCATCTTTGCTGCCTCGATCTCAATACCCGCAAACACCCCACTGACGGCCCGTTCAGCTGTTCTGACTATGTCAATATCAGCGTAAGCGCGTAGTTGTACAGACTTGTAAAAGAACGCCTCTGGTGTTGGCTTGTGTGTTTCGTATAATCCGTTCAAGTATGATATTAAAGAGATCGCATGTTAGCCCGTCACCTTATCTAAGACCTCAGGTATGCCGAGACTATACGTGGTTCTATATAACTCGTCTCTATACACACTATCATAGGCAACTTTGAAATTGATGAAGAGATCAATGGTGGACCTGACCTGAAATGCACCGGTAAGACCCTATCAGGTTGACAGAGAGACAGGATCTTATATGCGATGTTGAGAAGAGTTATACTTCTGTATTTGGCCAGTTCAAAGGGTCTGCTTTCTTCAGGATCGGGCAAACGATGTTGAGGTCCCATTCATCATTCATTTTTTAACTGATTTGGCTTAGAACTAAAATGTAAGTAAGTAGTAGTAGTGTAAGGCATACCAAGTTTTGGAAGATTATAAAATTTAAATTTTTTTATTTTAATCGAATTTTAGAAGAGTTGATGACAATTTAAGTCAGTTGCAAACAAACGCCGTATACAGTGTTGTGCAAAATTAAAACAACAAATCTAATACTTTGTATAAGAGTACATATTTTTAACATCTGAAGATATTAATATTTAAATTGAGGTTTCAGGTATTCTTTTGTCATTCAGTGCTTAATGCTGCAACTTATTCCTAGAGTATCCCAAAGAGCTTCTCATTGGATTCAAGTCTAATGATTTAACCAATCTTGTGCCAATTGATGTATGCTTCCGGTCGTTATCGTGCTCAAACACCCATCGAAGCAACATATTACTATTCATATTCCATTCAGCTGTACAAATGGATCAGTTGTAGTGATCAGGAAAATAGAAAAATGAATACGAAAAAACGTTGTTTTCGATTTTTGTGGCACTTGAACATACAAAATCACCATCAATTTAGGGCCGACTTGTGGCTTTTGAATTGTCGAAAAATTATGCAAATTAAACTCAAGCTTTCCGAGAAAAACAATTTTATTGTTTGAAAAACAATTTTATTGTTTGAAAAACAATTTTATTGTTTGAAAAAAAAAAATTTGATTGTTTTTCGTACCATCATTTATTTTTTTCTGAAGAGTTGACACAGATTGGAATAAAAACTTGTGGCAGGATGTTTTATATTGCTGGAATTTGACATTTCGCATATGGTATTTGTTTCATCGAAAATCTGTCAGCAGCAATATGGAATCATCATGTTTTCATGACGTTTATGCACTTTTTAGAGTCCATTCGACCATCACCACATACGAACATTTTCCCCAATTTCGTCCGCAGCCATGCAGTCCCAGATCATAATGCTTTCTCCGCCGTCTCTTACAGTTGGCGTCACGCATTCTGGATTGTATTTTTCGCCTCACAAAACGTTCACCAAGGGTATCGAACTACCGCCATTTTTAAACGAAATGATAGTTCTTATAAATTAAAAAAAAAAAAAAAAAACAGCTTGATATGACAATTGTATACAACTGTAAGTGTTAACAGTTCCCCTGTAACTTCAATATGACGCTTACTTTGATTCACCTGACCAAAAAACGTTTTTTTTTTTTTTTTTTAAGTAGAGGGGGAGGAAGGGCAGAGAATGACCCCCGGGGCACTGCGACCTAAAATGATCTTTTGTGCTATCCCCTGGTTGGTTGTTTGAGTAGTAGTTGTCAACTAGCTGAAATCTTGTTCATTAATGAAGCTTAGGATAGTTCGAGCTGAGGAGGAGGTGACATCAGAAGGTGAGGTGAAGCCTTTGTTAAAGTGTTTTAGCTTCAGTCTGGCTATGGCCGGGCAATCAAAGAGTATCTGATGGATTGTTTCGGTGTCTTCAAGGCAGAGACGGTATGTTTCCGATTGAACACGGCCCATTTTCTTGAGATGGTAGTTGAGAGAACAGTGTCCGGTTAGGAAGTGATTCCGTTTGCTCATTGATAGAATGTCTCTAGTTCTATTTTTTGAAAAATTAATACATTTCTTGGAATGCATTAGGCCAGGTTGTGCATTCCAATGTGAGTTGCGTTCCCAAAGAAATAGCTCTTTTTTAATCTGGCTAGTAAATCGCAGAAGGGTTCAGGTCCAATGTAAGGAGATTGGGCACCTAGTCTGGCAAACTCATCAGCCGTTTCGTTACTAGGGATGTCCGGGGACCCTCATAAATGTGATTTTATTGTGTACAGCCAGCTGCAAGAGAGTCTGGAGATAATTCCAAACCAGCTTAGACTTGTAGTCAAAGGGCGTGAGAGCTTTAAGTGCTGCTTGGCTATCTGACATTATATTGAAGCATCGACAAAAAGTACCACCGCACTGCATTGTTTGTATACCAAACGAACTGAAACAACGCCACCTATTCGCCAAACCTGCTATCGTGCCAATCGGTCCACACCATATTTCGCCTTCGCCGCAGTCATCAATTCATCCCCAGTTGACAATAAGGTGAATACAGCGATTAAAAGAGAAATTCGAATAGTGGTGAAAATAAAAGATATTATGATTGAAAGTAAATTTGTAGAGACCGTTTAATTTGAAATAAATAGAGATCATTGTTAATAAATAAACAGTTGAAAACACAGAGACGTTTTTATTTGTACGAACCCCAGCTAGAATATTACTAATATGTGATCTTCGGAGGTTTCTTCTAATGCATTCTTTGGCGCAGAGCTCGATAGTATAGACCTCTGCTTAGAAGATAGTAGTGGATTGACCTAATGGTGTTAAGAGCTTGTAGTTGGGGCCAAAGATACCAGCTCCTGCCCCATTTAACATTTTTGAGCCGTCAGTGTACCAGTTGATTTGAGGTGTTGATTGAGGGATTTGAGGATAATTCCAGTAGCTGCGGTCCGGGATAGTAACTCTGAAGGGGTGGTTGAGGTGGATTCTTTTAGGCATGAAGTCTGAGATGAATACTGCTGGAGAAGTGAGTAGCGGAATTTTCTCAGGAATCTTCATATGACCAACTAATTCGGAATTTGCGTTGTTGCATAAAAGGTGAAGCTTTAGAGCACTGGCAGCCGCGATCTTCATAATATTTGTGTATGCGTAGAGGTGGAAGGTCTAAGAGAACTTCTAGCGCAGCTGTTGGGCCTGCATGTTCTTTTACGATTCAGGTGAGAACCAGTCTGGTGAAACCGTTTTAATGCATTTTGTACGGCGCAACGCGAACATTTATTTTTTTTTCCGAGGGTAGGTGAAAATCTTCAACAAGACACTATGAGGATCGCCAGCGCGTGCTCATAGTAGTGTGGGATTCTTACCCACTAAAAAACCTCCCTTCAAAACAAACTTGTTTTTTTATTTTTACTACAACTAGGTATTCGACTTATTAAGTAGTTTTCATTTCGTCGCGAAATAAGGATGTTTTGCAGGTACCTTCCCATTAGGAGTTCCTGCAAGCTCCGCAGCTTAGTCGCGGTTACTTATCGCGCTAAGTCTAAAGGTTTGGTTCTTTTTAGACGGCGTAGTAAATTTCTTTCATCCAAAACTTGGAGGACTGTAATATTGACGTGACTTTCTAGTCGACTTTTATGCTTTCTCGCGTAGTTTTTGATTTCGTCTTAGATTGTTTTAATGCCAAGATCTCTGGGGATATCGCTATTTCTGATATACCATGGTGCATTAACAATACCTCTTAGCACTCTGTTTTCAAAATTTGTAAGATTTTAATATTACTTGTTTTGGTACAACCCCAGAGTTGTATACCATATGTCCATGTTGACTTTAGCACTTGCTTATGTAAAAGCAGTTTATTATCTAGTTCTTTGCGTTTTTTCTTTACATGTACTTTCCATTTAAGCTTTGCATCAAGTGTCATTCCAAGATACTTAGCCTCGCTTGCAAACGGAATTTGAACCGAGTTTGAAAAGATCGGCAAATTATTTATTTTCTAAGTAAAATTTACATGAACAGATTTGGTCTCGTTGAGTGCGATTCGCCAAACCTTTGTCCATTCATTTACTTTATCCAAAGCTTCTTGCAGTTTTTTTTTTTGTAGTATCTTCGACCGTTTTACCTACTGCCAAGATAGCAGTTTCGTCGGCAAATGTAGCTAGCTCAGTGCCTTCTGCTTGCGGTATATCACAAGTGTATAATAGATATAAAACTGGAAAAAGAACGCTTCCTTGGGGCACCTCAGCCATTATTTCCTTGAAATCTGAATATTCGTTTCCACATTTGACGCGGAACAGTCTATTCGTAAGGTAGTTCTTCAAAATATTATATAGGTGCTCTGGCAAAACTTGTCGTAATTTAAACTTTAAGCCTTCATGCCAGAGCTTGTCAAAGGCGCGAGAGACGTCAAGGAATAGGCTTGAACTAATCCTTTTTTCTTCAAGAGATTTTTCGATAACATGTGTTATTCTATGCACTTGTTCGACTGTAAAATGCTTACTTCTGAATCCGAATTGATGATCCGGAATGAGATTCCTTTCTTCTATTACAGACTGTATCGCCTAATCAATATTCTCTTGAACAATTTGGATATACATAATTGTCTAATTGAAATCGGTCTATAGGACCTTTTTTTTATTCGGCGGTTTTCTCCCCCATGATAAGGTCGGATCCAGGAGCTTTCTTAGGTTTAAGTTTCTTTATATTTCTTTCTTAAGTTCGGTTAGTGTTGTATTTCTTATTGGCTATACACGACGTATTTATATTTTGAATAAGAGATTGTCCATCAAACGGTTTCAAATTTTCTTCCAGATGAGTAGCAAAAACTTGCGCTATCTCTTTATCATGCCTAGCCCATTTGTCTAGATTCTTACTATTTGGCGCGGCTTACATTTGAGGTCTTTTAATACCTTTTACAGCCTTCCAAAGCGAGTAATTACAATCTTTTTCTGTCGTTAAACTTTCTAGTAAGTTTGTATTTCATTATTCTTAAGGTCTTTAATAGATCTTTTTAGTGAGTTGCACAAACGGTTAAGATATGCTTTATGTTGCGGAGCCCGAGTTTGTTGCTACTTTTTACGCGCTTTTCTCTTCTCCTTAATCATCTCATTTATTTCCTGTGGATAAGTTAAAATGTAACTGGCCGGCGTTTTCATTGGCTTGGGAGTATTCTTCCACGCGGCATCCTGTAAGATTTCGACGAAGCGATCAACTTCAACTTCAAGTTCATATGGCGTTTTAAGTGAAACGCTCAGCGCAATATTTGCTTCAATATCTTCTTTGAAGCCATCCCAATTAGTGCTCGCGGTTGTTAATCTGACCGGTACTACTTTTTTAATCAGAGCTTCGTTAAACCTTATAGTGATTGGAGAATGATCGGAGGAGAGATCAAAGCTTTCTTCAACTTTTATATAGTTGCCAGATATTACTTTAACAACAAAGAAATTGATCAGATCTGGTATCTTATTTCAGTCGGTCAATATAATATGTTGGTTTACCCGTCGAGTGAAAATCACAATTATATTCCATACCCGCATTATAAAGCCTTCTACCTTTCTGAGAGGCGTACTGTGAACCACAGAAGGGGTGTTTCGCATTGAAGTCGCCACCAATAATAAAATTTGGTTTAAGGAACATTTAATTGATGTTGTTATTTCGCTTTGCGTCTTGCTTATTTCATATAAAAATTTGATTTGTATACGTTTTTTCTAGACTAATCTCAGTTTTTTTTTTTTGTGTCATTTTACGTAGATAAGATAAATTAATTAACTCTTAAACCGTGACAAAACAAAATATTAAACTTACACCTCAATCACGCACTGATTACTGCACATGGCGCTTAATATAGCGAAAACAATATTTTCATTTATAAGTGGGTTTTCCCAGACGTGAACCCTCTATTTACAACTTCTTTAGGTAGTTACAAAACCCTTAAAAATAGACAAAAAATTACAGGAAGTAATAAAAAAAAAGAAGCGAAAAATATAGGCTGCCCAATACTTTTGACCAAGGCTGTAGATTGCTAAAATTGCCCCCTGTGCGTCGGAGGAAAGTCTTTTTGTTAACCGTATTTTGTCTTCCATTCACTTTTAGATCAAAGTAAATAAAGAACAATTGATTTCATTAAACTTTTATTACTCTTCTATACTACATCCTTACTAAGATACTCGTAGCATCTATGAAATGTAAATCAAACAAAGGCAAACAAAACTTGATCCTGAGTATAATCACATTGTATGAAGAGAGTGGTTACTCTACTTCAATGCAAAAGCTTTCACTTTTATTAAATCATCCTGGAAAACGGCTCTAAAAACACGGATGCGCACACATACTGTTGTCTGTGCAGAAAACGGATATAAGACGTGAACGGGAACACAAACCCACTTCCACTTCCGCTTTCATTCAACTGAAATCCTTCTAATCAATGCACAAACCCAGGAAAAAGATTCAAGAATAAACTAGAAGGATTTCCTCTATTTTGATGCGAGATTCGAACCTCTTTCGAATATGGTTTATTTTTCAACTACTTCCACTCCACTCTGTTCGAATTCGAACAATAATAAATCGAAATCCGGAAAATGACCCACTCAACTCATTATTCGCCACTCAATTTGAGTGGATTTTTATTTCCTTGAATTTTTTTCCGGTATTTTTAAAAAATTTTCCTCACACTAGCATAAGAGTGAGATGCAATGATGTATTGGAGGAATGAATGTCGTAGAGGGTGGGTGGGGCAAACATTGGGAAGTGGGAGAATATACCACCGCTAGCCGGCTTTTTCCAAGTAGCCTCTCCGTCTGCAGCGACAATTTGTGTTTTCTTTTGTTGGGTGATTCTTTTTTTCTTCTACTCTGTGTGTAGCCCTTGTTCTTCTATTCTTTTTCGTCTTCATCCGGTGGTGGTGCTTTTTTTTTGGGTTTGGAGATTTTTTTCTCTTGTGGCGTGCAGAATACATCGACAATTTTTGCTTATGTGTGATTTTTTTTCCACATTCGCCGCCGCTGCTTGATTGTGTACGAATGGTGGCCCCAATAGGAGTCGCAAAAATAAAAGAAAAAATTCTAACCGGCGGGCGAATGGAGTTTTGTTGTTGTTTTTTTTTTCGTTTAGCTCCCCATATTCCCCACGATTGGCCGACGATGATTATATTGGGGCTGGAGAAATAACTGCTTTCAATGTAGTGTGTCCGTCCGCCTGTCAATCGGCGTCGTGTCGGTCAGTATTTTTTTCTTTGGAGATTCGTTATAATTTTTGTTTTTACTGACTATACAGTGGCTCCCTCTGCTTCCTTGAACCATTTCTTTTTCGTTTCTTTTCTGCACACACTATCGTTCGTCTCGCGGATTCTTTTTTTTTTTCTTTCATTCCACTATGTGTGTGGAGTTTTTTTTTGCTTTAATTCTCCCCAGTTTCCATTTATTTATTTGTCGTCGTGGTCGTCATCGTCGCTTTGCTTTCGTCGTTGTCGTCGACGTTGAATGAATGATGAAACACAGCGACGAACAAATGGATGTGTGAAATTTGTGTGCTGGCTGGCTGGCTGAGTACGAGTATCTTGTGTATGGTTCTTTGGATCAGGAAAAAACCCTTGAACATTCCCTTTCATTTGAAGTTCGACCTCGACGACGTAGTGGTTAGTGTTTTGGGTTATGAGAGTTTTATTCCTTTCGCGTTGTCCAACTATCATCATCATTGTCAGCTGCAAAGGCAATAAAGAAGTGAAGCGCGAAAACGTGAAGAATAATAAAAAAAAAAAAAATAACGTTCGCGCGGGTAGTCCTTAGAAATGTCGGTTAAAAGTTGAAAACATTTGAAATTTGAATCTAACGTCCTCCTGTACACATTCGTCCTTTTGTTTAATTCGTAAACAAACAGTAAAGAATACTTTGTTATTATTTTTGGTCGTTTTTGCGGATCTTCCTATTCTCGTTAACCATGTGTGCGTGTGCGCTCTAAATTTAAGTTTTTTTTTTGTATTTTGTTCACGTTCACTTGTTCTTGCTCATGTTTTACATGGTCTCGTTCGGTATAACGGTGGTTGGAGCTTAATTTTTTTTTTTTTTTCGTTCAATACCGCTAAAATTTGATATTCATTGTGCTTTCTTTGATTTTCTCTGCTTTTCTTTGTCGTTTCTTTTAAGAAGAAAACAATTTTTTAACGAGTTCATCGACTGCTGCGGGAGGTGATTTCGGAATCGTAATCGTGGCTCTGGAAGTCACTCAAGAGAGGATTTCATTTGTTGTAATTGTTATTCTAGGTAAAAACGGTTGAGCTCTTATGAATGATCCGATTAGCTTTGGAGTTGGTGGTTGTCGTGTTTGGATTTCAATTTGGGATTATCGCATATCCATAAGGTAAGATCAAAGGCTAACATGTGTCAAGAATAGGCATTTATGCAATACATGTGTAGGTAGATATAGTCCTTATTTCTCTTGGGGATGATAAAATGGTCCTGAATTGACGTGTCTATGACCAATTTGCATACCCAACTGAAAACCTGTTTGGAATTTAATTAAATTAAGCTTTGAACCTAAAGGTCATGGGAAAGGTCACTCCAAAATAACCACTATGTGCTGATTTATGTAATTTAACGCACTGTCATTGGGAACAACTATGACGTACGTATCTGCATTTTTAAAATGTTGGACGTTGGCCAGAAAAAATAAAAATAAAAAAGAATGCAGAAGTTAGGTATGTAGAACAAATTCAAGAGTAGTCAGCAAATTTGAGCAATAAATTTTGCTAACTAAATCCATAGACATTTGGACACCAACTGCTAAAGAGTAGATATTTATGTATGTACATACATATGTACATATGTAGAGGGGTTAACATTACAACGTTTGTACATACATAAATAATTTCGTGCAGTTGTTAAAAAAAGTGGCATTCGGCCTGCCACCTTCTTCGTTTCAATAGACGATTTTCTTTTTTCGTTCAGAGCAGAGCTCGAGCACATCGAGCGTGCTCTGATTTGTTTATGAAACACACTTGAGCACTCTGATGTCATTTGATTAGCAATTATAGGTTGAGCTGTAAAAATATGAATAGAATATCTACCTATTGATAGTTATTTTTTTGTTACATTTACTTTCTGCACAGGAACAACAAATTTCGTCAACCATTTGAATTGTTTTGCAATTTTTTTTTTCTTTGTCCTGTCAAATATGAAAAATGGCTGTGCTCAGGATTTTGCTCTGAACGCTCGGTCAAATTATTCAGAGCTCATAGAGTGCGCTCTGAGCATACTCTGAACGAAAAAAGAAAAACGAATTCAGAGCTCTGATGTGTCTGAGCTAAAAAAGAAACACAACTTTTTTTTGACAACTCAGGCTCTGCTCTGAACTAGAAAAGAAAAATGCCTAATAAAACCATGAACTATGTACATCTAGATCAATTTATGCTAATGCATTTTTTTAAAGCACTGATTATGTGCTTTTGATGCACAAACTGAAAAACCAAAATTCACTTTGTAAAGCGATTTTGTTCACCTAAAAAAAAAAAAAAATCGGACACTTGGCAACACCTCTCTATCTTCAGTTTGCAATGTACCGTTATTTCTTTGTGATGTCAGTGAGAGAAGACAGTGTGGTCAAACAACGCTAAAAGTGCGAGAAATTATTATAAATCGGTTTGAAGATGGAAACTTCATACCTGAAATCGGAAAATTAGTCAATAGAAGTCACTGAACTATCGGTGACATTGTTGTTGGATTATTAAACAAGTGCAGAAGAATCCTCAATTAAGTACACCAAAACTTACTACAGAGGTAAGAAATTACTTGAAGCAGGAAGTTAGCACCGGAAATGTCCGGATATTGCTGCGAAAACACAATTTCCATAGAAGAATTGCCCGAAAGAAGCTGTTAGTCAACAAAAATAACAATAAAGAAAAAGGAATTTGTTATTTGACATCAACATAAGAATTCTTCGTTCTGGAGATGTGTTTGTTCTTAGATAAAAGTAAATATGTATGGTTAAAGTCGAATGATACTACTTCTACCAGAACAACGATTCCAAGCACAAAGCGCATAATTCCCGGCTGTGGCTCCTATATAACTGTCCACATATTTTAGAAACTGCACTGCGTTCTATCTTAGAAGTCGTGTTAACCTTGCTATTGGCAATCCTTATTTCACAAAGTTTTTTACTTGGTCAAAATAACAAACTAGCGAAAAAATAATAAAATTTGGCATCACTTTTCGGATGTACAAAATGATCGAACCTTTAAACGTTAAAATCAGCTGTTCTTTAAAATAGCAGTGTAGTAAGATCCTCGTTGAATTCAAACATCAAGTTAAAATTTTTTAATACTTTGCTTTTATTTAATTAACGGTAAGATCATTCGGGAAAATTTATTCGCGATAACCCTGATTTAAGAAACTTAGAAATGAGAGAAAAACCTACAAATATATTCCGGAGGAGTTAGGTTGTTCATCAAAAATGATTCGAAATGCTATTACATGGCAAAGAAAGCAAGAAAAGAGGGGAAAACAGCGAAAAACAACTGCTTGGGAAGATGTCCAAACTATAAGAACAGCAAAGCTTGATCCTTTTATCTCTTCCAGGAAGATTCAGGAGGGTCTAAATCTGGATATTAGTGCTGTAACGTTAAGAAGAGACTTCTAGAGCCAAATTAAAAGCAAAAAGTCCGAGAAAAGTCACCCTTCTGAAAAAGAAGCATAGGGTTCAGTGGATGCAATTCGCCCGAGAACGCAGCCAATCGCCACTTTCAAAATGGAAAAATATTCTTTGGACAGATGAGTCAAAAATTTAAATATTTGGCTCTAGTGGAACCAGGAAATATGTCAGAAGACCGCCTAATACAGAATACCAGCCTCACTACTAACAGTTGAGCATGGAGGTGGCCGATTGATGATTTGGGTTAGTTTCTCTTATAATGTAGAAATGGAGAAAAAATTACGCAATTCCTTTACATTAACATTCTTCAAAATGTTATGCTGCCGTTCGCTGAGGAAGAAATGCCTCTTAAGTGGCTATTTATGCAGGATAACGATCCGAAGCATGCGGCAAAAGCAACGAAGAAATGGTTTCAAGAAAATAAAGTCAATGTCACGTCATGGCCACCTCAATCTCCGGAGTAAAATCCGATTGAACATCTTTGGACTGACGTTAAAAAAGCCGTAAAGAGAGCTAAACCAAAAAAAATTAAGGATTTGTAGGAAGTGGTACAAAAAGCGTGGCAGGCTATTCCACTGAAAAGATGCCAAAATTTAATTAATTGTATGCCACACCGGTGCAAGGCAGTTATAAAAAAAGAGGATATAAAACAAATCATTGAAGTAAGTCAAATTCGGAGCTGAAAACAATAGAAGCAACTAATGGTTTTTGTGGGCGCCATGGCGTAAGTGGTTAGTGTGTCGGATCACTACGCATGAGGTTCCAAGTTCGAATCCCAGAAAACGCAAAAAAAAAAGTTTTTCACGGTCCCACCTCTCGCGAGCGTCTGACAAACATCCGAGAGTATTGTTGTCACGAAAAAGCTTCTCAAATCGCCGTTCGGATACGGCACTAAACTGTAGGTCCTTCCATTCGTGTGAAAAATATAACGCACACAACATGAGTGGTTGCGAGAAGCTAGGCCCAGGCACTTTCAAGAGCTGTTGCGCCAAATATTTGTTTTGTGACTAATGGTTTTGTTCTTCCTTCTAGCACTGCTATTTCATCGAACATTTCAATGTTTATTTCTTATTTGATAAAAAAAATTAAAATGAATTATATTATATAATTTTCCGAATAAATTAATTACATTTTCAAAACGCATTCATTTTTGTTATTTGTTGATGCATTGCTATTTTATTGAACACAGCTGTATGTATGTATGTGGAGCTATTTAAAAAATCAGCTTAAAAATCATTTCATTCCGATCAAAATGAATTTGGAAAATTGAGATAAAGTTCCGTCTTCGTTTTGTGAAAAATTGGTTCAGTCTATGCCAAATAGGTTAAATGTAGTAAGGAATGTGAGCGCAGTGGTTAGCGCGTCAGGTCACTGCGCGTGAGGTTCAATGTTCGATTTCCAGAAAACACCAAAGGTTTTTTCACGATCCCACCTCTTGTGAACGTTTGACAAGGCTTCGGAAGTATTGGTGACACGAAAAACTTCTTAAACTTCTTAAAAATATAACACACACAACACGAGTGGTTGCAAGAAAGCTAGGCCTATGTAGGCCCTTCATGGGCTGTTGCTCCAAATGTCTGTCTATCTAGTGAGAAAGAGTAAATGTCTACCCACCAAGTATTAGTAATATCAAGTATTTAATATCAAAAACTGTATATATTTTGTTAAATAAAATCGTTAAAATACATCTGAAAGAAGATTTACATTTTTTTTTTTCTTTTTTTCAAAGTATTCAATAAATGCATTAACATGAATTGATTGAGTTTTTATTCCATTTTCTTTTTTTTTTTTGAGGCGAAAATGCCTTTTCTGACCGACTGTATATATACTATATAAGTGCATATGTAGTGCAACTAAATTATTATAACCACGGTGCCCTTTTTTTTTCTTGTTTGTGAAACGTAATTATCGCTTTATACAGTCTGGAGCACAAGTGTCGGACATGTCACCATATAAAAGGAACATAACAACAAAAAATTGTCAATTTTTAACATTTACATATGTAGGCATTGGTCCCTTCGATAATCCATTCATACACTATAATGTGTGAAATCTAGAAAAGAAAATATTCATTTTTTTAAGTGAAAACGCATGAAAAAATATTTTTGGTTTTCTCATTTATTACATACATGTTTGATTTTATAAAATCTTTTCCTATTTCGGCGAGATTATGGTCTGAACACAATGGATCATAACCCACCCACTTCACTGCATTTCTTTTGATCTGCCTGTGGGGTTCGCCTGTTTGACCTCAGGAAATTTGATTTTCTTCTTCTTCGTCCTTTTATCAGCGAGGTTATGATCCGAAAATAAGGGATCATAACACTCGCACTTCACCGCATTTCTACTGATCTGCCTGTGGGGTTCGGGTATTTGACTTCAGAAAATATCGGCAGGCCTGCCGATTTTGGAACACTCGGTTACTGAGGCCAATGAAATGCCGATGTCGTAGCATTTGTCTGATCCATGCGTTTATAAGCCTGCCTTTCCTACATCGCGATGTATTTGGAACGTGCATTGATATTGCCTTTTAACAGGGTTCAAATGATCTCTTCTTTGAACGTGGCAATACCAGCTGAGCCGGTCGCGCTCTATTTTTTGTACGATGGTTTCCTTGATGTGAAAGCATCCACGGATCTTCGAACTTCTTATTTGATAGAAATTTGATTTTATAGAATAAATTAAAAAGTAACTATTTTGGATGATCATGCTAGAACGCTCGAACTTTGTTGTTAACATCTCTCGTCAAATTCTGAACGAATATCATCTTCGGTAGACGTTTTTTCCACTTGTCTCCTTTTTTTGAAAAAAATGTTTTCTGATTCACATACCCCACCCTTAGTCTTTAACTTAGTTTTCATTCGAACCCAAAATCTTTCTATAGGGCTGAGTGTGGGCAATTAGGGGATTCGTATCTTTTGGGAGCACATTTACGTTATTTTGCATGAACAATTTGAGCGTATTTTTTGCATAATGTAATGTCGCCAAATCCTGCCAAAACAATACTAATATGTTATGTTCTCGAATAACCTTTAGCAGTCGCTTTGGTAAGCACTCTGTGATGTAGATGAAGGTGAAGATGCCGGTGAAGTTTTCATCAGGCTTATATATCTTGCGAAGGTATGATTTGATTTTCCTCTCTTGTTTGCCTTTAGTACTGCTTCGACAAAGGAGCATATAATATTATTCCATTTGCCTTCACTGGATAGCATTACCCCCACTACGTTCTCTGGATTTAGGTATGTCGCCTATCTCCAGCTGCAGCCTGCTTCTTTCTGCTGTCCATCGCGTGCAGCTAAAAAACATGTGCTCTACGTTGTCATGTGGTGAGTCATCGTACTGGCAAGCTGGGCTCCCCACTTTCCCCATCTTATGCAGGTACGCGTTGAAGTACCCATGCACTTTAAGAAATTGAGTTACCTAGGTACTAGTTGACTCCTCCATATATTCGCTCCGACCATTCAGCAACGTTGGTGATTAGTCTTGCTGTCCATCTACCTCTGTTTTCGGAGTTCCAGCGTTCGTATCAGCGTTCTTTGCAGAGTTCTTTGGCTTCTGCTTTTGCAGCTTCTTTTCCCATTTCTGCTTTCTTTTCGTAGATGTACATTCTCTCCGCTGTTAAGAAGTCGATGGGGTTACTCCCACAGTTACGAGGACTGCCGGCTCTGACACCGTTCAATATGAGATTGCTACTCGTAGAGCTGCTCTTCTCTGTATTGCCGCCATTCGCTTGCGGTATTTTTATTTTTTAATCGCATTGCCCCAGATTTCACTGCCGTATAAAAGTATGGCGTGTGTGATCAACATTAGGAGTCTCCGTTTGCTTGCCGTGGGGCCTCCAACGTTTGCCATTAACCTGTTCAGCGATGTGGTAAACTTTTCGGCTTTTTCTGCCGCGGCCTTAATGTACTGCCAGAAGAAGAGTTTTGTATCCAGTCTCAGCCCCAGGTACTTTACTGCGTCCTTTGTTGTTATTATTTCCGAATTCACTTGAAACTCAGAAATAGTAGGTATTCGTCTTTTTGTCAGCACGACTATTTCCGTTTTCTCTGTTGCAAGGCTAAGGCCGTGATCTTCCATCCAGGAGTTAACACGTCTCATGACTTGATTTAGTCTCCTCTGTGCATCATCTGTGTTTCGTGCAGTAATCACTATGGCAATGTCATCCGTATAGCCGACTACGAAACATTCGATAGCTTAACAGTAGTAGAAACTGCCTGTGCTTCTATGGACTTTGTGTGACCACCCTAAACCAACTTATTTAGCTCAAACAATGCTAAAAAAAATGCTCAAACAACTTGAAAAGAATTTAAATAAAAGATTTCATTAAATCAGCGTCTACTTTTGTCTTACCTTTCCATGCTTTTACCTTTGAAACAAAAACCAATTGAAACGCCTACAAGACGAAATTCCCAAGACTTTTTTTTTTAGCATTATTGGAACATTTCTAAATTCACTTCATCGATGATTCGTTTCATTGTGCGCGATATGTAAACATATTTCACAAATATTACTTCGCCCCCGCATAAAAAAAAGTTAGCCACCGACACTTGCCAAAAAACAAAAAAAAAGAACCCAACAACGACGACAAAGTAGTCATCATATCATAATTCTACAGTCAACAAACAACACACCCACAGACTGACAGACCAAAGTTTTTCGTCGTCGTCGGCTCCCATTGTCATTAAAGTCAATGTATGGCCAGTAGTTTTTAGACAGCTTTTTGGGCCCACCCATTTGTTTGGCACAAACTAAAGGACATACGCAAAAAAATAAAATAAAAAAAATATAAGATGGGCACCGACCCAGTGGGGAGGAATGATGAGTGTTATAGCCAAAAACCATTAGTGAAGGAATGTTTTCTTTATTTAGAGTTAAAGACGGCAACAATAATATTAAAGGATCGAATTGGGTTTGGCTGTAACAAAACGAATTTTAAGAAACTTTTGATTAGCAGTGGCGCTTAATAAAAATTGTCGCTGTATTAACGAATGAAGGTCCAACGATGTTGGTTTATTAAGTCAAATAAATAAAATAAATTCTGTACCAATAAAAATTGTACATAAGCAGTTGCTGGCTTTTCTTAAGAACCCAAGTAATTGCTAGATTTTATTACACCCATATTCATACAATTCATGTATATTTTGTTGTAGAAACTGCTTAAGCGAATGTTATGTTAGGACGACACAAGGAAAATCACCCTCAAATACATTATATTTTCAAGAAAAGCAGTTGCTAATTTTATCCATGAGATAAGCAAAATCAAAAGCTTGCTTTTTGATGTGAAACTTCTTTAGCGAGACTAGTGAATTGGACGGACCTTGACACAAAAATCAAACATGAAACGGCCAAGCACGCTCGTCCGATCACCGAGGTCAAACAGCATCGGTCGCGGTTAGTACTTAGATAAGGGGCTGCTTAAAACACCGCGTGTTGTTTGCATTTAATTTTTATTTCTTTTTTACTCGTTTATTTTTCCACTCATTTATAAGAGGAAGATGGATGAGTATCGCATGTTCGTAAGTCAACTATGAGTTTAGGTCGGTGTCGTTTACTACGGTTACGTGACGAATGGAATACGGATTCAATTCGGTTCGAATACTAAATAAACTCAGATCGGATTCAAATAGGATTAAATCAATCCGGTTGGATGAAAAAACTACGTTTTCCTTTGAATATTCAGATGGGCTACCCAAGATCCTTGGAAAAACTAGGTGCCGTAGTCTATTAAGCCAAGAGGTAGTAAAAGAAAGAATGGCGGGGCTTCTAACACGGGCCGGGAAGCATCCGTCCGATGACTCTAAAGAGTCATGCTACATACATTTGTCTTTGCAAGAAACTGAACCATCAATGGATACCGTAATCGGAGAGGAGGGTAAACCTAATGTAGGTCTTAAGACCATGGTCAAAATATTGGGTCCACTTCACAAATTTTCCGAATTAGAAATGGATTTTTTTTTTTTTTACGCTGGGAAGTTGTAATCTTCAAAAGACGAAACTGAGCCCGTACTCAGTAACAGTGTGCGATTTTTACCAACTAACTCCTTCTCTTCTTCCCGTTTTCCCTACGGTAACGCCGTCTTGACTTTTCATCGCAGGGCTGGGAGGAGCCAGCCTAATTGCGATCTAGTCACTTGGACTAATAAGCAATTTTTTCTTGACATCTACGTCTTTGAATAAGATCCACCATCTGGTGTATCTTTTTTTTTTCCAGATGTGCTATGTTATGCATGTATGTTTGGTAGTCGTATGCAATGAAAAGGCGTGATCTCTTTCATAGAAACTTTAACAAATTCTTTATTTTAAGTAAACTGACTTCCTCAGTACAAAGAAGCAAAAACTACCAATTATTAATTTAAACTTAATTGAAATATAAAAAACCAGTGTCTTGGGAAAGGTCGTGTTGTTCCTCGTGGGGGAAGATCTTATTGGAGCACGTTTCTTCGTCGCCAGCTGAATCGAGAAGAAGGAATAGAAGGAAGCGAGTCTTTCTCATCGCTGGTCCCTGTTGGCAAGAGCATGAGCCGCAAGCCGTGAGAACTGTGTACTAGACTAGTGTTGCCATTGTATGGTGAACAGCCACATATGTATGCACTTTTTTTTCTTGTTTTTCTTTTTTATACTTCTATGTTAAGCTAAATCGAGAGGTTTTATTCTTTTGAGCCTTCGTAATTGATTTCCATTATTCAAAAGTTGTCTTGCATTATTGCAAGTTTATATGCTCTTCTACCTTTTCTTTGTGTTTTTTTTTTTTATTTGCATGTTTAAGAATTTTCGTATTTACACTTTTTACCTTCAGGTCGTGATGAAAGTCAGTGTTCCTTATGAACCAAGGTGCATTTACTATCACCCTGATTGTCGTTGGCGTTTGTCGCTTTTCGACGATTGTCGTTTTATTCTTCAGATGTAGCACGAATCCATTTTCATAACTTTTTCACTGTGAAAGAGATTTAATAGTACACGACAAACAAATTGTTTAGTATGTTTAACGGTCAGCAGGTCGTAGTTATGGATAAAACGACAATCGTCGAAAAGCGACAAACGCCGATTCCTTATTTGAAATCGTTGTATTATGTCTACGTTTGTCTTTTTGGCACAACCTCATAGTTGGATTCCATATGTCCATGTTAGCTTCAGAATTTGATTATACCTAGTACTATCATACGAGGGCAAGGTGAAAAGTTCTCGGCCTGACGCAGAGATAGCGTTCCAATCAGTAAAACTTTATGTTTCCTGCACTTCTCAGTAGTTCTCGGCCTGACGCAGAGATAGCGTTCCAATCAGCAAAACTTTATGTTTCCTGCACTTGAAGAAAAAAAAAAATCATCTTTCACCAGGACAATGTACCTGTACACAAGTGTGCGTTGGCGATGGGAAAACTGCGGGATTTGGGGTACGATTTGCTCGGCCATCCCCACCTGATTTGGCACCCTCAGACTTCCATCTGTTCCCAAACTTGAAGAAATTTGTTTCTGGGAAGCGCTTCGCATCCAATGCAGAAGTTGAGAGGGCCGTAGATGAATATTTTCACAGCCTTCCAGACTCTCACTTCCGAGAAGGAATACTGATGTTGGAGAAACGCTGGACTAAGTGTGTTAAAGTCAAGGGATGTAGAAAAATAAAATCATTTTTTAACTTAAAATCGTAGTCTTTCATTGTCAGGCCGAGAACTTTTCACCTTGCCCTCGCAAATACTGTTGCAGATGTAACAAAAATACTCGTAGGTATCAAAAAATAAAGACAGAATACATTCATTTAATTTTTTGAAAAAAATGTTTATTGGTTTATCCTAAATATTAAAAAAAAAAAAAAAAACAATTTAATCAAAATGACCTCCATTTACTTTTATACAGGCTTTGAGACGAGTTGGCCGCTCATCCATCGTAGCACGCACGATTTCTATTGCAAAAGTGTCGACTGGTTTTCTTAACTCCAGGTTTCGGTGTCTTCGTATAAATCATGCCCTCCAAAACGAACCATAGCTTCTAATCCAAAGGATTAAGATTCGGACTTGCTGATGGCCAATGATCAATGGTTATGAAGCGAGGAATATGCACAATAACCGCAATCCTGTTTTCCTTATCGCTCCACTCCATGTTAAAAACTTAGCGAATCTTAATTTAAATTTGCGTATGAACAGACCAAATATAAGACCACAAATGACGCAAGCCAACACAAGGGTGCGGGTAATACCAGAGGCTGTAGGGAACCGTCAAAAGTTGCAACAGTATTTATGATAGTACTACATATGTATTGTATATAAGCACTTCACTTTATTTCCAATAGATACGGTTGAGTTTCTTCCTATCAGCCAGTGCAATTTTCTATATTTGATCGCAGCTTAGCTTCTAGTGTCATACCTAAATATTTCGCTGTATTAGCGTATGGGACTATTTTTCGTTTATAATGATTGGTATATGTTCAACTTTTTATTAGTACTCGTACAATAAAATCAATGTGGACTGACTTGGAATCATTCAATTTGATTCTCGACTTTTAAGTCCTTTCGTAGATTTTTTTTATACCTATTTGGAGTTTTTCTGTGGATTATTTATTAGTTCTCCCTTCTGTTAGTATTACAGTATCATCTGCAAATGTTGCCATAGTAAAGTTTTCTAGTTCCGGAATATCACTAGTGTATAACAAATCTCAATTTATAGGTAAGTCCTTCGTGCCATACTTTAGCAAAGGCCTGCGCCACATCCAAGAATACAGAAGAACCGACCTTCCTTTCTTCTAATGTTTCTTCTGTCTTATCCGTAATTCTGTATATCTGTTGTATCGTAGAGTGCTGCGTTCGAAAACCAAATTGTTGGTTCGGAATCAGCTTTTTCCTTTCAATTATTTTATTTAAACGTTTAGCGAGCACTTTCACAAACACTTTTGATATCACCGGCATTAGCGATGTACTCGTACGTCTGTAAGATGACACTTCATTTGGCGGTTCACCTGGTTTGGGAATCATTAGGACATCAGCAACCTTCTACAAACTGGGGACAAATTTAAGCTTAAATGTGGCATTTATTAAATTTGTTATTTTAATTATTGCCTTCATGGGTAAGTTCTTTAATACGTCACCAGATATAAGGTCATATCCAGGACTTTTCTTTGCATTTATTACATGCTTAGTTAGGTTGTGTATTTCGTTAGGAGTTGAACAGAATGTCTTCGCTTTCCTGTCTGTTTCCATTTTCATCTGGTGGTTTAAATATGTTTTTTAGGTAGTCTGCGAAAAGAGTGGCTTTATCCTCATCGCCTCTTGCCCAGTTTCCATCAGGTGCTTTGATTGGAGATATTTGCACAATAGGTTGTTTTAGTCCTTTTGAAGCTTTCCGCGGAAGAGTATTTGTAGCATATTTAGCTGTTAATCCTCTGAGGTACCTTTTCATTGAGTCTTCTTTAAATTTTCTAATTTCTCTTCTAAGTTGCTGACTAAGGGTGTTTAGTTTCGCTTTATGTTGTGGAGCTCTTGTTTTCTGCCATGTTCTTCTTGCTCGTCTTTTATCTGCTACTAAGTCCTTTATTTCTTTCGGGTAGTTTCTTTTCATGTTCTTTCTATTTAGCCCGGGAGTGCTTTCCCAGGCCGATTTCTGAATATCGCTGACCAACTTATGTTCTTCTTTTTCTATATCATTTTTTGGATATAAGAGGTGTCAATACGTATAAGTCTATTCTATTTGTTAGGTTCAACTTAAAGGCTTGCCAATCTGTTCTTTTGTTTGTTAAGGTTTTAGTATTTGTATTACATGTTCACTCATTTGGGGAATTATAGGTGAATGGTCAGAGTTTAGATACTCAAATTCATCTATATATATCTATGTAGCTGCTCGACAAATTGTTGATTATGTAAAAATCAATTAGATCTTTGTATCTTATTTTTGTCTGTAGGCCAGTACGTGGGTCTTCCTGTCGAGAGAGTTTCGCACTGATGTTTTTGAATTGCAGCATAAAATTCTGTTCTTCTAGTTGATGTTAATCTAGAACACCAGTTTAAGTTTTTGCATACAAATCACTACTATTATGTATCTATTTCTTAGCTTTAAAAAAAAAAAACTGAATATTCTTCCTTTTTGATTGAAAGTTTTGGAGGACACTAAATAGCAGCGATATTAATTTTTTTATGTTTAGCTTTTATGCTTACTGCTGTAACTTATATTTTCTCTTTAGTGTAACCCCCATATTGTTGGATATTGTTTTTTTTACTATAACTGCGCTTCCATCCTTAGCTGAGTTTTCAGGGGGGTAGATGTTGTAGGTTTTAAATTATATTTCCATGTGTTTTGTAAAATGGGTTTCTGATATAAGACAAATGTCTATGTAATTTGTTTCAAGAATCACCTGCAATTCCTGTTCGTGTTGCAGGAGACCATTTGCATTCCAATACATCACTTTAAGATTTTGATCCATGGTTATGCTTAGATACTTTGTCGTTTATGTTTTCTACCTTTTTAAGTCGCATTTCTAGAGTATAAAGTTTGGTTAGGATCAGTTGTAGTGTTTGATTTATCTCACTGCTTGGCTGTGTCTTATGTTGGTTTCCCTCAGGTTGGTCCTTTTTCTGTTATTAATTAGAAATGAAATGGATTTTTGAATGATTACCAGAGCATAGTATAATTTTGTCGCTCCTTACAAAGACCCTAGTACTTGAACCTTGGTTCTGAGCACAGGGCAGGTCTATATTCAATTTTTCATAGTAAGCTTCATACCAAAAATTATTTCTAAAAATTGTGGCAAATCCTTGAGATAAGCGTGCTGAACTTCCAATAGGTTTTGAGAGTTATTCGTTCCCCTGATGTCAGTGAGTCGATCTAACATTATTTGTAGATCTATAACCGTCAGCGGATGTGCGGCTAGATTTCCCTGTTTTAGTAATGGAAACAATTCGTAGTTTTCTCCATTACGCCCACGCATTGCAGCAAAGCTGGTATAATTTCGGATTTTTAGAGTGTGAAAGGTTTCCTTACCCATGCCACTTTGTCTTCTTTGCTGAGATTTGAGAACACTTATGAGTCGACAAGAAGTGCAGTTGGCAGTGCAGAAGTGCAGAGGTGGCAGTTTCCATGGCCTTGTATCCAGTGAATTGGGTGGAGGTCTTCCTTGACTCGATTGTGAAATCTTTGTGGTTAATCTTAGTAAAAAAAACTTAGGTTTGGGTTGTTAGACTCACTTCTCTAATTGACATTCCTGTTCCCCATTGTAACTTTAAGAATCAGATCCAATTAGAGGATTTCGTTTTTGCGACTTTGCGTATTTAGGTAACTCTGCGTTTGTTCCGCTGTTCGGAAGACACAAATTGTATTATTTAGATACGTATAAGTTCTTGTCGTTTTTAAGCTAGATTTCTTAAATTATACCTATATATTCACGTTCTTTTGTAACATGGGAAGTTTGGTGCGTCCATAGTGCTACCCAAATTCACGTAGGTAATTCTTTAGCTAGTAGTTCCCCAGTTTTAGGTGCTCGAATCTCTATTACACTTTTCGATCAATCTCAGTTGGAGCTTGGTGTATAGATGCTGATTAATTATTCATTTTGCTGACAGATTTTTTAGGATTAGTATCGAAGCTCTGCACATGTTTTAGGAACAACTACAAGCACACGTGAGCGATAAAGGTGTTTTCACACTCAGATTTTGTAGCGCCATTATAATTTGATAAAATACATACATAAGCTGCATTTTCCTTTATCCAAATGTAACTATTCCATAACCTAAAAGTTCCATAAAATATCATGGAGGGTAAATAAACAAACAGGACCACCAACCGCAGACAAAAATAACACAAGTTGTATTTTTACGGCAAACAATAAACCTTGAAATTCGGCTACATAGAGACACCACCTTGCCCAAGTATAGGTGGCATACTGTATCAACATTTATAATAAATCTGGAATGTGAACTCCTCAGTCGTCATCATCATCCCTTGTATTTTTTGAGACTCGAAAGGCGTGTTTAAAAAAAACTTTTTTTTTTAAATAAAGCAGGCATCAACCCAATCTTTAATTGATTTTTTTTTTCCTTGTACATTCTCACCCACCCACTATTCTCACCCCATACTTCAGACTATAAACATAGGAAAAATGGGAGAAGAAAAAAGGGATGAAAAGATAAAGGTGGTGGACAGAAATAGCCCTAGTAGAAGTGCCAGCATCATACAATCATTCCACGCGTTTGTTCTTTTTCACTTTATGAAACACATCTTGTGCTGCTGGAATGGAACTTTGGTGGGTCGGGGATACTCTGCCGGATCTCCTCTTCGCACTCAACAAATCGTGTAAGAGCCATTCCGAGAAGAGCACTTGGTCCACATACACATATAAAAAGAAGACGATGGTGCTGGCGAGACGATAAGAGAAGGAGAACGAGGAGTAGCAGTGAGAACTTGAATTTTTTTCGCACATCACAAGGAATCTTTTTTTTTTTTGTTATCCATTTCTTTTTTAATCTGATTGTGCCTGTTGTGTGTATCTGTGTGTAGGTTGCGCTGCATTAGATGCTTTTTGAATAATCGAACCCAGGCAACAACAAAGCGAAAACAAAACTCTGGCACTTGTGTGTTTCACAAGTTTGTTTGTTGTATCATCTACAAACGTTGCCAAAACGAAAAAAAAGCAGCCAAAGTCCATTTCCTGAAAGCGCTGACGGACTCCAGATACATGCATAATACTACACAATCCTTCTTTCAATTTAAAATGTATTAGTTGGCTTAAGTGTGTGCAGCACGATATATGCTGCCACGACTGTCTTCCATGGTGGTTCCCTTACCACAATGTGCTCTGGAAGCGCTCCCATATCCATCATGGTACACAACACCATTGTCGTCGTCGTAGAAGTCATGAGAATTTGCTGTGCCCCCTTCTTTTCTTTTTTTTTGTTTTAATTACATAAGGATGGGGGCACTAGCGTCGTGAGCAGCAGTTCCATCACTACCACCAGAGCAGAGCCAACTAGCGTTATGTATTTTTTTCCGAATCAGTTATAAGGACGGAGATGAATTTTTTTAACAGTGTTTGTTGGCCCAAAATGAAGGAGAATGAAAGAAAAAACTAGGACCAACCGTCGATGTGACCCCTCTTGTCTCGTAACGTTTGTTGGCACGAGGGGCACCCTTAAAGAGTTGCCTTGGCCAAGCTGACTGGACGGTCCTATCTTCTCCACATTCATTTTGTGTGAATGTGCGTCGACGTTGTCGACGAGAATGGGAATAATTCACCGTCAACCTGCTGGTTGTTATAGTTATGTTGGTGCTTCTGGAGGTTGAGTATCTGTCGTGTCAATGGGAAAGTTGGGCAGCGCTGAGAACAGCAGCTAACTGACTACTTATATTTTTTTTTTTTGTTACTAGTTTAGCGTGTGGAAAGTTCTCTCTCGAGTAATCATAAGTTTTCTGAGTGTATAGGGAATGTTGCTGCTCATCTTTGCTTTTATTTTGTTTGCCTAAAGTTTCTTTCACAAACTTTTGGTGTGCAAAAAAAAAAAAAAAATACACGACCCCTTTTCTAGACACGTTAAGTGACTTCTCTTGTTTGTGGTTTTGTTGTATGATTGAAGGGATTATAGTTGAATGATTTGTCAAAATAGTTGGTCCAAGTTTTTTTTATGAGACCTTGCAGCTAATATCTGTGTCCACAAGGTGAGTCGTCGACTTTCACAGATTCTCAGAATCGTTTTTCCCGAAAACGTATGAGAATTTGTAATTTTAGTCTCGTTCCTTCGCCTATAACTCGGTAACAGGTAATAAGGTAAAAATTTGGTATTATAATAGTAGAGCATCTTATTTATTTATTTAATTTAATTATTTGTTGTTATTTAATTTATTTGTCATCAAAGAACAATTACTTTCTTAGACTTAGTTACAAAAGTATGAAAATAAAAGTGATATACAAACCAAATCAAATAAGTTATAAATACAAAAACATTTTGAAGCATAGTGATAGCAATCATGACTGGATATTACCTATCAATCTCCTTTTAAGAGATACCAAAGGTATATTAAAATCAATCAAATCTGCATTAGCGCTGTAAGTAGCAATAACCCATTAAGAGAGGATGAACGAGTTAGTGCGGGAATGTGTAAAAGTAAAAAATCTATTATTACGTAGATTGGTGGATGGGACATTAATGTTAATACAATTCAAAATTCCAGAGGAATCAATATCATTTGTAAGCACTCTGTGAATTAAAACCACTTTAGCAACCATTCTCCTATCCTCAAGCGAGTCAAGGTTAATTAACCTTGATTGATAGGACGGTAGGTTGTAAATGTCGGACCATGGAAGACTACGTAAAGCAAATCTCAAGAATCTTTTCTGGACAACTTCGATGCTGGTGATATGAAACTTTTAATACGTACACTAAATAACTGACGCATATTCCAACAGAGACCGAACAAAGGCTTGATATAGTGATTTAAAAACATAAGGGTCGGAGAATTCACCGGTATAACGCATTATTCTTCCCCAAGATCGATTAGACATATTTATGATGTGGTCTATATGATTGTTGAATGATAACTTAGTATCTAACAATACACCTAAATCTTTTATTAGGGTAACATGCGGCACAGCTTCACTTTCAAGTGAAAATATCTTTTGAAATCATCAGTAAACATTAGAATGTTGCATTCCGGTAAACATGAAACTACATCATTTACAAATAGTGTTCGATAATGAAAGACACTGATTCTTTTAAACGATTGTAAATTTATTAAAGAAGATTGTGCACAAGAAAACGTGATGTGTTGTCGAAGGTAAAACGAAGAGAGACCCAGAGCAAGCCGGAAATGAGCGCCAGCACGAACATGAACTAGTTGCGTTCGATGAGATCCAGCGCGCAGGTTGCGTTCATGGAGTTTCAGCACGTGTGTTGCATTCAGTCAGAGCTAGCGCTGATTTAGGCTCGAACATCCCGCCCACCTTGAACTAACTGGAAGGTTAGTTCAAATGATTTGGTACGTCACTGTTATCCTTGAATGTTAAAAGCGGAGAGATCTTAACGATTGGGCGCAGCAGCATTCCTTCAGCAGTTTTTATGGAGACAACTCGAACTCTGCTATCTGCACCAGTATGTACTTCCGCTATCCTTCCCATCTTCCACTTACTAGGGGGAATGTTGTCTTCACGCAAAACCACGAGATCTCCCACGGTGAAGTTAGGAGTTGGTTTCGTCCACTTGGCGCGTTGCTGCAATTGGACCAAGTACTCCCTGTTCCACCTTCTCCAAAAGTGTTGACGCAGCTGCGTAATTAGGCGCCAACGATTTCCTAATGAAACTTTGACATCACTGACATCGGGTTCTGGTATAGTTTTAAGAGGCTCTCCTATCAGAAAATGCCCAGGTGTTAAGGCTTGAAGATCGTTCACATCAGTTGAAGCAGGGCAAAGAGGTCTAGAGTTGACACAGGCTTCTATTTCGGTCAACAGGGTTGAGAATTCCTCGAACGTGAGCAAGTTATCACCCATTGTCCTCCGCAAATGAAACTTAACGCGCTTGACGGCAGCCTCCCAGTACCCGCCCATATGAGGTGCTGCTGGTGGGTTAAAGTGCCAAGTTGTTCCGTCGTCAGTAAGGTACTTTGATAGCCGTTCATCTGTCATAGCTTCATAGAGGAACTGCTTAAGTTCTTTGTCCGCACCGACAAAATTGGTTCCCTTGTCGCTGAACAAATCCTGGCAATGACCACGACGAGACACGAATCGCTTGAAGACGGCGATAAAGGTGGATGATGAAAGGTCACTGGCAAGTTCCAGGTGCATAGCGCCCGTCGACATGCATATAAAGATGGCAATGTAACCTTTTACAGCCTTCGAACCTCGTCCCTTAGAAAACCGGAGCAGAATAGGTCCAGCGAAATCCACACCGCTGCGGAGAAATGGTCGGCAAGACTCCACCCTAGGCCTAGGCAAATCACTCATCAGCTGTTGTTGAACCGTATGCTGGTACCTTTGGCATTTCACGCAGGCTTTGTACGTTTTACGCAAAAGGTTGCGACCGTTGATTATCCAAAAGCGTCCTCGTAGGATAGCCAGCATCGTTTGAGGACCCGCGTGAAGTGACATATGATGTACATCCTGACATATCAGTATCGTGAGCTGGGCAGCAGCAGGGAGCAGTATTGGATGCTTCTTATCCATATGCAAAGACGCGTTCTTGAGCCTTCCACCCACCCTGAGTAAACCGTCTTCGTCCAGGAATGGACATAACTTCAGCAGCTTGCTTTGGCGTTTCAAGGACTTCTTCGATTGAAGCCGGTGAATGTCATCCTGGAAGTAGCATCTTTGAGTGAGTTTGAGCCAGAACTTTAGCGCGCGTTCAAGTTCGTCCAGGCTGGGACATCTAGTGGAATGGTAGAACGTTGACTTCCCACCCTTGCGACTTGCCACAGAATAACGAACGTTGTCAATGAATCTAAGAATGAATGCGGTTACTGTTTTTAGCTTTAAGAGAGAAGAATACCGATTGATGAGGTCCCAAATCTGGAATGTTTGTAGACTGGTTGATAGGCTGATGTTCACTGTGAATGATTTCTGGTCAATAGCGGTGATGAACAGCTGTTGCGTTGGCCAAGACGTTTCTTGTTGACTCAGCCATAGTGGACCATTCCACCATAGTGTGAAGTTCTTCAATTCCTGCGGTGGTAAGCCCCTTGATGCACAGTCGGCTGGATTCTGCGCGGAAGGAACATGAAGCCAATTCTCAGGTGGTATAACTTCCTGAATCTGCGTTACGCGGTTAGCGACAAATGTACACCACTTGCTAGGGTGCTGGTGTATCCAAGCGATCGCCACGGTAGAGTCGGTCCATCCGTATACTTTGCAAGTAGAGAAATCAAGCTTATTTCTCACATGAGCCATTAGGCGTGCCAGCAGAGAAGCGGCACACAACTCCAGACGAGGCAAAGATATTGGCTTAATGGGAGCCACTCTGGTCTTAGCCGTAAATAATCGAACAGTAATACGACCCCCAGAGCTAATAGTCCTAGCATAGATGACGGCAGCGTACGCGGATTGCGAAGCGTCTGCGAACCCGTGAAGCTCCGTGGTTGAACCTGGCTCGCCTGTGCCTACCCATCTTGGCACTTTGATAGCTTCAAGACTGGGAAGATCTTTTCGATACTGAAGCCACTTTGACTTTATCTCTTGCGGAACAGCTTCATCCCAATCAACCTTGGGCTTCCAGAGGCGTTGGAATATTATTTTTGGTATGACTGTTGTTGGACAGAGCAGCCCCAGCGGGTCAAACAACTTCGCAGCATCTGAAAGCAATACACGTTTAGTAAGATTTAAGGTATCGATATCATAAACCTGAACGCTGTATGCAAAAGCATCAGATAATGGTTGCCATTGGAGTCCTAAGGCTTTGATACTTTCGGAATCAGCAAGGTCCAGGGATGACTTCATTTCACGTTGCTCGAGTGGGATGGAGTTGAGCACGGTTGCGGAATTTGAGGACCATTTTCTTAATTGAAAGCCACCTCGATTAAGCATACAGCCTAGTTGCTTCTGTAGACTTTGTAGGATTTTCTCATCATAGGAACCAGTTAGAAGATCGTCCATGTAAAAGTCGCGCTGAGCTATTTGAGAAGCTGCAGGGAAATCTTGTTGTTCATCAATAGCGGTTTGTTGCAACGCTTTCACAGCCAGGTGGGAAGCTGATGCTACACCATATGTTACGGTCAGCAATCTATAATCCTTGATTGGCTCTGCAGGTGTTTGACGCCAGACGATGCGTTGAAAGTTAATGTGTGCTTTGTCGACACGTACCTGGCGGTACATCTTTGCAACGTCGGCGGTCATAGCAAATCTGTGAGTTCGAAAGCGGAGTAGCGTCGTGATGAGGTCTGGTTGAAGCTGCGGGCCAACCAGCTGTGCGTCGTTGAGAGAAAATCCGGAGGTTGTTTTTGAGGAAGCGTTGAATACAACTCTCAGCTTGGTGGTGCTGCTGGACTCCTTAACGACTGCTCTATGTGGCATGTAATACTGCTGTCCTGGAGCTGGTACATCTTCTGCTTCTTCCATGTGCCCCAAGCTGATGAACTCCTGCATAAAGTCCACATAACGCGAGTGAAGCTGCTGATCCTTTGCAAATATCTTCTCCATGCGGCTTAGAGCTCGAACTGCTGCATCACGAGAGCTTCCTAATGGGACATCAGGTTTAAAAGGAAGTTTGACCACATAGCGTCCATCATCCTGGCGAAAGTGAGTTTTGGCGAACAGTTCTTCGCATTGCTGCTCCTCGTCAGTCAGATGCTTTGCCTCCGGTAGTTCCTCCAAGTGCCAGAACTTAGCCACCGCATTCGTTAAGGAAGTATCCGAATGCCCCGCGATGGTTGTGGAAAATGCGATAGCCGTATCTTGCCCGACAACTTTTCCGAACAGTACCCATCCTAGTGCGGATTGCTGTGCAATAGGAGTATCTTTTGGGCCATGAACTAACCCGTCCATAAGAAAGCGTCCTAATTGATCACAACCTAATAAAATGTCGATGGAAGCTGGCACGTTGTAATTCGGGTCGGCTAGGTTGAGCCCGTCGATGTGCGGCCACGAACATTTGTGTATGCGTCTAGGTGGTAAATGATTAGTTATTTTCGGCAATATATTCGCGTGAATTGTTTCTGTGAAATTGCTATCTATCGCGGATAACGCGAACTGCACAATTCCTTTGGAGCGTCCGGCAGCAACAGCACCTATCCCCTCGATCCTGGTTGTTGAAGGCATAGTCTTCAGTTGGAGTCTTTCGACACATGCTTGCGTAATAAAAGTGAGATGAGAAGCGTTATCAAATAAGATCCTTACCGTTTGAAAACGTTCAGAGCTGTCCTTGACTTTGGCAATGGCGGTGCCCAAAAGAATTTGCTGATGTGTGTTGGATACGTTAGACGAAGATATGTTGGAAGCTAACGCTTGCGGCTTATCGGAGTGCAACAGCGTATGGTGGCGGGATTGACACATACGGCAGGTATGCTTGCTGCGACATCCATCCAGAGAGTGCCCATTTGATAGGCAATTGCTGCATAGAGATTTTTCCTTTACGATGGAAACTCGACTTTGTACTGATAGGGCTCGGAACTTTTCGCAGGCGTATATCCTATGCTTCTCATTACAGAGATGACACTTGTCATAACTTTTCGAAATGGTGAATGCTGTGGTAGTCTTGGCCTTGGGTTTAGACTGAACAGCAGGTTTGTTTACGGTGATTGCATCCAGACAACGACACCTTGATTCCAAGAGATCAACCAGCTTTTCGAAAGTCTGCACCTTGTCATCTGTCTGGGAAAGCTCCCAGTAGCGATGCGTTTCAGGATCTAATTTGCTGACGGTGAGATGCACGAGCCAGTCATCCCAGTTGGTCACAGGTCTACCTAATGTCTTCAGCGATCGAAAATGCTCCTGCGTATTGTCTAACAGCGACCGAATTCCAGTTGGCGACTCGGAAGAGAGCTTTGGCAAAGAAAACAGTGCTCTAAAGTGGGAATCAACAATCACTCGCTCGACATTGTACCGCTTTGTAAGTAACTCCCAAGCTTCTTTGTAGTTCTCGTTAGTAATGCGGAACGCCTTGATTACCCTCAGCGCTTCCCCCTCCAGGCTGTGTCGAAGATAGTACAGCTTTTGAGATTCCGTTAAACAGGTCTCATTATGTATCAGCGATGTAAATGCATCGTGGAACTGCTTCCACTCGGACGGATCTCCAGCGAATCGTGGTAAGTCCATTCTCGGTAGCTTGATGTCAGCATGATGCGGTGCAGATACGTTAACTTTCTTGCTCTCCGACATTCCTTTGAGTTTTAGCTGCTGCCTGGTAAAGTTGGCCAATGCAACCCTGTACCATTCTTCCCCCTGTACTCGTTGGGCCTCCTCCGTCGCAAGCGAAGTTTCGCCGCATGTACATTCTACCTCACTCTGGGCCTGGTCGAACTTTGACCACTGGTCACTTAGGAGCGCGAGAAATGATTGTAAATCTACCTCGTCGAAGGTTTCAGCCTTTTTGCTGGTCGCCACGAGGCGTTTGAGCGAGTTTCTAAACACATCACGTTTAATTGCGGACATTTTGTTGTTAAATAATAGAATATTATTATTATGCGGCACTGAAGGACCAAAAATGTTCGATAATGAAAGACACTGATTCTTTTAAACGATTGTAAATTTATTAAAGAAGATTGTGCACAAGAAAACGTGATGTGTTGTCGAAGGTAAAACGAAGAGAGACCCAGAGCAAGCCGGAAATGAGCGCCAGCACGAACATGAACTAGTTGCGTTCGATGAGATCCAGCGCGCAGGTTGCGTTCATGGAGTTTCAGCACGTGTGTTGCATTCAGTCAGAGCTAGCGCTGATTTAGGCTCGAACAAATAGGATAAACAAGATAGGGCCAATGTACTACCTTGGGGAACCCCAGATGTCACACAAATTTTATTAGAAATGTGATTTCGGAAGTTAACAATTTGACATCTTTCCGATAAAAAGGATGATAACCAGAGTAAAAAGGAACATGGAAATCCTAGTTTGTCTAGTTTATAAAGCAGAATTTTGTGGTCAACACCGTCAAACGCTTTACTGAAATCAGTGAAGATTGCGTCAACTTGATTTCCTTTACTAATCTCAGCTATCACAAAATTTGTGAACTCAAGAAGATTAGTCACTGTGGATCTTTTCTTTACAAAACCATGCTGATTGTTGGACAATAAAGATTTGCAATGAAAATTCAGATTTTCAGAAACCAATTTGTCGAACAACTTAGGGATTGACGATTGTTTACTTAGGTATACCCCTGTAGTTCTTAACTTTGTTTTTTCTGTCACTTTTAAAAAGTGGTATAATAAAAGAGTTTACCCATACATAGGGGAAAATACCTGATTCTAAACTTCTATTTTTATCTTCTAGCATCCTTTACTCAATTTTGTCCTAACTCGACTTAGGCGGTTTTACCTTGTGGCCACACATATATTAGTTAACTAGCAGATACCCGCGAATTTGTCTGCATGGTCCACCATGATAATAACTATATATATGTGTTTACGTATGTATTTAGCTACCAGAAAGATTACATCAAACACCACGTTGTCGCCTGCATCAAAATACACAGCTATAAATTTGCGCCTCATAGGTAGGCAAGGAAATAAATCCATGTGTTAATTTATTTTATACTGCGCCCAAAAGTAGACAGACAAATCAGTATTTCTCAAACTTTTCGAATGTACACAGTTTGTCCCAGATCCGATGAGACTGGTCTTATAAAAATACAAAAAAATACATTTTTTTTATACTCATCGGCTGAAATGGCCTTTAGTTTGGCGGCTTTTGGATGACCGGAATGGTATCGAAACAGTTTGGGTTTGGGAAATAGCCAGAAGTCGCACGGAGCCAAATCAGATGAATACGGTGGATGATCGATAACAAAGATGCCTTTTTTGGTCAAGAATTCACGTACCATGATGTCTTTGCGATGGTGCATTATCGTGCAACAAAAACCAACTGCCTGGCTGTCGATATTCCGGTCGAACTCGCCGAATTCTGCCTCACAATCGTTGTAGAACTCCCAGATAATATTCTGCGTTTACCGTCTGACCTTCTGGGACGAATTCACTGTGAGCGATTCCCTTTGAATCGAAGAAAACTGTCAGCATTGTCTTGATTTTGCTCTTGCGAGTGGCTTTTGGCGGCGGTGCTCGGTCATCGTCTGCAAGGTCCTCACGACCGTCACGGAATCGGCCAAACCAACGGAAAACCTGTGCACGAAACATGCATTCGTCCCCGTACACATTTCTTAGCGTGTCGTACGTTTCTGCACCACTCTTACCCAATTTAAAACAGAATTTAATATTCTTTATTCCATGTTATTTTTTCGACCGATGCGACGTACACAAAGTTACTTTACATAAAATGTCAAACCACAGTGAAATATCAACCGAATTCGCTAAAATGTTGACGTGAACTAGATGAAAGGTAGAACATTCACCTGCCATCATTCATTCATAGCTGTCGCTGCGCTAAGAACTTTGATGGAACCAGTCTTATTGGATCTGGGACAGACTGTGTGTGTAGTATAACGGCTGGTTTTTCCTGTTTTTTTTTTTAACCTCTATGTTCATTTGTTTTAATATCTTAATCTCCTTGAGGAATATCGTGATAATTCTAATCGGAGATTGGGACCAAGCCTTTAAGGTATAGAATTTCAAAGCTTTACTAAAATGCGTCAAATAGTTTTCGCGTGATAGCTGCCCAAAGACGACTATAGCTATCATTTTATTATATGTATAAGAAGAATGATTTTAGGAATATGAAACAAACTTAAATTTGTTTTACATACTCGTATATGCAGGAATTTACAATTTGAAGATATCAATGTATAAGGAGAACGGAAAACATTTTCATGCGAAGTTTTGGGGGTTTGCTCAAGGCAGCGAATTCATTTTCTTAAATCTTAAATAAAAATTAGCTGGAGTTCCAAAAAGCAGAACCCATTTTATATTCCTAAAAATAAGAGCATGCGTGGTCACTATTCATTTTTCGAAATAAAAGTTCTCATTCTCCGAGAATGCACCTCACCTCACCTCAGAGCGATTTAGGGAAAATCGATTTTTTTTTTTCAAAACAGACCAACGATTTTGTTTGAATTTCATATTTGGCTGAACTTATGCATATGCAAGATGCTTACTTACTTAGATGGCGTTACACTTCGGGGTGAACCTGGGCCTCAACCAACAAGCCTCTCCATTTAGCTCGGTCTTTAGTTAATTGGCTCCAGTTGCGCACTCCAAGTTGGTCTACCCTTGAACTTGTGCGCGCCACATACGGCGATTTTTGCGCTGATCTTGTTTTTAGAGTTTATAGCAGAGCCAAGGTAGACAAAGTCCCATACTACGTCGAAGTTATAGCTGCCCATTGTGACGTTCTGTCCAATTCGTTGCCTTTATCGACGCCTTCTAGGATATCTTGGTAGTACACTTTTGCCCCATTTTTGACATCTTTTTTACGAAAATGGAATGATGGGGTACCACACCAAACCATTACCGAACCAGGATGATGGCCGCGCCGTACCCTAGAAACTGTATTTTTTGGTAAAAAAAAAAAAACGGACGGAATGAAAGCTCGGTTTGACAGTTATCTCTGTCGTAAGTTCTATCTAAGCAACAAATAAGAAACATCCTCTTTATGAGATGATGAAAATGCATTTTGGAATACAATTCTCTTCTTTTAATGCCTAAGAAGTGAAACCGTCAGAACTAGGCCGATAAAATGAGATACTACGAAACTGAATGCACTTTGACAGTAGGAGAATTTGAGTCAAAAATCATTTCACTCTAGTAAACATTACGCTGGGTCCTCTTACCAAAAACAATAAACTGCAAAAATTTGCATGCATGTGCATCAGTGGGGCACTAAGAACTACTCCCTCTGCGGCACTGGAAATTTTGTTCAAGCTGCTACCCTTAGAAATCTTTGACAGATTGCTGCCAATGCGGCCATCTGTCTAAAGGCCTCCTCTCAGTGGTCTAGTAATCACATTGGCCACTCCTCGATCCCTGATCTTCTCAACTTTACCCATGGAAACACGGACTACACCCCACCGAAAGTGAGATTTGACCGAAACTTCCGTACGAGTATCCCTGAACGGGAGGAATGGGACAACTCTCCCCCCTAAATGGTAGTTCGGTTCACTTCTATACAGATGGCTTTAAGACCGAAGGTGGGGTGGGTTGTGGTGTTTTCTCCGAAAAGCTCAGCCTGAGCATCTCGTTCCGCCTCCCTGATCATTGTAGCGTTTTTCAGGCGGAAATCATGGCGATTAAGAAAGCCCTGTCCTGGCTAAAGTGTCAGGGGTACTCGTATTATCATTTTCACTGACAGTCAAGCGGCAATCAAGTCAATCGTGTTCTTTCACTTGAAGGGCCGCCTTAAACAGTCGTTTGTCTCTTACGGAGATGACAGAGCCGTTCAACATTCACATATGCTGGGTGCCAGGCCACAAAGACATTCCAGGAAACTGCAGGGCGGATGAGCTCGCCAGATAAGGTACAACCCTAAGGATTCTGCCAGATAGGCAAGCCCTTGGTATAACCCTCGCTACATGTGAGCATCTACTAAAGCTGAACGCTATTAGCAAGGCCAACCACAGATTGAAATAGGCTCAACGTGTCACATTTCTAGGCAGATCTGGCTGGATAATCTGGACCAGAAACGTAGTGTCGAGTTGGTTAAGCTTAAGCGATTGCAGATCAGTTGCGTTATAGGTGTCCTCACTCGACAATGTCTAATAGACCAACATGCCAAAAGGCTTGGCCTCTTTTCCAACTACTTCTGCATGAGCTGTAAAGACGAGGAGGAGGAGGAAACCATCCTTCACCTCCTATGCACATGTCGTACTCTATCACGTAAAATAATTCTCCACTAGGGTTTCCCTTCCTTGATGACCTCGGCGATTTGGCGCCCTTAGGCGTCATGAGCATCCATCGCTTCATCAAAAGCTCCGGTTGGTTTTATTAGTCCCTGAGTGGTCTAATGGTAGATCGTTGGCATCGCAATAGGCCTTTACTGGTCTAAGTGTGTCTGCACCCTCGTCCAGACAGCCAATCTAACCTAACCTACCAAAAACATTAGCGTAGAGAAATCATGGCTTTGGGTCGTAAATAAGTGCTTGGTAATAAGTAAGGAATATTCTTAACAGCCGCTGTACAATTGATTTGAATCCAAAGAAAGCCTAAGATTGAACAGCTTTCCTTTTGATTTTCTTAATTTTCTGGAATGCCAATTAGATATGGATAACCAGCTCTTTTTCCTCAAAATGCTTACACATGTCCTTCACTGGCAATTGTACGTATGTAAGTAAATCTGGCAAGTGTATATTCGCCTAGCAGACGATAGCTTGTATGGATGACTTCGTAACTTCCTTCGACGAAAAGATTGGTAAAAGCGTTCGTATATATATTTTTTTCTTTAATTGTCCAAATTCGATTGAAATCGAAGCCGAACCTAGTTCGGCTGTTTCTTGTCAGTCGTAGCCGTTTAAGTTTCTATTTGTAATCGTTTCCATGAACCGGGGGCCAATAGGAGTAAGAGCCGATATCTCGGCCTACTCTGCGTGTTCTAGGACCATCATTCATCAAGCCAACACATCCCCGAGATTCTTGCACGTATTGTTCGTTCAATCCAAAAGCAATTGTCATCGTGCAGGCAAGCAAGCCCTCTCGACTAAATGCCTCGACAAATGTTCCGTCATACATCGTCGTTGTTGTTGCCGTCACCGCGTGGTGCAAAGCTCCCCATTTGGCCAAAAGAAACGAATTGCAGTCAGGAAATGAAGCAAAAAGAAAAGAGGAGAGAGAGGTTTCTTTTTTTTTCAAGGAGAAGAAGTGGAAAACCTGAAACCCATCAGCTATCAGCATTTGAAGTAGCGCCCTTGCGTTGTTTTGCCTGTCCCGGGCCACCCTTCGACCGCACCCACTCCAACCCTATACGGGCTGGGGTTTTGTCGTTGTTGGTTGCTGGTTGTAGGTTATAGCCTTGCCGGTATCAGGGAGAGAGGAGCGCTCCACCACCACCACAGACGCCAAGCAAAAGAGTGAGAGAAGCGGGCACGTTTTTAAAAATGGAATTAATTTCTTTTGTATTCGTTATTTAGTTCGCTCGCTCTGTGAGGCCCTCTCGTTCCCACTTTCTTGTCTTGTGTTGGTTTTGTCTCATCCGACTTTGGATTAAAAAAAGCAAGCGGAAAACTTTTTTTTTTTTATTCTCCAGCTTCTGTCTGTTGGTTTGGTTTCATAAGAAACATTTTTTTTTCTTCCTTTCCCTCGTGCTGCTGCGGGAGTGTATGTGAGTCTACACTAACGAAGGGATGTTGTATCTTTGAGTACACATCTACAAGTTTTTTTTTGCAGAGAAAAAATTAAGTTCATATAGATGCAAGGGTAAGTGACGGCGGGCGGTGGTGATAGAGCGTCGGCAGCGCCAGCGGTATCGGTCGGGGGAGGTTGATGATGATGAAGGAAACGACACAAGAAAAAAAAAAAACCTCAAAAAGGGAAAAAATCGGAAAGAAGAGAAAAAAATTGCTTTACATATACAAAACGGGAAGGTGGATGTTAATGGGGAAGTACTTCTCGTAAAAGGAAACCTCTTCGCCAGTTTTCTACTACTTGCCACTCGCCACAACCTGCCCGCCGCTCGTCCTCTTTCTACCCGCAGCGCAGCCCCCTCCCGGCTTCCTTGGTCCTCTTAAACGCCCATCAAACAGAAATGTAGTTACATTTCTTCAATACACACGAGCAGAGCTTGAAGGAAAAAAAAATGAAAAAAATCGACCGAAGGAAGAAAGCAAAGAAAAAAAAAAGCGAATCTCAACCAACCAAATGGCGAATAAAGGCACAAGTACGAGATAAAAAACAGAAAAACCTTTTTCATGCATGACAGACTCAAATAGATTTGTTTGAATTTAAATCCTGCTACTGCTACCACTGCTGGTGGTAGATGGAAGGTAGTGGCAGAGCTTTACCTTAGATGGCTACAGACAGATACGGAGAGAATTATTTTCATTTAAAATTTCACTTGAATCTGGAAGTAGTACTATACACACGTAACTATCTATAGCTGTCTATCTGAGGATAATCTCTATCTCAGGTCCCCTTCCCTATGGCCCATCACTAGCATTGGAAAGAGAGGTGAGGAATTCTATTAAACATTTTGCAATCGAAGCAGTTATGATAGTTATTCACATCATGCGTGGATAATCGTTGAAGATGTCTGATATGGTTCAGTTAAGCTATGGTGTGTGTGCAACGATATCTAGAAAGCGAAACATAAACAGATGGGGAGGGTTTGTGGAACACATGTGCGTGCTTGCACATTGCGATTGTATTTATGAGCGAGAGGCCCTTATGTCAGTTTACTTTGCGCCTCATTTGACATTCTTGACAGCTATTAAGAAAGCTTTGTCCTCTTTCAATATATCCAGCTAAAAAGGTGAATAAGTTAAAATGTGTAGGCAGGCAACTTTCTTGAGGCATTTTCCATATAAATATTTTCTTCGTAGCATAGGTATGACACTGAGTTCTTCGCTAGATATGGTGGGCAAGTCTCCGGTTACAGTTTTAAAGTTAACCACTTAGTGTCACAAAATGTTGCAGGCAGTTTTAAAGCAATTTATAAGCTATTATCTTTCAGCATTGTGGACAAAAATTAGCTTAGAACCTACGAAAGGCATTCCTCTTCCTTGCAAATCTCGGTTTAAATAAACAGGGGTCGAATCCTTGAACGGATGACTGGTCACGTAATTTGTATTGTGTTATTGGTAAATCTAGCAACAACATACATGCAAATTACGTGACAAGTCTTCCGTTAACGGATATAGCGATTCGACCCCAACGCTACCGCTAGAAGTGGTGTTCAAGGCTTATTTAAGCTAGAGTCACAAAGTACTCGCATAACCGAGATTCATTCGTATCCAGCACATTGAAACCGTAGATCCTAGTGTCCGAACCCGATATCCAGTTCCCGATCTAAATCTACGGATGCAATATTCGAAAATCCGATCCCATATCCGGGTATCCGATTCCAATATCCGAAGATTCTGTTCCTGGTCTAGGTGTCTGGTTGCAAAATCTAAAGGATTGATTCAATGATCCGTGGATTCGATTCGTCAGATTCGTATATATACGAGTATGTAAACAAATACTACATACTACGTACGTATTTTGAGATTAAAACTTGAGATCCGATGGTACTTGCACAGTTGTAATTAGAGATTCGAGTGACCGGACCTAAGAATCCTGGTAGGCGTAATCTTTTCCTTTTCACAAGAGTAAAAGAAGACAATTTAACTGCTGTCCACAGTGCCAGCGTTAGGTTAAGTTATATAAATGGATGTCTTAGCTAAACTAACTCTGAAAATATGTAACTGCTAAGAGTAGCACTGACACAGCAGAAAGCTGACACAGCAGGACACCGACATCAGTTCGGATATTGTGACTAACTTTTAATAGATTAATAGATGTCTTATCCTAGACTATCGATCTGGCTGTAGCACATGTATCTAATCGACAGATTCTATGTCTATTTCTCTGTTGAATGTACTAAGCAGTGTACTAGCCTCCATTAGGGCTTGTGAAGCTGGATGAATCAGCTTTTTCCATTACCGGAAACGTCCCAGTGTCCCGGTACCCAGCAGAGGGCCACCTCGATAACTGCTGATATCTCGTCCAGTTCCTTTTTACGCAGGCTTGACTGTCAACATAGTTTTTTTTCAGGTCCACCTTTTCTCTTGCAAATGTCTTAAATTTTACAGCAAAATCTATAAGAGTTATAAGTCAAAAGCTTCTCTTTCTAATGTAGCGTTCTATTCCATTTTTAAGATTGGAAAGGAGTCTATTTTGACATCAACAAGATGGTACATGTCCACGATCTAGCAGGACCTTAAAACCTTTTATAGAATTTTACATTAGAAGGTAGAGAGAAGAACTTTTTAACTTATTGAACTCTAGCGTGGAATTTTGCTTACCAGACTTTGTATAATTATAGTGCTAAGCTTTTAAAAGAGCTCTATTAACTCGATTTTAAGTATTCAAATCACAGGTACAGTTGTTGGAGAAATGTCGATGTTTTAAGTTTCCTTTTTTTATGCTCGAGTGAATGTTCGTTGCTGCTCCCCCCTAGGCCTCGAACCTGCATATATAGGGTAACGAGCAAATACACTCCCAACTGCACCATTGACATCCTCATCTTTAGCTACTTTAATAGGGTCTGGACATCGGAATGACAATGATTGCTATATGATAGCTGAAGAGACTTAAGGATCTACATGGTAGATGCATCAATGTGATCCCCCCTGTGAAATATTATTTAGCAAAATTAATTTACATTCTTAATTTCTTTCTTTTTGAAACCGACAATTTCTTTCCTTTCTAAAGTAATTTAAGCACCCTAATTGGACCCTACAGGAAGTAATTAGGTATGCAGGTTAAATGTGTTATAAAAAGGAATGTTTTAGCGCATTAATTATGCCAATTCACCATGAAGTTCGTAATTATCTATAAAATTTTGTATATGTAAGTTAAAAATATGCAGTATGGCGGATTGGCAATGCGTTTACTAGGCAACCAAATGACTCGAATGAGGAATATGATGCTAACGAACTCAATCGACTTTTTGGAAGCGCTTCTTCAGCCGTTTAATTGTTCACAACATGCATATGTAATGCTCTGTCAACTAATTCAACGGAACGGGACATTTTTCATATACAATCTCAAGCTATTAGTCTGGATAACATGCACCGTCAGTAATTTTAATTTCGCCTATCAAGCGAGCATTTTCAATTCGATACTCACCAGCTCTAGTTATCAACCCTCTGGAAAGTCACTAAAGCTATACAAGTTTAAAAAGAAAAAACTCGAAACTCGAAATAAAGCGTATCGTCCAGTCTTCATACGAGTATTACTATTTATTTCCAAAGTGTTTGAAAAGTTAGGTAGCTGGCAGATACCTGCGTTTCTGTCTACGTTCCTACTAACTTTCGCCCGTACAATCAGGTTCTAAATCTCGGCATGTTCGACAGTCATTCTTAACATCGTTGATGATGTACGATTGCAAATATTGTAGATATCGTCAAACTTCTTTAGTGTCACTCGAGGATCAATTTTCACTATGTTCAACAACGATCTTCCTACATCACTTTTTTTTTTTTTTTTTTTCTCTCAAAATTGACTTTACTTAGTCGTAGTCACCTTGCAGTGCGATGCACTTTTCCCAACGATATTCCAACTTGTTCAACCCATCCAAAAAATATGATCTCTCAAACGCTGCAAAATAGGCATTTGTTGCATCGATAATTTCTTCATTCGATGAAAATCTTTTTCCGCCGAGCCATTTCTTCATGTTAGGAAACAAGAAATAATCGCACGGAGCCAAATGTGGAGAATAGTGTGGATCAGGAACCAGTTCATATCGCAATTCAGCTAATTTTGCGTTTGCTACTGCGGACATTTTTCCCTTTTTTGGAGCACGTTCGCCTGCAGAAGTCCATTGTTTTGACTGTTCCTTTATTTCTGACGTGTAGTGGTGTATCCAGGATTCATCAACTGACACGAAACGCCGTTAAAATTCACTTGAATTGCGCTTGAAGAGTTCGAAATTCTGTTTTGAAATCTTCATTCGAATCCGTTTTTGGTCCACCGTCAGCAAACGTGGCACCCATTTTCCCGATAATTTTTCCATGCCCAAATGGTCATGCAGGACTTGAATGACGGTATTATTTGAAATTGCTAAAATCTCAGCTATCTCACGAACCTTGACCCCGCGATCGTCTAACACAATATCGTGGATTTTGTTGACCATTTCTTCCGTTGTGACGTCATTTGGACGTCCTGAACGCTCAGCGTCTTTTGTGCTCGTACGACCGCAGCGAAATTCAGTGAACCACTTGTGTACCATTCCATGCGAGGGAGCATGGTCTCTTTAATGGTTTTACCGCGCAAAAAGTAGTGGCCAAATCTCACAAACCAAAGTTCTTTCGATCACTGTAAAAAGCTAAGTGTTTGACAGATCTATTTAATGTTTTTTTTGTCTATTTTTTCTTTGAAAGAAACAAAGATGTCGGAAAAAAATCTTCTATGCGATCCGAGCGCCATCTTGCATCAAAGTCACTGACTTATCGAACAGCCCTCGTAGTTTCTTCCTCTTCTTAATCCATGCACCTTCTACAAAAGTCGTTTCCAAAGACACCAGCTTTGTAGCATGCTTGTCTATTAGACATTGCCCTGTAATGTCACTTATTGTAGTACCGATACGCAATCTATTGAGAGAAATCAAATTCTTAGAACGTTTTAGATCCAGCTTTGGCCAAATCTGTTTTTTAGCTACACATGTTGATACACTTGTCCACCTAAGATTTGTATTCTCGATAGCATCCAGCTTAAATTTTCCTTTATCCAGCAAGATGGGTATAGTTGTTCCTAGTTTGGCTCATCGGCCTTGCAATTCCCTGGAATGCCTCTATGCCCCCGGCAGCCAACACAGGTGACTATTGAACTGCTCAACCATCTCCGCGAGAGACGATCTGGAGCTACTAACGAATTTTTAGAGGTTTTTTTTTTTTTTTTTTTGTTGGGAGGCGGTAATCTTCAAAAGACGAAACTAAGCCAGTACCCAGTAACAGTGTGGGATTCTTACCCACCGACCCCTTCTCACTTTTTACCCTTATACCTACGGTACCGCCTTCTTGGCATTTCATCGTAGGGGGGTTCTGACTTAGTTGTCATCTGGATTCCTGTTAGTCCTCTTCTCTCACGTTCCAGTAGTTTTAGTTGGCTCATGATGATGGCTATGCGTTTGCGTGCCATTGTGGCTGCATCTATGTGCGTATGTCCGCCTATCTTTGCGTCTGCGTAGGTACATTTTGATGTATAGCTGCGCGCCCGCTCGCTTCCACTTTGTTGCTTCTTGCGTTTTCTTCGCTCTCTTTTCTTTTTCGCTCAAGTCTCCTCAACTCTTGGCATACGTCTTTGGCATAAAAGCTCACTGCGTTCCACCTATTTTCCGATTCTAGCATGTAATTTGGAGTTGGTGTTTCTCGCAGTACTGTTTGTAGTGCTTCTCTTTGTAGCTGGAAGCGTGGGCAGTGAAATAATACATGCTCCACGTTTTCGGGGTGTCACTGCACGATGGACAAGCGGGGGAGTCATCGTTCATATACTGGTACAGATATGACTGGAAAAAAACCATGTCCCGTAAGTTGTTGTGTTAAATAGAAGTTAACTTCACCATGCCTGCGGTTTATACAAGCCTCTAAAGTCAGGATAAGGTGGTAAGTCCAACGGCCCTTGGAAGAAAACCTCCAGCGTTACTGCCACTCCATCAAACTTGTGCTTCTTACTGTAGTGTCCGCTTTACCGTAAGTTAGCCTCCCCTTGTGTCTGCTCTCTAAAAACTTTTTCTGAAGTTCTTCCGCCAGTATTTCCATGGGGAGCATTCCTGCGATAACGCAGGCTGCGTGGTCCGAGGTTTTGCGGAAAGCGCTACTCACTCTTAGTGCACATTGTCGATTTACTGCTATGACTCTTCTTTTGTATGAAGTCACTTCCATAGCTCCGGCCCCCAAATAGTGATCCGTATAGGACTATGGATGTGACCACTTTAGCTAAGAGTAGTCTTCGGCTGTATCTTACTTACTTACTTAGATCTTTTTCATAGGACGTCAACCACGCCTGCGCAGCCTCTTGTTCGAAGTTCTGCAACGCGTTTGAGCTGTCTCCAACTCATTCCTAAAGAGCTCGATTCCACCTCAACTGTTCTGCGCCACGTTTGCCTAGGACGACCCGCTATTCTGCCTGCCTGGGTGAGCGGATTCCACTGCATGGCTTATTTCGCAATTGAGTTGTCTTCGCGCCGTAGTGTGTGTCCAATCCATTGCCACTTTCTTTGTATAGTAATGCTTATAGGTTCTTGGCCCCTTCTCAGATAAAGTTGTTCGTTGGAGATGCGGTTCGGCCAAAAACTCCTCAAGATGATTCTGAAGCATTTGTTTACAAAGACTTGCAGCTTGCGTGTGTTAATGGTACTGCACCCAAAAAGCAACACTGATTCTACGTTGGAGCGGAACAGTCGCAGCTTGGTTCTTAAGCTGATAACATTACTTCTCCAGATTTTGGATAGCATTCCGAACGCAGCTTTAGCCTTCCCGATTCTGCTGCACACATCCAGTTCGGTACCACCGCGGTCAGCCGAGACTACACTTTCTAGATATAGAAAGTTCTCAACTTTCTCGACTTCCTGTTTGCCAATGTTAAGTTGAACGCGGTTGTTAGAAGAAGTGCTCAGGGCTTTTGTTTTGGCTATGTTTATTTTTAGCCCCACTTTGTTTGCCTCATCTTCTAGATTGTGGGCCATCAGATGAAGGTCCATTATCGAATGTGAAAGTAGACAAACATCGTCAGCGTAATCTAGGTGTTTGAGGTAAGATGCCGTAGTCCAACGAATTCCATAGTTACCTTCCGACAATGCTGCACGGAGTACATCGCTGATAGCCACCAAGAACAATAGTGGGGACAGTATGCACCCTTGACATACTTCACTTTGGACACTCCGGCACCTTACCGCCCTCTGTAGCATTGATAAAGGCTATACATTTTTCTGGGATGCCTCTCCCGCGCAAGGCCAACTAGATAGCATCTCGATTCAATCTGTCGAAGGCCTTTTCTCGAAGTCGATAAACAGTAAATGTAGCGGAGACCTATACTCAACGCATTGCTCTATTATGATCCGTGAGGTGTTTATGTGGTCGATGCAGGAGGATCCAGCGCGAAAGCCTGCCTATTCGACATCGAGAGTTGAATCCAAATGTTCTTTAATTCGTTCTAGAATTATTCTAGCTATTATTTTGGCTACGGCTGGAAGGACGCATATACGAGGGCAAGGTGAAAAGTTGTCGGCCTGACAATGAAAGACTGCGATTTTAAGTTAAAAAATGATTTTATTTTTCTATATAATCTCCCGCGTTTCTCCAACATCAGTATTCCTTCTCGGAAGTCAGAGTCTGAAAGGCTGTGAAAATATTCATCTACGGCCCTCTCAACTTTTGCATTGGATGCGAAGCGCTTCCCAGAAACCAATTTCTTCAAGTTTGGGAACAGATGGAAGTCTGCGGGTGCCAAATCAAGTGAATAGGGGGGATGGCCGAGTAAATCGTACCCCAAATCCCGCAGTTTTCCCATCGCCAACGCACACTTGTGTACAGGTGCATTGTCCTGGTGAAAGATGATTTTTTTCTTCTTCAAGCCAGGCCTCTTTTCGCGAATTTTGGCATCCAGCTGGCCAAGAAAGTTGGAGTAATATTCGTCTGTAATTGTTCCGCTTTTCTCAAGGTAATCAATTAACAGGATCCCCTTCGCATCCCAAAACACACTGGCCATGACCTTTCCGGCAGATGCCATCGACTTCGCTTTCTTTGGCGCTGAACCACCGGATTCCACCCACTGCTTCGACCGCTGTTTCGTTTCTGGCGTGTAGTGATGGACCCATGTCTCATTCATGGTGACAAATCGCCGCACAAAATCGGTCAGATCCCTATTGAATTGGTCCAAAGATTGCCGCGAAAATCGTTTGCGCATTTGCTTTTGATCGGCATTCAGCAAATGCGGCACCCATCTTGCGCAGAGCTTTCGCATCCCTAAGTTTTTGTGCAAGATGTTTCGCACCCTCTCTTCCGATGTACACACAGCCTCAGCTATCTCACTCACCTTCACTCGCCTATCGTCCAACACGATATCATGCACTTTTTCGATGGTTGTGGGTGTGGTTGCGGTTTTTGGCCGTCCTTCACGTGGGTCATCTTCGAGGGACGTGCGACCACGTAAACTTTTGTCAACTTTGGATGAATTTCCTTAACCCATCCAAAACGAAGAATTTTATGACCGCACGATATTCAAGTTTATCCATTTTAACGAAAAACACGCAAGACGTCTGCAAAAATTCGTGTAAACAAACTACTTGAGAGAACAAGTTGAAACTTTGTCATACGAACTAATGAGAAGTGCACCCAGGCAGGAAACATAAATTTTTGCTGTTTGGAACGCTATCTCAGGCCGATAACTTTTCACCTTGCCCTCGTACCTCTCCAGTTACCGCACTCCATCAAGTTTCCTTCTTTTGAAGCTTAATGATCATCCCCCTTTTCCACTCCTGTGGAAATTGTTCACTATCCCAGGCTCTCCGTATTAGCGGATGCAGCAAATCTGCCGATGTATTTGGCGCCGCTTGAAATAGCTCGGCAGGGATATTCGTCATAATCCGCACAATGCCGGCACACACGCGAGAGGATTTGTTGCTTAAGTTCTCCAGATGTACGTAGATGAATTTGTAGAGGTCGATTCCCCGGATCTATACTCTGTTCAATTTATATTTTCAGTACAGGGCTTATGGGAGAGCTTTTTCAAACACACTGGTGCCTGCTGGTGTTTGCATGGCACTCTACTTAAAAAATTGCCACTGAAATTAAAAACAGAACCCTGAGTTGCATTGAAATTGTTTTTGTAATATTCCATAAACCTACGTACATACCTCCATATCCTGTCTCCTCCCCGGCTGTAAGGAGACTGATCACCAATTTGCCTCTCGCTTATTGTGTTTATTAAAAAAAAGCACATTGATTCAGAGTTACCATTCGTGCGTTGATGGAAATTATAATACCTTTCTTTGGTTTTTGCTATGGAGATTTCAGAATTGAAGCTTTCTTAGAGCTTTTGGGAGCATATATTTTAAGTTTAAGGAAAAAGGTGTTGTCGCTGCGTGTTTTTCTGCTTACATTTTTTCGTTTTTTTCCTAGAAAAAACGGTTAAAATGCAGCTATACAATATTTGTTGGCTATTTGTTATAAGGAAGATTTACTATTTGAGCAAGTTTTTGATGGAGTTCGGTTCATTAACTAATTGCAATTTTGATTTTGAACTGCCAAGATGCCTGAGTATCCTACCCCCGCGACCCTCATGAAGAATTAGCGGGCCATTGAAAATGAATGATGAATGAATGAATGAAAAATAGTTTTTTTTGTTCATGAAAATAAAAATAAAAAGAAGATGGTTTTGGGTATAATATTTAAAATAGTGCAGTCCAATAAACATTTACATACATTACATACATTTAGGTTTTTTTTCCTGTGATTTATTTTTACGTTAAAAGAGATTAGGCCTTCTGGGGGACTCTTAAAAAAATGCGCCTACTATCTTACCTCTTGGTGGTGTAGAAAAAGATAGATTTAATTTAATTTAGATTTAGTTTACGGTGTACATGTTTCTGTTCATGAAATCTTAATAAAGAGTTGGTAACCCTACCGACATTTGTGAGAGAATTATGCCAATTCATAATGCTCACTACGGCAACCATGTGAGAGCTTTAAAATGGAGATAGCTTATTGAAATCCATAATAGTAAGGGTGAAAGGCAAATATCCTATCTTCCCTGTACTGAAAATATAAATTGAACAGAATATAGTATCGAATTGTTTGTTTACAAAAGATTAGCTTTTTCTTCCATCCTCTTTTACTTAAGGATAATCTCTTAATTTTAATTCTATTTGAAGTAGCGTATATGTCAATTCTGAAATTTGTATCTTATTTTGTTTTTAACCAAAACTATCAAAATAGTACAAGTATAAGGCATAAAACACATTGTTTTACTATGTTTATGTTTCCAATAAAATGAAATCTAAATCTGAACAGTGTGCAAGTGATCATGCACTGCAAGCCCTGGGAACGTTTCAAAACATTTGCGTTATTTGGTAAAGTCAACTATTTGCTCTAAATGGGCTGTACACATTTTTAAATGTTTATTTATTTGGTCTCTAGCCCAGATCGCATAAATTGCCAATATGCACATTTATTATTATTAATCTACATGACCTGCAAACACAATAAAAAAAAAGGAAAAAAAAGAAGAAATTATAACTCGAAAGATTAAAGGCAATCGAAGGATAATTAATAACAATATGGCACTTAAAAAATCAATGACCTTAGTCGAAAAAATCATTGACCCATAAAAATCAATTTGCGATTCCATATTTGTGTTTTTTTTTTTTTGCTCACATAAATGGTTGTATGAGTAATGAAGTCATTTAGAGCAACAAATACAGTCATAGGGTTACACGTTTCCGTAGCATTAAGTACAAAAAAAAAGTATCTATATATGAATGAGCACATAATTAGCTTTTTCCGGTTGGATCGTTTGTTGCTTGTGCACGTATTTTTTTTTTTGCAGAAAGAAGCAATTTCGTCATTAAACATTAAAAAAAAACTGAAAAGAATACATTAGATACGGGGAATTTACGTGTACTTTAAGAATATAAAGTAATCCTTTGCAAAGTTATTGCTGGCTTTAAAAAAATTGAAGTTTAAAGTTTAAAGACCTTTCCACAAACTGACGGTCTGCAGCTGCTAAAAATAATATTCTAACGAAATTTGCAAAAAAAAAAAATCAGCACTAGTACAATGTTTTATTAGGTGTGGATGACATTTCGTTTGATGAATACTCATCCAATGTAATAGAGGTGTAAAATGATTCCGAACAAAAAAATAAAATAAAAATTACATCATTTCCAACAGCAAAAATGTGTGCAATATGTTTTGACTTTCCCTAGAATTCGCCGTTGTGTGGGAATACGCCCCCTTTTTGAATGTGTTTTCCTATTTTGCTTTTTATTTTTAAGGCGATCTACGATTATGGTTAAGAACTATTTTGAATGTCTCTCTAAATTCCCTGAATCTTAGTTACTACTGGTGTTAGCCATTCTCACTTTCTAAATAAATTATAATAAGCGTGGGACCTACAAGATGACGCAAAAGTCCTCACTCGATTTCCTTAGGCAGTCATTTTGCTTGTAAGTGAAAAGAATTGGTTCCGTTTGTTGATTATGTTTATCGTTTAAATTTTCGTGCATTAAGTCGCGAAAATAATCAGTTAAGTGGCCGCCGCCAGAGTTCGTGCACATTCGGGCTCGTTCCATAGCATTCATAATCTTTTTTCAAAACTTAACATACATACATACATACATTTTCAATGGCCCGCTAATCCTTCATGAGGGTCGAGGGTCAGGATGCTCAGGTGGACTCTGCATCCCTTTCGACCCTCCGCCATTTATTCCAACTCATCGGGAGGAATCCTTAGACGGCTCCAGGAGAAATGTCGGACTTGATCCAACCATCTATTTCTAGGCCTACCGGGGAGTCGCCTACCTGATGGCACGGCTATCATGACACGTCTTGGAAGCCGGTCTGGATACGCACTACATGACCAAACCATCGAAGCATAGATCGTTCCGTTCGGAGAAGAAGCTGTTCAACATCTACGCGCGCCTCGCGTACTCTGGTGTTGCACATTCGAGCCCTACGAGTTACTCCAGCAACACTGCGAAGGAATTTCATTTCGGCAGCTTGTACCCGCGATCTTATTCTTTCGGTCACTACCCAAATTTCATGACCATACGAGAGTTGGAACATATCATATACCGAGTCAAAAACAGATAATTTAGCTTGAACACTAAGTTCGGCCTTCCTTATAACAAATTGGCCAAGCTCTCTCAAAATTGATGCAGCCTGACCAATTCTACAGGATAACTCGGCATTGTTCTTTCCATCACTCGTGAATTAGACCCTGAGGTACTTAAACTGAATGAGTATTATGGAAACGACCATTACTTCCGATTTGTTCACGTTGATCTTCATTCCAGCATCATCACAAACGGCTACAAATCTTTCGAATGCGCGCTGAAGTTCAGTTTGAGAGGACCCAAGGATGACCAAATCATCCGCAAAGAGCAGATGACTAATCTTTAAGTCTTCCGCTTTAAAACATTCTCCGCAGCTGCACTGCTACATCCAGTCCATATATAATGAAGAGGAGATGTGACAAAGCGCACCTTTGGGGGAGTCCAACGCCCACAGTGAAAGGTATTGATTTAGCGCCATTTACTCGAACACAGCTTCTACAGTTGGTATATAAAGACTGAATCGGCTTTAACAGGAAACTATCAATCCCATACTCCTACAGAACACTCCAGACTTTGGCTCGAGGAACCCTATGCTTTTTCCAAATGATTTAGCGCCATTTACCCGAACCCAGCTTTTGCAGTTCGTATCTAAAGACTGAATCGCCCTTAACAGGGAACCATCAATCCCATACTCCTGCAGAACATTCCAGAGTTTGTCTCGAGGAACCCTATCATATGCTTTTTCCAAATCCACAAAACAAGTGAAGACAAGTTTAGCATACTGCCAGGCCTTCTCAAGAACCATTCAGAGAGTGAATAACTGGTGTTTCCCTTTAGGCCCGCCAAGGTCTATGGCCTGTTCGTATAGACCAGTGACTTCAAAAAACCCCATAGAAAGATGTCTCGACCGATCTTGAGACCCAGTGCAAATCGCCAAAGCGAGAGATAAAGCTGCAGAATGTCCACTGCGCTCGTACTGTGTGCGCGGTTGCATCGTCCTGCTGGAACGACATGTTCTCCAAACACAATGCGTCAATTAGAGGTAACAAGAAGTCGTTGATCATGGTTCTATAGCGCTCACTAGTCATAGTAACAGTATTGCTGACCTTTCCTCAGTAAACCCCGCACCAAACAGTGACTTTGAGAGGATGCAATGGCGCTTCGTGCATTACACGCGGATTTTCAGTGCCACAGAAGCGATAATATTGCTTATTCACGTATCCGCATAGATGAAACTGCGCCTCGTCGCTCTTGATGATTTTCAATGGAAAATCGTCCTCATCGCGGTCGAGGTTTAGGATGGCTTGACAGTGATTTACATGCGATTGGCGGTCTGCAGGCAATAGCTGATGCACTTTTTAAAATCGATCATAAAAATTCGCTGTAAAACTGTCTATTGATGTCCAATTGCGTGGCCCGTCGTGTGTGCGTCTGGTTTAAGCTTGTCCTCTTGAACATCTGCAGGCGCAGCAGTACCTAGATGGGAATGTTTGCATCTCAAACCAATAACTCTCAAACTGGATTTATTTCAAACTTAAATTTGAGTTTAGAATGAAAATTCTAATTTCTGGGTATATGTCTATAGACCTCAAATGCCAGGTTTAAAGTAAATTTGTCCGGACGTTTAGGCCACGGACTGGTACAGACGGACAGAGTTACGAGACATAGTTTTTGGAGTATCTCTGTAATCGAAATGTAATTTTTAGATCTTAGCACGTAGGAGAGTGACTACTACTATCACCAGAAAACTGCAAACATTCGTTAATAGGTGCCTGCGCAGGGATTAAGGATTTTCTGTCACAATCGTATCTCTAACGAACACCTTTACAAGAGAACGGGTCAGGAACTAATAGGCACAACCATTCAACGACGGAAGTGGTAGTGGATTGGTCACACGTTCCAAAAGGGTGACAGCTCCATAGCGAACCATGCTATGCAATGGAACCCTTTAACTCAGGATGGCAGAAGATCTGGCGGTCCGAGGAGAACATGGCGCAAAACAGTCGAGAAGGAGGCACGGCAATTGGGGAAAAGTTGGGTTTAGAGACGTTGCCTGAAACCGTGAACGATGGTGCGTAGGCGTAGTAGAGGCCCTAGGACCCACAAGGGAATACAGGACATAAGTAAGTAAGTATATAAGAGCTGCTTAAGTACTTGGGGACGTCGCTTGGAAATGCAGATGTCGTAAGCCCCATAATGGAGCTGAAACCCTAATAAATAAGTAACCTAGGTAGATACTCGTATGTATATCAATGGCCCCATTCTTAGTTACTAGAGCTTAACAGCTTCGGATTACTTCTGACAGTTTATTTAGTTTCCTTACTCGATACCATCTTTTACGGGGTTCTCAAGTTCCACGTTTTCGGGGTGTCACTGCACGATGGACAAGCGGGGGAGTCATCGTTCATATACTGGTACAGATATGACTGGAAAAAAACCATGTCCCGTAAGTTGTTGTGTTAAATAGAAGTTAACTTCACCATGCCTGCGGTTTATACAAGCCTCTAAAGTCAGGATAAGGTGGTAAGTCCAACGGCCCTTGGAAGAAAACCTCCAGCGTTACTGCCACTCCATCAAACTTGTGCTTCTTACTGTAGTGTCCGCTTTACCGTAAGTTAGCCTCCCCTTGTGTCTGCTCTCTAAAAACTTTTTCTGAAGTTCTTCCGCCAGTATTTCCATGGGGAGCATTCCTGCGATAACGCAGGCTGCGTGGTCCGAGGTTTTGCGGAAAGCGCTACTCACTCTTAGTGCACATTGTCGATTTACTGCTATGACTCTTCTTTTGTATGAAGTCACTTCCATAGCTCCGGCCCCCAAATAGTGATCCGTATAGGACTATGGATGTGACCACTTTAGCTAAGAGTAGTCTTCGGCTGTATCTTACTTACTTACTTAGATCTTTTTCATAGGACGTCAACCACGCCTGCGCAGCCTCTTGTTCGAAGTTCTGCAACGCGTTTGAGCTGTCTCCAACTCATTCCTAAAGAGCTCGATTCCACCTCAACTGTTCTGCGCCACGTTTGCCTAGGACGACCCGCTATTCTGCCTGCCTGGGTGAGCGGATTCCACTGCATGGCTTATTTCGCAATTGAGTTGTCTTCGCGCCGTAGTGTGTGTCCAATCCATTGCCACTTTCTTTGTATAGTAATGCTTATAGGTTCTTGGCCCCTTCTCAGATAAAGTTGTTCGTTGGAGATGCGGTTCGGCCAAAAACTCCTCAAGATGATTCTGAAGCATTTGTTTACAAAGACTTGCAGCTTGCGTGTGTTAATGGTACTGCACCCAAAAAGCAACACTGATTCTACGTTGGAGCGGAACAGTCGCAGCTTGGTTCTTAAGCTGATAACATTACTTCTCCAGATTTTGGATAGCATTCCGAACGCAGCTTTAGCCTTCCCGATTCTGCTGCACACATCCAGTTCGGTACCACCGCGGTCAGCCGAGACTACACTTTCTAGATATAGAAAGTTCTCAACTTTCTCGACTTCCTGTTTGCCAATGTTAAGTTGAACGCGGTTGTTAGAAGAAGTGCTCAGGGCTTTTGTTTTGGCTATGTTTATTTTTAGCCCCACTTTGTTTGCCTCATCTTCTAGATTGTGGGCCATCAGATGAAGGTCCATTATCGAATGTGAAAGTAGACAAACATCGTCAGCGTAATCTAGGTGTTTGAGGTAAGATGCCGTAGTCCAACGAATTCCATAGTTACCTTCCGACAATGCTGCACGGAGTACATCGCTGATAGCCACCAAGAACAATAGTGGGGACAGTATGCACCCTTGACATACTTCACTTTGGACACTCCGGCACCTTACCGCCCTCTGTAGCATTGATAAAGGCTATACATTTTTCTGGGATGCCTCTCCCGCGCAAGGCCAACTAGATAGCATCTCGATTCAATCTGTCGAAGGCCTTTTCTCGAAGTCGATAAACAGTAAATGTAGCGGAGACCTATACTCAACGCATTGCTCTATTATGATCCGTGAGGTGTTTATGTGGTCGATGCAGGAGGATCCAGCGCGAAAGCCTGCCTATTCGACATCGAGAGTTGAATCCAAATGTTCTTTAATTCGTTCTAGAATTATTCTAGCTATTATTTTGGCTACGGCTGGAAGGACGCATATACGAGGGCAAGGTGAAAAGTTGTCGGCCTGACAATGAAAGACTGCGATTTTAAGTTAAAAAATGATTTTATTTTTCTATATAATCTCCCGCGTTTCTCCAACATCAGTATTCCTTCTCGGAAGTCAGAGTCTGAAAGGCTGTGAAAATATTCATCTACGGCCCTCTCAACTTTTGCATTGGATGCGAAGCGCTTCCCAGAAACCAATTTCTTCAAGTTTGGGAACAGATGGAAGTCTGCGGGTGCCAAATCAAGTGAATAGGGGGGATGGCCGAGTAAATCGTACCCCAAATCCCGCAGTTTTCCCATCGCCAACGCACACTTGTGTACAGGTGCATTGTCCTGGTGAAAGATGATTTTTTTCTTCTTCAAGCCAGGCCTCTTTTCGCGAATTTTGGCATCCAGCTGGCCAAGAAAGTTGGAGTAATATTCGTCTGTAATTGTTCCGCTTTTCTCAAGGTAATCAATTAACAGGATCCCCTTCGCATCCCAAAACACACTGGCCATGACCTTTCCGGCAGATGCCATCGACTTCGCTTTCTTTGGCGCTGAACCACCGGATTCCACCCACTGCTTCGACCGCTGTTTCGTTTCTGGCGTGTAGTGATGGACCCATGTCTCATTCATGGTGACAAATCGCCGCACAAAATCGGTCAGATCCCTATTGAATTGGTCCAAAGATTGCCGCGAAAATCGTTTGCGCATTTGCTTTTGATCGGCATTCAGCAAATGCGGCACCCATCTTGCGCAGAGCTTTCGCATCCCTAAGTTTTTGTGCAAGATGTTTCGCACCCTCTCTTCCGATGTACACACAGCCTCAGCTATCTCACTCACCTTCACTCGCCTATCGTCCAACACGATATCATGCACTTTTTCGATGGTTGTGGGTGTGGTTGCGGTTTTTGGCCGTCCTTCACGTGGGTCATCTTCGAGGGACGTGCGACCACGTAAACTTTTGTCAACTTTGGATGAATTTCCTTAACCCATCCAAAACGAAGAATTTTATGACCGCACGATATTCAAGTTTATCCATTTTAACGAAAAACACGCAAGACGTCTGCAAAAATTCGTGTAAACAAACTACTTGAGAGAACAAGTTGAAACTTTGTCATACGAACTAATGAGAAGTGCACCCAGGCAGGAAACATAAATTTTTGCTGTTTGGAACGCTATCTCAGGCCGATAACTTTTCACCTTGCCCTCGTACCTCTCCAGTTACCGCACTCCATCAAGTTTCCTTCTTTTGAAGCTTAATGATCATCCCCCTTTTCCACTCCTGTGGAAATTGTTCACTATCCCAGGCTCTCCGTATTAGCGGATGCAGCAAATCTGCCGATGTATTTGGCGCCGCTTGAAATAGCTCGGCAGGGATATTCGTCATAATCCGCACAATGCCGGCACACACGCGAGAGGATTTGTTGCTTAAGTTCTCCAGATGTACGTAGATGAATTTGTAGAGGTCGATTCCCCGGATCTATACTCTGTTCAATTTATATTTTCAGTACAGGGCTTATGGGAGAGCTTTTTCAAACACACTGGTGCCTGCTGGTGTTTGCATGGCACTCTACTTAAAAAATTGCCACTGAAATTAAAAACAGAACCCTGAGTTGCATTGAAATTGTTTTTGTAATATTCCATAAACCTACGTACATACCTCCATATCCTGTCTCCTCCCCGGCTGTAAGGAGACTGATCACCAATTTGCCTCTCGCTTATTGTGTTTATTAAAAAAAAGCACATTGATTCAGAGTTACCATTCGTGCGTTGATGGAAATTATAATACCTTTCTTTGGTTTTTGCTATGGAGATTTCAGAATTGAAGCTTTCTTAGAGCTTTTGGGAGCATATATTTTAAGTTTAAGGAAAAAGGTGTTGTCGCTGCGTGTTTTTCTGCTTACATTTTTTCGTTTTTTTCCTAGAAAAAACGGTTAAAATGCAGCTATACAATATTTGTTGGCTATTTGTTATAAGGAAGATTTACTATTTGAGCAAGTTTTTGATGGAGTTCGGTTCATTAACTAATTGCAATTTTGATTTTGAACTGCCAAGATGCCTGAGTATCCTACCCCCGCGACCCTCATGAAGAATTAGCGGGCCATTGAAAATGAATGATGAATGAATGAATGAAAAATAGTTTTTTTTGTTCATGAAAATAAAAATAAAAAGAAGATGGTTTTGGGTATAATATTTAAAATAGTGCAGTCCAATAAACATTTACATACATTACATACATTTAGGTTTTTTTTCCTGTGATTTATTTTTACGTTAAAAGAGATTAGGCCTTCTGGGGGACTCTTAAAAAAATGCGCCTACTATCTTACCTCTTGGTGGTGTAGAAAAAGATAGATTTAATTTAATTTAGATTTAGTTTACGGTGTACATGTTTCTGTTCATGAAATCTTAATAAAGAGTTGGTAACCCTACCGACATTTGTGAGAGAATTATGCCAATTCATAATGCTCACTACGGCAACCATGTGAGAGCTTTAAAATGGAGATAGCTTATTGAAATCCATAATAGTAAGGGTGAAAGGCAAATATCCTATCTTCCCTGTACTGAAAATATAAATTGAACAGAATATAGTATCGAATTGTTTGTTTACAAAAGATTAGCTTTTTCTTCCATCCTCTTTTACTTAAGGATAATCTCTTAATTTTAATTCTATTTGAAGTAGCGTATATGTCAATTCTGAAATTTGTATCTTATTTTGTTTTTAACCAAAACTATCAAAATAGTACAAGTATAAGGCATAAAACACATTGTTTTACTATGTTTATGTTTCCAATAAAATGAAATCTAAATCTGAACAGTGTGCAAGTGATCATGCACTGCAAGCCCTGGGAACGTTTCAAAACATTTGCGTTATTTGGTAAAGTCAACTATTTGCTCTAAATGGGCTGTACACATTTTTAAATGTTTATTTATTTGGTCTCTAGCCCAGATCGCATAAATTGCCAATATGCACATTTATTATTATTAATCTACATGACCTGCAAACACAATAAAAAAAAAGGAAAAAAAAGAAGAAATTATAACTCGAAAGATTAAAGGCAATCGAAGGATAATTAATAACAATATGGCACTTAAAAAATCAATGACCTTAGTCGAAAAAATCATTGACCCATAAAAATCAATTTGCGATTCCATATTTGTGTTTTTTTTTTTTTGCTCACATAAATGGTTGTATGAGTAATGAAGTCATTTAGAGCAACAAATACAGTCATAGGGTTACACGTTTCCGTAGCATTAAGTACAAAAAAAAAGTATCTATATATGAATGAGCACATAATTAGCTTTTTCCGGTTGGATCGTTTGTTGCTTGTGCACGTATTTTTTTTTTTGCAGAAAGAAGCAATTTCGTCATTAAACATTAAAAAAAAACTGAAAAGAATACATTAGATACGGGGAATTTACGTGTACTTTAAGAATATAAAGTAATCCTTTGCAAAGTTATTGCTGGCTTTAAAAAAATTGAAGTTTAAAGTTTAAAGACCTTTCCACAAACTGACGGTCTGCAGCTGCTAAAAATAATATTCTAACGAAATTTGCAAAAAAAAAAAATCAGCACTAGTACAATGTTTTATTAGGTGTGGATGACATTTCGTTTGATGAATACTCATCCAATGTAATAGAGGTGTAAAATGATTCCGAACAAAAAAATAAAATAAAAATTACATCATTTCCAACAGCAAAAATGTGTGCAATATGTTTTGACTTTCCCTAGAATTCGCCGTTGTGTGGGAATACGCCCCCTTTTTGAATGTGTTTTCCTATTTTGCTTTTTATTTTTAAGGCGATCTACGATTATGGTTAAGAACTATTTTGAATGTCTCTCTAAATTCCCTGAATCTTAGTTACTACTGGTGTTAGCCATTCTCACTTTCTAAATAAATTATAATAAGCGTGGGACCTACAAGATGACGCAAAAGTCCTCACTCGATTTCCTTAGGCAGTCATTTTGCTTGTAAGTGAAAAGAATTGGTTCCGTTTGTTGATTATGTTTATCGTTTAAATTTTCGTGCATTAAGTCGCGAAAATAATCAGTTAAGTGGCCGCCGCCAGAGTTCGTGCACATTCGGGCTCGTTCCATAGCATTCATAATCTTTTTTCAAAACTTAACATACATACATACATACATTTTCAATGGCCCGCTAATCCTTCATGAGGGTCGAGGGTCAGGATGCTCAGGTGGACTCTGCATCCCTTTCGACCCTCCGCCATTTATTCCAACTCATCGGGAGGAATCCTTAGACGGCTCCAGGAGAAATGTCGGACTTGATCCAACCATCTATTTCTAGGCCTACCGGGGAGTCGCCTACCTGATGGCACGGCTATCATGACACGTCTTGGAAGCCGGTCTGGATACGCACTACATGACCAAACCATCGAAGCATAGATCGTTCCGTTCGGAGAAGAAGCTGTTCAACATCTACGCGCGCCTCGCGTACTCTGGTGTTGCACATTCGAGCCCTACGAGTTACTCCAGCAACACTGCGAAGGAATTTCATTTCGGCAGCTTGTACCCGCGATCTTATTCTTTCGGTCACTACCCAAATTTCATGACCATACGAGAGTTGGAACATATCATATACCGAGTCAAAAACAGATAATTTAGCTTGAACACTAAGTTCGGCCTTCCTTATAACAAATTGGCCAAGCTCTCTCAAAATTGATGCAGCCTGACCAATTCTACAGGATAACTCGGCATTGTTCTTTCCATCACTCGTGAATTAGACCCTGAGGTACTTAAACTGAATGAGTATTATGGAAACGACCATTACTTCCGATTTGTTCACGTTGATCTTCATTCCAGCATCATCACAAACGGCTACAAATCTTTCGAATGCGCGCTGAAGTTCAGTTTGAGAGGACCCAAGGATGACCAAATCATCCGCAAAGAGCAGATGACTAATCTTTAAGTCTTCCGCTTTAAAACATTCTCCGCAGCTGCACTGCTACATCCAGTCCATATATAATGAAGAGGAGATGTGACAAAGCGCACCTTTGGGGGAGTCCAACGCCCACAGTGAAAGGTATTGATTTAGCGCCATTTACTCGAACACAGCTTCTACAGTTGGTATATAAAGACTGAATCGGCTTTAACAGGAAACTATCAATCCCATACTCCTACAGAACACTCCAGACTTTGGCTCGAGGAACCCTATGCTTTTTCCAAATGATTTAGCGCCATTTACCCGAACCCAGCTTTTGCAGTTCGTATCTAAAGACTGAATCGCCCTTAACAGGGAACCATCAATCCCATACTCCTGCAGAACATTCCAGAGTTTGTCTCGAGGAACCCTATCATATGCTTTTTCCAAATCCACAAAACAAGTGAAGACAAGTTTAGCATACTGCCAGGCCTTCTCAAGAACCATTCAGAGAGTGAATAACTGGTGTTTCCCTTTAGGCCCGCCAAGGTCTATGGCCTGTTCGTATAGACCAGTGACTTCAAAAAACCCCATAGAAAGATGTCTCGACCGATCTTGAGACCCAGTGCAAATCGCCAAAGCGAGAGATAAAGCTGCAGAATGTCCACTGCGCTCGTACTGTGTGCGCGGTTGCATCGTCCTGCTGGAACGACATGTTCTCCAAACACAATGCGTCAATTAGAGGTAACAAGAAGTCGTTGATCATGGTTCTATAGCGCTCACTAGTCATAGTAACAGTATTGCTGACCTTTCCTCAGTAAACCCCGCACCAAACAGTGACTTTGAGAGGATGCAATGGCGCTTCGTGCATTACACGCGGATTTTCAGTGCCACAGAAGCGATAATATTGCTTATTCACGTATCCGCATAGATGAAACTGCGCCTCGTCGCTCTTGATGATTTTCAATGGAAAATCGTCCTCATCGCGGTCGAGGTTTAGGATGGCTTGACAGTGATTTACATGCGATTGGCGGTCTGCAGGCAATAGCTGATGCACTTTTTAAAATCGATCATAAAAATTCGCTGTAAAACTGTCTATTGATGTCCAATTGCGTGGCCCGTCGTGTGTGCGTCTGGTTTAAGCTTGTCCTCTTGAACATCTGCAGGCGCAGCAGTACCTAGATGGGAATGTTTGCATCTCAAACCAATAACTCTCAAACTGGATTTATTTCAAACTTAAATTTGAGTTTAGAATGAAAATTCTAATTTCTGGGTATATGTCTATAGACCTCAAATGCCAGGTTTAAAGTAAATTTGTCCGGACGTTTAGGCCACGGACTGGTACAGACGGACAGAGTTACGAGACATAGTTTTTGGAGTATCTCTGTAATCGAAATGTAATTTTTAGATCTTAGCACGTAGGAGAGTGACTACTACTATCACCAGAAAACTGCAAACATTCGTTAATAGGTGCCTGCGCAGGGATTAAGGATTTTCTGTCACAATCGTATCTCTAACGAACACCTTTACAAGAGAACGGGTCAGGAACTAATAGGCACAACCATTCAACGACGGAAGTGGTAGTGGATTGGTCACACGTTCCAAAAGGGTGACAGCTCCATAGCGAACCATGCTATGCAATGGAACCCTTTAACTCAGGATGGCAGAAGATCTGGCGGTCCGAGGAGAACATGGCGCAAAACAGTCGAGAAGGAGGCACGGCAATTGGGGAAAAGTTGGGTTTAGAGACGTTGCCTGAAACCGTGAACGATGGTGCGTAGGCGTAGTAGAGGCCCTAGGACCCACAAGGGAATACAGGACATAAGTAAGTAAGTATATAAGAGCTGCTTAAGTACTTGGGGACGTCGCTTGGAAATGCAGATGTCGTAAGCCCCATAATGGAGCTGAAACCCTAATAAATAAGTAACCTAGGTAGATACTCGTATGTATATCAATGGCCCCATTCTTAGTTACTAGAGCTTAACAGCTTCGGATTACTTCTGACAGTTTATTTAGTTTCCTTACTCGATACCATCTTTTACGGGGTTCTCAAGTTGATCTTAAGTATCATGTACGAAGTATCTTTTTTTTATAATTTGTGTGCACTCAAGTGGTTATGTGCACACTTAATATGTTTACATACAGTACGGCCGTTTGAAAGGATAGATAAAGGTTTTGGTGTAGTGGTTGGAAGCTCAGTTATCAGTTATTTATGCTACAGAGAAACTCCGGGGGTGACGTCCAGATAACTGGGGAGATTATTATTATTTTGTTTGTCTTTGCTTCTGATTCACAGTATTTTTTTCCCCGATAACCGATGTCATAGGCAAATCATCACCAAATCATCATCAACGGAGCGAACAATTTTTCCAGCCATATGACCAAGGTACTCCCAGTTTTATGCCATCGCAGTAGTGCTCACACACAAGCTTTCGCAATGATCAGACTGACTTTATACATTTCATGAGAAATAAATAAATGCCTGCTGACATTATTATTTGAACCATGAACCATTAGCGTGGCAATTGACGACGTTACCACTACACCATTGCCACCCAATTAATTTTTAGGCTTAGAACAAATGATTCTGAAGTTTTTCGAAATATCTCATGCAAATCTTTTGTAGTTTGTTTGATCTTCTGCTGGTCTGTCTGTGGCCATGTTATGTTTTTATAAGCTTGTAAACCACTGCTTGAATGACTCCTATTTTCCGTTTGAGTTACTGTTTTCTCTACTTGTTTCGTTAAATTTTTTGAACAGCTAACTTAGGAACTCCTTTCCCTTTTTAGAATTTCAACATGTTTCTTTTCTTTGTCCGATGAGATTCTAATTGTATGCCATAGTCTGCTCAAAATCCTGCCCTTGCCAATCATCTTGAAAATGTTAAATCCATAGGCATATGTACATCTCAACTAGCTTATCTATCGATCTGAAGGCAATGATCTTGAAACTGGTATCAACACCATCATACTTCAAACTTCGATTTTCAAGGATAAGCTTAACCATACAACCAATAACCTCAACATCGTTGTAAATTCTCCAGACTACGACTGTCGTCTGCGGCTTCAGACAACATGTCGTGCTTTTTTCCATTCCAATCAATAATAACTTTGTGGTATAGCTAGGATTTTTTTTCTTACCTCCATACGAGATGAAAAGTAAAGTGATACTTTAGATACACTCGGCTGTATGGGTATGTACGAGTATCTAAACTAACGTTCTCCGTACCTATGGCAAATCATATTTGAAGCGTGACATTTTTTTTTTTTTTTTTGCTCAGTTCGTTTGTGTGGTGTTGTTCTGTACAAAGCTTCATCTTTAAGCCGCTATCAATGAATGCACTTAATGCACTTGTATGTGTTCTCTGTGTCTCTCTAAAGATATCGGCAGAACCGGGGGGAGGAACAGCAAAAAAAAATAAAAAAAAATCGACGTCAATGCACTTTATCGACATATGGCATTGTGGAAGCACATCAAGTTGCACTTGTGTTTCGCTTAAGCGATAATTGTACCCAGTACACATGCATAACGAAACGGTAAAACAATCGCAATGCTGTGGCGCGTTATGAGACTTGTTAGTCATCCATAGTAGAGTAGACATTTAAAAAAAAAAAAAAAAAGAACTGGAATAACCAATAAAAGAAATGTTATTTTGCTATTTTCTTTTATTCGTGCTCTATTGAATTATAATTAAACCGTTTGAATTCGATTTGTTGTGAATACATTAATAAGATTATGTTTTATTTCTTTTTCATTCCAGGTGAGTTGATTGGGAATTTATATGCGCTTTAGATATGTAAGTATATACGGTAACCCCAAAGATACATAAGTTTAATAGTTTCAGGCGCAAGCCTTACGATTTTTTTTATTATATTCATCTCTATTTGGTAATTCTTCATACACACATACGTAGGGACTAACAGAGTTCGCCTAGTTTATTGAATAATAAAACACAAAAATAATTTGAACTTTAGATATTTAATCTTCATCTTTTTTTAATTTCTCCACATAATTCCCATTTATTTCAATGCATTTCTTCAGCCGATAGATCCATCTTCCAAAAGAGCTTTCAAAATCCTCTTTTTGGAGCTTTTCGATTTCGAAATTGACTGCATTAATTATGTCCTCATTAGATGGGCAGATTTTTCCCCTCAAACCTTTTTTTATTTTCGGAAACAGCCAAAAGTCACACGGCGCTAGATCCGGAGAATAAGGTGCGCAAGCGCATTGTCGTGGTGCAAAAAGTAGCGGGGCAGTTCTTCTTTTTGTCGGTGTCCTAGTAAATTTTGGAAAACTTGTAGTTTCAGTATACCAATTAGCAGTGACTGTCTGACCAGATTTAAGCGGGATGACGGCGACCATTTACGCCCTGGTGAAGTACATCGACATCATAACCTTTGTCGCTGACTTTTGTTGTTTGGCCTTTACTGGAGGTTTTGTACCTTCTGGGCTCCATACCATGGACTGCTGTTTCGTTTCCGGGTTGTACTTGTAAAACCAAGATTCATCACCTGTAACGATCTTATTGAAGCAGCTTGACTGACTCTCCATTTTCAAACTTATCCAGGAAATATTTTTTTTGCTCTCCATTCAAAATTTTTGGAACCCATCGAGCTGTCTTCTTCGTATATTTCAGGTGTTAATTTAAAATTCGTGACACAGCCATGGCATTCAAACCCAGTTCATCCGCTATCATCTCCTGTGTTATCCTGGCATCTTCGTCAATTTTAACCTTCACCAGAGCCACATTTGTATAGTCGATCGAGAATTTGGGCCGACCTTCACGAGATTCGTCCTCCACAGAAAAATGGCCAGTCTGTAATCTTCGAAACCACTTTGAAATAGTAACAAGAGATGGTGCATTTATTCCGTATGCATTTTGGCATTCGTGCAGAATTTTGACTGGCGTGAGTTGACGTCGAAATCCGAAGAGAATGGCAAAACGAATTTCTTCCTGTGTTGGCGGTGGAACTTCAACCGAGCTTACGTCACTAATTTTTCTCTTTCTCGTCTCCATTTTTATTGTTCTGAAATTTGGAAATAAATATTGTTAGATTATAAGCTACAGAAATGAATCTATTTTTTTTCTTTCAAAAACTACTAAATTGACACCAACTAAGCGAACTTTTGTTAGTCGCTACGCACATTTTCAATGGCGTTAGCGTATTTTTCATGAAGGTCGCCGGGGTACGGTGCTCTTCATCCTTCTCGATTCTCCGCCACTGTCTCCATTCATCAGGACACCCTAGACGGCTCCAGGAGAGATGCCGGACAACCATAATTACCAGCCCACTGCACGCAAGACCCATTGCATTCCTTCTTTATCTAAAGCATTGAGCATTTCTGGCCTGATTTTATCTACACCAAAAGATTTGTCAACCTTTACCGATGTAATCGCCAAAATTACTTCCTCCACCGTGGGACTATTTACCGCCCTACTCTGGACTATCTGCATAAGATGTCTCCTTCATTGGGAAGAATTGCACTGTTTTTGTATCACGATATCCAACTTTCTTCCTTTAAGTCGGTGGATTGTTTGCCAAAGCATCTTATTTGCAGATCTATGGCCACGTTTCAACTTCTCGCTAAAGATTGCTCTTTTACTGTTTTCACAGCTAATTTGCAAGTTCTTCGCGCCTCAGTGCACCGATTTCGAGAAATTTAGTCGACCAAATGAATCTGCACCTTGAATGCACTCCTCTCTCATGGCTTCTTGAACGCCAGGCGTTTTAAATTAAACAGTTCTGTTTCACTCCACAAACATATCCCACAGAGGCAATGACCACTGTAGAGAACAGTTGTCATTCTTTCTCTACATTTAATGGAACAGTTGGAATCCGTTCAAACCTATCAGATACTTACTGTCCGCGCAAACTCTCTAGTATCTCGTCGTCCCCCATGTCATAACATCTACACCCACGTGAGCATTGAAGTTACACATACACATACACAGGACAAACGAACCCATATCCGTAGCCTTTTCAGGGGCAGCATCTACTTCATCAAAGAAAGTTGCATAACACGACTTAAAGTTCAGTACATATACCTGTACCAAACCCAGTGTCGACCTTTCAAGTTTGAGCTTTAAGATCGTAACTCTCCATTCCAATGGTATCCACTCAAATATTACGTCTGTTAACCTAGGACTTGTGGACATCCCCACTTCCGCTTGAGAGTGGGACTCTGGACAGAAAGAGCTTCCACCCACCTGAAAGGTCAACAGTTTAAGAACCTCAATTCTTTGAAGCTCCTTTCCTATGAGCGATGAGACGTTCCATGTGCCTATCCTAAGTCGATGCCGTTTTCGAAATACAGAGAATTCATCTGTGCCCCTGCCGGTGCATAGCGCATTCACCCCTTGATCATCCTCGTTTGCGGTATTATTGACAGGAAGCTCGTAGCTATTTTGGATTGTACCTGGCCGGCTGTCGAGCGGGACAGGTCGACTACCAGATGCTCGTATGCTGATATACTTCGAGCTTGGCTCCAAAGGATGCCCTGATTTACCAAGTTTGGCAATATCCGAGGCTAGTTTTCGTCTTGTCATCGTCTTGGCTTCGTTAGTCGTGACTGGATTGTATGAATGGGACCAACTATTTAAATTACCACATCCGCATATCCCAGTCAGGTTGCCCGCCCTCCAACAAGAAGAGGTCAGCTACCAGTGGGGGATGTTTTAGTTATTTTAAACGAAAGTGGAAAATTTTGGTCTTTTCCCAAAAATTGTTTATCCGGTCGAAACACTAATCAAACATTCGCGATTTTATAGGAAGGTAAATATTTTAGAAGAACAATTACCCAAAATGGTGTGGTTTTACACAAGTTATTGTGAACGAAATTGGATTATTGAGATAATTAACGGTATTTTCAGAATTATAGTCACTGGTTTCCGATTCGCACATGTAGAGCGAATGGACACCAACGCTCCGCCCCGCCGAGTCTTCGAATCTCACCCGGAGGGACGACGCAGTAGAGGGCCTCTTCGCCGTAGGTGGCGCGCACAAATTCAAAGGGACCTCGATCAACTTGGAGTGCGCAAATGGAGGCAATTAGCTAAAGAGCGAGCTAAATGGAGAGGCTTGTTGATTAAAGCTTAGATTCACCACGATTTGTAGCGCCAATTAAGTAAGAAGTAAGGAAGTTTCCGATTCAGAAGGCAACTATTTTGCAAAAGGAATCAGTTTTACACAAGTTATTGTGAACAACAGCGGTATATGGCGAACATTTTTACAAGATAAACCGTATATTTGGAACCTCTCATTCGATTCAAATCAAAAGTTCTTGATTCCAAGGACAGTAAATATTTTCCTGACGAAATTGTACCAATCGGTACAGATTCGTGAACGAAAGAGTAATAATTCAAAAAGTTTATACAAAATTAACAGTATTTTTAAAACAGTTTATTCAATTGAAACCAAAAGTGCTCATTGCCAGTTCCAAGAGGAAGATAAACATTCTACAGATATACAAATCTGTACAGTTTTGCACAATTTATGGTGAACAGAATAAAAATAATTTCGACAATTTTTATTACACAATTAACAGTACATTCGAAACCGTTAATCTGATTGTAAAATGGGGAACACTTATTCCCGATTCCAAGTTAATAGAAACACTGTAAAATGAATCACCTAAATCGGTAAAGTTTTGCACAGCAAGAAAAATCACTCCTGCGATCAATTTCGTACGAAATCAAAATCGGAAACCGAACTTAAAAAAATAACCAGTTGAATTGCTGAATTCGAACGAAATGGAAAACCTTACAAAAGCGATTTTGAAAACAGCTGTTGTCGGCTGTCAAACGCATTTTTTTTGCTCAAAATATTGTGAAAAAGTATTTTCAAATGGATTTAGCCACTACAATTGGCTTAATTATTGTTGAAGAACAAGAAGAAGAGGAAAATAAAAGACGTGTCGATCTATCTTCGACTCAACGATACAGAAGAACGTTGAGGAATAATTAAAATCCTTTAAATTTACAACAAGATTTGTAAGCAAACTCCGGTTTCCGTTTCAGAACTTGGATAAAACAAATATTTACTTTCAGCTTTCCGGACTTAACAAAAATTAAAGACAGTGCACGCCATACAAAAAAAAAAAAATGTATCGGGGGTCCTTTAAAATGACCCTAAGCCGTTCAGAAGATTTTTGCTCTCAAAAGTTCGTTCTCAAGCTTTGATGTATTTTTTGTTGTTTTTTCTTATTGAATACCCTTTCGCAATATAATAGAAGGGAGGGAAAAGATAAACAGAAACTTTCCTATATGGACATCAGAACACTGCCCGAAGGATGGTATCTTGTATTTCCTGCTGAAGAGTACCAATTCTGTTTTATCTTGGGGGTGGCAATAGTGTAGTGGTAACATCGTCAATTGCCACGCTAATGGTTCATGGTTCAAATCTCATGAAATATATAAAGTCAGTCCGATCATTTGCAAAAGCTTCTGTGAACACTACTGCGAAGGCATAACACTGGTTGTAACTTGGTCATGTAGCTGGAAAAATTGTTCGCTCTGTTGATGTTGATTTGCCGTTGACATCGATTATCGGGAAAAAAGTACTGCGAATCAGAAGCAATGACAATAATAACAAAAATCTCCCCAGTTATCTGGACGCCACCCCCGGAGAATAGCTGAAGCATAAACAACTGAGCTTCAAGAACTTCTACACCAAAATCTTTCTCTCTCTCTCTCTATCCATTCTTTCCAACGCCCGCACTGTGTGTAAACATTTTAAAGGTATTCATAACCCTTTGAGTGCGCGCAAATTATAAAAAAAAAAAAAAAAAATCTGGGTTGACACTTAGCCCATTTTCCGAGGCAGTTAAGAGCTGATTCCATCATTTCACTTATTAGGTGCGTTTTGGTGTGAATTATGCGAAGCAAAGTGAAAGCTTCTCAACAAAACGATCCCCAGTCAATCTGGTTTAAAACTTTTTTTTTATTATTTGATGGTGATTGAATTGAAATTGAGTTGAAAAGTATAAAAAAGTTGTCCTTACAATTGTGAAATACTACTGAATCATGCAACTTGAATCAAATTGAATGAAAATGCTCTTTTCAGCATCCTCTGAAATTGAGTAGCGCAAACTAAACATCCTAACTCAGTTTTGACTGCAGGAAAAAGCATAAGTGGTTGCCAGTAATTTTTTGTTGTTGTACTCTCTGCTAAATCTTACTTCACTGAGAAGCGACGTCTCGCCAAAACACGCCTAATATCGTTGGCGTATGCCAGCAGTTGTATGGACTTTTGATAGATTTTACCTCTGATGTGGGCGTGCGAGTTCAGCACAATCCGTTCAAGTACAATATTAAAGAAGTCACATGACAGCTCGTCACCTTGTCTAAAACCTTTTTTGACATCAAAGGTCTCGGTGAGGTCATTACCGATCTTGATGGAGCATTGAGAGTTCTCCATCGTCATCCTGCACCGACGGACAAGTTTGGCAGGGATGTTAAAACTAGACATGGCTCTATATAGCTCTTCTTTATAGATACTGTCATAGGTGGCCTTGAAATCGACAAAGAGATGATGAGTATCGATTTTGACTTCTTGGGTTTTCTCTAGGATCTGTCTAAGTATGAAGATTTGATCGATGGTGGACTTTCCTGGCTTGAAACCGCACTGATAGGGGCCAATCAGACTGTTGATAAAAGGTTTCAGGCGTTCACACAATATCGCAGAAAAGATCTTGTATGCGATGTTGAGGAGACTGATGTCTCTATAATTGGCGCAGTTGAAAGGGGTCTCCTTTCTTGTGTGTCGGGCAACGATGCTGAGATTCCATTCATTAGGCATACATTCATTTGACCAAATGTTGATATGTACTTTATTGCTATTCTAACCATGTGTAGGCAATGCATTGAAGAAACGTTTTGCGATTGACATCCGGTTAGAATTGTGAGTCACTGTACATACCCGCTGCAAATGTGCTGTTGGAAATGCTGACAAACCCGATGCATCGACGTTATTGGGTGAAAATATCTCATAAATCTGTCAATCACATGTTGAGACTTACCAGACAAATTCCCTATTTTACTGCATATCCTTCCAACAATTGTTAACACATTATTGTACAAAGGTTGTCGTAAATGCCTGTACATAAGGTTTGGCAGCCATGAAATAGTGCTGGCGTGTCCACTTAGAAACTGTTAATTGTTTTCCTTGAAATTCCCCTTAACCAAACCACTCTTCCTGAATCTGCAAATCCAACTTACACCACTTGTTTCAATCTACAACTTTGTCGGTGGCTGAATTAAATAACCATACCTTCAAAAAAAGTGACCGTCTGGGCTCGTCCGTCGCTTGTACATGTGGTCTCAAAACTTATACCTGCAAATTAGCCGCATTATTCTTGGAAAGAAAAAAAAAAATACATCTCGCCTTGATGTATATAAACCCATACATAGCACTTTATACGTTCCTTGATTGTTTCATCGTCGTCATCGTCATCATCATACCTGCTGAATGAAAAAAAAAAAAAAAGAAGTACCTAATTCTCCAGAAGAACTGACACACCATCACATACCGCCGCATGCCTCAAGCAACACGACACAACAACCCGAACACAACACCACATCAACATTAACAGCAACACTAAAATAAGTGAATACACAAAAACAATCCCATATTAAATAAATAAATAAATAAGTTACCTTATATTTACCCTCGTGTCTTTCTTTGTATGCCTGGCTGGCTCTCTTGTACTTACCTATCGGGGCTATCTGCTGGCTGCCTACCTGGCCATCATCGTCGTTGTTCTTCCTTTATAGCCATAGCCCCTACCTCTACTACCTGTCGGCTGACGACGCTGTGCTGCCTGTAGTGGTCGTCGTCGCCACTAAAACATTTTTTTTTTCGTCATCACTACCATCATCATCATCACAGCCATCATCATCATCAGTGGCGTTGTTGTCGTTACGTTGCGCCTCGGCTTTGGTCTGTTGCTTCACCTTTTTTCTTTCGTTTTCTGTTACTGTTCGACGGCCGCCACCGCATTTACTCCAAGCTCAGCACTTTAAGTTTGGTGTTTCGTCAATTTGTTTTAATATCGCGCTTTATTGCTGTCGTCGCCGTGTGAGAATAGTCCACCTTCTCTGTCATCCTCCTTCTTCTATGCTTTTACCGATTTTTACAAACAAGAAAAAAAGTGCTAAAAATGAGAAAAATTGTTCTCTTTTCCTTTTATTCGCGTATTTTATTGTAATCTTCCCTTCTGTGGTGCCTTCCGTATTTTATATGTGTGGTGCCCCTCTGTTTTGTAACAGTCTCTGTTTTATGTTGTAACTTAACGAGGATTATCATTAAAATACAATAAATAATACAAAAAGTCAGAAAACAAGTGAATATAATAAAAATAAAATATAAACGGAAGGAAGTGAGAAAGAAAAGACGTCGTTTATATTGTCTGAAGTCTGACATTGAAATTTGTTGTGCGTTTGTTTTGTGTCTGGTCTTTCGCAATTTTTTGCATTTCTTTCCTTCCTTTGTTTACTAGGATAATATAACAGATTGTTTCATTCCACTAATCAAAGGATTCGAATTTATTTTTGGATTATCTACAACCTGCAACACGTGTTGAAAGATACAATTTTTAGGTGAGATATCTATTTTATTTATTTATCTTATTCTTGGCTCTAGTAAAGCTTATATGAAATAGCCTTATACGATATTTTGTATGTATCCAATCAAACTCTTACTGTACATTTTTTCTCAATTATTTTCCAAATATTGAACAGAAATTATGATTTAATTCCTTGTGTCGATGTGGATACATGCGGGCAAACCGGTTTCTTATTCCTTTCATACTCAACGTTAAGTGGCCTCCAGAAAATGGAAAACCTTCTTTCTTTTTTTTTGGTCGATTATACATACCTGTTGGTATACATAGAGGACACGATTTAGTTTTGAATACAAAAAAAAATAAGAAAACCTTTTTGAAGATTTTTCGAGAGTACTTAGCTGGGCAACCTGGTTTTGCGTGGTTTATTTTTCGAAAGAAGAGAATATTCTGATCTAGAAGATGGTATCAACGTTCAGGGGCTTTAAACTCAACAGAAATTTATTTAGTTAGACAAATCTGAATAATGTTCGTATAACCGAAAACAAATCAATGACTCAAAAATCCTTGATCATCCTCTCCATGTTGACTTCAATGATTCACACAAAGGAATTTCTTTATTTAAATAAAATGTATAGTCATGTGATACACCTACAGATACATTTGTGTGTGTTTTGTTGTTGGTAAAACTGCAACACCTGGAACCCACATGAAACAACTTGTGCAGGTTATATAGATATGATCTGGCAAGAACTGGCAATAAGATTGAAATTCAGGTAGTAGGAAATCAAATTTAATTTTTTTCTCATAAATTTAAGAAACCTACGGTTTGTTTTTGAGGCATTTGATTTTCTAATAATAAAAAAAAAATCGCACTTAAAATATCGCTTATAATCAAAGTATGTACACGTTTCATCATAATTCAAGCAATGTGTAGATACATACGAGTACAGTGGTGGTCAAAATAGTAAGAGTGGAATACTTTATTTGCTTACGTTAAACATTTATTTTAGGAATGGAAAAAATCACCCGAACTTGTCAAAACATTCATAAGAAACACTTAAGGGGGGAAGATCCATTTACAACTTTCAAAAATGTAATGTTAGTCAAACATGTGTAGAATATCGTCGTAAAACTTCAGAACGAAATTCACATTCTTTCTGAAGTTATAGCCTGTGAACGCTACTGACTTCTGCTCATTTATTCATAGATTTTTTTAGTCTAGAAACTTTAAACGCGTTTTTTGCAAAATCACTTTTTCGTGAACCTCCTACAAGATAACTCGAAAGTTCCTTCATTTAATGAAAAATCGAAAAAAAATTCGTACAATTTTTCGAATTTTCAATTTTCTTTGAATTTTTTCAGATTTCCGTAGAGAGTATGGGTCTTAGTCTTTTCAGCGGGGAACAGCAACCGTTAACTACCCGAGTATAAAATGGAAAACGAATAACATAAAAGCTTTTCCAACCACTGCACCAAAGAAAGGTTCCTGCCTGGTACATATTACAATGGATCGGAGAGTCTGAAAAAAATGGCTCTTCGAAATCTAAATTTTCTTAGATCTGACGTTTCAGATCAACGGAACAGAGACTAGGTTGTATGGCGTGGAACCACCCAGGTGGCAACCGTCTCTACATTAAAAGTATATGTAAAAAAATATATGTTTTTTTTTTTTTTTTTTTAATAACACAAAAATTAGGGGGTGGCAATAGTGTAGTGGTAACGTCGTCAATTGCCACGCTAATGGTTCATGGTTCAAATCCTGATGTCAGCAAGCATTTACTTATTTCTCGTGAAATATATAAAGTCAGCCCGATCATTTGCGAAAGCTTGTGTGAACACTACTGCGAAGGCATAACACTGGAAGTAGCTTGTTCGCTCTGTTGATGATAATTTTCCTAGACATCGGTTATCGGGGGAAAAAATACTGTGAATCAGAAACAAAGACAAAAAAAAAAAAAAATAACAAAAATTTCCCTAGTTATCTGGACGCCACCCCCGGAGTTTCTTTGAAGTATAAACAACTGAGCTTCAAACCACTACACCAAACCTTTCTCTCTCTCTATCCTTTCCAACGCCCACACTGTTTGTAAACATATTAAAGGTATAATAACCCCTTGAGTGGGCGCAAATTATAAAAAAAAGAAAATAACACGAAAATTTGCTTGAAAATTGATTCGGACATAAGGCCACTGAGGCTGTACTTGCCTCTGTCAGTCCAGTTTTGGGTCACTTTTTCGAGCAATGGTAGCCATACATCACGAATAACACGAACAATGTTGACTTTTAAGGCGCCAGTTGTCGCTGGTTTCAGCATACAGCAGTGACTTTAACCAAGCCCCACAGAAAATAATCGACAAATGCCAAATCGCATGATCTGGGAGGACAATTGGCAGGTCAATTTCTCGAAATAAATCGCCAAATTTACATTTTAATAAGTCAATGGTTTCGGTCGCCGTAAGGCGCGTAGCGCTATCTTGTTGAAACTACATCTTGTCCGGATTAATAACGTCTATAAATTTCGCGAGTCGACTACCGATTTCCAAAGTAGACTGGGATACTTTGATAGCGTTGTTCAAGCGTGAGTCTATTCATGATGATTTGTCAGACTACTGAGCATAAATGTGAAAAATAGCGGCCAGAATGACAGCTTGGTTTGACAGTTATCCCTATAGTAAGTTCTATCTAAGCGCAAAAAAAAAAAAAAAAAACACCCATTACTTTGTTTATTGACCCTTATTTTTTTAAACAGCTTCGCATCTTCTGGACATTGGGTTAGATATTGACACGTCTTAAGTGGTATAGGATATCAAGCTGAATCAATGAGCAGATTTTTATATGTTGTTTTTGTAATCGAAACTTTGCTCACAAACTTTTTCGACAGAATCCCAATCGGATTTAAATTTGGGTTGAACATATTTCCGTCAAACCATCTTTGTAGCACATTAGCGGTGTGTTTGGGGTCGTAGTCCTGTAGTGGAATCCTCTAAGGTGATAGTTAATAGTCAAAGTTGATGATCACACTTTGTTAGCTCGCCGTAAAACGATCACAAAGAGTTGTTTTAAACTTGGTAGCACAGTTTTTTGAAATGTCATTTTCTTGTCAGTGCTTTCGCGGATCTCAACTGTTTGTACCAATTTGTTCTGATTTGTGTGCACACAAAAAATTTTAACAAAATAGATCTAACTTAAAACATGTTGCAAAATAATTAATAGACACATTTTAGACAAATTTAAAGAACCATATAGATCATTGTAGGCCTTCCGCACTATCAATGAAAAAGCAATATGCGATTCTATCTAATTTTATATAAAACCACCCGAATATGGCGACGTATTACAATTGTTTTTAACATTAATAAGAGAATGGGAGACTATTGCGATAGCACTTTGACCCATTGGTGCAGCCCACCAACTGACCTTTGGTAACGTCCACCACCAAGTAAATTTAGTGTTGCAGCCAGTTGAAGAATTGGTGGTATATGTGAAGCCCGTGTTTCACTTGGTATGCCCAACAATCACAACCTTTGTCAATCGAACATTTTTTTTAAATCTAAATAAAACCAACAAAAAGAATATGCATTTTTTGATACTTACTCGTATAATGGATTCGGAAGTTCCAAAATATTTGAGTTATTTCTCAAATTGGCTTCTTCATCTTGCACTTGCGTTATAAAATAATTTAAGAGATGTAAACATTTTCGTAGCACGTTGCAAATAGCATTTCTTCACTAATAAATAGTAAAAAAGAAAATTACTCCATATGGAAGTGACACCTAAATAGCTGTCACACAAAAACTATCGCAAAAATGTGATGATCACGCTGATGGTTACCTTAGAGAGAGCAAAAGGGATGATTGTGATCTTCAACAATCAACTATCACCTTAGGGGATTCCACTCCTGCTGGAAGATCCAGAATGTTGGAACATTATACATTATTCAATCAGGGTTATCGTGAATAAATTTTCCCTCGGACAAAAATTAGGTATAAGGAGGAAATAATTCTGCGTAAAAGAAACAAGTATCATCATTGACAATTCAGGAGAACTTTTAATGCAATCGCGATATTTAATTTTTCCCCGATGCATTTTTCCGTATTTTTGAAGGTATATTAGGTATATTTGTTCCGGGGAAAAATTCCAAGGGAAAACTTATTCGCAATAACCCTGAAAATATTGGACCAACTCCAATGTAAAGAAAACAATTCTAAATTTTGATTTTGCATGGTGTTTTACCATCTTAATTGTGTTCCTAGGATTGAGTTCTTGGGTGTTGTTCCTTCTAACATAAAACCTACCATCGGACCCGAACAAGTTTATTTTCGTCTCATCACAATGGGTCATCCGCGTGCTTCTATAATACTTAGATACTCCCGGAAGCATCCGTGCCCGATAGAAATTGTGTTAGGTAGTAGTTTACCTCCCCGTAGTAGTTTTCTGCTAATCCATTCATCAACTTCGGGGATTAATTTGTATGTCCATCGCCCTTTGGTTGTGATGTTCCACCTATGTTGCCATTCTGCATTTATAGCTTCTACAGTTATTGTTCTGTCATCGTGCTCGTTTTCTTGTAGTGCCGCAGTCTTCTTCGCGTCTAGGTCGATCGGCCTGATATTACACGTATTACATACGCTGACACAATTTTAAAAGCATACAATTTACCGGTAAAGATGCTATTTTATACGTCGAGTTCATCGTTCTAATGTATGACTTACGGTGCGTCGCTGTTGCCCATATTGGGGCCGCATACTGGAGTATTGACTTACTCACGGTCGTTAGGAGATTTTTGATTGGCTGCCTTGGTCCACAAATGTTTGGCACTAGTCTTCATAGAGCCACTACTGCCCGGCTTTCCCGCCTGCGTACGTTAGCTGATCCCTGAAGCTGAGTCTGTGCTCCATCAACACTCCCAGGTATTTGATGTATGGCTTCGATTTGATGATTTGCTCACCGATCTATTTGGTAAGGTGCTCCACTTTTTTACGGTTGTTTATGAGAACGGCTTCGATTTTGTGGTCCGCTAGTTCTAAGCCTGATGTACTCGTATGTAGCCATAGCTTCACGTTTGTGATTGTTTTATTGTAGTTTTGCATAACTTCCTCTAATGTTTTCGCCACTAATACTATAAAATTGCAATATCGTCGGCATAACCGATTATGTCTACTCCATGCGGCCTTTGTGTTCTTAGAATGCCATCGTACATTATGTTCCATAGAATTGGTCCCAGGATCGACCCTTGTGGAACTCCTCCCGTGATCTTGTACCTCTTTGGTCCCTCTTCTGTGTCATAGTAAAGGGTTGTGTCTTCGAAATAGTTCACAATTATCCGCAGTAGGTAGTTTGGTACCCGCAGGTCGCTCAATGCTTTTAGTATACAGCTCGAGTCGGCTGAATTGAACGCGTTCTTAACGTTAAGTGTCACGACAGTACAGTACTGTTTTGTTCCTCCGAGCCTTCGTTCTCCCGCAATTGCCTCACGTGCTATATCGCACACAGCTTGTATTGCATGGTTGGTGCTTCGTTTCTTTCGAAATCCAAACTGTCGGTTACAAAGCCCCGAGTTTCCTTGCGTGTATTATATTGTTTGAATAATTTTCTCGAGCACTGTCCCCAGCGTATCTAGCATACACAACGGCCTGCAGGACGATGATTTCTCAGGTGGTTTGTCGCCCTTTAGTACGAGGACTAGTCGTTGCCGTTTCCACTGAGACGGGAATCGACAGATTACTAAAACTAAACAGGGAGCATGTAGAAAAATACTGAAAATACGAGGACTTGTGCTTTCCGAAAGGCTGTGAGCTACATTATGAGTAGGTTTATTTTTTTTTTGGTGGTGGAAGCGATTGATTTCATTAACATCATCTGGTTATCACATTTTTTCTTATGCGCTGATTACAATGTGATCAATTTATTTGCATGTGTTCTGATCATGAGATCGACATACTGCTTTGGGTATCTGAAGTGACTAAATCAAATACTCCTAACTATGATGTTTTCGGCACTACACCCGACAATATGTATTTTCACTAACATCTATAGAAATAAGAGTTTAAAACAGTTTAATGGACTTTCACGTCTTTTGTTTGACTATTCCATTGAACCTTTTCAGTTGTAATGGTGCTGCCAAACAAACTACACATATCCCAAAAAACAAACCTGAGTTTGAGATTTAAAACATTTTTTTTGCTTCCTCGTAAATCGCATGTTTCTAATACCTTCCGAACTTAAATTTAAATCATATCACCGTATCGAACCGGAAAATAAATACTCCGTAACGGTTCCACATCGGTTGTTATCATCCCAACCCCGTATGCTATGAAGCAACAATCTGCTACCTACCAGTGGTGCCTAGAGAAGACTAGAAAAAAAACTGAAATAAAAACGCCGGTGCGCGTTTATTAGCACTCTTCTTCTATATCTGTCTATCTACCTATCTATCTTCAATCTAATGCCAATGGCCAGTACATTTTGTATTGTTATTGAAGTAGCCACACCACCACAGCATATAGTACACGTTTAAACCATGACGATTCAGGCAATTAATATGTATAGAGAATGCTGGTTGTTGTGTGATCTCGACCAATTACAAAATCACATCACGAAAATCAATTGCGATATCGAGAAACTCTGAATAGATACTCGTACATATACCATAGGTGTGTAGTATCCACATATATGTGCTGTGCTGCTTAAATAAATTCGCTTCTATCATCATTCTGGCAGATCGACTTGCAAGAAGTAAAAGAGAGCCTCATAGGAGGTGGTATGTTGTCTCCTCTTTGCCTTTTTTTTTGCGAAATACGTATCTGTGAAGTTGGTTACTGCTTTGCGATGATGATGCGCGATTTCAATCGACAGAACCGCACTAAAAATTTCCATTACCTAAGCTTATTATACATGAGCTATGCGCTAATTTGCATTTAGCTGGAGTTTTCCGCACACAGTTATATGTAGTAATCCCCCCCTCCCCCCGTCCCAACAGATGGTAGAGTGGTAATATTTGCTGATGGTATCGGTTTGCGATTGAGAAATTGTGACAGAAAGGTGTCAATGTTTATGTATTTAGCGGGTGCTCGAATAGTTCTGACAAACCTTGTTAGGGTCCACACTAAATTTAATTAGGATATCAAAGATTTCATTCACGCCATCATTCATTTATAGTCCAACGATCTATCCGTTGATCTATTTAGCATTTGAGAATGAGGCAAATAAGATATAAAAAAGCCATAACAAGAACGATTTAAATGCATCCGTTTATTTATTCTTTTTTGATTGTGTTCGTTGTCCTCTGTACATTGACCATAGATGGCAGCTTTATCATTCGTTCGTGGAAATGAATACTTTTACGGCGCCAAAAGTACGTGTTTTGGATACGCACTTCATAAGAATTCCAAACTTAAAAATATCGCTCACTCTGCTGCCCCTGCTATAAAAATTCGTTTATGGAGTTATTCAACTTTGCCACGTGGGTACATAATTTAAAGGTTTTATTTTTAAATTCAATTTTAAATTCAATTAATAAAATACCATAACCGATAGGCTTTTGGGTGGCCTAAGCCATTGTATGTATGGTTTTGGATTATCAAGCGACGAATAGTCAACCAAAAATGTCTATGCTTAGCCTTATTAGTTAATAAGCCACACATCATTTCGTTTCGTTTTTAGTGCGCTGACCAGCAAGGAAAAACTTGACTAAACCTAGCTGATCTATTTCATAAAATTAGTTGTACATAATTATTTTTTGTGTCTAAATATTTGTACCAATAAAGACATAGGTAATACAGTGGTAGACATTTGTATGAGCGCACTACTATATTTATTTGAATATATTTTTAAACGCAAACTTTTTAATCACTTAAAAAAGAGAAATGTTGTTGTTATTTGTTAGTTATAGTTTTATTTCATTTAAGATAAGATATAAATTATTTCATTTGGTGTTTTTGTTTAAATAAATATTAAATATGGTTAGCCATTCGTTTAAGTATAAACGCGACGTTATTGTAGAAAACTAATAAAGAAATTCATATTTTTGACAATTTATAAACGTTTAAGGCCGAACTATAATAGTAGAATGAGTGCGTACGTCGACGTACGTAACTGTGCGAACACAAGAAAATTGCATTGTACGATCATAATTGCATCTTGCGTAGATTCGTCAAGTTTACGTTCACTTTCGCTCACTTACGAAAAGAGCGAACCCACTGGCTCTTTCGTACGAAAATTTGATCTGTGACCTTAACAGCTATGTAAATTTAAAATTGGAAGTTCGTAAAGAACATTTTTTTTTCAATTTCACTAATTTCGCAAAGCAACACACAAATTGACAGGCAAAACGACTTGACTCTGACAATCGCTTTCGTTCACATACGCCTATTATGGTCAACTTGAGCAATTAACAGACTGAAGAAAACTTAACGTAGAATTTTGACTTTAGCTTCCGATTGCTTTCGATTATTATAGTTGAGCCTTTAGTATTTGCTCTAATTACTGAAACAAATTATTTTGACATTGAATCTATTTGGTTTTTGGGGCAATCACGACCAAGTTCAGATCAAGACGCACGGATGTCTACTTTTAATTCATTTACGTTAGCGAATTGGCGTCCATTTACATACCCTTTTCGAGTAGGAATATCGCAAGTAATTTCTGTAGGATTGCAAGCTGGGCTGTTATAGGCACAAATGTTTGCTTAGTTGGTCTAGAAACGTGAATAGATGCATTGTCCTGCTGGAAAATGGTATCCTCTTCAGCGCAGCCATCCAGATGAGTGATCAAAACGTCTCACAAAAGAAAGGTGTATGTACATCTAAGAGTTCATTCATCAATAGCCGAGTTTTGGTGAGAATTATGCAAAGCAAAGTGAAGCGAGACAGTCTGGTTTAAAACTTTTTTTGGTGATTGAATTGAAATTGAATTGAAAAGTATGAAAAAGTTGTGCTTAAATTTGTGAAATACTACTGAATCATTCAACTTGAATCAAATTGAATGAAAAAGCTCTTTTCAGCGCCCTCTGAAATTGAGTAGTGCAAACTTAACATCCCAACTCAGTTTTGACTAGAGAAAAAGCTAAAGTGGTTACCAGTAATTTTCTGTTGTTGTACTCCGTACTAAATCTTAATTCACTGAGAAGCCACGTCTCACCAAAACACGCCTAATATAAAGTAGATGATTCCATGTTGTAGGAATATACCCCCTACCATAACGCTTCCGCCTCCGAACTTGCGTTTTGATCTGACAATATGGTGCTTTCTCAAATGCTTTCTCATGCCAGCGGCAACTGTAATAGTCCGGGACATTTAAATTACATTTTTTTTTTCATCAGAAAAATTTACTATCTCGCACTCGGATATCCAAGACACATATTTTTTTTGTAAAGTCCAGTGTCTTTTTCCTTGTGAATGGTAGATAGACGTGGTTTTTCTTGAAGTTTTTGCCACTTTATGCTTGGCGAAGTGCTTAGAATACGTGAAATCTGACGCGGTGTCACAGGAAGGTTCAACTTGTCCTTAATTTCTTTTAAAGACATTCGGCCTTGGGTCGTTTCGTGGCAGATATAACCTTTTGACGCAAAGATCCTTTTTTTTTATTACCCCTTGATTTTACACCACATGTATTGCTTTTCTGGAAAAAATAGTCTGATTACCACTATCAGTGGCATACAACTATATTTTCGACACGGGCAAAGGGCCATCCAGCTTCATGAGAAATATCATTTTCCCTTTATTTAAAAAAGGAGATGCCAGCGATCCTTGTAACTACAGAGGCCTTCTTCCTTCCTAAACTCCATGATGAAAATATTTACGGGTATAATCCTGGAACGGTTGCCAGAGTGGGTTCAGTCAAATTATCTGCTTAGTCAGTTCCAAGCCGGGTTTAGGCTTTTAGCTTATCGGAGACTGAAATCAGGACAATACTAAACGGTGGAAGTTGGAGGGTTCTCTTTAGCTACTTAAAATCTGCTTTAAAATACAGTCAACAAATATTACATGAATACCATACCTAAGGCAGGAAAAAGCTCGCACGTGGAACCAAAAAAATCTCCGACTTATCAGTCTATCGTCCTTTCTACTTAAAACTTTAGAAAGGTTAATTGATCCACCACCTTTGGCAAAGTATTAGCCCAGCTTTGCTCTTGCCGTCCCAACATGCGTACTGCAAAGGCAAATCGGTTGAGACAGCCTTACATTAGCTTGTGCGCATCATTGAAAATTCCTTAAGCATTAAAGAATACACTATCCGTCTTCCAAATCATTGTAGCGTGTTCCAGGTGAAATTTTGGCGATTAAAGAAGTCTTATCATGGCTTAAGAAAAACGTGATATCTGCTAGAAATATCCGTATCTTTTCAGACAGACAAGCAGCAATCAAATCCTTGGAATCCACCTCTATAAATTCCTTAGTAGCTCTAGACTGCCGATCGTCTCTCGTGGAGATGGCTGTGCAGTTCAATATTCACCTGTGTTGGGTGCAGGGGCATAGGGACATTCCAGGGAATTGTAAGGTCGATGAACTCGCCAGAATAGGAACAACTGTACCCATCGTGCCGGACAAAGGCTCCTTAGGTGTACTAATCGCTAGTTGCAAACTCAAATTTAAGCGAGAGTACGAATCTTAGGTGGACAAGTGGACCCACATGTCTAGCGACAAAACAAATTTGGCCGAAGCTGGTTCTAAAACGTTCTAAGAATTTGATTTCTCAAATTCCGATTGCATATCAGCGCTATAATAGGTAGTATCACTGGACACTGTCTAATAGACGAGCATGCTGCAAGGCTAGGCGTTTTTGCGAACGACTTTTGTAGAAGCGGCATGGATGAAGAAGAGGAAGAAACTATTCCTCACCTTCTTTTTTTCTGCCCAGCTCTCTCCCGTAGAAGAAAGCTTCACCTAGGAGCCCCCTATTACAACGACATAGATGACCTGAAAAACATCGACATTAAGAGCCTCCTACGCTTCATAAGAAGCTAGGAGAAACTTTCTCCCATGATCCATGTCGTATCACAATGGACCTATTATTGGTCTAAGTGTGTTGGCGATTCTCAGCTGGCAGCCTCTTCATCCTTACCTAAAGAATACACTATGGTGGCTTTCCTTGACATTGAGGGAGCATTTAACAATGTCAAATCAAAGGCCCGACGCACTTGCAAATCAGAAAGTGGATAATTCGCCCGGAGTGTTGATCAATCAATTGCCTACGTGGCATGGATTTTTAACACATAGCTGAGCGGAGCATCGGCCAGAAGAATTGCCCGCTGCGGTACACTCCAAGGTGGAGTCTTGTCACCTTTTCTGTGGAACCTGGTAGTAAATGAGCTACTGGTGGACCTGTATACGTCAAGCTGACCCAGACACTCTCAAGGAAATCCTCCAATATGCTCTCCTTCGACTCACCAGATGGGCTTCCAAATGTGGACTAGGGGCTAATCCCCATAAAATGGAACTCGTTCTCTTCACGAGGAAATATAAAGTTACCCTCATAGACCCTCCTATGATAAATTGCACCAGTCTCAACTTCACTGATAACGCAAAATATCTGGGTCTTATTTTGGATAGGAAATTGAACTGGAAAGCCAATCTACTAGAAGGCGTCAGGAAAGCCAATCTAGCTCTCTATTCCTGTAAACAGACTACTCGTATAGGTAGGAGCTGAAACCTCAAATCACTCATTGGCTGTACGTGTCCGTTATCAGACCTATACTATTCTATGGCGTGATCGTATGGTGGCCAAAGATCTGCATGCATTTGCATCAGTGGTGCACTGAGAGCTACTGCCACCTCCGCGGCATTGGACATTGCTATCGCAGATCAGTCGGTGTTCTCACTAGACACTGTCTTATAGGCCAACACACCAAAAGACTTGGCCTCTTTTCCGGCTGACGGCAAGCGCTAATGCTTATTTTGCGATTATTTAATTATGTATAAGTAACAATTATCTAATGTTTAATAAAAATCACTTTTACTACTACTACTACTACCAGTCTGATAACAGTTTCAGACCGATTAATTCTGATAGCAATTTCCCTGTTGGAGTAACCTTGGTCGTTGATATAATGTTTTGTGGCATGTATCCAAGCTACCTAAAATGTCAAATTTGTTCAAAATCGTTCGAACCATTTTTGAGGAGAACAGACGTTACAGTCGAGGAAATTTACTCCATTGTTGCAGTTTCACTTCAAAAATATGTCAAATAACCATACCTAAATAAAATCTCGTCTCTTTTAAAATGTTTTTATTTTTGCTTTGCCGCCCGACACGACGTGCAAATTGTCACTAACTTATAAGCTGTAGGTTAAGTAGTAAGTCCATTCATCTGTGTGTATGCTTTACTGTACACATTTCCGTTGCACATTTCCTTAACCCATTTTCGTTACACATAAACGTGTGTCTATGCTATACACTGCCCTTCGCATTTTCGTTACACTCGCAAAAATTTACTTTATCGCTAAAAAAGTTCCCTTTTAAGAATTCAGCTGGTGCCACAAATTATCTAAACTACAGGCGTCCGTTGCTTCCTGATGCGTGTCACTGTTAGTTCAAATAAGGACGAGGTAATTAATTTCTTTTCTTATTCCTTCATCCCTTTACTCACGAACAAGTACTAAGATTCCATGCTTCAATACTCTAAAACACTTATTTAGATCAAATTCAAGCAGTGGTGTGCGCTGGGGCATGAGAGTAGAGAAAAGACTTTTGTTGAGCCATTAGTACGTGGAGCCTGGTTGAGGCCCAGGTTCATCCCGAAATGTAGAGTCACCTAAGTAAGTAAGTACGTAGAGCCTGAACCTTTCTACGGAATCGCAGATTGGAGAGGACAGACCGCTTATAACCGGGGGTTGATAAACACTAAGCGAGGAGCCATCCGTCCATTAAATAAAAACTAGTATCACGTGTGCTCGAAATTCGACCAAGAGGAATTTACCTACCTTTTCTTTTTTTCTGCACATCTATGGCACAGTACCTTTCGAATGATATAAGTTTCATCCCCCTCCTTTTATAATAAATACTAAAAAAACGTACGATGAGTTTCGTGTTCACGTATAATAATATATAAGATGAAAGGAACACCTCTAAACGCAGAGGGGAGGATATTTAAAAAAAAAACTTCTAAGCTTCGTTGTCGTAATTTCTGAATAAGATATCGATTTGAGGAGATGAACACTACTCAGTATATTGAAATCCGAATCTGTTCGTTAATGCATGTATGAAGCACATACTTATGTAGTATGCGAGTGTGTACCCGTTTGTGACACCAGGAGGCAGATCTTCTGAAACGACATCATTCGTCCCTTGATCTAAAAAAAAGTACATTTATATAATATATCAGAAAGCTTAAACTTTTCCTGGATTAAAGCAGCCTTTTTAGCGCAAAAGATCTTACAGGTCACAGCAGTGCCTTCTCTTTTGAGTACAGTGTCAAATTCATAATAAGAAATTAAACAATAAGCCAATAGATCAGGAAAGACTGACTGAGAACTGTGATGGATACACAACTTACTTCATTTCAGTTTAGAACTTTTGTTCACCAGAAAACCAACATAAACTCAATTTTCTCTCACTTTTGATGATAATTATCTGAAAACCACCAAAGTTCAGTCACTCAACTTGAAACGAATCTAAAAATAGAGCCCCAATTTACCAGTTTTTTATTATATGAAAGTAGATTTCTGTTTGAAATGGAAACATGACAATCGTTTGGTAATAGTCGTGTGCAACATGATCGAACAAAAGGCGAAGAAGGTAATAATCCATCAATTATGCTTACCTTTCTACAAAACGATGCCGAGTTTATTTATAGATTAATAGAAAAATCTCATGAACTGTTAACCAGCTGTTAGACATTTGAGTTCTTAAATAAATTAAATGAAATAGATATTTTTCTTTGAGATATAACTAGCCTATTCTTCTCTATTTGCTCTCTAATCGTTTAACCTTGAACTTCTCTTCGTTTCAGAGTGTTAATGACTTCAAATTAAAAAAAAAAAAAAAAAAAAAGAATAAGTTTTGGGGGTATAATAAGAATAATCACAGATACTTGGCTTCGCAGGTTTTGAGAAATTAATGATCTCCATGCCTATCGGCCATAGTCATGCATTTTGTGTTAATTGATTTAGAAAATTTTGAATCATTATTTTTTAAACCAGAAAGGTTTGGTGTTATTTTTTCTCTCCTTATTTATACACTTAATCCGCTCACCTAAAACACCTATAAATACTGAGATACACACGCGAAAAAAAAAATTTCAAACACACACAGATACACGTGTACCGGTGTTTAAAATGACTTTCGGTTTTCATTTCGACAGGTACCTACCTAGCAGCGGTGAAATAAATCCTCTTTAGTCGTTTTGGTCGTTTTTTTTGTCTGTTAAGCTTCTATGTTCTCCTTTTTCACAACGTAATCGTTGGAAATCTGTTTTCCCAAAAATAAAAATGAAAGAGTTTCGTTCGTGTTTCCGCTATAAGTACACATACGAACATCCATTTGAATGGCTTATTTGTATTGTATGTGTCCTGTTTGGTTAGTTATATGAATGTATCTGGTGGCAGTCGACCTCGTGTATCTCTATCTGTTGGCACAATATCAAAAGTCACCCTAAACCCATTTTTATCCCCATAATCGTGTACTACTGTTAACTTGTATGCAGACAGACACAATACGGAAAAATAAATCAGGTTTTACCTACAATTTGCTATACAAGTTTCCTCCGCATCATCATCGTCGGAGTCCTTTTACTCGTACACTTCACAACTATGATGGGAAACAAGGCACGCATCTAGACATACTTGAGTAGTACTAAACCAGTAGTATTAACCAGCCGACCGTACCCTCTTTGTTGTTTCCCACTTCTTAAGACTGAGACTGCGAGCTGGGACCATAAATGTGTAATCGTTACCAAACATAGTACATACATTGAAAACCGTGATTATCATCGTGGAATCATTACAATCATCATCAGAACCGTCTTCATCGTCGTCGTGGTCGTGGTCGTGGTTGCGGTCGTCGTCGTGCATGAACAACAACAAGAAGGAGAAACCCCCTTTATAACCCCAGTTAAACTAGAAAATTCTGTTTTTTTTTTTAAAGTCTTTCTCAAGCCATGGCTTCCTAGTGGCCATAACCATGACTCTTTGAGGTCAACAAACAGCTGGTTATAGCCTCAAAACCGACAGCAACAACACCAACGACAACGACGCTAAAGACTCCATTAAAAAGATATTCACATTGTGTGCTGTGTGTGCCCACTTTGAAGTGTGTTGAAGCATTAACTCGTTTACATAGTATACACAACTACAGCCGAGTCTTAAGAATATGTACATACATACATAGGTAGACTTGATTATTTACTAACATAGTGTGCGTGGTCTTTCTTTTGAGGAAGAAGCCCAAGTAATTGAACCAGGTAAGGTAACCAAGATATAACCAACCACTCATCCACATCTATAAACCAGTTGAATGGTTATGAAGCAGGCAACAACGCAACACAACATCCAGTCAGACAGACAGAAAAAATGAAAAATAAAAAATGAGTCGATGGTGAAGCACTGAAGCATTATCGTCTTCGATACTGGTTTGGTGGTAGTAGCACAGTCCTAGTTTTTAAGTTATGTTATAATGTGATCCAAGAAACTGGGACTTTTCTCCGTCGTCGTCGTATATTCCACTGCACAACATACTCCACTTGCTCTTTCATGTGTAATTTGTTGTTCGTCTTGGCCAGACGAAGATGATATTTTACCTACTACTATGGTAGCAAAATAAAATAAGAAAGATCTGTCTCAATCTACATGTGCTTCACTTTGTCTTGAGGTTTTCTTTAGTTTTTCGTCTTGCCACGTAGGACGGCGTGTTAATACCGGCAAACAAAACGTCTTGCTACATTGACAGTGGCGGTTGGGCTAAGAATTAACACAGGTTTGAATTCTTGTCAATGATTTTTGATTCAGGGATTCTAAAATTTTTAGTGTCATCAAAAATATGAAGTTTTGCTCGAATTGAAAAATTATGTGCTGCCAAGCAAATTAAAAAAAAAAAGTTCCACGTTCCACAAAGGTTTGTGTTTCCAGTAAATAAAATCTACAGTGGTTTACATATACACTAATTGCGTACAGTAATTCACGGGAATGAAAAGACAAGTAGTCCTGCAATAAAAACATTTCTGCTCAACTTACTTGCGAGAAAGAACTATTGAGTGTTAGAACATAAGATCGCTCGTAAATATGCTAAGAGCTAGACCACAGGAGGTTATTGATAATGAAGAAGTTGCAACAGCTGTTACAGGAAATACAGCTACGACTGTTCTAAGCCTTGCTGCAAGCTTCATGGTCTCAACTGCAACCATAAGTCGTTACTTTTTAGCCATCGGAAAGGTAAAAAAAACTCGAGAGATGGGTGCCCCATGTCTTTACACCAGCGAATATGCTACGATGTTTGGAGGTTGCATATCTTTGACCAACAGACACCGACTGGATCCTTTCTTGCATCGAGTCGTTACCTGCGACGAGAAGTGGATCCTATACGATAATCGAAAGAGGACGGGAGAAGCTTATACGCGAGTGATCTTCCTAGGGGACTTGCACCCCAAAAAGGCAATGGTGACAGTACGGTGGACGAGTGAGGGAGTTGTCCATTTATCGTTTCTCAAACGTTGAGAAATAATCAAAAGGATAAGAACTTTTCCAAAAGAGCCATATTTGCTTAAGTGGAACGTTGGAAAAATACCATAGATGTGGGTTAGGTTAGGTTGAGTACTGCTATGAGGTTATCATAAGATACTAGGCATCAAGGTAGGCCCATCGCGATCAATAGGGAACCTTAACGTTCTGTTCTTCGTTTGGCCAGCTCGTCAGCCTTTTCATTGCCTTCAATATCGCAGAGTCCAGGTACCCAACATAATCTGACTCGGTTCTGCGTACATAATGCCTTGAGCACTGTGCGGCAATTTCTGACGATCTCAGATTTTGTGACACAAGACTCTAGCGCCTTTAGCCCAGCCAGACTGTCAATAAAGATGGGGACATTCTTGTTGGATATTGATCCCATCTCAAGTAATTCCGCAGCTTTAAGTAAAGCTAGAACCTCTGCTTGTTAAACACTGCTAGTGTCCGGAAGCCTCAGGGCCACCTGTAGGTTAATATCTCTCGAGTATATACCTGAACATCTGTGTATATTGCAATCTCGTTGTGGACAGAGACTGTCTTCTTTTGCCAATCCTCTCTAACAGGATACATTACTTCGTACGGTGTGGCGAAGTCTAATGTGCCAAGGATATCGTCCGATTCGTCAGAGTTATCGGGAAATGATTCCTTAAGAATGGAGCTATGTCCCGCATTACTGGTCTTGAAGAGACCAACGTTAGTGAGCCGAAGCGCACTTTTGCCCGCTTATTATTTGATTTGTAGGTCTAATGGTAAAAGATACAGAAAGATCTCAAGTGCAGCCGTAGGCGTTGTGCGTAGAGCACCCATGATGGCAATGCGTGTTGTTCTTTCTACCAAGGCCTACATATCCCGTATGCTTTTCGTATTCGTTGGCTTCACCCACACAGAGCCCCATACGTAAGAATGGGTCTGACTATCATAATGTATAACCAGTGCATCAATGCGGGCTTCAGGCCCTACTTTTTTCCCGTCGTCCTTTTTCAGATGAAGAGAGCATTATATGCTTTTCGAACTCTTTCCTGTATATTAAGTTTCCAGTTTAGTTTCCTATCTAGCATTATACCAAGATATTGAGCAAGATCCGAAAGGGTAAGCTTCACCCCTGCTAGCTTAGGCAGTTTGAAGGGTGGTATCTTATATTTCCTGCTGAAGAGTACCAATTCTGTTTTATCTGGTTTGACGTGCAGTCCACACCCTTTAGCTCATTTTTTTTTTTTTAATATTTTTTTCATTGTTAACTATTTTACCGGGTCACTTAATACCTTCTAACTTATGAGTGATCAGTACCAATAGTCGAATCAATTGTGCATATCTCACACCTTTCTGGGCCTTGAATTTTAAGCTAGGAGGGTGTAATTCTCAAAAGGCCTTGTGAGAGTTCGAAGCAGCACAAGCGTAAATAGTTTTGAAATCCGCCCACTTATTAAAGAAATTAAAATTAAGAAAATTTGAGCTAGGACGATGAAATTTCACAATTGGCCATTACATTTTTTTTTAAAATATTTTTTCGAAGTTATTTGTTGTATTGATTGGGTTTTATTTTTTATATGACGTTCGATGTTTAGGATTTTTGTTGTAGATATTTATCCACGCCTTCTTTTGTCTATAAAATGTTATATTAAAATCCCCTAAAATTGGGGAAATATAAGGTAAATAGCAACACATATCAATATCATATTTTAACATTTTAAAAGAGATCCAAAAGCTCAAACCCTACTTTAATAGGTCTGTTTTCTGTACATATTTTCATTGGTTTTTTTTTTAATAAACTTTAATTAAGTGACATAAAGTAGCAGGAAAACAAAAAAATGTCAGAGAGATATCAAAAAGTAAAACGTTCCCATTTTCAAACAGTCCATTCTGCTTGCTCTTCATTCCTCCAAATAAGTAAAGTCATTGAGTAAAGTCACTTTAACTCTTAAGAAATTATAATACAGAAAAAAAGTTAAATTCAACTTACGTATGTCCTTTTCCAACAAGTATGAGTGTTGATGAAGTGGTATGCATATATTGTTTGTGAATTGATTCTAATTCAAAGACTTTAACGACTCCACTGACTTCAATGAATGTATGATATACCATATGATTACAAAGGGGCTTCAATGAACGCCAAACTTTTAAAGAAATGGTTGTTGGTGACTTGAAGTCTCAACTATGCAATTGAAATATAAATATAGAATGGAATGATATTCAAAAATTAACTAAGCTGTAATTGAAACAAAGGTTAAAAATAATTCTAATAACAACAAGCATTCCATCAGGTAAGAGTAAGTACGAAAGGCGGAGGGCCACAAAATGAAAAAAAAAAAAGGCAAAACAATTGCAACCACAACCTTTCAGTTCAGTTAGCCACAAGGGGAAATGAACATAATTATATGCAAAAGTAAAAAAAAATACTCCATCTATATACTGTAAGTACATAAGTCACATAGTGGCACCGACAACTAACCCGACGAACTTTTCTTGATAAAAAGAAATATATATATATACATTATGTATATGTGTGTAGTATATTAAAATGAGAGACTCGCCACGGTATGGGTTCAGTGGCGGTCGATTTGCCATTTTTATGGTTTCAGGAACGATATAATACTGTCGAAGCAGCACTATGCGAGAACAGCCTCATATTGCACATTTAGAAGCAGCAGCACCAGAGCAACTTGATATACTATGTCGACTACAACTACAGCATACCTATGAGCCGCCACGCCATGCTGCTTGCCAACGCTCCTTCCGCCACGGCTGCTGCTGTTGGAGTAGGTATTTAAAGTGCGCAACCCTATTGTGGTTTTGTACTTCAATCAAAGAATTATAATGCGAAATCAATTTACGACGTATGTCGAGTAGGTATATGTACAAGTACATCGTTTGCTGCCAGCATTCTTTTTGCTGATTCTCTACATTGAAGCGCAGAATATACTCGTATATATATATAAAAAAAAAAACCAATCCAACCATCAATCGATTGAGTTTGAGAAGAAGGGTAATGGATGTGATAGCAAAGAAAATAAAAAAAATAAAATCTGTATATAAATGCTTGAAACCGAATTCGAGCAACACTAGTGGATCTACCAGCCATGTATTGAATGGATGAATGCCAATAAAGTTCTGCGAGGAGAAAGTCAATTAGATTCGCCACCAATACCAAACCATTGAGGGTATTCACCACGTCAACGACGACGACAGTATAATCGTGCAACTGAAATTCCTCGAATGATCGTGATATGGCGGTTTGGTAAATAATTTCGGATACGATTGGAATTTTTAATCGAAATGCCGCCAACTTGACGAATATATTTAAATCCATGAATTAAATTCACTTAATTTGACAAAGAAGAGGAGCGTTTGTACTTTTGTAAGCCCGAAAGGATAAATTGCCTTAAGGCACACATCAATAGCGACACAGAAGTTCATTGGTCCAATTGTATGAGTTATGTATGAGGAAAGATACTGTGAGTTTTATCTTTCAAATTAAAGAATCTAAATTCGTATTCATTTCATGACCTTTTGATAAGAATCCAGTCACATGCGATAATAAAAACGCCGTATACTTCCGGTTCTATTTTCTATGTTCTTTTGGGCATCGACTCTTACGCAACTCTACTTGGCAGTCAGACACATTTTAATATTTTCCAAATTCAAAAGGAAGTTGATTTTCCAAATCAAGTTGGGTGATTGATTAATTCAGTATTGATTATCAACGAGGGTCTGATTTCAATAAATCAAATTTATTTAATTTATACAGGAAAAACCGTTCCCATATATATAAACAGGTTGTTTTGGATGAGTTCATTTTAGCACAACGAACGCTCCTGTTATTTTAATGGCTTCCCTCTTCCTGTTTACCTATAATTCTACAAAAAACCATTCTCGACTTTGTAAATTTTAGACAGAAATGTCCAGCAAAGTTGGTTGCGCTTAGGTTCTAAATTGAGAAATAATTTTGGGAGCACAACCTGTTTAGAAATGCTAATCCATACATTTATCATAAGTGTCGCATCTGGTTTGTATTATACATATACATAGATTGAACATGGCGCCCCGCCTTTGTGAGAAAATTTACTCAGAGAATATTTGGTTTCGTTGTATAAATACGTGGGCGCCGTGACGTAAGTGGTTAGTGTGTCGGATCACTACGCATGAGGTTCCAAGTTCGAATCCTAGAAAACACAAAAAAGTTTTTTCACGGTCCCACCTCTCGCGAGCGTCTGACAAACATCCGAGAGTATTGTTGTCACGAAAAAGTTTCTCAAATCGCCGTTCGGAGTCGGCATTAAACTGTAGGTCCCTCCCATTCGTGTGAAAAATATAACGCACACAACATGAGTGGTTGCGAGAAGCTAGGCCCTGGCACTTTAAAGAGCTGTTGCGCCAAATATTTGTATTTTGTTGTATAAATACCAATAAGATACGATTGAGGTGCTAAAGACCGTTAGTAAAATCCTCATCAACTTTCTGGAACTTTTGCTTATTGTATAGTTTGAGGGAAGTACTCATTTTATGTTCCATATGGAGGCACTCCGGTAACTTATACATATTATGTATAGCTCGTGCAGTGGGCAGTTGCATTAAAGCGTGAAAGACGTCAAAATTAAATTCAAAGTACGAAAATATTCGCAGACATAGGACTTTGCGGAGTTTGCCTAAGACAGCATCGAAAGTAGAGATAAGAAAGTTTACTCTTTGTAGCAACTCATTTCACTCACTTCAGTAAGTTGACTCAAAAGAGTCGACACTTATTCAGCACACTTGGGTCTTCACTTGAAAGGCTGTAAAGTGAACAATTGTATGCCCACTATCATAAACTTTTTTTTCTCATAGTGTTGAAGACATTGTGATACTTATATTGTAGTGATTCGAATTCGAACACTCTTTTCCGTTAAAAAGTTAAACTTTTTAAGCTTTGGCTTATTGTACATGCACTACACCGAAGTGTGTATAAACAAGAAGTATTCATCTTTACCATGCTTGTGGCTAGGTTACTTCACTATGCAGCAATCGCCCATCATCTAGCTACACACTATCCATCTGCAATGTCGTTTTAAATTTACCTAAACAATTGTGCCCTTACGTTATTTAAAAATGTACACCTTAATTGTCGGAAGATTCAAAGTGGTGGCGAAGATCTATTAAAAAAAAAATAGCTGCTTTTCAATGTTTTGCAGATGATACGCTTCAAGAACTTTCCAACAGTGAGATTTCTTTATATCAGTGTCTGGGCGGTTCTAACTTAGCGGCCTTTCTCGTCAGTTTCCCAGAGTCTTTCTCTTCAGCTTCAGAAGAACGCTAAGTTGCGGTCTTACGTGAGTCTTAGCTAAAATCAGAGCTTCAAGCACATATACGTACCTGTACTTTATTTATACTGATGCTGCATAACCTGAAAAACCCAAGTAGCCGAATTTTTCAAGCATTATATATGGGCACACATGTATGTATCAATTACAGCGTACTTGAGTATTTCGCAAATATGTAGGTGTGTATCTAATATGCACTTTCGAGAATAATTTAGAATATTTTACAGGTATGTACCTACTTTCAAGTATCTTAAATACTTCAAGTATGTAGCTTCTCGCAACCACTCATGTTGTGTGCGTTATATTTTCCATACGAATGGAAGGATCTACAGTTTAGTGCGGTATCCGAAGGGCAATTTGGTTCGAGAAGCTTTTTCGAGACAACAATACTCTCGGATATTTGTCAGACGTTTGCGAGAGGTGGGAGCGTGAACAAACTTGTTTGTGTTTTTCTGGGATTCGGACTTGGAACCTCACGCGCAGTGGACCGACACACTAACCACTTACGCCACGGCGCCCAGAAGTACTTTTGATTTTTTCAAATACTCGTATCTACATGAAAAATCGTTGAAAATACATGCAACTCTTGGCGGTCTTTTTTTTTGTAAAGTATTCAAGTACACCGCACTCGATACTTTGTCGGAAGTTTTAGAAATACTGGCACCTGTCTTTTTAAAGAAACAGTTCTCAAGTAAGTTTTGGTACTACTAGTACCTAGTTCTTACCTACATTATGTATTTGTGTTTCCAAAAATGAACTTCTGACATACGACAAAACTTTTCTCAGCCGTTCTGAGCCACTCAGATCATAAGTCTTGTACCTACTACGTACTTGGATTCTCATTTTTTGGCACTTTCCTTGGGGATTCTACGATTTTAGTTGCGTCAAAATTTGACAATATATTTTTAAAGATTTCGATGATAATAAACAAAAAAAAAATAAATCAATTTCCCGTTTTTCAATTTTGCTTTACGTGAGCTTTGATAAAATTTAATACAGAACTACCTCGCTAATTCGAACACCTATTTTTTTTTTTACATTCGAACACTTGCCAAAATTGGTACTCTGTAATTAGTTACAGAATGCTGAGTACGGGTAAAATTATTTTTCCTGGAAATATTAGGGGTGAACATTTTTAAGAAGAGGACGTGTCGATTCCATTTCAGTATGCTGTAGGTTGAATTTTTTCTGAGACCAGACCATTGAAGTTTTCCTTACAATTACCGTTTTTGTGTCAACAGGTTTTGTGAATGGTTTGTTATTTCAAAAATAAATATTACATTTCTAAGTTACATTTCAAGCATTTTTGTCAGACAGATATGAACCGTCCTCAAAAGCAGCAAAAGTTTATGACTTTTAATCAGAAATAAGTTTTGGGCGAATTGTGTGAAGGGAAGAGTGCCACCTTTATAGCGTGTCAGTTTGTCGTTCGAAAATCGAAAGTTGTGTTTATCAAACAAAATTGGGCGAATATTTTAGCGTATTCGACTCAAATTGAATCGGTAACGGGAAAACGTAAAATGTTGATAATGCTAAAAATGGGAAAGCTTTATTTAATTGGTTTTATAAGCAATGTAATCGAGATGCACCGATATCGTCTGCTATACTGTCGCAAAAATACATGAAACTCTTGAGCGAAATTTACAAAGAAAGTAAAAAATTTCAATGCCATCAGGGGATGGATTCGAAATTTAGGAAACTAAGCGGAGTGAGAATTTTGAAAATAAGTGGCCAAAAACTATCTGTGTACTGTTACCAATCAAGTTATCCATTTCATCGTGGAATTAAAAAAAAAGAAGAAAAATGACATGGGTCTAACGAAAGACCAGATCTACAATGCGAACGAAATTGGCTTTTACTGGCGTTTACATCCTGATGAGACACTAAGTGAGTTCATCCGGAAGAAATACAACTGGAAGGAAGGTGAGCAAGGAAATGGTAACCTCTTTAGCTTGATGCAATGGATAAGGAAAGCACAAAATTCGACCATTAGTCAATGGGAAGTCAGTAACCCAAAAAGTCTTCAAAAACTACCAAGAACGCATGGATGACAACAAAAAATTTTGAAAATTGCTTTCATCCAGTTTTCGTTCCCAAAGTAAGTTAGACTTTTCGTATTTTCACGATTATGCGAACTAATATGTAAAAAATATTTGGTAGAAGATCACTCACGGAATGGGTTGCTACTGGACAATACATCATGCATTCAAAAGACATGCAAGGTACGGATGGTGCTATTGGCTGCATGTATAATATTCCCCAAATGTAACAGCACTCATTCAGCCGATGAACCAAAACTTGATTAATATCATACAAAAAGTCTACTTGAAACCATCATTGCTTCAGAAGAAACCGACATTACAGAATGTATCAAGTCGTTCAACCTGAGAGATGCTATTCTAAAAAACGCCCTTCTGCGTGGAATCAAATCGCATCGAAAAAAATGTTGAACAAAAGTAATGCCGCGAGAATCTAAATGTGATGATGAGGATGATTTACGTCTTTCAACTTTTGATTGGAACGTCTTCTAATCCAAATCATGATAGAAAATTGACTTATTGGCAATGAAGAAATTCGAGACTATGTAGAGGATTCAGCTAATGAAAAGCTTGACAACGAAAATGTCAACTGACTCTGATAGCGATATAGAAGAAATTCCTGAACCTAAAAAAAGCTATCAGCGGCGGCGATGCTCTTTACAACGTGAACCAACACTGGATTATCTTGTGGAACATGAATTTCAAATAATTCATATCGAATAACTTAATATATTAAAGCATGAAATTATAAAAAAAAAATTATTAAACAACTTTGAACTGGGATAGACTTTTAGTTATTGCAGCTAAAACTACTAATACTCCAATTAACATTATTTCTTTATCATTATATATAAATTCTAAATAATAAATAAAATTTCATCTTCCATAATTTAATATTCAAGCAATAGCTAATAATAAAGCAACATCACCAATTTTTTTAACGAAATTGTAAGTAGGTTATGATTTTGGAGTTGTTATTGGAAAATGTGGGTAAGTGGCTTACTGCTGTTTTGAAGATAGGTCGTATTTTTTGTGGATTTCAAAAATGTTTGGTGTTATAAGGGAAATTATGCTATTTGAAATTAGATCTGTCAAGACCGCGTCATTGGAACCCAGATATGGCTATCTCTTTAAATAAGAGGGCAAACATCCTTGCTTTACATGAGCACGCTACTAGCATAGGGAGATTTCGGTTGTTGTCAGGCTTGGAAATTTAAGTGCCTCTAGGATTATTGCGTTGCACAAGGCTGCAGGTTCGATTGCAACGAGTTGTAAGGACCATTGGGGCAGAAAACGCAAAACCATTGCTCATGATGACAAACCGCGCGATAAATCCTGGGAAGACAAATGGCGATCTTTAAAGGGACTAAGCGTCGGCTGGTGTACAGGTGGATTTTTCTACTGTTCAACGGCAAGAAGAACACTCAAGAGCAGCATCTGATTAACCAACCCTATGAGCAAACATAACAAAAACCAAAAAAAAACTGCATTGTGATTATTAGACTTAAGAGGATTGGAAAAAAACGTATTTTTTTTAGGCGAGAGTCACTTCGAGGTCCAGCGATACCGGGTAAGTGTCGTGAGAAGAAATGCCAATGAAAAACTCCGATCCCGTCATATTGCCCAAGCCCCTAAAGCACCTACCCAAAGTTATGTTCTGGGGTTGTTTTTACATCTGAGGTTCCTGGAAGTTTGAAGCCAATCGAAGGCATGATGAATAACATCAAATATGCAAACGTCTCACGACCCAGATGCTCCTGCCTACTGTTTTTCAACAAAATCTTGCTCTATGCCACACGTCAAAAAAGTAAAGCAATTCCTCGTGGAGAATAACATCAATTTGTTGAGCTGCTATCATGTATGACGACAATCATCTAGACGAAATCGTTTTGACGATTCAACTTTTATTTCACGTAACCCCAAAACTGTCAAACACTATCTTCAAGACGACATCGCTGGCACGATACCTAAAAAGGTTTCGTCTTGTATTAGTTTGTATATTTTGCAAACAAATTTTATATGTTTTTTTTTTAATGCAAAAGAATGTCTATTTAATTAATATGCTAGAGTTTGTAAGCAACTGTAATTTGAACATTACTAAAAAAACATGTGGTCTGGATAATTTAAGAAATATTTACTTAAAAAAATTACCTAAAATTGGTATTAAATTTTTAACATATGTAATAAATGCCTGTTTGAAAATGCAATATTTTCCAACTGCATGGAAAGAAGCCAAAATTGTACCTATTCCGAAGCGGGAAAACCTGCTAATAGCCCATTAGTTTGCTAAAGAGCTTAAGTAAAATTTATGAAAGAGTACTTAAGGATAAATTGTTAAAATTTATCGATGACCAACATATTTTTCCCAATGAACTTGCTTTTGAAGCTTGATTTTAGGCGTTACCATACTCTGTACGAAAATCGACGGGATTGATCCTCCTCGATATTGAGAAGGCGTTTGACATCGTTTGGCACAATATCCTTTTATTCAAACTGCTTGATTTTAATTTCCCAATATTTCTTTGTAAAATCGTCCAAAGTTTTTTGTCAAGTCGTTGTTGCAGAATATATGACAATAATAGTTCGTCCAATTTATTAAATATTGTCGCAGGTGTTCCCCAAGGCCCAGCTTTTGGGCCGATCTTATACAACTTGCACATATCAGATATCCCATACATACCGGAATGAAAAATTGCTGTATATGCCGATGATACTGGAATATATTCGTCGCATGAATTTGGTCTCAACTTTGAGACGAATCTTCAAAATGCGGCAGAAATATTAATAATACAAAAATTTAGATTTACAAATATTTACATATAAACATAGGTATTTGAAAATACCTGATCCATTCAGGCCTATTTCAGACATTTATTTGAATGGAACAGTGTTTCCCAAGTGCGAAAACTTCAAATATCTGGGATCTGTGATTAATAGCGAAGCAACCTGTGATGACGACATCAATCATCGCGTAAGCGTACAGTGGATGAAGTGGCGGGAATACTTCTGTGACCGAAAAAATGTCCCCCTAAGTTGAAAGGAAGGTTCTACACCGCAGAGTTGTACGTCCAGCGTTCACATACGGTTCACAATGTTGGACGATGTACAAAAAGTGTGAGAGTAAATTAACGGCAGCTGAGATGAAGATGCTTCGCATGCTTGATCGAATAACAAGTGCGAAGATTCGTGGAAGCCTGCACGTGAAAGAAACCATCTCGCGAAAAATAGAGCACGACCGGCTCAGCTGGTATTGCCATGTTCAAAGAAGAGATCATTTGAACTCTGTTCAAAAGGCGATATTAATGAACGTTCCATCGCGAAGGATGGGCAGGCCTATAAACGCCTGGGTCACACAAATGCAACGACACCAGCATTTGGTTTGCCACAGTAACCAAGTGATCCAAAATCGGGATGCCTGCCGATATTTTCTGAGGGCAAACAGGCGGATCAGTAGAAATGCAGTGAAGTGAGGGGTAATGATCCCTTATTTTCAGATCATAACCTCGCCGAAATAGGAAGAGGAAGGTATTTGAAAATAAAACGGAAAATCTCTAAAAATCTGCTTGTCCAATTAATTTGTGCAGCACTGTATTTTAAATTTTGCCAGACTTCTTTAAGCAATGAATTATTTCTTTCTTGTGTTGACGAACAAATGTATTTACTACTTCAAACCGTTTTACATTGCATTTTTCATGCGAAATATTGACCAAGAAAAACTATCCAGTAATTCGAAAACTGTGGGCGCCGTGGCGTAAGTGGTTAGTGTGTCGGATCACTACGCATGAGGTTCCAAGTTCGAATCCCAGAAAACACAAAAAAGTTTTTTCACGGTCCCACCTCTCGCGAGCGTCTGACAAACATCCGAGAGTATTGTTGTGACGAAAAAGCTTCTCAAATCGCCGTTCGGATTCGGCATTAACTGTAGGTCTTCTTCCATTGAAGAAGTGTGAAAAATATAACGCACACAGCATGAGTGGTTGCGAGAAGCTAGGCCCTGGCACTTTAAAGAGCTGTTGCGCCAAATATTTATTTTATTTATTTAATTCGAAAATTTCCGTGGTTCGAATTAGGATAGGTCTCTCTCTATTACTTCGAATTGCCTGTCAACGGAAATCATTGCCGCACAACTTTACGAGCACTCTTAACGAATGTCAGAGTAAAGCGTTCTTGTTAACAGGTTTCCGGAACCTGTTGCAATGGCATTCAAACTCATTTCCTGCACAAAAAGAGCACATTCGACTCTTGTCTTTACATCTCTTTAATAAATTCTCGTAAAAAAAATCAAATAAAACCAGACATCATCTATTAGCATAATCAAATCTATACCAAAACAGAGGAGAAAAGTAAACCTTAAAACATAACGCAAAAACAGACAAAAAATAATAATAAAAACAGAAAAATCGTAAACAGAGAAAAACACTCCAAAAAGGACAAGCAACAAAAACAGAAACGACCTTCACCAAAATAATACACTCTCCCTCTCATCGTCGTCATCGTCCGTCGTCGTCATCATCTCTCTATTACACGAAGGACGGATGAAAATGTGTAACGAAAAACGGCAAATGCCACATAATACACAAAAATAAAATATCAGACACAAAAATTCATAAAAAACCAGAAAAAAAATAACAAAAAAAAAGTGAAAAAATAAATAAAATAAAAGAAAAGGCTGGAAAACGAACAAAATAAACAAAAAAAAAAAAGAAGGGAACTCCCAAACAAGTTGATAGTAAAATGGAGAAAAATATATATAAAAAAAAATATAAATAAAAGTCTGAACAGCGAGGAGGAAAATAATACAATCGAAGAAGAACAAGAAAAAGAACAGCAGCAGCAGCACCAGTATAATACAGAAGTAGCAGCACCAGGAGGAGGAAAGGAGGAGAAAAGCAAAAGGAAAATTTCACCACACACTTATGGCACTGGAGCCGAAGCACATGTACTTAAAAGGAAACGAGACGATACGTTGCGAGTCAAAGTCGTAACAGCAGTAAAAATGAAAATAGACGCAGTGGCGACGACTACGCCGGGACAAAACTTGTTGAGTTTTCCATGTTTCCCTCCTTCACCACCACCCGCACACCCGCCCACCCATTCTATGAGGTTATTCCGCGAATTTCATGCATTATATCGACAATAGAGTCTCTGACTCTGATCCTGGCCACCATCAACCACCACGCTCTGGTGCTGCTGCAAAATTTACCGTCTCTACCTTTTGCTCTTCTGTTCTGCGTGTGCCGCCGCCACACACACTCCATTTGAGCTCTGCAAAAAGGCAATCATCATCATCTTCACCAACTATGCTCTTGGACCAGAGAAGCCCCCCATTCATAGATTGACTACTATCATGGGATAGCACTTTGGCTCTGGTTATCGGCTACTTTATTTGTGGCTTTAAATTTGTTTTGCGCTTATTTTGGTCTCCTTCCTCTGCTCCGTCTTATAACACACGACTACGAGTGTGTGCAGCAATAAAAGGTGAATGGAAAATGCGGAAAAAAAGGGAAAACAGGAACACATTTTCGTTACTCAATTGAAACCGGGACAAAAATAGGGAAGATCTCTGGCAAACAGGTGGCAACACAAGGTAGTGGGAGTAGGTAGGTGTGTGGAAGGAAAACAAAGGTGGATTGAATGTATTCATATGTTACGTATTCACATATAAAACATTAAGCTAGTGCGAAAAGAGGCGACAACGAGAGGACGACACGGCGACATCAGGACGATAGATAAACATGTATTTATTTTAAATTGTTCGAGGGAATCCCAGTATTCCCAAGTCGATTTACGTGTTATAAGGACGATATGATGGCGTTGACAGCGACAATGGTGTCCCATAAAATGGAAGAATATATATGTAACAAGCGAAAGGGAATATCTCCTGAATTCAATTTAGAATTTTCTTTGTTTTTTATTCGGTCGATATGTGTGTACGGATGTGTAAAGGAGGAATAGAAATGCAAAATTAGGTTTATAGGCTATATGGGTCAAATGAAAAGGAAATATATAATTCCTATGGGAATACGACAATGCTGCATGATGAACGACATTTAGTTCAATTGAATTTAAATAAAAAAAAAAAAAATAAAAATTGTTTATGGGTAGGTCTTTGAATGGTCTGAAAAGTGCGGGAAGAGGATATACTCGTACCTCTACGGAGGACAATGGTTGTATTAACAAGTATTTTTCTTCTTCTTCCTATTTCGGCGAGGTTATGATGCGAAAACAAGTGATCATAACCCTCCCACTTCACTGCATTTCTACTGATCCGCCTGGAGAGTTCCCCTATTTGACCTCAGAAAATATCGGCAGATTTTGGATCACTGGGTTACTAAGGCCAATGAAATGCCGATGTCGTTGCATTTGTGTGATCCAGGCGTTTATAGGCCTGCATCCGCTGCCTAGCGATGTCTTTGCAACGTTCATTGTATTGCCTTATTAATAGAGTTCAAATGATCATCTTTCGTAAGATGGTTTCTTTGACGTGAAGACTTCCCCGGATCTTCGAACAAGTCGTTGTTCGTTGTATTAACAAGTATTGATCTCTGTAAAATGGTCACTGGGGCTGTGGGAATTAAAAATTAGCAGACATAGTATGTCCTGTGTCAATACCTACCCTTGCAATGAGCATTGAATAATAAAAACGTTGACTATGGAAATGTCAACTGAACAATCATGCTCTTTCGCCACAATTATGTACAGGGTGATTCAATAAGAGCGCAGATTTTCTTTATTAAATAAAACGCAAATATGTCAAAAGATATTTTTTTTATTATTATTTCATTGTGTTCTTTAGTCTATGACACTAATGTATGAAACAAAATATCCGACAAATACTCACAACGATTCCTCTGGCAACACAGGATGCGCTTATCATACCGGCTGTACCTTGTTAATAACGTCCTTCAGGTCTGGAATCAGCTTGGGCCAATTGGCATATACTTTAATTTTCATGCAGCCCCAGAGAAAGAAGTTCAACGGTGTTAAATCGCAAGATCTCGTAGCTGTTTGACCTCGTTATTTCGTAAGATAATGTCTCCTGAGAATTTCGTTCGCAATAGGATCATAACAGCGTTACCAGTATCATCGGTTTTTGTTGAATGGGGCCGTTTTGCTTGTTAACGTATCCGTTGAGATGGAAATGTGCTTCATCGCAAAAGATGTTTTTTTCTTTTTTCTTTTTTCTAAATCAGCATCAACTGCTTGTTCAAGTTTCCAATTGGTAAATATACGAAATGCACTTATTTCAGTTCGACCCTAAAACGCTTCGACCACTTTTATGTGTTGTTCAATTGTGTATCACTCCAAATTTACCAAGGCTTTTAAATGACATTTTTTTCAGTACAAATGAAAATTACACGAAGCCTGATCAAGTGAATAGGGTGGATGCGGCAGTAATTTAAACCCACATTTAAGGATTTTAGCCTTGGTCCTGGTGAAACTAAACTATTTTCCTCAACATTCCGCGACACTTTTTCTTTATTTCGTCTCGCAGACTACTCAAAAGACCGCAGTTGTAATCGGATTAACCTTGGCAGGGTAATCAACCATGATGATCCCCCCCGGAATCTAAAAAAAAAAACCCGATGCCATTACCATATCCGTCGATACTTTTTTTTGGAGCTGGTGACCCAGATCTTCTCCACTCTTTTGATTTCTGTCTCAGAGGCCAGATCTCATCTGTCCTCACAAGAATTCCCTCTAGATCGGTTTGAAACAGTTCCAAAAACTCGTATGACATCGTCAGTCGACTGCGTTTTTGTTCAACTGAAAGTAATTTCGGAACTCATCTTACAAAATGCTAGGAGAACCCACGTTCGTTTTGAATGATGTATTGTGTCCGTTCATAAGAGATGCCGATGATCTCAACTATCTCCCTTATTTCCAATCTGTGCTTTCCCATGATCAGGGGTCGTATCGTGTCCTCCGTCAATGAATGACTGATGACGTAATTTGTATTGCGTTGTTGGTACCTAATTTTTGTTAGGGGGAAAAATTCCGATTTACGATAACCCTGATTGTTACAATAATTTGATGGAATAACTGCTATAATTTTTTAGATACGGTTATACACAATCAGTAGACAAAAAGGGGTATGTAACGCAATTCGTAACCATGATCGCAAACCATGATTTCAATTTTTATAAATAAATCTTGATGCCAAAGAATTTACTCGGCTTCGGTGCACGAGAATTTAAGAAAAAAAAAAGGATTTGAATATAGATTTGAGTAAAGAAAATACTCCTTCCGTCAAGCTATCATAAATAATTTTTTTTTTCGAGGGTAGGTAAAAAGTGGATCGACAGCGCGTGCTCATAGTAGTGTGAGATTTGTACTCACTAAAAAAACCCCCCTTCGTGATAAATTCTTTTTTACTTACTACAAGTAAGTTTTTGACTTATCAAGCAGTTTTTTTTTCACGTATTGAGATCCCTTGGCAGGTCCCTTTCCATTGAAAGTTCCTGCTTGTTCCGCAAATTAGACGCGGTTTTTTTGTTATCGTGATAAGTCGAAAGGCTTAATCCTTGGTAGAAGACGCAGTAGATTCCTCTTATCTAGAATTTGAAGCACTTCATTGTTAACGTGTCCTTGTAATCTGTCTTTATGCTTACGCGCGAAGTTTTTGATTTCATCTTCGACTGTTTCTAAATCTCTGTGTATATCGCTATTTCTAATGAACCACGGTGCATTAACTGTTGATCTTAGCACTTTATTTTTAAAAGTTTGTAAAATATTGACAATACCTACTTATTTTGATACAAACCCAGAGTTGTATTCCATATGTCCACACTGGCTTTTGCACTTGCTTGTATAAAAGCAGTTTGTTCTCTATATTGAGCTTGAAATTTTTTCCAAGTAACCAGTTCTTTACGTTTTTTCTTGACGTGCGATTTCCACTTCAACTTAGCATCAAGTGAGTTATTTAGCCTCGCCTGTAAACGGAATTCTAACAGTGTTTGCAAAAACAGACAAATTATTCGTTTTCTTATAAGTAAAATTGACATGAACAGATTTGGTTTCGTGCTAGTCGCCAAATCTTTGTCCATTCATTTACTTTATCTAATGCTTCTTCCAATTTTTCAGTCGATTCTTCTTCATTGCCAGGATGGTAGTGTAGTCGGCAAATGTAGCTAATACGGTGTCTTCTTGTTGCGGTACATCACGAGTATATAGTAGGTACAAAAGCGGTCCAAGGACGCTTCCCTGCGGTACCCCAGCCCTTATTTCTTTAAATTCCGAATATTCATTTCCGTGTTTGACTCGGAAAAGTCTATTCGTCATGTATTTTTCCAGAATATTATATAAGTGTTTCGGCAGAACTTTTTATATTTCAATCCTTCATACCTTGTCAAAGGCTTGAGAAACATCAAGGAATACACTCGAGCAAATCTTTTTTTCTTCGAAAGCTTTCTCAATTATCAGCTATTCTATGCACTTGTTCGATTGTTGAGTGCTTGTTTCTAAACCCAAACTGGTGATTGGGTATAAGATATTTTTCTTCTACGACCGACTGCAATCGCTTAAGTAATATTCTTTCGAAAACTTTGGACATAATCGGCAACACTGAAATAGGTCTATTATGTACGATTTTTTATCATTCGGTGGTTTTCCTGGCTTCAGAATCATTATGACTTCCGCAACTTTCCATTGACGCGGAACGTATTATAGTCTTATCGCTGCGTTTACTACCGATTTGAGAAGCTCTCCTGTGATTAAGTAGGAGCTTTCTTGGGTTTCAGTTTCTTTATTTCTTGTTGAAGTTCGGTTAGCCTTGCATTCCTTACTGTGTAATTGTGAAGTGCTATATCCGACGCATTATCATTTTCAAAAAGCGCTTGTCCATCAAATGGTTTAAATGTTTCTTCAAAATGGGCGGCAAAGACTTCTGCTTTGTCTTTATCATCCTTGGCCCATTCGTTGTCATTTTTCTTGGTTGGGGCCGCTTGTATTTTCGGCTTTTTAAATGGCTTTTATAACTTTCTAGAGCGAATAATTGGAAAATTTTTCCGCTGTTAGGCTTTCAAAGTTGGTTTGTGTTGTCTAATTTTTAAAATCACTAATGGTCTTCTTTAGCAAGTTGCACAAGCGATCTAAATGCACTTTATGTTGCGGAGCGCAAGTTTGTTGCCATTTTTTACGCGCTTTTCTCTTCTCCCTTGCCATTTCTTCTATTTCCGGTGGATATTTTTGAGCATAATTGTCCGGCGCTTTCCTTTGATAGGGAGTATTTTTCCACGCGGCGCGCTGCAGAACTTCAACAAAACTTCGATTTCGAGTTCAGAAGGCGTCCTAAGTGGCACTCTCAGTTCGATATGTTCTTCAATGTCTTTCTTAAAGCCTTCTCAATAAGTTTTTCTGTTAGTTAGTCAGGTACATGTTTTTTAATTAGGCGTTCGCTCATCGTTAAACTGATTGGAGAATGATCGGAGGAGAGATCGAAACTTTCATCAATTTTAATACAGTTGTCTGGTATTCCTTTTACAACAAAGAAATCGATCAGATCGGGTATTTTGTTGGTATCCGTCGGCCAATATGTTGGTTTACGAGTCGAGTGAAAGTCGCAACTGTGCTGCATGCAAGCGTTGTAAAGTACTCTGCCTTTTTGTGAGATGCATCTTAAACCCCAGAAGGTGTGTTTTGCATTAAAATCCCCACCAATAATAAAGTTTGGTTCAATAGAGCTGAAGATATTTGTAAAATAATTTTTTTTAAATCCTGTAACGCAGTGGACAATAGATAGATAAGATGTTGAAAGAGTAGTGCCTATTTTTCACGCCTACAGTGCTCATAATCATAAATATTGCCTACATAAAGTTCAAACGAATCGGACTAAATATGCAAACCTGTGGTACCCTTGCTGATGCTCCGCGAAAATCTGATATGTCAAAGTAATGTCGGACTGGGTTAACTCGAAAATACTAGCGTACACCGACAAATATTTCCTACAGATTATAAAAAAGGATGTCATAAGTGCAATGCTTAATCATTCACTTATTCTGTAAACTTATAGAAAAGTGCTAGAAGATTTATAGAGAGTTGGTTATATGAAACTTAAAAAAATAGTGCTAGAACGGTTGGCTTGATTTTAATGAAATTGGAACAGTTTTGTTTTGACACTTTGACTTGTATTGTACTTTGCTTTATTTCGATATGATAAGTTGGAGCTGTCAAACAATGAATCAATAATAAATTATAGGATTAAAGTAATTTAAAATTATAAGGAAGCCTTCGCGATGTGGCTACACTTTAACTTTTGTTTGTCAAAGCGTAACAACCCTTTCTGTTGTGTAATTGTCTTACAATATACGTGCATATCTATGTGTCGCCTGAAATACCGAATAATTAGTGTCAGTTATTTCAAATCAATGCAAATTGAATTATGAAGCCATATAAAGTGCAAATCACCAATGTTTATTTTTCATTTAATTGATTTTTGAATACGGGCTTCGCTAAAATATGGCTTCTTTCGTTACCAAGGGGCGAATGTATGTATTTTACCTTAAAATAAATCTGATATAACCACTCAGCTGAATTAATCACATTTACTTGATTTTGTTTTTTTTTTTTTTAACTAAAGGAATTTTACATATTTCATTCGGGCTTCACTTTAGACGTTTATGTTCAAGACACAACCTTGCAATATTTACTACAAAAGGAAACGGTTTTGTTGAACGAATTTATTGTTTTCAGGTGTCATATAGAGTCTTATAAATAATCCATGTCAAGGGTCGTATATAAGTCAGGCATATTTCCAGACTAAACTGGTTTAGACATACATATATACAACATGCACCTCTCGCAGGAAAGGTACAGTCAAACAAAGTGCACTTAATAGTCTTGCTGCTACCGTTGACCATATACCAATTAGAAGATCCTACCAAACAACCAGGGCCGTATTCCACCAAAATGCTTTGCAATACTTTTGCAAGTCTCGCATTTCGCCGAAGTTAAATTATACAAACGTAAATGATTTGCAAAGGTTCTGCAAAGTGATAAGTGAACAGTTGCAATCTAATTTTGTTTTAATTGGAATTTGGTATAAAATTCTTGTCATAGTATTGAGGATGTGGTCAAAAGGTCATTCAGCACTTCTGAACTCGAATCAAATGAAGAGCTTTTGAAGAAAAGTTGCTGACAAATCTCTAGTACGTGCTTAGTGCAATATGTTCAAATGAGGATAACTCTATATTTTTCTTACAGTTTGCTTTGAAAATTCAACGTGGCGCAAAATGTATCACCCTATCGAAAGATGCTATAACTTTTGCAAAACTGTCAGTTTTGTTTTGATATTTGTGTAAACAGATGCAGAATACACGTCGACAAGCCATGGAACTCGATTACGCTCTCCTGAACCTCAACGATGCAGTGGACGATTTTCGGTCGAAATTCATCATGAGCCTATTTCCATCTGAACGGATACGTAAACAACAAAAACTTGCGCTTCTGAGGCACTGAGAATCGACTTCTCATTCACGAAGAGTCATTTCGTCCACTCAAAGTCATGACATGGTGCGCTATTTACGCCGGAGGTGCCATCGGGCCTAATTCTTTAGGACACCCGGGTAACATGGTTACTGTCACTGGTGAACAGAATAATGATCAACGAGTTTTTATTGCCGCAAATTGATGAATTGGGACTAAGGGACATGCGGTTCCAACAGGACAGTGCACCCGCACACACAGCTGGTGCGACAATGGACTTTTTGAAGGATGCGTTTCCGGATCGCCTTATGTCTCGTTTTGATTTGAACTGGCTGGCAAGATCGCCCGATTTGACGGCTCCGCTTTCTTTGGGGTTTTTTGAAGTCATGAGTCCATGAGAATGAGCCACAGACTCTGGAAGCTCTCAAAGAGAATATCCGACAAGAGTGCGAGAACTTATCGCTCGAAGTTTTCGCCAAAACGATTGAAAATGTGGTAAAAAGAGCCCAAATGGTCATCAATAATGGCGGCGCCTACTTGACCGATATCATATTCAAAAAGTAATGGAAAAAAACGTAAAGGTCCAAATTTTTTTTTGAAATTATGTGGTTTCATTTTAAAGATATAGCAAAACAACATCGGGTGAGTGTTTTTGGGCCACCCTGTACGAGGCGCAACTGAAAAGTTCGCAGACTAAGGCATTAAGTGATAGAAATATAAAAAAAAATTGTATTTCTTAATATAATCTTCCTCGAGTGAAATGCATTTCTCACATCACTAGAATCCAGTGCCTTAGTACTACCGAAAAAATATTCTTTTCTTTGCCTTTAAAATGACTCTACGGCCACCTTTATCTTGTTTCAATCCACTGCATAGACTCTTGTTTGGACTCCGGATTTTATTGTCTCATCTACAGTTACGATTCGGTTGCAAATTTCGTCGGGATTGTCCCCGGCTAATTCCATAAAATCTTTGCAGCACTCAAGTCGTCGTTGCTTGACGAACGGGGCGTGAGCATTTTCGGTATCCTGCGAGCATAAATCCTCCACAAGAAAGGAGACCCCCTCAACTGCGCCAATTATAGAGGCATCAGTCTCCTCAACATCGCATATAAGATCTTTTCTGCGATATTGTGTGAACGCCTGAAACCTTTTATCAACAGCTTGACTGGCCCCTATCAGTGCGGTTTCAGGCCAAGAAAGTCCACCATCGATCAAATCTTCACACTTCAGCAGATCCTGGAGAAAGAAAACCCAAGAATTCCAAATTGATACTCGCCATATCATCTTTAGAGAAGAGCTATATAGAGCCGTGTTTAGTTTTGACATCCCTGTCAACCTTGTCCGTCGGTGCAAGATGACGATGGAGAACGCTCGCTGCTCCATCAAGGTCGGTAATGACCTCACCGAGACCTTTGATGTCAAAAAGGGTTTTAGACAAGGTGACTTTTTTAGTATTGTACTTGAACTTATTGTGCGGAACTCACAAGCCAACACCAGAGGTACAATCTATCCAAAGTTCCTACAACTGACGATATTGATATTATTGGAAGAACTCAGCGGGCTGTCCACCGGCAAGCATTGAAGCAGACGCGGCCAAAATGGGTTAAGCGATAAACGAGGGCAAAACCAAGTATTGTATATGCTGTCAACAAGAAGGGACAATCAACACCGACGAATTGGACAGAACGTCAGAGTGGGCAGCTATAACTTCGAAGTAGTAAGGGACTTTGTCTACTTTTGCGCTGCTATAAACTCTAAGAACAACATCAGCGCAGAAATCGAGCGAAAAATAACTCTTGCTAATCGCTGTTTTTTGGGCTTATAAGGCAAATCGACAGTAAAGCCCTATCTCAAACAACTAAGGAGACTCTGTATAAGACTCTGATCAGTCCTGCTTTATGGCGCTGAAATATGGACTTAATTAAAATAGGATGAAGATACCTTTGGTCGCTTCGAGAGAAAAATTCTTCGTAAGATATTCGGTCCCATTTGCGTTGACGGGTTTTGGAGGAGAAGAAGAAGCGACATTGACCTAGTCAAAAAAACTGCATATTGGACGTCTGAGATGGCGAGGACATGTAGAGCGAATGGAAACCAACGCTCCGGCCCGCAGAGTCTTCGAAACTAACCCGGAGGGACGACGCAGTAGAGGACCACCTCACCGCGCGCACAAGTTCAAAGGGACCTCGACCAACTTGGAGTGCGCATCTGGAGGCAATTAGCTAAAGACCGAGCTAAATGGAGAGGCTTGTTGGTTGAGGCCCAGGTTCACCCCGAACTGTAGCGCCACCAAAGTAAGTAAAGAATTAAGCGAGCACAAATTTGTTTCATGCTTAAATGCTCGTGCAAAATTGCTCCAAACCGTTCTTTGCTGATGTGCATTTCGTCCGCTATCTCCCACATTTTTATTCTTTGGTCGGCTAGAACTATTTTTTCGACTTCTCCGTCGCTTGCTTTAGTTCACAGCTCTCTCGCCCTTGTTGAAACAACCGAGCCCATTTTTTGACCATGGTATACGAAGGCCCAGAATCCTGAAGAATCGATGACACGTCTTCGATAGGCGATTTTCCTTTTTTCACGAGGTACTTGATCACGGCGCGGTGCTCAGAATAGCGAGAATTTCAGATTTCGCCTGGCAAAGTTTATCCTACCACAGACAATAACAAAATGAGATTATTATTGAAACGAGGCGACATTTATACTACTAAAGAGTGCCGCAGTTAGTGATATCACTAATGAGAAGATGATTCGTTGTTGAGTATCTCAGGCCGTGAACTTATCAACCGCCCCTCGTACATGTGCCCATCTCGAACTTGTCGAAATCTAGTCATAAATCTATTCTATCATGTTAACTCGTATAACGTTTCGAAAATACATACTCTTCTCAGTCGTTTCCATGACCTTGCAAAATGCATTGCTACACCTCTTAAATTGCTCCTCCGCAAGACACTTTGTCCCTCCTTTTACCCAGAGTCTATCGCACTTCATTCAAGAGATGGTGGTGAGGCAGTATAGCGTAGGTTTCTTACATCAACGCATGTATCTTCTTTTTTTTTTTATTGTTTTTTTGCTGTATTTTCATTTTCTTTTCTTTCGAAAACGACAGTCTTTAGTTATATTTTTGTATCTATTACAGTTCTTCTCCTTCTTCCTGCACACTAGAGTGCCATCATATGTAGAGTCTGCATTGGGGCGGCAGTAACAACGGGGGCTCTTGGTCTTTCTAGCTCTGAAGTAGTTTTCTTCTTGTGGTCGGTCATCCTCGGGTTGGTTTTGATTTTATTTTTGTATTTTATTAGCTTAGCTCTTTTGAAAGCGTTTTCGTTTTCCTTGCACACATACATTGCTTATGATGGTTGTCCTTGTGGCAGAAACGAACCTGTCGAATTCGTTTTGAGTTTTTTTTATTTTTTATGTTGAGATACAATTTCCTTGGTGTTTTTTTGCGAAATCTATTATTAAAGTATCTCATGTGTGTGGTTGTGTATCGGTAACCCACTTACCCAGTTGTTCTGTGAATGAAAATGTGTTGCGCTTTGAGGGAGAGATACAAGTACTTTCATCATAGGTAAGCAGCGTGAGATGGTTTTAGCGTAGTTTTTTTTTTCGAACAGTACGCAATTTATTTAAATAAATTTAAGGAATGCGCTGTGGCAAGTAAAAATAACATTCAAAGTCGTCGTTGACAGAGTCCGTATATAACCAGAGGAAGACCGGCCATTTCTTGTTATGTATTCATTAAACTTGTTAGTTGCTTATTGTGTACAAGTATTTGTTGGGTAGCTGAGCTGCGTCCACCTCCCTCCCCACGGATTGTGTGTTGGACTCTCGTGTAGTGCTAATTTATTACGCAAATGTATTCATTTGTATGCCGTGTGCTTTTGGGGAGCGCAGGCAAAACGCGCAAAGTATTCGAAAAGAACAAAACAACAAAATGGTATGTGTTTGTGTGTGGAGGGGTTATTAAACTCTTGTTGAACTTAACTTACTTTGAAGCGTTCACCTGTGGTAATGTTTTTTTTAATGTGTACTGGTGTGGTGGATGTGACGACGAAGCGTGGAGATAATTTGTTGCGATATTATGTATATACATATTTTTTTTTTCTATTTCCATTTTTGGTCTTTCCTTTTTGGAGAACTCTCTTGGGCTTTGTCAATAGATTTTGTGGATTCTTTGAGTAGAGGGGAGAGAAAAGCCATTTAAGCTTTAAAACAATCTATGGGGAATCGGTGTGTTTTGTAGGGAATCTATTGGTCAATATTTAATGTTTGAGTTTGGATTTTGGGGGTTTTCTTAGACGAAGACAAATAGAATTCAGTATGGATGACAGTTAGTGCATTAGATATTTAATGTTTTCTTAAATTTATGGTTTTAAACTTATAGTTAACGTTCTTGTTTTCTTTTCTCTTTCCAGGTGAGAACTAAGTTCAAAAGATGAATAGCTCTTATTAATGGTAAATAAGCGTGAGTTTATCTTATAAAGTTCATATTGTGAAATTTTTTAATTGACGTTAATACATATTTAAGTTTCGACTATATTATCGCGAACTTTTCAGTTATTTGAAATTAAAAAAAAAATATTTTTCAAAATGATTTGACCAAGCGCATTCTGGCCGTCCAATTTTAGCTCACTTTTTCGAAGTAATGGTAGCCATACATATGTATGTGACGAAAAACATCAACAATGTTGGCTTCCAAGGCATCGATCGTTGCTGGTTTATCAGCATAAAGCAGTGAATTCACGTAGCTTCACAGAGAATGATCGACTGGTGTTAAATCGCACAATTGGTCTCCAACAATTCCACGTTTCGCCAAACGTTGAAACTGCGACCAATGACAAATCGGTAAATTCGTCTTTGTTTACAGCGGCGATATTCTGTTCAGTACGCACATTCCTTTGACGTGCTGGTGTTATGGCATCATTTAGAGAGCATGTAGTACGAAATCTTTCTACCATTCGACAGATGATTATGTGCGCCATAAAATCATGAACTTGTTTGTATTAGGTTACCCTATCGACGCCCAATTTTCGAAGTTAATTTGGATAATTTAGTAACGTTGTTTAAAGCGTAAGTCTATTCATGATAATTTGCCAGACTGGTTAGCTTAGGTATGTGGGGAGCCGCTCTCTGCCACACTCAGGTCAGCGTTGACCCATTGCGATACCCATAGGGGAAAGAGTAATCCCTTACCCATTGAGGCCTAGTGAAAACCGGCAAAAAACTATACAAACTCAATCACTTACTTCTTTTCTGCACACAAACCACCCTGATAATTTGATGAAGTTTAGCATCTTTGCTGTCGAATCACCGGGGAGCTCCTCGAGATCCTGGAAGAAATATTTACCAAGGACCTTTTTCCTAGAGTGTAGAAGACCCGGACAGTGGCACAAGAAGTGAGTAGTATCCTAAGAAACTCCCTCGTCACCACAGCCTCTACAGAGTTCCTCCTCTGTCAGGCGTAGTTTCTTCAGTGGTACCGCAGAGTATTGTGCCCCGTGATGATGCCCACGAGGGTGGAAAGGGATTTCCTATCTTTCCGAGTAATTCTCTCGGTCCTTACTTTGCCGAAGGTTGGCCATAGCTTCCTAGTGGTGGCACAAGTTTCCATGGAGGTCCATGTCCATGCTTTATTCCCTGCAGCGAGCTTGAGTGAGCAAGGCGGGATAGACACAGGGGGTCTACTTGTTCTAGTAGGGCTGCTGAGCCGATTCTTGCTAGCTCGACGGCTATCTCATTACCTGGGATACCCTCGTGTCCAGGGACTCATCAGAGGTATACCTTGTGCTGTGTTCCAAGAACCCTAAGCTCTTCTCAACAACAATGGATTTCGATATACCTAGGGGGTAGGAGAAGATGCCTGATCCTACGCCAGTGCTCATTTTTGAACCATCTGTGTAGATGGTTATAGATTCGGCGTTAGGTATAAGACCGGTTTTCCATTCTTTCCTGCTAGGGTAGGCGGTAGAAAAAGGTCTTTCAGACTATACTGAACGTAAATGTCAAAAAGACTGGACAGAATGACAGTTCTGTTTGGCAGTTACCCTTGTCGTAAGATATGGTATATCTAATTAAAAAAAAAAAACACCCTTAACTTATCCAATGGCGTTGAAGCTTTTACTGATATGCTAGGTCTTGAATCAAGTTTTATAAAAGAGACCGGACCAGAGACGATAACATGAAAATTTCATATATATTACTATTTATTACATGTAGCTTGCAATAAGTTTATTTTTTTTTTCTTATTATTTTCCGGCCTAAGCTGGGTATTATTGCCTCCAGATGCGCACTGCAAATTGATTAAGGTCCTCTTGAACTGCGTCGTTCCTCTTAGCAAAAAAAAGAAACAGCGATTGGCAAGAGTTATTCTTCGCTTGATTTCTGTGCTGATATCATTGTCAAAATTAAAAGCAGAATAAAGGTAGACAAAGTTCCTTAATACCTCGAAGTTGTAGCTGCCCACAGTAACGTTCTGTTCAATTTGTCGGTTTTGATTGTCTCGTCTTGTTGATACCATGTACTTAGTTTCGCCATATTTACCGCTTAACCCATTTTGGTAGCTTCTGCTTAAATGCTTGCAAACGTACTTGTGACACCCCGCTGAGTTCTTCCAATAATGTCAATATAGTCGGCCTATGCAAGCAGTTGTACAAACTTTTGATAGATTGTGCCTCTGACATGGCTCAATATAGCTCCTCTCTATAGATATTGTCATAGCCGACCTTGAAACCGATAAAAAGATGGTGAGTATCGATTTGGATTTCTTGGGTTCTCTCCAGGATCTGCCGAAGTGTGAAGATTTGATCGATAGTGAACTTTCCTGGCCTGAAACCGCACTGATAGGGGCTAATCAGGTTGTTGATGAAAGGTTTCAGACGTTCACACAATATCGCAGAAAAAGTATTGTATGGAATGTTGAGGAGATTGGTGCCTCTATAATTGGCGCAGTTGAGGGGGTGTTCTTTCTTGTGGAACTATGCTAATATTCCATTTATCAGGCATAAATTAGTTTGACTAATTCTTAGGGATGAGTTGAGATGAACTGATAGAGTGTATGCTCTCTACCAAGTAACGAAAGCTAGAGTTTCTATGTTCGAAAGACAGGGTGATGCAAGAAATGTTATTTTCTTCTATAATACTTACGAATGTAACACCTTTCTGGAAGTCTTCGGATAACACAGATAGCTGAAATTTTCCGCAGTCAAAAATGAAACGCAAGATAGCTGTCATTGTATATTCCGTTCATGTTTGCACCTTTTTTGAGAACTATTCTTTCAAAACTCCCAAGGCGATTTTCAATAGAGTAGGGCTGGGATGATGACGGTCTTACGTAAAGTCTCTTTAGTTATTTGTGTAACGATTGTCTTCCTAGCCCAAAGGAACAGCGATTGTCAAGAGTAATTCTTCTCTTTACATCTGTGCCGGTGTAACTATAGTGAAGCCTATTTAAGCGAAACGTCTCTCACTATTTAAAAACTTAAGTTATCTATTGCAAACTTCTGTTCAAGTAGCCGATTGAACTTTGATGATAGCATAGCACCAAAGTATATATTCGGTTGGCAAGAAAGTATTTTCGCTTTTTTTTGTGTGAAGTGAAATTTTTTTTTATATTAAAAATTAACTTTAATCGATTACATATTTGTCATTTTGTTTGATGATTTCATCTCTCATCTTTCTGGCACCTTCATGATTCCGCGTTCATAAAACTTCTGCTCCTTATCAGAAAAAAACTGAACCAAGTACGATTTCAGGTCATCGTCATTAGTTTTACCATTCAAGGGGTTTTGCAAACTTCGAAATCAATGGTAATCTAATGGTACAAGGTCAGGGCTATTGGTGGTCCCAACCAAGCTTCAATAATTTTTCACAAGTTACCAAAGATGTGCGTGTGGTCCGATATCGGATATGTGTGTAACGGGTCTTAGATTAGGTTAGATTGAAATTGTTGCCAGCTGAGAATGAGAGAACTATGTCGTTGTAATAGGGGGCTCCTAGGTGAAGCTTCCTTTTACGGAGGAGAGCTAGGCAGAAGCAAAGAAGGTGAGGAATAGTTTCTTCCTCTTCTTCATTCATGCAACTTCTACAAAAGTCGTTTGCAAAAAGGCCCAGCCTTGTAGCATACTAGCTTATTAGACAGTGTCCATTGATGACACCTATTGTAGCGCCAATATGCATTCTGTTGATAGAAATCAAATTCTTAGAAGGTATTACAACCAGCTTCGGCCAAATCTGTTTTGTTGCTAGACATGTGGGTACACTTGTCCACCTAAGATTTGTACTCTCGATAGCATCCAGCTTTAATTTGAGTTTGCAAGTAGCGATTGGTATACCTAAGGAGCCTTTTTTCGGCAGGAAAATAGGTTGTTCCTATTCTGGCGAGTTCATCGGCCTTACAATTCCCTGGAATGTCCCTATGCCCCGGCACCCAACACAAGAGAATATTGAACTGTCTAGCCATCTCCGCTGGAGATGATCGGCAGTTTAGCTAGAGCTACTTATGAATTTATAGAAGTCGATTCCAAGAATTTTATTGCTACTTGGCTGTCTGAAAGATGCGGATATCTCTAGCAGATACCATGTTTTTCTTAAACGAAGATAAGACTTCTTTAATCGCCATTATTTCCGCCTGGAACACGCTGCAATGATTTGGTAGACGGAAGGAGAGCTTAAGATTAAGCCTGTCAGAGAAAACAACTCCACCAACTACGTCCTTGGTTTTTGACCCAATAGTGTAGAAGTGGATCGACCCATCTTCTAAAACTGTATCATCATTCCAGAGTGAACTAGAGGGGATGGTAACGAGGGAGTTCTTGTCAAAATTTAGACATGGAATTGTGTAATCCATGTTTTCGGGAGAGATTTTGAATTTATTCAGAATGGAAGCGTGGCCAAAATCTTTCCTTGACCACTGTTGGATAGCTCCAAAGTGAAGGACTGCATTCGATGCCATTTGGTTTCTAAATATCATATATCGAGGGGTACCAGATGAAACTAAATGTCCAGTGCCACAGATGGAGTTGAACGTAGTGCTCCACTTATGCACAAACAAACTGTTCACTGGACCTTACTTAGATAATCGCGATTTATAGCTTTTTCTAAGGCTGTCCACCAGACAATCACCCCGTATGTGCGTATCGGTCTAACGACGGAGATGTAGAGCCAGTGAGTGATTCGGGATTGTAAACCCCATCTATTCCCAATAGCTTTTTTGCAAGAGAAAAGTGTTACTGTAGCTTTCTCGACTCTTTCTTGAATTTTAGATTTCCAGCTTAATTTCTTATCAAAATATTTTGCTGTGTCACGGAATTTTATATTTCCTGGAGAAGAGTACTAGTTCAGTTTTGTGGGGGTTTACAGCTAAACCACACCGAACCGCCCATCTACTGAACTTGTTGAAAATGTTTTGTTGAAGTTCTTATAGAGTATTTAGGTGCTTTCCCGACACAGCCAAAGCAACATCTGCATAAGTGATCGCTGTGCATCCCTCGTCTTCCATGATTATTAATAATTCATTGACCATCAAATTTCACAAAAGGTGGGATAGAACACCTCCTTGCGAAGTGCCTCTACTGACAAACCTTCTAGTAGACGTCCCACTTAGCTTAGAGTTGATAATCCGACCATTAAGCAGTAGATTAATCAATTCACAAAATGACCTGTCGAACTTCAGGTCTGATAGTGTATCCGCTATCGCTGATGTATTGACATTGGAAGCGCCTTCTATATCCAGAAAAGCAACCATTATATACTCCTTATGAAACGGAATATTCGACATTACGCACTAGTGAGTGTAATGCTGTCTCCACTGATTTACCTTTGCAATATGCATGTTGGGCCACCGACAGTAGTTTCTTATCAATACTGTTGCGTAAATGGATATCAGTCAGATGTTTTAATGTTTTTAAGAGGAATGATGATAGACTAGTAGGTCTGAAATCTTTTGGATTGGTATGCGAGCATTTATCCACTTTGGGTATGAAGACAATTTTAACTTCTCTCCATATCTTTGGGGTATATACTAGATCTAGACAGCTTTTTGGTACTGTCTCAAGCACCGGCAGAAACGGGCCTTATAATTCCATCAAATTGACAGGATGATCTTTTTCGATGCAACTCAGCTTTCGATGTGGTTTGTGCTGCTTCATCACGCTTGGACCATGATCGTTTTCGATTGATGTTATTGTAGACAGTCCATTTTTCGTCACCAGTAATGATTCGTTTCAAACAAGGACCGATTTCATTCATTGTGTTGAGTGAATCTCTCTTTCAATATAGAATCTGCATTTATTTTTATTTTTTATAACTTGCGCGTGTCAAAGGGATTATTAATACCCTTATACTGGTTCTCAGAGCACGGGTGGATGGGAAAAGAAGGAAAGAGACAGAAGAGATGCCGGTTTGCGTTGGCTTTAAATGTTTGAAGATTGTAATAATTAGGAAATACAGACGCTGATGGATCGAACGTGTTGTTTGGCTATTTCGCTGGAGCATTTTTTATAAGAAAAAGCGATAAAAAAGGGAAAGGCACGAGACATTTCTACGATGTTCAAGTGAGACTATGGAGTTCACAATGTCTCTATCACCTATTAGTTTTAACGCGCGGTTCTGTACCCTTTTTTTTTTTTTGATACTAATAGCCCGAGTGCTACTAGCATGCACGATTCGCAAACCTGAGTAATCGATGCCAGGAATACGCCTACGTACTAAACACACAACCTACACACTTCAATCACTCTCCCCGCGGGACTGCCGTTAGGTATTACTTCGCAGGGCTGGTTAGCAATTTATGCTATGCTTCTTGTGTCAGCTTCTTCCACTGCTTCAGCTGCTCTTCTTAGCTCTTCTATTCTCCGCAGCTCTTTTTGTAGAGTTGTTACGAAGGAACATATTGCCATCCAATTCTCTTCCGACTGTAACATATGGTCGAGGAGTAGTGACGGACTTGGCAGAGTAATTCTCCATGCCGTGAAACGTGTGCAGTAAAACACAGCGTGCTCTGTATCTTCATCTACACCTGGGCATTCCGGGCAGGATGGTGAGTTGTCATGTCCAAATCGGTGTAGATATTTGCGGTAGCCACCGTGGCCAGACAGGAACGCAGACGCTGCCCTTTCTTCAATTTTTATCACCTTGATACCAGTGGCGTCGTGATGACTCAATGCTCTTCTGTTATATATTCTCAGCATTTCATCTGCGAGAATATCGATGAGGACCATTCCAGCTATGACAAATGCAGCTTCGTCAGAGATGGTTCGAAAGCCGCTGATTGTCCGTAGCGCACAGAGTCTGTATGATGACGATAGTCTCCTTTTGGTCTCCTTCGTCCTCAGTGCCTCCGCCCAGACTGCGGCGGCATATAACAGAACTGAGGTGATAACTCTAGCGTATCCAGGTCCACCGATGTTAGGCATGATACGCGAGAGAGCTCCCTGCATATGCGATGCTTTTTTGGCAACAAAATCAACATGCGTTTTAAACCGTAGCTTGTTGTTCAGCATTACTCCAAGGTATCGGTTCTGTACCCCATCTATTATAGAATGTGCAGAACGGTCTTGGGTGCCCCAGACCAGATGTGGGCGTTATATTCCAGCTTTGGGCGGATGAATGCCTTGTAGATGGAGGCCAGTTCAGACGGGTTAAAATATTTTTTGCACCGCTTAAAGAATCCTAGACATTTTGCAGCATTTTTGGCGACCTCGAATATGTGATCGTTCCATCGAAGATGGTTGTTGATACACATACCGAGAATGGCAAGCCTTTCAGATTCAGCGATGCAAGTACGATTCAAGGATAATGGTTTTAGGACTTGGTTTCGCTTGAGAGACGGAAGACAGCATTGTGTTTTGGATGCATTAAATTCCACTCTATTGGTTAAACCCCATTTGGTTATGCTGTCCAGGTCGGTATTTAATGTGTTTAACGCATGGTGATGTTCCTCTTTTACGCCCGAAGAGCATAGACGTGAGTAAGGGAAGGAATATGAAAAACTGAGGGTACTGTCATCAGCGAAGGAATGGATTGGATTAGAAGTTGCGGACAAGAGGTTATTTATAAAAATGAGAAATAGAGGCGGCGACAAAACGGAGCCCTGGGGAACACCAGTATTTATATGGTGAATTGCAGACTTGAAGCTCAAGTAGAGGCGAAGACAAAGCACTATCTGGCAGGGTGGAAGTGAGCAGCAAGCAGATTGGCTTTGTCTAAGGAGCTGATATCTGGAATGCCATTGTAAATGAGCGTTGGGCTGGCAGGCGATGCAGAATTTTTTTTATATTTTTGACGACCGATCAAAAATGTTTGCTACCTTTGGGACATTGTAGAATTGTTTGCCTCAATTCTTTTGCACGTCGAATACGAGCATTGCAGTTATTTCTGTTTAAACTTCTTCCGGTTTTCCTCAGATTTGTTGGCTTTATAAGGCCGAAAACTTACCTAGCTTTCGACCAGATAGCCTCTTTGCAGCTCTGGTCAAACCAAAAGTTTGCCTTAGGTTTGATGCTTTTTATGCTGTTGCTTTGATTCTATGAATTTTCAAGTAACACCTTCCTTTGTAACTTTACATCACAATGACACTCAGTTTTGCATAAAAATCTTCAACAAAGGTAAGCAAATTCTTTGTTTGTCTACGATTTCAGTTAGCTATTCTTCTTACGTAATACGATATGTAATACCAGGGTTTCTACTATTCGAGTTACATCCCAAGTTTGTTGGATCACAAAATAGATTTCCATAGCACTTTGAAGTATAGGCACGGTGTCACAATACTACTACTCTGGTCTTTCTTTTTTTTCGAAAATCTGTAGAAACAAAATCAAATTTATCTTTTGGCGTGATTTTGTTTGACGCTTGCATGTTTCCATTCCACCCCTCGAGTATTTCACAAATCCTCTTCAACAATTAAGGAATCTATTTAGTGACGCATCGAACAAACAAAAAAAATCTATATCCTTTTCCAGCAGAGAAAAAGCACTGCTCTGTATAACTAAACTAATACTTAAAACTCAAATAGCGTTCCCAAGTGGAGGAATGAGATTCACATTGCAGAGCAGAGAGAAAAAAAAAGAAGAAATTCCAGGAGGACAGGAGCAGGCGGTGGCAGGAGACAGAAGGGTGGTGGTTTGGGTTGGGTTGTGGTAATTATTGATTTTGTGTCGTTAGCTTAAACGAGTCCGCTCGTTTTTTTTTTTTTTTTTTCTACAGCTTGCTTTCTTATATTCGTTTCTCTCAATTCGTTGCTATTTTTCACGCCAAGTTGCCAGGCGGCAGCAGCGGTGGGTGGTATCGGCAGGGGAAGAAGACCATTTTCTTTCCCAACCCCCTAGGCCAACTAACTGAAACATTTCTATATAAAAATCTAGTTAGGGTGGCATTTTTTTAAAAAATTCCTTGCTTTAGGACTTTTTCCCGCAACCGCAGCACCCTTTCCCCTTGAACCACAGAGATTTTTTTTCTTGTTCGCCGCTTCTCGCGGAAGGGAAAAAGTTTTAAGTTTTTATTTTTTCGGTGTATTTTCCGGAGAAAAATTTCCATTTGCCAACTGTGTATATTTTTTTTTTTTCGTCATCGTCGTCGTCGATGGGAATTTTCTTTTTTAATTTATTTTCTACAGTAAAAGCAATAATGTCGTGCTCTATGTGTCGTGGTATTTATTTATTTTTTTCTGCTTCTTCTGTTCTTTATGTGTGCAAATTAAGATGGCCGCGCTGAAGAGTTGCTGCTGCTTACCAATCGTAATCGACAGATAGACAGTGAGACATTTGGACACTGGCAATCCAAACAACCAGAACCAACTAGCCAGCCAAGCAGCAGAGTTAGCCAACACAAGGGAAAGAAATTGCCTGGGAAGAAGACGAAAATTAGATTTATCTTTTGTGTGTTGGGCCTTAGATTGCAATGTTGTGGGATTTGGTTTCCTAGTTTTTATTATTTTTTTATTTATTTTTGTTTTCCTTTTATATAAGAGATATGGATTTAAGAAAAAAACCATTAATTGTCCAGCCATCACGTTGCACCCGAAGGCATTCATTTCAATTTGGATGTACATGGTTAGTTTTTCCTCAAATTGGTTTGTAATTTAAATTGTATGCAGGAGGGAGGAACCCAATTGAGTGGACAGTGCAAGCGGGAGGCCATGAATCTAATTTGACTGCTTAGAGGGGGAGACATATAATCTTATCCTATCGACTGAATATGCGATTATATAGCCAACAATTAGTCAACTTGTTTGGCAGCCTTAAGAAGAGAGCTGTGTTTTTTTTTTAAACGTAATAATAGTACGAGTCCTCGTATACCAGTTTGCCAAGAAATCTATTTGAATTTTGAAAGTTTCTTTTGGCTTGAAAACTTGAAGATAAAGCCTTTAAGCCTAAAGCCAAGCTGTTCGAGCAAAATCAAATTTTTGCTGATCTCCAAATCATCAAACAAAATTCTAGGAAAATCGTAAGCAAAAATAATTTGTAGTGAATTTGTTTAGATCTGAAAATAGACTTAACTAGGAATGATAACCACTTTTCCAATCACACATTTTTATAAAACTATTCATCTTATTTAACTTTTCCTGGGAAACTTCACTTCCATTTATCTAGGACAATACAATTTCGGATTGAGCCTCGGATTTTGAAGCGTACTAAGTTAAGTTAGGGTGGCTGGCTGTACCTAGAAAAAGACACGCTTACAACAGAAGAGTTGTAATGGTGGCAGTGGTGTAGTGGTAACGTCGTCAATTGCCACGCTTATGGTTCATGATTCAAATCCTGATGTCAGCAAGCATTTATTTATTTCTCATGAAATATACACAGTCAGTCCGATCCATTGCGAAAGCTTGTGTGAACACTACTGCGAAGGCATAACACTGGCAGTAGCTTGGTCATATGTCTGGAAAAATTGTCCGCTCTGTTGATGATGATTCGTCTATGACATCGGCTATCGGCAAAAAAAATACTGTGAATTAGAAGCAAAGACAAAAAAATAACAAAAATCTCCCCAGTTATCTGGACGCCACCCCCGGAGTTTCTGTGAAGCATAGACAACTTACCTTCAAACCACTACACCAAATTCTCTCTCTGTCCTTTCTATCGCCCGCACTGTGTACAAACATGTTAAGGGTATACATAACCCCTTGAGTGCACGCAAATTATAAAAAAAATAAAAAAGAAGTCCATTGTGGTAAAATCGTACTAGGCTTTAATGTATGCTTAAAGACAATCCGTCTTTACAAATTGGTTAATGCCTTCTATTGGGTCGTTAAGAAAATGTTTAGAGCATGTCATGCTTTGTGAGTTTAAGCTCAGACATGAGACTACAGACGCCGATAAAAATGTGTGCCTGACTTTCAGAGTCCACTGTAGACAAGCATTGTGTCCAAAATCAGATTCGCGGAGACATGTGCATAGAAAGTGAGTCTCGAAACTTCTGCGCATGTCACTCTATGACCAGAAAATAAAAATGTTATTGATCAGGACCTACATATTTTCTGTGATAAGGAAGATTGTGAAGAAATATAATTTAAGCCATGTTATCGCTTGCAGCCATTTATACCGGCTTGGATATGTCCAAAACTGAACAAAGTAGATGCCCCACAATATGCTCGTTTGCAGCGAATTCGAATCGTTTCTGGATCGATTGTTATGGGCGATAAAAAATGGATTCTGCACAACAAGTCATCCAGAAAGATGAGACCCAAAACCTTACGAACCCCGGAGTGTATCGGAGAAAGGCTCCAATTAATTGAGAGCCCTGAGAACCGGGTATTACGGTTACATCTCAGTCGTACTGCGAAAATGGACCAATATTATACAACAGGAAATACACTTTTCTAACATAACCTGATGGTTCTTTGGTCGCTTTAAACTAGCGGACTACAATCTTTTCGATAGATGCAACACTCTCTGCATGATAAACATTTACCTCATAACCTAAGTTGTTTTATTAATTGATAAATTGGTGAAGAAAAGCGTGATTGTATTTGATAATGCGAGTGAGTGTATTAAAGCAAACACCTTGATCAAAAAGTTCCCGGAATAAAAACCGTGTGGCGCTCTTATCGTTCCGATTTGAGTTCTGTTTTCTTTGTTAAGTTGGTACATCTGTTGTTGATATTCCCTTTAAATCTTAGCATCATAGCTTGACATTTGCAAAAGTTACGTAGCCAAGAGTATATCTATCTCTGTGTGTGTTGGCGATTTTTTAGAAATGGATTTAAATTTGCAACAACGAACTTGTATTAAATTTTGCGTAAAAAACGGATTTAATGGTGCGCGAACGTTGGAAATGTTGGAAAAGTGTTTCGGCAACGATTCTCTAAAGAAAACGGTCGTTTACCTGTGGCACGAGCGGTTCAAAAGTGGTCGTGAGTCAATCGAAGATGATGAACGCAGTGGCAGACGGTTTCAGTCAAAAAAGAAGGAAATGCTCACGGTTTTCATGGATTACAACGGTGTAGTGCATCATGAATTTTTGCCAGAAGGCCAGACAGTAAACAAAGAGTATTATTTGGCCGTTATGAGACGTTTGCGTGAAGCAATTCGCCGAAAGAGACCAGAATTGTGGGCAGAAAACTCGTGGATTTTGCACCATGATAACGCACCATCGCACAGTACCATCTTACTTACTTAGGTGGCGCTACAGTTCGGGGTGAACCTGGGCCTCAACCAACAAGCCTCTCCATTTAGCTCGGTCTTTAGCTAATTGCCTCCAGTTGCGCACTCCAAGTTGGTCGAGGTCCCCTTGAACTTGTGCGCGCCACCTACGGCGATAATTCCCTCTACTGCGTCGTCCCTCGGGGTTAGATTCGAAGACTCTGCGGGCCGGAGCGTTGGTGTCCATTCGCTCTACATGTCCTAGCCATCTCAGACGTCCAATACGCAGTTTTTTGACTAGGTCGATGTCGCTGTACAGCTCGTATAGTTCGTGATTGAATCTTCTCCTCCAAAACCCGTCAACGCAAACGGGACCGAAAATCTTACGAAGAATTTTTCTCTCGAAGCGACCAAGGATATCTTCATCCTCTTTTAATAAAGTCCATGTTTCAGCGCCGTAAAGCAGGACTGGGATGATCAAGGTCTTATATAGAGTCTCCTTAGTTGTTCGAGAGAGGGCTTTACTGTTGAATTGCCTTATAAGCCCAAAAAAACAGCGATTGGCAAGAGTTATTCTTCGATTGATTTCTGCGCTGATTTTGTTTGCTGAATTTATAGCAGAGCCAAGGTAGACAAAGTCCCTTACTACCTCGAAGTTATAGCTGCCCACGGTGACGTTTTGTCCAATTCGTCGATGTTGGTTTTCCCTTCTAGTTGACAGCATATACTTGGTTTTGCCCTCGTTTATCGCCAAACCCATTTTGGCCGCTTCCGCCTCAATGCTTGCAAAAGCACCGGTGACAGCCCGCTGAGATCTTCCGATAATGTCTATATCGTCGGCGTATGCAAGCAGTTGTACAGACTTGTAATAGATTGTGCCTCCGGTGTTGGCTTGTGAGTTCCGCACAATCCGTTCAAGTACAATATTGAAGAAGTCACATGACAGCGCGTCACCTTGTCTAAAGCCTTTTTTGACATCAAAGGTCTCGGTGAGATCATTACCGACCTTGATGGAGCAGCGAGCGTTCTCCATCGTCAGCCTGCACAGGCGGACAAGTTTGGCAGGGATGTCAAAACTAGACATGGCTCTATAAAGCTCTTCTCTATAGATGCTGTCATAGGCGGCCTTGAAATCGATAAAGAGGTGGTGAGTATCGATTTGGAATTCTTGGGTTTTCTCCAGGATCTGCCGAAGTGTGAAGATTTGATCGATGGTGGACTTTCCTGGCCTGAAACCGCACTGATAGGGTCCAATCAGGCTGTTCATAAAAGGTTTCAGGCGTTCACACAATATCGCAGAAAAGATCTTGTACGCGATGTTGAGGAGACTGATGCCTCTATAATTGGCGCAGTTGAGGGGGTCTCCTTTCTTGTGGATCGGGCAAACGATGCTGAGATTCCATTCATCAGGCATACACTCCTCTGACCAAATATTAGAAATGAGTTGGTGTATGCACTCTACCAATTCATCCCCAGCTGCCTTGAAAAGTTCGGCCGGTAAACCGTCAGGTCCAGCAGCCTTGTTCGATTTTAGCTTGGATATTGCTATCCTCACTTCGTTTTGGTCAGGTGGACGGAAATTTTGACTATCATCGTCCATGTTGAATGGTTCATTCTGCCTGACAGCGGGATGTTGGTCTTCGTCGCCGTTATACAGTCTGCAGAAGTAGTTTTTCCAGATTCTCAGCACCGACTGTGATTCTACTACGAGGTTTCCATTCTCATCTCTACAGGTTTCTGTACGGGTATTACTTCTCTGACACGTTCTTTTTACCTTTTGGTAAAACTTCCGTACATTGTTCCTGGAGTATAGACTCTCGATATTCTCAAACGCGCGCTTCTCATGCTCTTTCTTCTTCTTTTGGAGAAGCCGATGTTCTTCCCGTCTCTTTTGCTCGTAGAGCTCACGAGCAGCTCTCGTCTTCCTTTGCAGCGCCGCTTTGTATGCCTCTTGTTTTGCTGCATGCACTCGCCGGCATTCTTCGTCAAACCAGGGGTTTCGCGGTGGTGGGCGAGCGAGACCCAGCACATCAGTCGCGGCGTTTCTGATGGCATGTTGGCAGCGTTGCCACTGGTCTTCGGCACTTGATGCTGGCGGTATAGGGGTGATTGAGAGATTTCGGGATACGCGTTCAGCGAAGAGTCTGGCGGTCTCTTGCGATTGTAGCTTTTCGACGTTAAATTTTCTCACAGTAATTCTTCTTTGTTGCTCAGATTGGGATATCCGCATTCGTACCTTGGCTACAACAAGGTAATGATCCGAGTCTATGTTGGCCGCTCGGAAGGTCCGGACATCCAGAATACTGGAGGCATGCCTTGCGTCGATCGCAATATGATCAATTTGGTTGATCGTGACATGATCATTGGACCGCCATGTCTGCTTATGAATATCGAGATGAGGAAACCATGTGCACATGGCACAGTACCATCATTATTCGTAATTTTTTGACGAGAAATGCAACAAATACCATCCAACAGCCACCGAATTCACCTGATTTGGCTCCCTGTGACTTCTTTCTGTTTAATCGAGTTAAAAAACCATTACGGGGAACGCGTTTCAGCAGCCGAGAGGAAGTAATGGAAAAATCGTAGGAAGCACTGATGGACATACCGAAAACCGAATATAAAAAATGTTACGAAGATTGGATCAAGCGCTGGCATAAAGGGGGCAATATAGATTTAGATGAATAAACTTGTATTTTTAATTTTCTGAATAAATTCCGGGAACTTTTTGATCAAGGTGGTATATCCATCTTCAAATCGACAAAACCTTCTTAACAACCCAATGGAACGTCTTATTCCGACACAAGCTTTTATCAGGTTTGAAAAATAACATTTCTTCCTACGTACCTGCCAGTCGATCGTAAGTTTAAATGTGTCTCATAGTCGCCGGGTAAGACCAGTGGTTAGAAGCCCTAAGTTTTGCTAAATATCATCTTTTATGTGTTTGAAATGCCTTCTTACCACAGTCATGTCTCCCATATCTTCTTCCACTTTTGTGAACCTTTATCCTGTCATTGTCCTTCAGGGTTGAGTTGTTTGTGCATTACCTAAGCATAAGCCTATTGCACTGAAGTAAAATGGAAACGATGTCAACTTACAATCGAAACCTCCTTCATGCGATTATTCAAAGAACCGAAAGGTCTTGTTTAGAGATGACAAATACCATAAATTCTCCGGATATATGTATCTGTATAGTTTGGTAAGACTTAAAGTATCGCAGAGACTTGCCAACAAATGTTATGAAGGCGTTGGATAAAATCTTCTTCATGGAGATACAGGACATACTTAACTAAGTAAGCATCATCCAAGAAGTGCAATAAAATGAGCTGGCTGGGCGGAAAGAGGATGCAAATTTGTGACACGTACTACGTTGTCTTAAAAGAGAAGCAGCCTTTTAAGAGGCCGAGTCTTCGACTTTAGGTAAAAGTGGATGTCTATAACAATCAGTTTCGCAGCTAAGTTATCGCCCAAGTTCCAAGCGATAGAAAGGTATGCGCAATCTCCTTAGAAAATAGATGCAAATCGCCTCCACTCTTGTAAAAGATATTTTCAGTCCATCGCCATTACTTTTATTAAATCCTGAAAATTCAATCTCAATGTGTTTTAGAATATGGGTGGTATTGTGGTCTCTAGTTAAACTTATGGTATAGTACTGTTTGAAAGTTGGAATATTTGTTTGAGAAAGTAGCGAAGAAACTTTTCAACTGCCTCGAAAGATCAGAATCCCCACACCATATCATATTTAGATTAGCGCTGATTAAACTCCTAAGTACTTGTACTATTTTTATGAATTCTCCTTGAAAAACCCATTTTTCGTTCCTTGAATGTCTACCACCACCGTTTCTAAAAATCATCATCTTTGATTTTTTTTAGATGCACACGCAGGTTCCAAAAGTTGCAATATTTTGAAAGCCTGTTAATCATTAATTGCATTTCATCAACAGAATCAGCAAGGAAAACGATGTCATCTGCATACATTAATGCTTGGTAAACTTCAATTCGCCCTCCTGCAACGCACTCAGACAGGATACAACCCTGCTTCACTCTCATAGATGTTACAAATTCTTCCGAAATGAACTCTCCATCCCAGACGTATGCCACATTGCTTTCATACATTGCTCGCAGAATTTTAATGACGTTGCCTGTTATTCGGATTTTAAAAAGTTTATAAAACGATGCTTCGCGTGGTATATGATAGAATCAAATGCAGCTTAAAAATCAGCGAAGAAGGCATATAACTTTTTCTGTTGCTTTTTGTAGATCTGCAATATTATCGCAAAGATTTAATCGACGGTTGAGTATTGCTTCCTAAAACCCGCTTGAAATTCATGCAAAATGTTCGCCTTGTTAACGTACTGAGTAAGTCTTTTAAAAAGCAGAGCTCCAAATAGTTTAGCCGATTTGTTTAAAAGGATAAAAAAAAATTAAATTTCAGCATAGTCGCCTTTTTTATGTATCGGAAAGACAATTGCTTTTTTTTAAAGAATTCGGTACACTAGCCGTTTCAAAAATCATATTGAATTCAAGTGTAAGTTCTAATATGAAATCTCTGGGATTCGGTCATCGCCTGATGCCTTTTAATTTTTGGACTTGCTGAACTTCTAATGGTGAAAACGGTGCATCTAAAAATGTGCATATCACATGTCAATGGAGCTGCATATTGAAATGCTGCTGCATTAAGCAGGTTGCTGAAGTGTTCTTTTAACAGTAGGTAGGTAGGCAGAAGTGGTTGTATCAGCAAACCATGCCGAAACTTAATTAGCACAGAAGCACCGTTTTAATACACAACTCAAGTGGATGTAAAACGGGCGTTAACTTCTAGGAAAAGGGAAAAAGAATAAGGATTATACAAATCCGCCCCGTTACATTGAGGAAACTGATAATATCTCCAGTACTAATCTCTTTTTCTTATCGAAAAAGGGTTTACCTAAGGGTTTACCGCGCTGTCTGGCCCGGTCTAGAGACGGACACTTGCAGAGGAAGTGTACGATTATTTCTTTCTCGTTAGCAATATTGCAGCTGCGACAGTGTGCATTAAATGTAATGCCAGAACTCTTGTGATATCTGCACAGTTTATATTTAATAGATCTTGCGTTCTTTTCCAGTAGTATTTGGGCCACATCTGCCTGGAAATGACACAGTTCCGCACCCCCTGCCATCTACTATCAGCATTTAAAAGATAATGCGCGAAGATACCTCACTTAAGGGCCCCCAACGGGACGTTCACCGCCTGTGCTAGGGAGACATCAAGGGCAGATCCCCGCCTCGCTAGCTCATCAGCTCGCTCATTTCCCTCAATGTTGCGATGACCCGGCACCCAAAGGAGACTTATCCTGAACCGATTACCCAGCGAGGCGAACTCCTTTTTGCACTGTTCTACTAGCCTCGATGATGTAGTGGCAGTTACAGTAGCCTTGATAGCTGTTGTGACCATAAATTTGTTGTGACCAGCATCCTGTTTCTCTTAGTCTGACCGCACTACATGATGATAGATACATAATATGAAGATCGAGAGGTAAAAGGTGCAGTATTACGTTCAAGGCCTCGGTTGGACATGTTCTCATGACCACCGTTGTGCCTGTAGCCGCAGTTCTTTCCACTCTGTTGATAAGTTTAATGTTGTATGCTTTCCTTAACGCAGGCCACCAGACTAGGGATCCATAGGAAAGTATAGGACGCACGACAGCAGTGTACATCTATAAGACCATCTTCGGGCGAAGTCCCCACTTCTTACCGAAGGTTTTGCTGCAAGCATAGAAAGTCACGCAGGCCTTCTTTACCCGCTGCTCAATGTTAAGCTTCCAGCTTTGTTTTGGATCAAGTACCACACCTAGGTACCTGGCACTGGAGGATAAGGAGAGTAATTGTTTGTTTGGCCGTGGAGGCGTGAAGGTCGATATTTTGGTTTTAGTGGTAAAGAGCATTAGTTCAGTTTTGCTTGGGTTGACGCTGAGTCCACAACCAGTGGCCCATTTGCTAATCTTGTCCAAGGCACCTTCCATAATCTCACTGATTACTGAAGGAAACATCCATGATACCAGAATAACCACATCATCCGCATACGTCACAACCTTGACTCCGTCTCTGTCAAGTCTACACAGAATTGTGTTAATTACCATAAGCCACAGAAGAGGAGATAAGACCCCACCCTGAGGAGTTCTTCTTAAGACAGATATGGTGCTGCTGCTGTTACCGAGAGTCGATTGAATGATTCTAGTTTTGAGCATAGTCAGTATCCACTTGTACTTGCTAATAAACTCTTCCATACCCAGTTGGATCAAAGCTACCTGATTCCGTGCTGACGTTATTGAAAGCGCCTTCAACGTCTAAGAAGATAGCTAGGGTATATTGTTTGTTTTGAATTGTCTTATCTATCTTTCGCACAACTTCGTGGAGCGCCGTCTCTGTCGATCGCCCCTTAGTGTACGCATGCTGAGATTTGGATAGAAGGGATTGATCTAGGGTATTTCGTATGTGTGTATCTAAAGATACGTTTCAACGTCTTTAAACGGAAAGAGGATAAGCTGATAAGAAATCCTTTGCGGATTCATGTCCACGCTTCCCACCTTTCGGAATGAACAAAACAAACACGTCTTCAGCTCAGGGGAACGTGATTTAACAGTAACAGTATTATCGTATTATTATTATTTTTATTTCTCTTCTAAAAAAAAAAAACATAGCTTAGAAAGTCAACCAGACTACACGTTTTCAAATTTTCGATTATCCTTTGACTTTGTATTTTATAATTCCAATCGCATGCGTTCGTACAAAGCAAAGCCAACCCTCCACAATTTCATCCCTATTAATTCCTTAATTGAAAAATAATAACCTTTAATAATTATTTAGCAATCCTAGTCGAGGGACTGAGCAGGACTTTTGAGTATATTTAAACCCTTAACCTTTTTCTTTTTGACTACAATAGCATAATCGATTGCTCTACAGCAGTGAGTGAAGAGAGCATATAAAAATAACTTTTCTTTTGTTGTTCTTTTCGCGCATTTAGGGTTCTCCATTCCTTCCAGGATTTTTCGTTATTTTTATTTTTTCGTTGTGCTCATTCATTTCTTTCATTGTATAAGTTGACCATCTGACAAATCTCTCTGAGTCTGTCTGTCGCTTGTATACTCCAGCACCAGCACTCTCTCTAGCCTAGGTGTGGGGTTGTGTCTCAACCAAAGTTTTTCGTTTTTTTTTTTTTTAAATGTCCCTTGTGCAATGAAGGGAATCCGTTAAAAAAGGAAAAAAAAAAGTTCTGTAGTTTTTCTTTTTTTCCTATAGCCATTCTACCTTCTCTTTTCATCGTCATCGTAGCCCAGCCAGTTCTTCTTGCTGGTGCTGGCTGATTAATACCCGAGAAAAAAGAAACCCAAAACAAGAAAAAAAGTTTTCTGAAAAATAAGAGCGAGCAAAAAAAAAGAAGCTGGTTAGGAAAATATAACTCCTCGGAAGCACCAGAAATGCAGATTCCTATGGTATATGAGGCGAAAGACGAAACGAAAAAAATCGTCCACATTGTACATACATAAATAGGGGTTGCTGCTTGGTGATGGCAATGGTATAGTTTTTTTTTTCTCTGTAAGGGTGAGTTTAAGCAAAGACATGGTGTCAAATCAACTCAAACAGTAAGACAAAGACAGAAAGCTTTTTTTTTTATTTTTTTTTTTCTGCTCCTGCCCTATAAAGTAAAGCCCTCCACCCACCACCCCTCTTTGCTGCTGCTCCTGAAGAGTAAGGATACAAATGAAACATTTATAAAAAAAAAAAAAAACTGAAAGAAGAGAAAGAAATTATACAAGTGCCAGTAATTGGAGATACTACAACAACATAGCAGTAGCAGCTAACATGCTACTACTACTGGCTATGGCGCTGACTACGTGGTCGGTCGGTTTTCCATCGAGGGGGGGCTTATCAAGGGGTACCGTGGGCGCTGCTGCTCAGCTACTCATTCATCCAGAGACGAAGCTTCCATTTACATAGAACCGATGTGATGGGAAAAAAAATATCCCCTACCCTTCCAAAGTATTTGTTTGAGGGTTTTTTTCTTCTCATTTCTTTTTTTTTTCAGCGCCTCCCTACTCTGAAACTTATTTTCTTTTTTAAATACCCTTTTTTCTTGGTTGCCTTGGTCCTCCTTATCATCGTCAATGTATTTGTAATGAAGAACCTAAAAAAAATTAACTTTATTTCTAATACTCGTACACACACTTTCAGGTCGTGTGCTGCTAATACACATACTATCTTCCATTAGGTGACCATGCTGACAGTCCTTTTTTTTCTCCGCCAATTTATTTTTATTTTTTTCGAAATGCACTTTAGCAAGCTCCAAATGGACTGCCCTTTGGTTTATTTTCTCCGCTTTATCATGATTGCTAGAGGGTCTTAAAGTGCCCTATTTGGTTTTTAGTTTGATTTACTTTAACGGGGTTTTGTCATTTTAATGCCTTGTGAACGTATTAAAAACTATTTAAACTTCTGTTATACTTTTGGTCGGTTAATGGTTTTTTGATGTTATACCTCCAAGTTTTATTTACTGGATGTGGTGACCAAACATTTTTTTCATCGTGCGCTCAAATAGCCCGCACCCCTAGTACAGAAATGTTTTATATAGGAGGAGCAAAGGCCAAATATTTGTACCACTGATGCACGTTTTAAGAACCCATGTCATATCTGTTGTGTTAATACAAACCATTTAATTCACAATTTCTTACTAATCATTAAGCAAAATGTATAACCAAGAAATGTAAGCTCTTGATTTCATCTATCAAGTCTGCAGATTGTCTCCGCTTTCTACTCACAAAACCCGTAACCCTTTCTATTATTAAACTTCCTTCTAAATCGCAGTCAATGACCGACTCAAAACTCAAACATAATATAAACAAAATGTAGATATACTTTTTTACCCTCATTTTGTGGCTACCAGCTGAATGCTAAATTCTCAACAAATTCAAAAATTTGTCATGCTCGTACATACACTCTAGTTGTTGAATAAAAAAGCGGGAAAGGGGAACCTATAACACTGAGCCAGCGCCCAGAGCTGCCTGCAGATGTCTGTCATTTCTGCATTTAAATTGTTGCAGACTATAGCTTACTGGAAATATTTCGCCTGAAAGTGAGTTCCACAGACTGTTTAGATAGAATGATGTTCCTGCAGTCGCCAGGTGAACATGAAAGTTGTGTGCTAGTGGCCTGCCTGGTAGGACGTTGAAAAGTCGAGTTTCTAAGGATAAATCTGTTTAGATCTTCCGTACATTGCCATGGTAGTATCTGTAGAACAGGCATAAGTCTGCCACTTGCCTTCGATGAGCCAGAGATTTAAGGTTCGACGTTAGTGCTGGATCTTCTATTAAGCTAACTATTCGCCTCTGGATGCTGTCAAGTAGATTTAGATAGTGTTTTTGGACCGAGCTCCAAACGTGAATGTACTACTCAAGCCCCGGTCTCAGTTGTGCTTTGTTTAAAATAAGAAGTTGCGGCGGTGTAAAGTAATTCTTTGCTCTGAAAAAAAATAACTTAACTTCGTCAAATCATGATTTTGCGGTGTTGGATATGTTACACCCAGTAAATGTATGGTCTCCTTGGGCTCGATTATTTGGATATCCATTTAAAGCTGGGGAACAGTAGATGTATTCTTCCTGGGAAAGGTGGTGGATTGTGCTTTTTTCGCGTTAAGCTTCACAAGGTTTGCGTTACTCTATTGCAAGATTTTCTGTAGATCTTTGTTAAATGTTTGGGTTTGATGGCATCTCTGACTATGTGAGATATTATCACTCACGGGCAGGTTGTTTTAGCAAGCTGCTACTAGGGTGCTGTCATCGGCGAATATAAAAATATTATTTGTTGATCCTAGTAGATCATTAATATGGAGTAAAATAATGTTGGAGAAAGATTGCATCGCTTAGGTACACAAGCATTAATCGCAAATGTTTTGTAAGCAAAAAATAGAAATATTAGGTCGTTACATATGAAATTGCCGACCTACCGATCATTCCTAAAGTGGTCGTTGTGGCGTGATGTTAAATTAAAAATAAAGTTTTTTTTTAAGAAAAGAGTGCAGTTTAATCTTTCTAACGGTAAAAATTAATTTACGCTATTAGCTCATTGAGTTGACTTTTTTCCTTACATACAAAATGCTTTCACCAACAAATTTAAGGGCAATTTTCCTTTTTCAATTTAAAAAAAACATGAACGCAGCCGCAGCGACTAGAGAAATGAACGGTGCTTTTGGTTTGGGTACGTGTAGTGAGAGAACTGTTCGAAACTAGTTTACCAAGTTCAGCGAGGGAGATTTTTCGCTCGAAAATTTGCCAAGGCGTAGACCAGAGAATGTCATTAATAATGAAGAACTTGCAGCAACTGTTGAAGAAAATCCAGCTACGACTATTTTAGCCTTGCTGCAAGGTTCAAAGTGTCAACTGCAACCATAAGTCGGCACCTTTCCGCCATCGGAAAGCTAAAAAAAAACTAGAGAGATGGGTGCCCCACGTCCTAACACCAGCGAATATGTAACGACGTTTGGATGTTGCATTATCTTTGACCAACAGACACCGTATGGATCATTTTTTGCATCGCATCGTCACCTGCGACAAAAAGTGGATCCTATACGATAATCGGAAGAGGTGGGGAGAATGGGAAGACGTGGGTGAGGTTTCCAGTGGACTTGGCAAGGCAGACTCACACCCCAAAAAGGTAATGGTGACAGTATGGTGGACGAGTGAGGGAGTTGCCCATTATTCCTTTCTAAAAGGCGGAGAAACAATCACGGCTGAGTCGTACTGTAGAGAAATCGACATAATGCACAACAAATTGCTCTAAAAACAGCTGTCACAGCTAAATAGACATGGTCCCATACTGCTGCATGACAACGCAAGACGACATACCGCACAGTCGACGTTCCTGAAGCTGGCGGAGTTGGGTTATGAAGTTTTGCTTCATCCGCCTTACTCACCAGACTTATCGCAGAACCGATAACCACCTTTTCCGAAATTTTGGGAAATCACCTCCAAAATAAACAATTCATAAGCACCGATGCAAACAGGACTTTAGCGTGTTTCCTTCTAGTGAATGTGTTTCCAGGAGGTCAAAAAATCTAAAAAAAATTTAAAAAAAAAAAGGGCGTAAAAATGCTGTTAATCTAAAATTTTCTTTTTAAATCTGGTTTGTATTTTTCCATCTTTTTTTTTTTTTTTTATTGAAGACCATGTTATATTGTATAACTTACTTCAAAGTTTGATTCATCTGACAAAACGATTTTGTTCTAATCCTCTGCGGTAAAATTTTGTATATTCTCGTGCACATTTTTTGTAACGCTGGGAGAGTCAGGAGTGGAATCCTCTAAGCTGATAGTTGATAGTCACACTTTTGATAGTCAAAATTGAAGATCACACTTTGTTTAGCTCTCCGTAAAACGATCGCAAAGAATTATTTAAAAGTTGGTAGCACAGCTTTTCGAAATGTAATTTTCTTGTCAGTGCTATCGCCGGTCTCAACTGTTGGTGCCAATTTGTTCTGATTTGTGCACACAAGAGATTGAAACAAAGTAGATTTACACGCATGTAAAATATATATTTGACATATTTAGGCAAACTTAAAGAACCATAAATATATAGGCGAAACCCACAGGCGGATCAGTAGAAATGCGGTGAAGTGTTAAAGGTGTTAAACGACATTTTTTTCATGACTGCGAACAAGTACTCGTTGCGTTTTCTCAGTAACCAATGTTTTTCGACCTATGCGACATTTGTTTTTGTTGCTGCCAGTTTTCTTCTTTTTCTTTTTTTTTTAAGTGTTTCAATGTATTTTGAACGGTAGACCGCGAACTATCAATATGTTCTACTATTTTTACATGCGAGACTCCTTGAGAGTGTAGGAGGACAAATTGCGCCCTGGTTCCTTCAGACTATTCTTTTGTTTTTCCCATTTTTCTAATGTCTATATACATACAAATCATTCACAATTACACAAAATTTATTTAAAAAATGTACGTTTATTGTCACACAATCAACCCTTTTCAAACGACTACTTTTTTGGAAATGAACTAATTACGGGGATAATCACGCTTTTATGTGTTGTGTGAAGATATTTCGGAAATTGCAGTCATTACCCTTTAAAAAAAACAGTCACGCTTTTTTTTTCGCTCATAATTTTCGAAACAAAAAACTGAATTTTTTAGGGTGCTTTTGGCCGATGTTGTATATTCCAATTTCTTGTGCCTTATCTATTCATCCTATTCTGCACGTGATGAGGCGCAACTTCTTTTTCGTGGACTGCAAAAATGCAAAACGCACTGAATAAAGTAAATGAATGAACGAGGGACTTGGCCCGAATACCTTTTTCAAACGAGGCCAAATACCTGGGAATCACACTCGACGCAAGGCTGAAATTGAAATGGAATTCGCACGTGAAAATGAAATACAGTGAACTCTCGATAATTCGAACCTCTATAATTCAAAAACCTTTATTAATAAAAGTACTGTGTTAGTCCCATGAGAAAACCTCTATTAATTGAAGATTACATATGCAATTTGTCCCCTTCGTTAATTCGAATCTACTCTTGTCCCAACATAACCTGAAAACCTCTCTAATTCGAACTTGGTAGCTTTTTTTACCTCTATGATTCGAAGTTAAGACTATTTTTTCTTCTACTAAAATGATCGTTGAAATGCATATACGATGAAAGGCTGTGCCCTGTGAATTCATTGAACAAAATTATGTGCAGATGTGTGCTGACAGTAGAGTTAACATTTTTCCATTCTAAACGATGCATTCAAATTGGACTATCAATTTTCAAAGAGGATATACGAGTATGTCGACGATGACGTTTGGACCGAGCTCGTTTGTAATTTCCTTACCTGGAGTATTACATAAATGTAAACATGTGCGGTTCATACTCATGTATACGTGAAAAAAAAATTTCGCTTTGCAAAAATCTATTCCTCTGAAACCCCATAATTCGAAAACCTCTGCAATTCAAAGTTTTTCCCTGGTCCGATGAAATTCGAATTAACCAGAGTTCACTGTATAAAGAACTCGAAAATAAATATAGAGAAAGGAACTGGTTACTCGGAAAACATTCCCAGATTTGTTACAAGCAAGTGCTAAAGCCGGTGTGAACATACGGTATACAACTTTGGGGTTGTACCAAGAAAACAAATGCCAATATTTTACAAACTTTTCAAAATAAAATGTTAAGAGAAATTGTCCAATCATCGTGGTAAACTAGAATCGACGATATCCACGAGGATCTCGGAATTCCGACAATCGAAGCTGAAATTAGAAGCTTCACGAGAAAGCATAGAAACCGACTAATCGGACATGTCAACAGTACACTCCTACAAATTTTGGATGAGAGCAATTTATTGCGCCGACTACAAAGGAGGAAGCCTTTCGACTTGGCGAGATCAGGATTAACCGCGTTTAGATTGCGCAACGTGCAGGATCTTTCAGTGGAAAGTAACCTGTCAAACGTTTTTATTTTGTGATAGAAAAATTGCTTGATAAGTTATTACTTAGTTGCGATATCTAACAAATTTATATCGAATGGTGGTGTTTTTTTAGTCAGTAAGAATCTGACACTACTATGAGCACGCGCTTGCTATTCTCATAGTGTCTATGGAAGATTTTTCACCTACCCTCAGAAAAAAAACACTGTCGTCAGATTGTGTCCCAATTTCTGACAATTTTATTGTCAAACGACTGGTCTGACCACCAAATATTTAAAGGATTTAAAGACACCTTACAATACCCAACCTCGCACCTACTCCGATCATCTGTACATAGGTTCTGGAACCCCTCGATGTCTTAGCGCCACCCATATCAGATCTCGTGGTTGTCTGTCGAATGCCTTTCAAAGTCAAACAATACAATAAGCAAATCCTTTAAGGAATCACGATGTTTTTTCCATTATGAGCCTTATACTTTGGATTGTATCTATGTTTGATTTACCCGCGACAAACCCGCACTGACCAGCAGACAGCCCGACCGCTTTTAGTTTTTTTTTTTTTTTTTTTGAGTATTTGACCACCTCACTAACTTCTTCGACTGTAATGTCGTGTATTTCTTCAGAATTACGGGTGGCTCTTGGAAAGTATAGCCGGGGAAACTGTTCATTCAAAAGTTCTTCACAATACTGCCGCCACCTCTGCAGAATTTTATCGTCATCCACAAGAAGCTGACCATGAGCATTGTTAATGAATTTTGGCGAACGAATCTCCTGAGCTTTCCTTCTTCTTTGGGCGGCTTTTTTTTTGAAGATGATGTCACTCTTGTTCATATTGTGTCGTCGCAGCTCCTGGATGGCCTGGTTTGCATCAGCAACCGGGGAAGAAATTTTCTCCAGCTCCCAATACAGGCCCTCCGTACTCTCTGTTTGAAGCTGGGCGCACTTCTTCGCTTTTTTCTTGCAACATCTGTATTCCACTTCGAGGAGAGCTTTTTCGTTTCTATTATTAGAGGCGCACTTTGACCAAGCTTTGAAAGCCGCTTTCTTCTCATTTATTACTTCCTTAGCTTCATCAATCCACCACTATGTTTCTTTGGCGTGTTGGCGGTGACCTTTTGAAGCTCCTAGCAGTGATTTGGCCTTCTTTAAGCAAGTTCGCTGTAATGAATCCCACATATTTTCTGCCCTGCACTCTTCATCCTCATCTCCGTTGATGGTGTGAGAGAGGTCATTTTTCATCACGAAAACAAAAGCCTCGCATTTGTCTTTGTTCAGATTGTACCACTTGATTTTCTCAGGGATCCTTGTTTGTTTGCTTTTCTTTGATATCTTCATAAAAATTTCTGTTAGCAGCAGTCGGTGTTGGTGAGCGATATCAGTCAGGATATTAAAGAGAACTTATCGTCGATGGTAGAATAATTTAAATTGCAGTATCATAGTTCTCTTAGTCCACGTTGCCTTAGTTGTAGTCAAAAATAACTGCTCTTGAACTCCTTTTTATGTTTAAAACTATTATATAACTTACCTCAAAGTTTGATTCATCTGACCAAACGATTTTGTTCTAATCTTCTGTCCTTTTTTTAGCTGTATGCACTAGTCCTATTGGTAGACTAGTGTATACAGCTTCACCCTTTAATTTCTCTTTTAAACACATATCATATTAACGATTAGAATATGTCCAAAGGAACTCGTGTAGAGTACTCAAATTGACTTATTCCTTGTTTTTTTTTTCTCAATAGTGCCACTTGCATTGCCCTACGAGTAACCTGCTTTTCGTCTATTCCAACCACATCTCTCCTTTACTTACTTCTATTCAATTTTTCTAATTCTTACTTTTGATTAAGTTTTTTATTCATCAAATCACAGGGTGCATATATAATTGCATTTATTCTGCCTTTGCCCTAACTAATTTATACTTTTCTTAAAAAAAAAAAAGAAAAAAAAAAATAAATCAAAGCCAGCCAGTGTACATACAACCCTCTTTCAATTCACCACTCCACCATCATCATCCTTGAGAAGGCTAAAAGAAAAAAAATCATTTCTTACATTAACACTAGAGAAAAGAAAAAAATGCGTAAATTTCGTTATGTATAGCCACTTTCCCCTTTCGCTCATTTGTTATCCCACCCTCTAGCTACGAAAGCAAGAATAAAAAAAACAAAAGACCGACCAAAAGAACTTTAAACTAAATACGAAGAAAAAATGAATGGATTTGAGTTTTTTTTTTGTACTTTCGGGGTGTTTAAAACAACGAATTTAAAATTAAGAAGGAGTAAATATTTGCTCGGCCAATTGGAAGGGTGTGCAACTTTTCTTCTTGTCTTGTGAGAAGAAGACGAACCAACACCAACCACTGGGCGGCAAGTCGAAGGGTATACAAAAAAATAAACGACTTGAAATTAAAAAAGTTTCAAATTTAAGTTTTTTTTTTATGTTTTAATTGAGTTTCTTGTTATTTTTTGTAATTTCTACTTTAAATACAAAAAAAAAAAAAAAATACATATATTTTGATACTTAGTCTTGTCCAGAGAGTGGATGTTGATAGGGTAGAGTGTGTGTGTATGCAAAAGAACTCTTCTTAATTTTGTATTCTTTTTCTTTCTTATTTTAGGGCCTTCTGCGGACAGCTGAGCAATTGAAAATCAAAGGACTTTGTGAAACAGCCGAAAGTGTTGATGATATCTCAGAGGCAGCACAAGCAACCATCACAGTGTCAGAGAATATAACGCAGGCGGTCGTTGGAAATATAGTGAATGCAACACAGCAGGGTAATGCAATAGTCACTACACACACAATTGCAAACAACACAAATACGCATACAACAACAGCAAATTTAAATAATAATAATAATAATATTAATTCAAATATTAATGCTGTAGTTGCTGCACCAACAACGGCCACATCCACGCCGCAACTACGAAAATCTCGGGTCAGAAAACGCTCAAAGTCCCCGGATACGCAGCAGCAACAGCAACAACAACAACAACAGCAGCAACAACAACATCAGCAGCAACAACACCAACAACAGCAGCAACATCAACATCATCAGCAAGCAATATTAAGTCAAAATCTAAACACAGCGGCAATAGTTAGCCTGCAACAAACATCGTCAGGGAGCTATATACCAGTATCTGGGGGTCAAGCGATAACGACGACAGCTGTTAGTCAACAAAGCTCTGAGGACTCTGATTCGGATAATAAGCCAAGTGCTCAGAAAATTTGCAAAACCGAAGCGGACCACTCACCGACATCGAATAATGGCAGTGTAACTGTCGCACAGGGAACAGCAATTGTGACACAAATCGTAGTAGCACGCGACGGAAAAGATAAAAACATGACCAGTCTAGGAATGGGAATGGTAAGTTTTAGTTAATTGTATATATGGGTAATAATAAGCAAATGTTATAGAGTAGCTTGACTGGAAAGCTTTTGTACGAGTGTACTACTTGAGTATGTCACAAGTGTCTACACCCAAATATTTTCCAAGTATTGCCCAGTACCTCCTCTAACTATTTTTAAACACTTTTAGTATTTCAAGTTACATACTTTGCGACGTTAAAGTACGTAGAAAATAATTAAAATCACTTGAACTACTTAAAATACAATACTTGAAAGTACTTGAAACTACTTGCGCACAAATACTTGCACAGATTTTGTAGTACTTGTTTTTTTTTTAGTGTTTTTCTTCCTGCCATTTCTCACGTAATATAAGACGTTCTAACTATCTCCAACTCATCCTGACCGTAAAGTGTGATTCATCCAGTGCTTCTATTCTGTCCTCTTTTCTTACAAAGCTTTTTATTCCATAGACGATTTGGCCAGAGAATTGTATCGGATGTAAAAACATTTTGTTAATTAAGGTCTGCAGCAAGGGAACAATGAGCGGGGAACAACGAACTAAAGCCACTCTTTGAGTGAGAAAGTCACAGGTTTAATCTTGAAAACGCAGCTTTTTCCAATTTTCGACATTAAACCGAAGCAAGCTTTGGTTTTATCGATTTTTTTTTTTATAATTTGCGCGCACTCAAGGGGTTATGAATACCCTTAACATGTTTACACACAGTGCGGGCGTTGGAAAGGATAGATAGAGGGAGAACAATTTGGTGTAGTGGTTTGAAGCTCAGTTGTTTATGCTTCAGAGAAACTCCGAGGGTGGCGTCAAGATAACTGGGGAGATTTTTGTTATTTTTTGTCTTTGCTTCTAATTCACAGTATTTTCTTCTTTTTTTTGTCGATAACCAATGTCATAGGCAAATCATCATCAACAGAGGGAACAATTTTTCGAGTCACATACTGCCAGTGTTATGCCTTCGCAGTAGTGTTCACATAAGCTTTCGCAATTGCTCGGACTGGCTTATATTTCATGGGAAATAAATAAACGCTGACATCAGGATTTGAACCTTGAACCATAAGCGTGGCAATTGACGACGTTACCACTACACCATTACCACCCCCTTCAACAGTCGAGTTGTTGCATCCATGCTTAGAAGGCAAGCCATTCCAATCAATGTAATGACGATTTTAAATTAAAAAAGAATCGCAATTCACTTTGAAGTCATGGTTTAAGAAATTAAGAGATTCAAATCATTTTTTTTTATTTTCTTGCAAGTCATTTGTCAATCGTGTGCATTCATTGAAGTATTTCGCGTTATTGGACTCGTTTGAGTGGATATCAATGAACGTTCCAAAGACACCGCGAAGAAAGGCAGGCCTATAAACTCATGGGTTACACAAATGCAACGACACCAGCATTTGATATGCCACATTAACGTAGTGATCCAAAATCGGGAGGCCTGCCGATATTTTCTGATGTCAAACAGGCGAGCCCCACAGGCGTGTCAGTAGAAATGCGGTGAAGTGGGAGGGTTATGATTCCTTTATTTCAAATCATAACCTCGCCAAAATAGGAACAAGATGAAGAAGAAGAAGAACTCATCGGAGTCATTAAAGTCAATGAATTCAAAATATTTTTTTTTTGTTCATTGAATATAATGCTTGTTTTATTTGCAAAGTTGTACATATCTAACTTCAAAGACTTCTATGTCTTGAACAACTTTACTGACTTCAATGGATCTGTTACTGGCTTCAATGAATCTGTTTTTTTAGCAATGATTTTCATATTTTCATTTTGTGTCTGTCTGTAAGTCAAATTTCCAATTTCATCGGAGAAAACTTTCAAAACTTAAGCTCTTTTTGTAAGAAAATGAACTAGTAGGCCAGGTTTCTCTAGAATGCAAGAGAATGTCCAGTTCGACGTAGTAGCAGTTATACATATGTAAGCCACTAACGTATAATGCCCTACATCTCTTGACATTTCCTAGATGATTGCGATGCACTACAGACAGATGCTTAAGGTGTTTTCTTTATGCTTTTCTGAATATTGGATTTCAAGCTTTATCTGTGCAAAATAAAACTCATGCCCTTTATTTTGTTCATGAAAACTGGACTAGTTTCATATAGTTTTTTTTTTTGCGTAGAGGACTTAAAAAGACGAGCTCCCCACTCCCCCGGTTTTTGAATGTGAATGCAAACATTTTATATTTTGCAGTATACTTCTAGTAGCTCTAAATAATCTTTTTTTTCTCTTTGTAATCTCATTTTGTCGGATGTACAGTCCGTTTGACAAGAGCGTGTACGGCAAAACTCGGAAATGATTTGGGATATAAAATTGAAAAAAAAAAAAAAATAATACACACTTCTATGTACATGATGTAGGCTATGATGCTTTATTATTAACTAGCGGGTACCCGACGAGCGTTGCGTCGCCTAACAACTGTCAGGCAGGCGCCTGGGGCAATAACTGTCTGGCAGGCGGCTGGGGCTAAGTCCATTAGTGAACAGTTTTGAGCCGGCCAACAGTGGGTAAATGGTCCAACCGTAAATATATATATGTATATAAAAAAAAAAATAGTAGTAAAATACTTTAATACTAAAGTAGTCGGCAAACTGCTGGACCGATGGTACCCGACGTGCTTTTCTGCAACTAAAGAGCATTTTTTTTAGTACTAAAGTACTCGGTCGACTACTTTAGTATTATCTAAAGTAGTCGACCAATTTTGACCAAACTTCATAGAAGTACTCTAGAGCCAATACCAAAGACTGTCTGACATAGGTGCGCACATTTTTTCCCATGAAAAAAAGCCCTAAGGTTTTTCCGACTTTTTCAAAATTTCGGGCAATTTTTCTTATTCGAACTATTACGAACATTTTAAAGAAAAAATGGGCTAAATCGGCCCAGCCGTTCTCAAGTGATGCGATGACCAACGAACAGCATTTCGTTTTTATTTATATATGTAGATAGATAACTTGTCCAGTCGCCCCCATTATCAATAATTGACTGGAGTCTCCGAGGCATGCTTTCTACTAATTTAATTAGTAACAAATCCCAGCAAACAGCTCCAAACGTGCACCTTTACCGGATGTTTGACGGTCCGCTGGATGAATTTATTGATGTGGGTACACCAGGTATGAGTGATAGAAGAACGTGTCCAAAAAGAAGCTACGTCTGAAAAAATTACGTTGTCCCAATCGCGGTCAAAATTTTGTTTGGTTTGCTTATTATGGTACGAAATTTGACATTATGAGCCAATAAACGTCATCTTATAGTATCATATGACACATTAAGACCATTTTTAAGCAAACTCGCTTGCCCACCACGTAATGACAGGCGATAATTCTTCTCGAATGCCCGTAAAATCATCCTGTCCTCATTTTTCGTTGTTTTTTACGTAGAGCCGCGATTCTGCAGATCATAGACATTTTTTTTTACCCCAGAATAGCGTTTCACCCACTTACTAGCAAATGTCTTTAACTTCTTCGTGTATTTTGCAGTTGCTTACATTTTCGGTCCTTTTGGATGCAAACACAAAAACACGGCTTCGTAACGTGATGCGTACGTGGCACTCATGACAAAATACGTCCTTCTCTGACAAAGATCGAACGACAACTAAGACTCTATATACAAAGCATCTCAGGGGAAGGGGCTAGCAACCTGCTCATTTCTCAACCATCCGTCTAAGTGCTTCTAAGAAAAAGTTTTACTGTACACGCTCTTGTTAAACGGGCTGTATTGTCAGCTTAAAGTACTGTCATCCTAGATAGCCTGTTTTTTTTTTTTTTTTTTTTTATTGTCCTGGAAACGAATTATGTAGATGTGCTCCTAAAAAAAAAGAGAATTGGTATTTCGCTGCATATTTCTGGGAGCACTGAATAATATAATGTATGCCCTACTCTTGGGCGATTTATTGCGAGCTAAGTGATGACTCTTCTTATGAATTTTCAAACATAATGGTTCCTATTGTTTTACGGACATTATATTTATCCACTTGTACAAGAAGCAATTACTTATTATTTTGGTGCATACTTTGAAAACTGCTGATTGATAGATATATACATATATTAGGCGTGTTTTTGTGAGACGTCGCTTCTCAGTGAAGTAAGATTTAGCACGGAGTACAACAACAACAAAATACTGGCAACCACTTTAGCTTTTCTCTCCAATCAAAAGTGACTTACGATGTATAGTTTGGAACAATCAACTTCAGAGGCCGCTGAAAAGACCTTTTTTATTCAATTTGATTCAAGTTGAATGATTCAGTTGCATTTCACAAGAAGCACAACTTTCTCATACTTTTCAATCACCAATCTTCAAATATTAAAAAAAACTATAAACCAGATAGACTGTGAATCGTTTTGTTGAGAAGCTTTCACTTCCTCACCAAAACACACATATTATAATAAACTTTGTATAGAACTTTATCGGCTTAAAAGTACTAAAGTGTTAATCAGTGGGGTATTTCCATCTTGATTGGCGAACATACGTGTATACTCTACCTATTTATTTGTTTAATTAATATTCATATTTTTGCAACTTTTCAGAATGGCGGTCTCCTCGGAGTACCAATGGGCTTTTTAGATTTTGCACCTGAACCACCAGCACCATCAGCTACACCTGTAACTGTGACGGAACATGTCGATTTGTCGTGCAATCCCAGTACAGATACCAGAGACTTATCAAGTGAGTTGGTACTATATCGTTTTATTTCTCTATAACTTCTATAAATGTACAGTTTTTCTTCTTTCAATTGTATATCTACCATTATTGCGTCTCTTCTGATTTGTTTTTGCCCATCTTATATGGTTAAACTGTGCTTAAGTTTATTCTTGTTAAAATTGGCTTTTTTATACTAGACTCTAAGAGAAGCATTTTTGAAATATTTTATAACTTTTTTTGGTCTGCATTCATTATATTTGTGTTGATTCTGTTCTCTCACATTGGTTATGTTAAATTTGTTTTTATTATTATTTCAAACTCGGTTTTGGCATACATAAATACTCTATTCTAGTTTGGTTGTTCTGGGGGCTTCCCCCATTGCAAATATGTATACATATTTAGAACAAGAGCAGTGGGTCCAAATAATACGTATCAAGTGGAGGATTACTTCCCTCCCATCATGTTTCTGTAAATTATGACTATATCTTCATACTTGTGTCCAGTTTATGCTTAATTTTTGGTGCTGGTTTAACCGCGCTCATTTGTATTTTTTCTACTCTGTCCCGCTCTTTTTCTTTTTTCCTTTTTCTCTCATATTATGAGATAAATTCATACGAACAGCAACAAATTAACGAGCAAAAAAACATCGCTGTAAAAAAACAACCAAACATTAAAGACTACAACAGCCAATGTTTTTTTTTTTTTTTTTTTCTTTCTTTTCGAAATACAAAATTTTGATTTGCAGACTCAACACCAACAAATGGTGGTGAAGTTCGTATTAAATTCGAGACTCTTCGTTCTTTAGATCCCACCGAAGCCCTCGATATTGACAATCATTTAGCACAACATATGATCCAACGGCTTGATCAATCGCCAATGCATACGATCCACCATCAGTCGTCCACGGGCGATGAGAGTAATTCCAATCTAATTCAGCATATTAAGAGTGAAGTGATCGAGGTGAAACAACAGCAACAGCATCATCATCAGCAGCAACAACAGCAGCAACAGCAATTACATGCGCAAGCTTTATCCCAGCAAGGACAATCTCAGCAGCAGCAGCAGCAACAACAACAGCAGCAGCAACAGCATCAGCAACAACAGCAGCAACACCAACAGCAGCAACAGCAACAACAGCAACAGCATCAGCAACATCAAGACATTTCCGGAGGCACTGTCATGGAAATCGATCCGAGTAATATTAAACACGAACCAGGCATGATTATCACACCGGAAATTGTCACCATGATGGCAACGGGTCATATGGGTGAGTTTTAATAAAATATATACAGAGGGGGACAGAGATTCTGCATAATGATGGTGAGGAATCAGAGTAAAGTATTTAAAAAGAAGAAGAGCTCATAACTTTTGCTGAATCTGTGTCCACCTCTAAAAGCATGTAGATGTATTTATTTGCTCTTTTTTTTAAAGCTTATGTTTTTCCTTTTTTTAATTTTAATGCAGACAAATTAAGTATTAGGATACCTTTATAAGTGCTAGAAGTAGACTTTTCCAAAATTTTAAATTACATCTTTACACAATTACCTAGTTTAAAATACACCTACGATAGTCTATATTTACTCGAATATTTGGGCAACATTGTCTGCGCTTTTCGCTGCGTAGAAGCTTAATATCTGCTTTGCTTTCCTGCTTATCGTTCATCATAAGACACAGTGCGTCTAACAGGACTACCATTCATTGTCGTATCAAGCCAACAATAAGCAGTTAAGTCAACTTACCTCTAATGCACAAACAGCCACTTTGCAAGTATCTGCTGAAAAGGTTGTTCTATTTTGTTGTTGCCTTTTAACTCAATTCAATTAGAGATTTTCAAAATAATCACCAATTTTTGGAAATAAGTATGCACACTTCTTCACACGTATAAACCAAAATTCCCATCGTTCCTTTGGTATAAAATCACACTCGAAAAACGCTCCAATTAGCTCACGTTCGGTGGGAATTGAACGGCCTTTTGGAAACACATTTAAAAGCAAAACACAGCATTGATATGCAAGCATACGAGCAACAACCCAAACAGACCGAGGTCATTGTGATTGCGTTAGAAGCATCATAATATTCTTGCTCTGGGAAGTTGTTAGAACGTCGTTATAATAGGACTAGGTCCATATTGCACTAAAAAATTACAATTTAGCAACTTATCTTAATTCTGGATTAAATCAAACAGCCAATCCAGCAAAAAATAAATTTGAAAAGAACTTATCTAAGTGGTGAAAAGTGAAAAGTGCTCAACGTTTCAGATTGGCGTGCTACAATTAAAAAAATAGCGAGTGATAAATAAATCAATTGAAGAGTGAAGAGTTCAGCAAATTATACGATTTTTTCCCATTTACAATATATTGCACCAAATTATTCTGCTCATCACTTATCATAAGATATGTTGATAATTTAAGCAAACTCTGACTAAGAAAAAATGTTCTTCATTAAATTAATCTTTAAAGCCGTCGAGTTTATTTAAAGAAATGTCTCATGTCTTTCCCTATTTTATCGCTTTTTTTATATAAAAAATGCTCCAGCGAAATAGCCAGTTGCATTCCTCCTCCCCTTACCCGCAATACGCGTCATGCTTCGAATGCACAGCAGTTCACCCTTAAGCCCAACTTCGGGCGTACTGTCAAATATAGGGATTCATTTATAAGCCGAATAACACGTTTGTGGAACGAACTACCAGCCTCTGTATTTCCAAATCATTACAACCTTCAAACATTTAAAGCCAACGCAAACCGGCATCTCCTTCGTTCCTCTCCCCCCTTTTCATATCCAGCCGTGCCCTGAGTATCAGTATAAGGGTATTAATACCCTTCGCGCGCGTATTATTAAAAAAAAAAAAAATTATTGAATTGATTGCAAATGTTTTGTTTCGAGAAGTTATTTAAATCTTATTTAATCTGATAATTAATCGCGAAGAACTTTCCAAAGACATCGCGAGGCAGGCCTATAAACGCCTGGATCACACAAATGTAACGACTCTTTGTGTTGGCAGCATTTGATTGGCCTCAGTAACTCAGTGATCCAAAATCGGGAGGCCTGCCGATATTTTCTGAGATCAAATAGCCGAACCCCACAGGCGGATCAGTAGAAATGCGATAAAGTGGAAGGGTTATGATCTCTTGTTTTCGGATCATAACCTCACCGAAATAAGAAGAAGAAGAATCGCGAAGAAGACGTGTTATAAATCAGCGTATTGATTTTGATTTAAATTTGGAATCAGTGAACGTAGTGGAAAACTTTCGTTTATCGTGTACACAAGTTGAGTATATGCTTTTGCGAATTGGAATAGATTTAGACAACAACAGCCGGTAAAATAATGCATTAACTCCCTTGCAGCAGATTCTAACAACTCTTCATTGGCTTGGAAATGGAGCACAATGTCATGGAATTGACGTAATGCACGACTCCCAGCAGCCAACGTGCGAATAAGACTCAAAGCGAACTAATTTGTCTTTCACCGCAACAATACTGCAAATTTATGTTATACTTTTGTTAAACAGTTCTCATTAATCAAATCACTAAGCAGACAAGTGATAATTAAGAAAATTATAATTGGGTAAAATCGAACATGCTGTCGTGCAACTCGTATCACTTGCACTTAGCAAACAATTATTTATTCGATTATTTGCTAAGTGATATCTGAATATCTGAATAAGAAGTTCGAAGATCCGTGGAAGATTTCACATCAAGGAAACCATCGTACAAAAAATAGAGCATGACCGGCTCAGTTGGTATTGCCACGTTCAAAGAAGAGATCATTTCAACCCTGTTAAAAAGGGAATATCAATGCACGTTCTAAAGACATCGCGATGTAGAAAGGCAGGCCTATAAACGTCTGGATCAGACAAATGCGACGACACCGACATTTCATTGGCCTCAGTAACCGAGTGATCCAAAATCGGCGGGCCTGCCGATATTTTCTGAGGTCAAATAGGCGAACCCCACAGGCGGATCAGTAGAAATGCAGTGAAGTGGGAGTGTTGTGATCCCTTATTTTCGGATCATAACCTCGCTGATAAAAGGAAGAAGAAGATTTGCTAAGTGATATCTGATAAGCTGTGCGTGCAATAGGTCCCATAATTTCTTGCCAAGTCATAAGCGCACGCATGTAATACCCTGAAAGCACAAGGCTTTCTCATTTTTAAATGATCGGTCATTATCGAATCACAGAAAACACTAAAGCGTTTTTTCACGGTCCCACCTCTCGCGAACATTTGACAAACATCCAAGCTTCTTAAAAACAAAATAAAAATTGCCCTTCGGATACGGCACAAAACTGTAGGTCCCTTCCATTTGTGCGAAAAATATAACACACACAACACGAGTGATTGCGAGAAGCTAGGCCAATGTCTAAAGCAGCCCATACACAATTCAATTCGATTGTAAACTGAGTTGTCAACTGAATTGATACTTGGCCACACACTACAGCAACTGAATTGAAAGACCTTGCTTCATCTGTCAAAAATATTATTATTTTTTTGGAAGTGGTACGACGCGACGTAAAAAAACACGACGAGCGCATGTGCAGACGATTTGACAATGAATATCTACTGCAAATTCTTAAATTTGACAGCAAGTCAAACGACTTGCCCACACACAGTTCAATTGAGTTGAAAGACTTACCAGTCAAATTCCAAAATTCAAAATCTTTTGATTTTTTTCAACCAACTCGTCAACCATCAAACTGATCAATTGACAAAGCCACACACGGGTTGATTTCACTGTGATTTGATTGAGTTGATGATTGAATTGAATCGTGTATGGTCTGCATAATGGCTGGGCTAGGTTGTTGCGCCAAAATATTTACATATATATACTCGTAAACCGTCCCCTCTTAAGTTTCAATTACCGCTATCTTAAACAGTTGTTTCTCGCTGAAACATTCTTCGGGACTAAGACAAAAAAATCGCGTCCATTTGATTCTATCATACTACTAAGCAGCTCCCATTTAAATGACCGTATTTCCGAAAGTATTAGGAGCAGATCTAGGAGTGGTATACTATTAAGTGGTGGAGAAGAAAATAGAAGGCAGTAATTATATTCGGTCGACTATAGGGTAAACATTATTGAACGCCCTTGGTATAACAAGACTAGTCTCAGCTTGCAGATAAGAAAATCCACATACCATCTTGAAGCAAATAGCCTTCAACTAAATTCTCATCTGCCGATCTAATTGCTGATAGAAAAGGTTCCAATTTGTCTAAGAATTTTTCAAAAATAAGAAGAAACAATGAATGTGTTTCCCATTGTAGTATACCAGACATGAAGAGAGTTGCGACTATAGCTACTCGTAGATCGCGTAATTGCCTAGTCGTCTCTCTGAACCATTAGTTCAGAATGGCTTTAGGTGACTTTATTGGAATCTCAAGCAAATCATCGAAGAAATGTTATTCGAATTATTGTTCTGGTTCTGCTTAGTCATATAGAAAGTGGGCTTTGTTTGCTACGTAGATCTATATACATAGGTGTGTTGTAGTTAAACGTATACGCTGATCAGCCAACAAGTTGGACCTTGTTATGATGTCTATTAAAATTTGTGCTCAGAAGGTCTTTTGTTTCTCTTTTATTATTGTACTGTGGTCATAGCTGCTTTGAAATGCAGCAAGATGTTGGAAGTCAAAAGCTGTGTAGTCAACGCTTTCTTTTCTGCATGGTGTGGCTACTTACTTCCGCTTCTGTGTAAATGCATCTATTTATATGTTCCTGTCCGGTTCTCTCAAATAGTTGTTTTTTGATATATTGTTTGATAGGAAGCCTCGCAGCACCGAAGCTACGTTTCTGCGGAACAATTGCGTTTGGTGCTGTTTATCCAAATATTATACAATACAAAATGTTGAACGCTCTCTCGATTCCTTTGGTAACATCCAATTCGTCTTCTTCTTCTTCCTTTTATCAGCAAGGTTATGATCCGAAAATAAGGGATCATAACACTCCCACTTCACTGCATTTCTACTGATCCGCCTGTGGGGTTCGCGTATTTGACCTCAGAAAATATCGGCAGGCCTGCCGATTTTGGATCACTCGGTTACTGAGGCCAATGAAATGCCGATGTCGTCGCATTTGTCTGATCCAGGCGTTTATAGGCCTACTAACATCCAATTCGTAAGGACGAAAATATTCTATACCTTATCAAGCCGCTTACTTGTGGCTTATAAGTTACTTACTTGTGGGGCTCGTGACTTGGACAGTATGACTGAGAACTTTCGGTTTAGCGAAGTTTATATCCAGCCGTATTCGGTTTGCCACTGTCACCAAGCCGGCGGATATTTGGTGGAATTTTATGGGATATGAATAACATTGGTGTTTAATGTTTCAGATAGGTTTTACGAATACAGTGAATACCACTGCAAATCGAAGTATTCCGGAAACGCTGTAGCGAAAGTATAATGCCTTTCGTAAACAAATAAATACCACGGAGGTATATACATATGAGTGGGTCAGACAATATTGGAAGAAATTGTGGTGCGGTTTTCTAACAACCTTGCTCTGAAGTGTTAACTTTATCTAATATCAAGGTTTTGTGCCATTAATAATATCACTGGGGCGTTAAAATGTCGTAACGCAATGAAATTTAGACTTGGTCCACTTATGCTCTGAAAGAATCCCAAGTTGTTCACTGCGCTGCAGGTCCCAGCGTACGAATGGAAAATAAATTAAAACAGCGTACTAAATGTAAACGAAATACAACATTGGTCAGAGTATAAAAAAATATTTTGGAAAATAGTACCACATTAGAAAAATAAGACTAATTGAAATGTTAGTCATAAAAACAGCAGAATATTACAAGCGGATAAAAATGATTGATCGAAACTAAAGTAAGAATCATGATCAAAATACAAAATGTCTCTAAAAGTTTGAAAAACATAGCATTATGAGACGTAAAGCACTTGAAAATGGAAAAAAAAGTTCATGTATACCTAGGCCTAGTTTATTGGCCTCACAATAAAAAGGGATTGTTCTGATGGTTCTTAACGCGTTCAACAGTTATGTTTCTTACTACTTCGGAGATTGCAGGTATCATGCAAATACCTCTTCTTTCACATTTTTGTTGGGTTGGCATTCCTTGGAAACGTGAATTTCGTATATTCGTTAAAGTATCTTACTTACCTTAGCTTGCAATAAAGAATAAAGAATAACTGAGCTGAAGAAGGAGATAAAGAGGAGATATCAAAGCAGATGACTTGTTTTTCTTTGCATTGGCTCTGTTTCTTTTACTTAAAGTTGTCTAAAAGCTCTTGTGCGAGAATACAACTCAATTCTTTTCCAAATTTTATCTCAGGGGAGCCGCTAGTTTTTCCACACATTATAGAATCAAAAATTAAAACAGATACACGTTAAGATGCGTAGCGTTAGCACAGGTCATGTGAGTCTCAATGTGTAACTTTTGAACACAACGCTTGCCATCTTGAAGTTATAGTTTAATTTTTAACTTATGTTTTAGTATAGACTACTTATTACAAACTTATATTTTATCATCACCACCATATGTTATCGCCTCTAATTTATGTTTCCCTATTTAAATTTTCCAGATATATACTCAGATGCCAGCGAGGATTCATTGATGATTGCGAATGGTTCCCCAAATGACAATAACGAGCCACACTATACAAATTTGGACCAACCACATGATAAACAAGGTCAGTTTAATGGTCCCAAAACTTGGACACAAGATGATATGAATTCAGCTTTAGATGCATTGAAGAATCAAAATATGAGTTTGACGAAAGCCTCTGTGACGTATGGTATCCCATCGACAACATTGTGGCAACGTGCCCATCGCATGGGCATTGAAACACCCAAAAAGGAGGGCGGTACCAAATCATGGAATGAAGATTCATTGAACAGCGCACTGGAGGCATTACGCACTGGTCAGATATCAGCAAATAAAGCCTCGAAGGCGTATGGTATTCCGTCCTCGACATTGTATAAGATTGCACGACGTGAGGGTATACGGCTAGCGGCACCGTTTAATGCGGCGCCCACAACATGGACACCCGAAGATTTAGAACGTGCTCTGGAAGCTATTCGTGCTGGTCATACGTCCGTCCAAAAGGCCAGCTCTGAATTTGGTATACCAACAGGTATGTACACGGTTTGGGCGCTACTTGATGTGATAATGTGTTTTTAACCATGTTTTTGTTTTCTGATTTAAGGCACACTTTATGGTCGCTGTAAACGTGAGGGTATTGAGTTGTCTCGCTCAAATCCAACACCATGGTCAGAAGATGCTATGAATGAAGCATTAAATTCAGTCAGGTACACTTGCTAATACAATACAGAGAGGAGGGAAAGAAAAAATAAGTTAATTTGTGTTGTTTGATTTTAGAGTTGGACAAATGTCTATCAATCAAGCGGCTATTCATTACAACCTTCCCTATAGTTCCCTGTATGGTCGCTTCAAACGCGGCAAATATGACATTGCTAATACGAGTGCATCGTCGATAAACAACACATCAGGCAACACAAGCGGAAGCATTGAAATAATCGAACATAGTCCAGAGAATTCGGTAAGGATATTAGATTACCCAAAACGTGCATTGCGTCAACCATTAATTGTTAAGTTGCACATGTTTCAGCAACAATTCCAATATAGTCCAGCGCCGCAGTCTAATCATCAAACACAACAGCAACAACAACAACAACAGCAGCAGCAACAGCAACAGCAGCAACAACAGCAACATCAACAACACCAACAACAACCACAACAACACATCCATCAACACGTTGTACACATCCAACAACAACAAACACCACAACATCATCATCAACAACAACATATCCAACAACAAGATGTTGTTACCTCAACAAGTCAGGTTCATACCCAAGCTGGACAAATCCAACAGATTTATCACCATCACAGCACCCCCGAGAGGAGTTGAGAATCAATAAAAAAGAAAAAGGCTGCTAAAAGTAAGGGTTAAGACTTACTCAAAAGTTTTTTTTATCAAAAAAAAAAAAAAAACAAAAACCAACAGCAACATGAAGGAGAGCAGGAAACTCTATACATATAGACAACAACAAAAAAAAAATAAAATCTATCCTTAGGAATAACTTAAGTGGAATGGAGGACAAAAGGCTTACAATTTTAATAAGAAAAATAAAAAATTTAAAATTACTAAAAATATTCTTAATATATCCGAAGAAGAATAAGAAGAGAATCAAAAATGATAATAACTTACCAACAAAAAGAAAAAAATACCGTAAACGAGAGAGTAAAACTAGAGTTTAGAGTCAGGATCAAGTGAGATCATTAATAAATAATAGAAATCCATGTAAAAAGAGAGAAGGGAAAACGTTTGCTTCGTGTCGCGTTGCTGTGGCTAGCAAGCAACGCCCACTCCAAAGCAGAGAATTAAAATAATTTCTTATCTCGTAAAAAAAAAAAGATTGAGAATGAAAGATGTATTTTTGATAAAACAAATTTAGCTAATGCGCGTTTTCTTTTACATTTTTATTTTCCTAAAAAAAGTAATCTGAAATCACATACACCTTTTAAAAAACACTTTTACAGCGTGTAACAGAAAGAAGTAAATTATTATTATTATTGAAACTAAAAAAACTATACATATATAGGAAAACAAAAACAAATACGATATGATAAATATTAAAACAAACCCTAGATTAAAGTTCTTTATAAGACAAAAAAGCTAAATATATATTATATATTAAAAAAAACTAAAAAAAAAATAACAAAAAAAAAAATTTACTAGAATCTTCCATTAGCAATTATTTTTTATTGTTTTTTCCTCAAAAAATATGAAATTTAAGATAAAAAAAAAATTAAATTAAAAACAAACTCAATGTAATTATCATGTAGGAAATAACTAAAAAAAAATAGTAATTCATAGGAATATTAAAAATATGAGAAGTTAAAAAAAATCCTCACGTCCTTTTATCATGAATTCCATCAAAAATTTATTAAAAACAAAACAAAAAAATTAAACTAATATTAATGTAATTAATAAAGAAAAGAAAAAATCAAATCAAAAGAGAATAATACTAATAATAAATGAGAGACAATTTTTAAAAATGTCCTCTAAATAAAAAAATAAAAAATAATAATTAATAAAAAAAAAAAAAACTTGCGCCTCCCTAGAGGCGTAGTAAAACGGACTGATCAATTCTCTGTTCGAGTCGAACTTTTAGAATCATTATCAAACAAAAAAAAAAAACAAAAAAAAAAATTAAAAAATTATATATATATTAATATTATTATTTCTTAGTTATAACTATATTATTATTATTAATTTTATGTTTTTCTTCCCTCTTAAAATATATATATATAGTTATAAAAAAAAAATTATATATAGTTATTATAAAAAAAAAGATTTATTTTTATTTTATTTTCCTCATTGATATTAATTTACTCGAAAACAAAAATTCATTTTTTATTTTTTAATGGGGATATGAATTACACACACAAACAAACAAACACATACATTTAATGCAGTATATCACAGAAATATTTAAAAGAACAAAACAAAAAGTTTTACCATTTACCATGAATGTGTCTATATATATATGTTTTATGAAATTAGAAAAATAAATAAAACTTGTTAATGCAACTACTTTTGGTTTGACTTACAAAAAAAAAACAAGTTTTCAATCTATAAATTGTGAAATAATGAAGGTTTTTGAATTAATCAGTGGCCTCACTCTGTATTGCTACTCGAAAGTCAAATTTTATCGAAAATGCTTTGCGATTCTAATCTTAGCCGGCACTCTGTAAGACAACAGAATCGAATGAAAGTATTGCCAACTGGGGCTATGAAATGTGTGAATCTAGTTTCGAGTATCGAACGTTGAAATGTCACTTCGAAGCAAGTTTCATTCCAAAGAATTTTGTGATTTGTTTATATTTGAGAAAGAAAGTTAAATATACATATGTTATAGAAATGGAACTGGTTGCTGTGGAATTGTGGTTCCATTAAGATGACACACAAGGAGAAATGGGCTGAATTCCTAAACGTCAAAATAATGCGCATCGTGAATGCATCACTGCTGTTGTGATGCGATGTTATGATGCTTTCGTTATGCGATTTGACAATGCGTTCCAATCTTTTACGTTTTTGAACGATTTGAATTAAAACAAAAACTATTATCGAAAAAAAATGTTTCTGATAGTTTTTAGTAAATTAAAAAAAAAAAAAGTATGTAATAAATAATTTAAACCAATAAACAATAATTTCTTATGAATCTGGATAGGACGCTTCCATTTTGGCGAAATAAAAAACAATAAAATGTCAAATGACATTTGCATCACATCAGTTCATGATGCGCTGTTTGCTTTTGTTTGCGCAGTAGATACATTCATGATGCGTTTTGGGACGGTATACATTGCATCACCGCAACCTATTGACATTTAGGAACGTTTGATTTCGCAGTACTGCATTAAGAAATTCAGCCTAACACCCCTATTATGGTTACCGAATCGAACGTTCGACTCAAGTCGAACTATCAGCGAATTGTTTCTGTCGTGGTATTGCTGTTAGCAAACATTTTCATTCGAATAAAGAATAAGTGCTGACAAAGGAAAAAAACAATTAAATGTCATCTGTGAAGTGTATAAAGCGACAGAAGTAATTCGCCGGGAGGTTCGACTTGAGTCGAACTTTCGATTCGCTAACCATAATAGGGGTGTTAAATATACATATGTTATAGAAATGGAACTGGTTGTATATGTTATAGAAATGGTTGTGGTTCCATTAAGATGACACACAAGGAGAAAGAATAGATCGCAGGCGAATTAGAGATAGGTCGAATATAATGGAGCTGTGATAAAAGGTAGAACAAAAATATAGCAGTGGTTGGTTCAACCCGAAACTGAGAGTATTAAGTGAGAAATACACGATCAGCCTTATTGTGAGTTTCACCCGAACAGCATTCCACGTGAAAAAATTCCCTTTTCACTTTTCCCCTATCATGAGTTCCGGGCGAAAATTTGTTCATCTTTGAAAAATTCCCCTTATTTTGAATTTTTATTTCGCGTGGAATATGACGCCATTCGTATGGAAAATTTTCACTTGATTTTTGTAGGCGAAAAAGAGAACAACAAAGCGGAAAATGTAAGTTGTTTGAAAGCAAAAAAAAGTGGAAATCAATTATACATAATTTTATTTGAGGAGCAAAACTCTAAATAAGCAACAAAGTGATATTTTGTTAAAGAAAATGATTGAAAAACCGGATATTGCTGGGGGATTTGTAAATGAAAATAGGGAGAAAGTGTGCTTAAGAGAGACAGGAGGTGGACCAAACAGAACGCAAAAGTTCTGACCAACAGAAGAAGCCCTTTTCCAATTGATTGGAATAAATGAAGCAGTGAAGGGAGTAGGCTCATCACAGTCCTTTGGATTGCCTGCCCCCGACAAAAAAAGACGAGAGGAAGTGCTATTTCCGAAATTTCAGTGGACGAAATTGTATTAATACAATTGAAATTGGGACACGTTCATCTACTGCTCATATTTTTCAAATAGAAGAAATACCTCCTAATAGCAGTGACCAGCAAACGCCGAAAAAGAGGAAGGCAACTCCAAAGGATTGGAATTATCTCTTAAACTCCTTCGAATTGTTAGTTCTTTTCTTTCTTCTTCTTGACATAATATTTGTAGCGCTATAGAGTTCATTTTTATTTTTATTTAATTACATATTAACTTTAATTTGTTTAATATTACACAATTTACATTGTTTAATATTTTTGCACCCACATTTGTTTCTTAACTTCTTTATTTGCCTACTGTCAAAGCACCAGAATCTATGTGCGAAATGTCACAGCTGATTCGAAGTGAAATTTTGTTCACGTGAAATTCACAATAGCTAAAAAAAATCCGGGCGAACAAAAATTTCCACGTGAAATATTTTTCGGGTGAAACTCACAATAAGGCTGGATACAGCCGTCGTAACTACTTGTGTTGTACCGACATCGGCCCAACTGTTGTATGCAGGGGCCTTATTTTGTATTGCGTTTCTATAGCAAATGTATACAAACTCAATTTCCAAGTAATTTAAGTGAAGTTTGATAGATGTTTTGACAATCTAACTTTCGGAAATTTTTGATTTTGAATTGGAGCACTTACACCCAATCCGATAACCATACAAAATACCAATTCATTTTCGAATCGGATTACATTTCCGAATGGCAATCCGAACCCGAAAGCAGTACAAAATAAGGCCCCAGCACACACATACAATCTGCACACGACACTTACAACCAGACATTTTAATCAGCCATTTTACACATACCATATAATTTCCATACAATTTGTGTATGTAACAGCGGTTGTACAGTCACGACCATGCGATCATACGATATCGGTACAACGGTCGGTTGTGTGGATACACAAGACACAATTATTGTATACAACACCAAAGCTGTCAAACCGTTGGAACAACAGTTGTATCGTGTATTTCCCACATTACTCATTCTATCCACTGCTACGGTGAGATCCAGCAAATATATTACTTTCTCTTCAAGAGAAGTTAAGGTGGAGCATTTACTGGGACCACCTCCAATTCCAGATATGCTTATTTTGTTTTTTTTTCGCATTTTGGCCTTGGTATGAATCTTGTAGTCGGCCTGTACCTAAAGGAGTAATAGTACAGTGATTGATTATCACATTATTTATTATATATTACTTCATTTCACACTATGTATTTGCTTTTTCTCACCTTCTTCCATGTAATCCACAAGTACATATTTCAAACTGTGCTGATTTTGTATTTTGATTTTTGGTGGACTGCCTTCATATGTTTTAAAACACGTTTTAATCAAGTAATTTCACAAAATTATTTTATGTATATGATAAAAATAAATTTGTATATCATAAAATACTTACATTTTAAAAGAAACACAATTGCTTACCTCAACATCCGCAAACCAAATAGCAATAGAACAAAATGATGCGAATTCGAGTTACTTTGACATTTCGTTTAGCAATACAGAGTGCCGGATTTGCGATAAGAAATTGATATTGAAGTTGGCAACAAAAGTTAGTTTGATTTTCGTAAATTTGGATTTGAGATTCGAATTACAGAGTGACAATTCTATGAATTCGAATGATTTGACTTTAGAGTAGCAATACAGAGTGAGGCCCCAGGGTTATCGGCAATTCCCCGGAATTTTGTAGTTCACTCGAAATTATTCCTCCTATCGTGAATTTCCATTGGAATTTATTTCCGGCGGAATCTGAAAATGGTTTTCGAAATTATGTTCGAATGTCTTGACAGTTGTCATTCGCGTATTTTTGGTTGTAATCACTTCATATTTAGGAATTTATTTAAAGCAAAAAATTGTCGATTCACTCAAAAATAATAAAATGTGTAGCTTAGATTTACATTGCTAGCCGGGGAGTAAAACCGATGAGATGAAAATGAACATTCATAATCAGAAGTAAAATAGACAAGACCAACCATTTGAAGTTATCACAGGCGCTGCAAGTACGTGGTGAGCCAAGGAGCTGTGACGTTATTGCAACAATGGATCTTTGGAGGTTCAATACCGCTTAATTTCACTACCAGAAGGCGTTAATGCCCCTATTATGGAACACAACTTCTGTTGTAGTTTGGCAGTAAATACATAATCAATAGTATCGATCTCAACTTTGAGACAACTAGTTGTCTATCATCTGTCAATCCGAGACAAACGCAACTTTTTGATTGCCTGTGCGGTTGTCTGCGCATTTTGGTTGTATTAGTGAACTGTCAAAACCACACAACCTTGATTTTGCAGTTGTAGTTGGTTGTTTGGGCGAAAGAGGGTAGGTTTTGTTTAAAAAATGGAGACGTACAAATAAATAAAAATGGAAACAATTTAACAGTATGGCTGAATTCCTAAATGCAGTACTACCGCAGTACTGTAAAGTCAATAGTTTGCGGTGATACAATTTATACCGTTCCAAAACGCATCATGAATGTATCTACTGCGCAAGCAAAAGCAAACAGCGCATCATGAACTAATGCTATGCAAATGTTATTTGACATTTTATTGTTTTTTTTTTCGCCAAAATGGAAGCGTCCTCTCCAGATTCGTAAGAAATGATTGCTTTAAACTATTTATTACATACTAAATTTTGTAAAATTTAATAAAAAATACCAGAAAACATTTTTTTTTGATAATAGCTTTTGTTTTAATTCATATCATTCCAAAACGTGAAAGATTGCAACGCATCGTCAAAGTATAGCATAACGAAAGCATCATACCATCGCATCACAACGGCAGTAATGCATTCACGATGCGCATTATTTTGACGTTTAGGAATTCAGCCACTTTTTCGGATGCGCGCAACATTAGTAGCGTCTTTCTATTCATGCTCAAGTTGGTTGGAAAATGGAAAATGGTTATTTTCCATAATCCAAAAAATTAGTTCGGTTGTATTGAAGTTGAGTTGTGTGAAACAACACAACCAAGTTGAGTTGTAATTCATAATTCAAAGTGTCCCCTCGATCATCGGATCATCCATCGTGACCTATTTTATTTGGTAAACATTTCACTGATTCACTCATGCAACATATGTACGTCTCAATTATGGCTTCTTCCAAAGAGAATAAGTATTTTAGTATTTTTAAATAAAAGCAATCAAACTTCTTACGTTTAAAATGGTACGTCCTTTGCGGTTGGTGCACATCAAACCAGGACGTCTCTATTTTCACTTTCCACTTAAAAAATAACAAAATTGTCATAAATAAAGTAACACTAACCATGAATTGCTGCTTTTGTTTTGTATTCCTTCAGCAAATTGATGAGAAAAAATTCCAGGGGAAATCGTGTTGAATTTCCGTTGGAAACTTTTTTCACGATCAGGGTTATCGCGAACAAATTTTCCGTCGGAATTTTTCCCCCGAACAAAAATTAGATACCTTCAAAAATAGGGAAAATACTATATACCATATGTTTTTTTTTGTTATAAATACGTTAAAATATTACAAAAACTTACATTTTCCTTCGTAGCGTCTGCCTTTGTCGTCCACAACAATGCAATGGGCTAATTAATTGACATTTATCAAAAAAATCGATTTCAATTGACAATCACAATACCAACTATTCAAATTTTTTGATAAGTATCGTTTATCGTTTATTTTTCGACACTCGCAATAGGGGTGATGATGTTATGAATGAAAAATAATATCTTTTAGGTGACCGGCATTTTAGTTTTCGCACAACTCCAATCTTTTAATGCGATTTTCCATCGCTGTTTGTTGGTTAAGCCCAATATTCTTCTTCCTATTTCGGCGAGGTTATGATCCGAAAACAAGGGATCATAACCCTCCCACTTCACCGCATTTCTACTCATCCGCCTGTGGGGTTCCCCTAAAAGATCTCAGAAAATATCGGCAGGCTTCCAGATTTTGGATCACTTAACCCAAATCAGGAAGCCTGCCTGAGGCCAATAAAATATTGGTGATCCAGGCGTTTATAGGTCAGCCTCCCTTGCCTCGCGATGTTTTTGGAACGTTTGATTGATATTTCTTTTTTAACAGGGTTCAAATGATTTCTTCTTTGAACGTGGCAATACCAGCTGAGCCGGTCGCGCTCTATTTTTCGTCAGATGGTTTCCTTGACGTGAAGACTTCCACGGATCTTCGAACTTCTTATTCAAGGTCAAGGCCAATATATGGGGCTTAATGTTCCTTTTACAGTTTACAAGAGACTTATGATTATTTTCGTAAACCTTTCCTTTTAGATAACCCCATAGGAAGAAGTCTGGAGCTGTTAAGTGTGGAGAACAAGTCGGCCAACTAATCACCCTGATTGTCGTTGGAGTTTGTCGCTTTTCGCATTTATATTTTTAACTGAGTGCTCAGCAATCATTACAAACTCAAGCACGGTGTTGCGATAATGCTTTTGGTCGTTGAATGGTAGGTTGTCGGGTCAAGTACCAAGCTTTTTCCGAGTGGCGTTTTTGTATCGTTTAACGCCATTTGTCGTTAAATACCTTGTTGTATCCATTATTGTACGACAAGTGTCGTGTGAGAAATTGCACTGCTATTCTTAAAGACGTTGTACGCCACAAAACGACAGGAAAAATGACGATATTTATCGTTAGCAAATAAGTGATCGCTAAGTAGTGGAAGACAATTGAAAATGTATGTTTTCCTAAACTTTTAGTTGATTCATATAACTGAATTGAATTGAAAAATAACACACCAGAAGGAATTTAAGACTTTGGTAGAGTTAATGAATTGACTAATGCCAACAACACGCCGAACAACAATAGTTGTAAAGCGAAAAACGCCAACGGTAATCGGAGTGAATATTGTATGCACATTCCATGAACGGTCTAAGGCATACCCTCTCATAATCTTTAGTAAAGTGTTTTTTGAACGAATGGGAGGTTCCTACACTTGGTGGCAAAAAATCCTTCATAAATCCAGTTAGAACTCAATCTAGTTTGTTTACTTTATAAAATTTCAGTATGAGCTTAAAAGTGAAATGTTGACTCCGATTCCCGTTGTCGTTTTGCGACAATCTTCATTCTAAGTACATATCAATATATGTACGTGTACATCACATCCCGTTGTCTTTCTATTTTCACATCGAATGGAATCGAATCGAAATCGATTTTGAATGGATTCACTTACATTTGCTCCAACAGGTTAATGTAGGCTGAGAGAAATTAATGGTGAACTGGAAGATAATCAACACGCACTGACAATCATCATCCTATTCACTACCTTACGGCTCACTTCGCCAGTTTCCATTAATAAGGAATTATTTTCTATAACACCCTATCAAATTCTGATCGAAAGCAGGAGGTTAAGATAAGTCAGATCTTATGTGTTGAAATGTTTGTCTCTGACTAATTAGATAAAGGTTCAGTTTTAAAGGGAAATGCACTATTTAGTATAGATCCTATTATAATCTACGCATAGATCCTATTATGATTATGCACATATTTGCAACATTTTTCGCCAAGTTGCGTGGTTTGTAACAGCCAACTACGACTTTTTTATTCGCGCGCGTCTTAGCACAAGGCGCTCGACAATTTATCAAAAGCTACTGTGCAAATACTGCTACACAAAAATTCTGCTTTTTTCAGTTCTGTTTTACAAAATTCTGCCATTTAATATTTTAAACAGTAAAATTCTCCTTATTCTTTTTTTTTATCAACTAACGAATATAAACAAAAAAATATTTTTTAATTCTGTCAACAAATTATAATACAAGTATTTTATGTTTAACGAAGATACAGGTATTTGAAGAAAGAAAAACACAAACAAAAACCAAAAAATTATTTCATATTTGAAATTAAAAAAAAAAAAAAACGATAAAGAAACTAAACAGAGCCATATTTTTCGATATACGCTTAAGAAAACCAATATCACTAGGTTAGGTTAGGTTAAGTTGAGAAAGATTATGAGGTTATCATAAGACACTAGGCACCAAAGTGGGCCCATCGCGATCTCTAGGGAACCTTCACGGAAAAAGACTTAAACAAATTCTCCCATACAATTAATCTCCCTACAGAATGTGAAAAGGTCCTTGTTGTGGTTCCAGGACCTCACTTTTTCTCATCCTTTTTCTGGGATGCCTTGGCATTCACAGAGCATATCTGTTATATCCTCCGAGACACATAGGTCATTGCAGTAGCATCTAAGTTGGACCGTCGTAAATTAGCTGTGTTGATGATTCTATCCCGAATAATTCCCCTAGCCACACACCTTGGTGGTTTAATGTTACCGATTATGTCCCTATGCGGGAGCTCTGCTCCTCTTTTGGCAAGCTCGTCAGTCTTTTCATTGCCTTCTATATCGCAGTGTACAGGTACGCAATATAATCTGACACGGTTCTGCGTACATAATGCCTTAAGCATTGTGCGGCAATTCCTAACGATCTCAGATTTTGTGACACAAGACTCTAGCGCCTTTAGCGCAGCCTGATTGTAAATGAAGATGGCGATATTCTTGTTGGATATTGATTCCATCTCAAGTAATTCCGCAGCTTTAAGTACAGCTAGAACCTCGGCTTGGAACATACTGCATGTGCCCGGAAGTCTTAGGGCCACCATGCCCTCTCTGATCTTAGAACCATTTGCGTATATTGCAATCTCGTTGTGGACAGAGACTGTCTTTCTTTGCCAATCCTCTCTAACAGGATACATTACTTCGTACGGTGTGGCGAAGTTTAATGTGCCAAAGATATCGTCCGATTCGTCAGAGATATCGAAAAATGATTGCTTAAATATCGAGCTATGTCCCACATTACTGGTATTGAAGAGACCAACGTTAGTGAGCCGAAGCTCACTGTTGCCCGCTTGAAATTTGATTTGTAGGTCTAATGGTAAACGATACAGAAAGATCTAAAGTGTAGCCGTAGGCGTTGTGCGTAGAGCACCCGTGATGGCAATGCAGGCTGTTCTTTGTACCATGGTAACATATCTCGCATGTTTTTCGTATTCGTTGCCTTCCACCACACAAGAGTCCCATACATAAGAAAGGATTTGGGCCCCAATTTTTCCCCGCCGTCCTTTTACAGATGAAGAGACCATTATAAGCCTTGCGAACTCTTTCCTCTATATTAAGTTTCCAGTTTTTTTTCCTATCCAGCATTATACCAAGATATCAAGCGCGATCCGAAAGGGAAAGCTCCACCCCTGCTAGCTTAGGCAGTTTGAAGGGTGGTATCTTATATTTCCTGCTGAAGAGTACCAATTCTGTTTTATCTGGGTTGACGTGCAGCTCACACCCTTTAGCCCATTTTCCGAGACACTTAAGAGCTGATTCCATCATTTCACTTAATGTGTCCAGGAATTTGCCCTGGACTAAAATAACCACATCATCCGCGCTTTTTAACCTTTTCCAAACATTTTTTATTACAATAAAATTTGCAGAATTTTGTAAACCGCAATTTCGAAAAGCAGAATTTTGTAAAAAGAATTTTAACCCTTCCGAAATTTTGACCCCAACCCAAAAACATACAGACATTCATGATAGGTGGGACCACAAAAAAACTGTTTGGTGTTCTTGCCGCGAATCGAACTCGAACATTTCAACATTTATTTTTACACTCACCTTCGTTATTGATTTATTTCTCTTAAAAACGCAATCGTGACAATATATTTTTACGATATGATCATAAATCTAAATCATACATATATTTACAAACTAGTTTCATTCACTTATTTCTTTAGAAATCCCATAACAAATTATAGAAATAAAATTAAGCAAAATGCTACTTTAAATAAGAAAAACATTAAAAAAAAACCGATGTCTTTCTCTTGTATTGAAATTCCAAACTTATAAGAAAAACAACAAATTCACTAGTAGAGAAGAAGTTAAACAAAATTCACCGCAATAGTAATATTAAAAGAAAGCCTAGATAAAAATGTTAATTTTTGTAAAAAATGCAAACCATTATTTTATTGACATTATAATTACAGTTATTAGCTTTTAAGGAATGTTTACACGAAACAAAAAAAGTCGTTATTATACAAAAGAAATGTTTTTTTTTTTTTGTTTTTAACATTTAGTTTATCGTTATGTATTAAACGAATAAGAAATAATACATTTATTTCCAATCCAATTTATTATTATTTTGTATTAGAAGAAAAATGTTATTTGATTTGACTTAGATGGTAATTGTAAGGCCTAATATCAAACTTAACAACAAAAAAACAGAAAAGAAATAAATAAAAAAATACAATTATATATATATTAATATAAATAATTATTGTTATATTGTCTCAAAATACAAGAACAGCATATAGATGATGAGTGGACAGATTTAATAAACCATTTAAAAAATATCAAATACTACTTATTTGCTTAGAGAGGACCGTACCTATCATATTAGTGATAGAAGTCCTTTAAGTCATCGCAAAAGGGAAATAGTTAGAGGAGACCTAAAGCAGTACAAAAAAGCTTCAAAGCTTCGTCGCCCATTAAAGAAATGTAAGTATGTATATAAAACTACAACTAAAAACAGGAAAGTTAGACTAATTTTTGAATTATTTTGGTGAACGCAGTGGTAGAATAAGGGCCGACACGACAAAAATCGCGCGGTTCAACCACAGAAAAATATTTTGTGTTCAGACAGCCGGTGGTTATCGCACGGTTATGCAGGAGAAGGTCGAGGTTATATACATCTCAGTTCAAAAATACAAGTCGAAGGAGCGATATACACAATACACACGTCCAAAACGCGCGGTTTCCACATAGCATCTGAAAACTCTAGGCATGCCAAAGAAATAGAACCGTTCAGAAACAGCACGGGCCTATATTCCGGTGGTTTGATGCGGTTAGGTGTGAACGAATATGAAGACAATAGTGTAAATAAGAACCGCTAGATTTGCAACAGCGCGGTTTCTGTCGTGTTTGTTCGGGGCCTAATACTCGTATAATAGTTGCAGCGGCGTAAACTATTGTTTAATCTGCAGAAATTGGAAAAAGATAGGAAAAACAATAATTCCCTAGCAATAGACCATTGTGAGCACTGTGGTTATAGCTTTGGATTACTGAGGGAGTTTCTGAAGGTTCACGGTCCCGAAGGTCCGTAATCTTTAAAAGACGAAACTCAGTACGTCCTGAGTAACAGTGTGGAACTTTTACCCACTAAACCCCCCTCCCACGACCGCCCCATTCCCCGCGGTACTGCCGTCAAGCATTTCATCGCAGGGGGGGTTTTAGTCTGATGTATTCGACTAGTGCATGTTTGCATTTTCCTGCTCAGCATTTATTGTATTTCGCCGGTCTGATTCTTTCCTTTCTCTTTCTAGGGTTCTTAGAATCTTCATTATGCGCATTGTGCTCCCAGCGACTGCGTCCCATGCCTCCTGGCTTTTGAGCATTTCGCCAACGATGTTTTCTGGCGTCAGTGGGTGGCCGAGTTCACTCCTTAGTGCATTCCTTTCGTCGAGGAATCTTGGGCATTCAAAAAATATATGTTCCGCGTTTTCTACGCAGTCAGCGCAATGCGGACAGTAAGGGCTATTGTCGTGTTTATACTTATGTAAGTACGAACGAAAGCATCCATGGCCCGTTAGGAACTGCGTTAAGTAGAACTCAAGTTCTCCATGTTGTCTGTCGAACCATGGCTGGATTTGGTGTATGAGCCTATGGGTCCACCTGCCTTTCTCAGAAGCATTCCAGCGTTCTTGCCATTCTCTTAGGCTTTCTGCTCTATAGAGCCGGTTTTCGCTGGCCTCGTTTCTTTCTCTTCTTGCGCAGTATTGACGTTGCTGTTCTACTGCCAGGATATCTATTGGGAGCATTCTCGCTACCACGCAAGCTGCATCGCTAGAAGTAGTGCGAAATGCGCAGCTAGCTCTCAATGCACATATTCGATACACAGATGTGATATGTGATCTGTATGTTTTAATTGCCATGGCCCCGGCCCAAATTGGTGCGGCGTATAGGATTATAGACGTAACCACTCTAGCCAGCAGTAACCTACGGCTATGTCTTGGTCCTCCTATGTTGGGCATGATACGCGCGAGTGCAGCACTTGCTATTGCACCTTTTCGGCCTACATACTTAAGGTGATCTCTAAATGAAAGTCTCGTATCTATCATGATACCTAGGTATTTGATATGCGGTTTAGATGCGATTTCATGGCCGCCGACTATAATGGTGAGAGTTTCTACCTTCTTTCTACTACTTATCAGGACTGCTTCAGTTTTATGCTCCGCCAGTGTTAGACCAACTGAGGTGAGCCATTTCCGTATTATCCTTATTGTCGCATTGCTTATCTGTTCCACCTCCTCCAACAGTTTAGCAGTGACAATAATGGCGATATCATCAGCAAATCCCACTATTTTTGTTTCTTCGGGTATAGGAAGTCGCAGTATACCGTCATACATAATATTCCAGAGCTAAGGGCCAAGGACTGAGCCACGTGGTACTCCGCCTGTGATCTTATATTCCTTGGGGCCGCGGTCTGTATTGTATACCAAGATTCTGCACCTGTAATAGTCAACAATAACGTCTATGAGGTATTGTGGAACTCTCATCCTTCTGAGCGCTTGTAAGATGTGACTCCAATTTGCCGTATTGAAGGCGTTTTTTATGTCAAGAGTTATAACCAAGCAGTACTTTTTGGAACCGCCTCTCCATCTTCTTCCCTGTATAGCCTCTTGTGCCGTTTTAACTACCATATTGATTGCATCTGTTGTTGAGCGCGCTTTTCGAAAACCGTATTGGTGTTCTGAAAGACCTCCAGATTCTTGAATTGCTGCCTCTACCCTATTACAGATGATTCGCTCCAATATTTTGCCAGCCGTATCTAACATACAGAGCGGGCGGTATGATGATGGTTCATTTGGTGGTTTCTTACCTTTGGGAAGAAGTACTAGGTTTTGCCGTTTCCACTGATCCGGGAAGACTCCTTCCTTCAGGCACGAGTTGTAAACGTTAATAAACATTTCTGGGCTTACTTTTATAGCTGTCTTGAGTGCTATATTTGGGATACCATCTGGTCCAGGTGCTTTTTTATCTCCAATTTTATTGCAAATCTCGATTATTTCTTCTATGGTTACCTCTCGGATTGTTGGTGCCTCTACTATTGGACCATTCGAGAATGCGTTCTCTTGTTGATGAGGAAATAGTCCGACCACGATGTTGTGTAAGAATTCTGGGCATGTGGAAATCTGTGGCTGGCACCTTTTCAATTTTTTCATGACGATTTGGTAGGCTTTGCCCCAAGGGTTTTCGTCAGCTTCATCACACAGCTCGGCGAAACACTTCCGTTTGCTCTTTAGTATGGCTGTTTTTAGTTCCTTTCGAGCCACCCTGTAGTCTTCTTGCAGTTCACTGGAGACGGCCCTCGCTCTAGATCGCGTATACGCCCTTCTCGCTCGATGACACTTGGTACGTAGATGCGCGATTTCTTCATTCCACCAGTAAACTGGGGGACGATGTTCCATGGCCTTTCTTCTCCTCATTGTGGCGTCACATGCCCGTGTAACCTCATTTATGGCCTGCATTGCTTTACTGCCCGCACGACCCGTCAGTACTGCGTTTCTGTTGAAGATACATGTGAATGCTTCCACGTCGAAAGAGTCTGATTTCCAGCCTTTTTTCTGAGGTAGCCTGGCTAGCGGTGTTTGTCTTCTTGCTTCCGGCAGTACTTCACATATTATCGCCTGGTGGTCGCTATGAGTATAGAGGTCACTAACTTCCCACTTTGTTCTTCCTATCAAGGAGATACTTACGTATGTGATGTCTATAATAGAAGCGCCGCTTCCTCTGCAAAACGTGGGTTTATTTCCGCTGCTTACTAGTACCACGTCTAGGGCTGTAAAAGCCTCCAGTAGGGATCTTCCTCGTCTGTTCGTTTCTTTGCAACCCCATTCAGCGGCCCATGCATAAAAGTCGCCGGCAATGATCGCCGGTTTTCGATCTAAAGCATCGTTTACGAGTTTGTCCAGCAGCTCTTCGAACTCTGCTATCGAGAGACTTGGTAAATATATATTTCGTCGATTTTTGCCCATATAAAACCATCTCCTGATGTTGGCATTCTCTCTTGGAAGGCGGTTTTCCCACAGGTCCATATGGCCGCTTTTCCCGTATTGTCCGTTATCCACGCGTTTGCATCGAATTCTTTGTAGGGCTCACTAAGGATTACGACGTCTACTTTTTGTTCGCGCACAGATGGAAGAGGAGATCGTTCGCAGCTTCGCAGTGATTGAGGTTGAGCTGTTTTATCTTCATATAAGGTGTTTCAGGTCTCTCAAGGCTTTTTGGAAGGCTGGGCATTTGCCGCTTCCTGTGACATGGTTGCTATTTGTGTCCTTTTTGTCACAACACAGCAGGCATTTTGGCTCTAGGGCACAAGACTTTGCGGTGTGTCCACTCGCACCACATCTAATACACCGGTCAGAATAATCCACCGCACTTTTGCATGCTCTGGCAGTATGTCCGAAGTCCATACATTTGTAGCATTTTGTTGGAGTGATTTTTTCCCGTATTCGGCAGACCACCCATCCAATGCGCACTTTGCTGGCAGTCATCAGCCTCTCAGCCACTTCCGCTGGGAGGCTCACTGTCGCTATCTGTGTCCCTAAGTAAGCTTTTCGCAGAGACTTTATGGCACTTGTTCCGACATTGTACTCTTTGGATCCCTCTAATTGCTTGGTTAGGGCTTCGCAGATCTCCTCCTTCGTTGTGATTCCGTCCAGATCTTTGACTTCTATGAGTACCTCGTGCGTTAGGGTTTTCACTTCCGCTTCTGTTCCCAAGGCCTTTTCCACGGAAGCATGAAGCTTGGTCGTTTCCGTTGTTGGGAGGCTCCTTAGTTTTAAGAGTAGGTCTCCTTTGGCCGTCCTCCTGATTTGGTTGACATTTTGGCCGAGCTCTCTCAATTCAGGGTTGTCCTTTACCTTGTGCAGCATTTCTGCATAAGAGAGACCATCCTTAGCTTTAATCACTAAAGCATCTGGGCGCGCTTTCAGCCTTTTTTTGGTACTTCCTCTTGGCTTTTCCCACTTTTCGGCTTTCGTGTTATGGGTTTCCACCTGGACGGGTTTTTCTTTTCCTATCGGGACCACGGTCTTTTTCTTCTTCGCGGCTGGGAGCTGCTGGCTCGTAATTTTGCTTTCCCGCCTGCGTTTGGGCGTTTGTGGTCGTATCTCGACGCTATCTACCGCAAGCTTTGACGCCTCAGTGGTCTTCAGGACTGCTGCTCGGTAGTTTAACGGTTTTGACTGTATGGTTTGAGTAGTCTTATCCTGCCTTTCAACGTGTAAATGTTCTTGTCGTTCGTTTTCAGGGTCCAATGCCTTTTCATACGTGGTACGAATAGAACTCACCAGTTTACGAATCTCGTGATGCACGTTGTTCTTATCCTTGATGAATTCAGCAAGTTCGGCTATTTTTTTGCCCAGTACAGTCATCGTATCACACTTGCCTATCTCTTCATTGGAGCGTGGGTTGTTTTGAACCTCAGCTAAAGCTATGGTAGCAGTGTCCACGCGTACGATTTGGGGCGATATTATCGCCGCCTGTTCCTTTTCAAGCGGAGTATCAACTGGCGATCGAGCCAATAGTGCTCCCCTTCGAAATGGGTCTTCTATGGTTGGGGTTTTTGGCTCCCCATTTTTTGGTTTTTTTCCGTTTCTTTTGTTATTTTTATTTGGTTTATTTTGGTTTGTTTAAGTTTGTTCATTTTGAATCCCACGAGTAAGGAGGAATTGATATCGACCACGCCATAGCCCCCTGTAGCGTGGTAAGGCTTTATTTCAACCAGAGGTCACCAGGTATCTGGAGGGCTCCGTTAGAGATGCTGTATTGATTTTACATCCCCAGCACCATTCAGGCCTCAGCACGGGTCGCGTAACACCTTGCCTTCGGGATAGGACACTTATTTAAGAGCGGCGTCTACTCGCTCTGTCACAGATACTTCACAGGGCTCATGTGATTTTTTCCCTCACACCCTCCATTCTGCCGCTCGTGGTCGGGGACTGCTTATTGGTTATTCGCAGCTAGCCTACATATCTGAAGGCCGTTCAGCTATCCGCCACCTTGCTGACCCCCCTGGTAGCCTAAGCGTGGCCCCAGGCGGTCCCGAAGGTCTGACAAGGTCTCAATGCAGCCTACTATAATCATAAGGTAGAGAAAATTCATTTTAGAAATAAACCGTCCAGTTTTTAAAAAAATGAGGTAATAATTAAGTAAGTTTGACAAATATTTTATGTTTTCATATGTCATTCGCCCAATTACCGTTGGTGTTTTTCGCTTTTCGACGATTGTCGTTTTATTCTTCAGATGTCCGTGTTGTCTAGGAGCTGTAAAACTTCGATATATACATGCTGAAATCTTCCTGCCCTATAGTGGCCAGAGAGTATTCCTATCGCTGTTCTTAGCCGTGATTTTTCTAATTTTATGATCTTCCCAGTCATGACAAGGTATTTCGTTGATTTTTTTTTTTTAAAACAGATGTGTGGCCTCGCCCTAATGGCGTGTAGGCACTACCAAAGGGATCTATTGTGCCAGAGGCCCATTTTTAGGGCAGCAGAACTTCCACTCTCCTCATGAAAGCTATAATTACGGTTTCTGAGGAGTTCCTTAAGTCTATTGGAGATATGATCTCTTTAAGGAAAAGCTTCTCCTAATTCTATACAGAGCTACGCACTCACATAGTAGGTGTTCTGCGGTTTCGTCCTCTTCTAGGCAGAGGCGGCAGGTGATATGCTCCGTAATTCTCATTTTGTTAAGGTGGTAAAGTTGTTTACGGTGAACGGTAAGGAAGCTCAAAAGCTTTCTTATGACGTTTCTGCCGTATTTTAGGATATCAACTGCCTGTTTTTGGAAGGGTTGGACAACTCTTTTAGCTTGTCTGAGACCTTGGGAGTTATTTCAGTGGGGCATGCACATGTTGCGTTCCCAAATGTTTAGGGTCAGTTTAAAGGCGGAATCAGATATTCCGCAGAAAGGTTCAGGTCTAGTGAACAACTCAACAACAGAGGAGCCTCTCCTATGTAGCAGGTCTGCAGTTTCGTTGCCGTCAACGCCTACATGACCCTGTACCCACCACAATTTTACTTTATTGTATTGGGCCAAGTTATTATATATTTGTCGGTTGATAGTGATTGGTAAATAGTTCAACCTTTTGTTAGTGAAGTCAACATGGACCGACATAACTTCATTTAGTTTAATGCGCCATTGTTTTGTCCAACTATGTATTTGGTTGACAGCTAGTTGTAGGTTTTGTGTTGATTCCTCGCTGTCTTTACCAACTGCCAGGATCGTAGTGTTGTCAGTGAAGGTAGCTAAAGTGTCTTTTTCTAGCGTTGGGAGATCATTGGCGTACAATAGGTATAGAACTGGTCCCAGTACACTGCCTTGTGGTAATCCCGCTTTGATTTCGGAGCTTTTTTCGGTTTTATGTTTGACTTAATTATATTCCTTACTTCAGTTGGTGTTGTAAGTCTTATTCCTTCATTTTCTTGTTCAATTACTTCCGTTATTTCGCTTTCATCTACTCCATGAGGTTGAAAAATATTTTCGAGATGCTCTACGAAATTATGAGCTTTATCTTCGTTGCTTCTAGCCCACCTCCCATCAGCTCTTATAGTTGGGAAAATCTGCATAATAGGCCTCTTGATACTTTTGGTTACTTTCCGTAAGGAATAATCAGTATTAACATCATTACTAATATTCCTCAAATAGTTATTAACTTCACCATTCTTCAATTCTTTAATTTCTCTCCTAAGATTCTGTGTAAGGGTGCTAAGATGAGTTTTATCTTGAGGGGCTCTTGTTGCTATTTCTTCTTTCTCTTCTCTTTTCTACTAGAAGTTATTTAATCTCTCTGGGATAAGTGTTTCCTTTTGTTGTTCGTTTAACTTGCGGTGTGTTTTCCCAGGCTGAATGTTGAACATCGCTTACGAATTTTTGCAATTCTTCTTCTTAAAAAAAACTGAACAAAATCGTTTGAACTCTTAAATTTCACTTAAATAATTAGACATACACACTTTTTATTTTGTAAGGTCCTCGAATATCAGTAAATATTTTCCCTGCTGAAATATGTAGAGCACGCCAAAGATTATGCTAACAAGCCCGATGAGTTTGAACCAAGTAATTTTTGTGGACGAAAGAAAATATATACAATATTTCGTCCCAACGGTCCACGTTTCTTATGGCGAAATCCAGCATATCCATGAACAAAGAAAACTTAATCACAACCGTAAAACATGGGGTTGGAAATGTCATGATTTGAGGAGCCATTGCAGCTAAAGGTTTTGGAAATCTGGCATTTGTTGAATGCGCAATGGACAGATTCCAATATTTGTCAATCTTACAAGCTAACCTTTAGGCCAGTGCCCCAGCTTAAGACGCCTACTCTGAATGAATGGCCCAAAATGTCTTTTCATCTAAGTCATTCTAGCGAAAGGATATCACAGCGTTGTACTCCGCCAAGGGTGCGTTTTCTAACCTCTCCTCTTTATTGTATATACAAACTAGATGGTACAGTGCAGCCGTGGCGAATAATGTTTCAAATTGGGAGACTTAAGGATCAGTCAGCTGACCTTTGCGAATGATTTTGTCATCCTCGTATCTGTAATATTCTTGTCGGGGCCTATAATAATAAAACCGTATTTTCTCTGTATTTAAACTATTTATTTACAACTGACTATCAACTTCACAATAACAAATTTCAAATAATTAACTCTCACAGTAGTCGTAATTGCTCAAGGCTATTTTCACCTCTATCGACTGTATCTTCTCTGCTGGTGGTTGGTGTATTTGGTATAAATACAAGTACGTCTAGAATATTTTCAAAAATGCTAGATGTCACTAGGGGTGAATTGTGGAATGTTAAAATGTGGAACAAACGGCTGCGCATGATGGCCTTTTTGACAGATGGCGATAGTGTCGCCATATCATGTTCGTTGATAATGCAGTGCGAAAAGTACTTTCTGTGGATGCTACACTGCCCCCGTCTTAAACTTGTTCGTCCCGATCAAGCTCATCTGTGTTATTGTCATGATAACTGTGTAGACGATCTAAATGAACAATTTTCATTTTGCCTCTTACTCCACTCAGACTTCGATAGACAAAATCTTTAACACGTGCGACCACTTTATAGGGGCCCTCCCAGTCTCTTTGCAGCTTAGGTGGTCTCTCTTTTTATCGGTGTGGGTTGTATAACCATACCAGATCTCCTTCGTGAAATCCTGACGTTGTTGTCTTTGTGTCGTACCTGGTTTCCATACGGTCACTAGCCATCATTATCTTCGTCCTGGTCCTCTAATGTATATCTCTCATCCTTACCCTGAGGTCTGCGTAATCCTCTTCGCAGATTGGCTCATCATTAGGGGGTAGAAACTTCACCTCAGTAGGTTGCCGAACTGCTTGACCAAACAAGATCTCGGATGGAGTATGTCCAGTCATACTGTGCACTGCATTTCGATAGACCATCGAGAAAAGAGGTATTTGAAGATCCTAATCGCGCTGGTAGTCTCTTACGACCTTGGAGAGATGTTCGTTCAGAGTTCTGTTGAAGGGCTCTACCATCCCGCCAGATTGTGGATGAAGCGGAGTTGTCCTCGTCTTTTTAATTCATAGTAGTTGGCACACCTCTTGGATATCTTTGATTTGAAGTTTCGTCCTTGGTCAGAACGTAGTTCCATAGGCACACCAAATCTGCTCACCCAGTTCTTGACAATCTGTTTACGATGGTCTCCGCTTCCTGATTAGGGATGACGAACGCTTCCGGTCATTTGCTGACGTAGTCCATGACAAGAAGGATGTAACGGTTGGCATTGTTGGTTTCCGGAAATGGGCCGGCTCTGTCGGCCGCAATTCGTTCGAAAGGTGCGCCCATGTTGTATTGATGCATTTTGCCTCGTGTCTTAGTTCCGGGTTCCTTGCTAGCTGCACACACGATGCATTTTCGGCGCCAATTTTGTACGTCATCCCTTGCACTGAGCCAATAAAAACGTTCTCGTACCTTCCCCAGCGTCTTGTTTGCACCCAAATGACCTCCGGATACTCCATCATGCATTTCTCGTAGCACCTCATGTACCTTTGATCGCGGCAAGATGAGCTGCGTTAAGAATTTTTTTCCGTCCGGCCTCTCCCATTTCCTTTTCAGCACACTATCTTGAACATGAAGGGAGTCGCACTGACCCCAGTATGCCTTGAGGGTGGGGCTTCTGTCCTAGATATCCTGTCCGTCTGGTTTTTCCATGAACTATCATAGTCGATATTACGTGGTCGCCGGGATATCGCATCCGTATTAGAATGAAGTTTTCCTGTACAATACTGTGTTTCGTAGTCGTACATCTGCAATCGTTCAATCCATTTTGCGACCTGACCCCCGGATTCTTTAACAGCAGCAGCCGTTTAAGAGCCCCATGGTCTGTACGCAAAAGGAACTTTCGGCCGTAGAGGTATTTATGAAAATGTTTTGTCACCAAAAGCAGCGTCAGAAGTTTTCGCCTTTTCACACAGTAGTTCCTTTCGGGCTTGGAGAGCACTTTGCTGACGTATGCTACTACTTTCTCTTGTCCGTTGTGTACCTTCGAAAGGACGCATCCGACCCCGTCGTTACTTGCATCTGCATCCACAATAAACACTTTTCCGGGAGTGGGGTAAGCTAGTGACAATCGCTTAAGATTCGTAAAGCTTTTATCACACTCACCTGAACATTTGAATTGCCTTCCTTTTTCCATCAGCTGGTGCAAGCGCTTTACGGATCATCTGTAGTACTCGGCAAGCCCCAAAAAGCTTCTGAGTTGGTCTTTGTCTTTTGGAACTGACCAGTTTTTCACATCTTCTCCTTTTTCTAGATCGGTTCGCACTCGTTCTGATAAGATAACATGGTCCAGGTACATGAATTCGGATCTGAAGAGGTCACACTTCTTCGGATTTAGCTTCGGCTGCGCACTTTGAAGTCGTTCCAGCACAATATTCAGATTGTCACGATGTTCCTCAAATATTTTTCCTACCACGATGACATTAACCAGATACACCAGACAAGTTTTCCAGGCCAATACACGCAGGGCGTGTTACATTAAGCGCTACCTGCCAGTAGCCACTGTTCAAATCGAGGGTGGAAAACCCTTGAGCTCCTGAGAGTGTGTCTTATGTGTCGTCAATCCGCGGTAGAGGGTAGCTATCCTTTTTGGTGACATCATTAAGTCTCCGATAGTTCACGCAGAATCAAGTGCTGCCATCTTTCTATTTGACCAGTACAACGGGTGAGGCCTACGGAACTTTCAATTAGTCCTTCCTTTTCCATCATTGACACCACCTCCGCAATCTCCGCCTGCTTCAACAATTGTAATCGTCTGGCAGGCTGAGGCAAATATATCAGCGAACTCACTGATTAGATTTTCTGCCATATTTCGCTGGTCCTGATCTAGTTCACAGTGCTTGAGGATCATCTCTCTAATTTCTGCCTGGCTTTATATTTTCCGAGTCCTTTCATCATCATCTTTTAATACATGATGGGGAACTACCGTTTTGATACCTAGTTAGAAGGTACCCATAAAAAAGTAGTTGAGTAGTATTTGGTGACGGGCAGACAGATAATCGCCGTGTTGAATTTCGTTTTTACTATTCAAGAGTTTACCCTAATGTCATTTCTGGACATAGAGGGAGCTTTTGACAACGTTGAAACCAATTCGATTACCAATGCCCTACGCACGCTTAACATTTGCGAACCCATCCATTGCTTCATATCATAGTGCATATTCTAAAGAGCAGGGTAATAACAGCATCTTTCGGAAGCAGCTCGGTGAAACGACATGCACATCGAGGCACCAGTCAAGGGGGTTTACTGTTTCCACTGCTATGGAATTTAGTGCTCTACGAAGCCCTTCTGAAAGTCGAAAAAAAACTAGATGCAAGATTATTACCTACGCAGATGATGTTGCCATCCTAATAACAGGCAAATGCCCAAAGACGCTGGTCGATATCATGCAGTCTGCTCTCAACGAACTGCGCAGATAGACCGACAAATGCGGCCTCTCCGTTAAACCCGCCGAAGAGTGAACAAGTTCTATTTACAAGGAAACACAAACGCCTGACTTCGCTCCACCCAAAATAAGAGAATCCACTCTTAAACTTTCAAATAGCGCTAGCTATTTAGGCCTAAAGCTTGACCACAAGCTAATTCGGAAAGAGAATGTTGTCGAACGTGCCAGCAAATGGCTGGCTGCCCTATATATCTGCAAGAAGGTAGTAGGATCTACTTGGGCTTACAGCCGAGCATCATGCACTGGCTACATATGTCGGTAATAAAACCGATTCTTATGTATGGAGTACTGGTACGGTGGCCCGCCCTTGAAAAGAAGTTCAACCTATCCATAATGGAGAAAAAACTCGGCGAGTTGCATATCTCAGCATTACCGGTGCACTGAGAACTTCTTCCACAGCGGCACTCCAAACCATGCTCCACCTACTTCCGATCAATATCGTCAGTAAACAATTGGCTATCAGTTCAGCAATATAGAAGACATGCCCAAAGACTAGGCATCCCCTATAACGACTTCTGCAGAAACTGTAGGAATGTGGGTGAATACTCTTTCAATGATCTAAATGATCTCGGCTATCCTTGCACGGCTAAAATCAACTCCTTCATATATAAGAGGGTGACCCAACCACCTCGCACATCGGCGGTATTCGTACAATGCACCTATTTCTGTTCTAAGTGCACCCTCATCGAGGGGCGATCCGGACCAACCATTCAAGTCCAGAACACTCTTGAATTTTTATATGTTTTTGGTGACCATATCTTTCAACCCTCATTATGAATTTGAGAAACTATATTTCTGTGGCAATACGACATAATAGCTTAAGTCGAGTTACCAATTACATAACGTATTTTCTCTCAATTTTTTAGTTCCATACCTGTAAAGACGGCTGAGTTATGGCTGTTAGAGTAGAGGTGCAATTCAAAAATTTCATACGATTTTTGCGTAAGCCACAACTTTAAACTCTTCTCCTGAAAAATCGTACAAATCGACATAAGCTATTATGTCGTATTGCCACAGATTTATAGATATACCGATTCGATTAAGAACATTAAGGGTGAAAGATGCAATTGAACCGCCTGGTACTGTTATGCAATTATATCCAGCTGTATCTAGGTAGATAATTGCTGTTGAAAACATAGCAGGTTATAGGCAGGTCCGCTTGTCGCTCATGAGAAGTGACCGTTGCAGTTCTTACCTCGTGCAGTTATTGAGTGAACAAGATAAGGACCGGATAGTTTCGTGGAGAAGGTGGAGTGGGTCGAACCCTAATGTTGCTATGTTTGTTTAAAGATAACGATGAATTTCTTCCGGATAGAAAGTATTGCATATTCTATTGGTTGACTTTGAAAAAGCATTCAGCAGACAATCACAAGATCTAATATGGAAGGCGCTAAGACATCGAGAGGTTCCAGAAACCTATGTACAGATGATCTTTGACATGTAAGAGGGAGCATTGATAAGAGTAAGATACCCCGCTGGAGTAACCGAAGAGTTCCCAATTAAAGTCGGAGTGCACCAAGGAAGCGTCTTGAGTCCCTTGCTCTTTATTTCAGTCCTTGGCTATCTGCTTGAAGGTAAAGTGACCGACCTCAAGGTACATCAATTATTCTTTGCTGACGATGGAGCCATAAGTGAGGATCCAACGTCCCTGCAACGAGCACTTGATGTGTGGGTGGACGTTTTGGAAGGAAATGGATATCGTATTATTTCAAAAAAGACAGAGTACTTGTGCTGCCCGTTCTCTGATCTACTCAAGCATATTCCAGACATTCATTTGAATGAAATAGTGCTTCACATGTGCGTGAATTTCAAATATCTGCGATCTATGATCAATAGCGAAGCAATCTGTGATGACGACATCAGTCATGAAGTAGTGTAAACAAGAATACAGTGTATAACAACTCTGTTATCTTCTTTGACTGAAAAATACCACCTAGGCTGAAAGGCTCTACACCGCAGTCTTGCGTCCAGCACTCACATACGGTTTCCACTGTTCGACAATGTCTAAAACGACAACAGGAGTGACAAAGTTTGATCGATATGTGAAAGCCTTCACATCAAAGAAAACATCCCACGAAAAATATAGTGCAATTGACTCAGCTGGTATTGTCACGTTTAAAGAAGAGATCGTTTGAACCCCGTCAAAAATGCAATATCAATTAACGTTCCACAGATAAGAGAGGCAGGCCTAAAAGCTCCTGCTTCACAAAAATTAAACGACACCAGCATTTAGTTGGCCTTAGGAACGAAGTAATCAAAATCGAGAAACATATTTCCTGAGTTCAAACTGGCACCGTTCAGGTGGATCAGTATAAATGTAGTTAACTGTGAGGGTTATGATCCCTTGAGTTCAGATCATAACCTCGCCGAAAAAGGAAGAAAGATCGGCACGGCGAAGATGGCGCACGCCGTTTTCCATAGTTGCTGTGTCTAGGGATCTCTGTCCTGCTCATCCATTTCTTTGTTGGTCACTTTCGCACTCCCACAAATCGAAGTTGTTCTGCTGGTAGAGCGTACGAAACCGCTATATGGCCTGGCAGTTGAATTTGCTTCCGCCGCTAATATTCTACGGCGGTGTGTAGAATCTTGCATGTATATCTGTATTTAACCGGTTACTTGTCCTCGGTTCATAATTCACAGAATTATTGCGTTACAAATCTGGCATAATTTCGTTGCATTGTACATTTTGGTCTGGCTACAAAACCTAACTTACAGACGTTTTTACATCAAAAACAAAACTCGTTTAATGTTACATACAAATACACTGTAACGAAAAATCCTGAATTCCCCGATGGGAAACCATATATGTACATACATCAGCTCCTGCTGGCGAAGTAAAAACTATTCGACTTGGCACTACTATTTGAACAAGGAACCTCTTATCGTGAATCTTCTCCCTACCCATTGTGAATGCCTACCACAGTGACATGACACTTACAAGTGACGTTTAATCGTCGACGTCTGTTTTCAACTTGCAATCTGGCTGCCAATTGTGTTTTCTCCCACAAATCGGCGACTTTAAATGTCTCACGCAAATAATTCCACCACGAACTAACAATAGACAAGTTAATCTTTAGTTTCCGCAACCAGTAAGCATGATCAAGGCGATTCTAGTGTTCAACAACCATGGCAAGCCGCGGCTGTCCAAGTTCTACCAGTACTTTGTGAGTGTAGTGCATCCGTGTTTTGTCCGTTTCTCTTGTTTCCCTTCATTTATTGATTTTCTTTTGAAATGGTTTTCCCCCAGAACGAGGACATGCAACAGCAGATCATAAAGGAGACCTTCCAACTGGTCTCCAAGCGGGATGACAACGTTTGCAACTTCCTCGAGGGCGGCAGGTACCTCCCCCTGATCTACTTGGTTTTTAGTTCCACTAAATGTTGCTCTGTTTTCAGCTTGATTGGGGGCTCGGACTACAAGCTCATCTACAGGCACTATGCCACGCTGTACTTTGTGTTCTGTGTGGACTCGTCCGAGAGCGAGCTGGGCATCCTGGACCTCATCCAGGTGTTTGTCGAAACGCTGGACAAATGCTTCGAGAATGTCTGCGAACTGGACTTGATATTCCATGCCGACGCGGTTCATCACATTCTCGCCGAGCTGGTGATGGGCGGGATGGTGCTGCAGACGAACATGTCTGATATTCTAGCTAGGATAGAGGAACAGAACAAATTGGTCAAACAGGAGGTAGGTTGATCCACTTACAGCGAACCTACGTATCCCTCACACACTCCTCTTGCAGGCAGGTATATCAGCAGCACCGGCGCGCGCTGTCAGTGCCGTTAAGAGTATGAACATTCCACAGCAGATCAAGGATATAAAGCTTCCCGATTTGCCTCAAGCCATCAAGGATTTGAAATTCTGACCGGGTCACTCTAGCTTCGATAACGTAGTCCTCCATCGTTTTGCGTCTTCGTCACACAATGTGTACTTGCCAATTGATTCGAACATCTCGTCGTCGGCATTCAATTACGATTACTATCAATCCCAGACACCCATGGATATTGAGAAGTCACTATCGTCGTCGGACTCGAGAAAAGTCTCCCGTCGACCACCCAGATCCAGCACACATCCGCTGGGTTTCTTTGTCGATGAAGAGGAGCTTGCCGAACAAAGTGAATCGCTGCGATCACTATCGTTCGATTACTCCTCGAATCGAGATAACAACCATCCATTGTCAATTTCGGGAATTAACGTGAATAGCATCAACGCCGAGGGCAACAACTTCTACAAAAAGTACACATAAACTGTGAGTCGAGTCGCAGAGGGAGAGGGAGGGAGCTTAAAACACATTTTTCTCATTTTACTTTATGGCATTAAATAGCAAACATACTTTTACTGTAAGAAATTAAAAAAAAAATATTTATATATTTGAGTGAGTAGGGTTTATTTTATTTGGTGAGCAAGCCATTGGACGAATGAATTCTTCTAGAGGAATATTAGTCGAAGCTGCTCTAAGTTCTAATCTAATTAAGCTTTAAATCCTGATGTCCTAATGAAAACATTTTTTTATCTCTTATGAAATATATAAAAATCGCTCCGATAAATTGCGAAAGCTTATGTCAACAACATTGCGAAGGCATAACATTGGCAATAGGTTAGTGATATGGCAGGGAAAATTATTCATTTGTTTGATGATTGATACCTATTCTTATGGCATCAGGAAGTTGGGAAGAAAAAAAATAGTATCATATAGAAATAGAAGCAAATACGAAATACCAAAACAAACTTTCCAGTTATCTGGACACCACCCGCAGAATTGTACTGAAACCTAACATCACCTGAGTTTCAAACCACTACACCAGTCCTTTTCTCTCTCTCTGTCTCATTGAAATACTATATATGGACTGCTAGTAGCCAACTTCGCGTTGGTTCCAACATAAGCTAACTCTCTTGGTACGGAGCGGAAAAAAATGGAAACTCACATTTGTTTGAAATTTCTTTGGATGCAGTTGGGTGTACAAAGACAGTAGGTCTGTTCGCGTACCCTCCCAAAACAGTGAATTTTTACGAAAACCTGTTCGAGTACTCAGAATTTTCGTAGTTTTTGACAGAAGAGAGCGCTCTCGAGAGAGTAAGAAATTTCCCCATGCTGCGAATTTTAGTGCAAGAAATTTCTGTGGGCTAGTTTGTGAAAACTGTCAAATCGCTGTATATATATGTGATTTTTGTTGGATTTTCCTTCTCTTTGTTTCTTTCGCGTACAATTGGTTTGAAGTTAAAAAAGTGGGCAACTTTTGTGGCTCAACGCGTTCGTTTACTTTTTCGTAATTTTACCTCTCTCTGAGAGAATTTTACCCCCACTCGTGAAAATTTGACAAACTGCGAATTTTGGTGCAGAAAGTACACGAACAGACCTAAGTGTTTTCCTTGACATATTACACACAAAATTGATTGATAAGATCCCCAGCAAAGTTTTAAATAATCGGAAACAACTATTAAAATGGAAAATTGTGCTCAAAATGGGGAAGCAATTTCCTAAATACTTTTCTATTTGTAGCTTGCATATCCAAAAAGAAGAAATTCTCATTCCTATTCTCAGAGGAAAACGAATAAAGACGAAGCGTTTGGGCTCAGCGTTTCCTTTATAAAATTTACCAAAGTCGTGCATTGTAAAAAAAAAACAATGTATTAATAAAATTAAAGCAAGATAAAGGAGATTAAGCCAAAGAAATTGGACTAAAGATTGGTAAGTAAAAATATATTGATTCTTCAACTTTCTTGTATTTTTAATGCATCCATATTTTAGTTTACGAACCAATCGTTGTACGGTCTGTTGTGTGTCTTTGCTAAGAAAAATCTCGTTTGATGACTTTACGGATTCAGTCCCACAACCATCGAATCAACATTCATCTGTTGGAGTTCAGTGCAGTGTCCAGCAATTTGATAAATCGACTTGTAGAACATGCACATATTCGCACTACAAAGGTACTCACGCCGTTTAACTCTTAATTGGAGTCTCTCCTTCAGGACTCACAAATTTTGTAAGTACTGCTGTTGCTGGACGAACTTCAGATAAATCGATTTTCAATTTAACCAATTTAATGGAGAAATTAAGACCTGGCGACGCAGTAATGGTGGATAGGTTCTTGAAGGGTGAAGGGTTCTTGATTGCCAATGAACTTTTGGGAGCTGGAATAGAGATGATTCGCGAACAGTTTATGAATCCTGGAAGAGAAATCGGATGTAGAAAACGACGATCTTATAGCTGCAGCTAGAGTTCACGTTGAAAGACGAATAGCGAGAATAAAATTGTTTAAAGCATTGTTGGATAAAGTGTCTTATTCTAATCTTCCTTATTTATATGATATCATTACAGTTGTATGTGCTATTTCAAACTTAAGCTTACCAATTCTTAGCGATGATAAATTCCTTTAGACATCTATTATATAAACTAACTAGCTAGCCAGTGCTCGCCTTGCTTCGCCCGCATTTTAGTTGTTGAAATATAATTGCCAATTGAGTACAATACCAAAAATCTGTAAACTCAATTATAACTTCCCCGTGGGAATCGCCACCAGAGCACACACAAACCTGCTCACAACATGTCATACAATTTATTTCAAATCTTGTACTTTCTTCATGTACAAAAAAATAAATAAGACGTTTTTTTTTGTTAAATAAATAAATAATAATAATAATTGCACATAAAAATGCATTACATAAAAATAGATTGCATCCCAAAGTTCTCAATATTAAATAAGGGTAATTATATGTTTAAAATATATTTCAGTCAACTTTGTTATATATGTTTCAATAAAAACATAATCAATTGGAACGTTGATTGCAACTATGCTTTTAGAAAAAGAGCTATATATTACAAAATCACAGTTTTTTTAAATTACACGGAAACAATGCAAATTGAACTTGTCCATAATACATATGTCGTTCATTCAGTCTAAACTCATGCCCTTCGTCCGATTTCAAAAACTTTAGGCCGGGTAAGATATCTCTGGCACTAAATAGCCTTCCTTTGATGGGACTTTTAATTTCGACAAGCTTCCACTCGTCTCTATTATAAGAGATTCCATCAGGACTGCAGGGTAAGAAAGCGATGGTGATATGAAAAGTCCGCAATCGAAAAGTAAATACAACTTAGAATATTCAATTTTCGCTTTTTTTCGGCAAATTGACCGTACCTAGTTATCTCATTCCCTTTAAAATCGTTGCAGTAAGTGGAAGCAATTTTTTTTTCCAATCTGGGGACTTATTTTTTGAATATACAGGGTGTCCCAATGACGATTTCATCCTTATGATGAGGTAACTTCTCGCCCAACCTTCCTCCATTTTTGCATGAGTTCACTGCAGCTGAGTGGATACAGATAAGGATTCCTAGATAACGAACAGATAGTTATAATTTATTGGCGAAATGTTGAAAATATCTTAGAATATATTACGTCTGAATGGAAACTAAGCATGTTGCTATATGCTTACACTTTCCCCCGATGCCAGCTTTGCAGGAACACTCGCATTTCTAGTTGCAAACATCATCCGCAATGTTGGTAAGCTTAATCTCGCGGGCTTTCGGTTGTCTTAGATGTTTGGAGAAAAAATCCGAAAATGGTCCAATATGAAGGCAGAGGAGCAGTACCCAGTGAATATACCCAGCCATCGTCAACCAGGTTTTCGCCTACTCGAAGAGGTCGCTCCGTGTCCTTAAAATATTTTGTTATGCTTTTCACATACACTTTGATTATTGTACCGCCATCCCGATTGCCCTCAAGATTGTCACCGTCTAGATAACTTCTAAGCTTATCCTTAGGATTGGGTTTGCTATGAACCATTATAGAAACATAATGTAACATGTAGTTTGAAACATAATAACAATGTTAAGTTAACTTTTGAAGGACATATTGGCATATAGGTAAATATCTAATTACTATTCACACATCACCACTGCCCTGTGTTTACATTTTTTAAAGAGATTTTCTCGCAACTATTAGATTCTTTATCACTACAATTTCACTTGTTTCACGAGCTTCGGAAAAATGCTACCACACGGTGCGAAACGCAACTTACAGAGTCAACTTATGGTGCAGTAAAATGCATATATAACGTTTTTTTATTTAAATTTTGTTGGTTGTTGGTTGAACTAGCACATTTTGCAGTTGACATCTGTTGCAAACAATGCCTCAACAATTTGAATTTCAATCGTTTTACTTAGCAATTCCACACAAACCCAAGAGGTGTATCTACCGTTCTATGGAGAAATTCAAGATGGTTGACAATTTCTTTCCACATTTCCACTTTCCATTTTCTCTGAACCAAGAGAGCTAGTTATGTTGGCGTCATGTTTTGTGCAAAATTGTATGGAACTGACATTTCACTAGCAATCCATGTATAGTATTTTTTTATTTCTTTTTTTTTTTTTTCCGAGGGTAGGTGAAAATCTTCAACAAGACACTATGAGGATCGACAGCGCGTGCTCATAGTAGTGTGGGATTCTTACCCACTAAAAAACCTCCCTTCAAAACAGACTTGTTTTCATTTTTACTACAACTAAGTATTCGACTTATCAAGTAGTTTTCATTTCACGTAGTAAGGACGAGATACTTAGCCTCGTTTGCAAACGGGATTTGAACCGAGTTTGAAAAGATCGGCAAATTATTTATTTTCTTATAAGTAAAATTTGCATGAACAGATTTGGTCTCGTTAAGTGCGATTCGCCAAACCTTTGTCCATTCATTTACTCTATCCAAAGATTCTTGCAGTTTTTCTGTAGTATCTTCGACCGTTTTACCTACTGCCAAGATAGCAGTGTTGTCGGCAAATGTAGCTAGCTCAGTGCCTTCTACTTGCGGTATATCAGGGGTGTATAATAGATACAAGACTGGACCAAGAACGCTTCCTTGCGGCACCCCAGCCATTATTTCCTTAAAATCTGAATATTCATTTCCACATTTGACGCGGAATAGTCTATTCGTAAGGTAGTTCTTCAAAATATTATATAGGTGCTCTGGCGGAACTTGTCGTAATTTAAACTTTAAGCCTTCGTGCCAGACCTTGTCAAAGGCTTGAGAGACGTCAAGGAATACGCTTGAACAAATCTTTTTTTCTTCAAGTGACTTTTCGATTACATGTGTTATTCTATGCACTTGTTCAACTGTAGAATGCTTACTTCTGAATCCGAATTGATGATTCGGAATGAGATGCCTTTCTTCTATTACCGGCTGTATTCGCCTAATCAATATTCTCTCGAACACCTTGGATATAATTGGAAGAAGCGAAATCGGTCTATAAGACGTTTTTTCATTCGGCGGTTTTCCGGGCTTAAGGACCATTAAGATTTCGGCGACTTTCCATTGACTGGGAACACATTCTAGTCTAAGTGCGGCGTTTATAATGAACAGAAGCTTAATTAGAGCTTTTCTTGGTAGTGCTTTAAGAACCTCTCCCGTAATTAGGTCGTATCCAGGAGCCTTCTTAGGTTTAAGTTTCTTTATTTCTACCTTAAGTTCGGTAAGTGTTGCATTTCTTATTACGCTATTGGCTATATAAGACGTATTTATATTTTCAATAAGAGCTTGTCCATCAAACGGTTTGAAAGTTTCTTCCAGGTGGGTGGCAAAAACTTGTGTTTTCTCTTTATCATGCCTGGCCCATTCGTCTTGATTTTTCCTAATTGGTGCGGCTTGAATTTGAGGTTTTTTAATACCTTTTATAGCCTTCCAAAGCGAATAATTAGAATCTTTTTCTGCCGTTAAGCTTTCTAGGTAAGTTTGCATTTCATTATTCTTAAGGTTTTTAATAGAACTTTTTAGTGAGTTGCACAAACGGTTAAGACGTGCTTTATGTTGCGGAGCCCGAGTTTGTTGCCATTTTTTGCGTGCTTTTCTCTTCTCCTTAATCATCTCTTTTATTTCCTGCGGATAAGTTTGAATGTAGCTTGCCGGCGTTTTCTTTGGTTTGGGAGTATTCTTCCACGCGGCATTCTGTAGGATTTCGACGAAGCGATCAACTTCAACTTCAAGTTCATAGGGCGTTTTAAGTGATACGCTCAGCTCAGTATTTGCTTCAATATCTTTTTTCAAGCCATCCCAATTAGTTTTCGCGCTGGTTAATCTGGCCGGTCCTACTTTTTTAATCAGAGCATCGCTTATCGTCATAATGATTGAAGAATGATTAGAGGAGAGATCAAAGCTTTCTTCAACTTGTATACAGTTGCCAGATATTCCTTTAAAAACAAAGAAATCGATCAGATCTGGTATTATTTCTATCAGTCGGCCAATATGTTGGTTTACCCGTCGAGTGAAAATCACAACTGTATTGCATACCCGCATTATAAAGCTTTCTACCTTTCTGAGAGGCGTACCTTGAACCCCAGAAGGGGTGTTTCGCGTTGAAGTCGCCACCAATAATAAAATTTGGTTTAAGGAAGTTGAAGATGTTTGTGAAATCACTTTCTTCAAGTTTACATCGCAGTGGACAATATATAGACGAAATGTTGAAGGCAAAATGTCTATTTCTAACACGTACCGTGCTTACTTGCATTGCTTCTAATTCAATCTTTACTTCCGCTGAGTGTTCGATACATTCTTTAATAAACAAGGATGATCCGCCTCTTGCTCTTTCCGATGGGTGGAAGGCGTGATACACGCTATAACCTCACGCTATATATCTTAACGTTCGTTTGTTTTGTCAGATGAGTTTCACAGACCAAGCATTTATCAATATCTTTTTCTCGTATAAATATTTCTAACTCGTCGAGTCTTCGTATGAGGCCGTTAGCGTTCCATGTAAGAATTTTAAGCATTTCTTTCATATTCGGGTTGAAGTGCGCCTGTTATGAATGTTGCTTTCTAGTGCAACTAGTCTCTCGAAAATAAGTTTGTTTGTTTTGCATTGCTCTTCAAGTTTCGCAAGTATTAAGGAGAAAACATTGGATACTGTATTTTGTGAGCTACCTCTATCACCGTTTTCCAATGTCGCAACTTGAGCAGGAGTCTTTACGTTAGAGTTTGGACGGTTTTTTGCCTTGATCTCCCGTGGGTTGACGGTCATATACTTGCCATTAGCTGCCATCGCCGCTTGAGCATAAGACTGTGCGTCAGTATTCGAAGACTTTGCTTCTGTCACATTTTCTCTACTGCGTTTGGGGTTTTCTTCGTTACCCGATCTTAAGTCAATATTGACGGATTTCCTATCTTTCGCTGCTTTTTTCGTAGCTATTTTGGGTCTGTTCTTAATTGGTTTCGGAGTAGGGCGCATGGAATTTTTAAGCGTATCGCGTCTTTTTTGGAGCTCTTTCGCTACTTCGCAACCTCGATAGTTCGCAGGATGTTTTCCTTTGTAGTTTATACAAGTGGCTGGGGTTTGCTTGTTTAGGTGACACTCTTCCGAGAGATGCTTACCTGCGCATTTGACGCATCGCGGCTCTTTCTGGCAGTAAGTCTGCGTATGATTGAAGCCTTGACAGCGCTTAAACTGCGGGATCGATCTGGAGGTCTTACGCATGGGTTCGATTTTGACCACGATGTTTAGAATAGTCTTAATACCATATATAGCATCTTTATTTTCATCTTTATCAAAACTAAGCATGAATAGTGGAAGTCCACGCCTTACCAATTTTTCATGATCTCCCTCCGACTGTTGCTTTTCCTTCTTGATAATATTGACGGCATCAAGAATTTTAAAGCCTCCCCCATGTATAGTATGTCAATGCTCTGTCTATCCTTTCCAACACCCGCAATGTACACAATAACTTACTGAATTTCACATAAATGTTTTTACGTTTGAAACAATGAAATGTTTTTAATGACATACAATCTTCTTTTTTTTATAATTTGCGCGCACTCAAAGGGTTATGAATACCTTTAACATATTTACACACAATACGGGCGTTGGAAAGGATGGATAGAGAGATTTTGAATTGCACTTCTAAACACTAGTGCTCTTGATTTTACCCGGGTAATACCCATTTCAACAATTACCCGGGTACAGAGGCAGCCGAGAAATGCCTGTAATACCCAAGTTTGCTGCTACCCCGCAATGTCAGCTATCGGGTACCCACGTATCGCAAATACTCTTATTTAATATAAAAGTTGGTAATGTACAGTTGCGAACATAAAAATAGCAACAGGCAACAAATTATACAAAAACATATATATTTACTTAGGTGGCGCTACATTCCGGGGTGAACCTGGGCCTCAACCAACAAACCTCTCCACCCAGCACGGTTACGAGCCAGCTGTCTCCAGTTGCGCGCGCCAAGTTGGTTGAGGTCACCCTCCACTTTTTTGCGCCACCTACCGCGAGATCGTCCTCTACTGCGCCGTCCATCCGGGGTGGATTCGAAGACTTTCTTGGCGGGAACGTTGGGCTCCATCCGCTCTAAATGACCCAGCCATCTAAGTCGCTGTATGTGGACTCTTCTGGCTAAGTCGATGACCTTGTATAGGCCGAATAGTTCGGCATTGTACCTTCTCCTCCACTCACCATCTATGCAGACGACGCCAAAGATCGCTCGAAGAACTTTTCTCTCAAAATAACCAAGGGCATCCTCATCTGGTTTTGGTTCCTCATCTGGCCTCTGTACCATACAGCAAGACTGGGATGATTAGGTCTTATAAAGAGTTACCTTAGTAGTGCGAGATAGGGCTTTGTTACTCAATTGCCGTCTTAGCCCATAGAAACAACGATTGGCAAGAGTAATTCTTCGTGTGATCTCCCTACTGATATCATTTGCGGAGCTCACCATACAGCCTAGGTAGACAAAATCCTACAAATCCTACAGGCAGACGGCAAAGCCATGTTTATTGACTTTTTGTTAAAAATTTGTATTAATAGTGAAGTACATAAATAAAAATCTATCTATCTATCTATCTAGACAAAATCCTTTACTACCTCAAAATTATAACCGTCTATTGTGGCGCTCTGTCCAAGACGCCGATGTTGGGTGTCCTTTTTTATAGATAGCATATAATTTGTTTTGCTTTCATTGACCGCTAAACCGATCTTTCCTGCCTCAATCTCAATACTAGCAAATGCGCCATTGACGGCCGCTCAGTTCTTCCGATTATGTCAATGTCATCGGCATAAGCGAGTACTTGTATAGACTTGTAGAAGATTGTACCTCCGGTGTTGGCCTGTGAGTTACGTACAATTCTCTCAAGTACTGTGTTAAAGAGATCGCATGATAGCACGTCAGCTTGTCTTAGACCTTCCCTGACATCGAACGGTTCGGTGATGTTCTTACCGACTTTGATGGAACAGCGAGAGTTCTCTATCGTCATTCTGCACAAACGGACGAGCTTGGCAGGCATGTCAAGGCTAGGTATGGCTCTGTATAACTCGTCTCTATACACGCTATCATAAGCAACTTTGAAATCGATGAAGAGGTGATGCGTATCGATTTTATATTCATGGGTTTTTTTTTCAAGTTCTGCCGTAGTGTAAATATTTGGTCAATAGTTGACTTTCCCGGCCTGAAACCGCACTGATAAGAACATATCAGGTTGTTGACGATCAGTTTTATGCGTTTACATAATACGGCAGACGGGATCTTATATGCGATGTTGAGGAGACTTACACCTCTCTAGTTGGCACAGTTCAGAGGGTCTCCTTTCTTCAAGATCGGGCAAACGATACTGAGGTTCCATTCATCGGGCATACTTTCCTCCGACCAGATTTTACAGATGAGCTGGTGTATGCTCCTTACCAGCTCATCTCCTCCTGCCTTGAAAAATTCAGCGGCAAGGCCGTCGGCTCCAGCAGCTTTGTTGGATTTAAGTTTAGATATCGCTATCCTCACTTCATTCTGATGAGGTTGGCGAGAAGCTTGAATGTCATCGTCACTATTGAATGGCTCATTCTGCCTGACAGAGAAATATTGGTCATCATCGTCGTTTAACAGTCTGCAGAAGTGTTTCTTCCATATCTTCAGCACCGAGTGCGATTCTACTACTATATTGTCATTTTTGTCCCTGCAGGCTTCTGTTCTGGCTTTGAAACCCCGGCATGTTCTTTTACCTTTTGGTAAAATTTTCGAACATCATTCCTGCAATAAAGTCTCTCAATCTCCTCAATCTCATGCTCCTTTTTCTTCTTTCTGAGAAGTCGATGTTCCTCTTTTCTCCTCCGCTCGTAGAGCTCGTAAGCAGCTCTAGTCCTTCTATGCAGCGCCGCTTTGTATGCCTCTTGTTTAGCTGCATGTGCTTGCCGGCATTCCTCATCAACCCAATACACCAGAGGCGTCATCTCTGATGGGTTGTTGGCAAAGCTACCACTGGTTTTCCGCATTTGCTTCTGGCATCATAGGACTTAGATTAAGATTAAGAGAAACTCGATCGGCGAAGGCTCTAGCGGTCTCTTGCGATTGTAGCCGCCCGACGTCAAATTTCCTCACAGTATTTCGTTGATTTCGCTCCGTTCTGGATATCCACAACCGTACCTTAGGTTAGGTTAGGTAGATGGGTGCCTTGTGACAAGGAGTCACTGCTCACTCAGACCAACAGTACGGGTCCATTGTGCCCAATCATTTAACCCTGGAAACGCTGTAAAGAAAATCCGCCGTTAGAACCACCCAGAAAGTGATATGAATCTCAGGAGGTCCGCTAGCTCAACACTACCCAAGTCCTCCAGCTCCGAGAAGAAGTAACTACCAAGAGTCCTCATTCTTCTGACGGATAGAGCAGGACAGTCACACAACAGGTGACGAACAGATTCAATTTCTTCTTCGTCCCTGCAGCTTCTGCAATAGTCATTATGCAGCACACCGAGTCGTTCCGCGTGAACGCCAATGGCACAATGTCCGGTAATTATGCCAGAAATGACCCGTGCGTTATATCGACTAAGTTTTACCAGAGAGGTTGATCTCTTCTTGCTGTAGGCCGGCCATAGCGCCCTGGCCGTAGCGCATGTTTCCAGATGAACCCATCGTCTGTTTGCTCGACCGGTGGCTTCATCCTCTATTTTTTTCCGCAAGGAGCTGATCGGGATTGCTATAGAGGGGAGGGCCCGCTATTAGTGCAGCGCCGACCCTTTCCTAGCAAGCTCGTCAGCCCTTTCGTTACCTTCGATATCCATATGCCCTGGTACCCAGCAGAGGGTCACCTCATTGGCTCTGTATATCTCGTTTAAGAGTGATTTACAGCTTCTCACGAGCCTCGACCTAACTACGACAGAGTCCAGAGCCTTAAGGGCTGCCTGGCTGTCTATATAGACAGTGATCGTTTTGCCAACGTTATTGCTCTCGCGTATAATTTCCGCAGCCGATATAATGGCTGCGACCTCGGCCAGGAAGACGCTGCAGTCGTCGTTTATTCCAAAGGAGCGGTTTATTCCTAGGGCCTCACAATAAACTCCGGCTCCAGTGCCAACGTCCATCTTAGAACCGTCGGTATAGAGAGCCAACTCCTTTTTCTTCATGGTTCTAGGATTCTTCCAGTATATTCTATCGGGAATTCTTGTAGCGAATCTCCTTTCGAATGCTAGCGTCGGATTCATGTGATCAGTTCCCGTCAATTCGCTGGTTATCCCCCATCGGGACAGAATGGAGGCATGGCCGTAAAGGCTTGATGACCACAACCGGCCTTCTCTCAGTCTTACAGCAGTTTTAGCCGCCAAACTGCTGCAGTATATGTCAAGCGGAATGAAACTAAGCATGGTTTCCATTGCCGCCGTTGGTGTTGTTCTTATTGATCCCATGACACCGATGCACGCCGCCCTCTGGATTTTGGTGAGGTTTGAAAGCAGGTACTGCCTCTCAAGTGCCGTCCACCATACTAGTGAGCCATATGTGAGAATGGGTCTTACAACCGCCGTGTATATCCAGTACACCACAGCCGGTTTGAAGCCCCACGTATTGCTGAAAGCCTTTTTGCAGGAGTTGAAAGCTACGCTTGCTTTTTTAACGCGTTCGGCAATATTTTCCTTCCAGTTAAGTTTGGAATCTAAAACTACGCCCAGATACCGAGCTGAACTTGAGATACTTAGTTCGGTGCCACCAATATTTGGGGGTCTGAAGGTAGGGATTGATCTCCTCTTAGTGAAAAGAACTACCTCCGTCTTTGAAGGATTCACTCCCAGCCCTTTGCTGTTGACCCAGTTGTCCACTAGTTGTAGCGCGAAATTGAGCCTTTCACTTAGGACTGGAGGAAATTTTCCCGAAACCAGGATAACGACATCGTCCGCATAGGCCGTCACGTTGAAGCCGTTTTCCTTCAGTGTTACCAAGATCTCATCCACCACAAGGAGCCATATTAGCGGGGACAAGACTCCACTTTGGGGTGTTCCTCTGCAGACCCTTCTCCGGATGGTTACATCTCCTTGCGTTGAAGATATTATCCTTGATTGAAGCATCTGCGCAATCCAGTTGCAGAGGCCGGTGCTGACATGTGCTCTGTACAGACTGCTCAGGATTGCGTTAGAGCTTACGTTGTTGAACGCTCCTTCAATGTCCAGGAACGCCCCAAGAGTGAACTCCTTGAAGTGGAGGGATCTTTCTATGCTCGATACGACCCGGTGGAGGGCCGTGTCTACCGATCTGCCGCAGATGTATGCATGTTGTGATTTAGATAGGTAATCATCGCCGATCACACCTCTTATATATACATCTATCAAACGTTCCAAAGTTTTCAGCTAAAAGGACGATAGACTGATAGGTCTCAGGTCTTTTGCGTTTGTATGGCTCGCTTTTCCCGCTTTGGGAATGAAAACAACGCGCACCTCCCGCCATGCGTTAGGAACATAACCTAGCTTAAGGCATCCTGTGAAGATACGTTTGAGCCATGGAATAGCAATATCCACTGACTCTTGCAGCATCACAGGTCGAATGTTATCCATTCCTGGTGCCTTATATGGAGCAAATGATTTAATTGCATACGCTATCTTGTCATCATCTATTATATAACCCACCTCTTCCGCACTTATTCCCGATGTCGTCTGTGGAATGGTTAGATCATCTCCAGAGATTGATGTACATCCAGGAAAGTGAGTACTCAGTAGCATATCCAGCGTTTCCTCGTGTGATTCTGCCCAGGTGCCATCGCTTTTCCTGATATTGGATTCCGGCGTTGGTGTCTTGGCCAGGACCTTCCTTAGGCGGGACGCTTCGTTTGTTGATTCTATAGATACTCAAAAAGACCTCCAAGAGTTCTTCTTAGCGAACCTAATCTCTTTCTTGAGGAGCTTCACGCTTTCTTTATAGGTGGACCACTCGACGACCCCCTCCTTAGCGAGGTTCCACCCTACTCTTGAAATACGAATGAGTTCCGCTATTTTATCGTTCCACCATGGTGGACACCTTTTACCGCTAAGCCTACTAACCGGACAGGACTTCTCGAAGGATCGCGTAAGGCAACCAGTCAATGCATCGACTGCATTGTCAACTGCTTCAGTCGAGTCGAGGTCCTCAGTGAGGTGATACACTGATTTCCTCAGTTCTCTCTTGAATTTTGACCAGTTGGCCCTACGCGGATTTCTGAAAGTCCCACTGCCATGAGTAGTAAGTTGTAGCTTGAAGAGTATCCAACAGTGGTCAGATAGTGACGCCTTGTTGGAGACTCTCCAGTTAACAACTTCAACAGAGCTCTGGCCAGAAATAAAAGTTATATCCAAGAACAACCGTACCTTGGCTACAACTAGTTAATGATCCGAGTCCACGTTGGCTCCTCGGAAGTCCGGACACCCAGAATAATAGATCAATGTGATCGATTTGGTTGACAGTTTTTCGATCAAAGGAAAGGCATGTTCTCTTGTGACTATCGAGACATGGGAAACGCGTACTAGCTACGACAAATTTACGTCCCGCCGCAAAATCGACTAGCCTGAGTCCATTGTTGGATGTGATGTCATGCAGGCTGTGCTTTCCGACAATGCTACTAAAGACGTCCTCTCTTCCTAGCTTTACGTTAAAATCACCTAGGATAATTTTAACTTCGTGGCTAGGGCATTGCCCTAAACGTCTTGTCCAAGAGCTGGTAGAAGTCATCTTTTGTCAGGTCGTCCATCTTCTCGTGAGGGGCGTGAGCGCATATTAGGCTAATGTTGGCGAATTTAGCATTGATACGGATAGTCATGAGACGCTCTTTCACATGCCGGAAACTCAAGACTTCTTGCTTAATTCTCTCTCCAATGACAAACTCGCACCCGAATAGACGCTGTCCTTGTTGTCTGTCGCAATCGTCGTAGTAGATGTCGCAGTTTTTCATCCTCCTTTTGCCCGGTTTTTAATCCTCCATCCCATGGCTTTGAAACATTCTAGGACCTCCGCAAGTTGTTCGGCTGCACGTGATTTGTAGACGGACCTAACATTCCACTTGCAGACACGAATATCGTTGTCCTTTTTGCGTTTGCTTATGTCGTCAATAGTAAAATCATCCGTATCCGAGGCTGTAGGTTGCTTCGTAACCGAAGGTTTTTTACGTGGTAGGGAAGTTAGCTCGACTGCTCATTTTTTTGCAACCCCTAGGACGAGAGGCCGAATACACCGATGCCAGTAACCCACTTCGGGGATATGAGCTCTGCCATCGGCCCATTAAGGGTTCATCCGCCACCATCTCTTTTTCAGTACCCTGACGCAGTATTGAAAATCCTTACAGACCTCAGCTCCAAATATGTCGAAGTAGCTCAAGTAATGTAGCCACTGTAGATTCCATGGAGAGAATTCATCCGCCGCACGTCCTCCTTCTGAGGAGCTCTTCCTAGACTTCTGAGATGCATATTTCAGCCAATCATGTCAACAAGAGATGCCTCGTCCGATGAGATGCCTTATATATTTACGAAATCATTTATTTTTTTATAAATTCATATCACTCAGTAGTCAAAGTGCTGTTTTCTGTTGTTTTAGGAAAAATATTATGAGAACATAGCGTTACGAAAAAAAAAATATTGTATACAAATGTACATGTATATCGCAAAAGTAGTAAGAATTAGTGAACATAAAAATAGCAGTAGATGCTAAGGGCCTTATTTTTTACATTTATTTATACGAAAAATGAAGATGAGAGTTCATCAACAGCTTCAAATAATATTAATATTTTGTGGTACTACCAGATTTGTTAATAACGGCCTGATAACGGCGCGGCTTGGAGTCGACCAACCACTGGCAGCCTTGGCTTGGTAGTGCGTACTACGCATTTCTTACGACTTCCCAAAGCTGTAACTTGTTTCTCGGTTTTTGCGTTGTATTCAGTCTACTTCATATCTATCAACGATTTTCAATGGGATTCAGATCAGGAGACTGTGCTGGCCAGTCAATGAATCCTGTTAACCCGAAACCATTCTTTTGCTTTTCCATTTGTGTACTTCGGGTCATCATCTTGCTGGAAAAACCACTTCTGTGACATTTCTTCGCAGCCTTAAGGCAACATTATGGTTTCCAAAATATCAACATAAACATGCTGTGCTGGTTCGTAATGCAATCAATCTTATGGATCGCACTCCATAATAGGAGAAACATCCCCACACCGCTTAACCGTTTTTGTCGTGTACTTCGGCTTTAGTTCTATATTTGGCGTACGTCTTAAGCACACCATACACACTTCAACTCAATTGTAAACCGAGTCAAATTAAATCAAAATCAACCCGTGTGTGGCGTAGTCATTTGATCGATTTGACGGTTGGGAAGTTGGTTAGAGAAAAATCAAAAGATTTTGATTTTCCCAAGTTGAATGAAAAGTCTTTCAACTGAGTTGAATCGTGTGTGGCCGAATTGGTTGATTTTCTGTCAAATGAAGTACCAGTTGTGTTTGAGTTGTGGTAATGCATGATTTTAATTGTCTTGGGTGTTGTTAAGAAAATAAATAGAGAAAAAACATGACTTTAAAATCGAATAGGAATGTTTGGAAGCGTATTTTTTATTTTTTTTTTTTTGCAGAAAACAAATTATACTTTTGATAATTGAACCAAGATAGTTACCAATTCAGTTGATGTAGTGTGTGGTCAAGCATCAATTCAGTTGACAACTCAGTTTACAATCGAATTGAATGGTGTATGGGCCGCTTTACATATTGGCGAGAACCAAGGCCTCCATACAGTCCAACTTAAAATGGTCTGTCCACATAAAATACCGCAATTTGCGATCAGGACAACTGACAAAGTGTACCTTAAGTGGTGAATATATACCACAGGGAGAGAAGGGAAAGCTGTGATGAAAACATTGTTGGAGTTTATACTAAAAGCATTAGTAATAAAAATTGCAATTAAATTCATTGTAAGTAGCTATGGATAAGTTCGGATTAATTTCGTTTAAATTTTCATTCTAGTCCCGCCCACGCTTCTTTACCGGCATTAAATTTCTCCATTATCAGCTTTAGTATGAGCTGAATAAAATCATGTCTACATGATTGACAATGTCCTTATCAGCTTACCGTTAGCTTTTCGACTAAGGGTACGTCCATAGTGAACCAGCTTCTCGCTTTCTCGCTTGCCAGCTTTCTGCAAGATTCACGCCGGTAATCAGAGGCAGCGTGATTATAGTAGGTGATGGTCGTAGTGAACATCGCGCCGGTACCGCCAGTTTTTTCTTCACATGAGGAACTACTTTAGGTTTTTTTTTATGGCTGATACTATAACCTCCAAAATTAAACCACTACGGTCAAAAGCTCATAGAATTAACAAGTCTGGTGGAAAAGAGGGTGAATACTACACCTTATTTCCAAAATTCAAAACTCATCCAGATAAGTTTTTTGAATATTTCCGTACGACAAAACAAACTTTTTACTACATTCTGAGAAAACAGAACATCGTTAATCGAAGAATTGGTGTAACTTCCATTAGAATAGAATTCTTCCCGAAGAAAACACACAGAACACGCTTGAAAGCTCGTCACCGGCATCAACAAGAATTAAAAATTTATTCCGGTAAAAGCTGGTTAAAGCAGGAAGCGGATTCACTATGAACGTGTTCATTCATCGCCGGCTTTATTTTTAACCAGCGTGAACCAGCGCCTGGAAAGCGAGAAGCTGATTTGTGAACACTATGGACTTACCCTAAGAGCAATAATGCGGGTAGCCGAAATATAGCGGGTACCAGCGAACTTACGGGTACCCGATATTTTGGTACCCGGGTAGTACCCGAAAATACGGGTAACCGGGTATGCGGGTATCAAGAGCTCACTAAACACTCGTGTTCAATTTTCATTCGCTTTCATATATAATTGCTTCTGAAATTTGCATTTTCTTCCTCTGGTAGTGATTTTGGCCAAACAAATGAGATTGTTCTTTTTACTATCGCCGTAACGTCAACCATTTCTCATAATCGCTTGCGATTAGCATTAGAATTCCCGCGAACGAACAACAAAAAATGATTGGCTTTTCGGCCAGCTGGATATTGCTTGGTCTCTCCTCAAACACTTAATCTTTGTGATTGAACAGTTTGGGGGAAAATAATTTTTCATACAAGATTGAAACAACTCTTTTTTAACGTACCTTTCAATACTGTGTGATTATAGACCGCGATTCTGTTATTTAGCGTTTACAAATTCGTACAAATTTGTACGAATTTGTACGAATTCTTACTCAACAGCGTTCCTTTACTCAAAAAAGTAGTAAAAGAGAGAGGCAACGAGAGAGTAAAAATTTCCCCTCAGTGAAAAATCTTACGAATTCTTACTCAACAAATTTCTGCCGGTAAGAAGTGTACTTTCTGTCAAAGTCAGCTGTTACTTTATTTGGATGTTTTTATTTTTCTTTTGTTTTGGGTTATTTTTCATTTTAATTTAATTTGCTGCAAAAGGGCAAATAAAAAATGAAAAAACATTTCTGCGCATTTAAATATGTAAATTTATATTTAAAAGCAATAAAAACGAACTTCAAAGTTCAATGAAAATGTTTTACATAGATGTAGAGTACCGAAGAAACAGCTGAAAACGTTGACGTTTAATTATGTGCAAGTTTTTTGTCTAACGCGTTCCTTTACTTTTTTGTAGCTTCTCTCTGTGAGAGAGAATGTTACTTTTAAGGCTGATAATTTCTCTTTTACTATTTTTGCCCAAAAAGTAAAGGAACAGACCTATTGTGTATCTACTTGGGAAAATCTCTGTGTGATGTACTTGCTCTTAGGAATTCTCTTAGACAAATTCTTACTCAATACATTAACATGCCTCAACAACTCACTCTTAACCAAGCAATTACAGTCGACTCCGCCTAACTGAATCACCTATTTGCCACAATTATTTTTTCACTTAAGCGGTATTTTCTCTTAACCGGAGTTCGAATAACTGAAAAACAATTTCACTTATCCAACCTGAAAATCAAAAAAATACCAACAACATAATTTTTAATATGTCAATATTTTATCAAAAAAGCTAGAAACAAAACAAAACTTCGATAACGTGTAAATAAAGAGAAACAAAAATAGGAAAAAAAAATATTTTTATGCTAATTTACAAGTCACTTTTAGTTTGAGTATAAATTAATAATTTCTGTTGTAAAAGTTTTTTCAGTTAACCAGGTTTTTCAGTTAAGCGGAGTAATTTGTATGAAGATTGTGGAAAAATGCTCCGCGACAAATTTTGTGTTTCAGTTAACCGATTTTTTCAGTAAAGCGTAGTTTAGGTAAGCGGATTTGACTGTAGTAGTATACACACTTATTTTTACGTAATAGGTACAATCATAAATTCACTCTCGGAAATATTTATTTGAAACTAGTTTTAATATTAAAATCGAAAATAAACAAGTTGCCTTACAACTTTGCCACAAAAACACTAAAATATGTCTACTAAGAAATGCAAAGGAAAAGATGTCTTCTTGTTTCATGAACGACGTTCCTTTTTTAATAAACCACAGTCTTGCTTCAATATCAAATGATTATAGTAAGAATTATTTGCAGGCAATAGGCTTTTTTAGTCGCGTTTTGTTTTCCCCGTGAACTGATTCAGTTCATATTTTTACACAGGATGCAAAAACAACATTTGAACCAGCACTTGAACTGGTTTAATTTTCGTGAACCAGAATTTCTATCCCACTAGATGGCTTTCACAAAAAAAAAAATTATGTGTAAAGCTTGGCAGCTCTGCTGAATGGCAGAAGTAAATCATAGTTATTTGTTGTATCCTCACTTTCTGACATAAGTATCTAAAAACACTTAATTATAAAACAAATATAAAAATATTAAGCACTTTTCTCACTTCGATGCTATTTTTCCGCCATTTTTAATCCATATTAAACGTCAGTGTGTAGCTGCTGCTACCAACTTGTGAAAATGAAATTTCTAGTTGAACCAGGAGCGTTTTTTTGTTTTAAGATGAACTAGTTCAGTTCACGGGGAAAACAAAACGCGGCTTTTAGGTAGCATTATATTTCATACTTAAAAAAGTACGAAAAAAAGTGTTCTGCACGAGGTCTTAGCAAAAAGGGGCTTGTCTGTCTCTGAATGGCGGATACCATAACATAGGCACACATTTTGAATGGTTCTGTCCATTTTTTAAGAAAGATGCGGCGACTAAAAAACGTGTTATAACTTAAACAAACATTTTAGAACTAAAGGCTGAACTATAATAATCGGTAGCAATCGGAAGTTAATAGGGGGGTTCACATTCTCAAATTTGTTTGACAAGCACGGCATGATGAATGTTTGATGGATGAAAACCATTAGTGTTCACATTTGTCAAAAATGCTGTCAAACATCAGTCCGGATTAGAACTTCAACCATGGCGGTAGTTGTAATCACAGCTCTGATAATCGATGCAATTTTAGAAGATGAAGAAAAAAGGAAAACAAATCAGAGAAAGCGAATTTGGACTAAGAAATGGCAAAAAAGCGACTAAATTTGTATTCTTTTAATTAAATTTCTTCCCGGCATGACAAGCGAGCGTTCACATTCTCAAATTTGTTTGCCATGCCAGCAAAATATCAAAACATTATGAAATCCATCCAGCATGTTTGACATGCCGCTGGATAGAGCGTTCACGTTATCAAAATCAAGGCAATCATACCGTGCTTGTCAAACAAATTTGAGAATGTGAACCCCTCTAATGTTATAATTCTACGTTAAGTTTCCTTCAATACTGTCAATTGCTCAAGTTGTCCATAATAGGCGTGTGTATGCTTTTCAATGGAACAGAATGCATGAACACAGCAACAGCAAAGAGCAACTTCAACGTTAAGCCAACAATCCTAAACTCGCTCTGTTCAGTTTATTCCAAATGTCAAACACGAATATTTTCTTTTTTTTGTTTTTTTTTTTTTCAGCACAATTGAGGAAAAACATGTTAAGTTCGTTAAGCAACATTCGTTTTTGTACGACAAATGAAAAAAATCGCAGTAAAAACATTGATGGGAAGGATAAGAAATGGAAATGCTTTCTGCTGTTGCTGTTTCAATGTGTTTTACATCAGTTGGCTCTCTTTAAGTGGGTAATACACGATACAACTGTTGTACCAATGGTTTGACAGCTTTGGTGTTGTATACGATAATTGTATCGTATGTATCCACACAACCGACCGATGTACCGATATCGTATGGTCGCATGGTCCTGACTGTACAACCGCTGTCACATGCACAGATTGTATGGATATTATATGGTGTGTATGTGTAAAATTACTGAAAAAAAGCTGCTTGTTCATAAATCCTACGTACGAGTAGTTTGTATAATGTGTATGCTGCATATAACAGTTGGGACGATGTCGATACAACAGAAGTCAATACGACGATCGGGTATTTCCCACTTTACTGGCTGAACACAATGGTGAAGCTGAAGCTGAAGTACGTCGCGCTATCAAAGTTAAATACACACACATCCAATAGGAGGTGAACAGAATGGTGAATCTGCGTCTGCATCTTGCATCGCTGTCAAAATTTGCCGCGCTGTTTGCGGCTAGAGCAAACACAATGAAAGTGACTGTCTTGCATCTTGTGACTTTGACTGATTTGCATCTTGTGTTTTTACTTCTTAAAAATATATGCATTGTGAAAGAAATTGTTATTTATTATGGAAGATCTAGAAGAAATTGCTTTTATCATGTGTGTTCTGCACATGTGTTACTTAGTACTAAAAACAGTAAAGAAAAGGAAATGCAGATGGTGGGCTCGTCCCTTTATAAGAAAACAAAGAAAGAATTTTTTGAAACAACTTTCAAGTACCTCAAAGAGCACGACGAGGACCTTTTGTACTGTGGGTGCGATAAGCTCCAAAGAATTTCATTTTCGCGTACAATCTCCACAAATTTTCGAATTTTCCATGTTGCGTAAACAATAGCTTTTGTGTACAAAAACATAAACGTCAAATTTGCATCGCTGCTTAAAGTTGAACAAAATTCAACTTCACGGTTCACGACTCAGGCGCAGATGCACATTGTGTTGCTGCCTACGGCTTTCCATACATTTAAAATTTTGACAGCTTCAGACTCAGACGCAGATGCACCATTCTGTTCACCTCTTTACTGTGATCACAATGTGAAGCTGAAGCTCGTTGCTGAAGTAGAAGTGGAGTTAACTTCATCTTCATTGCAGAGCGCTTTTTTAACATTTCCACATTTCCATACAAAAAAAAAAACAAAAAAAGATGTGGAACATTAGTAAATATAGAAATTAATCGATCAAGTACAAAGGAAAAATATTCCATGCGATTTGAGTAATCCCCCTTAAAAAAATACAAAGAAAAATTCCGAAGCATTTGTATTAACAACAACAAACACCCGTGCAGCGCTTCACCATTGTGTTCGTACAAGGCTTCATTAGTGCGCGATTTTTTGACAACGCAACAGCCATATAGCTTCAGCTTCACCATTTTGTTCGGCCAGTTAAACTGCATTTATGCTTTCAATTGACATATTATCTGGTCCCATTGATTTCCCAAATGCATTTCCCCCCTTAATCAAATGCTATATTACCACATGCAACAGTCGCCTTAAATCACAAATGAATCACCCTGCACACCGGCAAGGCTGTCAGTTTGTCAGTTGCACTCACAAAATTCTTAACGAAACCCGCCCAAGTGGTGTTTTCAATTCAATTCCGCGAAGCGGTTCTTTAATTTTCAATTTATTCTCAATTTAACAATTTTAAACATTACCAAGTGCGAGTGCAATCGATATTTCTGCTCCCATTCATCGTTTCTTTATAAGAAAACCTGAAGACAACTCCACTTAACAAATTTCCCCCACTCCTTCGGCAACCCACTGAACTGTAATCTCGTCGACATTTTTCTACAAAAAAAAAAACACGAAAACGACAAACTTAACGATAAAAATTGTTGAGTCGACGTAGGAGAAAAATTTTGAACCGACCGGCCAGTCCGAAAATTGCAGAGTGGCAATAAAGTCGCTCGCTTCTCGTGAGTTTTTCTTCTGTTTCCCTTTGAAAAAAATCATCAGCCCCTTTTTGTGTTTTTTCTTTTTTCCTTTCTGTGATATGCAACTGCAGTTACATACATTCTATGAAATCTTAATCGAATTCCGGTGAAGGAATTTTATCCCATGAGTGTTGTGTGTTCAAAAAACCAAAAATTGTTGAGAATTATTTTTTTTTGCGAAAAATCGAGTGGAAAAACAAGATTCAGTGCTAAGTGTGTGTGTGAGTGCAATTCACACAAATCCCTTTCGGAGGAATGTGTCAGAAAACGAGGAGGAAAAATGCCGTCCGTCCGTCATCGTTGTCGCGTTTTTTCTTCGAGTTCGACTTCGAGTTTCGATATTGAGCGGAGGAAATAACTTAAAAATTTCGATTGAATGAAATTTTTTCTAATAATGACGTCACTGGGCCGGATGGACACAAACGGACAGATGACTTTTTTTTTTTTAAATCTAGTCAAGAAAAATCTAGCAGGAAGGTAGAGGAGGAAAATGAAAAAGAAAAGGGAATTTGATTCTGATTCAGTTTCTCCACACATTTTTCTTGGTTCTCTGTGGTTTCCACCACTAAAACCGCCCGGATAACAAGAAAGAACGTCAAAAAGCCGATGATCGTTGACGTCGTTGTCTTTATCGTTTTTTTTTTTTGTTCTGTTTCTCCTGTGTACTTGTCTCTCTCCTTTCTATAGTTATTTTCAGTGTTGCCAGGATGGAGTTACTGTAGACAGTGAGGGGTGAATGAAATTGGATAATTTGTGTGGAAAAACAAAACGCCTCATAATTAGGGAGTTTAGAGGTTGCTTGGTGATTTTTATTGATTTGGTACACGGAATAGGAGTTAATGGGGATATGGAGTGTTGCAGTGGAGTCGTGTTGGTCGAAAACTTGAACGAAAGTGGATACAGAATAGTGAATTTTTATACTTTAGTCAATGAACTGCGAGGTAATCTGGAAGCGGTTGATTTTCTTATCCACAATTAGTAAATGGACTTAAGTGTTCTCTTAGGTTTGACCAACAACATCTGGCATAGGTACTTAAAGTTCTTGAAGAGGGTTTGTTTTGGAAAGAATTAAAAAGCTAAAGAACAATATAGAATTCCCTAACTTTTAGTAAGTCTAAATCTGTGCGAAATGCATTTTAGAGTAAAAGCCACAAATCATTTTTATCATTTTGAACTCGATAGTATGTAGTGTATAGTGGATTTGGCAAGAATAATCCTCTTTGACTAGTTGAGTCGATCAATCGCAAGTGCTCCGACGTCCTCGTCATATGGACCTTGGTTGCATTGCTGTGTTAAACTTGATTTAATAACAACCCTGGGATCTGCTTACTCCTAACGCAATTTTACAATCGAATATCTCAATGAATATAGTACTTGTGGCGTTGTAAGTTTTGGGCTACAGGTACATGTAATGTGGACACAAAACAAAAAGAAAAGCAATTGGCAGCTCCAGTACAACGATCTAGTAAAGTGTTCTGAATATCCTTGAGCTATTAGCCGAGTTTTTTTTCTAAAGGGCGTAGGTATATAGTTACGTCTAAAACATAAACCTTACCTAACCTAAAAGTGCATGATAACAAAAATGTCGAATTCTACTGTTCGAACAGTTTTAAATTAAGCTTTGGCCCCACCGAATCCGATAACTTAAATACATACCATATTATGCTCAGACTTCTTGAAAATTAACTATTTGGGCTTATCATCTTCGGGTTAAAGCCCCACAGATATGTGATTTAGATACAAATGTAAAACTGTCTTTGTTTCCTAAATTCTTCGCTTTTAATAAGTTTCTATACCTATAATATCTTGCATACGATATTAAAAATGTGTATTATTGCATCGTAGAAAATTCAGGTTACTAACTGTAGTCAACCCCGCGTTTTTGGTTTGATTCGCCATTTGCATTCTTACTATACCGTTGAGTAATGTTCGCTTTAAAATAAACCAATGAAAAATATATAACTTTACTGTCCACTTGGCCTAAACTAAGGGATAAGCGGAAAAATTAATCAATCCTAATCACAATAAAGTCAAAAAGCTTCTAACAAAGAAGAGCTAAGACAATCTGACAGGACGTAGTCCGCTTAGGTAACATCTGGACAAGATGAGCCTACCTGAATTTGACACATACCTGTGAGTTTGCTGAGAGCAAAAAGAAACGGCTGTACATATTCTTTGTAATTGCCCTGTGGCCGCCGTGGAGCGGTCGTTAGCCTGTCCGCATGAGGTTCAATGCTCGAATCCCAGAAAACACGACCTCTCGCGAACGTTTGACAAACACCTGAGAGTATTGTTTTCATCGGAAAGCTACTCAAAAACAAATTAAAAATTATCCAGATACGGCACAAAACTGTAGTTTGTGCGAAAAATATAACGCCCACAATACGAGTGGTTGCAAGAAGCTAGGCATTAACCTTTCAATGGCTGTTGCGGCAGCCAAGACAAGATTTGCAATGTATGAATCTTCTTTAATCTTCTGTTTATAGAGTAGTTTACAAAAAGCTGTAAGATCTGATGGTTTTTTTCAAATCTACACCTTGAAAGCAAAGTAAATATAGCCTAAAGATGCTCGAAGAAAATCTTATTTGGGCATCACATGTGTGCCAAAAACTTATATTTCCTCCAATATATTTTTTAGTTTTAATTTTCCACAAATTCGATACTACGATTACTGACGACAATCGAAGGTGCATTATGTAGTACATACCAAAACCCTTAACCTCACTGGCATTAGAGCCTCATGCCAATCATCAACAACGATTCTATTTTTACGAACTTGAACATACACCTGATCTTCAACATGCTGAGCTGTTGCAGTGCATCATAATGTTTTTTCATCTATCTAAATGTACTAAAGTTATTGCTAAAGTTAAATGCTTCATTTAGATTAGTGGATAGAGACCACTTTCTGTCTACCTCTACGTTTATACCTCAGAGCGATATTATCATTTCAACTGACGTAGTTACCTCAATCGTGGGTATCTATCAATTTTCAGAAATCTTCCTAAGTCTGTTGAGCAGATTTCAACATTTTCCCATATTTCATAGATTTATCAACAAAAGTTACGCAAATTTATCAACCTACCTAGTGAACGTTCAAACGAACTTACACAAGTCTAATAGAAGAAATGGACTTATTATACGATACGATACTAAGGGTACGTCCATAGTGAACCAGATTCTCGCTTTCTCGCTTGCTAGCTTTCCGGCGATATTCACGGCGGTACTCAGAGCCAACGTGATTTTAGCAGGTGATGGTCATAGTGAACATCGCGCCGGTGTCATCGGTTTTTTCTTCACGTTCTATGTTCCTGGTTCGTGCTGGGTGCATTTGAGTCCTGTATTAGATAGATTAACCTTTTCCAGCAGCTTCTGGACACTCACAAAGAATGTGTTCTGTCGCCTATATATCGTTTATACGTATTTGACAATTTCATTTTATGCAGATAATACCTGAGATGTTTCAGTCTTAACATAGAGCTTTGACTAAATCTGCCCTCAAAGGCGATAAGACAGATGTCTAATAAGCATACCTACATAGGTACTTCGTGTTCCCTTGTATTCGATATAAATTCCCACTCCAATATCTCGTGATTCCCATCACACCTTTATCATGCATAGCCTTCATTGATAGAGTCAATGAACGCCCTAATTGACTTCGCTGACCCCAAAACAAATCCTGGCAACACTGCCGCTCTCTTCTGTTGCCCCTTATGCATTTTCCCTTTTTAATTTCCATTAATTTGTTTTCAATTTTTAATTTTGTTTCAATTATGGATGTGGATTTATTTCTCTGGCCGTGTATCTCCCTCTCGACGTCCTCCATCTCCCTCTTGCCTTTTTAACGTTATTTAATTCAATATAAAGGGTTTTCAAGGGACAAAGAGGGCCAACAAGAAGTAAAACACCCAACCTCTCTAAGTGCTTTAATTTGTATTTTCATTCAATTTTTCCTTTTGTTGTTTTTGTTCCTCTTCGAACGAAGATACTACACGAACAAAGAACTAAACATTTTCTTCGCAACGCAAACACACACAAAAAAAAAATAGAGATTCCTTCCCAAAGAAAGAAGAAAACAACACAAAAAGGGAGAGAAGAAGTTTAATTTTAGTGTTAAAATAAATAAAATAAAATAATTTCATTTTTTGTTTTTCTTTCTCTTTATTAAAAAAAAAAAAAATGTATTCCGGTGTACCTAGTGAAAAGTTGAAAAAAAGTATCTTGTGCTGTGCGTGATTTACAATTACACATATAATATTCATTTAAACGCAAAAAATAAAATAAAAGTTTATTAACAACAAAAAACCGGCGTACCTTCGGTGTGTGAAAGTCCATACAATTCAGGAATAGAAAAAGAAAAAAAAAAACAACAAAAAAAAACATGGCAGATGAAATTAGTGATCGTAACGATCCCGAATTGAAGTATCTATCGGTTGAACGGAATCAATTCAATGATCCAGCAACACAGGCGGAATGGACACAGAAACGTTTGGTTTGGGTGCCACACGAAAACCAGGTTTGTGACTAATATTTCTCACTACTTCTTATTTGTTCGTTTATCTTTCATTCCCTTCTTCATTTCACATATTGTTTTGTTAGATTATTATTATTTTTTTTTTTTTTTCAAATTCTTTATGGTCGTCTTAGTCAAAATTTGAATTTGTAGACGGTTACAAAAAAAAATTGACAAACTAAACACACAAAAGACGCAAAAGTATCATTCTCCGAAGAATGAAGAATGAAACGATGATGGTTACGACGACCACAAATGATGTTCTCGATGATGATGATGATGGGGGCGTAAGAGTAAAAGCATACACTACACCAATACAATTTCTCTTTAAGTTGTACATTTGTGGATTTGTAAGCGAAATGGGAATGCTGTCTATACTCCTTCGTAGTTTGTAGTACGTAGTAGTACCCTACTAAAGCACAAGTGAATATTGTTTTGCAACTCTTGGTAAAAGATAGGGGAAAAGAAAACCCACACAAACGTACCACAAAGACGATGGCAATGATGGGGGACGACGATAAAGCCGCTGATAAAAAAGAGAACAAATTCGAAACACCTTTTTAATGAATCATAAAAGCCAAGTGGTTGTTGGTGTATCTACACATAGGCATAGTAGGGTTACCATGAAATGAATGGTCGCGTCGCAACAGTTGAAGTTTAAACATCACGGTTTGATAGTATAATGAAACGTTAATAGAATTGATAATTAGAACAAATTGAACGGATGGTAGAGGCGGAGATAGTGGTTGTGACTAACAAGTGTATTTCAATGGATAGGTAGGTAGCTGTAGAATTTTTGTAAATTTTTATGTCTTAGGGAAAAAGGCTTTGATATTCATTCAGGAAGAGTGGATTTGCGTCAGTAGGTTGATATATTCAGACGCTTCAAGATTTTCAATTATAGATTTCATTCATGTGTAGTTTCGAAACAAGTTTGAACATACGAAACTATCCAACCACCTGCAAATCGACCGATTGCGTACTCAACGATCAAGTCGCCAAAACTGCGACCGCAGTTAAAGCCTCCATAATCGCTCAATCAAATGAAACACAAATTTTCCCTTGGAACTTTTTCCCCAAAGAAAAAAATATACATAGATAACAAAAAAAAAAAAATTCTGGGGAAAAAATAGGTAAAGGATGTTTTTTTTTTTTTTTATCTTAACCGTCAAACCGAACTCAGTCCCCGCTCTTTTTGACATTTATGTTCAGTTTACCTACCTAGTCTGACAAATCATCATAAATTAGGTCCGTTCGCGTACTTTTTGCACTAAAATTCGTAGATTGTCTAATTTCAAGGAGTGGGGGTACAATTCTCTAAGACCCAGTTTAGATGTTAACTAATGAGTGCGCTATGTCGTTTAATTTTTGGGTGAGAAGAGTGAGGGGCTGTCTTTTCCTCACTCCTCTCACCCAAAAACTATCGACATAGCGCGCTCATCAGTTAACATTTAAACAGGGTCTAAGGGTGTTTCCACACTGATTAAAACAAAACTGTTTTTTGTATGTTTTTTGAAATTTAAATACACACTCTTTAATACTTGTGCCCCCATTGAATAACGCGAAACAAAGCAGGCAAACGAAAACGGTTTTGCTCTATTGCTTATGTCAAAAATTACACGTCTTCTAATGGAGCAATGTACATTAAAATCAGCAGTAAATCATTTTAAGCAAAAAAAATTGAGTAAGGCAAAAACACGAGAAAACAGTTAAGTCATAGACAAGATATAAACCCATGCAATCAAATGAGAGCGCCTACATAAAATCAGTCAAACAAAAAAATAAACAAAAACGCTTGAAGCATGCGAACGATGGCTATCGGTGTTTATGCTTCATTCATTCATTTTCTGTGAAAAGCATCATAACACGTGTGACGTTGAAAAATTTGTATTTTTAATTGAAGCTAATAAAGCATGACTAGCAGTAACCCACACCAAATTAAGTAAGTCAAAATAGCGTTTTAGTTTTGCCTCATTTGCTGTTGTTTAAAAACAGTCATTTTTGTTTGTTTCTGTTCTATTTGGTGTGGAAGCACCCTTAAAGAGTGGTCAAATTACGAACAAGTAAACGAAAGCGTTGAACCACAAAAGTTGCCCACTTTTTAAACGTCAAACCTCAAACCCAATTGTACGCGAAAGAAAGAAAGAGAGTAACATCCAACAAAAAATAAAACACATCGATTTGACATATTTGACAGTTTTCACAAACCAGCCCAAAGAAATTTCTTGCACTAAAATTCGCAGCATAGGGAAATTTCTTACTTTCTCGAGAGCGCTCTCATCGGTGAAAAACTACGAAAATTCTCCGTCCTCGAACAGGTTTTCGTAAAAATTCGCTATTTTGGGAGGGTACGCGAACGGACCTATAGACTCGCTTGAACAATGCTACCAAATTATTCAAATTTATTTTGGAATTCGGGCTTCGTGATTGTTATGGCGTACACAATCTTCCATCTGAACAAGCTATCCGTCGAACTGTGGATAGATTTCGAACCTCCTACTCTCTAAATGATGCAATATAATCAACACGTGAAAGGAATATGTTCGTAATATCGACGCTGTAAACGAAAGTGTACAAGAAGAGACGAATTTATCGATTCGTTGTCGATCGCAGCAATTGGGGTAACGATCTTGGCTAATGGAATGAGATCAATCCAGAAGAGACCCTACATTACACTACTCTTGAAATGTTGTATGCTTTGCAAAATTTGGTCTTTCATTACATAAATCAATTTGCTGCCTTTTGAAATTATCAGAATCCGCCAGGCCAGTATCGTCAGTGAAGTTTTATTTTTAAATTTCCATGATAATGCACAAAAATTACATTTTTGAAATATTTTTCCAAACCCATGCTAAAAAATTACACAAATTGTCCACACAGAAAGTTAATAAAATCATACAATCAAGTAGTATACCTCCGATACAAGTTCTTTTAGAAATGACAGTTTAGCAAGCATATCCTTCCCCACCTCAACAAATCCGACCTTAGGCACCACCGCAATGGTAATCTCTGTTTGCAAAGATTCTTGGTGCAAGACAGTGCATCTTATATGCTATTTGACGACTTGCTACAAACTCAATAATCGTTCCCCCAAGGGATAATTACCAAGTCACTTCCTCGGTATACCTATCTTCACTTCCACCATTATACCAAATCATTAACATCATTTCCTTTATAAGTATGAAATATTGCTTGGTCAAAGCGATATGATATCATTTTTCAATATGGCCTGCTTTATATTGTATTTATAGCCAGTAAATTATCTATATTGCTTAAAATAAACACTTTTTCTAAATGCGATATTGCATTTCTCCGGTGTGTGAGTCTAATTTGAACAGTACTGATATCAACCGAGTCTGATACTGACTGATAACTCAGATAGAAATTCACGAAGTACGTATTCCCTTTCGAAATCTTTATGTTTACGGAATTTTACTAGTGTTTTTTAGGTAGAGCTTCTCGCGATTCGTGAAGCTTGGCGCATACTGAACGTTTTCTGAACATCTAACCGCAATCTTGCTATCTTCACTGATAGCAAAGCTGCTATAAAAAGCCATCGATTCAACTGCCACATCTACAAATCTGATAGAGCAATGCCAGAAAGGACTAAACAAATTAGGCGTCCAATCAAAAACCAATCTCATTTGGGTCCCAGGACACAGTAACTTTAAGGGAAATGAGCGAGTGGACGATCTGGCCAGGCCAGAGTCAGGCCTTAACGGCTGTCTGGCAGAAAGAGTCAACGTTCCGCTAGGAGTCGTTAAGGGTAACATACTTCACTACTTCTTTAAGCTGGCTAACATTGGGTGGAACACGCTTTCTACCTGCGCTATAACGAGAAAGATATGATCCAGCTACAATAAAAGTAAATCAAATGAGCTACTAAGCAGATCAAGGCCAGATATTTACAGAATTGTAAATCACGGTTCTTTATGCACTCCTTATTTAATTAAAACGGATTCTTCCAGGAGTATGGTGCGACTAGTCGTTGGGTTTGCCTAAGCCATGAAATGTTTTCCAATGGAATATCTGAGGAAAGGTGAGACGTCTGCGTAATTTCCGCCGTTATCTCATTTCCTTCAATGCATTCTACCAAGCATTTAGTTTGAATCTATTTTGAGAGATTGCCGCGCATCAAAAGCAACGCTTGACTAATTTCGCGTTCATGGGGTCGGAGATCAGCGTTGCCTGACTACCTGAAAAATGCATAAATTCTCAACTCAACCTCAACTCCAGATTTCATTCTTACGCCAGTGAACCAGGCCAGACTTTTGCAGTCCAGCGGCAGTACATCTTTAGAGCGGTATTGCACTGCACGGCAATAAAACGGAAATAAAACAAAAGATTATGAAAAGTCAAGCTAAACTCTTTTCAACATTCAATAACATACACGAGTACCATATGGCATCCAAATTCTGTCCCCATTTCCTACTGCAATTCCGCAGCTCATACATTTCAATTGTTAAACGAGTTGTATGCGGAACAATGACAAAATGGAAAGGTTCATCCCACAACCTTCACTCCATTCATGGAATCCGACATTTTTAGGTTAATTCATGGAGTTGATTAAACCCAACCGCCGTTCTATAGCAAACTTTTGTACAACTTTACAATCCTACATCCTTCCATTTGAAAAGGGATCTAAAAAGTTAAAAAAAAAAGAAAAACTGCGTCTACCCCGTAAAAGATGACTTGGACTGCTGCCAAAATTCCTTACGATACTTATTAAGAAATCACTGCTGCCCAAGTTACACAAACGGTAAAGCCTAAAGGCGTTTGCTGCTCCTCTTGTACAACAACAAAAGCGTGCAGCATATTCGAACGTCGTCGTCTTCATCGTCATATAATATTGAGAAGTGGAAGAAGTTTTGACGGAATAGCGAGAAGTCATTGAACTCGCGTGCGCTGCTGCTGCAGCACCACCAGCATCCGTTGCCATATCACCCCCACAAAAAAAAAAAAAAAAACAATAAGAACCAGAACTGAACTGAACAGAGCCTTCATTCTCCTCCCTCGTCTCTCACTGACTGTATGTCATATTCATTCCTCATACACAGCCTGTGTTTATCCAACTGCCATGTATGCTTATTGGGTGCTTGACAAGCTCCTTGCCTTCCAGGCCACCATCGGGGTGTAAGGTTCTGCCTGCCTGCGTTTATAGACACATACATTCATGTGCATATCTTTTCACGGAAAAATTTGCAAATTAAACAATTTTTGTTGTCGGTTCGTTCTTTTATTGCTCTGTAATCCACAAGTGCCAGAATTCTGGTTGAATATGATAAGCAAATTATGCCTCTCTTGTTCTAATTTAAAAGCCGTTTAGCATTCCATCGGAGTGAGGCACTCCCGGATACCTCCTAATCTATCTTTAATGGTGTACTGAGTGATTCTAGATAACACCACTGGGTTTGGACACAGGCTTATCGTATATTCACTCTCTCCCTCTGCATTTGTAAGGAACAAGTGTACATATGGCATGAAATGAACATCACCTCGATGTATTGTGCGCCTGACAATGATGATGAAGTGAAGTTAAGTCCACTTTTTGACATAGAACCGGTTTTGGCGGGGGAAAAAACGCAAAAAGAGCCGTGACTCGTTATTTGTGTGTTCTGTCCGCTTTTTTAAAGTATTTATCACCTTTACATGGGTCTTTGAACTTTATGTGTCTTTTCTCTGACTTTGCAGGCAGCGCGCAATTGAGTGCACAACAAATTTGGTTTTCTGGCGCAGATCCTTAAAGAATTCTCGAAACGATATGCATCGCGGAACTCCGCACAGGTCAATCGGGGAGGATTAATAAGTTTTTGTACCACAGTCGTTTCAGGTTTTATGAGTCTGTTTTGTTGCGGTATTAATCGTCTTCACAAGCTGTTTCGTTCTTATATTTTTGGGGTTGGTCACCGTCTGCTGATGAGTTGTTTTCTTGCCCCGAAATGGACACTCGTAACGACACTGGGTGTGTTGTAAGCGAAATTACTGTCTTGGTTTTTTTTTTTTTTTCATTAAAAATACAAATTCCGACGGTTAAGTGGAGCGGAATGGATGGTTTATTTCCAAAAGCGAGTAAATACCTATAGGTATATCCGGTACAAACAACAACAATAAAAAGGTGGCAGTCAAAATAGCAATTTGACACTTTTCAGAGACGACCAGGTTGGTGTATAGGTGCGTCCTTCGTTGCAAAAAAGAAGAAATGAACAAGGGTTGCCAGGTGACATTTTGCTGCATGACATCATCGGAATTTTTTACACTACTGATTGTTACGAAGATAGTGTAGCGCAGGGATTTTGTGCTTGATTCACCTTGCACTTGTTTATTGAACCTTATCTTACTCCAAGGTGTAATTACTTATCTATGAGTACGTTTAAAGGTACACGAACATCATAGAGTTCGATAAAATCAGAATAGAACTGAAGTGAGGGTGTTCAAAGGTCTATCTTGCGAGCGTGCATTCAAACTACTTACACTCGATTGTAGGGTTTTGAAGTAGAGTAGCAAAGTCGGAATTAGAAACTTGAGAACTTCTGATGAAGCTGAAGGCCGTGCTTTAACAGAACAGAACAGACATTTTTTTGTACCCTATTCACCAGCAAGCCTTTTAGAAGAGTTGATTCTTAACTATCCAAGAAGCCAGACTCAAGTCACCCTGCTGCCAAAGTTCTCGGCGTAAGTGGTAGTTGTACAGACTTGAAAAATCGTACACACCTCCAATGTTGTATTCAGAAATTTCTACAACAAAGACGCCGCGCCGCCTTGTCGCACTAGTTTTCTGACATCAAGGGCCTTTGTGGTGGTGTTGCGGACGTTGATAATCATCAGCATTGTCATGTAAAGCTTGACTATGCTGCTAAAACTAGACATCAAGGAATATGTGGTTATTAATGATTTGGAGCTGTTGGGCTTTTGTTTAAAATCTGCCCCAATATGAGTTTTTGGTCTGGACTGACCTTTTCTAGCTTTAAAACGAACCGATGTGGACACGCTTTCATACGTGGCTGGTAAAAAAAGCACTGCAATCCTTACGACTTATGCAAAAACGAAAAAAGAAAAATGTTTATTAGAATAAAATTTAGCTGTTTATTAGAATAAGTGCGCGGCCTCAAGCTATTTAAAATATTCCTCATTAAGGAGCTTACACACCAGAGCGGTACGGGTACCGGTGGAAGCGCGGTAGCGGTATACCGCTTGTCCGTTCACACCGGCGGTATTTTGTATGCGATTTTCACATTAGCTATTGCCTCTTATTCAGTATGGATGAAGCATAACGAACTGATAACACAAGGTCTGTTCCTATACTTGGAAATTCGTACAAATTTGTGTATTTCCACTAACTCAATAAGCTTTTCAATACACATTTTCATATGCGGTAAGCGGTACACGGCGGTCAACTGTGCTTGCTGCGGTACAAAATTGTATCGCTGCAATACCGCAATATCGGTTGCGGTAAACCCTCCCTAGTGTGTGGATCTATTTTTACCGCAATAGTACTACGTACCGTTGTAACGCTACCGCTTCCGCGTACCGCTCCGGTGTGTGAGCTCCTTTACACAGGTTTATTGCCGCATAGAATCTCGTGGAATAAAAATATATAAATATTTGGCGCAACAGCTCTTCAAGTGCCTGAGCCTAGCTTCTCGCAACCACTCGTGTTGTGTGCGTTATATACTTTCACATGAATGGAAGGGACCTAAAGTTTAACGCTGTATCCAAAGGGCAATTTGTTTTTGAGAAGCTTTCTCGTGACAACAATACTCTCGGATGTTTGTCAGACGTTCGCGAGATGTGGACCGTAAAAAAACGTTGTTGGTGTTTTCTGGGATTCGAACATGGAACCTCACGCGCAGTGGTCCGACACACTAACCACTGCGCCACGGCACCCCATCTCGCGAAATATGATTAAAATTCGAGACGAATTAAATAGTACTTGGGTGGTCCGCTTCGGGGGTTAAAGGATTTCACATTAAGGGACATTCTTCGACTCAATCACTCATACACTTTGGCATTACGTGCAGAAGCTCAGGTCGCCTTTCGCCAAAATTCGTCGCAGAGTGCTTTTTGAAACTTCCAATTGTTGCGCAGGATGCCGAATCGAGGTGCATGGATTCTTTGTTAAACTTTCAGTCACTGCGGCCACATTTTCACTTGAACAACCAATGTATGTGGGCGCCGTGGCGTAAGTGGTTAGTGTGTCGGATCACTGCGCATGAGATTCCAAGTTCGAATCCCAGAAAATACCAAAACGTTTTTTCACGGTCCCACCTCTCGCGAGCGTCTGACAAACATCCGAGAGTATTGTTGTCACGAAAAGAGCTTCTCAAATCGCCGTTCGGATTTGGCATTAAACTGTAGGTCCCTTCCATTCGTGTAAAAAATATAACGCATACAACAGGAGTGGTTGCGAGAAGTTAGACCCTGACACTTTAAAGAGCTGTTGCGCCAAATATTTGTATTGTTGACCAATGTATGTACAGTACACACAAGGTGATCTACGTTCCCAACGGAACCAGTTGACTCGAACTTATGGGCGCCGTGGCACAGTGGTTAGTATGTCGAACCACTGCGCGTGAGGTTCCATGCTCGAACACCAAACGTTTCTTCACGGTCATGAGAAAGCTTCTTAAAAACAAAATAAAAATTAACTTTGTTCGCTAAACGACTTAAATTTTCGCTAGCCGTTGGAGCACCGATAATGCAATTCAAGCTGTTCGATGTTGAAATGCTTCTTTGGTATTATGGTGTGCGGAACAAACCTACCAGTAATAGGATAGTGGTCTGAGTTAGTAAATCAGATGAGCATCAGGTGCTTCAGCGCAAACTCGATTAGCATATGCCCGTATCTGGAGGTGGTGGCGTTTAGACTGTATTTTTCGGTAGTCGTCCAGCTCTCATTAGAGAAATGCAATAATTGCTAGAATTGATCTTAACTTTCAAAATGAACCGCTTATTTTTTTAAGACTTAGATTTACTCCGGACAAGCTTAAATCTCGAATATTAAAGAGCATATTAATATCTATTGCTATGCCACTAGGTTTGGTTCCAAAGTTCAAAATTCCACCAGCAATATATTCAACAACAAATACCTAAACAACAATTTGCAATTAGCTTAAGACAATCTTTTACACGTACTAAATGTACCTCATTTCACCTATTGAACTTTGTACCTGCTTTCTCGCAATTTATGTCATCCTCTTCACAAGTCTCCCATCTGTACTGAACCGCGAATTACACTTAAACAACATCAAAACCAACAATACCAGCAGCGACACCGTACTAAAAAAAAATTAAAAATCTTAGCATCGACATATACATACTTAACTACAGACAACCACGATGTATCTCAACCAAAAAGGTAAAAAATAAAAAGTAGAGCATGTGGGCGCGTTCCACTTCCTCACTCAGTCAGTCAATCGAGCTCTATGTCTCTTTGTATTGGGAATTATAATTTTATATATACATATATAAATAAAAAAAAATAGTCAAACGTAATACAGTGAAATAGGGGGACAGACAAGAGACAAATACCCGCGCGACAGCAGTCAACCAACTTCATAATGTGAACCTCGAGTATGCAAAGTATTTCAAATCGAATTGGTATCGGTTCACCAATGAGGTAAGAAAAAAACCGAGCAAAAGAAAATGTATTTACATGGAATGCATAGTAGAAACCTATAGATGGATATATAGACACATGAACAAAATTGGATCTGCTGTACTTTTGCAGCCAGCCCTGAAGGACAGGAATAGTGGAATGAAACAAAAGCAAGAAGTCAGCCCAATCAGCCACCAATGTCATGAAATGGAAATAGAACATAAAAGCGAGAGTAAGATAAACTCGTAGATATTTTATTCAAATCGTATTCAACATAGATTATGAAATTCAACGCGACTAGAACAGAAATACCTCCACGTGTGTATGTTTGGTATAAAGCGAAGCTTAGCGAGGAGACCTTTCGTGCTTAGTTTTTTAATGATTTAAGACTGTGTGCTTCAGATTCTGCTGCCACTCCTCTGGAAATACATGATTCTTAAAGAACTTCTTGTAAATGCTAGATGAATCCATTTTTTTCCAGTTTTTCTGAATAAATCGACAACACTGGTATCCGGGCGGTTTTTTGCACTTCTAACTTACAAGGTGGTGTTCTGATTGAGCAATGAGTTCATTGTGAGCCTTCCTTGTAAGGTCATCAGTCATATCATTCCCTGTTTTGCTCTTATGAGCAGGCAAGCAAGGTCTAGAACCACAGTCTAAATGAATATTTTATTTCGTCAGATAGATGGCAAAGCTTAAGCTTTATTTGTCGAAGCTTGTTGATCAGCTGGAGCATTTATGTAATAATTCAATTTATAAATCAAAGGATTAATTCATTTGTACAAACGGTTTTGGAACTATACTGACTTCGCCACACTTTATAAAGCATATGGATTTATTCTCTAAGTTGTTTTAAGTTGTATCCCCTCACTTTACCTGCAACTAGTACGAACAGCATACACATTGCCTACATCGATTCGCTAAAGCTAGGTACCATACACTTGCCGACAAAATTCATAAAGCAAATGACCGATGGTACCATCTAGACTAACGCAATACCACTAGAACTCAATCAGGAAAGATCTATCGGAAAATATGAACCCCCTCTAAACTAACAAAAATCATCGCCCGAGACTGTACTATGGGTAGGAATGCTCACAGGTTGGGCATTACCTACACTACAAAGAAAAAGAAGACTCCATCAATCACGTGTCACCATATGCACGTTTCTTGCGCTCGCCAACATTAGAAATGCTACCTTAGGCGAATACCTTTTCAACGATCTTAGTTATCTCGTCAAATTAACACTTTTATTGTAAGAAGCAAATGGTTTCCGCACTGAGGGTGTTCCTCATCATCATCATCAGCATCACAGTGGACCTAGTTTTTAGTGTGCCTCATCGAGGGCCATTCTTAACCAACCAACCAACATTTCTAAATATCTCACGTCGAATATATCTTCTCAATATTTTGGATAGTACGACTTAGAGAAATTATTCTTTTCCCTCTTCCTTTCGGCAATTTTTTTTTTAAATTCTGATATACATACATACATATGTACGCGTATGTATCTTTTTTTTTTTTTAATATTAACTTATGTCCATGGAGGAAAGGATGGACACAGAGAGAGAAAGATTTGTGCATTGGTTTGAAACTCAGGTGATGTTAGGTTTCAGAAAAATTCCTGGGGTGGCGTTCAGATAACTGGAAAGAATTCTTTTGTTATTTTGTCCTGACCACATGATTGTCATTTACATCAATCAAACAGCGCGAACAATTTTTCCAGCCATATGACCAATCTATTGCCAGTGTTATGCATCCGCAGTAGTGTTAACATAAACTTTCGCAATTGATCGGGCTGTCTGGCATAGCAATCGATGAAGTTGCCACTAACCCACATTTTGTTTTTAAATTCCAATGTAAATTCTTGGCTAAATCCTTTCCTTAGAAACAAACAATAGCAATTTCTCTGGTAGTCAACGTCATCATCATCATCACTAAGTAGTAACTTCAATCAATCGGATATGATTCAATTTTGAGAAATCAATTTAACAGTTACTTGTTTGGTTATCAGTTACAAAGAAATAACGTGAGCAATGTTTATATGAATACCAAAAATTAGCACCTCATTTCCTCAATAAAACACAATATTCGTCTGTCGTTAACCTCTTGTAAGAGATTTACAAATGAGTCAGAAGTTCAGGGCTTTAATATTTGTAACGAAGTTTATTTTAAGCCCCTCAAGCTTATGTTAATAGTATGAAACAAAGAGTAAAATAAAGAAAAGGTTTCGTATTTATATTGAACATTCGCCAGGAGAGTTTCAATTCAAGTTGTGGTCTATGGCTCTAATTTCCGTTTTGTTAAACGTTGCGGCGCCCTTAAAAGAAAATCTTTTCGTATGAGAAAACAAATTTCGTTGACTTCAATGCGAGGTAAAGCCAATTTCAAAAGAATGCGCCTTCTGTACCACATCTTCAAATAAATTAGTTGATCTAACCCAAGGGGTGACAGTCACCACTAGAGTTACATGGCACGACCCTCATATCCAATATCACAAAATTTGGGTCCATGCAGTTCTGCTACTTGTTTTGAAACAATAAATGCATCAAATTAGCTCAGCTCTTTCTTTTGTACAAAGCACAAGCTAGGTCGAACATTGCCTATATCTCTTCTATGGCGAGCAGTTTGCTTAGTCATCTTATCGAAGGGCATCTAACTTCCATGTTCATCTGGCAACTACGAGAATATCTCTTTTTCTTGTTACAGAGCAAGTAATCAAAGGATATATACCATATTTCTAGAAGCTTACGAGTAAAATCTCCAGCTTTTCAAGAACGGGCATATCGGGATGCTGTGTCAGCGTCTTTGCTTTGTCATCATCTACATACATGTGCGCATTACAACTGGTAAAATGGGTGGGCATTCTGAGCTCATTATGTCAACTAGATAAAGTGATTAAGCTTCACTTATGTATTTCTTCTTTGGTCAAGCTAATTTGTGGGCAGAATACACACTCGTGTGGATACATCTAAATTAACTAATTGTAGTTGTTCATCGTCACTCATAGTTGAAGTTCAGTGTTCTTCTACGTGCTTATTCGTATCTATGGCTTATTAACTTTGACAATTATTATGACTGAAGTATGTAAATCGTTCGAATTCAGTCATAGAACATCTCTTGATGTGCACTGCAGCGTTTATTGTTAGTCCTTGCAACTTATTTATTTATTTATTTTCAACTAATTGTGTCAAGAAGAGATTGCTCTCATGAGTAGTTGTATATTGTTATAAATATTACATATTCAGAAGTATTTACTATATTAACAAGATTATAAATTAACAAAAGGAATTCAAAAGACGAAATAAGAAATAATAAATTACTGGCGAAAGAGATAACAATCATCAGCATTTTACAAAAAAAAAAAAAACAGCGAAAGAAAACGAGTTCAACAGATTAACATTTTTGCATTAAACATTAGAAAAAATAAAAATAAAAAATATCAAAAATTAGAAACAGTACTTTAGTGACAATTTGTTTTTTAAATAGGCTTGGAATTGTTTCGGTGGCAATGGCTTAACTTCAAGTGATAAACTATTATACATTTTTATTGATTTAAACAATAAAGATGGAGTTCCATACTTGCAGGTTTTCTGAATGTGATTTCGGCTGCGAGTATTATGGTTGTGGATTCCCCCTCTATGAACCAGTTCAAGCGTTGAGTATGTTGACTGTCTGGATATTATGGATATTGCTTATCAGATTAAGTTGAATGGTATCACGAACCATTAATATCTTCAGCTGCTTGTGTATTTCGATGGCAGTAGTGAACTAGTTTAACCCGAAGAAATTTTCCAGAGCCCTGTTTTGAATCACTTGAAGATCAGATGCAAGTTCTTCGCAGCAGCAGCTCCAAACATTGATTCCATATACCAGTTGACTATAAAAGATTGCGTGGTATAAGGATCTTTTAATTTTAAAGGGTAGATAGTCAGGGATCCGTTTAAAGACTCCAGCGATTGATGACAGTTTTCACCCTCTTTTGGTATAGTGATTTCGGAAGTTCAAGTTCAAGCCACACCCCCAATTATTTAAATTCATCAACCCTTGCGACTACTTGTTCGTTATATTCAATATTGATGTCAGGAGTGTTTTTTGCCTAGGATCATGTATTTGTTTTTTTTATATTCATGGCTAGTTTATGAGTGGCGTCACAGCATTCAAATTTCTTAAAATCTTCATGGATACTTTTTTGAAGGGAGAAAGTACTGCTTTCATTAGTAACCAGACATATGTACATATGTCATCCGTGAACATGAAAAATTTTCCTTCTGTAGATAGTTTGTAGATATCATTGATATAGATGCAGAATAGTGTTGGCCCAAGCACACTTCCTTGCGGTACACCGCAATCAACCTCAGACTCAGAGCTTCTAATCCCATCTAATTGTGTATATTGTTGCCAATTTTCTAGAAAAGAGCTAAACCAGATATAGCTAGTTTCTCGTATACCAATTGACATAAGCTTCAAAAGTAAAATTTGATGATTCACTGTATCAAAAGCTTTGGACAAGTCAGTAAAGAGCAAGGAAACCATCTTTTTTGAATCCTTTTCTTTTTGAATATGTGAGACTAGGTCGACAAGCGCTGAGTTAGTGCTTGACTTCTGTCGAAATACATACTGCCCCTCAAATTTCTAATTGTTTTGTGTAAGGAATTCTTATATTTGGAAGTTAACTACTTTTTCGAATATTTTTGATACCTCAGTAAGAATAGATATGGGACGATCGTTTTTTAAATTCCCAACCTCGCCTCGTTTGTGAACTGGTATATGGTAATTTTCCCGACTTTCAACTATTGTGCTACGCAACCTTCAATTAGCGATTGATTTACAATTTTAGATATAGACCCATACGATTCGCCCCGAAAACTTTTTATGAGATACGGAGATATTCCATTTCCATCTTTTGATTTTTATAATTTTTTTTATTTTATTTACATATGGTTATTACGGGGCCATAAGATTCACTGTAACACGTCTAATCTGTGTTGGACAGACTATGTGTCTGCGTAGATTTTCATTTCTTTGCTTTCAATTCTTTTGATGATTTAGTTTATTTAGTACACGGATAGAGGATCGATTCAAAAGTGAAAGAATTTTCTGTTCTAGTTTTGCCTAGCTCTGGTCATAATATGCAAGACGAAACGCACTCACTCTTCAGGGGCGCAACGTTTTCAACTGGGAATTGAAGTATGTATCATATTTACTGCAGACTTTACTACATAGTTTGTGTCGACTCAGGAAGATACGAGGTCTGTCACGAAGGACATGACATTCGGCATGAAGCACTATTTCGTCGGATGTCAGAGCAATGTGCTTTGCTCATGATACCTATCGATATTATGAGCCCTGTCTTTATGCTCGGTATAAGATACGAATTGTATTTCTTCGAGAGGTTCAAAGGAGCTTCTTCAGGATTTCACTAATATGTTCTACACTGAAGGTTCTAGCACCACTAATAGACCTGGAGCTGGCTGGTTTTTCGAAAAAGCAACCCAATTGTCGGGTTTGACGGAAGTTGTTGGCAAACTGGGAGATAATTGGATAATTGAAGAGAGATGATGTGGTGGAAGTATCAACATCTGTAGTGACAGTCATACTTAAGGCGCTTGAGACTCCCACAAATCACTCGAAAACTGTTCTAGAATGTAAGAACAGACTAAATCTTTATCCCCACTCGATCCAATTTATTCATTCATTGATGCCCACTTTCAGTCGTTCAGGACTTCATATCTAGATTTTAAAATTCAATTTAAACTTAGGTGTGGCCCTAATGCACTACAAACCGCAGCCCTTCGGATGTGTCAACTTTCTTTTTTTTTTTGCAATTTCTACACTTCCCTTGTTTTCTCAGTTCGCTTAAGAGGATGATACCCGTATATAGTATTCAAGTAGCAGACACTACGACAGAGCATTTCACCCTTTTGTCACTGTTCTATAATTAAATGTGTTTTTCAATATTTCCAACTAACTGCCACAAATTCCATTCTAGGTAAATTAAAGTACGAGTAGATTGTAAATTTGCACGAAAATGTCCCAGATATAAAGATAACATTCCATGCTGGTGAATATGGCAGTATTTACACACCACTCGCTGTCGCAGATAACATAACACAAAGTGAGTGACTAGGAACAATAGGCGCGCTGAGTAAACACATTCTAAGTCTGGTGCTGCAGAATAATAAATAAAATGAGCACCCAGGGGTTGGGGAAAACACATGATGCAGGTGGTTGATGGTGTTAATGTGTCTGGATAGCTTTGTCTCATCATCGCCGCGATGCTTTGGTTATTGAGTTATCAATGTCAGTAATTTTTATTGAATTCTTCCGCGAGCGAAAGGTAGTCGATTGAAATTAAAATCCAAAGCATGTTCTCAGTTTGTTGGATATTATTATGTTGATGGAGATTGAAGATTGTAATTGAAAGGTATTTCGTATTAAAATATCAATCAGTAAGATGTTATAAAGATTCCAATGTATTGTACTAACCTTAGAATCGAAAGTGTCAAGTCAAGTTTAGAAAAAGCTAGGAGGAACTTAATTAGAAACTGTAGACGCAGGCCTCACTGATAGTCACCATCCGTTGGATTGTCTTAAACAACCAGAAAAAGGATGTCTTTTTAATAAATTTATTAAAGTTGTGGTCGATGGTGTAACTTTCGACACCTTTGCTAAAAACGCTGGAGTACCACAGGGTTCTATACTTTCACCAACTCTTTTTCGACTTCATATTAATAACCTGCCAGGATCGACAAATAACAGACAAATATTCAACTTTGCCGATAATAGTACCCCAATAGTATTTTGTTCGAACAACACCGACGTGAACGCAAGGACCTCACATTTCCAGGATGCTAGCAAATCCAGTCATTAAATTAAGATTTGCAGACAATTTTGCAATGGGGAAATACCAGCTTGGTCGAATTAATTCAATGCGTCACGGTCATCTCTGGCATGATATGTCACGAACACATACCAAAAATCGCAAAATCAGCATGAATAAACCTGAGCTATTTATTTAAAGCAAAGATATACTTCACATCGGCGCAGTTTTACTCTTATACAGAGCATTAGTAGGACCAGTACTTGAATATTTTTGGAGATCGGCTCCAAAATATTCTCTAAATTTACTCGACAGCATCCAGAGATGCGAACCGTTGGTTTATCGAAGGCGAGTAGCAAACCTATGTTTATACTACAGATACCAAGGAAGATGCTCCGAAGAACTTCGTAAGATAATCCCTGAAAATATAACATTTAGACGTCCTACTAGACAGGCTGAAAGACTACACCATTTCCATGTTCACCTGGAAACCACGCGAACATCTCTACCAAAATCATTTTTGTTGTAGAACGAGCAAACTTCCGAACTATTTCTATGAACCATATTTCCAGAAGATAACAATCTCCAGCTATTCAACAGACATCTGCAGACATCTCGGGGAGCTGTTTCAGCGTTATAGGTTCACATTTCCTGAGAGAAGATTATAAAAAAGATGTTCCTAATCACAAAGCGTAGGTCCTCATTTAATCTTGCCACCGAATCTTCCACCATTCCAATTACATACATACATTCATTGGCGCAACAGCCAATGTGTTGGTGTTTTCTGGGATTCGAATGTTAAACCTCACACGCTGTGCTCCGACACACGAACCACTTACTCAAAAAAAAATTGAACATCGTCCGCGTATGGGACAACACCGTTGGAAGGTCATTAATGAACATAGAAAAGAGTAATGGACCAAGTATAGACCCTTGCGGGACATCACTATTAACAACACGAAAAGTAGAGAGTTTAGAATTACGAGAAACAGTTTGGACATGATAAGTGAAAGATGAAAGTTAGTTGCGTTAACAGTGACAAAGAATTGACGGATTTATACAGTCGAATGCTTTTGAGAAGTCAAGCAATCTTAAGCTATTGAAACTATAAAGACAGTGTTGGCTTTTGAGAAGTCAAGCAATGCCAACACTGTCGTTATAGTTTCAATAGCTTAGCGAATTTCGTCAGATACTTTTAATATTGCTGTTATGCAGCTGTGTCCTGATCGGAAACCCGATTGCATAGGGGTTAATAGCTTTTTGTTTTCTACTATTCCTTTATTTCACGATTTACTAAAGATTAGAAAACCTAAGACATAAACGGAAGAATAGCGATTGGTCTGTATTCCGGAGTATTAGCTTTTTTTTTTGGAATAGGAATAATTTTGTGCATTTTTTTCCAGAGATTTGGATAGATGGATGTCATAAGGCTGGTATTAAAAATGTGGGTTATATGTGGCAATATTATTGGAAGTGATATTTTTACAAAATCTGGGTGGATAATATCCAAGTCAAGGTGGATAATGTCAAGGCTGACAGATTTTCATTTGGTAGTAAGTATCGCTAATTCGACCGAGCAAACATCGAATCTGTTCATTGTGAAAGCTTCTTCAATACTATTTTGTTTCAATGGCGATGGAGAGCCAATAGCAACAGTAGGAAGAGTAGTGAAAAATGATTTTTTTAACTCATCTAGGTTGATATCCTCGTCATTAGCCGTAAGACTGTTTTTTGCACAGTACAATTTCGCGTACTCGGTTCTCTAGAAATTTAGACGGTTCTAAAAAAAAATATTTGCCACAACAGCTCTTTCAGTGCCTAGCTTCTCAAAACCAGTCATGGTGTGTACGCTGTATTTTTCACACGAATGGAAGGGACCTACAGTTTAGTGCTTTATCCGAAAGGCAATTTGGTTTGAGAAGCTTTTTAGAGACAATAATACTCTCGGATGTTTGTCAGACGTTCGCGAGAGGTGGGACTGTGAAAAAAACTCGTTGGTGTTTTCTGGGATTCGAACTTGGAACCTTACGCACAGTGGTCCGACACACTAACCACTTACGCCACGGCGCCCACAAGAGACGGTTCTAGTACTTAAATTTCGCAATTTTTATCATACATGTAACATGGATTCGCCGAACTTTTTATTCTGTATGTATTTTTTTTTTGCAGCGTAATCGTTTTCACCGTGCATCGGTTTAAAGTTTCCCTTCGCTTAATAGAGTTCAATATTTCATTGGACAACCAAGGATAATCTTTACTTTTCAACATACAAATTCTACATGGAACATGTTCTTTGATTGATATCTTGCTAGTCGGTAGCAATCGGAAGCTAATATCACAATTCTACGTTAAGTTTCCTTCAGTACTATCCATTGTTTAAGTTACCCATAATAGACGTATGTCAACGCTCTACATGTCCCAGCCATCTTAGTCGCTGTATGTCAACTCTTCTGGCTAAGTCGATGTCTTTGTATAGGCCGTATAGTTCGGCATTGTACCTTCTCCTCCACTCACCGTCTATGCAGTCGGGACCAAAGATCGCTCGAAGAACTTTTCTCTCGAAATAACCAAGGGCATCCTCATCCGGTTTTGTCAAAGCCCATGCCTCTGCGCCATACAGCAGGACTGGGATGATTAGTGTCTTATAAAGAGTTACCTTGTAGTTCGAGATAGGGCTTTGCTACTCAATTGCCTTCTTAGCCCATAGAAACAACGATTGGCAAGATTAATTCTTCGTGTGATCGCCCTACTGATGTCATTTGCGGAGTTTACCATAGAGCCTAGGTAGACAAAATCGTTGGGTGTCCTTTTTTGTAGACCGCCCCTTTTTTTTTATTTGCTTTCATTGACCGCTAGACCCATCTTTGCTGCCTCGATCTCAATACTCGTAAATGCCGCATTGACGGCCCGCTGAGTTCTTCCGATTATGTCAATGTCATCGGCATAAGCGAGTAGTTGTACGGACTTGTAAAAGATTGTACCTCCGGTGTTGGCTTGTGAGTTTCGTACAATTCTCTCAAGTACTATGTTAAAGAGATCGCATGATAGCGCATCACCTTGTCTAAGATTTTTCCTGACATCGAAGGGTTCGGTGATGTTCTTACCGACTTTGGTGGAGCAGCGAGAGTTTTCCATCGTCATTCTGCACAAACGGACGAGTTTGGCAGGGATGCCAAGACTAGACATAGCTCTACATAACTCGTCTCTAAACACGCTATCATAGGCAACTTCGAAATCGATGAAGAGGTGATGCGTTTCGATTTTATATTCATGGGTCTTTTCCAAGATCTGCCGTAGTGTGAATATTTGGTCAATGGTGGACTTTCCAGGCCTGAAACCGCACTGATAAGGATCAGGTTGTTGACGATCGGTTTTAGGCGTTCACATAATACGGCAGACAGGATCTTATATACGATGTTGAGGAGACTTATACCTCTGTCGTTGGCGAAGTTCAAAGGGTCTCCTTTCTTCAGGATCGGGCAAACGATGCTGAGGTTCCATTCATCGGGCATACTTTTGTCCGACCAGATTTTACAGATGAGCTGATGCATGCTCCTTACCAACTCATCTCCTCCTGCCTTGAAAAGTTCGGCGGCAAGGCCGTCGGCTCCAGAAGCTTTGTTGGATTTGAGTTAGATATCGCTATCCTCACTTCATTCTGATCGGGTTGACGGGAATCTTGACTGTCATCGTCACTGTTGAATGGCTCATTCTGCCTGACAGCGGAATATTGGTCATCGCTCTTTCATAAGTGACCAAAAATGAACGAAAACTTAACGAATCAAAGCAAAAATCTATTATGGCTACACAATACAATTCCTCTGTATTTGCACTGTTTCGGAAATGGTCATACGAAACCATTCTATTATAATTCAGCCTTTACTCTGAAGTGCTTCTAAGTACAGGATAAATGAAGCAAGGCTTACTTTAAATCGAATAGTAATCAAGTTGGCCACTTACAAAACTTGCCAACAATTACCAAGCAAAATTAAATCATCGTTCTCCTCTGTTAACCACCAGATGATCACTCATTCAATCAAAATAAATTTTACGTTTTCTATTTACTTATAGACAAAATTTTAATATTCCCACTTTATAGTGTTTCTTGCGTCAAAAATAATTAACAATTTTTCCCAAAAATTCGTCACCATCTAAACTAAAGCTTCTTCGTCAGTGTGCAGACTTTTAGAAGAGCGCCAACCCCTGTCCCAATAAAAACATAAGTGATTCACCCCCATAAACCATTTCAGAGACAAAGAAGATCACACATCACAACAAGAAGAATTTCAAATCAAATCAAAGCAATTCAATGATGATGGTGTAGAGTTGAACGTAATCAAGTGCATCGAAAGTGAAAATCCAAACTGAAGGCAATTACCGGACAGCAGCGTGCAGCAAATTCCTTTCTAGTTAACGAACCGCAATTGCTGCTGCTACTGCCTTCCTTTTCTGGTGGTCTCCTGTCTGTCTTACTTCTGCTTTTTCTCCTGGTTCGGTTCTGGTTCTTTCCGACACCAAGTCTTTTTCTTATTTAACACACACTCTCTATCTCTCCTCTATTTATGCATAATTTTTGTGTTCTGCATTGCGTTGGTTAAGTGCATCCACAATAAGAGCGAAGCGGGTTGTGAACGCCACGACTATTTTTATCAGAAGCGTTGCATGCGCATTCAAAAAAAATGTATGCAGTTCTTTGTTTTTATGTTGTAGACGTGTAACATATGTATAGGAATAGGTGGCAGTTGCCAAGTCAGCCGGTCTATGTGTGTGTATGTGTGGAACAACTAGAGAGAAAATGGGATTAGATATGGTATCTTTGCAGCATTTAATGTGCCCGCCAGCGGCAGCATGGTTGCAAGTTCAAGGCTCTTAAATGAAATTCTTAAGATAGAGATTATCTTTCTCAATGGGAAAGGTAAACGAGTGGCTAAAGTCTGTTATTTATAGTGGACAATGAATATCGGGAATCTCTAGGATTATGGCTACACACATTCTGACGCAAAATGATGCCAATTCATCTATCAAAGACAAAATTCAAAGCAACCGACTGAAGATATTCGCGTGCAGACATGATTATTAGTCTTAAACTCTACCCTAGGGCGAGACTACACCTGGTGGATAATATTCCACTGACTGTCTGTTGCATTGTATCATACCACATTGATAAGTTACGAAAACGTATATTATTATTATTAGTAAGTGTGGCCTTAAACCAGGAGAGTTTGTGAAATTGAATACCACCATTCAATAGTCACTACATCCTTTTCTGCGAAATTTCATTAAAAACTTTTAATGAATAGTAAAATTGTCAGTTTTAATCATTCATACTAAGTACACCTCCAAAATACTTTCCAGTTACATTAAATTCGAATAAACGGCATTCAACTAACACTCGCTTGTTAGACTTTAGCGATACATTTTTGAGTGATTTTCACCTTGAATGGATGACAGGAAGGGTGCGGCATTCATGACGTTTTTTATAAATCTGTTTTACTTCGCCACACAGAGACGCACACCCATTTAAGGCAGATTTAAACAATCTATATAAATTTATTGGAGATACTTTAATATTTATGGTGTCGCTAACGTTGGTTGTGGCTCATGCTGAAATTTTATTGTGGTATTTGAGTTTTACTTATTATATATTCGACGAAGTTGTAAAACAAACAGACACAATTAAAGCGGATCTCTTGTGAAGCTTGAAATAGAGAGCAGAATTTACTGTAAAAGGGAGGTCTATGTGCCATCGAACCATCAGTGAAAATAGACTGATTCGGCTTCACTTTCTTGGCTAGAAGGTAAATACTTAAGCAGAAGTTTCATGAGCCAATGAATTACAATAGCACGTGATATGTATATGCAGCATTAGTCCAGTCGCTGGGAATAAAAGTTTCCCAGATGACGAAACTGTAGTCTGGGTGTTATTAAACACTTTATACATAAGTAGATGTAGCATCACCCCATTTCTTCAGGGATTCGCAGTTGTCCAGACCCGACTTGAAGTCTGTTTGGTTGTGTTCTTGTCAGCATTAGACTTGCTCAACCAACTAAGTCTTACGGGTAAACACAATCGTCCCAACTGATCATGGAATCTTTAATGACGTCATGAATCTTGGTTTTCTTATAGTCTTTTCCTTCTTCTTTTTCCAAAGATCAGTAGACTGAAGTACAAACTGCAGAACTATGAAAAACTCTGAAGTTATAAACTAATATTCATTATATTTCAAAGATTTAGACATTTGTAAGGCAGGCTGACCAATCTCAATTCTAAACTACATTTGATGAATTAAGCTCCAAAAAGTGAGGTGGTGAAGTAAGATGTTATTTTTAATAACGTAATAACGCAACATTTTTCCTGTAATGATTTGAAACTCTGGTTTTGTTTGACTGGTTTATGTCTGAAGTAATCGGTGAATATTGATGCGACTTCCTTTGCATGCGGTTACGATGTGTGATATTTTCTTTGAAATTATAATTTGCTTAATGTTTCATGGTCTCGGTTGTTAGTTAACACAGTTAGCTTGCTTTTAATAGTCGAACATACGCTGCGGTCCACTTGATTAGAAGCAGACGCAAATTGGGGGTGACAATGGTGTATTGGTAACGTCGTCAATTGCCACGTTAATGGTTCATGGTTCAACTCCTGACGTCAGTAAGCATTTATTTATTTTTCATGAAATATATAAAGTCAGTCCGATCAATTGCACTTGATCGAGCACTTGATATGTTTAGTGATAGTCTTATTGATTCGGTTTTCACATTGTTAAAGGGTCCTTCCACGTTTAAAAAGACCGCTAAAGTGAATTCTTTGTGGTAGAGTGATTGCTCGATCATTGCTACCACTTCGTGCAGGGCTGTTTCGACTGATCGGCCCTTTGTATAGGGATGTTGTGCTGGGGACATGCCTCTAGGGCTTAATCTGGAGCGAATGTGTAGATCTATTAGTCTTTCGAAAGTCTTCAACACGAATGAAGACATGCTGATCGGCCCGAAGTTTTTTGGGTTCGTGTGGGTCGGCTTACCAGCTTTAGGTATGAAGATGACTAACTTTATTCCGTTAGGCACCGTTAGCTTGTTCTCTTGCCATTTTTACCATATATTTGCTGGTTTATTGAACTCAAACTCTCATTCACCACAAATGTATTTTTTTTTGTCGATGCCATATAACGGTTGAAAGATCATTCTCACTTGTCAAAATCATTCGTTTCTAATCTAGTGAACCGCAGTGTACCTATTTCCATTACACCAGCTGTGGCTAACCACGTACAGAGGAGAATGTTTCGGTCGAAGAGTTCTTTAAATACAATCGACCATGGTGCCTTCTGCGATTATAAATTATTCAGTGAATAAAAGAATAAAATATCTACAGTGTCACCACAATAGTTAGGCTGTTGTCAGAATAATTCTTCTAGTTGCGTTTAAAACCTTAATATCTAGAGTAGAACTAGATACCTTATATCTCATTAAAAATTGAGGACATGACTGGAATTACCGTGAGGTTAGAAAGTGCAAAACCTTTTTGAATACATTTAAGAGGCTAAACCGAGTCTTATTTTGACCCTGGATCGTTTCACCCGGGGCCGAAATGGTGAGAGTTGATTTCCTAAATTCTATTTGAGAGAAGTACTTCTTAACAGTGTTTTGCTAATCCATAATTTTATCATTGATTAGTGATAAGTGAAATATATGGGGAAATGAAAATCTTATCAAAATTTGTTAATACTACTTCTTCAACAGCAAGCTTATCACATTGATGTTTTCTGATTTTCTGATCAGCAATTTGATACAGTGATTAAGATATTAGTACTTTTCATTAGAAAGCTCATCAGATTCATGTCTTCTGATTAGTACGATTAGATATGATAAGTAGAAAACATATCAATATTTGCTGAGTTTTTTTCAAATAATAAAATAATAATAATAATAATAAAAAAATAATAAGCTGTAAACATAGGACAAAACCAAGGCTTTTTAAAACTCAAGCATTTATTTCTAAGTTTTTTTTTTTTCTTAAAATTACCGACCTTTTTTTAAACTATATATATTTAGCTTTATTTATGTTTTTTCTTATAATTTCAGGGCTTTGTTGCAGCGAGCATCAAACGCGAACAAGGCGATGAGGTTGAAGTTGATCTTGCCGAAACTGGCAAACGTGTGATGGTCCTTCGCGATGACATACAAAAAATGAATCCGCCTAAATTCGACAAAGTCGAAGATATGGCCGAATTGACTTGCCTCAATGAAGCTTCCGTCTTACATAACATCAAAGACAGATACTATTCTGGTCTCATATACGTAAGTACTGTATATGTACATAAATTTTCCATCTCCATATTTGTTTTACTGATTTTCTTGGCCTCTCCAATTCATTTGACCATTTAATGAGATTTTAGTTTAAATTGTATTCGATAATGAGCATCAAGACAAACAAAAAATGCACGTCATCGTGATTTTATTCCAAGAAGTCTGAATAAATATTTGAGAGAGTACTATTCCACTTCGGTTAGATGGTTGGTTGTTTATTCCCTTTTCAATGAAGAAAGCTCACATTAAAGAGATGAAAAGTATCTTTCTGTGTGTGAGGCAATGGTGAGTCGGTTGTTGTCCAAAAACTCGTATATCGAACTTGGGTGTCAAGTGAACACATGACAAAAACCTGACATGCATATTGAATGTAAGAAGAGCGAAGCGCGAGCAAATGAAGCGAAAGCACCAGCGCTGTGCTAACATGGCGCCCGCCTACTATTTAATTATAAAAATTAATCTCAAGTAGTTTGTGTGCAAAAAAAAGGCATGTTGCGAAGAAATAAGGAAAAGAAATCCATTCTCTTTGGTTTTTTGCTTGACGAATATGGCAGCCGTCTTTCGAGCACATATGGTGTGGAAATTATGTACAAATTGGTTGCGGATGATGGGGAGGATGTTTAGACAAATTGAAGATAAACCCCATGACAGAGGCGATGATGATGATTTTGTAGGAATTCCAAAAATGAGGTCAAACTTAACGAAAGTTTTGAGCTAAATCCGGTCTAATCTTATGTTACATCTTTAAATTGAAAATAAATCGAATTTGTTCGGTAGTTGTGTCTTGTTTTAGTAGTTAGTGCAGAGATTGTTACGAAATATGTGAGTTGGCATTTCAGTTAACATGGGTTCGAAAATTTAAACGATTGACCATCACGGTGTCTTGATTCATGATACGCTTGTCGCGAACTTGTGAGTCAGGATTCGGAATCTCTTTTTAATGTACAAACTCTGGATGTGATCCACCTAATGTATTGTCAAGCCATGTAATTCTTTTTATTATATCCACACTACCTTAGAGGTAAATGAAGTCAATACATCGATATCGTCGAGGAAAACATTCTTTGTTTGTACAGAGCTGGATTAGCACCTCCCACTAGATCTTCTCATCGTTTCTGAAACTTTTGTACGATTGGTCAGTGGTGCCTTGCGGTAGCTATAACAAAACTAATCTATATCTGCTTCGAGACGACATGCCGATCCATTCTTCCAATTATGATTGTCTATGCTGGTTGCAATCTGCCCTGAGTCAAAGCTTATTGTAGGAACAAAGTTGTACTTTATCCAGGGTGTTTCAGCATTTTAACCGGTTAATCATGCAGGTCATGAAATTAAATACTGAGACCATCCAACACAGTGCATAGTATAATACAATAGCATCCAGAGATAGTAGGTCGTTGATTGCGTCCTTCAACATAATTCGCTGGAAACTTAGGATGATGTCAGTGCTTCTGTTCAGACAACCGGAACCTTCAAGACATATTTTATTATTGGGCACATTCCTACCAACAATCATCATAATATTCTGCAAACAATGATCTAAGATAAGTCTTCTTTTGTTTTCAAAAATCACTTAATTTATCTATTTCATAACCAACACACACACACGTTTCAACAACGAAGTCTATTAAATGAATAGAAGGGTTAATTAACAACACATGTACTATGTGTACATTTATTTATTTATTCACTTGTTAAACAAGTGCCAACAATCTCATAGGATTTGTCACCCATTTAAAATCCCAAGAAATCCAACCAATAAAATTCAGGAATTTAAATTCAAACTTAATGTGTATATCTGTTTGTTTGTTTTCTTTTAATTTAAAATAAAATTATTATCTTTGCCTGCAACCCTCTATAAATGTCGCCAAATTAAACGCTGGCTGTCTGCCCCTGTACAGGGTAATAAATAATCATATCAGTTCTGACTGACATTTTATTAGCATAAATAGCTTGGAAGAACATTCCTTTTGCTATTTTTATAAATGTATAGATACTTATTTATAAATTGCCTTCGTAATCTAATAACCAAATTTGATGCAACTCTTAACTGAAATTTTAATTGCTTCGTACCTAATTAAAACGTAAAATTAGATCTGACAAAGGGAGCCGTTCTAAGAGATGTATCTCCACTAAAGTTGCCAACTAAATGCAAAAAAAAAAAAAAAAACCGTCATACAACCTATAAATTGCGAGTAACGCGTGCGCCCGACATTCTCCATTAATAATGACAACGATGTGCAGCGGGGGTAATTGATAAATGTGATGTCTGTGTGCGGTTGGTCTTGGTCGTCCCACCGCCATCATATAAATTGCACGCCCGAATTAAATGTAACGCCAAGTGCAACAGCCGCCCAAGCCCTTAGTAATCGCGCGATAAGCGTGCTCTGTCGCGTCGTCGTCGTCATCGACAACGACGCTGATTGAAAGCTGTCTTGTTGCTGATTTGAAGCGCTGCTCTTCTAATACCGCGACAGACAGTGGATAAATTATTTAATAGTTTAGAAAACAAACAAGAAATGAATACAGATTATTATGCAAATGATGAAGCCCGGGTGTAGCATGACGACATAGTGCAGGTTTTATTTTCACGAAATAAATAAATTAAATTCGCATAATTATCGCTCAATTATGTATGTCGATGCTGCGAGGGTGGGTGGGTAGGGTATGGTTTATTGTGCTTGCCACTTGTTGAATGCGAATTGATTTCTTTCCTCTTTCTTGGTGTGAAATTATTTTCTTTATTTCTATGATTTACCGGCAAATTCTAATGAGCACAGGCATGTATGTAGGTAGTCTTTATTTTACAGGAATTTCAAAGAGGTGTGGGCAGGACGATATGGTACTTCAAATATCTTAGATAGTTTCGATTGCAGACCTATTTATGAAGCTTTCGTTGAATTGACAGGCAGATTGTAGATAAGCATAAGCTAAATATCATTGAAAAATGTGATAGTTAAGCTTTTAAACAAGGGCAACATGAGCTTCCTAATATGGATCAGACTCAAGTACATTTAGAAAGAAAGGAAAACAGATTCATTGTTACGGAGCTTCTGATCTGAAATCTTAGCATTCTTATTAGTTTTACAAATTAGCACCCCTTAACAGGAGTGCCTAGCCTTGAATAATGCATGTCCAGTTGTTCTTTCAGGATCTGCCTTGTAGGTACCTACGTATATGTATATTTGATAGAAAATCGCTGGTGTTTCGCAAGGTTCTGTTTTATCTTCGCTTTTCTTTCTCATTTTTATTTGTCGTTTTCCGGTGACAGTGGCATTCCTGTTCTTCGGTTATGTAGACAGAAAGGCAATATATCTTGAACTTCTTTCAACATTGAAACCCTAGTAAAATGGGATAAACACAATGGAAACAAAAGCATCCTCCATTCAGCTAAATCCAAAATATATGAACCCGCTGCAAAGTCTATAATGAACGACTGTGCCCAAGTGTGGGATTGTTCCGAACATATTCAAGCTGAAAAACTGCAACGTTTCTTTATAAGAATATGTTTTCTACTATCTAAGAACACGCCCAACTATGCCCTCAACATCGAAACCAGCCTCCCGAAAGCATTCCTTACAACCCTCAAACTTCATTTTAAATATATTATATCCTGTAATATAATGGTTACAGTTCCTCAAGATCGATTGCGACGCATACTCTTGGAGGTATTATAGTAATTCGCAAAAAAATCAACTGGACAAAATGGTCTGTCCTTTTGCAGGAAACTGGAATAGAGTTCAACTGGGCGATGAGGTCTGAATAGAATGCAATTCATAACATAACATACTTCTTGCTAGGCTTAACCTTTGTGTCAATACGAGTGTCGCACAACGCTTAGTCAACACGTACATACCCAGGTATGCACGTATGGTTAGTGTGGTGTACGTATGAAAAACTTATAATCTAGTATAGATATTCATCTATATTTATATACTTAAAATTACTTGGGATTTGTTGAGTTTTCATTTTTGGGAAGCTATTGGAAAATTCATCCCGGTTTGAATTTGCATTTGAAACCCCCCTCGTATGTCCACAGCTGATTATGTCAAGTGCTAGCAAATTGGTCGTACAAAAATATCTTATATGCAAAGGTAAGACCACCGGCGAGAAGCTTAGACCATCAGCTATGTTGAAGTTATCTTGCTCTAAATTTCTAACCATTCCAAACGCTTTAAATTGTCGTTAAAATCTACTTAGAATTCACTTTTAATCCAACATTTTGTAATCATTTCATACATTTGTTTAAATTGTGGTGCAAATATTGATCAAGTGTTCTTTAAATAAAGCTCCAGCACTCTGCTGGCTTTGTGACTTGTCAAGAAGAGCACTTGATCTTTTGCAATTTTTCCAAGGAAATCGGAAGCCGAGTCCATAGTTCTGTTAGTTGGTTCTCTTTTCTATTTACTATTGTCCTAACAGTCTAAGACGACTTTCTTGAAAATAATAATTTTTATCTTTCCTATAATGCTGGAACAAAATATTTGATCATCTTAAAATAAATAAAATATTTGTTAGAGAATTGCACATTGAAAGATCGTACTCTGATCGTTCTATAAACAAATAACTGCAACTGTTCTACGGTCTATTTTCTAATTTTGCCATTGAAATTCAAGCTCATAACGGACCTGTCAAAAATGCATTCGAATAGTCTGCGGAACTCACCAGCCGATCAGTTTGCATGATCATCAGTTCACTAGAACTTGATATCGTATTTACGATATTGGCTGCGCTTATGCCCTTGGTGGAGATGAAAAGTTGCCTATTGCCTGACTGATCTGACATTTTAATTTTCCTGCCACGCCCACCTGCCATATAATCCCACAAAGTCGATCATTGCCATGGTGTGCAACATTGTATACAGCCCCGCCTTCTAAAAATGCCAACCAAATCCCAAGTGAGTGGCATAAAATAATTTGAAATTTCAAAACAACACTTTAGAACTAAAATATTAAGATACTCAAAAAATAATCACCACATTATGTGCAATTCTAATAAAAATAAAATACATTTATCAAAATTCTCTGTACGTGCAATTAATTGGCCAACTCAACTGACACCGTCGCCATCGCCTCAGACAACGCCATCGCCATCACCATAGTCGTCGTCGTGGTCGTCGTTGTAGTCGACGTCGCGTTGACTACACAACATTGAGTCACAGTCTAATAAACTCTTAGTACGCACACATCAGAGATATAAGTATAAATACAAATCATTTTTGTGAGTTTATAGATGTTGATTTATGTTTTAATTTACCACCAGCGTTTCCTTTTCGCCAAACGTTTCTTGCTCTCTCGAATGTCTAAAAATAATTTAATTCGGTGGATCGCATCGTTGTCTTACTCGTAAGTCTTAAGAACAAACAATAACAAAACAAACGCCAATAAATAGACTGACCAAACGCTGAGAAGAGGAAGAGGAAACGCGTGCAGAAATTTGCGCGGCGATCGGTGAGGTGTGCCGCCGCTCTATAGTTAGATTCATACGCCAAGTGCAAGTATTTTTAGCTAATGTGAGCGGCGACGTGCACATTTTTAGGATTTAATCCGTAATTGTTGGTTGTCATGTTGCTACTGCACGGATACACTTTTTAATTTTGGCCAATTTGACCGAAAATGTGTGCTAAATGCGCGCGTTATTTCATTGATCATTAATTGAAAGCTAAGGGGCTAGCTAAGGCTACCAATTTGTTTTACGATCATCTGACGTGACAAGAGATTTCGATTATTTTTCGATTGCACAAGAAAAATAGGAGAAAAAAAAAACTACAATCCGACCAAAAAAAAACTTTCACTTCAATTTAGACACGTTTTTTTTTTTATATTTATTCCCAAGTTTATTGCGGCTGTGCCCTCCTTTGCAAAATTTCAAACTCAGGTGTTATGTTGATCAGAGTTAAGTTGACACTCAAAGATTGGAATGTCTGATTACCGTCTGGGTGAGTGGGAGTAGACAAAATAGTAAAAATGTCTGTGCAGCATAAAATTGCTCTTGAAAATGACTTATAAAACTTTAAACCGTGGCAACAAATCATTAGGACGGTAGCTGTGTACAGTATTTGTGGCTATAATCTGGCGCCAGATTATTGGCTTGTCTCGGGAGAGCGATGATCAAGGCTTTCAGTGGCAATGGGATCAAATACGAAATGCTTTTTTGCTAGTATATTGAACGCTGAAATTCAAGCGGCTTAAGACACAAAACTTGGAATTCGATTTCACTTTTGGGATATTTAGTAATTGAGATCCGAAGATGCGTGCCAAAATGTTGATGTTCTCACTTATTTTAAATGACGCTATTTTTTTTTCATCTTGTACAACCCATGCTCGCGTGGCCACGACACTGCGACCTGAAAGATCTATTGTATCGAAGGGTTGGAGTTAATCTAAAAGACGTACTACCTCCCTTATGAAAGCAAGTATGTTTTTAGTAGCGGAGCTTTTCAGTTCCACTGAAGTAAGTATCTCCTTCTGGAGAATACGTTTCCTTAATCGGTATAGAGCCGGACATTCGCAAAGAATATGTTCCTCCTCTAGGCATAATCGACAATCCTTTTCCTGGCACAGGTTCAACTTGTTAAGGTGGTATCTCAGGCCACAATGGCCAATTAGAAAACTCACCAGCTTCCTAATTCTTTCCTTATCTAAGGCTTGATTAATCATTTGGATTGTCTTAGACCTAGTCCACTGGTCTAGACGAAGTTTGTTTTCCCATTCGTTAATCAGCTTTGTGGCTGTTGCCCAGTTGGCGCCACAATAAGGTTCAGGGTCTAAGAACGCAGATTCTGAGCCAGCCCTAGCAAGCTCATCTGCAGATTCGTTGCCCACAATCCCCTGGTGCCCAGGGACCCATCCGAGGTTTACCCTGTTATGTTTGGCAAGGGCTTGTAATGCATTGTAGCAGCATTTGGCAGTTACGGAATTCATTAGGTTGGACGATAATGCCCTAAGTGCTGCCTGGCTATCTGAGAGGATATGTATTCTAGCGCCTTTGATTCCCTTACGGAGATTGTGTGTGACTCAGATCTCAATGACATAGATTTCAGCTTGAAACACAGTGGGAGTCGTACCCATAAGTACCGAAATATTTGTGTTGGGTCCAAAAACCCCAGCTTCAAATTTATTTTTGTTCCGTCGGTGAACCAGATCAGATCAGATCAGATTCTATGGTCCAGTGTTGGAGCACCATTGGTCCAATTTTCGCGGTCCAATATTTCAACCTCGAATAACCTATAGTGCAGAACATGTCTCTTCTAGGAATTGAGTTGAGTATATGTCCCACAAGGTCAACTAGTTTATACTCAGAATCCAGCTGCAGTTTTATGGCATATCTAGCAGCCATCTTCCTGATGAAGATTGGTAGGGGTGTTAGCCCGACAATAGCTTCCAGGGCTGTCGTAGGGCAGGTGCACATTGCACCTGTAATACTAAGACAGGCAATTCTTTGCAACGTCTGCAGCTTGTTTGCCATTGTCTGTTGGAGAATTTTTGGCCACCAGACGATGGTCGCATATGTGATAATGGGTCTCGGCGTCATTATGTACAACCAATGTATCATTTTGGGAGAGAAACCCCAAGTTCTGCCGTATAGGCGTCTTCTGGCCCACAGTGCTCAGGTAGCACGCTCTGTGACGGACTTGATATGTGCATTCCAGTTAAGTCGTTTGTCAAGTATTACTCCAAGATATTTGACTTCGCTGGAATAAACTAGTGTGGTGCCTTTAATTGTAGTAGGCTTAAGGTTGACCTGTCTTCCTTGTGAATGGTACCAGAACGGTTTTACTACGATTAATGGATAGTCCTTCTTTATTGCACCATTCAGAAATTTGAAGTAGTGCGCGTTGGAGATTGTCGTGCCGTGTTTACCAGTAATAAAAACCGCCAGGTCATGAGCATAACCGATGGTGGTGTAGCTTAATCTGTGAAAATCTACTAGCAGGTTGTCGGTAACTATTGATAAATAAATTACGCTATAGTTCGGGTTGACTTGAGCCTCCAGTTGGCTGAGGTATCACTTACACCCGCCGTCATATACATAAGACGTCTGCCTCTTCCACGTAGTCCCCCCTGAAATGAATTCAAAGTATTGTTCGATGCCACCTAGAGTCCATGCTTTTTCACCATAGATCACAGCAATGTTTTATAAAGCCTTCTTAGCTGATGGAAACTAGGGTTGGCAAGATTGGTTTTCCGTTTGATCTTCGCGACAGTGTCGTCAACAAAATAACTGCGGAGTCTACAGATAGACAAATTGCTTAGCACGTCGAAGTTGTAGCAAACAATCTTAAATAGTTTGAGTTTTAAACAATTAGCTCGATTTAAGACAGCATAGCTGCTTCAATTCATATTCTTTCAGGGCATAGAAGCGATTGGTCAGACTACCAACGGGATTTTTATTTTCATTGCAAGTTAGTAGTCCACAAAATCGGTCTCCGGATTTTCTGTGTTTCACCCGGCGGCACTCTTATCTTTGTCATTTCATGTTTTAGCACTTATAGGGAAAGCATATGTTGTGTTCTTCACTGTTGTTGCATATTTTTGCCTTCGGGATCTCATGTTGTGCATGCTGCTTCTCTCTTCTAAGCAAGTGCTCCTCTTTTCCTACTCGTAAACCCGCAAGTTCAAACCTTCGAAAATAGTTAATATAGTGTGTCTTTTTGCCTAGACATAACTTACGATAGGGATAACTGTCAAATTCAGCTGTCATTCTTTCCACTTTTTTTGACATTTATGTTCAGTATAGTCTTGCAAATCATCATGAACTTACTTACGCTACCAAATTATCCTTTGCTTTGAAAATCGGTCATTCTTTCGCTGATTGGTCTCTAGAGCAGTTCTAAGCTAACTCTTTGTTTTTTCGCAAAATTGTGTACAGCTATGAGACTCGTTTTTGGCAAACTGGTTTGTTAATAAGCAAAATTATCGCATATAGAATGAGACCAATCCAGAATAGACTCTACTACATCCAGAAAAATTCGCCGTTCGGTGGGGTTCCCACCGCTGGTCCCCATCGGACTCTATTTCTTAAAAAAAATATAAGGCCGGAGCCCTCGTTATGATCGATAGAGATCGTTACCAGACCATACTCGTAAATGAATATTTCTTTGAAATTATGGACGACATTGATCCAGACGAGATGTGGTTTGAAAAGGATGACGATACGTGTCATCCGACTTATTGAAATTACAATTTGGCGATAAGTTGATTTCGAGAAATAGACGTGTCGGCTGGCCTCCATGATCGCGGGATTTGACATACATATGTCGACTATTTCCTGTAAGGCTAGGTTAGGGTGAACAATTGGTGCCTTGAAAGACAATATTTTTGTGTCATACGGCCACCATTGGGGCGAACAGAATGTACATATGCCCGAAATCATTTAAAAAAATTATAATGCCCATGAATTAATCTTTCGAATAGAAAATGATATAGCATAACTTGCGTGAAGAGTAAAATTCGATTACGGTTGTGAAGTGATGAGGCTCTCTCTTTTTCCGCCTATAGCCTTTCTAAAAACTTCTCCAACCCAGCAAAAGTGTACAAGTATGATTGATGCTATCAAAAACAATATGTACTTAAAATCGCAAACAAAAAAACCAAGACCTTCTTCCAATGGCTTAGATCTGACAGCTCTAAACTAATGAACTCCTCATACATTCTTCCACACATGCCGATGACAGCGGCAAAGGTCTCTCGAGCACACCTCCTTTTCAACTATCCACCTATTCAACACTACGGAGAACAGTTTCCGATGAACATGTAAAACAAAATCACAATAATAGAACGTAATCCGCCCAAGGCCGTTGTTGCCATTTAAGGCGCACACAACGCTTTATAAAATATTATATTCACTTAAAACACACTTTCCGTTAAACAATTACCATTTTCGTAGCTAAAAAAAGAGAAATTAAACATTAACCTATGCAGATATGATGATATCATCTCGAATTTCTGCCTCAAAACTATTTCCATTAGAAGTTTGCCGCCACCGCCACAACACCACTGCTCAGCAGCTATGTATACGCAGCAGATTACGGGAACGGAAAAGAGAGTGTTGCCTGGGTAATTTATAATCTGCTCGCATTTGGCTTACACAATGTGAAATATTCCATATATGGCGGAAACATATTTCATTAAATGTCGATTTGAATGTAAAGTCAGACGACGATCGTGCGACGAGAGTGTTTTTAACTCGTCGAACAGTGTGCACGTATTAGGTGATAGGAGTTCATCGTCACTCACTGTAGCTAAACGGTCAAAATTTGAATTGTCGTTTTCAAGGTGTGGTCTTTAAAAACACTGTCCACTTAATCCGAGAACATGTCCTCGAGAGAAATTCTGATTAATGCATTTCTGACCAAACAACCAACGAACCTGCTGTGCGCATACAAATCGCATCTGATTTACGCTCTTTAAGAAGAATTATAAAAATTCCTCAAAGGATGTTGACATTGCCAACGCTACTGCTGGCTGTGGCGACAGCGCATAACATCATCATTTGTTTGTGACCTAAAAAAAACGAAACTACTTCACCTCTCTTCTCGTATAGAAACCCCCGACTTCGTCATCATCATCCTCGAACCAGCAACCATGAGTTTTGTCTTTATGTGATTTCAACACCGAAACAGTGAATACCTTTGTTTAGGTATTTACCCCCGTGTGTATTTATTTTCAACAATTTACCAAGAAACCGCGCGCCATGAAACCGAAGAAACATCAAAAAGAACTAAAGCAGGTGACTCATCACCTTTCGGCGGAGCGCGTTTCCATTATTTCTGCTGTGGCTGCTGGAATTCCAGAATGGGGCCATCTACTTCCCCCAAAAAAGAAGAGTGCACTGCACCGGTGCAATGGCAAGCCCAAAAAAAAAATTCCAAAAAACCCCTCGTATTATGCATCCGGTAGTTGCTTTTGTTGTTGGTTCTACATGTAGGCTTTAAGTAGATAACATGTAGATGATGACGTTGGTTTTCGTTTTTCATTGGAAAATTTATGTGAAATTAATTTTCAGCTCTAATTCGCGTTTGAATTGTTTTTTAATTAATTTACTTTATTGGAATATGGCGCGCGTATATTGCACAATCGGCCAAGAAATACTCCACAAAATAATAAACAAACCTAGTGTATGGCTGTGTGTGTTGGCGAGTTTTTTTTGCAGAAATTAGTTGCTATTGTTTGTTCGAAAAAAGAGCTCATTCAATCGAGAGTTCATTGCAAGTGCTACATATTGAACAGCAAACAATTTCCAGTATATATATACGGGCTTAGGAGTACAGGGTGAGGCAGAAATTATGTGGTGATCAGGTGCGCTTTTCTGTAAATTTAAGGCATCAGGGCTTTAAATCCTTGTACTACATTCTAACTCTCAACAGTAGTAGGAAATAGACTGCGATCACAGTCAAAGAGGTGTTTATCTCTCAGATCATATATGTAACTTTTTTGAGACCTGTTGCCAATTACTTAAGCTTCGATTCCACTGTTTGAAACATCTCAAACGTTTGACGCATTTCGACGTCAAACCATGGCACACAATAGGTCCGTTCCTTTACCTGCAAATTCGTACAAATTTGACTTTCCCCGGTTTGACAGCAAATGAGAATTTGTCAAACATTGTAATCGGCTGGAACTAACTATACCACACCGTTTGACACCGTTTGGCTGTTTGACATTTTATGAAAAGACTGTCGAGTGGGTCAAACGGTGGTAGTCTGGAAAAGAAGGTTAATTGAAAATAAGGCTGACTTCAAGACCGCAAATTTCTTACATACTAGCCAACCGCCCGAAATTTCGATACAACGCCAGTTCTTCGCCACCAATCTTATTTTTATTCTTGCACCAATTTTGTATAAAATTCATCATTTTCGTGCTTTGCGCTCGAATCCTTCACCCAAACACTATGAGGCTTTCGCGACTGCTGTTCGACGGTAAAGGTATGGTCGAGAACTTTCTCTTCATTTTCCAGTACATGATCTGCTAATATTAACTTTAGATACTGTTCCTTATCCATCCATACATACATACATTTTCAATGCCGCTAATCCTTCATGAGGGTCGCGGGGATAGGATGCTCAGTTGGACTCTCCATGCTTCTCGATCTTTCGCCATTGACTCCAACTCATCAGGGGGAATCCCTAGACAGCTTCAGGACAGATGTCGGACTTGATCCAACCATCTACTTCTAGGCCTGCCGAGGGGTCGCCTACCTGATGGCATGGCCTTAGAGATTGTACCTAATCCAATTCGAAATAATTGAAACTTACTTAGGGCAGAATTTGTAAATTGAATTTGGAAGAATAGCTGTCATGTAGTTTTCAGATAATGTACAATTTTTATATCGTAAGTAGATCGAAACCGTTTGGCAAATCGTTTGACACTAAAGTGTTTAACAAAGTTTGACATCAAACCCTCAAATCCCTCATTTTGTATTTGTTCATCCAATTTTTAACATTTCACCGTTTTGCTAATCATCAGTGCAGCCTCAGAAGTTACAAGATTCGTGGTAAGGCTTGGAATGGAATGATGTTTGGAATTTAGCTTTATCGATTTTTTCAATGATTATCTTTTTGGCTTGCGTTTACGTCGAAAAGCTTTAAAGACCAGCTTACTTGAAGGTAACTATGAATAAGCATATGCAAATAATAAAATTTTCAAAGAAGAATCTAGAAGACTAAATGCCCTGGTATTAACAATCGAATGTTCGAATGTATACATAACCTTAAAAGATGTTTTTAAAAGGTCGTAGACGACTAGAAATCGAAATTAGACCGACCAATCAAAAATTTAGGCCAAATACTTCGAGTTAGGATTAAAGCAGCAAGTGGCAACCTAGGGGTGATGCCAAAGCAACAAGCTTACAAACAATAATCAAACCCCCGTCTAGCAACGCCATTAGAAGAAATTTGCAACGAAAACTCGAGCAAACAGTCATAATTTCAAATTTAAAGCAAAAAAATAAAACTAGTTAGCCCCAAAAACAAACTCGACCTACCCTGTATACGTATGTTTTCTCCCTGCCTCGTGCGATCGCTCACACGTAGTCAATTACAAAATCACATCTGCTAGATAATAAAGCGCTCTAATAATAATTACATAATTTAGTGTACACTGACAACGCTATCTAGCGGCACAACAATATGCTTTTGTTTGGCGATGTTTTTTTTTTTCGTTGCATGCGATCAGTAAATGGCCAAAGTGTGCAATGATTCCATCTTTCAGATGAGAGCAAGCTTAAGTAGCTGGATTCCCCCTTAGAGCAGTTTTTTTTTTTTTGGTCTTGTGTGTTCACTTTTATTGGTTTAAGTGTGAACGAACATTTTCACACAATCTGGAGGGGAAAGCCGCAAGGCAATGTAGCTTTTATTTAATGCTACTTTAATTGTAATATTTAGAATCGATTAGAGATGATAGTGAGCACGCAATGAAAGGGGCCTGTGTAAAACGAAGGAAATTCACGTAAATAATTTGAGATCGACAAGTGAAATGGGTTTCCGCAGTTCATTGTATTACACGGCATTTGAAAATGACTAAATGGTAACAATCGTAAACAAGTATACTATTTTTTTTCTATTGAGGGTAGAAAAATGTTGAAGTGTTGCTAGAATGGCCTCTGTAGTTTTTTTTTTTTTTTATAAATAATTGGGTATTCGATAAGAAGTGATTCAGTTATTACTCGTATTAGTTAAATAAAGGGTGTTTTTTTTAAGCCCAATAAAAAACATGCATACATTTTCAATGGCTGGCTAATCCTTTATGAGGGTCGCGAGGGTAGGATGCTAAGGTGGACCCTCCATCCTTCTCGATCCACCGTCATTAACTCCAACTGTCCAGGAGGAATCCCTAAACGGCTCCAGGAGAAATGTCGAACTTGATCCAACCATCTATTTCTAGGCCCACCGAGGGGTCGGTTACCTGATGACACGGCAATCATGGCACGTCTTGGAAGCCGGGCTGGTGGCATACGCACTACGTGGCCAAACCATCGAAGCATAGATCATTCCGTTCGGAGAAGTAGCTGCTCAACATTGAGCGCCTCGCACTCTGGTGTTGCGCACTCGATCCCTACAAGTTATTCCAGCAACACTGCGAAGGAACCTCATTTCAGCAAGCTTGTATCCGCGATCTTATTCTTTCGGTCACTACCCAAATTTCATGACCATAGGTGAGAGTTGGAACATACACAGAGTTAAAAATCGATAATTTAGCTTGAACACTAAGTTCGGCCTTCCTTATAACAGATTGATCAAGCTGTTTTAATATTGATCCAGCCTGACCAATTCTACGGGATAACTCGGCATTGCCCTTTCCATCACTCGTGAATAAGACCCCGAGGTAAACCTATCCACCTGCTTCAGTGGGACTCCACTTATATGCACTGAATGGGCGTTCTGGAAACGACCATTACTTCTGATTTGTTCACGTTGATCTTCATTCCAGCTTGTATCCGCGATCTTATTCTTTCGGTCACTACCCAAATTTCATGACCATAGGTGAGAGTTGGAACATACACAGAGTTAAAAATCGATAATTTAGCTTGAACACTAAGTTCGGCCTTCCTTATAACAGATTGATCAAGCTGTTTTAATATTGATCCAGCCTGACCAATTCTACGGGATAACTCGGCATTGCCCTTTCCATCACTCGTGAATAAGACCCCGAGGTAAACCTATCCACCTGCTTCAGTGGGACTCCACTTATATGCACTGAATGGGCGTTCTGGAAACGACCATTACTTCTGATTTGTTCACGTTGATCTTCATTCCAGCATCATCACAAACGGTTACAAACCTTTCGAGTGCGCGCTGAAGTTCGATTTGAGAGGACCCAAAGATAGCCTAATCATCCGCAAACAGCAGATAACTAAAGTCTTCCACTTTGATACATTCTCCGCCATGGCTGCGCTACAACATCCAGTTCATATATACAATGAAGAGGAGAGGTAACAGAATGCACCGCCCACAGTGAAAAGGTATTGATTTAACACCGTCTATCTGAACACCGCTTTTACAGTTTGTATATAAAGACTCAATCGTCCTTAACAGGGAACCACCAATCCCATACTCCTGCAGAACACTCCTGAGTTTGCCTCGATGAATCCTATCATATGCCTTTTCCAAATCCACAAAACAAGTGTAGACAGGTTTAGCATACTCCCAGGCTTTCTCAAGAACCATTCTGGGAGTAAATAACTGGTCGGTTGTGCTTCTACCGGGACGAAAACCGCACCCGCTAATAAAATATATAACACACAAAGTTATCTTTTAATGAAAAATGTTTTTTTATTCGAAAGATCAATTAATATTTGAAAATGATTTCGGGTATATAGGCACCACGGCTGTTCTTGACGAAGCCCATTCTGTCCGTCCAATTTTGGATCACTTTTTTTGAACAATGGTTGCCGCATGTCGCGAATAACACAAGCAGTGTTGGCTTCCGATTTGTCAATAGTTGCTGACTTACGATCAGCAAAAACCATTGACTACGTAGCCCCACAAGAAATCGTTAAGAGATTCATAAGTCAATGGTTTCGGACGCGGTATGGCACTTAGCGTAATCCACATCTCGTCCGGATCAAAGAAACATTGATCGATTATGATCCGGTAACGATCTCTATTGATCGTAACGCCAGCTTCGGCCTCATTTTTGAAGAAATACGATACAATGATGCTATTAGCGTGGGACCGCACCAAGCAGTGCATTTTTCTGGATGTCATGGGGCCTGTAAGGTCTCATTCCATATCCGACAATTTTGCTTAAATATTAACTAACCCGTTAAGCCAAAACCGAGCCGCTTCACTGAACACAATTTTGTGATAAATTAACGAGTCGACCTGCAGCTGCTCTAGAGCCCAATCAGCGAAAGAGCGACGAAAATTGTACTATGTGTTAGATAATTTTGCCTCGCCCTGTATAGTTGTAAAATCATTTTGAAGGGCGATTATCTTTCCGTTCTACCCTATCAAGAAAGGAGCCAAAAATATTGTCAATTGGAAGTGGAGTATTCGATTCAATTTAATTTATGTACAAATGTTTCGAATTGTACATTAAGACATGGTCTGTACTGAAACCTAATATCAGCTGAGTTTCAAACCACTGCACTTAATATGTACTTACTTAAATCTTTGCACCCCTCGAGGGGCATAGGGCGTCAACAACGCCTGTGCGCCATCTTGTTGGGAGTTCTGCAACGCGTTTGAGCTGCCTTCAAGTCATTCCCAAAGAGTTTGATTCCTCCTCGCGCCATGTTTGCCTAGGCGTCCCGCTGTTCTGCCTGCCTGGGTAAGCGGATTCCACAGCATGGCTTAATTCACAATAGATTTGTCGTCTCGTCATAGGGTGTGCCCGTCCCCTGCCACTATCTCCTTCGCACAGTAATGCCTATAGGTTCTTGGCCCGTTCTCAGATACAGATACAGATCTTCAAAATGATTCTTAAACATCTGCTTACGAAGGTTTGCAGCTTGCGTGTCATAGTGGTATACACCTTCCAAGTACTGCACTCATACAGCAGGTGCGTGCTCCAGTTGCAAAAAACATTTTTCAATATGCTTTCCTGCATTGTACTACTGATTGTTTCTGCTTCTAAGGCAAGATGCTCCCTGAATTGTTGGTGCACTTGGGGACCCCCAAGCCTGTCAGTATTGAACCTGGTAGTGTTATGCAAGCTTGAGTGCTTGCTGTTGATGGATGCAGTGCGAAGGAGTATAATAGCTAACATAAGACGGTGAGCGAACCCCACAGGCGGATCAGTAGAAATGCGGTGAAGTGGGAGGGTTGTGATCCCTTGTTTTCGGATCATAGCCTCGCTGATAAAAGGAAGAAGAAGAAGATGGTGATCGCGTTCTTGTCCGATGTCGACTCCACGTCTGTTTCGGACGTCTAGAAGACAATTTCTGAAGCGGGCGGCTGATCGCAATGTGATCGAGCTAGTTGGATGTTCTCTGTCTGTCAATTGAGGCCCAACTGATTTTGTGGCAGGTGTTATGCTTAAACAGCATTCCTTCAATGGCTAGGCGGTTGGTATTCCAGTCACTAAGACCGTGAACTCCCATCACGTACTTAAGCATAGTATTGTCGCTTCCTTAGCGTCGAAATCTCCCATCACTATTATGATGTCACCATTAGGCGTTTGGTTGTAGACGGAGTTTAAATGCCTATAAAAATTGTGCTTATCAGTCTCAGTCGCGTCCTCGATCGGAGCAAAACACCGTATGATGGTAATTTTTCTTACTCTACTCTGGAATCTAGACGTCAACATCTGGTCACTGTGAAGTTTCCGGGATATGAGGCTTCTTCGTGCTGCTGGAGTTAGCATCAGTCCAACTCCGGACCTCCGCCCACTTCCAGCTGGTCCACCAGAGTAGAACATGACAGTGTTTTTTGTTGGGGAGTCATATTTCACTCAACCCCAAGATGTCTATATTATGTCGCGTGAACTCATGCTCTAATTGAGAGAACCTGGCGTTTTGAGGCCCTTCAGGGGGCCTTAACGCTCCAGAAACCGATCGTTGTACGTGTACGCTAGCTAAAGGTCGTTAACAATGCATCCGTCCGTATCCGGGGCGTTGTAGTCCGTTTGGGAGCAATTGGGTTTTTTTACGGTTGCGGCTCGCTGGGACACAAACCACTAACAGAGCTGCAAATTATTCGACTGCAGTGGCTCTTTCTCGTTATTTAGCGGACCAACACCTGTCGGGAGATAGTGCCCCTACAAGGCATTTGTTAGTCGTTTACCATCTGTATGTTTAGAAAGTATAATATTCTGTTTCGTAAATTAGTAACGGTACGATCGTCTTCCAAATCCTAATCCTTTCTACTGTTGTTTCAAATATCTATAAAAAGTTGCTCTCGTCCTATTGATGCTGCGATTAATTTGCTTCATCTCTTGAATAGTAAGTCAGTCGTTCTTATTGAAGTGATTGGCGATAGCATTTGAAGAAGGCCACACTATGTACATACTATATATAGTGCCTATTAGTTCCAACGAAATGCTAGCTACATAAACCTTCAATGACCATTTAAATGACAGCAAGCACTTAACTAAAGACACATTCATTGCCCATAAATCTTTGATATTTCCAAACACACAGCCTCGCAGAATTACCCTGCAAATTCCTTGAATTCATCATGGAACAATCCACCACAGTCGTCCGTTTCGTGTAATTCTTTACAAATCACATTAATTTGCCTACTCATCAGCGCGCCGCACAGTGCATGGATTTATTTTTTTTTTTAATTTGTTTTCCCCAGAAAAACACTATTAACACCGTGGTTTAATATCTTTTCGCATCTAATTACAAGTGTACTCGTACTCTGGGGCGCTTATTCGTAATCGCGTTCATCATGCATTCCACACATACTCGAAACCAAATGCATGCACCATGCGTCATTACTGCTGCTGCACTGTCAGCTGCTGCAGCCTGCAACCGCACACCATGCTGAATAGCTCCATTGTGTGTTATGATGTATCTGCTGGATGTTGTTGGCGTCTTTTTTAGGATAAAAATGTCTATAACATGACCCCCATTGATTTCTTTGGTTTTCTCCTCCGAAACAGCAGTAGACATGCACCGCACATACCTATCCCTCGCGTCTGAAGCTCTTTTCTTTTGCTAGCTAAATTATCGAGTACTTTTGAAGTGTAAATATTATGAGGACCAGATACAATATCTCTCCCTCTTAATACTGAATGCAACCCTTTGTTATGCTGAATACGTTGCACTGAAAAAAATTAATAAAAATATCTTTTTTTTTTCTTACTCTCTTTACAGACATATTCCGGCCTTTTCTGTGTAGTTGTGAATCCGTATAAAAAGCTTCCAATTTATACGGAAAAAATTATGGAACGATATAAGGGTATAAAGCGACACGAAGTGCCTCCACATGTATTTGCAATAACAGATACTGCCTACAGATCTATGCTCCAAGGTGAGTTCATTCATTCTAAATCCGAATATACGTTCGATATTTTCATATTTCTCGTATCTGTTGACAGTAAATATTTAAGTTTAGATAAGAAAAAACCATTTGAGTTGATAAGAGAACGTCACGAGTGGCTCGTTAAAAGCGAGACTGCAGCAGAACACCACCGCACCTTTTGCGGATTACTTGGTTAGGTTGTAGGGGAGTTTTTGTATGTTTTGGTATACGAAGAGATTATTTTTTCAGCTCTAGTGACATAATATGTTATTCCACGAAAGTTTAATGATTTCCCTTGACTTATCTGGCTTTCTTTATATCTCGACAGGAAACTTGAACATACAGAGAAGCGTTTTCATTAAACGATAATATTCGTACAAATGGTGCGATTTTATTTATCGTAAATGAAATGAAAATTTCAATCAACATGGTGTTCTTTTTAGGAATTGAAGACGATTAGAACCTATTCTTTGATGACAGACTACAATAATATTTTAGTGGTGATGGTCATGGTTTTTTGTAGTAGTTCAGCGTACGAAGTTAGTTATAAGATCAAAAAAATATCGGTCAAGTGAGTCATCTCATCATCGTCATTTAGATCAGAAGTGAATATCGAACGGCCGCAAATATTTATCCGACGAAGTCCAAACAAACAATTGGATCTAGATCTACTCACCAGGACTCAAAAGTACTCTCAAAAGTCAGCTTTGGGTAGGTTAGGTTAGGTTGAATAGAATTATGGGGTTATAATAAGACACTAGGCACCAACGTTTGCAGCTTTCTGGTGATAGTAGTGACGTTCGTTAATAGGTGCCTGCGCAATGTCTTAAGGATTTTCTGGTCTAATCGTGTCTCAACGAACACCTTTACGAGAGAACGGGTCAGGAACCAATAGGCACAACCATCCAACGACGGAAGTGGCAGTGGATTGATTACACGTTCCGAAAAGGTGACAGCTCCATAGCGAACCATGCTATGCAATGGAACCCTTTAACTCAGGATGGCAGAAGACTTGGCGGTCCGAGGAGAACATGGCACAGAACAGTCTAGAATGAGGCATGGCAGTTAGGGAAAAGCTGGGGAAAGCTAAGACAAATTGCCAGAAACCTTACACAAGGGGATACAGGACATAAGTAAGTAAGCTAGGCCCATCGCAATCCCTAAGAAACCTTCACGGCAAAAAGACCTAAACCAATTCTCCCATAATTTTATTTCCCTACAGATTTTGAAAATATTGTGATTCAGGAACCTTACCTCTTCTAGGTTATCGATAAAGTATCTTTCAAGGTACTTTAGCCTTGTCCTGGCAACGCCTTGGCATTCACAGAGTATATGTGATATGTCCTCTGAGACATGTAGGGCATTGCAATACTTCCGTATTTGATAAACCTAGTCTCTTAGTATACTTCCTTAGAAGACATTGTGCAGCAATTGCTGACTATTTCAGATTTAGTGACGCAAGAGTCTTGCGCTTTTAGCGCAGCTTGGCTGTCAATGTAGATGGCGATATTCTTGTCGAATATTGATCACACCTCAAGTAATTCGCCAGCTTTAAGTACAGCTAGAACCTCTGCTTGTAACACACTGCATGTGTCTGGAAGTTTTAAGGCCACCTGTAGGTTAACATCTCTTAAGTATTATATATACCTGACCCCGTCCCCTTTCTGGTCTTAGAACCATCTATGCATATTGCGATGTCATTGTGTACAGAGACTGTCTTCCTTTGCCAATCCTCTCTAACAGGATACCTAACTTCGTATGGTGTGGCGAAGTCTAAAGTACCAAGGATATATCGTTCGATTCGTCAGGGTTATCGGGAAATAATTTCTTAAGAATGAAGCTATGTCCCACATTACTAGTCTTGAAGAGACCAACATTAGTGAGCCGAAGCGCACTGTTGCCCGCTTGAAATATAATTTATAGGTCTAGTGGTAAAAGATACAGAAGCGCTGTAGGCGTTGTGCGTACAGCAGCTGTGCTTTGGGTAAATTTCACCAAAAGTACCAGTGAAACCATAGCTTTAGTCCTCCAAGCAAATTTATCAATCCTATACCTTACCTCGTTGATTGGACGAACGGTTCGTTTACTAATCGATAAACCATGGCGCAATGTTAAAATAGTATTTATCGCTTAAAACGACAAAAGGATTTTCTTAAACATTTTTCCAATTGATATTAGTCCGTAGATATAATATGATAGGTATTGTAATTATACATCACCTAAAGGAAGTCGGATCCGTTAATCTCAAGAACAGAAGCTTCTTACATGTACAACCTTACAGGTTTCCATACCATAGTAATACAATTATCGCCAAGGCAAAATTCCTTACGACAACCCTAGACAGTAGGTTTTTCTAGAAGCTAAATATAAACTGTACCATGTGCAGTTGGTTAGGTTAGGTTAAAGTGGCTGCTAGCTAAAACCAACACACTTAGACCAATGATACGTCCATTGTGATACCACATGGATCATTCAAAATTTCCCCATACTTGCTGATTGAATCAATAGGAGCTTCTGATGAAGTGTAGGAGATCATCTGGATCGCTGTAGTAAAAAGCTCCTAAGTAAAGTTTTCTTATGTGGGAGAGAGCAGGGCAGGTAGAAAGAACGTGGAGAATAGCTTCCTCGTCTTCTTCGTCCATACAGCTTCTACAGAAATCGTTTGAGTGCGCACCAGGCCTTTTTGCATGCTGCCTATAAGACAGTATCCACTGATGACACATATTGTAGTGCTTATATGCAATCTGTTGAGAGAAACAAAATGTTTAGATCGTTTCAGATCCAGATTTGACTAAATCTGTTTTGTCGCTAAACACGTTGTATCACTTGTCCATCTAAGATTTGTTCTTTCGCTAGCATTCGGCTTTTGTTTAAATTTGCTTGTAGCGATTGGTATATCTAAGATCCAAGGGTATTGTTGTTCCATGTCCGGCGATTTCATCATAGTTATAGTTCCCTGGAATATTTCTATGCACCCAACAAAGCTGAATATTAAACTGGTCCGCAACCTCTACGAGAGGCGATCGGCAAGCTTTTGAATTAAGAGAAAATGATTGAAAGGAAGGGGGGCCCTAGATGGAGCATTCTTTTATGCGACAGGGCTGGACAAGTGCATAGGAGGTGAAGGATTTCAGAATGAAAGCGTGGCCAAATTCTTTACTAGACCACTGTGGGGTTGCTTTAAGGTGAGCGGCTGCACTAGCTGACTTTTGCCTACCAAAGATGTCAAGGGGTGTCAGATGAAACAAAATGTCCAAACATGTCCAAAACATTTTTGCAGGAGAAAAGTATCACAGTAGCCTTCTTGACTCTTTCTTGAATGTTTGGTTTCCAGCTTAATTTCCTATCCAAAAAAGGTCCAACTGTTTTGCTTCGTTGGACAAAGTTAAGCTTATACCATTTAGGGAGGGAGGGTCGATGAAAAAAAAATACAAATATTTGGCCCAACAGCTCATGTTGCATGTTGAGTGCGTTATATTTTTCGCACGAATGGAAGGGACCTACAGTTTTAATGCCGAATCCGAACGGCGATTTGAGAAGCTTCTTCGTGACAACAATACTCTCGGATGTTTGTCAGACGCTCGCGAGAGATGGGACCGTGAAAAAACTTTTTGGTATTTTCTGGGATTCGAACTTGGAACCTCATGCGTAGTGATCCGACACACTAACCACTTACGCCACGGCGCTTACGAGAGGGTCGATGAACTAAATCTTATATTTCCTAGAGAAGTGTACCAGTTCAGTTTTGTTGGGGTTCACATCCAAACCACACCGAACTGGTTAGTTTATTTAAAGCGTTTTGGGCGAGTATATGCTTTCCCGAGACTGCTATAGCAACGTCATCCGCATAAGCAATCACTCTGCATCCCTCAGCTTTCAGGATTATTAGTAGCTTATTGACCACCAAATTCCAAAGAAGAAGGGATAGGATTATAGGATTATACTTCTAAATTCTTGAAGTCAAGGAAGTCTGCTATTCATACAAACACAGCTGCTAAGTGATTTCTGTGTTTTCTAACTTATAACACACTACTTTGTCGGCGAGTTGGAGCCTTGTATTTTAACATGATAAGTGCAACCAATAAGTAATTAAAATGGCTAGTCATTTCTGTCTCTGAGCTGATTAGCTATGACTCAGCTACCAATGCAAATTCAACAAATATTCCAACTATGCAATTAGTATCACCGATTATAGGTATTTTTAAATCTTTCTGCAACCGGTAGTGAGACATGAATACCACATTCACCTACCGAAGGTGAATCAATTTGGTTACAGAAAGCCACATACCCTCTGACACATTCACAAAAAAAAAAAAGAGTTTTCCTCACAAAGAAAGCGACCACACCACCACACCGGTGTGCCTCCGAAGAAATCAATTTGTTTACTTTTTGTATAAACATTCCATGTAAATGATATTTTCCACAACTTGTGTAGCCTCTCGTTGGTGACTCATCCGTACCGTAACTCAGCAGACTCCTTCTTGCTGCTGATAAAAAACCCAACGCAAAGCGAAATTTAATGTCAATGATACGGGTATTGCGCGCGTCTGATTCATCGATTAACCACTTCTACAGAGATTTGTAATTATTTTAATTAAATCAAGAATGGAGAGCAACGACAACGACAGAGAAGGAGATATGGCAGAGCCTTCGATAGACTTTTGACGCCTTCAAGTGAATTCCATTGATGACAATGAAAACATATAGAACAAGTATCTCATATGGTTACGCAATCTTATCTCGAACGAATCTTTCACAGCAGCAGTAGCAACTATTACCACCACAAGTCCATCTATGGTAATGCTTTTCAATAAGGTCAGCAACATCAACTGGCTTTTTGTCTTTATACGTTGACTGTTGCTGTTTGTTCTGTATCTAATAGGGTTACACATTGGAGTCTTCACTCTTATGTATCTGTATCTTTTTTCTTTTTTTTTCTAAAACCAGCTTCATTAAATTGGTACGCATGTAAGCCTGTAGACCTATACAGATGCTGGAGGAATAAATTTGCTTTAATTTGGATACCATTAGGTGTGACACGACACGACACGACAGACAGATAGAATTGTGTTTATTGTAATAATATTGACAAATCTCAGGCGGCCGTTAAATTCATCGTATGCTCCTCCTAAACATTAAGTGAATGACTAACTCTCTACGGCACTTAAATATTATCAACTTCAGATGAGGTGTGTGTGAAAAACACTAAAATTCAAGTATACAAACTTGAGATAAAAATAAAATCAATCTCCTGAACAAATCAAAGGAGCATACACGAGTATTACTTGGTATTACAGTTGAAATTGCAAATATAAAATGATGACCACTCCGCATTGCACAAGGTACGTGCGAGTACGTGCCCAACTGCTTAAAATTCCAAATCAAATATTAAAAACATAAAAAAAATCAGTCAAGTGACTCAGTTTTGAATTTCGCTTTTGCATAAAGACGATAAACTTCTTGCAAACTTGGGGATGACTCATCGGCCAGTTTTAGGAATTTAAAAGTAAAGAAATCTGTGTTTTGTTACCTTTCATTGGAAAACATACATATCACCGTTATGACAAATGATTTCGTTCATGGTCGTTACATAAAGAGGAAAGAAATTTGCTGATATGTGGTGGCCATGGAATGATTGATGGTTTCATAGTTAGGCAAAGGACAACAATGAAATTTCACATACATATACATACCTATAATATTATATAGCCATGGAAGGGATACTTTCTGGAGTTTGTCAGTTCGCATCAGGTTTGCGAAAAGTTTACAAATGTGAGGTGGGCTTTGATTTTTTAATTGAATTGGATAGGGGGGGATAAAAATACTATACTCGTAAGTTTATCCCAAACAATCAGACACACAGCGGTCCATTGTATCTAAACTCATAGTAAGCACCTAGAAGAATTTCTGCATACTCTTGATGAAACGCAGAATTTCGGCCAGGGAAAGAGATTGGATTGAACTCTTTCGTAATATCGAGACCCAAGATGCGCAGTTTCGTTCTTGCAAAGGCGGGACACTGGCAGAGAAAGTGTTCCGTTATACCTTTGTTTTAAAGGCAAGATTCGCACGTATGGTCAGCAATTATTCCCTTTTTAGTCGTGCTATGACCACATTCATTGTGCCCTGTGATTAACCCAACCTCACACTCAGATTGACAAGGGACTTTGCAGAGCTTCTATCAGACCCTATTACAAAACACTTGATGTTTCTGTAAGATTTCAAACTAGACAATCTCATTATGTGCTGAAACCATTTGAGAGTCGAACCAGTACAGGACTTATGCCAAACTAGGACCAATGATCGGTTCCGGGCTTAACCAACGAAGGAATTCGACTGTTAATAGACTAATCAGCCATCAACCTGAAAGTTTGACGCTGAATACCCACCCAAGTATGCGCGTTACATATGTATATTCAAGTTTTGGACCAATGTATGTTTTATAGATCGAAGCGAGGTCTATAGGGGCCATCTAGCACCACCTTTCGCAGGCTGCTGATTCCAGCGAAGGTCTGGGCTAATATGCATACCAAGCACTGACAAGCTTGGTATCTTCATTGTCAACTCCATTCGTATTCAGTTTGGCTACGGTAGAGTCTTGCTTCAGATAGAACAGGCAGCACTGAGTTTTTGGCGCGGTGTTTTTAATGTATAGGCGAATGAATACTCAAGAGTGATATAATCGAAGGAATAGATCGGATTGTAAGAAGCAGATTTGTAGAAGGTCGTTGATGTGAATCAAAACCAGGTTCGAAGATAGGACAGAACCCTGAACATACTAGCATTGGTTAATAGTGGGGTAGTACATCCATCTAATGCAACTATATCGAAAGCTTTAAATATATTGAAGTCAGCTACTCTACATTTACGGTGATTCCACTTGTTCCAATTCTCCGACAGGTTGGCCAATAAGTTACTTGTGGGACGCTATCGCCTGAAAACATGCTGTAGGTCATTGAGAAAATCATTACTTTCGATATATGTAACTCATAAGGTGGTGATTGAAAATGCTTGACATGACCTTGGAAAGAGGGAGATTTTATCGCACATTTTGGGAATTGGTTGAACACGGGCAACTAAATAACTTGTCCTAGGGAGAAGTTTCTGGCAAAGTGAAATTTGTTGCGAATTGGACTTCTGACGCACGGTGTGTCCCTTTTTACTATACTTTACCTTAAACTCCAAGGACAAATCTTCTTGGCCACGGGGATCAATTCTGATCAGATGTGGCTCGATCTATCTTCAATCTATCTTGTATGTAAGGTATCCAAGCTTCACGAGGGTGTTATTCGTAGAAAGATGAACTAAATTGCCTCGCCTAGTCTTTCGTCTGTAAATCCTAACTCATAAGGTGGTGATTGGGGCTTATCCCACACCAATGGGATCGGTTTTCTTGGAATTTCAAAGTAGGTAAGTCATACGACACACTAGATACTGAAGGAAAACTTATTTCTTTTGGGCAAGTACCTATGTATCCAAGACATGGACAGAAAGTTGGATACAAGCGGTAATTCCTTCCGCTCGGTCTTACTTACTTACTTAGGTGGCGCTACAGTCCGGGGTGGACCTGGGTGGACCTGGGCCTCAACCAACAAACCTCTCCAGCCAGCACGGTTACGAGCCAGTTACCTCCAGTTGCGTACGCCAAGTTGGTTGAGGTCCCCCTCCATTTGTTTGCGCCACCTACCGCGAGATAGGGCTTTGCTACTCAATTGCCGTTTTAGCCCATAGAAACAACGATTGGCAAGAGTAATTCTTCGTGTGATCTCCCTACTGATGTCATTTGCGGAGTTTACCATAGAGCCTAGGTTGACAAAATCCTTTACTACCTCAAAATTATATCTGTCTATTGTGGCGTTCTGTCCAAGACGACGATGTTGGGTGTCCTTTTTTGTAGACAGCATATATTTTGTTTTGCTTTCATTGACCGCTAGACCCATCTTTGCTGCCTCGATCTCAATACTCGTAAATGCCCCATTGACGGCCCGCTGAGTTCTTCCGATTATGTCAATGTCATCGGCATAAGCGAGTAGTTGTACAGACTTCTAAAAGATTGTAGCTCTGGTGTGAGTTTCGTACAATTCTGTCAATAGATCGCATAATAGCGCGTCGCCTTGTCTAAGACCTTTCCTGACATCAAGCGGTTCGGTCATGTTCTTACCGACTTTGATGGAGCAGCGAGAGTTCTCTATCTTCATTCTGCCAAACGGACGAGCTTGGCAGGGATGCCAAGACTAGACATAGCTCTGTATAACTCGTCTCTATAAACGCTATCATAGGCAACTTTGAAATCGATGAATAGGTGATGCGTATCGATTTTATATTCATGGGTCTTTTCCAAGATCTGCCGTAGTGTGAATATTTGGTCAATGGTAGACTTTCCAGGCCAGATACCGCACTGATAAGCACCTATCAGGTTGTTGATCAGTTTTAAGCGTTCACATAATACGGCAGACAGGATCTTGTATGCGATGTTGAGGAGACTTATACCTCTGTAATTGGCGCAGTTCAAAGGGTCTCCTTTCTTCAGGATCGGGCAAACGATGCTGAGGTTCCATTCCGCTCCGTGAGTCTTTTGTATTTTATCTTAAAGAGCAAGGAGAAGATAGTTGATAAGCGCTCTGTCGTTCTTTCAGTTGAGCGAACGTTATTGAATTTACTGTAAATAAATCTGACTCGTCGCTATTCTACTTATTGAAGGACAATCAACACACACACCTACGTACATTCGAATCTGTAAATAGTTCATTCTCACCGCTGAAAACGAAAGAAATTCTTCTTTGGCTAAGGATACTATTCAAAACCACTCATCGGCCCTGAACTCTTCTGCGGAGTCATTGAACACCGAACCGGAACTAAATGAAAGCACCATTGTCTGCGGTCATGTAAAAAAATACTTCATGCATATTGTTTTGTAAAACCCAGAGTACATTTTCAAGAAATTCTTTATATTTCTATGGAATTCCGATTATTAATTCACATCACCATTAAGCGTATGGAGCTTATCATATTGGTTACCTAGAAAATTAATTTTCGTTTAAAAAATTTGCATTTTCTTCTTAGAGGGGCTTCCTAGTTATGTTTCGACAAATTGTGGTTGCAAACCAGTGAAATGCGATGACGCTGACTAAGAGTTGGTATGGGATTCCCTGGATTTTTATTATTCAGTGAAGTGCATGCGAAACAGACTCATAAAATTAAGACTCATTGTCTGATTCCCTTTGTTGATTGTATCTGGATCCTTGTTCATATTTTCTCAGTAACTACTGGAGCCTAATTGGATTTGAGCTCGAAAGTTTAGGATTTTCATTATTTCATTATCAATGGGGTTTCAAGTTTGCGTTTATCCCGAACAGACGTTTATCAGATGAACAAATCATTTAACATTAAATTGTGTGACAAAGAAACGTTGGAACCCACTAAGTGTTAACCAAGGGTTGGTTTTTTTTAATTCTTAGTAGTCCGGGAAGAACCGTTAAACTCAAATAATCTTAACATTCAAAACAATCGGAAAAATTTCAAATTCTACCTAACATATTGCAAACCTTGAGTTGCTTCGAGACGCTCACTAAAGTTCAACCCGTCATTTATAACCATCTGTATAAACAATCATAAAATGCAATGCGTTGCTGATTTCAATTAAATCCATCTGCGTTTATGTGCATAATGAGGTCATTGGGTCGTTGCAATACAAAGTTCTAGATTCCACTCAAGTAATAATCAACTTGCTTTGAACTAGTTAGGTGTTAATTTCCTTATTGCCTTTTTTGCACTATCATCGAAAATGTGGTTTGAAATTTTATTTTTCTTCTTGAGCAATAAATTATGTTTTAATTCGAATGCGTAATCAAATATAGATTTTCTTCTTCAGGTAGCCCTATGTGTGTCTGTGTTTGTTGTGTTTAAAAAAGAAAACGCAAAACCACAAGTACGACTATATGTATGTTTCTATAGTTACCCGCCGTGCGTCTTCAGCTCAAGGCTTGTTTTTACTTTTATTTTCTAGGAGTCTATAAAGTTATTATTATTTTTTTTATAATGATATCACATGGATATACATACACACAAAGGAAAAAATTTATTGTATGTCGATCGCTAATATCGCATCCATAAATGTCGTGCCATCGATTGCTCACGTTTGTCGTCTTTTTACCATATTTGATGATTTTTCATCGCCGCCGTTTGTCATCATGGTCGTCGTTGTCTTATCAATTAAATGTAAATGTATATTCTTTAGCCAAATATGGATGGATATGTAAATTTTTTGGGGCTTAATGTGATTCATAATTTATTTGCTGAAGCTCGCCCCCCTTTATTGCAATAATTTGTTGCAGCATTAAAAATTATTTAATTTTGAGCGAATGTTTATTTTATTTAAGAACAATATTCATTAACGTTAATTAAATTGGAAAACTTTTTGTATTTTGCAGATCGCGAAGATCAATCGATCTTGTGTACGGGAGAATCCGGTGCTGGTAAAACCGAGAATACAAAAAAAGTCATTCAGTATTTGGCCTATGTGGCAGCATCAAAACCTAAAGGTTCCGGAGCGGTAAGTTTTTTTTTTCTATTTCTTAAATATGCTGTAGTATATGTTAGCTTTTGTTGTACAAAATAGTTTGTAGCAAAGTTAAAAAGTAATATTGGTAGGTTGTCAGTCCAAGTATCAACAATTTCCTTTGTAGTTTTCTAGTAATGAAATTTAATAAAGCTAGCTATCACACGTAAGACACTCAAAACAATTACTAGAAATGAATATCACAGCGAATTCTCCCCGACTAGTTCGGACACCACCCATGGAGTATGCATGCACTGGAACCTGAACCTGAGTTTCAAACCATTGCATTAAAAATAACTCTTTCCTATCTTCTCTTCATTTTCAACTTACGTTATACTCTTAGACGTAAATGAATACGAACGTTTCAAAGTCAAAATATGAGTTTGCCTAATTTAGGCACAGGTTAAGATCATATTTTTCTACAAATTCTCCAAAAATTCATGACTTGTTCGATTAAATTCAGTTAATTCATTTGTCCTTTTCCACTGTTATTTATTCAATTTCATAGAATTAACCCCATTTCGAACCAAACTCCGATAAAGGAAAATATGTAAGAACTAAGAACTACAGACCCGTTATGATGCATCTCTACCAGCTTTAGTATCGCTGGCGCTACAGTCAGAGGTGAACTTTGGCCTCAACCACCACGCCTCTCTAGCCAGTACAATCCTTTGCTTACTGTCTCTAATCGCTTACTTAAAGTTAGTTGAAGTGCACTTGCGCATTCCATTGGAGATTCGATATACAGGAATACCTCGATTTACGTCGTTTTCGGGACCGAGAAAATGCGATGTAAATCGAAACAACGTAAATCGAAAATAAAATTATCCAACACTCGTCCATATGGATTGAAAAAGACTTACTCCAAATGATATTGTGCACGAAATCGGCGAGATGTGCATCTCGGTTAAATAAGAACGACGAAAGAGCGAATTTCGTGAGAAAATTGTGTTTCAAGGAAGGACGTTAATCGAAACTGGGAAGTAAAAACCCAGACAACGTAAATCGAGGCGACGTAAATCGAGGTATCCCCGTATTATGGCTACTCATCATGACATGTTGACCAATGCGTAGGTGATGTGTTTCGATTTATGTTGACAGCATATACTTCGTCTTATCCTCGTTTATAAGAAGACCCATCTAACGGCTTTTGCGGGTTATGTCAATTTCGTCCGCTAAGCCGACTAGTTGTACCGACTAATATAAAATATGTACTACCTGATATGTTGATCTGAAAATGTCGCACTATCGTCTTAAGTGCAAGATTGAACAGACTGCATGAAAATGAATCGCCTTGTCTTAGCCCTCTAGTCCATTGGTTGTGCCTGGCGGTGGTCGGACCAATCCTGCTTTATGGCGTTCTCGTCTGGTGACCTGTACTTGAGATAAAGTGCAACACCAATTCTATTGAACGAGTACAACGATTGGCATGTACACGTGCATCACAGGGGCTTTCAGGTCAACTCCCACAGCCGCCTTAGAGACTATACTACACATTTTTCACTCAGAGAATCTCTACAATGGTCAAACTCACAAACTGGCCACATGAAAATTCTTCAAAATTCTAATCTTAAAGATACAGATTACTTATCCCCATTAAATGATTTCAATGTCAAATATAACACCATCATCCCTGACAAATCCGTATGGGATAACGGTAATATTCCAAAATATCCGATGATACGGGATTGGGTATATTCTTCAATATACACTCCGTCTCACTTGATTACGAACAGGCAGTTTTTTTTTTAATGTTACGATATTTTTCAAACCCTTCGCTAATCTGGGAAAAACCAATTGCACAAGGAATGAAGGATATATTATGTTTATATTGTAAAAAAAAATGGGATTAAGATGATAAATGCAACTTTTATGGCGCTTTTCCCAAAAAGGTCATCAAATTTAGCTAGTTTTTTTGTCTCACTTGATTACGAACAGTAGCTGAATCTACCTGTTATAAGCTTAAAAGGTAAAAAAAAACAATACAAAATTTGTTTGTATAAATAAATGTTGGTTTTATTCAAAGAGTAGCAATAGTTTTTAATAATGGGTACTACCTCTTGATCGCTGAATCACTCAATTAGCCTGCTGTGTAGAGATTCATAGAGTGCTGTCAAATAATCTAGCGAAATTTCAGACCAGGCTCGTTTTATGGCTTCAATAATCTCTTCCGTTTCATCATATTGCCTTCCTCCTTCGTAGACTTTTCATGAAAGCCAACCCCATACGTTTTCCATGATGTTCAGGTCGGGTGAATATGGCGGCCATGCAAGTAGGTTTAAATGTTGGTTCTGAATCCAGGCTTTTATTGTCCGTGCGGTATGTATCGGTGCATTGGCTTGCTGGAAAGTCCACCAATCATTTCCGAAAACTACGGAAAAGCTCTTTACAGTACCGATTTGTAGTTGATTGCCGTCATTTTGGAGCTTTGGAAATCCAGCTCCACAGTTCCGTAATAGCTTATTGCTCCCCATACCATTAGACCACCTCCTTTGCTGTGGCGCATTTGAAGATGCGTTTCTTCTTTTCTCAAATCATGGAAATAACAGCTGTATCCATCAGGCCCGTCCAAATTAATTTTTTTTTCATCAGAAAAGACAACGGTATGCCACTCTCGATTCCACCTGATGTGACTTGTTGCAAAATCAAGCCGCTGGATTTTACGTGCCGCATTCAATGGTGGTTTCCTTTTCATTTTTTCATGACGAATATGGCTGGCCTTCTGTATCACGCGAAGAACAGTCGATCTGCTAGCTGTAATTCCAGTTTCTGCCTTAATTTTACTTACGGAGAGCCTTGAATTTGAAGCAGCTCTCAGTATCGCCCGCCTTTCCTGACATGATGCTGCTTTGCTGACTCTTCCTTTGCGGTTTTTCCATACTTCTCCGGGTCCTTAATAAAGCTGTGTACAACAGTGGTGCCTCTTCCAATCTTGCTGGCTATGAAACGGATGGATTTTCCTTGTTCCCGGTAAGCTCGAATTTGGCCTATTTCCTCCTAGGTTATGTCTTTCCTTTACCCATAGTTGTAGATTGTATGAAGTTATTTCTTGAACTAAGCTCCCTAATACTCTAAGTATCCTTTTATTTGATTTAAAACACGGTAACAGGTAGATTAAGCTACTGTTCGTAATCAAGTGAGACAAAAAAACAGGTAAATGTTATGAACTCTTTGGGAAAAGCGTCATAAAAGTTGCATTTATCAACTTAGTCCCTTTTTTTTACAATATAAACATAATGTATCCTCCATTCCTTGTGCAATTGGTTTTTCCCAGATTAGCGAAGGGTTTGAAAAATATCGTAAAATTAAAAAAAAACTGCCTGTTCGTAATCAAGTGAGACGGAGTGTACCTCTGCTAAACGCAGCTCTCCGACTTCCGGACCACTGCAGTATATTTCAAGTGGAAGTATCGGCTATTCGTGAAGCAGCGCGCAGACTCTCTTTGTACCCGATAGATGGTAAGTCTATCTTCCTCTACATAGACAGTCAGTCAGCGATCAAAGCTCTGGAAACGCCAACAATAAGATCTAAGTTGGTTAAACATTGCCGCGAATCTCTTAACGACATTGCGGTCAGATGCAACATTACTCTGTGCTGGGTCCCGGGACATTGATATATTCCAGGCAACTGCAAAGCAGATGAACTAGCCAAACTAAGCACCGGTTTACCTCTAACTGATAACAGAGAAGTACCGGCACCTCCAATACAAAATATGAAACTTCGCATGCTCAACGAAGCACAACCAATCGTAAACAACAGATAGAATAACTTAAGTACGTGCATATGGTCCAAAAAGACCTGGCCTCTACTAGACGTAAAGAAAACCAAAAGACTCCTATCTCTAAACAAAAGGAACATAAGCCTCACAGTAGGAATAATCACAGGACACTGCCTGATAGGTAGACATGCTATTAGAATGGGAGTCCTATCAAATGATTTCTGCAGAAGTTGCAGAGATTAGGAAGAAGAGGAAAACAACATTCATCTCCTGGGCACATGCCCAGCGCTAGTTACTCTGAGAAAGAGACTACTAGGTGAATACTTCTTTGAAGACCTAAGCGATCTGTCTAACATAGACATTGTAAATTTATACAGATTTATATCAAAATCTAACTGGTTTAGCTGACACAACAGCTTACACTTCGCCCCCTCCTTACAACGGGAAGTAACTCATCTACTACGCTTGTAATGTAACAGTCACATCCCAATGACGACAGATGACCCTCTCAAACCATACCAGACTAGCACAAGTATAACAGAACACTACGACTGCATATCAGTAACAGCGATTGATTGAGTCAATCAACTCTACTACTCTTATGCACCCTACTACCTGCACGGTGCAACTAGTTACTAAGGGTTCGATTGATTCAGTCACCATACCTAGCCAGACCTATTACCACATTACACATAGTTCGACTGCATAATAGTACAAAGGTTCGATTGAATCAGTCACATTATTTACTCTTATGCACTCCACTACCTCCACGGTCCATCTAGGTATGAAGGGTTCGGTTGAATCAGTCACCCGACCTGGCCAACACCAAATGCATAGTAGTACCAAGAGTTCGATTGTATCAGTCACTCTAATACTCTGATGCATCCCTACACCTTCACGGTCACTCAGGCCCCACTACCAGCCAATACAATTTGCACAACAGTACAAAGGGTTCGATTGAATCAATGACCCCAATACTCGTTTGCACACTCTACCTTCCCGGTCCACCTTGACTTAGGGTTGATTGAGTTAGTCACCCTACTTAACCACTATAGGCACAGTAATTCTTAGCCATAAACCTCCTGAGAAAGGTAAATGTTCGCGAGTACCCGGATTCTAAAATTGCTTACCCTTGTACTGAATTCCAAGAAATTTATACAAAATGTCATTTCGACTGTAAAGTATCTAGCATAACAATTTTTCAAGCCAGACAACATGTAGTCTTCGTTACGTCATTTCATGTGTAAGTCTGTTAGGAGAAATCAATAAAACAATTAACTCGCTCTCGTCCCTAAATGAACATTCAAAACATACACATATTTAGTAAAAATCAGAAAATTTCCTCACTCATTTGGTCAAACCCACATTAATTGCACTCTACATAAGTATGTGTCGTGCCGATCAAATATTGATCAATAAATCATTCAAACGAAGAGAGACTGAGAATATAAATTTATTCGTAACAAATTGGCATTGCGAAAGACAAAGATCTTCAATTTGAATGCAATTAAAAGGCAAAACTAATTTAAAAGATATTCAACGATATAAATGCATTTAAATGCTTTTATTCTATCGCAAAAAACATCTATGTGTCTCTGTGCTTTGATTGCCACATCGATAGGTGAATCATGCCCACGTACCATTTAAGGAAGTACAACAACCGCATTTAAGACAAGACAAGACGCACAGAAAAAAAGTTCTCCTCCATTCAAGGTATCAATTATTGCGACATAATATGTTAGAAACTCTACTCAAAGCTCGTTAAAAAATAACCACAACAGAAGTATGAGTAGATACATAGAGCAATTGGCGCTAGAACCCCCAAATGGGTGATTCCGATGGCGCATTGCCCAAAATATACAATATTCTCACGCGACAAGTACGTATCTACAGCAGTAACATGTGCTCTAATGGAGAAATCATGACTTCCAGAGGTCTCATATTTAAGAGCCATAGACATAAATGGAACAAGCCTATAAAATAAATTTGTTACAAAATATTTTTTTAAATTGTTTGCTGCGCTTGCCACAAACATATTTCAAAATCTTTCAGAAGCCAATGTAATGATTTTGTGGCACATAATGCACACAACGACCGACGCACCGTACCGCGAGGGTTACAAAGCAAATTATATTGAACATATGCTTGAGTAAATCGATCTGGAGTAAGCTTATGAACTAGATACAGACCCGCCAGTTGTATAGAAGACGCAGCTCAATTGGAGCGAAGTAAAAGCCTAAAGGTGGGATTGACAATAAATTAATGTAAATGTTTACCTGAAACCTGTTTCTGTTAAGTGTTTTTCTTATTGTGCGTATTTGTAGAAATATGAATGAAAAAAAAAGCAATGGGAACATTTTTAATGATACTGTGATCAAGATTTGTGGCTTTCTTTTGTTGAAATTGAACATTTGATATCTGCTTCTGGGCAGAAATTTGCACTCAAATGCGAGCGAAAGAATTGCCTCAATTTCGAAGTTTAACTAAACGTTAATAACTTCTAGGAAATGAAACATGAGAGGAGACTGCAACAGGATACTCCAATGGCCTAACTTGCACTATACTAAGATCCCTTCTGATTTTGAAGTCTCGTGGTAAAAGTGTTGCCATCAATTGGAATCTTAAACTTTATAAATATATCCTCTATTTGGGTCTGGACATCTAATTTCAGGTGTGACTTGGAAAGTCTGGTTTAACCTTCAAAGCTTTCAAACTTATTCTTGGTCAAAGGTTATAAAAGGTTATAAATTTGCCTTATGTGAAAGAAATCTTGACTGGGCAGTTGCAAAGGAAATGAGAAGTATCCTCATGTAACCTCTTCTAGCTGGAAACTATTTAGAGGTCTATGCAACACTTATTGTTTCTCTACAGTACTCCGTCATTTCTACCTTTTTTGTAGATTGCTTATCTGCTTCATACTTGAAATTGAAAGGAAGGACTTTACCTTTACCCATTTACCCCTTTTTATCAGTCACTCTCTCTTTGCACGCCCAAGAACCCAGTAGAATCGTACCTCATGCTCTACTCGAAGATCACTAAGCCCTTTTGACACAACTTCTCTAGCACAAACAGCTTTCATTAATGCTTAGCTTTTGATGGAAAAAGCGATCATTGTATAGGTTAGTTTTGTCGGGGGCTTACGGGTAGCTATTGTCACTGCCAGGAACTGATTGATTTGAACATGTGGGAAAAATAAAGTTTAGATGGCTACGAAGTGTGGCTTTTCCCATGCATCAAAACATTTATTTGTTTTTCGTGTGTGAACAGTATCAACTCATTTTTCTTTGGGTTGACCCGCAGTTAAAGTTGAAGAAAATTCTCTTGTAGCAGAATCGTATAATACGATGTGGTCTTAATCACTTGATTGACCTAGGGGTTTACCAATGCACACAACCTCCATATCATCGGCATCCTGCAGTACTGTCTCGATACTACTACCCTTCGTAAAGGTTTAGTATTAAGGATAAATATGCAGAGCTAAGGCAATGTTTCCAGGACAAAAAAGAAGTGAATCATACTGCTAAACACCTCTTCTAGGCTCTAAACCCTCCTCGCCTATACGGGAGCTTTTCTGAGTACACTAGCCTCTTCTTTAGATGCACTGCTGAATTTACATCCTCTTGATACTTATATCTTGGGCAGTGCTATCAAAGCTATACATCGTGAGCTCCACACTGGAGTTTTGATCAGCTTTCGCGACACTTGCCCAATTACCGCGGTCTCATAGTCTGACGCAATGGCATTAGAATTTGGCTTGTGTTCGGAAGTCGCGACTGACTCCGGACAATGTCAGGACAGGACAGGATGTTCCAAAACCAGTAAAGGGTCTGGTGCTGGTGTCTTCGTGGAAGACGACAACATTAGGCTACATTTCTCGTTAGGCGTTATGTGCGTCTGTTTCCCAAGCGGAGGCTTATGCTTTCTCAATGGCCACAAGCTGTATTGTAAGGAACAGGTGGAAGGTTCGGAGTATTTGCGTCTGTAGCGACAGTCAGACTGCGCTTGAGGCCTTGCTCAATCCTTTACCACATACAAAATACTTCGTGAATGAACTCTCCGAATTCGGTCGCAAGGTTGAATGATCTGACTCTTGTCTTAATCTCCGATGCGCTTTCTCGGCAAGGCTTAGAGGAAAACTTCTCACGACGTGAACCTACATTGGGTCTTCCTGCGTCCTCGGCTAAGGCTTCCATTGACGATCGGGTTTCTTCCCAACACAATTGTGTGTGTTATGACGTTAGGATGCAAGAAATCCGCGGTATTCTTGCTGTCTCAGCAGAAAAGACTGTAGACAACTTATTGGCCTGTTCAAAGGCCACTACGCTTTTGCTAAGCCTCTTAATATGCTAGACAGTCAGCGATGCTTGTCGTTAGGCTGACGACACTGCGGAACATTACCTCTGTGAGTGTCTTGCCTTTAGATTTACAATGATGATGTGGTGAGTGCTGGTACTGTAAGATCCTCATTAGATGGGGTTTTTGTTTCCTGATAGTACAATGGACCAGTTGCATCTGAGTGGTGTAGTTTTGTCCCGACAAAAAAAAATCCTAAAACTACGAGTAGTTAACATAAGACAATGCCATTACTAAAAGCAAACCCAAAAATAAAATCTATTCTCATGCAAAGATAAAAGGTGTGTAATTCGGCGTACAGTTTGGATCAGCTAGACTGACATCGATTGATGTATCTGCTCATGTTTGGAACTCTCATATGTCACCACTCCTTTTAAAAGTCATAAACCTTTCCATTACGCCTCGAAAGCATAGTCAATCTATTGTCGACATGTAAAGCCCTCTCCATCCATATCTTATCTGAAACAAATTAGAATTGTAAATTAAAATAATAATTCATTGATATCGATAAGGAGGGCGACTGTTGTTTATTTCAAATGCCGTAGTGCAAGATGTGACCACCAACCACCATGACTCACCAAGTGTACGCATACCATAAGACAGTATTTATAAAGTCCAACACGACTCGCATTATCAAAGCCCAAAGCTCAAGGAAACAATCAATTTCATTTGGTTTTATTTTTTATCAGTCACTTAAGTTTATCGTTGGTGTTTCTACGAAAATGTTGTCATGTTGTTTTTGATAATCATTTAGTGGGTAAATTGTACATTTTAGGATTATTAATTGAAAAACCATACTGTGTACCATATGGCCAGACGTTGATTGGAGTCAAGTCCTCCTAAAAGCTAAACTGCTACCATATTTGGAATAAAATAGTTTTTTAGGAGTTTGCATGCTGTGTGATGTGACACACTTTCCATGCACGCAAACCGAGAAAAAAAAAGAGTCCTTGCCATAGATGGAATCTTGTTCGAATCGTAATTTGTTATTAAATAATGAGGCTCTGTATGTTAACTGTACGCAGACGAAAACACAAACCTGAATATGCCTCACGAATAAGAATTCTAAGGTTTTTTTCACGGTTTTCAATCGTTTTTGAAGACTTTGTTGTTGGTTATGTTTTGATGTCCAAATTTGAAAGATTTGTGAAACAGGTGAAGAGCGTGCAATCGTGTCATGTAGAGAGACATACTCCGATGAATTAAGCAATTAATAACAACGATGGGGTTTGTGTACTTGGTCAGAGAGGCAGTAGTGCCCCAGAACAGGTTGTAGTGTAAATTCATACCAAATAAGTATTTTGGAGCAGCATTTGGAATTGTTCCCATGGGCGATGTATATGGAAGCTAGTCGTGAGGCTTAATTGATAGCAAAGTGGAGAAGTTGTGACGTGACATGTCTTCTTTTTTTTCACATGAATGTGTCACAAGGATAATAGAGTTATTATGTTGACGTGTTGACGAATCGTAAGCAAGTGAAGGAATTTATTTGTAGTCCTTGTTAGTGGAAGCGGGCACTAACACATGAGTAGCATGAGGGAAATTTTAAGGGCTTGTACTGACGCCTCAAAAAAATAAAAAAAATAATGGTTTTCCTTTTTTTCAATGTAGTTACTATTCTAAAGGTGTGCACAAATAAAGTCAATTCTGTAGGGTTAAGGGCAAAACATGTTGGCAGAAGTAAAATTTCTGGGGTCAATGCTGATTAAATTATGTTACGTAGAATGACTGCCCGGGCTAAAGCTAGAGCGTATTTAGACCAACGATTAGGTCCATTGTGATGCCATTGTAAGAAGAATTTTGTTCTTCCGGTACGCGTAACCATAGATGTGCAATCTCGAATAAAAGATTGTATTGGGTAAATTCTACCCTTTGGGATTGTCTAACAATTTAATTTCGAGACAAATCCACATATGCTGCAGATGTCAAGATCCGACAGATCATCTAGGTCGTTATAGGCCTTATGTGTTCTTTCTTAACGCAGATAGAGCAGGACAGTTACATAGAAGGTGGGTTACCTTCTACTACAGCTTTTACATAAGTCGTTGAAGAGCACTTCCAATATTATAGCATGTCTTCCTATTAAGCAATATCCCGTGATGATACCAATTGCTAATGCTTTTCCTACAAATTGAAATTAATCTGTTTGTCTTTCTGAAGTTTAGGTCTAACCAGATTTGCCTAGACCAGAAAAAGGTATTAATGTTTTTCAGTCAGCTTTCTTTGAAGCAAATATTGGAGCACAGTGAGTTTTTTTTTAATCAAACGAAGTCGGAATGCAGTGACTCAATGATGATCCCAATGAGCCGCCGATTTTGAATTATGCTGAACATACGTATATTTAGTGGTACAATTGAAAAAAAATCTTGGTCACGGATCTCCCAAGCCGTTCATGAAGTACACGCCCAGAGCATTCCTTCTTAGCGTGAATAGAGCAGTAGGTGAATAAGCGTCTCCTTTTCCTCCCTGTCTCTATAGGTTAGATTAATTAAAGTGGCTGTCTGTACCAAGATAACAGGCACTCTTAAACCAGAAGAGGTTCACTGTGATACCACTGGATCTAACACTGATGCTTCTGACGTCTGTGTTTGCCAGGTGGACAGTTTCTTCCTCGTCTCCATCTCTGCAGCGCATGCAGAAATCATTTGAAAGGAGACCTAAACTTTTGACCTTTAGGCCTATTGGGCAGAGAACATCGATAATGGAGCTTTAGCAAGATCAAACCATGCAAGCGTTTTTGATTCAGTCAAGGTCAGATCTGTCTGGATGTTTGACACATCGTGTCTTGCTGATAGCGTCCAGCTTAGGTAAGTGTTTACTTGTAGCGAGACGCATACCTACATCCTACTTATTCGGTAAGATGTTTAAAGTAGTGCCAAGTCTGGCTACCCTATCTCTATAGCTTCTACAAATATCGTTACAGGGTACTCTCATTCTTTTTGCATGTATTCTTATTGAGCAATGACCTGTAAGGACCCCTCTTGTAGAACTTGTGTTAAGCTAAGCGTGGCCACCTGATATTGGCAATAATTTTGGTGTTTGCGTGGGATTTAATAGAAACAACAGTGGTAGATGAGAACCCAACTGGTAACTGGTACATTCAACTGCCAGCTTATCCACTTCGCAGCTACCTGTCTTTGCTGACAGTTCATCTAGATTGTTGAAGAAGTGTACCCCGAGCGCCGCCTTTTTGCTTCTACTGAGGCTTGGGCATTCGCATACAGGTCGTACGCTCTTTTGTATTTACACCGCCGCAGCGGGCTCTTCCATTTTCGAATCGTTCGTGAAGACTCAGCTTTTTAGGCTTCTCTTGAGAAGATAAAAATAGTCAGTTTTCGTTTCCATTTTTTGTGATCTAGGGATAGTGTAGTGGTCTATCAGGCACATTGTTCTGAAGTGGAATTGGTGGAGATGTAAGGCACTTTCGCGACTATTTTCTTTGTATGCAGGTTGGTTAATCGTGGATCGGTGTTCCCGTATATACGAGTATAGCAATATAGAAGGGAATGAGACAGCAGTCGAATTGCCAAGACTGTGATCGGCTATAAGCAAAAGTGTGGCCGACGACTCAACTGCCACCGATTAAAAATCTGTACAACACGATTGATAACATTGCGCAAAACGAGACCTCCTCTTCATGGTGCATTATAGCCAGCCAGAACTTGATTTCAGAAGAACAAAAATTCGATCATTTCGGTTACTGCACCATGGGTGCTATGTTCTTTAAATGACAAACTTAGTCTAACGATATCTGTAGGAGCTGCGGAGACCAGGAAGAAACAGAATCGGCTGTCGTTTTTTTTTAAAGCATAACAGAGCTAGGAAAGTCAAATATACCGGATCTATTGAAATTTGTAAGAAGCACTAATGGGTGCACGAGCTCGTAAAACGATAGGTTTTTCTAGCAAGTAGAAATTGATGCATTGTTTCATCAAACATGCTTCCTAACCTAACCTAACCCCTTGACTTGAAACACTTTACTGACTTCAGTGAATACAATCAAATAACTTTTAGCTTCAAGCATCTGACTGCTGCAATTATGGCTTAAAAATTGATGGTGCATTGGGTTTGATGAAATCATCAGAGAATTCAAAGAATTAAATGCTGAAATGATTTAAATCCATTCACCCCTTGAGGGACATATGGCGTCAGCTAAGCCTGCGCGTTATCTTGTTCGAAGATCTTTAATGCGTTTGAGATCTTTCTATAGCATACCTAAAGATCTCGATTCCTCCTTAAATGTTCTGTGTCATATCTCTCTAGGACGACCCACATTTCTTCCTGACTGGCATAGGGTATTTTGCAATGGAATTGTCTTCGCGTCATAAGGTGTAACCGACCCACTGCCACACTCTCTTCCATATGCCTATTGATTCCTGGCCTGATCTCTGATCGTTCCTTAGAGATACGATTGTAGAGATAAAATTTTATAATGAAGGCATCCATTGACGAAAGTTTGCAGCTTGCGAGTGAGAGTGGTAGTCACCTTTCATGTACTACACCTGCACAGTAGTACGAATTCGACATTGAAGTGGAGTAGTCGCAGTTTGGTTTTTGTACCAAAAACAGTGCTTCTCCAGATTTTTGATAGCATACCTAACGTAGCTTTTGCTGCATACATCCAGTTCGGTGCTTCCACGGTTAGCTGGGACCACACTTCGTAGGTAAAGAAAATTTCTTTCTCGACTGGGTGTATGGCAATCTTGAGTTAAGCGTAATAGTTTGAAGTGCTCCGGGCTTTTGTTATCGAAGTATTTATTTACACCCAGATTTTGGACTAGTAAATGCAGGTCTATTATCTGATGTGGAAATAGGCAAACCATCGTCAGTACTCCCGTACTCCACGTTAGACTTCAAAGTCCTTCGACGCCTTTCCATTGTGGAAAACATCACATTACTGGAATTCCTCTCCTCCGCAAGGCTAAGCATCTCGATTCAAGTTGTCGAAAGCCTTCTCAAAGTCGATGAACGGTAGGTGTAGAGATCTGTACCCGACGCATTGTTCTATGAGGATCCACAAGGAGTTTATGTGGTCTACGCCGAAGAATCCATCTTTCGCTGTCTGTTCGACATCGAGGGTTGAATCTAAATGCTCTTTTATTCTGTCTAAAATTATTCCAGCTATTATCTTGGGTACGTCCCCGACAGAACATTACTAATTCTCATTAGTTTAGTCAGTTTTACCGAATATTTTATTCCTTAAATAATACTTTATTTATTTGAAAATATAAGTTTTTGTATATATCACCAAACATTTTAAATATATTATTTTTTAGAACAATGTTTTAAGATTAGGACATGTACATATGTAATAAATATTTTTATTATCTTTATTTCTTGTTTTTAATTAAACTTTGCAATTTCTTTATTTCCATGTAATACCTTCACACACACCCCCATCTTCGAACTTGATGTGTATATTATATTTGAATAATGTAAATATAATATTTGGCTAAAAAAAAACAGGGACCACATCCAGCTTTAATTATTGTAAGTACACCGTCTATATATTTACATAAAATAAAATAAATTATTTATATATAACCTGTTTTCTAACATACATCTAATTAAAAATAAAATGTATCTTTTATACTAATTTCTGCTATTCTACTAAAAAAATCCAACGTAACTTCGAAAAAAAAAATCCAATTCAATAAAAATAAACGAATTTCAATTTAGAGTCATAATGCTGAAACATTTGCGGTAAAGTATATTAAAAACACAAGAATATGTTTTAAAATTAGTTGATGTTTGAATGTGTGTGCACGTTATTTGAAGCACTAGTTGGTGTTTTTTTTTTATTTTTTTTTTTTTTTGATGCATTTTAAGTTTAATACAAAGAAAAGCAGAAAATCGTCGTAAAATTCAAAGACTTTGATTTGAATTTTAAAACAAGAAAAAAAAAATAAATTTGCTTTCAGAACCTTCAAGTTAGCAAGAAACAAACTTTCAAAATTCATTATCATAGTATATCGTCAAGACAGAAAACATATACGAAATTAATTACAATGAATGACAGTGTTTATGGGTGTCATGAAGAAGGTGGTGATTTTAAGGGTTGGAGAAAGGTATTTCGTTGCACATATGTATTTTTCAAAAAAGAAAATGGAATGAATAATTGAATCGATCATATCTTAACTTGGTTATCGAATAAATTTTACACATTTTTTCCAAGCCTTACGAATACACTTGATATCATTCTTAATACTTTTACAAGCAACTGCTTGCATATCGTTGGCTCAATTTCACACATATCCGGCATGGTACACCATTTCTAGTAGTTTTTAATCACCAAAAAATCGGCTATATTATAGAATACGATGAGATCAACTCAAACGTCGGATATACAATTTTCTGATTGTCGAGTAGTCATTGTTTTACTAGAGGCCTTTACGAGTATGTTTTCGCAATGGTGGCTTTTAGTTTCCTCGGTGGTAATAATTTGAAGAATAACTTTATAATTTAATTCGTATTTCGAATATCGGATAACTAAACTACTAGAATTTTTGTATCTGACTGTCGGATGAAAATCGTGAGTTGAAATCGAGTTCTATATATTATACTTCCATGTATCCGACTTCGTACTACCGTCATCCGATGTAATACGCGTAATTCATATATCTGACGTAGAATAGATGTGAAATTCATTGCAATTTTTGTACAAGGTGCGTTTCAAAGTAGACAGGACTTTTTAAAAATAACAACAAAAAAATGTTTTTTTTTTTGCAAAACCGATTTATTTTATTCAAAATAGTCCCCTTCCGATTCAATACAGCGGTTTGCATGGTGCAAAAGCATGTCGAATGAGTGTTTTAGATCGTCGGCCGAGATGTCCTTCAGGATGTCGGTACAAGCCTTTTTGATGGCTTCTACGTCCACAAAACGCTTTCCTTTCATCGACAAATGCATTTTTCCCGAATAGCACGGTACTAAATCAAGCGAATACGGAGAGTGGTTAAGAGTTAAAATGCGATTTTTAGTCACCCTGATTGTCGTTAACGTTTGTCGCTTTTATTCTTCAGATGTAGCACAAATCCAATTTGATAACTTTTTCACTGTTAAAGAGTTGTAATAGTATTTTACACGACAGACAAATTGCTTAGTAATGTTTAACGGTCAGCAGATCGTAGCTATGAGTAAAACCACAATCGTCGAAAAGCGACAAACGCCAACGACAATCAGGGTGAGTGAAAAAATCGGTCACAAGTGTCGATCCATGAGATGGCACATTATCGTGCAAAAAACGCTAACTTCCTTCTGCACGATATTCTGCCCGAATACGAGGAATGCGATGCACCAAACGATAGAATTGTGCACTAACGGTTTGGCCCGGTGGAACGAACTCTTTGTGAACATTGCCCTTGGAATCGTAAAAGCAAATCAACATTGTCTTCACTTTTGATTTCTCCAAACGAGAAAACCCAAATGTTGTGGCTCGTCTGGCGCCTTCCTCTCGGCACTTTGGCGCTTGGTTTCTGGATCATATTGAAAACACCACGTTTCATCACCAGTCACAATGTTGTAAAAGAAGCTTTTGTTCTTTTTGGCCTCATTGATGATGTCCTTCAAATGTTGTGAGATTTTTGGTCGATGCTCATTTTTGTATCGATGACACAAACATACTGTCACTTCAGACGCAATAATTCTGCTTTTATTCGTCCAAATGTCATGAAATGTTGACAGTGCATCAGTGACCTACCTTTTGATGCATGTAATTGCCAATAGATGGCCTCAATTAAAAATATATATTTTTTAAAAAATCCTGTTTACCTTGGAACGTACCTTGGATCCGTTAGTCGGATAGTTCATGCATATACAATACATACATATACATATAAGTATCGTACATACATACGTACATGTGTAAAGTAGCTTCTTAGGGATCAAACGCAAAGGAAAGTGTTAAAGCTTGGTCCAAGAGACAAGTCCTTCACCACGAGATTGTGGGTAACCACTACAATTCGTACGCAATAATTGTATGGTGTCATTTTGCCATTTTTGGTTAAAGTCAAATTTGTGTCAGAAAGTCTCATTTTATTTGAGTATATGAAAATTAATTTCTTAAAATATCCACTCAAGAGCAATTAAGTTATGCAATTATGACAAGTACCACCACCATTTAGCTAATTTAACCTCTGCATTATGTTCGTAGTCATATATAGAGTAGGGCAATGACTGAGTAAAGTACCATCTGATGGATTGCGTGTTGTATATAAATATACCTAACTATTATAATTACATCACAACATTTTCGCTTAGCTTAATAATATTCATAAATGTGAGTGGTGGTAATTTGCATGGAGATCCTATCACTTACCGGCTACCAGCTGCACATTTGTTACATTAAAAGGGCCAACCCTTGCTTTTTTTTTGGCAAGCCTGTCCTGTGATATGATATCCGTTTAGACTTCCACAATACTTCTCACTCTGACATTATATTGTACTTTAGTATGTGCGACTGTACAGCGTTCGTATGACATTGTACTATTTTCAATTACAGTGACAATTCGGCAATCCTTGATGGGTCTTGACCATTTTGCCATACGAGTATGTTTGTATCCATTTCTATCCATTTTATTTTTTATTTAATTCGAAATTCTGTGTATGTATCGGAAGCTATAAAAACTTACACAAATAAACGGCTTTATTAGACAGTGGGGCCGACCTGTATTCCCAACTTACGGCCCTTAGTTTAACACCCACAAATTGTGGTTAGATCAGTACAAAGTGCAGCTTAGAGAAAATCTAGATTTTCAAATACGAGGAGCGGCTGATAAGCCAGCGATACTCAACAACGAGCACCGCCCAGGGCGCCCTGTTTCAGTGGTCACTGAAGAAAACGTTGGAAAAGTCGAAAAATTAGTTCTGGCCGACCGAAGAATAAAAATTTGGCAGATAGCGGACAAGCTGCACATCAGCAAGGAATGGATTGGAGATTGGCCCCGAGCGATTTTTTCCTTTTTTCCAATTCGAAAAAGGAGCTACGAGGCCGATGGGAACGGGATCAAGCCGACTGTAGAAAGTCATTTTGAAGGCAAGCAAAAGAATATTTTTTCGGTGGTATTAAGGCACTGTATGTTCGATGTGAGAAATGCATTTCACTCGAGGGAGATTATACTGAGAAATAATTTTTTTTAATCAGATCTCTTTTTTCGCTTAATGTCTTAGACCGCGAACCTATCAGCCGCCCCTCGTACTTTCGATATAATACAGCAGCTTAGTTATTGATAGGTTAATTAATACTCTCTCGCGAGGCAGGCCTATAAACGCTTAGATCATACAAATGCAACGACACCAGCATTTCATTGGCCTAAGTAACCCAATGATCCAAAATCGGGAGGCCTGCCGATATTTTCTGAGGTCAAATAGGCGAACCCCACAGGCGGATTAGTAGAAATGCAGTGAATTGGGAGGGTATGATCTCTTGTTTTCGAATCATAACCTCGCCGAAATAGGAAAAAGAAGAAGAATTGATACTCTCTCAAGCGTTCATTCCCAAATGTTGTTTTAAAGGTATGGATGTACCTACAAGTACGAGTATATACTGATTGGTTGGTTAGAAACGGCCCTCGATGAAGATGCACGTAGACCAGAAATAAGTCCATTGTATTGCCGATGCTGATGTGTAAGGTGGGTCCCCCTCTTACTCTTGGAACCATTTACTTCGCTGTATGTGGGAGGTTCAAAGAGAGAGAGTAGCCTAGCGGTAGCCTTGATGCTGCCATCGATGATTAGCTTCACTCACCGCGTCGGCTTTGATAAGGTACTCAACAAAAGCAATTGGCGCTTTGAAGTCGGTAATGCTTATGCTATTTGTACCAGAGAAGCCTTGTCGAGCTAACTCGTCAGCTACGAAATTCTCCGGCATGTCGCAGCAACCTGGTACCCAGCAAAGTGTGATGTTGTACTGTCCAACTATATCGTTAACAGGTCCGCGACAGTCGTTCAATGCCTTAGATCTCATAGTTCTGGATGCGAAGACATCGGACAATATCCGATGTTGATACTGTATTAACTGCTAGCCAGCCAGCGGCTTGGCAAACGGCGAAAACTTCGGCTCGAAAAACGCTGCAGTGATTTGGAAGGTTGAAAGATGTGAATGTCCAGGTCTTCCGAGAAACTCCAAAATACAAATATTTGGCGCAACAGCTCTTTAAAGTGCAGAGCCTAGCTTCTCGCAACCACTCATGTTGTGTGCGTTATATTTTTCACACGAATGGAAGGGACCTACAGTTTAATGCCGACTCCGAACGGCGATTTGAGAAGCTTTTTCGTGACAACAATACTCTCAGATGTTTGTCAGACGCCCGCGAGAGGTGGAACAGTGAAAAGACTTTTTGGTGTTTTCTGGGATTCGAACTTGGAACCTCATGCGTAGTGATCCGACACACTAACCACTTACGCCACGGCGCCCACACTCCGTCCTTGGTTTTGTTTTGGACTCGTCCGTAGAAATTGACAGCAATTCATTGTACAGGACATAGCATTGCGTCCACTCATTTTTGTCCGTTACTGAGTTCCGGAAGCCCATGTTAATGTTGTACTCAGTGGGCAGGTGGTCAGTGACTTTGGGAAGATGATGGTGCGTAGTTAGTATTTCGGCGTACCCCGTATGTTGCTCTTTCCATTGCTTAGAGCCTCTCAGTCTTATCGCTGAACTGATAGCCAATTGTTTGCTGACGATATTAATTGGGAATTTATTGAGCATGTTTTGGACCGCAGCTGCGGGAGAGGTTCTCAGTGCACTGGTAATGCTGAGACTACAACTCGCTGAATTTTTTTTTTTTCAGAAGTATTAGATTGGAATTCTTCTCCAAGATGGACCACCACATCAGTATTCCAATTCCATACATGAGAATCGGCTTTACTTCCGACGTGTGTAGCCAGTTCATGTTGTAGGCCCCAAGTGGGGCCTACTGCAGTTTTGCAAATGTATAGGGCAGCCTGGTGCGTTCGACTGCATTTACTTTCCAATTGAGCTGCGGTCAAGCTTTAGGCCTAAATGTCTAGCGCTATTTGAAAGTTTAAATAGCGGATCTTTCTAGTTTGGGGGAGTTAAGTTATGTATTCTAAGGACTGTTTCTGCATACTAAGCTCGTCTATCAGAGACGATCTTAATATCAGCGAATTATGGACTTTTCAATGATCCTTTTGGTCAACTTTCAGGCTTGTTAAAGAATTAAAAAAAAAAAAGAATGTATTCATTGTGTGACTGTCATGATGGTTGAAAATTCATTAGCGTTCATTGAAGCCATTGCGGTATTCGAAGTTATTGAAGTCATTGAATTCATATAATCATTCTTCTTCTTCCTATTTCGGCGAGATTGTGATCCGAAAACAAGGGATCACAACCCTCCCACTTCACCGCATTTCTACTGATCCGCCTGTAGGGTTTGCCCCAGAAAATGAATGAATAAATTCATGAGTTCATTAGCCGTTCAACGTTAAACAATACAGTATTCGGGATGCCCCCCACCACCCGCATTATTCGTAAAGAAGTTCTATTGTATGATTTCAGGATACAATTATTTTTTTTAAATGTCACTGCTTCTAACAAAGTAGACATTACTTTGTCTTGTGCTCATTGGGCTTAGGTTGTTGTTGTAGCAGCTGTGTAGCTGAGGTTGGCGATCCTTGGTCGAGATGTTGTCCTCGAGTTGCTCCGTTGCGTAGAACCGATCGTCATGGGAGCTCGTTGGTGCAGTGGTTGGGGAAACTTCGATGTTATCCGTTTTCCTTTTTATAACCGGGTGGCTGTTGGGGCTTGAACTTGTACACCTTGGTTAATGAGCAAACACGCTATCAAATACACTATTACCACCCTTATTCTATTCGGCTTAAGTAGAGATTGCTGGTTGATTCAGTGGGGTGCGTTTTACTATAGTCCAGCAACTTTTCAAACATTCTCGTTATGAGTATCCTTGGTTTTTATGAATCTGTGTGCATGCCTTTACTCTTTCAAACCATTTAAGCTATCAACACAACACTTTTAAAACACACACACATTGTTTAAATAACGCATGCTATACATGTTACATAGGTATATTTAATCCAATAAATTAAAGGTTATACACAAGAATCAATAAAAAATTTACACAGCATGAAATTAATATTTTTGGCGCACGTTTATATTGAATCACTTTTTTTGTGTCGTAAACTAAAGTATTTTATTTCTTTTAAATATTACAGGGTGAATTGGAACAACAACTATTGCAAGCAAATCCCATCCTTGAAGCATTCGGTAATGCCAAAACGGTCAAGAACGATAATTCATCTCGATTTGTAAGTATTTGTGCATTTTATTATATTTTGTTTTATAACATATTATTACTTATTTAATAATGATTTAATAAAATTATTAAACTTGATGCAACCGGTTGTGGCAAGTTGTATCCTATACCATCGAAAGCATCAGGCTCCATTGATTCCTCCCTCTAACAAGTCAAACTTGACCGAGCAAACAAACAGAGACCAATTTGAACCCGGGATAACAAAGATATGTTGAATCAGTTGTAGAGTTGATTTGGGTCTTGGTTAACGCTGATAAATACGGTTTCTTTCCCTGTAAGTGCTGATGGACGCAGCTCATTGTTATTGAATTTTAAGCCTCGAATGTTACAAAATTCCGTTGTGAGCGCGGTATTATTTATGTCCATCTAAGTCTGCGTGTTTGATATAGATCAGGTATTGCGCGTTGCACCCGCTGAGCTCCGAATGGGAGACGTGTTTACCTCCGGTATATTTTTTCCCAGGAAGTGGCTTCATGACTTTTGTGTCCTACCTTGGATGCAGCGGTCCATCTGCCAAGCTCCGAAATGTAGTCACTACTACTCCACAATTCGGGAAGAAATTTGATTTATCGGTTAACTCTATTTTCTCGAAACGGCTATATCAATTTCGCATTTACTTATTCACTAGTATGCAACGATATGACATACTAGCTTTGGAAAATGTCTAAAGATTTCTAAAATTTCAATGGTTTCGTTCGGGGCTCTGTCGTCCATCCATTTGTCTGTCATTTGTCTGCATTCCTTTAGCACAGGATATGTAGAATATCAGCCTCTAGACATAGCTCGTCGATATACGAGTATGTCTGTGATATATCGTTGAAAATACGTTTTTCAGTGAAGTCCAAACATCTGCTTCGAATTTATGGTTTAAAATAAACGCTCAGAGTAAGGGAATGTCTGGGAAAAATATGTGTGTGTCCGCCAATTTTTGCTCCTGATTGTGTTTATCCTGTCGGTATGGATTATAATAAAGAAGGTATCAGACGATTCGTTTGTGTCTGGTGAATTGCACTAGGTATGTAATCATGGGGCCGAATGGATGCCTGATGCAAATTACTAAAATTGTTTCAAGTGCATCTTTTAGGGCAGAACAATTTCAGTAACTGGTTCACTTTTGTACCACGTCATGGCCTAGATATGGGACCAACTTTTTAATTATTTTTCCCTTTCTTGCTAATAATAGCTTTAAACAGTTTTCAGAAGTCTCTTTATGTATGCCGTATGCGAGACGTTAAGTTATTGGCACGATACATTTTTCGGTTCCATGGAATCTTTACAGAAGCCTTCAGGAATTCCCATCATACATTCTTAATGCTGAGTATTCTTTCTTTAAAATCATATCAGGAATCTTAGGAAGAAAGATAAAAGGATAGAAGAAGGAGAAGGAATCTTAGGAAGGAGAGTAAAATTTGAACACGACCTTTGCATTCCAATTAATATTCCCCATTTTTATGTCTTAATTCATCTTAATTCAAATAAACCTGAACCTGACAATACCTGGAAGAAAAGATATTGACTACATTAACTTCCACTGTTAGCCATATTATTACCCTGTGTATGGGGGTGTATTGGATTTGCAAAGATCGCCAATTGCTGGCACAAAAAAAGATTTAAGTTTCAGCGACGAGAATTTAATAAAATGCCAAATTTTAACGACATCATTAAAAAGCCGAACTCTCAAGACATCTCGATCATTGAACTTGCTGCAACAATCGACGACGTCGAGAGACTACAAAGACTCACGTCCTACTGCCCAGTAATAATTGCGTGTCAAGTTTTTTTTTGGGGTGAACACTGAATGCTGATTAAGAATCCATTATTTCGCATTAATTTCAATTCGAATTGAGATATACCAGCAGCCAACATATATTATGTTCTTCGTCATGTTAAAATACTATCTCGTAACTCACTTTATATTTTATTTTATTTTTCAGGGTAAATTCATTCGCATTAACTTTGATGCGTCTGGCTACATTTCTGGAGCTAACATCGAAACATATCTATTGGAGAAATCCCGTGCCATTCGTCAAGCTAAGGACGAAAGAACATTCCATATTTTCTATCAGCTATTAGCCGGTGCATCGCCCGAGCAACGAGAAAAATTCATTCTAGATGATATCAAGACTTATCCATTCCTATCGAATGGCACGCTACCGGTACCCGGTGTGGATGATTATGCTGAATTCCAAGCGACTGTCAAGAGTATGAACATCATGGGCATGACCAATGATGACTTCAATTCGATATTCCGTATTGTTAGTGCTGTACTGCTGTTTGGTTGCATGAAATTCCGTCAGGAACGTAACAATGATCAGGCTACGTTGCCTGACAATACGGTGGCGCAGAAAATTGCCCATTTATTGGGTCTGAATGTGACCGATATGACGCGGGCGTTCTTGACACCGCGCATCAAGGTCGGTCGTGATTTCGTGACCAAAGCTCAGACCAAGGAGCAGGTGGAGTTCGCAGTAGAGGCGATTGCAAAAGCGTGCTACGAGCGTATGTTCAAGTGGTTGGTGAATCGCATCAATCGTTCACTGGACAGGACTAAGCGTCAGGGTGCTTCCTTCATTGGTATTCTCGATATGGCAGGTTTCGAAATCTTCGAACTGAACTCCTTCGAGCAGTTGTGTATCAATTACACAAATGAGAAACTGCAGCAGTTGTTCAACCATACTATGTTCATCTTGGAGCAGGAGGAGTACCAGCGGGAGGGTATTGAGTGGAAATTTATTGACTTTGGCCTGGATTTGCAGCCTACTATTGATTTGATTGACAAGCCAGGTGGTATTATGGCTCTGCTTGACGAGGAGTGTTGGTTCCCCAAGGCCACCGACAAGACGTTCGTTGAGAAACTGGTATCGGCACACTCGATGCATCCGAAGTTCATGAAGACCGACTTCCGTGGAGTCGCTGACTTTGCTATTGTGCACTACGCCGGCAAGGTTGACTATTCAGCAGCCAAGTGGTTGATGAAGAACATGGATCCGCTGAACGAGAATATCGTGTCGCTGTTGCAGAACTCACAGGATCCATTTGTTGTGCAGATCTGGAAGGATGCTGAAATCGTTGGCATGGCCCAGCAGGCACTGACCGACACTCAATTCGGTGCAAGAACTCGCAAGGGTATGTTCCGTACCGTTTCGCATTTGTACAAGGAACAGCTGGCCAAGCTGATGGATACGCTGCGCAATACCAATCCCAACTTTGTTCGGTGCATAATCCCCAATCATGAAAAGCGTGCTGGAAAAATTGATGCTCCACTTGTATTAGACCAATTGCGTTGCAATGGTGTGCTCGAGGGTATTCGTATCTGTCGCCAGGGCTTCCCCAATCGTATTCCCTTCCAGGAGTTCCGTCAGCGTTACGAGTTGCTGACACCAAATGTGATTCCCAAGGGATTCATGGATGGCAAGAAGGCCTGTGAGAAGATGATTCAGGCGTTGGAACTCGATTCAAATTTATTCCGCGTGGGACAATCGAAAATATTCTTCCGAGCAGGTGTGCTAGCGCACTTGGAAGAGGAACGTGATTACAAGATCACCGATTTGATTGTGAACTTCCAGGCGTTCTGTAGAGGGTTCCTCGCCCGCAGGAACTATCAGAAGCGCCTTCAGCAATTGAATGCAATTCGTATTATTCAACGGAACTGTGCGGCTTACCTGAAGTTGCGCAACTGGCAGTGGTGGCGTTTGTACACGAAAGTGAAACCATTACTGGAGGTCACTAAGCAGGAGGAGAAGCTCGTCCAAAAGGAAGATGAGCTGAAGCAGGTTCGTGAGAAACTCGAGAGTCTCAACAAGAGCACTCAAGAGTACGAGAAGAAGTATCAGGTAGCGATGGAAGAGAAAACTACTCTAGCCGAACAATTGCAAGCAGAGATCGAACTGTGTGCTGAGGCCGAGGAAGGTCGTTCGCGATTGATGGCCAGGAAGCAGGAATTGGAAGACATGATGCAAGAGCTAGAAACACGAATTGAAGAGGAGGAGGAACGTTCACTCGCCCTAGGAAATGAGAAGAAAAAATTAGAACTGAACATTCAAGACTTGGAAGAGCAACTGGAAGAGGAAGAAGCTGCTCGTCAAAAACTTCAACTCGAGAAGGTTCAACTGGATGGTAAGATCAAGAAATACGAAGAGGATCTTGCGCTGACAGATGATCAGAATCAAAAGTTGCTCAAAGAGAAGAAATTGTTGGAGGAACGTGCCAATGATTTATCTCAGACTCTAGCCGAGGAAGAAGAGAAAGCCAAGCATTTGGCTAAGCTGAAAGCAAAGCATGAGGCAACAATTGTTGAGCTGGAAGAACGTTTGCTCAAGGATCAACAGCAACGTCAGGAATCGGATCGTTCGAAACGAAAGATCGAAACCGAGGTGGCTGACTTGAGAGAACAACTGAACGAGCGTCGCATTCAAATTGAAGAATTCCAAACGCAATTAAGCAAGCGCGAGGAGGAACTCACCCAGACTCTAATGCGTATTGACGAGGAATCGGCTAGCAAAGCTACCGCACAAAAGGCTCAACGTGAGCTCGAGTCTCAATTGGCTGAAATCCAAGAAGATCTTGAAGCTGAAAAGGCAGCCCGAGCGAAAGCAGAGAAAATCCGCCGTGACCTCAGCGAGGAACTGGAAGCACTCAAGAATGAACTGTTGGATTCTTTGGATACAACTGCTGGTAAGTTTTGGAAATAATATTTGTGTCGCTTGGTGGAGTATAAAATTTCTATTTTTCATTTTCAGCTCAACAAGAACTGCGTTCTAAACGTGAGCAGGAGCTTGCTACCCTTAAGAAAAGTCTTGAGGACGAGACAGTCAATCATGAATCGTTACTCGCTGAGATGCGTCACAAGCAATCGCAAGAGTTGAATGTAATGAACGATCAGTTGGAGAATCTGCGTAAAGCGAAAATGGTGCTGGAGAAGACCAAGGGTAGTTTGGAAGCAGAAAACGCCGATTTGGCCACCGAACTACGAAGCGTAAACAGTTCGCGACAGGAAAATGATCGTCGCCGCAAGCAGGCTGAGTCACAGATTGCTGAATTGCAGGTAAGTCGGTGTTGTAATTTTACATACAGTGAACCAAAGCGAGCGTAAAATTTACATTGTTGCTAGAAAACTGATCGGTATTCTACAGTGGGGAATGAAAATGAAGTACTGTTAATTACTTCTATGGCAACTCTTTGAAGCAAACAATTCATCATTGAAGACGATAAATCAGTGCCTCCTACTAGTGGGTTATCAATTCCCTTTCCTTGGTTAGTGCCATGAGTTTATCAATGTCGTCTATGCCTACAGCAACAAATGTGTGCTCTGCTCTTCTGTAGATTAATCACTATTGGTGATCTCACACTCTACTTGGCTCATACATCTTAAGTTTTCGATAGCTTTGCGGTTCGAGCCGTCACATAAGGAATCTCTACGTGCGATCTCTGTCTCAAACAACATATAGTCAATACGTGAAAGTTAAACAAATATTTGCGCGTATTACAGGGAAAACGTAAAGCCGTTCGTACTATCATTAGTATAACTAACAATCTTCTTCATCTACCCCTATAGTGATACGTTAAATCGTGTTGTTTAAGTTACACCATAGGTCAACAATCCTCTAGTATTTTTTTTTTATTCAATGATAATGATGACTCTTTTCTAGTTAATAGCTCTTATCTGTGTTTTCAATTTTTTCTGCCACCGAGAATCCAGAACAGATTAGATGATTTCTCAAGGTTTTGACAGCAATTCAGGACTTGACCTTCTTTTGAATCGATGCATCACAGGCCCTATTGGCTTCCGTCGTGAGATGTCTTATTTTATTGTTTACAGACCTATAAGCATCTACATATGCACATTAAAGTTATATTAGAGGAGACTATGCCTGTGCTTTTCTTTATGAGGCGCAACAACTATAGGTAAGAATTCTGTTAGGTTCAAAAGCACAATCACACGTGAGTTCGCGTTTCCTTACCATGTCAAAAGAGACTGACTTCTGGTTCCCCAAATCGCAATTCTACCAGTGGCGTAAGCTCCCCACGTATTTTCATCCACGTTGCGGCATTTCTTACATAATAAAGCCACATTAGCCCCAATCTCATAAATGGATTTCGAAAGGAGGAAGATCTTGTTCTGCAAAATGACATGATATCTCCATTTCTGCTGAGCGTAAGCTAGTTTTTCGCGTCGACTGAAAGTACTGTCCTAACTTAAAGACAGTTGTAGCAAATCTCACAGACCACCACCTACAGAATGCTTGCATTTGGTTTGCGATTTGGATTGAGAAACTTAATCCTTTTTAATCTTTAATCTTTTTTTATTTTCATTTGAACCGTAACAGGTTAAACTAGCAGAAATCGAACGTGCACGATCTGAGCTACAAGAGAAGTGTACCAAACTTCAGCAAGAATCCGAAAATATTACCAGCCAACTTGAGGAAGCTGAATTGAAAGCATCTGCCGCTGTAAAATCCGCCAGCAATATGGAGAGTCAATTAACCGAAGCTCAGCAGTTGCTTGAAGAAGAAACCCGCCAGAAACTTTCGTTGAGTTCGAAATTGCGTCAAATCGAATCCGAAAAGGAAGCCCTACAAGAGCAATTAGAGGAAGACGAAGAAGCCAAGAAGAACTATGAACGTAAATTGTCCGAGTTGACCGTGCAAATGCAAGAAATCAAAAAGAAGGCCGAAGAAGACTCTGATATTGTGAAAGAACTGGAGGAGAATAGGAAACGTTTAAATAAGGAATTGGAAGCTCTTGAGAGGCAGGTGAAGGAACTGCAAGCTCAGAACGATCGCCTGGATAAGAGCAAAAAGAAAATCCAATCTGAATTGGAAGATACCACTATTGAGTTGGAAGCACAACGTACTAAAGTTCTCGATCTGGAGAAGAAACAGAAGAACTTTGATAAAATCCTCGCCGAAGAGAAGGCAATCAGTGACCAAACTGCCCAGGAACGTGACACCGCTGAACGGGAGGCACGTGAGAAGGAAACTAAAGTATTATCACTCACCCGTGAGTTGGATGAGGCATACGATAAGATCGATGACCTGGAAAGCAAGCGAAAGGTCCTGCAAAATGAGCTAGACGATCTGGCTAATAGCCAAGGCACAGCCGACAAGAACGTTCACGAGCTGGAGAAAGCCAAACGGGCGCTTGAAAGTCAGTTAGCCGAATTGAAAGCACAAAACGAAGAGCTCGAGGATGACCTACAGTTGACGGAGGACGCCAAGTTGCGTTTAGAAGTGAACATGCAGGCGTTACGCTCTCAATTTGAACGTGACATTCAAGCGAAGGAAGAGCAGGCTGAGGAGAAACGTCGTGGTTTAGTAAAACAACTTCGTGATCTTGAGGCAGAGCTCGATGAGGAGCGCAAGCAACGTACCGCCGCGGTGGCTGCTAAGAAAAAGCTCGAGGGCGATCTAAAAGAAATTGAGACCACAATGGAGATGCACAACAAGGTGAAGGAAGATGCCCTCAAACACGCCAAGAAACTACAAGCGCAAGTCAAGGACGCCCTTCGTGATGCCGAGGATGCAAAGGCAGCGAAGGAAGAATTAGCTGCAGCAAGCAAAGAAGCCGAACGCAAGGTTAAAACTCTTGAGGCCGAAGTTATGCAACTAACCGAGGATCTCGCCAGTTCGGAACGTGCACGACGAGCAGCCGAAACCGAACGCGATGAGCTCGCCGAAGAGATTAACGCCAATGCCAACAAGGGCTCCCTTATGGTTGACGAGAAGAGACGTCTGGAAGCGAGAATAGCCACCCTGGAGGAGGAACTCGAAGAAGAACAATCAAATTCAGAAGTTCTTCTCGATAGGAACCGCAAGGCTCAGCTAACAATTGAACAACTTTCAACAGAGTTGGCTACTGAGAAATCAAACTCACAGAAGAACGAAAATGCCCGTGCTCTGCTCGAAAGACAAAACAAAGAATTGAAGGCCAAACTAGCTGAAATTGAAACAGCACAAAGGACCAAGGTGAAAGCCACAATTGCTGGTCTAGAAGCAAAAATCGCCAACCTCGAGGAGCAATTAGAAAACGAAGCCAAGGAACGATTGCTGCAGCAAAAATCGAATCGCAAACTGGACAAGAAGATCAAGGAGCTTACGATGAACATCGAGGATGAACGAAGACATGCGGATCAGTACAAAGAGCAAATCGATAAAGTAAGGATTAAGTGGTCATTCTCCTTAAGAATCTTGTAATAATTCTTCGTCTCTTTACAGCTCAATAGCCGCATGAAGATGCTGAAGCGAAACCTAGACGAAACCGAAGAGGAACTGCAAAAGGAGAAAACACAAAAACGAAAGGCACAACGAGAATGCGAAGATATGCTTGAGAGCCACGAAGCAATGACACGCGAAGTCAATTCGCTTAAGACAAAGCTAAGGTAAGTCATTTGTTGTTGTTGTTTTAGACAAGCGATGGTGTTAGGGCTTTAGATCATCATCACAGCATTAAATGTTTTCCGTTTCATTATAAAGAAATATTCAACTTACTCAAACTGAGCAAGCTAAGGCGTATTCGCCGAAAAAGGATGCCACCTTGATTATGAATTGTGAGGGTCTACAATGAGTAAGTTTGTGGGCGTTTGCCCTGTCGGCGCCTTTCCAATGAATATTGGTTGCCTTTAAGTGTTTTCTTTCAACCCCAACCTTCACATACAAGCAGTTATCCCAAAACACTGTTAAGACATGGTTAGAAAAAAAATTACACACCGCATGCAATGTTTTAAATAACAGATTTGGGTTTTTGTTTACACACAAATTAATCAAAGAAATTTTACAACCAACCCTATTCACTTTTACCCTTATATGTACATATAACGTTTACACATGTCCTAAGTTGTGTCCCAATTTTTAACTATAACTTACACTTAGTCTGAAAGTTTTCAGTCCATTCCTGGAAGAGGACTATCGATCTTTAAACGTGTGGATAGTCTCTTTCATAAGCCCCTATATATAGGGTTACACTACTACATATACATAGTTATAGATTGTACGTTATGGATAGGATAGCACAGAAAGTCCCGAAAATATTAACCCTGATTTTGACCGTCATTCAGTACGCATTTTTCGACGTATGTCACATTATTCGTCAAGGGATTACTGAATCGAATTCCATTACTTTTTCAACAAAATTGTTCTCTAGACGATGAGAGAATTCTATAATCACTTCTGAAGGTTGTCTGCACGATAAACAAAAACGACAGTAGTAGGTACTCCGATTATGCAATTCGCTTTAAGTGATTATGAAAAGTGAACGGGGTAAAAATTGTTTTCCATTAATTTCAGTGAAATGCAGCCAAAAATAGGAAGATTTCGAATTTAACCGAAAGACGACTAGAAATAGAATTGTGTATTAAGTTATTAATTGAAGTGAATAAACAAGGAACCTTACTGAAATCGCTTGTTCATTCGTTGCCCCATTTGAAATCGGTTTTAAATAGTAGTGTTATGTGGGCGCCGTGGCGTAAGTGGTTAGTGTGTCGGATCACTGCGCCTGGGGTTCCAAGTTCGAATCCCAGAAAACACCAAAAAGTTTTTACACGGTCCCACCTCTCGCGGGCATCTGACAAACATCCGAGAGTATTGTTCACGAAAAGCTTTTCAAATCGCCGTTCGGATACGGCACTAAACTGTAGGTCTCTTCCATTCGTGTGAAAAATATAACGCACACAACATACGTGGTTGCGAGAAGCTAGGCCCCGGCACTTAAAGAGCTGTTGCGCCAAATATTTATTTATTTATTTAGTAGTGTTATGGAGGGGCGGATTCTGAGCGAAAGAAGCGAAGGTCGATAGAAGGTAGCAAGCACTAAATCCGTCATCAAATGTGATCCGCTTTGCTTATTCGCCCGATGAATCGAGTTAAGTTTCTACTTTCTGCAGAAACGGTTAAAATCTGAGTATTGCTGGTTATTAGTGTTAACTTTGTTTCTTTCAACCAGATGATAGGAAATTGTTTGTGCCTTACTATATAACGTATTTGTCTGTGAATTATTCCCCTCATTGATCAGATCATAATATGCTTTATGTGAATTGTAATTGAAAACTTATGTGCTTTCGCTTCAAGTTCAACAAAAAGTTGCAATCTATACATGTGAAACAAAAAAAATCCGAATACAAACATAATTTTAAACATTTTCCCAAAACTAGTCACGAACAGATGCATTGACGCTGCTGAAGAAAATTTGCCCACAATATACCCATTACAACTACTAAGAACAGGTTGGTTAGTGTTATCTTTATTCTTAAAAACAGTAAGTTTCAGTTATGAAAATCTTGAAATAAAATAACTTTTCTTACAAATATTGATAATAATCTAAACCATTAATTTCCTCTCAAAAAAGTAAGCTTTCGATATCAGACGTAATTAAACGGATTTAGAATCGCAACTGACTTTTTAGTATTTAAAGCTATAACTTCAAAAAATTCAGCTAAATCTTAGATTTACCGATGTAATAGTATTAACTCCTGATTAATTCTGGAATACATTCCTTACCTCTAGTCTCCACTGGCAATAATTCATTGAAAGAAATATGTCAAGCAATTGCAATTTCCAATGGAGATCGCAAATTTCTTGAAATAATTCATTTCATTTGCGGTCTTCATTGGAAATTTCAATTGCTTGACATATTTCTTGCAATGAATTATTGGCAGTGGAGACTAGGGGTTAAGTCATACAAAATGAAGTTATGTATTGGTTTCAAATCAAAAACTCAATTGATATTATCAGTCGTATATGAAATATTTACGTTCAGACTCAAATCGGGATAGTATGTAAAAATACAGCGAAAGTTGCACAAAACTCAATACAGTACTACTACGTGAGTTAGTACTGTACTACACGATAATGTGAATTTCCCGATAATGTGAACCTTGAAATTTTCCCACCTCCATAATGTGAACTTTTCCTCAATATTTCGCATTCTTTTCTTGTTATTCTTTTGATATTTACAGTTATTTGTCTAGTCATGTTTTTCCATTTTGTACCACCTGTTGTTTATTGGGGGAAGAACTTTTTTCATCTTATATGAGCATTCGTTATTCGAAAATTCAATTATTTTTAGTTTAAAAAAATGTTCCAATAATGTGAACCCCTCCAAAATGTGAACAGGCCGTTGTTTAGTTAGTTCACATTATCGAGGTAGTACTGTATTGAGCTTTCACTCTAGATTTGATTAGCTTTAATGCAATAATACAGCAAAAGTTGCATACAAACCCAAGCTTAAGGTAATCAATTTAACTCTAAATTAATGCAAAATATATTCGGAATATTTTCGCTCACACTCGTAATTTTCAAGGAACTTTGAGTTAAGTTACTATAACCTAAAAGTGTGTAAAATTTCAAAATGATTGCTCAAATAGTTTTTGAGTTTTCTTGTAGTTGCAACGTCGCAACTGAGAACGAAACTCTTATCCACTTTTTATGCGACTGGCCGGCACTAGCTAGGACCAGACAACGAGCTTTAGGAAAACCATTATTTTCTAAGAAAAACCCCCACACCTGCATACCTATCTATCTTGTACGAGGTTAGCGAAAAAGTGGTTTTAAGAAAAACGCGTTTAAAGGTTAAAAAAGTCTCTAACTAAATGCGCGGAGATCAGAAGCGTTCACAGGCTATAACATCGGAAGGACTACGAACTTCGCTCTGAAATTCTACACATATTTGACTAAAATTGTATGCAAAAAAAAATATATTTTTGAAAGTTGTAAGGGGATCTTCCCCCTTAATTCTCTCGCTGTTTTATCCTCAATTTATTCAAACCACTGCCTTTATACTACTCGTTCAATCTCGTCAAACAAAAACATTCCAAATTTGCCCCTCTATTAACATTTTTTTCAAGTTTGCATTTCACATTTCGACCTGTTTGCATGTTTTTACCCATTTCATTTCACTTACAGTTTAAAGTATAACATTACCATTATTTTTTCTTTACAGGCGCACCGGCATCGGTTTGAGTTCATCCCGACTCACAGGCACCACATCATCAAAACGAGCGGACGATAGTTCTTCTGTTCAAGATGAGTCAATAGATGGCGAGGATTCAGGCAATTGACAAAATAAATATTCAAAACGGGATCTTTATTAATATATAAATATATACATAAAAAATTAAAAAAAAAAATTAAGGGAAAGAGAAACAGTGTAATTCCTAAGCAGAAAAAAGAAAAACAATTAATAATAATCTTAAAAAGTTAGAAATCTTAAGATAAATCTTAAAAAAAAAAAACGATAAAGAAGAGTTTAAAATAATTGAGAAAAGAAAAAAAAACTTTTTTGATAAAGCATGAAAAAATATATATATCGTTTTATAAATATTATATACAGAATAAAACAAGAGGGAAAAACACACACACTAACTCTAAATCGTATGCATTTATACAAAAAAGAAAGGAATTTAGTATTACACAAGAAAATAACAAAAAAAAAAAATATCGAATAATTTCTTGCTCCCTTTCAACACACAAACTCACACATACATGGCTTTTTTATGTTTTAATTTTTATTTCGCGATGAAAATTTCACTCAGAACTTAGCGCCTAGACACTCGCATGCAAGCAATTCTGGCTTCAACTTCCAAAAACTATAAAAATCACGTAGAGTCCTACGTGTCTCTAAACAAAAAACAAAAAAAAAACTAATGGTGTTTGTGGGATAATTTTTTTTTAAACTTCTCTTTTTTTTTTGTTTTTCTTCAAATTTAATTAACAAGAAGAAAGTATATATAAAGCCCTATGTATACATTATTTTTAAGTATTATCTAATAATAATTTTTTTTATGTAAATTAGAAATAAAATAATTCAAAATTATATTCTTCCTCTTTTCTCTCTATCTGTTATGCTCTCATTCCCTTAGCCTTGAAAATAATGGAATTCAATTAGTTTTTCTTTTTCTATTCAATAAAACAAAAAACAAAAAAACATATTCTCTGTATAAGTGCCATTTTTCCCCGCCAAACCCTCAGAAAGCTTCTGCTTCTTAAATTTAACAACAGGTTATATGAAACTAATAGAACAGACAATTTAGAATCACCACTACCCAGGTTTAACAAACTGTTGCACTCTTAGTTGTCCTTTTTGTACTTTTTTTTTTTTGTTTAATCCTTTTTTTTTACAAAGTAATGTAGATAGCTTAACAATGATGAAGAATGAATTTTTGCTGACAATCGTTTTTTTTTAGAACACCTCCACATCTATTATTGAAAGAAAAACAAAAAATACGTAGCAAACTCGCACGATTGTGTTAGCTATAAATTTTAAGAACTACATAAATAAGAATAAAACCTATTACTAATTGACGGATTAATAATAGTTTTGTTTTGTTTGTTAAAGAAATGCAAGTTTTTTTATGCGACCTTCCATCCTAATGTGTAATGTTAATTTTTATATTCTATTTTTTATAAATTATATAAATATGAGAATTCAATTATTATTATTTTTATTATTTTATATTGTGTCGTTGTCATCTCCCAATAAAAAAAAACTAAATTGTTCACTTATTCTACCTTTTGCCTTATTGTAATATATTATATTAATGAATACGATTAATTTCTATAAAACAACTTTTTTTATGTTAATTTCAAATCAAAAACACTGTTTAAGTACGAAGGAAATAAAAACATAGAGCACCATCATTTGAAAGCCATCGTCTAGTTATACTTCATTCGGAAAAAAAAGAAAAGTAAAAATATTTATACATACATGTTTAATATTTAACGAATGATGATAAAAAAAAGATAATCAGAAAACAAATTGAATGCTTCAATCGCATGAGTACTTACGTTTCTTTTTTTTTATAATTATATTTTTATTTTCATTTGTTTTAACTTCTATTATTATTACTATTATATATAAAATAATTATTATTCTTTATTATTTTAATAAACATAAAATTTTTTGATACAAATCTATGTTCTGTTTAATTTAATTTTCTTTTGATATATTCGTCTAAGAAATGACTACTTACCAAGTTGTCTCCTTATGTTATATTCTTCATAGATCCTGTTTTAGGAAAACTGGTAGCTAAATAGAAGCTTCTAGCTTGAGTAATCGCAATGTCAATCTTTTTTTCTATAGTGGTAAATGAACAACACATATGTGGAAGTAGTGTGCAAGCATCTACTTCTTCCTATTTCGGCGAGGTTATGGATCCGTAAACAAGGGATCATAACCCTCCCACTTCACCGCATTTCTACTGATCGGCCTGTGGGGTTCGCCTATTTGAACTCAGAAAATATCGACGGCCCTCCCGATTTTGGATCACCTGGTTACCGAGGCCAATCTGAGGCAATGGCTGGTCTCGTTGCATGTGTGTGATCCAGGCGTTTACAGGTCTGCCTCCTCTGCCTCGCGATGTCTTTTGAACGTTCATTGATATTCACCCTGATTGTCGTTGGCGTTTGTCGTTTTTCGACGATTGTCGTTTTATTCTTCAGATGTAGCACAAATGCATTTTCATAACGTTTTCACTGTGAAAGAGTTGTAATAGTATTCTACACGATGTAGAATGATGTACCCCACTCATGGAGACGGGTGAGAGTGGTTTTCATTCCGAAGGTGGGGAGGCGCGGACATGAGAACGCGAAAGATTTCAGACCAATCAGTCTGACCTCCTTCGTTTTGAAGACCCTCGAACGCCTTCTAGACAACCATCTGCGACATACAATCGAGTCATCTCTTTCCAAATCCCAACACGCATACCTCAAAGGAAGATCTACAGAAACAGCTCTTCATGAAGTAGTGCGAACAATAGAAAAATCCCTACAGTATAAGGAATACACTTTAGCTACCTTTCTAGACATAGAAGGAGCTTTTAACAATGTACACACTGAAGTAATTCTAGAGTCCCTCACGGAGCTGGGCATAGAAACCTACCTAAGTCAATGGATAGTCTCTATGCTCAGCACTAGAACTATTCAGGCATCTCTAGGAAACAGCACCATAACCAAATTTGCCAGTAGAGGAACGCCCCAAGGTGGAGTCATCTCACCTCTACTATGGCTAATAGTCATGAATAAAATCCTTTTATGCTTAGACAGAGAAAGAATTAAAGTAGTTGGGTATGCGGACGACATGGTGATTTTAGTGTCGGGACTTTTCCCTCCCGTGATAAGTGAGATCATGGAGAGTGCTCTAAGTAAAGTTACCGCATGGGCCAGAAAGTGCGGACTTGGAGTCAACCCAAATAAAACTGAACTGATGCTTTTCACCACAAAAACCAAAATACCCGACTTCAATCTTCCTCGATTAAACGGTCAGATACTCTCCTTATCTTCCAGCGCTAAGTACTTAGGAGTTATTCTAGACCCTAAACTTAACTGGAAACCAAACATAGACGAACGAGTAAAGAAAGCATGTATAGCCTTCTATGCTTGCAACAGAACCTTCGGCAAAAGATGGGGCCTGCAACCAAAATTGACCCTGTGGATGTACACAGCCGTAGTACGCCCAATCCTTACCTACGAGTCGATAGTATGGTGGCCGGCCCTTAAAAAAGCCTATAACATAACCAAACTAAATAAGGTGCAAAGAGCAGCATGCATAGGCACCACAGGCGCCGTACGGTCAACTCCGTCAGACGCTCTAACAGTCCTGCTACACCTTTTACCCCTAGATCTACATATCACAAACATCTCAGCGCACAGCGCAATCAGACTCAGAGAGTCCAAGTGTTGGACTGCGAAACCCTATGGACACAGCAATATCCTAGATTCTCTGCCAGGAGAACTCATATCGACTCCAACAGACTACATTATCCCCACATTGAACGTCACAAAGCGTTTCGATGTACAATTCGCTACAAGAAAAGATTGGCAAGATGGCCAGGCGACCAGTGGCTTCGATCTAACAGTCTACACCGACGGGTCAAAAATGGACTGTGGGGTTGGTGCGGGTGTTTTCTCGGAGTCCCTGAACATCGCAAGGTCGTACCGACTCCCGGACGCTGCCAGCGTCTTTCAAGCGGAAGTACTCGCCATTCGCGAAGCCTGTCGCCAAATCAAGTCACACACAAATACACTACCAAGGCAAAGAATCGCTATTTTAATCGATAGCCAAGCTGCTATCAAAGCCATTGCCTCGGAAACTATTTCCTCAAAACTAGTACTAGAATGCCGACAGGAGCTGGCCTCGCAAGACGGCCAATGCATGGTGACCCTAGTCTGGGTTCCAGGCCACAGCAACGTTGATGGCAACGAACATGCTGACGAACTGGCCAGGCGAGGCTCAGCCCTTCAATGCTCACTTGCTGAACTTGTTCACACCCCGCTCGGAGCAATTAAGGCAAACATCTCCTCAATCTTTCTTAGAAAAGCTAACCTTAAATGGTCCAGGTTAACGAACTGCGTCATATCCAGAAAGATGTGGCTTAACTACAACAAGACCAAAACAACCGCCGTTTTGAACAGAATGCGCAAAGACATTGCCCGTACAATCGCGATAATCACGGGACACTGGCCGGTAGGAGAGCATGCAGCCAAACTAGGTATCCCATATAATACACACTGCCACCGAAAAAGAAACAATTATCCACTACATGTGCAATTGTCCAGCACTAGCTAGGGCTAGACATCAAGCATTAGGCAAACCCTTCTACAATTCACTTGAGGAAATCTCGGGTAAGAACATAAATGAGCTTATATCCTTCTTAAACTCCACAGGCTGGCTCTAGATTTTCCTCACCAACACACATCAATATCCAAGGTCGCTTGAGTCGTGGTATCAAAACGGCACAACTGTGCTAATTGGGTCTCTGTTTTTACTTATTCTACACGATAAACAAATTGCTTAGTAATGTTTAACGGTCAGCTGGTAGTCGCTATGAATAAAACGACAATCGTCGAAAAGCGACAAACGCCAACGACAATCAGGGTGATTGCCTTTTTAACAGGGTTCGAATGATATCTTCTCGCGCTCTATTTTTCGTAAGATGGTTTCCTTGACGTGAAGGCTTGCACGGATCTTCGGACTTCTTATTCGATTAAGCTCTGTCACTCCTGCTGTCATGCGAAGCATCTTCATCTCAGTTGCCGTTAATTTACTTTCATACTTTTTATACATTGTCCAACATTGTGAACCGTATGTGAGCGCTGGATGCACAACTGCGGTGTAGGGCCTCCCTTTCAACTTAGGTGGCATTTTCGGTCACAGAAGATAGTGTAGTTTTCTCGCCACTTCATCCAACCTACGCTTACGCGATGATTGATGTCATCATAGGTTGCTTTGCTATTGACCATAGATCCCAGATATTTGAAATTTTCGCACTTGGGAAGCACTGTTCCATTCAAATAAATGTCTGGAATAGGCCTAAGTGGATCAGAGAATGGGCAGCGCAAGTATTCTGTCTATTTCCCTCCAAAACGTCCTCCCACACATCAAGTCCTCGTTGCAGGGATGTAGGATCCTCACTTATGATGACTCCATCGTCAACAAAGAATGTGCAATCTTTGGTTGATTTACCAGCGACAAACTCGCACTGATCATCAGATAGCCGTATTATTTTCCGCAGTCGGCCACCTAATACCTGATCAACGATCTTCATGGTGTGTGACATCAGCTTGATCGAACGGTAGTTATCACAGTTTTGCGTATCACCCTTCGCTTTGTATACAGGGAGAAGGTGGAAAGCCACCTTTATTGATTTGGCATTGGATCACCTCTCATAAATTTGCAGATGAGAAATCTGAACCCGATGTCTCCCATCTTTTTCCAGAACTCAGTGAGCATCTCGTTTGGCCCAACCGCTTTTCGTTTTTTGGAGTATTTGACCACCCCACTAACTTCTTCGACTGTAATGTCGGGTATTTCTTCAGAGTTAGGTGTGGTTCTTGGAAAGTATAGCCGGGGATCTGAGATCTGATAACTCAAAAATACAATAGAGGACTTAAATTTTAGCCAATTTCATGGAAATTAAATGAGAGATCCGCCTTAGTCGCAAACCAAAAATGTGTTTTAGGGCTGTACCCTGGACTAAATCGTCTCTACCGTGAATGTGCAACTGATAACGTAATTTGTATGTATTTTCTTGCTCGATTCACCAACAACAACAACAACAACAAAATACAAATTACGTTACAAGTTGTACGCTCACGGGAGAGACGATTTGGCCCTAGGCTTGTCTCACTTTCGCTTCTTTGAATTTTCAATGGTTTTTGAATATCCTTATTAATTTCCGCGGATATCCTGAGTTATAACATCCATGTTATTATATATATAATTATATATAATTAATAACATGGATGTAATGTAGATTAGATTTGATTTTATTAAGTAATTCATTTGTTTTAGTTACATAAGTATTAGAAAAAAATCTTGAAAGCATGGCTATGCCATCTGCCCGGTTGACAAAATAACAATGGAATATTCTGTAGCTACCAAAATTATTTTGGCAATTCAAAAAAAAATAAAAAATAAATAAATAAAAATATTATTCTTAAAAGTTTCCACTTATAATTCTTTCGCTGTAGGCTAGAGAGATTTTGCTGTATAGTTTATTAACATTTAACTCATTGAGGAGATCTATAGTGTTCTTTTCCGATAAGAAACCGCTGCCAAAGATGTGTCTTCTTGTTTCGCGGAGTCGGGCAACACCCAATGAAATGTAAAATTTTCTCCCGCGCTCGCATGTTGCACAAGGTACACCTCAGGGGTAGATCCTCCATGTGTAGTATGTAATTTTGTCTTAACAGTTCGTCTCTTAACTTCATCATCATTGAAATTTCCTCCACAGTGTTGTCGTCTCGAAAATAATGTTTATACTGGAGATTGTGATTGAACCAACTGTTAATGGTTCTATGCAGATATTCCGAGGCCTCTCCGAATCTGGCCTTGTATTGCTCATTTAGGCATACTCGATGTTCCAATTAAAACTACTACTACGACTTCGTTCAACCACTCGCCATATCTAACCACTCTCGGAACCACCTAGTTCTGTTACCAATTATTTTAATAGCAGCTTTTTTAAGCAATCTTTCGTTTGGTATGTTCAGCACTTTCAACACATAGTCGATTTGCAACTTCAAAGTTTTAATTAAGGGAGATAAACCAGTTTCATAATGATGTAATTTAGCGTACTATTATAATTGGTAGACGGAATATCGCAAGAGCTTTTCTACCGTCTCGTACTTTTTTAACCCCACACTTGTGCTGCGTAAAATAAAAAAACCTTAAATTTGCTGTTGTTGTCGAACCAACCCTTCCAGCTGCTATTTACTGCTGCTTTAGCCCTATTCAGTTTTTGTTTTAAGTGTTTTCCAAACTCGAATTTTTTGTAATAAATCCAATTTCCTTTGCACAGTTTCTGTCGGCTCGAGTATCAAACATAGCCTTTCAAGGATTCTAGTAACAATAAACTAAAATTATGCGGTCATTCACATGCAAAAAACAGCAAATTCTCATCGCCTAATTTGGACATTCAGTTCATACTAAAAACCTCATATCTACTGAGCTTCAAATCAATATAACAAAAAGAATCTTTCCTATCGCTTTCCTTAATTTTCAACTTATGTCTTGCAGTTACCTTCATTAAAAAAGTAAAAAAAAAAAGAAAAAATAGATTGTCAATCACATATTTAGAATTGTCTTGAGTTGAGATTTTATAGCCAACAGGTTGGTTTAAGTTGACGCAGGTAAACTAGTTTCTTTTATTTAGAAAAAATCTTCAACCGATGTTGTCTTCTGCAATAGGGTCCTCAATTACAAAGAAATTGAGTATGCACTTGCTATTATGTTTTATAAGTGGAATAGCTCTTATTCTCCCAAATTAGGCAAATTTGTTCGGAGGAAAAAAAAACTATACATTGGAAAAGTTTGGGAAGCTTGCTAAAATGTTTTTGCCTACTTACATATGAGGCACACCATAATCGAGTACCATGTAAACGTAGATCGAATTTAAACTTTATATCAGAAAAATTTCTGTGATCGATTTGAGATTTTGTATGTAAACGCGGATCGAAAGATCGAGTTTCTACACGAAGAGTAGGTACAACCCCGGAAGGGATTTCCCATGCAAATTTCTTTACCATTCGCATGCATTGTTTCCTTTTTTTAGTTTATCATTTTGTCATGACTGTGATGCCATGAAAATAAAATGGCGGATAAGGATAAGGTAGAAAGGTCAATCCTCTTTCGATTCGAGTCCAACTTGATCTCTTAATTTGGTTACAGCGAAAACGCGGATCAAAACTCAATCCTGCTTCGACTCGATCTTTCAATCCGATCAAGTAAACTGGGTTCTTCTGTAGCTAAAATACATGCAAATGTATATAGGTAATAATATTGTGGACCACGCAGACAAAGTCGCGGGGATCTGCTAGTCTGTAAATATGATTGTTTTCTCTTTATTTGCTATTTGAAAGGCTTTTAGTATGGCAAGAGCCTCAGCCATCCTAGAATCTTGCATTTGTTTGCAATTACTGAAAACGCTGCTTTGAAAACTTTGTGACTGGTTGATGATTTGGGGTGCCCTGTTAGCTAAATGCACGTGGAGTTGGCAGGCAAGATCCAGGATGGTCATGATGGGTCTTTTTCATGTTTCTGGTAATGAGGATGCTAATGTATTTCGCCCATAATACTGCCTTTGATATTGTTTATCTTTCTTATTTTAAAATCTTTTTAACGTCGTCATGAATTGGAGTGGGATCAGGAGAGTTAATTTTTTTTTTTACTATGAGTAATGTAAGGTCATCAGCTCTTTTACTAAGTTTGTTTCCTTGTGAGAGTTAAAAAGTTACAATCGTAAAATAGACATGCAAACAGGTACCATGTGGAATCCGTAAGTTTTAATTTTTAATCGTTTTTATGTAACGGACACAATGAAACAACAAAAATCCTAAGAATTCTAATTTGCTTACTAGTTTGTTTTCTTTAGTTTGCTTATTATCTTCAAGCCAATTTATACCTTATAATTATTTAATTAATTTTGTCATTGTTGTCTATTCCATTCATAATTCACATACATATATACGGTAAGAACTACGCATATAATAAGAAAATCATCAATAGAAAGACTTAATTGCTAGAGCTTCAAAACAATAAGCTGACACATCCAAAATAACAATAAAGTAAGATATAAATACTATATGAATGCTAAGACTTTTTATATTTATATATACAAATAAGCTAACAATTATGTAAGGTGTTTAAAAATAAATAAAATGAAAGAAAGATAGTTAAACCTGCTAGAACTAATAATAATACAAATTTTTTTACGTGTAATTATTTTAAATTCTTTAAAATAAGAAAACTCGAAGAAAGTAAAAAAAAAGAAACCAACAAACATGTTATAAAGTAAAACAAAATAAAATTGTTTAAAAATATTTTTACGAGTTGTTTTGAATTTTTCAAGAACTTACAGACTTACAACTTACTTCAACGGTTTACATAACTGCCATAGGCCAGTCGCGAGTCGAACTATAAAAGTCCAAAAACTTCCTGCTGTAACTTACGAATCGGACAGCTAAAGTTTGCACCTTATTTAACGAACGAAAGCAACAAAAAAAATCTTCTTGTCTCAAAGCAATGCATCCTATAGAATATCCCAACATCTTCAATCCTCGACGTCTTATCGGAAAATCACGGAGATGCCATGTTACGTGATTATCTACTGATACCTGTAGACGGATCGAAGAACGAGAACAACTTAGAGTGCGCATTGCAGTCACCCTTTCAGAGGGCAGAAGCGAGCTCGAAGCCCTGTACCGCGAAGAGGAGAGAAGTCCAGCGTAGTGTGCGCCTGAACCGGTGAAGAGTTTGGACGGGTCTTTGCTGATTTCTGATCAGGATAGCTTAGAGATGGAGGGAACATTATTCTGCTGTTTTAAACAGTATAGTGGGCGAAGGTTTGCCCCACAATCTGACGCCTAGAATTCCGGAATTCGCATTACGCCGCCCAGCAAGGATAACATCATTGCCGCGATTTAAATACTCAAGTCAAACAGGGCGGCAGGATTTGAAGGTCTTCCTGCGGAGCTCTATGAGGCTTCGCCCGCTGTAATGGTAGACCTACTGCTTCCATTAGTGGTGAAGGCTTGGAACAGCGAAAACTTCTCTGAAGAATGGAGGAAAGGAATGCTTGTCAAGTCTAAAAAAAGGCAATTGATCAGAGTGTGCAAACTAGAGAGGCATTTGGGTGCTTCCTGCAATTGATAAAATAATAGCCATCATAATCCTCGAATGCATGTTTTCATTCTCGATCCTCCTGCGTTGACCACATTAATACCCTACGGAATGAGTCGAGTCCGCTGACCTGTTGTACATGAATTTCGAAAAATGACGTGCCTTACGTAGGAGAGACGTTCCGAACAACTTGATGGCTATTGGTATTATAAAAGCAAGGTATAAAAGTGCGAAATGTCATATGATGCATAGGAGTATGCTGTCAAAAGAATTTGAGATCCGAATCAGCATTTGACAAGGTTACATACCATCACCACTACTCAACAACTCATATCAGCAATGCAGGACAACAGGTCGAGATAGTAGACAACTTCCGTTACCTTGAAAGTATCGTCTCGACTGATGGCGATACCGGATTGGACGTTAGCAACCGTACATTTAAAGCTAAGGCTGCATTCAATATGTTATCTAAAATATGGAAAAGCAATGCAAACAGCCTAAACACCAAGCTACGACTGCTTCACTTTAATGTGGAATCGGATCTGTTATATGGCTGCAGTACCTGGAAAGTAACCGTCAAAGTCACAAAAAAAAACTTGAAACATTTGTTAACCGATGACTAAGAAACACGAGTATTCTGATCAAATCGCATCTCAAATGAACAGCTTTATGAAAGAACGGACCAGCACTACACAAAGGTGAAAGTGGTAGTGGACACACCTTACGTAAGGACGAAAATCGTACTGCCCCACAAACCATACAATGGAAACCGCTAACACTGTAAGGGCGAATAAAGGGAGGTCTTCGTATGACGTGACTTAGAACAGTTGAAAAGGAATCTTCACAACTGGGAAAGACCTGAATGGAGTTGAAGCACATCAACAGGAACTGAACAGGATGGGACATAGGCGTGGTTGATGCGTGAGTGAGTTTTATCTTAAACAAAATAAAAAAACGGACTTAAATTTAATTAAATATTTTACTACTTCTTAAAAAATGCTAGCTTACACAAACTACAATATAAAATATTAAAGGTAAGACCAAATTATCAACTTGATCGGTGAGTGCTTCAACGGCCGCTGTAAGTATAACAGCTGCGACGGTTGCAAATACACTATATCCACTCAATGGAGTGAGATTAAACAAGTAAAGAGGCACAATTACAACTAACTGAGACAAGACAAAGGCCACACTTCCTTCGATCGATCGTTTGGAATCTGTAAAAAAAAAGTCAAGAACGATTTCAAACTGATCGGAAATTTTGTGTACGTACCTCCCCATTTATGTTTGCCGAATTTCGAACCAATCACACTAGCGGCAGTATCACCAATACCCACTGAGAGTATTCCCGCCAGCATCGGCAGTAGATTCTCTCCAGCGGCACTATCCCCCTCCGAACAAGGGCACGCGGTTATCCAAAGCGGCAGAGAGCAACCAATTAAAAGGCAAAACGGTGTCAATGCTATATTTCCCGCATCTTTCTCATCATGCAGAGTTGCGAATGCATCTTCTAGGACTTCTGCAATCGGGGGAATTTTTAACATTCTGATCAAATCTAGAACGGAGAAAACTGCTAGAGCAACACCAGACGCTAGATATAGGAATGTGCATTGAAATAATAAGCCTGGAATGTAGACCAGCACGATGAGGAGGTGGAATATCTTTCGCACTCTTGTTGATGCTTGCTCAGAATTTCCCAACTGCCATCGAACAGCACCTGCAGTAGCAACAGCCATTACCATATAAAATATCACAATGTAAACCTGAAGACAGAAGTTTCTAAATGTTGGTGGTATAAGGAAATTCTAAAAGATGTTTACCCTTCTTCGGTCGGAGTAAATGAATTGAATGACGGTGATAATGGGCAATTCCTTTGTCACTGGAATGATGCACACAGCCACCACTAAAGCAATCATAGTGGGGTAGAACAAAAAAACATTACGTAATATTTTAATAGTCGCTAAAAGCCATGATATCACAAGTAGACATAATAGTGCACCCTGCGGAGAAAGAAAGGTAGAAGGTTTTTATAATTCGTGAACAATATATTTTTTTTTGCTGCGGAGTGATGAGATTTTGGACAGAGACACACGAGACTTGAAAAGGAATTAAAACACCGGCTAAGTTTTCAACAAGATTGGTGCCAAAAAAAAAAAAACCTTTATAAAGTCAAACAGGTAGTGACAATCATGGAAAATGCGTTCGAACATAGAGAATCAGTCGTAGGAGTCTTTTTATACATCAAAAGAGTTTTCAGTAACATTAAAAGAAGGAACATTTCTGATGTCCTTTCGTTGAACTGTAAGAATAAAATAATAAATAATTGATCAAAACATGCTACAAAAACACGTCACAGAACAGACTCACTGGGAGACGAAACAAGAAGGAGAACAGTCCGCACCGGAACACCATAAGATTAACGAATGCGTCATAAGTCCTATCATCTTTTATGGATGATTAAGTTAGGTTGAAGTGGCTGCCAGCTGAGAATCGCCAACACACTTAGACCAATAATAGGCCCATTGTGATACCACGTGAATCATGGGAGAAAGTTTCTCCTTCCTAATCGTTAAACTATTTTGAGCTTCTTACGAAGCGCAGAAGGCTCTTAATGTCGATGTTTTTCGGGTCGTCTATATCGTTGCAATAGGAGGCTCCTAGGTGAAGCTTCCTTCCACGGGAGAGAGCTGGGCAGAAACAAAGACGGTGAGGAATAGTTTCTTCCTCTTCTTCATCCATGCAGCTCCTACAAAAGTCGTTCGCAAAAAGGCCTATCCTTGTAGCATGCTTGGCTATTAGACAGTGGCCAGTGATTGTGCGTTGGTTAGTAGCACATAAAAAGTATGCGATAAATCGATTAAACGTGAAACGTATGGCCTCTGCCTGTGAGTTGCAGGGGTACAATCCTCGACACCAACCACAGCGATCGCAGCGATTGTAAACATTCCACCAGTGTACCTAGAAGCGAAGAGAATTGCCGGGATATCGGCCACAAGGCTTAGAGCTCTCGCCCACTTCGATGATAGTTCAAATACAGGACATCAAAAAATAGTCAAAATGATAAGAGATGACTTCGCTAATCGATTATACAATTGTTGACAACTTCAAAATAAGAGAGAATCTTGTACGAACGAAAGAACGACAAGCAACTTAGATGTGTCAACAATATTTACAGACAAAGCAAACATGGCAGGGGAATCAGAGGCTGATATATATTGCCCCAATCCGCTGATTGAACTTGCTATTTCCTTGGACCCATTTGTAACAGAATTTTAAGCGGATGTCTTTGCCATAATGAAGTCAGTGGAAAAATTCACAGAAGACCCCAGGGTAGGCAGGCAAATTGGGCATCTGGAAGCAACGAAAAAGCTTATGAACTAGCTAGAAAATGTACCAGAAACAGTGAACTGAATTCTGTTAAGGCAGTGGTTGTCCCACTGACAACTATAAAAACTGTAATCAACGAGAAGATACAACAGGAGTTTATCAAACACTAGACGAATCTAGACACATGTAAAGTGGTCAGATCTATAATTAAGGAGGGACATATTAACCTTGTCAAACACTCTTTTAGACTAGGACTAGGAGGATGACGTATTAGATTAAGACTCAAAGTACGGGTGTCTTTAACGATACCTGATCTAACATACATCAGTCAAAAAGAAACCCGTCATATACTAAAATTCGCCAGGCGGACAAAACGTTTTACCCGATCACTGTACAATATAGTCTTTGTGCTCCCCATGCCCCTCTAGCGGAAGAAACCAGAACCTCTGCCGAAGAGAATACAAATGCGGATTTGAATAACAGAGGCCGATGAGCAACTGTTGGTTACATTGACCTTTTCGAAACTTTGGGGGCGGGTTAGAGAGCGCCAGATTCATGATCAGTGTAGGCTAATCTATTAGACTAAAAAAGAAGGTGCAATTTTTGCCATTACCAGTAAAGTAAAATCTAGCCATGTAGCAAATATGGGAACAGATAAAGAGAGCAGGCCAAACAACTTCAAGGGAATTTTGCGGAATCTGAAAAAATAGGAACAAGAATCGACTTCGCAGTAAAGATTGTTGAGCATTAATCCACAAACGAAGAAACTACTTGAGGGTTTATATGCTATGAAAAGCAAATTTACCATCGCTAAATTTACTAGACTAGAACTTCAACTCGAAGGACACTATAGAAACATTTACATCTGAGTGCACCTGCCACCCATACAACCAACCTACGTTAGTACAGAGCAAACCTTAAGTTCAGTCCACCGCTCTGCCTGATTTTAAAAGACTTGCTCATGCTTTATGAGTAGTTTTCTACCCATACTTGGTGCATGTAGCCACACGTTAAGAGGTAACACCGACGACGCACTCGTACGTCTATGATACGACTAGAACATCCTTTCAGTGTATTCTGCTCACAGTACCAGTGTAGAAAGTAAGCAGAAATGGAAGACATAAGGTGACACAACGTAATCAACGCATCCCGTAGTAGCAACAAAATCTCACCACTCTGGCAGTCATAGTCACACCTACCACCATGATAGCACTAATCTCTCCTAATTCTTCACTAGGTGGCACTTTATAGTACAACGGAATCTTAAAGAGTGCGTTGACGATGAACAAAACTACGCCTTGCACCAGTATGCAAGCCTCCCCGAGAGTGCAGCTTTTCGGGAATCCTCTTACCACTCTCACATAAGCATACTGATACGCCAGCGTGGTTCCCAGTCCTACAGCAAGGCACATACCATACGTCTGCTGAGTCCAGTACTGCAACAACAAATGTGTAACCAGTCCCGGTGATAGGGCAAAGAACAGCTTTGAATATCGGCCAGCGCCGATTGCTAGACAAATGAAGAAATTCAACGATTGCAGCAGCATCCCAAGAGCCACTATGGTCAGCATTCGGTAATGGCTATCCTCATCCGTACAAACCCTCTGCTGGTTGCTTGTAGCCAGGAATGCCGCCGGCAACAGACAGCACAGCCAATAGCCTGGTGACGCATTTGGCCTAAAAATAAGTTTAATTGATTTACCACTGATTAGTGTGCGTAATCGGATCAAAGGTTAAACAACCGACACTCACCGGCTGATGATTCCCATGTTCTTGCCATTTTTGTCGACGTTTTTGTCGACTCTTTCATTTTCGTCCATGATGTAGAGCTTTTCTCTTATTTTAGGTCTTATTCATGGAAGTTCACTTAAATATATTTATTCTCGAAAAAAAACCAAATTAGCCAGCAACTGGATTCTTATCAACAAAAACTGCATAATTAGAACTCGAACATATGTTTTGAGTGATTTGAAGTTGGACACGGCAAAAAAGAGGGGAAGCAAAAACGTAGGGTTCTTGTCAAGACTAAAATTGGGATAAAAGAATTCCCAGATTTGAACTGTTCAGTGATCCATTGCAGTTCGACATTTCATTCCAGAACTATTCTTAATGATTAGCTAAAGTTTATTTATTTATTTATTTTATAATTTCTTTATATTATTATCTTATTTTAAATTTCTTAAATTTAGTAATTATTTTTTACAAAAAATAGTGCAGCTCATTTAAATTGAATAATATTTGTTTCAGTTTTTACATTATTTGGAAGTTAGATTAGATTACATAGATTTTATTTATACTTCAGGTTGTTACATACATATAAAGTTTACAAAAATCAAAGACATCGCATATGCCGTCTGCCAGATTGACAACATTTACCGGTCTAAAGTCCTCGATTTTGTTTGAATTTTCAACTTTTGGTACATGGACTGTAACCGAGGTCTTCCAATTTTTTGGGAAAACTTCTCCTTATAGTGAATAGTTAATAATATTTAAAAGTATTAATGGATAGGAACACTTAATGATTTTGATTTTTAAATTCGGTACTTTATTTTATTAGATTATCACTGGTCTCCATTTTCCGTCTTCACATGAATGTTTAAATGTTCATAAGGTGCAGATGAGCTCAGTTGCTAAAATTTCCTTATTTTACAAATATTTGACCGAGTGTTCCATGTTTTAGTTATCCAACGCATATCGCTTGGAAGTAATAGGTGCGTTTTTTTTGTACGCGTATACCCGCTAACACAAAAATGACACAAAAAAACGACCATCCCCGCTTATCGGTTTGTGAGAAAAACCTGGCAGCACATACATTCGTATGACATTTTAATTGCCAAACTCAGAAATCCTTAATTTTTTTTCTGAAAATTATAAACAAGCTATTTAAATGGAAAACATCGAAACATTTTTTGAAATAAAATTTGAAATTTTTTTTAAGAAATTCAATTTTTTATTCTTTGATCTTGTTTTCTTTTTCGCGAAAAATAGCACTTCAGCAACCCCAAAGTCTCCTCCTTAGTCCACAATTTTCGTTGGCTAATAAAATGTAGAATAATAACAACAAATTCTCTTTCATGTTTCTACGTACCTTTTTTCTGCTCCAGACATTTTTGTTTTTAAATTAATTTTCAAACGAAATGCCACATTTATGCCAAATTTTTGACAATTATTCATAATTTACCAATTGGGGATAATAAAAAGGATTCTGGTAGCATTGTTTTTATCGCCGCTTAGTTGTCCCCGCTAACTTAAGCGGGCATACGCTATCGTGTTGTTGTAATTAACATGTATATTTTTGAGTTAGCGGGTATACGCGTACAAAAAAACCCAGCTAATATATCGTACCATCATCCAGTACACATTTTTTTATGTTTTTTGTGCCGTTTTTGAAAGCAACCAGACCTGTGCCAGGAATTAGATACAAAAATTTGGAATAAGTTTAATTCTCCCAGTCTCCTACATCAATTGAAAGGTTGTTTTTTCTATATCACTCCGACGAATGAATAATCACAATTCCCTCTACCTACTTCGTACTACAATGAGGAAACAGAGACTTGTAAATCTTGTATCAGTCGTAGAGTGAATGTAAATGAAGTCACTTTTTCTGTTCATTAATTATCTATTGTTGTTTCTCAATTCGAAGATTACTTCTTTTATTTCCATTAATGGATATATTACAACCCTATATGATTTTTCGCCACAGAATGAGACATCTGAATGTGACATTTGTCGTCATGTTGTCAATTTTAAATGGGGAGAGAGTCAGTGCGTACATTTTCGAAGTGTGTGAAAAATTTTATTTTTTCCATTATGGACATCTGCAAGGAATGTTTTGAAACCAGTTTCAAGACATTCAGTTTAATATCAAGCACTTCTATTATTGCACTCATAACTTGAAATGATGTTTGATTATCAAATGAGTAGTTCACCCATTCCTAACAAAACATTTAGTATGGAGTACTCATGAAGAATGATTACACCGAGTACACTCATTTGCTAATGAATGATGTAATAGTCAATTATGGAAATATGTTTTATTTGATTCAAGCATCTACGCCTAGGAGAGGAATCAAATAGAGTATTTATTTCGGTACTAGGCAATCGAATGTTGTACAGTGTTTGTGACTAAAAGGGTGGTACTCATTTCCAGTGTATACTTATTTCTAATAGTTGCGCTGAATAGATTCCATTGAAGAACTGTACACGTTGAGAGATAGCAAATAAATGTATTTATGCAGATCCCTAGTCCAGATCACTATGCCGCAGGACTAAATTGCACTTGAAACAATTTTGTCACAGGTGTAATTCATAGCAGTCGAGATCCACCAATAATGATAGTCCCAGCGTGAACCTCTCCAATCATGTCCACCCTTGACCAAAGGTTAGCTATAAAAACTGAAATCCATTTTTTTTTTATTTCCATCATGTCTCGATGCGATTAATATTATATTCCCACCAAACGAAATCGGGAGGTTTCACTAAATTTTTCCAAACCTCCGAGGTTTTTCCATACATTTTTTAGATTTCAAAACCTCTTGATTTGAGTAAAATTTAGCTGAAATCCCCTTGAATTCATCCATCCGTAAGAGGTTGTCATACGGAAGAAGCCTACAGCGTGAACTTTGGTTTATTTTAGTGTTCATTTATAGATTTCAAAATATTTGCCAAATTTACGAATGTGCGAAATTAACCCGGTTTTTCGATTTGAGGTTCGATAGATATTAATTTACCACCAGATGAGACCATTTGTCATTTCTCTTTCCAGGTGTGCGTAAGCAAGTGCGTCTTTCGAAAGGAACAAACGATTTTTCGAACATTTTTTAGTTGAATTTAGTTTTTTCAAGTGGAACAATATTCTCGGAGGGGGATATTTATCCAGAAAAAAAACTTGCGAGTGAGTTGTAGGACACCAAAAATATAAAAAAATATACAAAAACCTTATTTGCGTGACAAAAATGTATCAACAAAAAAAAACCACCTGTGGGTGGTGCAGTGTCGGACCACTGCGCGTGAGCTATGCCTAGGCACTTAATGAGCTGTTGCACCAAATTTATATATCATAAAATTGAATCAGAACGAATCTGACGAGGAAATGATTTGAATTCCTCCCTTTATAGGTGTGTGTAAAATACCTATTTTCCTCCACTCACGAGCATGGTTTGCTAATCTCAGCTGTTCCGAAACGACAGCCGATTTGGTATCTTTCGTAATTTTTGCTGGACTAGGAATGTAGTATAGATCTCAAAATATTAGATGCCGGCTACTTCAAAATTGACATTTTAAATCATTTCAACTTGGTGAGAACGGGTACTGATTGGACAAAAGCTCATCGAAATCTCTAGGTTTCGGTTCAGTGGGAACATGGTATAAATTTATTTTCGAATGAAGATTTCTATTTTAAATGAAAATTAATTTGAAGCAAAAAAAAGGTATACTAAAATTGCTTTCAGTTGGTGAAATCACGGCAAAAATGATAAATGCAATGCAGGCTAATTTCATCAACACGGAAACTGATTGAGAATATATAGGATCCAGATAAGTGCAAAACAAAACATAAGTACACGCAAAATCAGATTTTCTTTAAATATGCTGGTAAATGTCCAATAGGGGTCATAATCGCCCAAAAATTATGCGAAAAAGACAAATTATTCCTTGTACGAGTATTATACTCCCTATTTTACTTTTCACTTATTCTTAGTGAGCAAAATTAGGTACTAATATACTCTTTGCTGGTTCGGATTGGTATCATTAGAGAGCCTCGAACGCAGTTTATTCGTTGGAGGGGAGGCCACAATTATGTCGTTTTCCATTGGGCAAAAAGCCTTCTTTTTGTCTTCCGAAGAGAAAAAACACTACCGCGCATGTTCCATTGGCCCTTGGAATCATCTTCTGGGAGAGTTTTCGCTTCGAGATTTAATTTCGAAAGATGCTTAAAGTGAACTCACATATATAAACTCTTACATCGAGCTGCTTGTCAAAGTCATTTTTTTTGTTTATTTTATTTTCTTTGTTGAGAGAAGTCGGTAAAAAGCAATTTTACGCAGATATAAATAATAATTGGTAAATTGATAATAATGCCCATTGGGCAAAAAGAATCCATTTTATGTTTTGCTTTTTGTGAAAAGATAAGCAAGATATCTGGCATTTCACCAATACACACATAATTGAGCGGAAGATAAATCGCATGTTCCATTGGAATCCAAAAGTAATGAATTTTTGAGTGAAACCAATGGAAAACAACATTAGGATGAAAAGAAAAGACAATGACCCAACGGCAACATTACCATTCGTCAATTGATGGAAATATTTCTGGAGTTCTATTTATTGTGCAGTACGACATCTGCCTGTAGACAGTAATAACTATTCGTCTATGTTCACTATTGAAATCGCTACGTGGTTTTGTGCGCCATCTACTTGTAGTTCGTGATAATCGATATTCTGCGTTGTGAGTGCGGTGATGGGCGATTGCGAATGAATCGCCCAGTCGATTGTCGATTTATTCGGTCTCATTAGGAAACAATCGAATCGAATTCAATAAAATTTATTTCATTTCACATTACAATCGAGAGAATGATGGATACTAATGGTCGATTGTAGAAATGTATTTCCCTATTTATTTATCTGTTGGCATCAGTGTGTTTTTGAATTTTGATCTAAATGCAACCCTTGATATTTAATATAATAACATTTTACTTCAATGTCAATTTTATTATATTGCCAAAATAAATGAATTGGTAAGTGGAAGAACAATACATGTACAAAATATCGCTTTTGTAAAAAACAGGAATAACAATTTCACAGAAAAACAATTTTTTTTTGTATATTATTGTATGAGGGAATTGAAGCTTCCCTATTCCCCAATATGTTCATGAATGAATGATTCACAAAATTCTATATCGAAATTAAATATTTAGAAAAGAAGACCTTATACTTGTACTGTTCATTCACTCAATTAGGAAAAATACACATTTCTATATTTTGTACTATTTATTGTAATGAATAGTAATAAAAATAACGCTCAGAAAAATTTAACAAAAATTTACTGGAAAATATTACACTACTACCTTACTAATTCTAACCCTCGATAATTCGAACGATCTACAAATTCGAACACCTATTTTTTTCATAAGGTATCTTGTAATTGGTACTTTGTAACTCATTTTTTTTTCCATCGTTTCCTTGCTGAGTGCTTTTACAGTTACAGCAAACAGCGTAGTTTATTTCTGTATAAATTCGGCTGTTTAATGTATTGTTATTTTGCTGATTGGCAGGCGTACATATGTAAATCATTTCGGCAATATCAGCCAAACATTTAGTTTTTGGCGCTTGAACTGTTCTTGTCATAAATACAAAACAATACGCGTTGAAAACAAAAATCTATTAATCAAAATTAAGTAATCTAACGATTGCGTCAGAACAATTGCGCTGGAACAATCAAATAAAACAAATATTTGGCACAACAGCTCTTTAAAGTGCCAGGGCCTAGCTTCTCGCAACCACTCATGTTGTGTGCGTTATATTTTTCACACCAATGGAAGGGACCTACAGTTTAATGCCGACTCCGAACGGCGATTTGAGAAGCTTTTTCGTGACAACAATACTCTCGGATGTTTGTCAGACGCTCGCGAGAGGTGGGACCGTGAAAAACTTTTTGGTGTTTTCTGGGATTCGAACTTGGAACCTCATGCGTAGTGATCCGACACACTAACCACTTACGCCACGGCGCCCACAATCGACGAATACATAATCGAACAATCGCACTAGAACAATCGCGTTAGATCAATCGGCTCACACTCGCCACAGCCACAAACAATGGACAAATCTACGCAAAACCCTATCTAAATGTAGGTACAAGCTAAAGTACCGATAACTTTTTGGGAATGTAGCGGAACAATTTCCTCTCTCACCGCAGTTGAAGAATCGGCGAATACACACAATCGATGCCGATTGTATTGCTTGCAATTGTCAGTGGCTGAGAACTAAAGCAGCTCACACACAATTCAATTCGATTGTAAACTGAGTTGTCAACTGAATTTATACTTGGCCACACACTACATCAACTGAATTGAAAGACTTTGCTTCAACTGTCAAAAATATTATAATTTTTTTGGAAGCGGTACGACACGACGTAAAAAAAAAACACGACGAGCGCATGTGCAGATGATTTGACAATGAATAACTACTGCAAATTCTTAAATTTGACAGCTAGTCAAATGACTTGCCCACACACAGTTCAATTGGGTTGAAAGACTTGCCAGTCAACTTTCAAAATAGACCTTTTCGCCTGCTTGTCAAAATTATGACATTTAAGTGACAAACCACTTTTGGTAGCCAAACGTTTTTTTTTGTGCTGTTTTGCGCGCGGAATAATTTGAAAGTGAGAAAATTCCTCCAAAACACAATATTTCAAGAATATTTTTGCATTTGGTGCGTGTAAATATTAATAGCGCATCACCTTACTATTTTTCCATACGAAAAAATTAATACTTTACGTGTAAAATGCCGGCAAAGTGCTGCGTTGTGAGCTGTAGCAATCGGCATGATAAGGGCACCGACAATAAACAAGCCGCCTCGGCTCTACTCAAATCCGCAGTGGACTGGTACGAGAAGAACAACGTAAGTTGGATCTATTGCTGACTTCCCCGACCGCTTACACCTGTTAATTCCAGGTCAGCAGCGCTGATTTATCAGACATGTGGCGCCAAGCGGCTGAATTCCATTTGAGAGGCGGTGCCACAGACATTGCTGTAAGTTCTCTCGAGGAGCTCCTTAAGTTGAAACCGCATGACATGAATGTTCTCGCTCAGCTGGTCATCGCTTATGCTCATATCAATCCGAAGAAGGCCCTCGAAGTCAGTAAGAAACTACCGCCAATTGAAAAACTGACTACAATTCCGAAATAGACGACTTAGAGACAGCAAACTGGGTCATGAGTACCAAGGCGGCCAAGATGTCTACCGATGCCAAGATCGAACAATCACCAAGCACGCCAGGAGATGTGCATAAGAATCGCAATAGGATGGATAAGTTGCCGAAGAATTACAACGCTGAAGTGCCACCAGATCCAGAGCGCTGGATGCCCAAGTATGAGAGAACTGGTTTCAGAAAGAAGAGGGATCGCAGGGCGAAGGATATCATCAAAGGTTCACCGGAAATGTCCACTGGAGCTGCAGATCAATAGTTAGTTTTTTTTTTTTTTTTTCATAAACCCATCGTTCGGATTCGTTAACTTATTTCTCCTTTCAGTGACATGTCGAAGGCTCGGAATCTGAGTAAGAACTCTCCGGTTACTCCGGTGTATCAAGAGGTTGTACCTGGACCCCGTCAGCAGCACCGTAAAGTCGGACACAACAAAAAGAAGAAGGGAAGACACTAAATCATCTCTTATACAAAAAAAAACATTAAAGTTGACTTGTATTCTTAGAAACTCTGAGTTTTATTGTTACCAACCGTTTGGATAGTCTCCTCCTCTTTGGTTACGTTTGTGTAAAATAAAAAAAATGCAAGTGAATCTGTATTCTTAGATAAATCTACTTTTATTGTGCTATCTGCTTAATAATAACCGGTGACGTTTGAGTTGTCACATCCTTGTTTACCCTTGCATCGTACGAATGCTTCTTGAGAGTGTCTAACCACTCCAACATTGACTTGTCCTTCTGTTCCGTCGCATAGATGTTGGAATAGATGTATTTCTCGACGAATTCCTCTCCGGTTCCAATTCTTCCCAAGTGAGTGGTTTATGGATACCATCCTCACCTGATCGAATACCAAACCCAATCCGCGCGCCCTCGGCAGATCCAACTATTCTTCTGTAAACGCTCGAGCAATTGTCGCCTCTTCTGTGATACCCGTGACCACTGCAATGGCCACGCCGACCATTTTTCTAATGTGAAGGAGCGTGAAACTCTTGCCTTTCACCTTGAGCGTAAGAAATTCAATGCCCTGCCGGCTGAGGAATGGTTCACCGCTTGTGAAGCGCTTCGCCGAGGGATCCAAGAAGTTTCTGTAATGGAGAGGAAGCTAAGTTTACCAGAAATTGCTGCTAATTCCTAGTTAACTAACTTCTTGCTCGTGAAGTTGTGATAGTTCTATGTGCCCTCGTAGAGTTTCAAAGTTGAGTTGACGTTCTCCAGTATATCGGTGGGTATACGACAGGTCTCCATGTTCAGCTCCTTGCTGATGATCCCCAAATTTCACCGAAGGCAGGGTATGTGTATGTCCTAGCATTACACTTGTCCTTTGCATTGAAGGATTGCACGCCATGGATTGTACGTCGTTGGCCACCAAAACACTTTGACAGCATAGACGTCAAACCGCGAAAAGGTCTATTCAAAATCTTTTGATTTTTCTTCAACCAACTCGTCAACCATCAAACTGATCAATTGGCAAAGCCACACACGGGTTGATTTCACCGTGATTTGACTGAGTTCATGATTGAATTGGAACGTGTATGGTCTGTATAAGTATTAATGTGAATAATTCGAATTGAAAGGACAATCGAATTTTCCGATTGTTTTTATTCTCAATTGGCCATCGCTAGAGCAGTGTTGAAATTGCTGCATTACCCCCTCGAATGACGAAATTACAATGAATTATAAGTTTTAGCTGTAATTGTTACTTTAGCAGTTATTCATATTGCTCATTTTATATTAAAACTTTAATATTTAATTTGATTGCGAAAATTATGAAATTGATTTTTGGATGAGGGAGAGGTGCGTCTCACCAGCTCAAGTACATATATGATAGGAAACTTAACAAATGAAATGATGGCAATTCATGAATATGATTAGCTTTCGCTTTGGGTTTTTTTTCCTTACGTTGTTCTATTCAGTAATATGTTCTGTTGTCTTAACCATTTAAGTTATTTGGTGTTAAATCGCTGCATGATATTTTCTGTTTATATTTTCATTTGCATAGTCTTTCCCCAATCGAGCTCCCCTTGTTTTAAAATTGAACCTTTAGTCTATCGATAGAAATTGAAACGTTAACGTTTTTTTTATGTCTAGTATAAAATACTTTCTCATTCGACGTATGACTTTGTAGGGTCCCTCATAAAGTGCAACGAGACCTGTTTTTAATCTATCTACCCTAACAAATACATTTTCGCAATTGTTTGAAAACTTTGGTATGAAAATTCCTTAGTATTAAATTCCTTATTATGTCTCGTGGTTTCTTCATCAATTCCTGTTGTTTAGGTTTATGGTCTGTATTGTACAACTCATCTGGCGATCTTAAATTTTGTCCGTGTACCATTTCTGCTGCCAACAGCTTAAGTCTTCTTTGATTGTACATCGAATACCTAAGAAAATAATTGGTAGGTCTGCGCTCCATATAACTATGTTGCCTCAAATTATGAATTAAATGTGAATTTGGCAGCAACACGACGGCTATCACCATCAGCAGTTGGGCCCACAATTCACTCCCAGAGTTATCTCGATTATACTGTAAGCACTTATTATCCATTTTTTGTCTGTTCTAGTTCATTCGTGTGAGCGCCATCTATGTGTCATTGTATTGTTTAGCACCCAACTTCGGGTCGATCCAACTCTGTTCACTTAAAAAAAACAGCCGGGTAGTAAAGAGGCCTTCAGCCCAGAAAAAAAGAAATTGTAATCGTTTGCCATCAAGCAATAAATCTAGTATTTTTGCATTTTAAAACTCAGATGTGGGGTCAGGACAAGCTGGCCCAAACTGTACTAAAAGAATTTTTCGGAAAAACTGTTTCTTTTAACCTATTCTGATGACATCACGTGTGACGAGACGAACCACCAGGAAAGCCGACGATGACGTGTCGGCCGCAAACAACGAAATAGACGCTGCCGCTGATGCCACTCCAAACGAACTCGCCGTAAATGCCGTAAATGACGACAATATCGATAATGCCGTAGGTGCCGAAGACATGCAGGGTGCTGCTCTGGACGAAGAGCTGAATAATCTACGTAAGCAGATGGAAATCCTAAAGCTTCGAAATGAGACACGTGAACTAGAAGGGGATGCAGTTTCATCCAGCCAATACAAGACGGATTTCGGGGACGTCGAGTACGCACTGCCGAAGTTTACTGGAGACGACTTGGGCCATTCCGTACAACATTTCCTCTGCGATTTTGAGGAAATTATGGCTACAATCAAAGCAGACGATCATTTGAAGTTGCTGAGCCTACGTCGTTCTCTGGTTGGAACTGCTCGCGTCTTTTTAGCGTCGACTGCCGCTTTAAACTACAGCGAATTGAAGACAGCACTTGTCAAGGAATTTGATATTGCCATTTCCTGCCAGTACGTTTACAAAATGCTGAGCCGCCGGCGATGGAAGAAGAACGAAGAGTCGTTGCACTGCTATATTCTCACTCTGCAGGCAGTTGCTCCGATATTAGTGAGTTGGAGATAATCAATTTTATAGTCGACGGAATGGGAGATGTGCCGAACGTAAATCTACTGCTGGGAGCTCGCACCATTGAGGAGCTGAAGCGGTTGATCAACCGGTACCAACGACGGTACCTCTGCCAAAATGCCGTAGGACGTGATACCGATGGCGCCTCAAGGAAATTTGCCGCTACAGTGAAGAAAGTGCCGTTATGCTTTAATTGTTCACAAATGGGACATATTAAGCCGTACTGCCCACATCCGCTGCGCCCGAATGAATCCTGTTTCCGATGTTGGAAAATGGGACATGACCATCGGTCGTGCCCAAATCCTAAGAAGTTGCCGCATCGAGTTGCTGCCGTAAGTGCCGAGAAACAAGTAGCTGCCGTCTCCGTAGACGCCCCAGACGATTCCGATGAAGACGATAAAGCCGTAATTGGTGCTGTAAATTGGGTAAGTGTTGCTTTTAGGGTTGATTTGTTAAAGGGCGCAGAATTCATCGAATTTCTCTCCCTTTTCGATACGGGAAGTCCAATTAGTCTCATAAAGTTGTCGTGCGTGCCGAATAGTTTGCTGAAAACCTTGATTACAGCTAGATTACCCTATTACGGGATAGGTGGAAATAAGTTAAAAGTTCTAGGCAAACTTGTATGCCGAGTAAAGTTTGGTAATAAAGAAAAGTTGATTCAAATTGTTGTTTTGCCTGACGAAGCCATGTTCATGCCGTTCATTTTGGGACGAAACTTTTTACACGCTTTTAACATTCACTTGACTAAAGTAAAACTTAAATATTGTAAAGAAAAACTGCTTGCTTTAAATCAGAATAATGAATTCTGTGCCCTGCCAGATAAATCTTATACGGTTTGTAATTTTAGATTAATCAAGCGTTTTTGATTAATATATATCTTGGCTATATTTGTCGTAAAGTAGGTAAATTAAAACATATGCAAGTTTTGACTTTTCAGAAACTTTATTACAATGTATGACCTTACTCTACGAGATGCGCAAGAAGAAGGAAGTTAACCTTAAAGTGAAATAAAATGGTCAGCGTGGTTTTTAACATATGGGAAATTATTTTCGATAAATGTTGCCGTGACATTGTATATCGATACAAATTTATACTGAATGCCGCCATTATAGAATTAAATGGTATAATTATTTCAGTTAACTTTAAATGTTAAATTTAATACTTAATATAGATGTAATAAAAATTAATTTTTTTTAATTTTAAATTGTTTAGATAAGTTCAAGATCCAAAAGGAAAATTAAATTAATTGAAATAGAAAATGATAAATAGAATTCGTTGTAAAATTGACGAAACATACTCCCCCTCTTGAAGAGCTTAAGGCTCTTCAAAAACTGGTAATCGGCATACTGTCGTAACTGCTCGCTTGGTGATACCGCTGGCTGTCTTCAACGTTACTACTCGAACAACATTATCTGCTCCAGGATGAACTTCAGATACTCTTCCAAGTTTCCATTTCAAGGGAGGAAGATTGTCATCTTTGATTATAACAACGTCATCTACCTTTAGTGAAGAACACCCTTTACGCCATTTGCTGCGTTGCTGCAAGGTGTGAAGATATTCGGTTTGCCAACGATACCAAAACTGCTGCATCAGCCACTGGACTCGTTGCCAACGACTTAAATATGATATGTTTTTGTTCGTTAAATCTGGTTCAGGAAGCGCAACAAGTGAAGTACCTGTCAAGAAGTGACCAGGTGTGAGTGGTTGCAGGTCGTTAGGATCTTCGGAAAGGGGGGAAAGAGGACGGGAGTTAAGAATACCTTCTATCTGGACAATGACAGTATTGAGCTCCTCATAAGTAAGAGAAGCTAAGTGCAATATCCTTTTCATATGGTGCTTTGCCGACTTAACGGCGGCTTCCCATATCCCACCGAAATGGGGAGATCTGGGCGGTATGTTGTGCCATTCGATGCCCTCCTCTAAGCAAGCCTTTACTATCTCGGAATTCGTTTGTTGATCGGCGAACAAATCGTAGAGTACCCTCAGCTCGTTACGTGCTCCAACGTAGTTTGTAGCATTATCGCTGTAGATAGCACGGCAGAGCCCTCTGCGACTTATGAAGCGCCTAAGAGCACCCAGAAACGCAGGCGTAGTCAGGTCTCCTACCAGTTCCATATGGATTGCCCTTGTGCTTAAACAAATAAAAACAGCTACATAAGCCTTTACAGCTGCAGTTCCACGACGGCGAGAATGTACCATGAATGGCCCACAAAAGTCTGTGCCCACGACACTAAATGGGCGAGAAGGAGTGACTCGACATGCAGGAAGATTACCCATTTCAGGGTTTTCAAAACGAGGGTTTGCTCTAGCACACAGCATGCATCTACTTATAATTTTCCGAGCAAGTGGTTTTGCATGAACAGGCCAATATTGTTCACGAATTATTCGAACTAGCCCTTGAACTCCAATATGTTGGTATTTTTCATGCAAATATTTGATTAAAACTTTGGTAAAAATGTGCTTATTTGGAAGTAAAATTGGATGCTTGGCTTCATATTGCAACTCTGCATTATTAAGTCTTCCACCGACGCGAAGCAATCCTCCTTCATCAACAAATGGACTTAATGAAATGATGTGTGATCTAGCAGCGATCGGTTTCCCTCTCTCCAACAATGCGATTTCATTTGAATATTGACTAGCTTGCACAAGCTTTAAAATACAGCGAAGAGCTTCATCCATCTCCGATGTTGTAAGTTCACCCGTTTGTCTTGGTTTCTTCTTTGCCTTTGCAGATGCATTATAACAAAATCTGAATATGTAAGCAATAGTTCTCACAATGCTCAAATAGTTAAATTTATGTTTAAGAGTGTTAACGAGATCGATTTCTCGTTGGATAGAAAACATGCGCTTGGTCGGTTTTCTTTCCAGCAAGTCGTCATCCATGATGGAAACAGGTTTGGCGTTGGGCCAGTTCTCACGAGACAAAGCCAGAAAGTTGGGGCCAGAGAACCACAGTGTTGAAGTAATCAACTCACTTGCACTAGCTCCCCTCGACACTATGTCCGCAGGGTTGTCATTTGTACTAACATGCTGCCACTGTTCGACCGACGAAAGACTTTGGATAGCCGCCACTCGATTTGCCACAAACGTTTGCCAATGATGAGACTCAGATGATAACCATGCGATAACAATGCTTGAGTCCGTCCAATAGTGCACACTCTCAAACCCATCCTGAAATATGTCTCTGATACGCTTTACAAGATGAACCATTAAATGTGCAGCGCAAAGCTCAAGTCTTGGTAAGCTCATATTTTTGACCGGGGCAATCTTCGACTTTGCGCACAACAAACGCACAACCACCCTACCATCCTGTTGAATTGAACGCACATAAATGCAGGCCCCATATGCACGCTCAGAGCTATCTGAAAATGCGTGTAATTGTGCATGTTGAATGCTACACTTCATAACTTGTCTTTCAATTTTTAATTTGCTTAAGTCAGCAAGTTGACTTCTAAATGTTATCCAACTTTGATGATGGGACTGAGGAAGTGCTTCATCCCAATCAAAGTCTTCCTTCCAAAGAATTTGCATAAATATCTTTGCAGATACAATTACAGGGTTAATCAAACCTAGTGGATCGTACAATCTTGCAATATCTGACAAAACTGTCCTTTTGGTGACTTTGCTGTATCCTTGGCTATTGACCGTATAAAGAAAAGCATCTGTTTTAGGGTCCCATAACAGACCGAGTGTTTTCACCACATCATGTTCTTTTATTTGACAAAGGGGCTCTCTATCTTCAAGAGAAACATCGTGCAATATCTGTGGGGCATTTGAGCACCACTTTCTCAGCTCCAAACCAGCACTAGCTAAAATTGACCTCAGCTCCATTTTATTTACCTCGAGCTTTTCTAATGTTTCAGCCCCCGTCAGTACATCATCGACGTAAAAATCGTTTTTTAATATTTTTGCTCCATATGGAAAGCTTTTCTTTTCCATTTCTGCTAAATATTGGAGTGATTTTGTGGCTAGATAAGAAGCTGGGGCAGTACCGTAGGTCACTGTGCATAGACGATAGATTTTAATTTCTTCTCTTGGGTTCTCTCTCCACAAGATGAGGTGAAATTGCCGATCACTCGCATTGAGCCGAAATTGCCTATACATTTTTGTCACATCAGCGGTGAACACATATTCATGGGATCTGAATTTGACCACCAACGAAAACAAATCCGGCTGTACCACTGGGCCTACATGTAAAATTTCGTTAAGGCTAATTCCGTTCGTAGTCTTTGCACTGGCATCAAATACCACTCTTAATTTGGTGGAAGAGCTTCCTGGTTTTGTGATACAGTGGTGAGGAATGAAGTAATGCGGGCTATTGGAGTCAGGTTTTGTTGTTAGCTCCATGTGAGAGAGGTTTTCATATTCTCTCATAAAAGAAATGTATTGTTCTGCAAGTTCGGGGCTTTTATGTAATTTTCTTTCTAGACGGAGAAATCTGCGGAGAGTTAATTCGTATGATTTACCTAAACACTGCGGTTCGGTCTTAAATGGCAGTCTTACTTCAATACAGCCACCTTCTAGTCGTCGAACATTTTTATTAAAGTGATCTTCACAAATTTGTTCCGTTTTTGTCAAAACATGTTCCTTAGCCTCATGGTTCTCAACTTCCCAGAACAATTTTAAAATGTGATCTAGACTTGTAACATGCTTTGATTCTTGAAATAAAGTATTGCATGCAAGTTTAGTGCTTTCATTTTTCCGGGAAAAACTGCCGGATACAATCCATCCAAAAATGGTATTTTGCAGTGTAGGAAGCTGATCACCTAATTTTATTTGACCGATGGAGAGTAGTCCAAAGAAATGCTCCGCTCCAATTAACAGATCTATAGAACCTGGTGTTGCAAAGAGTGGATCTGCCAAATTGATATTGGCGGGAATCGGCCAATGTGAAGTGTTTATGGGAACATCGGGAAGAAAATCCGCTATTCGATTGACAATTAATGCTTCTACAGTGTCAACATATCCGTTTAGCCGTGATTTTATGATAAAGCTGACTTGATGTCGGCAGTGTAATGAACCTGTGCCAATTCCGTAAACAGAAGTCATTGTGCCTTTTCTGCGTATGCCAATTAGATTAGCAAATCGCTCTGTAAGTAGACTGACGTGAGAAGCAGAGTCAAGCAAAACACGACAGGGCACTGGAGAGTTATGCTTATTCATGACATGGATTATGGCAGTGGCTAAAATAGTATTCCGAGAATCAAATGCGTCATCGCGAGAGGATAGAGTTAGACTATGAATGTGAAAATTTTGTGGGCTTTGGCTATTGAAATTGTTTATTGTTGGGCAAGCAGAAGAGTTGGTTGTTGCCGAAGAAGTATTTTGATTATTGTCGTGGAGCAAAGTATGGTGAAAGTTGTTGCATTTTCGGCATTTCGCGGCTTGACAATTGTGAGGTGCATTATTCGGTTTAAGGCAGTTTACGCATAAATTGTTAGTAGCTACAAATTGATGTTTCTGAACGAGGGGTAAATTCATAAACTGATAACACCTATGAATAAAATGGCCACTCTTCTTGCAAAAAGTGCAACTGAACTTTTCGGTTGTTGAGCTACTTTCACGTACTATGGCGAAACTTTTTGGCCGAGAATTCTTACTTGGTTTAGAATGCATAGAAGTACTTGCCTGTGATACGTCCTCCGTTAATGTGAGACTTCTCTTTGTGAGAAACTTTGATAGCTCTTGGTAGCTAGGCATTCTATCTGCGGGTCCTTCATCCCTCCATTTGGTGAGTGTTTCCGGATCGAGCTTCGGTAGCAATATCTGGATCAGCAGATCGTCCCAATGAGCGACCGGACGTCCCAATGTGGTTAGTGCACGGAGATGGCTATTTATTTCTTGCAGAAAATGACGAAGGCTGCTTGACGAAGGCTTTCGAAGAGGTGGATACATCATTATCTTCTTAAGGTGTTCAGTGGCAATGAGCTTTTTGTTGTCGTAATTTTCTGTCAAAAGATTCAAAGCGACTTCATAGTTTCCTTCAGTAATCTCTAACGACTGCACGGTTTTAGCAGCCTGTCCAGACAGCGACGAAATAAGGTAATGGAATTTGGAAACGTTGCTTAGGTTAGGGTTGGTATGGATGAGGGAATTAAATGTCTCGTGGAAGGACAACCACTCAGTGACTTCACCTGTAAATAAAGGTACTTTGAGATCCGGAAGTTTTATTTGAGTACTTTGTTTGGCTTGAACCGATACAACCTTTTCTGATGGGATCTGCGTGGGTTTGCGAGATTGCATGTGGTACATGAAAGACGATCGAAGTGTGTAGTACATCTCTTCATAGGTTCCTCGAAGATCGACAGCAGCTACAATTTCTTTAGGGTCTGCTTCCTCCACTTTAGCTTGAAGTATTTGAAAGGCTTTGAAACTCGTTTCCAAAGCCTCGAGACGTACTTCAACCTCGGAAAGAAACGTGGCTTCGGTAATTTTAGAGTTGAATTCGTTGATGCGATCCATTTGTTTAGTAGCAACAGTTCTGCGGACTTTCATCAGCTCCAATTTCTTTTCTTCTTTGGAAACTACAGCAGGAACATCAGCTTCTTCTCCTTTCCCAGTACCAGGCATATTGCGATTTAATAAAATAAATGATCGTGATTGCTTGTGATAAGATGGCGAATCACGTCGGGGTCACCATGTAATTTTAGATTAATCAAGCGTTTTTGATTAATATATATCTTGGCTATATTTGTCGTAAAGTAGGTAAATTAAAACATATGCAAGTTTTGACTTTTCAGAAACTTTATTACAATGTATGACCTTACTCTACGAGATGCGCAAGAAGAAGGAAGTTAACCTTAAAGTGAAATAAAATGGTCAGCGTGGTTTTTAACATATGGGAAATTATTTTCGATAAATGTTGCCGTGACATTGTATATCGATACAAATTTATACTGAATGCCGCCATTATAGAATTAAATGGTATAATTATTTCAGTTAACTTTAAATGTTAAATTTAATACTTAATATAGATGTAATAAAAATTAATTTTTTTTAATTTTAAATTGTTTAGATAAGTTCAAGATCCAAAAGGAAAATTAAATTAATTGAAATAGAAAATGATAAATAGAATTCGTTGTAAAATTGACGAAACACGGTTCTTGATAAATACAGTCTTTTGAAAAATGATTACGTATCTGCCGCTATTAATGAATGTGAAACGACAAGACCGGTCTTGGGAGTTGGGTCAACTTGGATTAACGAGGAACCTTGTTCAGTGCCAAATATATTTAATATTGAAATTGCCGCTAGTGAAGTTGAGTTGAATATTGATTTTAAGTTAGATAAACCTTGCCGTGCCGAATTAAATAACTTAATTATAGATTCTTATATTTCTCCGAACGACGTTAAAATAGAGCCTTTAGATTATGAAATGAAAATACATTTAAGCGACGATATTCCGTTCCATTGTGCCCCGCGACGACTCTCTCACTTTGAGCGTACGAAGGTACAGTCAATAGTTAGTCAGTTAGAGAAAGATGAAATAATTAGACCAAGTAGGTCACCTTATGCTTCCGCCATCGTATTAGTTAAAAAGAAGAACGGAGAGACTCGAATGTGTGTCGACTATCGAGGTCTTAATAAGAAGACTATTCGAGACAATCAACCCTTGCCGCCAATTGAGGATTGTATAGAATACCTAGGGGGAAAGAAATACTTCTCACTCTTAGATTTGAAGAGCGGGTTTCACCAAGTTAAAGTTTCTGAGGAATCTATACCTCTCACTGCGTTTGTAACTCCCAGTGGTATGTGGGAATACCTTAGAATGCCGTTTGGGCTGAAGAATGCGCCGGCTGTATTTCAGCAGTTCATCAATGTTATTTTTCGCGACTTGATTGATTCAGGTAAAATAGTTGCCTATATGGACGATATATTGATTGCTACTGCCGATTTCGACGAACATTTGATTTTATTACGAACTGTGCTGAGACGAATTACGCAACGAAATCTTAAATTAAATCTTGCGAAGTGTAAGTTTTGCTATACAGAGATAGAGTACCTAGGGTATGCCGTTACACCTCATGGTATTGCGCCGAGTGACTCTCATATTGCCGCTATAAAGAGATACCCAGTTTCGACAAACCAGAAGCAATTGCATTCCTGTCTAGGGTTGTTTTCTTATTTTCGACGATTTGTGCCTTCATTTTCCCGAATTGCAAAGCCGTTGCAAAATCTATTAAAGAGAAATTCTGATTTCGACTTTGATGAACAATGCCGTATTGCGTTTATGGAACTGAAGTCTAGACTGGTCGAGGCGCCCGTCCTTGCCATCTATGACCCTACGAAAGAGACGGAACTACATTGTGATGCCAGCTCAATTGGATTTGGAGCCGTTCTGCTGCAAGGACAGAACGATGGGAAACTCCACCCGGTATCATACTTTTCGAAAACTGCCTCTGCTGCCGAATCTAGATACCACAGCTTTGAGCTCGAGACGCTCGCAATAATTTATGCACTGAGACGATTCCGGGTTTATTTAGAAGGATTACCCTTTAAAATTGTGACGGACTGTAGCTCATTAGCAATGACGTTAGATAAAAAACAAGTTAATCCACGGATTGCCCGCTGGGCCTTAGAGCTTGAGAATTATAACTATAAGATTCAGCACCGTAGTGGTGTTTCCATGGGGCACGTCGATGCCCTGAGCCGATGCCAGATTGCTGCCGTTTGGGATGTTGACGACGTAGATTTTCAAATTCAGATAGCCCAAGGCCGAGACGAGGCAATTAAAAGTCTGCGGGATCGTATGGAGATTGAAGAAGTTAAGGACTTGAGTTGACGGACGGACTTGTATTTAAAGTTAGGAAAAATGGTCGTAAGGCGTTATATGTCCCGAATGAAATGGAGGGTAATGTCATTCGGTTGATCCATGAAAAATTCGGGCATCAGGCGGTTGATAAGTGTTTTGATAAGATTGTCACTTGTTATTGGTTTCCGAATATGCGCCAGAAAATAGAAAGGTTTATCCAAAACTGCCTCGAGTGTATTATGTATGCCGCTCCTGTTCGCTCTAGCGAAAGGAATTTGTATAATATACCTAAAAAGCCGCTGCCGTTTGATACCATCCACTTGGACCATTTTGGTCCGCTGCCGTCCGTAAATTCGAAAAGGATACATATCCTGGTTATCGTAGAAGCCTTTACGAAGTTCGTTAAATTGTACCCGACAAGGTCCACCAGCACGAGAGAAGTGCAAGCCGCACTGGAAAAATACTTCCAGTATTACAGTCGCCCTAGGCGAGTTGTGACTGATAGAGGTACGTGCTTTACGTCACTTGAGTTTGAGGAATTCTTGATGAAGCGAAATATAGGGCACGTGAAGGTAGCAGTGGCTTCACCCCAGGCGAATGGGCAAGTAGAGCGAATCAATCGGGTGATTAAAGCCATGTTGGGGAAATTATGTGAACCCGACAATCATGCCGATTGGTCTTGTAAGCTTCTACAGGTAGAATTTGCCGTTAATAATTCTATTCACAAGGCGACGAGAAACTCCCCCAGTATGCTTCTGTTTGGCGTTGAACAACGAGGGGAGTTAATAGACGAAATCACGGAACATTTAGACGATAAATTGGGTTCGGATACTCCGCGTGATCTCCTACGAATCAGGGCAGATGCCTCAAAGGGAATTGATAGTTCTCAGGAATATAATTTGAGTTATTTATTAGGAGGTACAAAATTATCAGGTTGGCGATTTTGTTGTCATGCTAAATGTCGATACTACGACGGGAACAAATAAAAAGTTGTTGCCGAAATTCCGTGGACCTTATGTTGTACATAAAGTTTTAGGAAATGATAGATATGTACTACGAGACGTTGAAAATTGCCAGTTGACTCAGCTACCTTACGATGGGGTCGTTGAAGCCAATAGAATGCGGAAGTGGCTTTCGAAACCCGACAACAAGGCTGTAGATATCAATAACCGGGGCAACACTCCCGATGTAGACCTTAAGTAATATGTAATTTAAACTTAAAATTTTGTACCATTGTTAAAATTTGATTGTTCGTGGTCGACCAATTGTCAGATCGGCCGAGTTGTAAGCACTTATTATCCATTTTTTGTCTGTTCTAGTTGAACGCGTTCATTCGTGTGAGCGCCATCTATGTGTCATTGTATTGTTTAGCACCCAACTTCTGGTCGATCCAACTCTGTTCACTTAAAAAAAACAGCCGAGTAGTAAAGAGGCCTTCAGCCCAGAAAAAAAGAAATTGTAATCGTTTGCCATCAAGCAATAAATCTAGTATTTTTGCATTTTAAAATACCATGTTCCCACCAAACTGAAATCCCGAGATTTCGATGAACTTTTACCGAAATCTCGAAAGCCGTTCCCACCGAGTTAAAGTGATTTCAAATGCCAATAATTGGCAATTTTGTAGGCTGGAGTGCGTTCCAAGTTATGCAAATATTATGAATAATACCTTACATCTCGGAACAGCTGAGATAACCAAATTAATCAGTTGTTTATGCTTCAAAGAAACTCCAGGGGTGGTGTCCAAATAACTGGGGAAATTTTTGTAATTTTTTTCCTTTGCTTCCGACTCACAGCATTTTTTTTTTATGCGATAGCCGATGTCATAGACAAATCAATCATCCAACAGAGCGAACAATTTTTCCAACCATATGATCGGACTGACTTTATGTATTTCATGAGAAATAATGCTTGTGGACGTCCGGATTCGAACCATGAACCATTGGAATGGCAATTAATGACGTTACTACTATACCATTAACACCCCCAAAAGATAGCCGAAATGAGAACTATCTTGAGACGTGTTCCACTGAGGGAAGAAATAGCTTCGTATCGGTGAACTTCATAACAGTTTTTTATTTTGTTCATACATTTTTATCACGCAAATAAGGTTTTGTACTTTTTTTTATTTCTGTGTCTTACAACTCACTCCCGTGTTGATTTTATACCATGTTTCCACCGAACCGAAATCCCGAGATTTCGATGAACTTTTACCGAAATCTCGAAAGCCGTTCCCACCGAGTTAAAGTGATTTCAAATGCCAATAGTCGGCAAATTTTGTAGGCTGGAGTGCGTTCCAAGTTATGCAAATATTATGAATAATACCTTATATCTCGGAACAGCTGAGATAACCAAATTAATTAGTTGTTTATGCTTCAAAAAAACTCCAGGGGTGGCGTCCAAATAACTGGGAATATTTTTGCAATTTTTTTCCTTTGCTACCGACTCAGCATTTTTTTTTTTTTTGCGATAACCGATGTCATAGACAAGCAATCATCCAATAGAGCGAACAATTTTTCCAGCCATATGAACAAGCTACTGCTACTGCCAATTGCGTTCGCAATTGATCGGACTGACTTTATGTATTTCATGAGAAATAACGCTTGTGGACGTCCGGATTCGTACCATGAACCCTTCGAATGGCAATTGACGACGTTACTACTATACCATTGCCACCTCCAAAGATAGCCGAAATGAGAACTGTCATGAGACGTGTTCCACTGAGGGAAGAAATAGCTTCGTATCGGTGAACTTTATAACAATTTTTTGTTTTGTTGATACATTTTTATCACGCAAATAAGGTTTTGTACTTTTTTTTATTTCTGTGTCTTACAACTCACTCCCGTGTTGATTTTAAGATCAATATCCCCTTCCGAGGATGTTGTTTCACTTAAAAAAATGAAAATCAACTAAGAAATTGGTGAAATATCCCGTTTCCATTGTATGTTAGGCATGCATAAGAACAAAAGGAAAGATAAATGGCAAATGCTTTCAGCTTATGTGAAATGAATAAATTAACTCGATCTAGTCCCAAATCCAAACTCGCATATTTCGCAGATTTCACAAATTGCGCTTGACCTGGAACGCACTACTAATGTTTTGACATCTATAAATGAACACCAAGATGAACCAAAGTTCACGCTGTAGGCTTATTTGGTTTGACAACCTATCACGGCTGGATGAACTCAAGGAAATTTCGCCGAAATCTTGAAAATGTATGGCGAAATCTTCTAGATTTGGAGAGATTTGGCGAAATCCTGGGATTTCGTTCGGTGGGAACATGGTATTAGCCTGGAAATTCATCGGATCTAGTATTATACCATGTTCCCACCGAACCGGAATCCCGAGATTTCGATGAATTTTTACCGAAATCTCGAAAGCCGTTCCCACCGAGTTAAAGTGATTTCAAATGCCAATAATCGGCATTTTGTAGGCTGGAGTGCGTTCCAAGTTATGCAAATATTATGAATAATACCTTACATCTCGGAACAGCTGAGATAACCAAATTAATCAGTTGTTTATGCTTCAAAGAAACTCCAGGGGTGGTGTCCAAATAACTGGGGAAATTTTTGTAATTTTTTCCCTTTGCTTCCGACTCACAGCATTTTTTTTTTTTGCGATAACCGATGTCATAGCCAAATCGATCATCCAATAGAGCGAACAATTTTTCCAGACATATGAACAAGCTACTGCCAGTGTCATGCCTTCGCAGTAGTGTTCACACAGGCGTTCGCAATTGATCGGACTGACTTTATGTATTTCATGAGAAATAATGCTTGTGAACGTCCGGATTCGATCCATGAACCATTAGAATGCCAATTGACGACGTTACTACTATACCATTGCCATTGGTTAAGAATATCACTGCAGCGCCCCCCAACAACTAGCGCTTGTCGTAAAAGGCGACTAAGGGGACAAATCAGATCTAGGCAATATAACACCCAAGTGAGCCTAGCGACACATATACAACCATAAAAACCCTCCCACAAGTGTGCATGCGAGTCCGTGGGTTGACACGACTGGAGATCACCGGTGTCATAAAAGAAAGATCAAACAATACTAAAACAGGAGCATGCACGTGTCAAACAACAAACACCATCGCAATATGGTGCAAAAATTGTATTGCAAAACTGTATCATTATGATAATACTTGCAAAAAGGAAAGGCACTACCACTGCTGTGCATGGTACTGATCCTGGACCGAGCAGAAATGTTCGGGTCAGAGCTATACGGATTCCGGGGGCTAGCAACATAATGAAACAGTTTGGACGCAATTTAAGGGTCGCGAGTTGGAACGTTGGAAGCATGACCGGTCGAAGTTACGAGCTGGAAGAGATGATGAATAGAAGGCGGGTGAACATCTTGTGTGTCCAAGAGACGAAATGGAAAAACACCGGGAATCGGGCGCGTTTCTTGGACGTTAGGACAAAAGATTACAAGATGTTCTACTACGGAACGGAAAAGGCTAGGAACGGAATCGGTATCATCTTTGCGGCAGAGCTACTTGGAAACGTCTTGAGCATTTCGAAGTCCAGCGACCGTTTGATGTCTCTCAAACTAGTAATACAAGGAGAGGTGTGGAATATTGTCAGTGCATATGCTCCCCACGATGGGTACAATCAGAGAGATAAAGATGCATTTTGGCTAGATTTCCACAATCTCCTTAAGAACATCCCAAAGGAAGAATTTCTGTTTGTTGGAGGAGATTTGAATGGACATGTCGGGAAATCAAACGAAGACTATGAAGACTGCCATGGAGGACTAGGATATGGCACCAGGAACCTTCCTGGTGAAGACATCCTAAGCATGTGCAAATCACACGGTCTTATCGTGTTAAATACCATGTTCATCAAACAAAGCCGACACCTGATCACTTACAGCAGTGGTGGAGATGAAACTCAGATTGACTACCATTTGGTAGGCAGTTTCATGAAGCCTCGGGTAAAAGATTGCAAAGTGATCCTGGGAGAGGCAATCGCTCGACAACACCGTCTCCTGCTAACAGAAATTTTTATGAAAACACCAAAGAAAAGCAAACAAACAAGGGTCTCTGAGAAAATCAAGTGGTACAATCTGGACAAAGAAAAAGGCGAGGCTTTTGTTTTCGTAATGAAGAATTACCTCTCTCACACCATCAATGGAGCTGAGGATGAAGAGTGCAGAGCACAAAATATGTGGGATTCCCTACAGCGAACTTGCTTAAAGAAGGCCAAATCACTGCTAGGAGCTTCAAAAGGCCACCAACAACACGCCAAAGAAACATGGTGGTGGAGTGATGAAGCTAAGAAAGTGATAAATGAGAAGAAAGCGGCTTTCAAAGCTTGGTCAAAGTGCCCCTCTAATAATAGTGACGAAAAAGCTCGCCTCGAAATGGAATACAGATGCTGCAAGAAAAAAGCGAAGAAGAAGTGCGCTCAGCTTCAAGCAGAGAGTACGGATGGCCTGTATCGGGAGCTGGAGAAAATATTTTCCCCGGTTGCTGATGCAAACCAGGCTATCGAGGAGCTGCGAAGACACAATATGAACAAGAGTGCCACTATCTTCAAAATAGCCGCCCAAAGAAGGAAGAATGCTCAGGAGATTCGTTCGCCAAAGTTCATTAGCAATGCTCATGGCCAGCTTCTTGTGGATGACGACAAAATTCTGCAGAGGTGGCGGCAGTATTGTGAAGAGCTTTTGAATGAACAGTTTCCCCGGCTATACTTTCCAAGAGCCACCCCTAACTGTGAAGAAATACCCGACATTACAGTCGAAGAAGTTAGTGAGGCGGTCAAATACTCCAAAAACCGAAAAGCGATTGGGCCAGACGAAATACCCTCTGTGTTCTGGAAAAAGATGGGAGATATCGGGTTCAGATGGCTCAGAATTCTCATCTCCAAATTCGTGAGAGGTGATCCAATGCCGAATGAATGGAGGGAAAGTTACCTTCTCCCTGTATACAAAGGGAAGGGTGATACGCGAAACTGTGATAACTACCGTTCGATCAAGCTGATGACACACACCATGAAGATCGTTGAGCGGGTATTAGGTGGCCGACTGCGAAAAATAATACGGCTATCTGATGATCAGTGCGGGTTTGTCTCGGGTAAATCAACCACAGATGCAATCCAAAGTATAAGGATCATAATGGAAAAACATCGTGATTCCTTAAGGGATTTGCATATTGTATTGGTTGACTTTGAAAAGGCATTCGACAGACAACCACGAGATCTGATATGGGTGGCGCTAAGACATCGAGGGGTTCCAGAAACCTATGTACAGATGATTATGGACATGTACGAAGGAGCAAAGAGAAAAGTAAGATGCCCCGCTGGAGTAACCGAAGAGTTCCCAATCAAAGTCGGGGTACACCAGGGAAGCGTTTTAAGTCCTTTGCTCTTTATTACAGTCCTTGATTATCTGCTTGAAGGTAAAGTGATGGACCCCAAGGTACATCAGTTATTCTTTGCTGACGATGGAGCCATCATAAGTGAGGATCCTACATCCCTGCAACGAGCACTTGATGTGTGGGTGGACGTTTTGGAGGGAAATGGGTATCACATTAGTTCAAAAAACAGAGTACTTGTGCTGCCCGTTCTCTGATCCACTCAGGCCTATTCCAGACATTTATTTGAATGGAACAGTGCTTCCCAAGTGCGAAAAGTTCAAATATCTGGGATCTATGATCAATAGCAAAGCAAGTTGTGATGACGACATCAATCATCGTGTAAGCGTAGGGTGGATGAAGTGGCGAGAAAATTCCGCTATCTTCTGTGACAGAAAAATGCCCCCTAAGTTGAAAGGAAGGCTATACACCGCAGTTGTACGTCCAGCGCTCACACACGGTTCACAATGTTGGACGTTGTACAAAAAGTATGAGAGTAAATTAACGGCAGCTGAGATGAAGATGCTTCGCATGACAGCAGGAGTGACAAAGCTTGATCGAATAAGAAGTTCGAAGATCCGTGAAAGCTTTCACATCAAGGAAACCATCGTACAAAAAATAGAGCGTGACCGGCTCAGTTGGTATTGCCACGTTCAAAGAAGAGATCATTTGAACCCTGTTAAAAAGGCAATATCAATGCACGTTCCAAAGACATCGCGATGTAGGAAAGGCAGGCCAATAAACGCCTGGATCAGACAAATGCGACGACATCGGCATTTCATTGGCAGTAACCGAGTGATCCAAAATCGGCAGGCCTGCCGATATTTTCTGAGGTCAAATAGGCGAACCCCACATGCGGATCAGTAGAAATGCGGTGAAGTGGGAGGGTTGTGATCCCTTGTTTTCGGATCATGGCCTCGCTGATAAAAGGAAGAAGAAGAAGACTACTATACCATTGCCACCCCCAAAGATAGCCGAAATGAGAACTGTCGTTCAACTGAGGGAAGAAATAGCTTTGTATCGGTGAACTTTATAACAGTTTTTAGTTTTGTTGATACATTTTTATCACGCAAATAAGGTTTGTACTTTTTTTTTATTTCTGTGTCTTATAACTCACTCCCGCGTTGATTTTAAGATCAATATCCCCTTCCGAGAATATTATTTCAATTAAAAAAAATTAAATTCAACTAAGAAATTGGCGAAATATCATTTTTTTCCTTTGTATGTCAAGCATGCTTATGAACAGAAGGAAAGAGAAATGGCAAATGGTTTCAGCTTATGTGAAATTAATAAATTAACTCGATCTAGTCCCAAATCCAAACTTGCATATTTCGCAAATTTCACAAATTGCGCTTGACCTGAAACGCACTACTAATGTTTTGACATCTATAAATGAACACCAAAATAAACCAAAGTTCACGCTGTAGGCTTGTTTGGTTACCACATTCCCACTAAACGAAATCGCAAGATTTCGCCAAATCTCCCCAAATCTAGAAGATTTCGCCATACATTTTCAAGATTTCAAAATCAGGAGATTTCGGCGAAATCTACTTGAAATCTCCTTGAGTACATCCAGCCGTGATAGATTGTCAAGCCGAACATGCCTACAGCCTGAACTTTGGTTCATTTTGATGTTCATTTTTAGACGTCAAAACATTAGTAGTGCCTTCCAGGTCAAGCGCAATTTGTGAAATTTGCGAAATATGCGAGTTTGGACTTGGGACTAGATCGAGTTAATTTATTAATTTCACATAAGCTGAAAGCATTTGCCATTTCTCTTTCCTTGTGTTCGTAAGCATGCTTGACATACAAAGGAAAAAGGGATATTTCACCAATTTCTTAGTTGAATTTCGTTTTGTTAAGTGAAACAACAATCCATAAGCATTGTTTCTCATGAAATATATAAAGTCAGTCCGATCAATTGCGAACGCTTGTGTGAACACTACTGCGAAACCATGACACTGGCAGTAGCTTGGTCATATGGCTGGAAAAATTGTTCGCTCTATTACGAAAATTTCCCCAGCGCCTAACAGATCACGGCGCTCATGAGCGCACAAAAAAAAAAATGAAAATACTAATCTTCATTTAATGTACAATTTATTTTACCTGATCTGACTTAAAAAAAAATTATAGAAAAGCTAAATAGGGTTTCACCGTTGGTGGCCGTTGGTACCGGTTCTATGTTCTGGTACCTTCTGTATAAATATATTATTAGTTTGCCTACCTAAAAAGAGCTCTGTTCAGGTGCATGCGGGAAACAAGGAGAAAACAAATTTCGGGGCAGATACTCTCGACGGGAAACCGAATTTATTTAAAAAAAAAAGACAAAAAGTGAATTTACAAAGAAGAGAAGAGAAATAAGGAATGAACATTAAACTACAATAAATTTTAAAAAAAAACTATTAAATAACATAAAAATGACAGAAGGTCACACTAACACTTAACTTAATCTATAACTTAATTTATGGCCGATGGTCACACTGATTTCCAGTGATCCGTTGCTAGTATACCATATACAGGGTGCCCCAGTTAAGCAGTATAATCCTTTAAGAGGAGATACATGAAGCTCCGCCGAACAAAAAATTGTATTGCAAGGGGGGGTCTATTCTCACCACATTTCAAGTTATAGTCCATCAAAGTGGGTGACCTCTTATTTGGAGGTGTAACCACTTTAAACGCTATAACTTTTAAACTGTTATAGGTACAAAAATAGTTTTATACATTTTGGAAAGACAATTTAGTAGCGCAAACAGGTACGCAGCCGTAACAGTGGTTGCGCTCGTTGTTGGCGAATGCGTTCCGTAATTAGAATTTGACCTTTGTCCCTCGCGGCTATTTTGGAGGCGAAATAATTCTAAGATAGCGTGGTAAAACCGCATCATCACCTCGCCGTGGTGCCCGCTGGATAGCTATCTGATAGTGAACTAACGATGAGCGTATGCTGAGTCTGACGATATATGTGTAGCTGAACACTCAGCCCTGCGTAAGCACATCTGGGTGAAATTCATATTCGCGCATATGTTTAACCGGACGAGCCATCTCTTGTTGACCTTATCGGATGAAATATGTGTCTCAGAAGTCTAGCAAGAGTTCCTCAGAAGGAGGACGTACGGCGGATGAATTCTCCCGAAGGAATTAACGGTGACGTCTACAGACCAGCGGATACCTTACCGGAGCTACTTCGACATATTTGGAGCTAAGGTCTGTAAGGATTTTCAATACTACGTCAGGGTATTGAAAAAGAGATGGTGGCGGATGAACCCTTAATAGGCCAACGGCAGCGCTCATATTTACCCCTGAAGTAGGTTACTGACATCGGTGTATCCGGCCCCTCATCCTAGGGGTTGCAAAAAAAGGTTCAGGTCCTCCAGGTTGGGGGTTGTGCCGTCGCGTTAACTTCCCTACCACGTAAAAAACTTTCGGTTACGAAGCACCCAACAGCCTCGGATACGGATGATTCTACTGTTGACGATCCAAGCAAACGTAAAAAGGACAACGATCTTCGTGTCTGCACATGGAATGTTAGGTCCCTCTACAAACCACGTGCAGCCGAACAACTTGCGGAAGCCCTAGAGTGTCTCAAAGCAGACATTACCGCCATCTAAGAAGTGCGATGGGATGGGCCGGGCAAAAGGAGTATGAAAAACTGCGACATATACTACGGCGACTGCGGTGCGGGTTTGTCATTGGAGGCAGACTTAGGCAAGAAGTCTTGAGTTTCCGGCATGTGGACGAGCGCCTTATGACTATCTGCATCAAGGCTAAATTTGGCAACATAAGCCTAATATGCGTTCACGCCCCTCACGAGGAGAAGGACGACGCGACCAAAGATGACTTCTACCAGCTCTTGGGCAAGACGTATGGGCAATGCCCTTGCCACGACGTTAAAATTATTCTAGGTGATTTTAACGCAAAGCTGGAGAGAAGACGTCTTTAGTAGCGCGGTCAGAAAGCACAGCCTGCACGACATCACATCCGGCAACGGACTCAGGCTAATCGACTTTGCGGCGGGGCGAAACTTTGTCGTTGCTAGTACGCGGTTCCGGATTCGAGACGTGCTCGACATTCACAAAGGAACATGGCTCTCCTTTGATCGAAAAACTGTCAACCAAATCGATCACATTGTGATCGACGCAAGGCACTCTTCCAGTATTCTGGGTGACCGGACTTTCCAAGGAGCCAACGTGGACTCGGATCACTACCTAGTTGCAGCCAAGGTACGGATGCGGATATCCAGAACGGAGCGAAATCAACGAAATACTGTGAGGAAATTTGACGTCGGGCGACTACAATCGCAAGAGACCGCCAGAGCCTTTGTCGATCGAGTTTCTCTTAATCTTAATCTAAGTCTTATACCGCTAGCAGCAAATGCGGAAGACCAGTGGCAGCGTTGCCAACAAGCCATCAGAGATGCCGCCTCTGATGTACTGGGATTCTCTCGGCCACCACAACGAAACCACTGGTTTGATCAGGAATGCCGGTAAGCACATGTAGCTAAGCAAGAGGCGTCCAAAGCGGCGCTGCATAGAAGGACTAGGACTGCTTACGAGCTCTACGCGCGCAGGAGAAAAGAGGAACATCGACTTCTCAGAAAGAAGAAAAAAGAGCATGAGAAGCGCTCGATCGAGGAAATTGAGAGACTTTATTGCAGGAATGATGTTCGAAAATTTTACCAAAAGGTAAAAAGAACATGCCAGGGTTTCAAAGCCAGAACGGAAGCCTGCAGGGACGTAAATGGCAACATAGTAGTAGAATCGCAGTCGGTGCTGAGGATATGGAAGGAACACTTCTGCAGACTGTTAAACGGCGATGATGACCAATATTCCGCTATCAGACAGAATGAGCCATTCAACAGTGACGATGGCAGTCAAGATTCCCGTCAACCTGATCAGAATGAAGTGAGGATATCTAAACTCAAATCTAACAAAGCTGCTGGAGCCGACGGCCTTGCCGCTGAATTTTTCAAGGCAGGAGGAGATGAGTTGAGGAGCATGCACCAGCTCATCTGTAAAATCTGGTCGGACGAAAGTATGCCCGATGAATGGAACCTCAGCATCGTTTGCCCGATCCTGAAGAAAGGAGACCCTCTAAACTGCACCAATTACAGACGTATAAGTCTCCTCAACATTGCATATAAGATCCTGTCTGCCGTATTATGTGAACGCCTGAAACCGATCGTCAACAACCTGATAGGTCATTATCAGTGCGGTTTCAAGCCAGGAAAGTCCACCATTGACCAACTATTCACACTACGGCAGATCTTGGAAAAAATCCATGAACATAAAATCGATACGCACCACTTCTTCATCGATTTCAAAGTTGCCTATGGTAGCGTGTATAGGGACGAGGTATACAGAGCCATGTCTAGTCTTGCCATCCTTGCCAAGCTCGTCCATTTGTGCAGAATGACGATGGAGAACTCTCGCTGCTCCATCAAAGTCGGTAAGAACATCACCGAACCATTCGATGTCAGGAAAGATCTTGGACAAGGTGACGCGCTATCATGAGATCTCTTTAACAAAGTACTTGAGAGAATTGTACGAAACTCACAAGCCAACACCGAAGGTACAATCTTTTACAAGTCTGTACAACTACTCGATTATGCCGATGACATTGGGGCAATGGGGGCATTTATGTATTATGAGTATTGAGATCGAGGCAACAAAGATGGGTCTAGCGGTCAATGAAAGCAAAACAAAATATATGCTGTCTACAAAAAAGGACACCCAACATCGGCGTCTTGGACAGAACGCCACAATAGACAGATATAATTTTGAGGTAGTAAAGGATTTTGTCTACCTAGGCTCTGTGGTGAACTCCGCAAATGACATCAGTAGGGAGATCACACGAAGAATTACTCTTGCCAATCATTGTTTCTATGGGCTAAAACGGCAATTGAGTAGCAAAGCCCTATCTCGAACTACTAAGGTAACTCTTTATAAGACACTAATCATCCCAGTCCTGCTGTATGGCGCAGAGGCATGGGTTTTGACAAAACCGGATGAGGATGCCCTTGGTTATTTCGGGAGAAAAGTTCTTCGAGCGATCTTTGGTCCCGTCTGCATAGACGGTGAGTGGAGGAGAAGGTACAATGCCGAGCTATACGGCTTGTACAAGGACATCGACTTAGCCAGAAGAGTTCACATACAGCGACTAAGATGGCTGGGTCATTTAGAGCGGATGGAGCCCAACGTTCCCGCTAAGAAAGGCTTCGAATCCACCCCGGATGGACGACGCAGTAGAGGACGACCTCGCGGTAAGTGGCGCAAACAAGTGGAGGGGGACCTCAACCAACTGGGCGTGCGCAACTGGAGGCTGGCTCGTAACCGCGCTGGCTGAAGAGGTTTGTTGGTTGAAGCCCAGGTCCACCCCGGACTGTAGCGCTATCTAAGTAAGTAAGTAAGTAATGATTCTCAGATACCTAAACCTAACAGTCGCCCAGCCCGGACGTAGCCACATAAGTCGCCGAAAAGTGAGTACCCAAATTTCATGTTAATTTAGTTTATTTGTGAGTTTCCCGTTATATGGAGAATAAACGCAACACATTTGACATTCAACACGTAATCGGCATTTTATTCAGACGACGAAGACCGGGCGGGTGACAGATATAAAAATAGAGATATTTCATAATTTTTAATAACAACGGAGGTGAACTTGTTAAATAAACAGTTTAAATACACAGAAAACAGTTTCATTATTAGAAACTCTAGCAAGAATATTACAGCACTGAATGTTAGTTGTGAACTCTGAAATGAAGTCTAGCTGGTTTTTCTGCCGTGGACTTATTTCTGTTTTTGTGGGCTTGCTGTCGGTAAAAGGTGTTTTCTCTCGCCATTTGGTGAAATGTTTAAAGTGTTTTGTTGCGAAATATAGTGATGGGAACTAATTTTGATTTAAGCCTCCAACGAGCATGCTAGCTCACAACTCTCGTGCGGTACTAGGTACTTTCTCCTTTTTCTCTTCCCTTGTGATCATTTTTGAATTAAGCATATGCACTTATTCACTCATTGGACTTTTCGTTCAACTACTTTGTTTTGCCCACTTGCAGTCGTTCTGGAACTATTTTTCGAAGTTGTTTTCTTTTTGTATGTTTTGTGTAAAAAGGGATTAGTGATGTGCAAGCAACTTACAATAATAAACTTAGTGCTGTCGCTAATTTTGCAATGCAGCAGCACTTGCTAACTGAATATTTAAGCCGTTCGCAAGATTCACTAAAATATTGAACAACGCACAGCTGATATAATCCTGAGCTTTGTATGATTTCGCGAAATAATATAATATAATATAATATATTATCTGTATATTCCTGCAAGACCAGAAAGGGTTTCTCAAAGGCTGAAGAAATTATAAATGACAAATGAAATCCATTAAAGGGAGAAAAAATACACCCGATAGTTCTTTTTAATAGCAATTATGATGCCCGGTAAATTGATAATTTTCTTCTTTCTTTTTGTTCATTAACGTTTAAGTTTTCTATTGAATTTAATTTAATAAATAAATTTGAATAAATATTAATTAGCATATTTTGCAATTGCAAACAGATCCATTTGTTCTCCTTTCTGTACTTATTGCATTACATCACATTTGAGCCGAAAGAACAAAAGAATTCATTCGATAGCTGAAATTGTTCAGTTACTATTTATCGATAGTCTCATTCGTTCGATAGTTCTCATTACTAATAATAATGACCCCATCGCTACCACAATCGATGGAAATATATCTGGAGTTCTATTTATTGTTTGGTGCGACATCTGTCTGTAGTTAGCGATATTTGATCGTCCGTGTTGTGCACTGTTGAAATCGTTGCATGGCGTTGTGCGCCATCTGCATGAAGCTAGTGATAGTCGATCTTCTGTGTTGTGCAGTGCTAAGTTGCTACAGAACTACCCACACCTAAAACACAAGCATTCCGAATTAAGTGGGAAAAAATGGAAAAAATACCATCGATGTTTTTCCAACCACTGCACCAACGAGCTCTCACGACGATCGGTTCTACGTACGTACGTACGTCCCGGAGCGACTAGAGGACAATACCTCGACCAAGGATCGTCAACCTCAGCTACACAGCTGTTACAACAACAACAACAACAACAAGTGTTGTACCAGCGGTTGGATAGCTTTGGTGTTGTATACGATATGTATTTCTTGTGTATCCACACCACAGACCGTTGTACCGATATCGTATGGTCGCATGGTCTCGACTGTACAACTGCTGTCACATGCACAGATTGTATGGAAATTATGTGGTGTGTGTGTGTAAAATGATTGAATAAAATGTCGGGTTGTAGGCAAATCGTGCGCAGATTGTATAATGAGTCTGTTGCATATAACAGTTGGGCAGATGTCGGTGCAATATAAGTCGGTACGGCGGTTGTACCGTGTATTTCCCAGTTAATAAAACCCGGCTTATACAATTGGAATTTTAATTACGAACCGCGTACAGCTTCCAAATGAACGATTCCCAAAATTTCCTTATGAGTGCATTCCACTGCATACTTTTGTCGAAACAAATTCACAATCAAATCGAAATCAACCTAAAATCTGACAGATGTACTTTCACCTGTCACACACAAGAAAAAAAGTCGACTCGCAGGTTTTTATTTGACACGTTTGTGTTTCTAAGTGTTGTGGTTTTTCCCGTGCGGTGTTCACGAGAAGGAATATTTTTTTGCAATAACTAGCCATAATGAAACCCCTGCAATGCCTAGCCTTACTCACGGCGACCCTAGCGATAGCTTTTGGCCAAAAGGTGGCTCCAGGAGTGCCTCCGCAACATTACATTGATCCCAATCAACACTACCAGCAAGTGCCTCAAATGCAATACGTCCAGCCCGGTCAGCCTGTGCAACAAATGCCTCCACTTCAACCTGTTCAGCATGTCCAGCAGCCCATACAACAGCAACCTATCCACCAGCAACCCATGCACCACGACCCCAACACCGTGCATCATCAGCAGCAGCAAGTGGGTGGTGTTCCCCAAGGCCAGCGACACCCGCAGCAAGTCCTCGATACTGCAAACATTCAGGGCGAGAAGGCACACATCCAGGAGCACATCGACGTGCCCATGGACACTAGCAAGATGTCAGAACAGGAGCTACAGTTCCATTACTTCAAGATGCACGACTCTGACCACAACAACAAGCTGGATGGCTGTGAGCTTATCAAATCCCTGATCCACTGGCACGAGAAGAGCAACAAGGATGCAGCCCACCACAACGAGGATGCGGCGCACCATGACAAAATATTCTCGGACGAGGAACTGGTCGCGCTTATTGACCCAATCCTCGCCATGGACGACACAGGCCGAGATGGGTACATCGATTATCCAGAATTCATTAAGGCCCAACAAAAGGCAGCTTCGCAGCAGAACAAGGTAGACAAACCCTAGGCAGTCTAAACGAAATGAATTTTTTTTTACCTAATATGTTTAATGTTATGAAGAAAAAAAAAAAAAGAATGTTTTTGAAACGAATTTATTGGGACTTTATTTATTTTTTATATTCAGACCTGTTTTTTACGTTTAGCGAATGCAGCAACCAAGGGAATTTGTTGGTTGGGCTTGTAAGAAGCTGTCACTTCTAAGAGGTTCTTCTTGCAGTGTTGCCGCCTACAGTACTGCAATTCCGTTTAGCATTAGTGCTGTTACAGAAATATTACTACAGACTGATAGAAAGAATTTTGTTTGGCTGGTTCAATCAAATATCTTTTTTCTGCCATGGATCAATACGATCCTAAAATTGTTAATTTAAATATAAATAAATAAATATTTGGGGCAAACAGCCCATAAGATGCGTATGACCTAGATATGTTTCGCACGAATGGAAGGGACCTACAGTTTTGTGCCATATCCGAAGGGAATTTGTTTCTTTAGAAAATTTGTCATAAAGTGTGTACGTAAACGCTAAAACATGCAGAACAAGTTGGTGTTGATAGTCTACGTGTACTAATTTTTTGGATTCACCAACATCAGATTTTTGACTCAACAGAATCAAAGATGGTTTGATTTTTGTCAACGTTTGTGGGCGGAACTTTGTCTTAGTGGTACTCTGTTTGACTGTTTGTGTGTTTGATTAGGAATAAAACTTTTCAAATTAAAGAGTGTATTGGTTTCAGTTCGGGGTTATGGTCTACGGGTTTTAAGTGGGACCATGTTTACTCGTACCATGTTTGAGCGTTTACAGACCGCTTAACAGCAATACATCCGAGAGTAGAGTTCGTCAGATGCTCGCGAGAGGTTGGACCACAGAAATAACTTTTCGTGTTTTTCAGGATACAGACCCTGAACCTCATACGCAGTAGTCTGACACACTTACACTGCGCCACAGTACAATTGTAATCAGAGAGCCGATACATGCAGCAAATTTCATTTTATCGGTTGCGTCTCGTTCTCTTCGCCTGTGCTAATGTCAGTTCAGCAGTTTTTATGATAATTATTGCTTAATTCACTTTGAATCTGAAGCTAGAGTTTTTGGCTGGAAGACTTTTAGTACAAAATATTCAGACCCAGTATTGTTCCTTATTTGGAAGAATATAAGAAGCGACCATTCATTTTACGTCTTCAGGCTATTTGAGAAGACAGCTTCTCCGACATGACCGTCAGCATAGTTTAAGGCAATATTGTTCTAGAATTGAAAGCAATCATACAAAGGGCACAGAATGTTTAAAAAAGGAATTGAAATGCTTAGTACAAAAGAGCTGTGTCATAGATCTGCTACACACGTTATGCAAAGTGATGGAGAAAGTCACCAATATTGATAGAAACAAATATATTCAATTGAACAATACATGGAATCAGGAATATTCACCAAATTAATGGAGTCTCGCGCAGACCTCTTTTAAGCAATTTATTTTCCTCTGGATGACTACAACAGCTTTGTTTTGGACGATGTTCCTTTAAAAATGAATAAATATTTGGCGCAACAGCTATTTCAGTGCCAGGGTCTAGCTTTTCGCAACCGCTAAATGAGGTAAAATCGCATAGACCAATTTCGTTTCTTCCAGTCGTATCCAACATTTTCGAGAGAATATTACTAAGGTGTCTCCAACCGGTTATAGAAGAAAATAATCTTTTCCCTGGCCACAAGTTTGGGTTCAGAAGTAAGCATTCGACGATTGACCAGGTGCATAGAATTACTCACGTAATCAAGAAAACACTTGAAGAAAAAAAGATTTGCTCAAGCGCATTTCTTGACGTCTCGCAAGCCTTTGATAAGGTGTGGCATGATGGCTTGAAATGCAAACTACAACGAATCTAAATCTGTTCACGTGAATTTCACTTATAAGAAAACTAATAACGTGCCAATTTTTCTAAACTCGGCCCGAATACCTTTTGCAAACGAGGCCAAATACCTGGGAATGACACTCGACGCAAGGCTGAAATGGAATTCGCACGTGAAAATGAAACGTAAAGAACTCGAAATCAAATATAGAGAAATGTACTGGTTACTCGGAAAACATTACCAGCTCAGTACTGAGAACAAACTGCTTTTATACAAGCAAGTGCTAAAGCCGGTGTAGACCTATGGTGTACTTTGGGGTTGTACCAAGAAAACAAATACAAATATTGTACAAACTTTTCAAAATAAAGTGCTAAGAGAAATTGTCCAAGCACCATGGTATAGTAGAAACGACGATATCCGCAGCGATCTCGGAATTCCGACAATCAAAGCTGAAACTAGAAGCTTCATTATCCGCGTCTAGATTGCGCAAAATGCAGGATATTTCAGCGAAAAGTAACCTGCCAAACGTTTTCATTTCGTGATAGAAAAAATGCTTGATAAGTTATTACTTAGTTGCGATATCTAACAAATTTATATCGAAGGGTAGTGTTTTTTTAGTCAGTAAGAATCTGACACTACTATGAGCACGCGCTTGCTATTCTCATAGTATCTATGGAAGATTTGTCACCTACCCCCGGAAAAAAAAATCAAAATTAAAAAAAAAAATAAATTTCCCACGATTGGAAGGGACCTGCAGTTTAGTGCCGTATCCGAAGGGAGTTTTGAAAAGCTTTTTCATGACAATAGTCTCAGATGTTGTCAGACGCTCGCGATAGGTGCGACCATGAAAAAAAACTTGTTGGTGCTTTCTGGGATTCGAACTTGGAACCTCACGCGCAGTAATCCGATACACTAACCACTTTGGCCACGGCGCCCACGTGATGTTTCTTTAGGGCGGATCAATTTAAAAACCTGAAGTGCATTAGGGATTCATTCTTTTACCAACCTTATTTCTACTGCATATTTTTTACTGCCCTATACCCGTCTACGTAAGGACTTCTTACCCTTGCTAAATATTTTTATGACCCCATGTATGAAGAAAGTGTATAGTATGTATATCAAAATCAGCTCTACTCTAAACACACATGCCTCTTTTGAATGTCTAATCAATGCTTTTGACATTGGGATCAACCGATTTTCTGTAAGTCTTCATCGTGGAGTTATTTTTAGCCATACCTATTTTCAAGCTTTGGGCTTGGAAAAATCCAGTAATGACAGCTAAAAGTAAAAATTTTAATAAATATTGCATACATAATCGTGGACAAAACCGCAAATCGCAGCAAGTTTATCTCTATGCATTTATCTATAAAACCACCTTTTTCAACAGTTTTCTTTGACATCTAGGAGCACTGGTACTTAATGGTCAACGGAGGTACTAAAAGTATTACAGACTCCTTTAGTAAAACCCCGGTAACACTGTGAGTGCAACAAATATTCGACAACAAAGGGGAGATTTTAAGGAACTAACTCCGCCATGGCTACGGAGGAACATAAAAAATTGGCAACTGTAATCAAGGACGTTCACGAATCCCTGCGTGTTTTAAGCAAAGAAAAGGGAGCTGACAACGCATGGAAGCAACATGTCCAGAACACTGAGCGGTTGCAAGAATACGCCGAGGCAATGCGGAAGTTGGCTACTATCTGGGAGGATAACTCTTCCAATGCCGACCTTCTAGCGAAGAGCAGAATTAAATGGACAACAGACTACTGTCTGTCGTACTACTTAACCGACAAAATTCTCCTTGAGAAACGCTCCAGAGAAGAAAGACTACTGGAATCCCTCGAATACGACACCTCTTCGTGCCAATACCACGAAGAAACTGATCATCTTCGAGTTCTCGACGTTGGCAGCTGCTTCAATCCATTTAAACATATGGAATACTTCGATGTCACAGCAATCGACCTGTGCCCAGCAACGGATACTGTATTTGAAGGTGATTTCTTGAAGATTCTAGCTGCACCAGAGGACATTCCAATTGCGCCAGAGAATGGCAAAGTTCACAGTCTCCCGCTGAAATACTTTCATTGTGTAATTTTTAGTCTACTCCTGGAGTACATACCATCGTCAGAGCAGAGACTGTTATGCTGCCAGAAAGCTTACGATTTGCTGAAGTTCGAAGGGATTCTGATTATCATTACACCCGACTCACAGCATGTTGGCAAGAACGCGGCTATAATGAAGAACTGGAGGTATACGTTGGCAACACTTGGTTTTAACCGAATCAAGTTTGAAAAACTGCCGCACATAACTTGCATGGCTTTTCGAAAATCAATTGATGTCCGGCTTCCTCACCGATGGGCAGAGACACACAAGAAGCCGTACATGACGATATCGATTGATATACCACAGGATAGTAAATGAAAATCGGTCTGTTTTTAGTTTAGTAATTTTAAGGTTCTGGCTAAATAAACATTAATATTTGCAGGTATGAAATGAGGAATTCTTTTTGTTGTTTTTTTTTGTGTTGCTCTTTTACTGCATTTTCGTTGTGTGCATGAAGGCATGCCAATCTACTGCTTCATCAATGGTGCTTGGAAAAAGAAACGATTAGATTTCAATTAAGCTGCTCACAATTCTGACCCGGCATCACTTGGTCCTTAATACTGAAGTACAACATAGGTAGATTGGTTTCTCAATGAGATGGAAAACTTAGACCTATATGGGTACATTGTGATATGATTATGAAGCAGGGGTTTCAATCCCTGTTGACTCCAGGAACCAACTGCTCCTGTTGATAAAACCATTTATTTTGGAAGTGCATTAGTGTGAAGTGTTTAGATCGCTATTATAGTATTCCTCCAAATATGGGCAGGGGAAGGACATCTGCAAAGGAAGTGGACATTCCTCCCCTTCTTAATCCTCTGTAGCTCCTGCAAGTCATTGCTAACTATGCTCAATCTCTAAGCATATCTGGCGAGGATACATAACATTATTCAACGATGTCACAATGCGACTTTAGTTCTACCGAGATCTAGAGTTGGCCAATGAAGCCTAGAAGTATCACAGAAATCTAGATGCATCCACCATGACTAGCTTTATTCACAGCTACGTCTTAAGTCAAACACTTAACAAATTATATAGGTGAATTGATATTCTTTAAGAGGCGCTTGTTTATATCGAATGAGTCTTGTCTAGCTAATTTATCAGCCGTTATGACGAATGACGTAAAACTGTTTGGCTATCTCTATGAGATGCTATTAATGCTCTTGCGTTACAAACTGCTCTTAGCTCAGCTCCTTGGTATCGCTGTAGACTTAGTGCCAATTCAGACGAGAAATTGAACATCTTTCAAGAGTTAGTGTGCTATATGTTTCACCAATTTGTTCCCCTTAAAACTGTCAATGTTTGTAATAAAAGCTGTCCTTGGTTTACGTCGGAAGTCATTGTCAGAATAAATGCTCGTAACAAGTTATACACCATATGGAAACGCAACTCTTCTCATACAAACTGGGCTGCTTACAACATAGCACGAAACAGTGCAACTGATGTAATTCGTACTGCTAAAAGGAATTATTACTCTTCCAAATTGAATACATCACTGCCGCCTCAGCAACTTTGGAGTAATCTACGTAACTGTAACTGGTTTTAATCTGGATGCAAATGCTGAACTATCAGCTCATAGATTGTTCGATTTTAATGTGGTGACAGAGGGTGATGTCATTGACTGTGTGTAAGACATTAAGTCCAACTGTGCAGGTGTGAATGGGGTGCCTATTGGCTTCATTAAGTTTATACTACCCGAAATCATAAGCCACCTTACCCACATTATTAACCACTGCATTATAACATCTACTTGCCCTCAGTCCTGGAAAATCGCTAAAGTCATACGAATTGCCGAAAAAGCGAATGCTCTGCTTGTGATTTTAGGCCCATCAGCATTTTACCGAGTTTATCTAAGGTCTTTAAGAAACTCATAGCTAAACAAGTAATCAGTCATCTGTCCTCAAATCGTCCGCTGAATCCTTTTCAGTCCGGATACCGAACTGATCATACCTGCTCCTTGGCTATGATTAATATCCTAAACGATATTAGGCATGATTTTGATGTAGATAATGTAACACTGCTTTGTCTGCTTGATTTCTCAAAGGCCTTTGAAAGTGTCAATCATGAAATTCTATGCTGGAAGCTTAAGAATTTGTTCTATTTTAGTGACCACACTGTTCAGCTTTTAAAAAGCTATCTCTCCTATAGATCACAAAAAGTTGTCATTGGTTGCAAATCATCGCCTCTAAGGTCCATCATGCAAGGTGTACCTCAGGGGTCAATTCTTGGTCCTATCTTGTTTTGTGTATTCATTAATGACTTGCCTTCAGTGTGTCAACATGCTTCAATTCACCTTTACGCTGACGACGTCCAGCTATATTTGTCCCGTCCTATGAAATCTATTGTTGAACTGACGGTTAAGCTAAATGAAGACTTGTCTGCAATACATAACTGGTCGGTGTTAAATGGACTGTTACTTAACTCAGCTAAGTCACAAGTAATACCCATCTCTAATCAGACCTTTAATGATAACCTTCTATCTGATTTATGGCTTTCGGACCAAAAATTGAAACTTGTAGAATCCTTAACAAGCCTCGGTTTCGTCATCGACAGGAACCTTTCTGGGTACAGCCATACCATTATTGTCATCGGTCGTATCTACGAATGCCTTCGGAAGCTTTGGCTTACTGCAAGCTTTACCCCTATTGAGACTCGACGGAAGCTTGTAAGAACCCTTGTCGTACCCTTAATTATTTATGCCGAGGTGGTGTACAGTGATCTTGATTCGCTCTCTCAGCGAAAACTGCAAGTAGCCTTTAACGATGCAGTCCGGTATGTTCATGGGCTCCGTAGATGTGACCATATATCTATGTACATACTCGAGAAGTTTGTTAGGCTGTACCCTCAAACAATATATTAATGCGCGCAATTGTATCTACCTTCACCATATTATCAGAATTAGATCGCCACCATACCTTTTTAACAAAATTAAACTTGCACGATCACAAAGATCCCTAACTGTAATCTTACCTCAATTTAATTACTTAAACTCGTCACGTTTGTTTTTCGTTCATGCTACTAGGCTATGGAACTCTCTGCCCCAGTCCATCAGGGGTATTTCAAATGCCATAAGCTTTAAAAATGCAGTCCTACTACACTTCTCTCTTCAACCATAAACTCTTCCTTCTTTCACCTAATTTTTTGTTTCTGTTCTTCCCACGCTTTCTTTCTTATACTTTTCTTTTCTTCCCTTTCCTTTTAATTATGTATTATTTTATCTTATTTTATATAATTCAATTTTTTGCCTTCTCTGCACTGTATGAGGTAGTGGGGGAGGTTCTCAGTGCACCTGCTGTACTGAGGCATGCTCAGTTTCGTGGTTTTGAGGAAGCCTGTATTTCTTGATCATAAGCAAAGTCCGGTTACTTCCCTTTCTTTTCCAATCAATCGTTGTTCTATCCAAAGGTTTTTATTCATCGTTAGTTCTCTTAGCACAATGAAACATAGATGACGTTCGCTCCTACCATCAATATGTACATCCTGCAAAGGTTACTGCGGCATCACTATATTTACCATGATCATGACATCTAGATCAGACAGAAAACTTCCTAGAATAGGGTATTTATCACCATGATTTCAAATTAGTTTTACATTGTATGAGTGCCATCCAGAACATGCCTTTAGCGTTTAACATACATCAGCCCATTTAGCAACCTCTTAGCCTATCAGACTTCTTTTACTACTAGGATTCCATCCCTGATGCCAGGACCGTTCTGTTAGGAAGTCTAGTATTAAGAAAAATACATCGTCTAGGAACACATCTCGCGAGCGTCTGACAAACATCCGAGAGTATTGTTGTCTAAAAAAGCTTCTCAAATCGCCGTTCGGATTCGGCAGTAAACTGTAGGTCCCTTCCATTCGTGTGGAAAATATAACGCACACAACATGAGTGGTTGCGAGAAGCTAGGCCCTGGCACTTTAAAGAGCTGTTGCGCCAAATATTTGTATTTTTAGGAACACATCCAAAGGTAAGGTTTCATTATTCATTTTTATTTTTGGCTTGAATATTTTTTTAATTTAATTTACCAGATTGTATGAATTATATCTCGAGAAAAAATAATGGAAAGATTTACAACTTAAGAGAGAACTACTAGAAGAATAGAATTGGAAAAAGTAATGAAAATTAAGCTAATTGTCAATTGAATGGCTTTGTTAACAAGCAGAACTCGAGGTTTTGGGGTAGCTATTGAAAAACCGAAGATTTTTGTCCTTTACTTCCTGAAAAATTAATATGAAAGTGCAGTCACGGTTAGTGGAGAGTGGTATCGGTTCGTGATACATTTTTTTACTTCCTGCTGTTGAAAACAGACTTGAGATGTGGTTTCAGCAGGATGGATTTGACGGTAGCGGACTTTTTCTTTTGGGGTTATTTGAAAGAGCGCGTACATGAGCGAGCCTGAGACAATCCCCGAGCTCAAGGCCAACACTGACGCATAAATTCGAGCGCTTCAGGTTACCATTATTGCGAAACCGTAAATGGCGGTCATTCAACTGGGGCCCCACTCTGTATTGCTACTCGAAAGTCAAATTTTTGCGAAAGTGCTTTGCGATTCTAATCTTAGCCGGCACTCTGTGAGAAAACAGAATCGAATGGCAGTATTGCCAACTGGGGCTATGAAATGTGCGAATCTAGCTTCGAGTATCGGACGCTGAAATGCCACTTTGAAGCAAATTTCGTTCCAAAGATTTTGATGTTTTATTTGTATTTGAGAAAGAAAGTTAAATATATGTTATAGAAATGGAACTGGATGCTGTCGAATTGTGGTTCCATCAAGATGACACACAAGGAGAAAGAATAGAACGCAGGCGAATTAGAAATATGTTGAATATAATGGAGCTAAGTGATAAAAAGTAGAAGAAAAATATAGCAGTGGTTGGTTCAACCCGAAACTGAGAGTATTAAGTGGGAAATACATGATACAATCGTCGTACCGACATCGGCATACTGTTGTATGCAGCACACACATAGAATTTGCATACGACTTACGTACAACCAGACATTTTACACATACACACCATTTCCATACAGTTTGTGTATGTTACAGCGGTTGTACAGTCAAGACCATGCGACCATACGATATCGTGTATTTCCCACTTTACTCATTCTATCTATTGCTACCTTCAAGAGAAGTTAAGGTGGAGCATTTACATTTGATTTTTGGTGGACTGCCCTCATGTTCTAAAACACGTTTTAATCAAGTAATTTCACAAAACTATTTTATGTATATCACTTTTATTGTATTTTAAGTTAAAAATAACATTTTATGTCATAAAATACTTACATTTTAAAAGAAACACAATTGCTTACCTCAACATCCGCAAACCAAATAGCAATAGAACTGCAGTTAATAAATTTGATGCGCATTCAAGTTACTTTGACATTTCGTTTAGTAATACAGAGTGGCAGATTTGCGATAAGAAATTGATATTGAAATTGGCAACAAAAGTTTGTTCGATTGTCATAAATTTGGATTTGCGATTCGAATTACAGAGTGACAATTCTGCGAATTCGAATAATTTGACTTTAGAGTAGCAATACGGAGTGAGGCCCCTGACATTTTTTTTCATAATTAGTGTAAAAAATCCATTTTGTATCCTAGGTCGAATCTAAAAAAAAAAAACAGACATCGAGAGCTTGTAAAAGCTATACGCGAGGGAATTCGAAGAAACCCTATTTGAAAACAGAAAATTATGGCGCGTGAGCTGGGGGCTAACTATGCACTTCACCGCGAATCATATAATTTGCGGTTCATTCAGTTCGGTGATGGCAACTATGCGCAACGATCGCTTGGAATATAGATTTTCCAAAATATTTCCATATTTTTCGTTATATTTCCACAAAAAAAGTATCCTTTTTTACGGAAGAACAGATTTTCATCCTTCTTCAGTAATGGTTACTGATCTCCAGTTTCGTGACGAAGGAGTCAAAACTGGGCAAAGGTTTACCAAGATGTCCTAGAACGCGTCGTTAAAGGCTTGACGAATACCCTTTCTAGGATTCAAGGATTATCCTTCCGGAAGTTCAGATTTGAATCCTTTAGATTATTCTTTGTAGTCAGTGTTAGAGAGCTTTACCTGCAAGAGCTCCTACCCAAATTTGGAGAGCCTCAAAGTGTTGTCCATACCCCTGAAAACCGTGCGTGCCGCTGTAGTAAAAGCTGGTCTGAATAAATCTCACTATGTAGCTACTTACGCAAATACATTTTATAAATACTAACCCAAAATGATTGGTTGTTAAATTTTTACTTATGGCGCCACATATACAATACTTACTCCGCAATGTGTACAATCTGTGGAGTAAAAAGTTTTCCGGACCCTGACCTGACTTTCATAATAATTTAATGAATAAAAACAACTTTTTACGTTTAACATTACTATGTAGCACGATAACTGACGATGCATTCAATACACTTAGTTCTAATACATAGTTTTCATAGGTAGGTAGTGGGTAATTAAGCCTAATATTAAAATTAAGTTATGCTGTTGTTGGAGTTTGTTTTATTCGGCGTTTGAGGAAGACCCCATATGTGGGTGCCTCCTGTTCTCTTCCCATTCTTTGCGATGCATTTTCTTTCGATGCGAATGCATGTTGGCATTGGAGTTGAATGTTTTTGGGCAGTGTGGACATGTGTAGAGAACTTCTCCGGTGTGCGTTGTCATGTGCTCCTATAAAGAAAAAAGAAAAGAAAAAAGAACAGAGTTCAAATAGTGTTCGATACATCGGGAGAGGTCATGTATGCAATTCAAATGGAGAACAATCAATCTATCATTGCTTTAACGATTAAAGCCTGTCGGTAAGACCATCAAAAGTGTTGCGTTTACTTGTCAATTCTTGCAGAAAAAGTGCAACGATTGTAGTTGTTAGGGCACATCAACAACGAGTATATTTAAATTGACACGATATTAGTCTAGAGACTCACGGGCGAGTTCTATACTACTCTATCTCAAATAAATTACCTTAAGTCCACCGGCCTTCTTGAAGGCCTTGTCGCACATGGGACACTTGTGATTTCGTTCACACTTGTGCACATACGAATAGTGACGCTGTAATGCGGCCGGATTTGGCGCCACTTTGCCACAAATATTGCACACATGCGGCACATTCGACTCGGTGTGCATTGAGTTCATATGCCTCTTTAGACCGTATTTGTTTTTCAATTTTGCCCCGCATTTGTCACATTGTACGCTGGGTATTGGTACACCAGCGTGCTCCAGCAAATGCCTTTGGAATGCTTCTCGTCCGCGTATCGACTTACCACACTGATCGCAGATCTTCGCATACGCATTCTGGTGCACGTTATTAATGTGGGCACGCAATGTGTAGTTCGATGGGAAGCTATAAGAAAGAACAGTTAAACCAACATCTACAACATCGACTACCCATCGAGCAGCATGTCCTTACAATTTATTGCATTCCTCGCAGGGGAATTTACGTTCCTCCTCGGGTATGTGAATATGGAGGTGACGTGTAAGCAATGGTTTCTTGAAGAAACTCTTACAGCACTGATCACATTGATAGATGCGCTGCTTCTCCGTTATATGCGTATTCATATGAACTTCGAGACAACGCCTATCGGCCAGTACCTTATCACATTTGTCGCACTTGAAGTGTTCGGGATTCAAATGAGTGTAAATATGATCCACCAGGATGCCGCGTTTTAGAAATTTCTTTCCGCAGCAGGATGCATAGCCTCGTTCGCTGTGCTTGGAGCGGTAGTGCTTTTTCAAAACGAAGAAGTTTGCTAGCGGTATCAGACAAACGTTACACGATAACTTCATATTCTGCTGGATTATATCGTCGTATTCCTGTGAGAGCACTCGCTTCTTGATTTGTTCTTCCGTTGTTTGCTTTGGGGTTGTGTTCTTGGGCGTATTTTTGCAAGGCCGACCGCGTTTCTTGCCGGTCGTCGTTATTGCTTTTCGTTTCGGTGTGGGTTTCTTTGCTTCGAAGTCACTCTCATCATCATCGTCATCATCATCGTCGGAGTGATGGTCCTGCCATTCCGTTGATGATTCAGGATCATCGTTGCTGGAGGTAGCTGCTTTTGTTTTGCATCTTTTTTTAAACCGGGCTTTGGCTAAGTTCGCGAGGGGAATCTCCGATTCAGAGTCATCCGAGTCGCTTGAATCGGTCGAGCGTTTGGTCTTTGAGATGTGGATAACGTCGATTTTTTCCTCGAGGTCTGGAAGCGGATTGTACTGTGGTAAGCAGACTTCCCCATCCTCTTTAACCTCTAGCTTTACGTCTGTAATATGAACTCTAGATAAGCAAAAGCACATCACTTAAGATGTGTGGTCGCAGGATGATGAGCAGGTAAGTGGAAGAACGAAGAGCGTTGGATTTGTTGGAGCCTAAGTATAATTATTAGTTGATCGGTCATGGCGCACCGTTCTTAAAGTTAGGCACATATCGCATTCGAGTTTGGAGTAATTTGATCACACCAAAAACTGTCAGAAAGCCTGATAGCAACAATCAAGGATTGTTGGTGAGGCGAATCTCATGATTAACATTTGCTTTCTTACTTGTAGAAGTGCAAAGTACTATGCAATAATATTTAGAGGTTTCATTATTCTCTAGCCATAGCCTACAGATAGGGTCCCAAGGCTGCGAGAGTAAAAACAGGATTAAGAAGGCGGAAGACTGTCAATCCCACTATTGCACGAGTACCAGAAGTGAAGCAGACTGATACAAAAGCACGATATTGGTAAAGTTTGCCAAGTGTAACCTATCTATCAAATCGTTTGAAGCATCAATTATAAGACCCAGGTTGATAAAGATGTGACGCAAATCACTAAATGTGCTCACAGAACAGCATAGTATCGGGTAACACACATCCTAATGAAATAGGGACGTAAGGCTGACAACACAAGCTTGAGGTACCCGCCAGTGCATTAACAATAAGTATATGGTATGACTACCTGCAATGAAAACTTGATCCGTAAGACAAAAATCTAAGCGCCTAGACATGAATCCGAGCGTACCTAAGCACCCAGCCGACGTAATTGCAATTGCTGCAAATGACTTTCATTGATGTGATGCAGAGATTTGATACTTCTTTTGCTCTCCAGCTCTGTCGGATGGGATTGATCTTCCTTGTATCACTTGAATATGGTGCCATAGGCTTTGCAGCAAGTGTATGGGTGAGCCGCCGTTACGTAAAAGTGAGTATTTTTCCCTCTAACCCATGGATCGATATTTAAACTTGTGCATTTCCAGTGCAAACTGTATGAAGATAACATTACGAATAGTACGGCTTTTTTTTATTACTAAAACCGCTCGGAATATGAAATATGTTTGTGTACGGTGCTCTAAATTATTTTTTTAAATCATCTCAATTAGAACACAGACCAAGAGACAGTCGTTTGCGCGGTGCCCGTACGAGTGGGTTTGTAAAAGCTGTACGCGAGCGAATTCGAAGAAATCACATTCGAAAGCAGAAAATTATGACACGTGAACTGGATATATCCACCATATCTATTCGGGATGATCTCAACATGAAAACCTTTCGTCGGTCAACTGAATATCTATTGACGACTAATTTAAAGCAAATTAGGCTTGAAAGATGCAAGTGACTTTGCACTGGCACGCAAACAATGTTCACGAAAGTATCCTTTTTTCGGAAGAACAGATTTTCACCAGGAAGTTTTTAATAAATAAAACGATAAAATGTATGCAAGGAGATCTAAAGAAGCAAAAAATTAAGTCCCTAGTGTTAAGCGCGGTCATCATCCTGCTTCGGTGGGGGTTATTCCATTAAGGAGTTACTGCTCTCCATCTAGGGTTCGCGATGGGCCCACCTTGGTGCCTAGTTTCTTATGATAACCTCATAAGCCTACTCAACCTAACCTAATTTCCATTTTTGTGAAAAAAGAATCAAAACTGAGGTTTACCAAGATGCTGTAGAAGGCGACGTTGAAGGCTTGACGAGTACCCTTTTTAATGGAGCAAGATTGGTTTTCCAATAAGACTCTGCTCTAGCACATAAAGCCAAAACAACTTTGCCGTGGCTTAGAACCAATATTTCAGCTTTTATTCCATCCAAGGATTACCTCTCAGAAAGCCCAAATTAGAATCACTTAGATTATTCTTTGTAGTCAGTGTCAGAGAGTATAGCCTGCAAGAGACCCCAACGAAATTTGGAGAGCCACAGCAGCGTTGTCCATACCCCTGGAAACCGTGTGTGCCGCTATAACCCTGTGGTCACACCGTCTGAGCGCCTGCGTTAAAGCAAAAGGCGGTCACTTTGCATAAACCGCGTTTTTTGTTAAATGCTTACTACAGTAATACATCGATAATGTTAACTAATTAACACAAGGGCCTGTTTACATTTTGGAGGGGTTCCCATTATCGGAACATATTTTTTTAACTAAAAATAAAAGAATTTTCGGATAACGAATGTCCATATAAGATGAAAAAGGTTCTTCTCCCAATAAATAACAAGTGGTACAACATGGAAAATTGCAATTATCAAAAGAAGAATGCGAAATATTGAGAAAAAGTTATATTATTACATTATAGAGATGCTAAAATATCAAAGTTCACATTATAGAGATAGTAATGTATAGATTTGCGAGTTCACATTATTGAGGTAGTACTGTATTTATATTTAAGCAAATCCATTTCATGAATATCCCAAAATGATTTGTTCCTTAATTTTTATAACACCTTGTAACAGAACTTCTGACAGGACTAGGTACATATCTTCTCGTTATTCAGTAAAAAATCTAGGTCAATGGAAGACTACCGCTCATATCTCAACGAGATAGCCAACAAATTTAAAGTCATTCTTCGTTGGGTACTTGGCCATTTCCATTCCTGGAAATTAGTTAGACAAGGCTAATGTCATTGTAGTCGGCACAGGGGCTAGTGTGTCGGACCACGGCGCGTGAGGTTCAATGACAGAAAACCCAAAAAATTTTGTTCACGGTCCCACCTCTCGTGAACATCTGACAAACATGCGAAGAGAATTGTTGTTATGAGAAAGCTTCTCAAAAAATAAAATAAAAATTGGCTTTCGGGAACGGCAAAAAGCTGTAGGTCCCTTCCATTTGTCCGAAAAATATAACGTACACAACGCGAGTGGTTGCGAGAAGCTAGGCCCTTTATGGGTTGTTTGCACTGGACATTATGTTTTATCTGTTTAACCCATCAATATATTTAGCAAGCAAATGGCAGCGAATGCAGCAACCCAACAGTGGCCAAGAAAAGAATTTGGCCACGCTTCTGAATAAATTTAAAATCTCTCCCGAAAACACGGTGTACATCATCCTACGTCTAAATTTTTATAAGACGATGCTTTTTTAGAAGATGAATCTATTCACTTCTACACTAATGGGTCAAAAACCAAAGACAGGTGTTTTCTCTTACACCTTAATTAATTTAAGCTCTCCTTCCCTCTTCCATTGTAGCGTGTCCCAGGCGGAAATAATGGCGATTAAAGAAGTCTTATCTTGGTTTATGAAAAACGTTGTATCTGCTAGAGATATCCTGCCTGCGGAGATGGTCTTGGTAATACTTAATTACAATAATTACAATTACATCTTCTCAGACAGCCAAGCAGAAATCAAATCCCTGGAATCGACTTCTTTAAATTCCTTGGTAGCTCTAGACTGCCAATCGTCTTTTGCGGAGATGGCTGAGCAGTTCAATATTCATCTATGTTGGGTGCCGGGGCATAGGGACATTCCAGGGAATTGTAAGGTCAATGAACTTGCCAGAATATGAACAACTATACCCATCCGGCCGGATAAAGGTATATAAATAGGTATACCAATCGCTACTCGCAAACTTAAATTTAAACTGGATGCTGTCGAGAGTACAAATCGTAGGTGGACAAGTGGATCAACATGTCTAGCGACAAAACAGGTTTGGCCGAAGCTGGATCTAAAAAGTTCTAAGAATTTGATTTCTCTCAACAGATTGCATATCGGCGCTATAATAGGTCATCACTGGACAGTCTAATAGCCAAGCATGCTACAAGGCTAGGCCTATTTTGCGAACGACCTGCATGGATGAAGAAGAGGAAGAGACTATTCCCCACTTTCTTTGTTTCTGCCCAGCCCTCTCCCTAGAACGAAGCTTCACTTAGGAGCACCCTATTACGACTTAGGCGACCTGATAGATATCGATATTAAGATCGCTAAGGAGCTCAAAATGGGTTTAGCGAGTAGGTATAGAGATTTTGTCACATAATCCACGTGGTATCACAATGGACCTATTATTGGTCTAAGTGTGTTGGCGATTCTCAGTTGGTAGCCACTTCAACCTAACCTATGGGTATGTAACTATGTATGTAACTTCATTTTTTAAGTGCCTGACTCAACCCGAAGCAGTGAATAAAGTTGATTTTCTTCTTTGGCCAACTATAAATCTTAGTAGAGACAAAGCTTTACTGCGACTCCATAGCCAGTATATCTAAACTCAACTAAAAATGTATGCTCGCCAAACACACACACGACTGGGCATAGTAAGAAAGAAACCATAGTTCACTTAGCAGATGTTCTTGCGTTGCTCATATTAGAAAGGCTACTCCAGATTATTACTACACAATATGCACGCCAAAACAAATGACCTTATCAAAATGAGTAGACCGACGGACGACAGAGCGATTGCAATAGGGGTTCCGTAGCAAGTATACACCAGCTCTCTGAAGGCTACCTCTGTTGTCAACAGTCATCAATATCTTGTACATGCTTTGCTTTGGCTAGACATATTAGTTTTAAAAGTTGAATGACCTATCATAGACAATCAAGACTATTTCACTACACCTATTTCCAACGCGACGACTCAAAGGTCCCCTCATTTTTCCAAAACCCTGCTCAACCACCGCGTCCACAACCTATCGCCAGACAACTCCTCTACCTGCGCTTAAAAAATCATCACACGGATCATATTTCTCAACTTCCTCGACTTCGGTATGAGTAGTGATCTGATCCTGCTCCTGTTTCAAGCCGTCATCCTCTGCCACAGTGCTCGTCTTGACCAAGGATATGTGTGCCTCCTCCACTTGCAGGTAGAACTTGTGAAACGAATCAAGAGCATTCCAGCAGGAACAGCAGATGAACTTGGCGTTTTCGTCATTCTTGTCCGGCTTCAAGAGGTAAAGGAAATACATTTTCCAATGAATTTCACTTCCAAGAGTTTTTTTTTCGTGCGATGTTTACCTGAATCCAAAAATGTTTGACAACCACGCTACCCACATTCAGACGGAGTCCATCCTCGCCAAATATGTCTATTAGTTGGTCTGGGAGCTTTACACACAAAATACAAAGCATTTTACGTTGATATACTGTTTATTTTGGGAGAAAATCAATTTTTTTTACTGCGATGCTTTATCGAATTTTATCTCCTCCATTAGACTTTTGTAATTATGAAGTTTTTGTTGACTGTCGTCATTTTGACAGATAAGTGTACGACTCGACAAGCAGTGATGCCAAACTTAAAGAGTAAAGATTTTGATAATAAAAAAATTTCAAAGCCAGATTTAGCTTTTTTTTTGTATGCATTCGGCGTTAGATATTCGATGTTGCTGTCAACAATGTAAGGAAACATTTGGGTAGTTTTAGTTTTTTTTTTTTAATTTTGATGCGGCACACAATTTTAAATTTTGAAGGCCGGTATTCACCGACCAATCTTAAACTAAGAGCTCCATAAACCTATTCACCAACGAATATTAGTGCAGATTTATTAGCGCTTATAAGACTTATGAGTCGTCCCAACCACTCTTAAGTTAAGATAGTTCAAAACCTAGGAATTTCGAAAATTTTCGAAATCAGCTGTGAACTGTTACTCAGACCAAACAAAGGACAGGCTGCACTGGCGTAATGCAAAAGAAGAAAGGCCGACGAATTAAATGCCTCCAGCATTTCCGTCAAAAGAACTGCCAACCAAATAACAAATTGATTAATTCTGACTAAAATCAGGAAAATACAATGTTTTCTTTTTCTTTGGCATTTCTTCCAGTTCGAAAACTCATTTTAGAACGCGTTTGGAAATCCGAAAATTAATTTTTCGCATATTCGAATTAGCATGGGCACACACCTATTAGTGCTTGGTGAAATACGCAGTAAAAATTTTAAATCGATTTAAGAGCGGATGATAATTACCGGCCTAAGTCTGAAATAAATATGTCTCGTGGAGGCTCGGTGTTAAGGCAAGAATTGGTCGTTGCTTACTTTCGCGATATGGTTGAAAATGAAATGTCTTGACAAAATTTGCCGACCGAATAAAAAAATAAAAATTTCTGACATGAAGTCTGAAACAGATTTGTCTTGTGGAGACTCGGTGTAAGGATTTTATGAAAGAGGGCTGCGAATAATTTTTCCTTTTGTTGTGCTTTCAAAATAAATCCATTGTTTTATACTTCCGTGCGAAAAAATCAGAACATAACATAACAAAAAATCTTGTAAAACATGCCGCCTTTTACATTTCTCAATTTTTCATATGCCAATTTTTCACATTACATACCAACTTTGCAAAAAAAAAAATAGTTATTTATAAATTAAAGAACCCGAAAGTGAAGCAAAAAAAAAAAAAAAAAACAACGCGAATAATAGTTAACTCTTCTATTTCCTTTAGGAAAATAACACTGGTCAACAAAAAAAAAAACATTAAATTTTTCCTAAGATAAAATTTTATGATTCGTAATAGTTAGAGTTTAAAGAATCAGGAAAACTAAATAAAAACATTCAGGTCACATGAGGTTTTTGTGAGAGTATGATGGAAACTTGGTGTGAATTCTTCAAAAATACAGCAGATTAAATCTGGAAAATTAGCACTAACTCGTGATATTTTACCACTCAATGTTCTGTTCTTCTCATACAATTTTGTTAATCAAATATTTTTTATTTTTTAATTACCCGCAGAGAAGCTGATCTAATTGATGCACGTTACACAGTGCCTTGCAAAAGTATGAGCGCACCCTAGATAAGGCCTTTTACAGAAAACTCCAAACGGATACACGCCCCTAATTACTTTTTTTTTATTTTAAAAACTACCCGTATTTCTTTTTGGGGATTTTCAGCAACGAAAAACTGTATTGCCCAGCTTGCAAAAGTATAAACCCAGTTTTTTATTGCTGAAAATTAAAAAAAAATAAATCTGGTAGTTCTATTTGCTCTAAATTACTTGTTTATTGAAGCCATAAAATAAAAAAATAATTAGGGCCTGTAAAAGGAGTTTTATAGGGTGCGTTTATACTTTTGCAACACACTGTATTCAAAAGGAAAAGCGGATGTATTGTTGTGTAGTTGTACATGATCTGAGCAAAACAATAGGGGTATTCACGCTTCGTTGTATCTGGTCTTGTATCGTTGTAAAAGTGTAAGTGTATCATTTTCTTACAACAAAATACACTGGCTGTCATTTTGTTACACCTTTACACTTTAGCAATACTCCAACCCTGTTGTTGCGGAGAGTGTATCATTTGAGTGCAGCATTGCATTGAGCACATATATTTACATATATTTGCCAGCTGGTCTTTGTCGTTTGGTTCTCTCAATTCATAAGATCTCTTTACATGAAAAGAATTGGCAGAAATATGGACGAGGAAAATGTAGTCATAAATAAAAGGCGCTGAAGGGAAAAGCCCGTTAAAAAATGGGAAAATAAGGAAATTTGTCTATCTTGGACTGCATTCAAGCGAAAGGAAATCCACAATTATTTCATAAACAAAAATCAGCTGATTTTGACTTAAGGCTCAATGTTGCTACAATACGCCAGAGTACGTTCACTCTTTGGTGTAAAAAAATACACTTTTACACTTTTACAAGACCAAATACAACAAACCCCTATTATTTTTCCCGTCATCTACAGGTGAAGTACTAGGAGAAACAGTATGTCTGAGCTTTTTCCACTGTTGACCAGTGTAATCAGCTAAAACGGAAGGAAAAATTATTCCTCATTTTGAGAAGAAATCCATAAGCCATACAAAGATTAAAATTAATCCACATTAAATAATTATAAACAAAATCTGAGGCCAATATGTTAAGCGTTAGCGCTTTTCACAGGGAAAATAAAGAATTATGCGGGATATGGGACTATGCAAATAGTTACGTCAATTCACAAAAGCAACTGAGGGATTGTAGTGTTTTTGTTGTGATTCGCTGCATGCAAACTTTTTTCGCTGTCGTACTATGTGCGAAATTGTAATAATAATAATGCTAGTATGAAGTTGTCAGAAATTGATATAAATAGAGAATAGGTTCGCTCCCGCTTAGCGTGTGATGTAAATGGATAGCAATTTCCTTTGGTTAACATTTTCTGATTGGTTAACATTTTCTGATAGGCTGGCATAAATAGTAATAACCTAATTCTGTAGGCAAGTTTCACTCAAAACCATATGTAACTTACCTTAAGTCCTCCGGTCTTCTTGAACGCTTTATCACACATGGGACACTTGTATTTGCGTTCCATTTTGTGCATGTATGAGATATGTCGCTGTAATGCTGCTGCACTGGGTGCAACCTTACCACACGTATTGCATATATGAGTAACTTCCGTTTCGGGATGCATCGATTCCATGTGCCGCTTAAGACCGTACTTGCTCGTCAGTTTAACACCGCATTTTTCACACGGAACTAGCGGCTGAGTTATGCCATCGTGCTCCAATTGGTGCCGCCGGAAAGCGTCCGGTCGACGGAACGACTTCCCACATTGATCGCAGATCCTAGTATAGGCTGCATTATGAACATTATTTATGTGTGTACGCAAGATGTCTCGCGTCGAGAAGCTGCAATGAGAAAGCAACATAAATTGTCACCTTTGAAGAGGGGAAGAGATTCTTAGCAAAATCCTTACAACTTGTCGCAATCTGGGCACTTGATATTGCGCTCGGAAATGTGCGTTTGTAAGTGTCGCGTCAGCAATGGTCTTGTATAGAAGCTCTGCGGGCACTGGTCACATTGGTAGATGCGCTGCTTTTCAGTGTCATGCGTTAGCATGTGACAATCCAAACCTTTTCTGTTAGCCAGCACTCGGCCACACTTCTCACACTTGAAGTAATCAGGGTTCTGATGAGTGTAAATATGATCGACAAGGACACCGCGTTTACGAAACTTTTTGCCACAGCACACTGCATAGCCGCACTCATTGTGAATGGTACGATAGTGCCGTTTCAGAACGTTAAAGTTAGGAAATATAGCCAAACAAATGGTACACGAAAGCTTCATGTTCTTCGCAATCATTTCATCGTACTCTTGGATTCGTTCCATTTTCTTAGAGTGCTCCTCTGATGTTCGTTTCTTTTTGCGAGGCGTTTCTCTGACTTCACCCTTTTTAGGCCGTCCGCGCTTTTTCATTGTTTTCGCTGGTGACTTCGGTTTTTTCGCTTTCGGTGCGCTGTCCTCGTAGTCACTGTCATCGTCCTCGTTGTCTGAATTTTGGTCTTGCCAATCTGCTGAGTTTGGTCTTTCAGTATCAACTCTGTCTTCGTCATCATCACTGGAAGAGTCGCTCGCAGCAGCATAGGCTTGTTCGGCAGTACGACTTCGTGTAGAACGGGTTGTAGGGGCAAATATTGCTTCATTTTCAGCTGATGACTTCTTCGAATCAGTGGAATGTTTTCGTTTAGGAGGTGAATCCTTAAAAGATTCGACTTTCTTTTCACCACTGTCACTTTGAGCGGCGTTTAGTGGTGGTTTAACTTCCGTGGTATCCTCCGGAACTTCTAGTTTTATGTCTGTTGGTTGTAAGACAATGTATATAGCGATGGCTGTTCTACTCATGCACTCAACATTTCAATAAAATAAAGCTTCTAACTGAACTCATACTGTACAGGGTGTCCTCTGTTTTTTACATAATCTAACTCGACCTTGTTAAATACTAATTAGTTTTCCTGACCAAATACCTAATAAAACTCCATAATAACTTTATGTTATTGATTCCGCAATATTTCATGAATCAGTACGCGTTTCTAGAGAATTGTTCCGAGAGTAAGTGTACGCATTATGTATTTCAGTTCATGTATTTTACTTATAAGCTACTAGCAACATTTACACTTCATTTATTGTTGTAATGGACATCATGTGTAGTGGTAATGAATTGCGCTATTGTGTGGCAAGTAGTAGATTCAAGTACCAAACATAGCCATTTCATCGTGTTTATTTTTAAAATACAACAACAAAAATATGAATAAAAACAATACTCATATTTTGAATTCCGATATTTGTCCTTTTTCTTCATACATTTGTTACACATCGCCAACAGATATTTTTGAAGAAGCAATAGAAGAACAGCAGCAGAGTGTAACTACCCCAGTAATGCCGACTTTGCAAAGTGAGCGCCCGCAATGCCATAGAGAAACGAAGCTCAATTGCTGTGGACAGGAAAGCACACCACTCTGGTGATAAAAAAGGGTGAAAGTGATGCGGTTACGGAATTAGGTGGTAACATCACAGATCTGATAACTTTATTAAGGGGAAGAACAACGTAAACCATGAAATCAGGAGGCTAACTCGTTTAATCCGCCTAGCGTACTGCAAAGTCATTGATAGGGAAGCGGACGGGACAAAGAATAAAAATGCCTGTACTACCAAAGCAACACAGATAGTACAAACGCTACATCGTGCACCCTGCACCAGGATTGCCGCTCAAGGTCCAAACACTTCTTGTGAGGAACAATTTTCAACGCCCAAAAGAAGAAGACGCAAGACATCAAACGGGGACACATCGGAAAGAGGGCAAGAGAAATAAGAACCATGAATAGTCCGACTAAGCAGAGGTTAAGGAAAGAGAGAAGCCAGCCTAAGTAAGTGAAGCAGAGCCCAACTGGACTGAAGTAAGGAGCACGTGCCAGGAAGCGTAAGAAACCTGCACGCTCCGATGCGCTGGAAATAAAACCAACGGGCACACTTTTATTCGCAGAAATGATCCGGAAGGTTAAGAGCGACCCAGAATTTAAGGAGCTGGGTAAGAATGTGAACTACATTAGAAGAACAGCGAGGGAAGGCCTACTTATAAATCTGTTGATTCGCATACTTTGGAATTCCAAAGCATGATTGAAAGGGTTAGGTTTCACCAGCAGAGGTGAAAACACTGACGTACGAAGTATTAACTGAAAACGTCATCGAAGTAACAACCAAGGAGGAAATCTTCAACGTCATTAGGGAGCAAATTGAAAGCGTTTGCAATACACCAGGCCTAGCTATCAAATCGCTTCATAAAGCCTATGGGGGAACACAAATGGCAACAGTGAGCCTTCCCGAGGAAGCTGCGAATAAACTTCTTGCAGTGGGAAGAGTGTGCATAGGATGGGTGAACTGTCGCATACGAGAGAAAGTGACCCCAATCAAGTGCTACAAATGCTTGGAATTTGACCATATAGCAAATGCCTGCAAAAGTGCGATCAACTGGTGAAAACACTGCATGCGGTGTGGAGAAGATGGCCATATGGCAAAAGAATGCACAAAGAAGCCTAAATGTATTCTCTGTTGTGACAAGTAGAATGCCGATAGAAATCATTTCACAGGGAGCAGGAGATGCACATCCTACCAATAATCACTCGTCGATCTAGGTATAAAGGAGTAAATTAGCAAATCTTAAGAACGCGAATTATTCAGTTTACACAAGGTAACAATAGCACAACTAAATTGTAAACAGGGGAACTTCTCAAGGAGGCGTTATCTCTCCTCCTTTATATCTAATGGTCATGAACAAGATGTTAGCGCGGCTGGACAGGGAGGGTTTTGAGGTGGTTGCGTACGCGGATGTTTTGGTAATCTTAGTGCCAGGAAAGTTTATCTTTCTGATAAGCCAACTCATAGAGAATGGTTTGGATTTAGTACATACATGAGCCACAGCTGTGGACTTGGAATAAATCCTGACAAAACTAAAATTATGCTATTTACCACTAATACCCAAATACAAAAATTTACTCCACCCAAATTGAATGGTCGGTCACACGATCTTCGACCCAAAACTTAGTTGGAACCTAATATTAAACAATGAGTGAAGAAAACAAGCATATCTTTCTTCGTATACAACAAAACTTTCGGCAAAAAATGGGGTTTTCAGCCAAGTATGACACTTTGGATGTACACAGCGTCCAATTCTCACCTGTGGATCTATCGTTTAGTAGCCGTTATGTGGAAAATACAATGTCTATAGATTAAATAAAAGTCCAAAGATCCGCATGTGAAGGTATCACGCCTTGAGATCCTGTGCAACGGATGCTCAAACTGTGATCATTCACTTGATCGCTGTCGAATTACACATCAAAGATACAGCTTTATGCTGCGCAGTCTGGCTCAGAGAATCTGCGTGCAGGACCGCTTTTCTATACAGCTATAGTAAAGTCCTGGAGACGGTATCAAACAATCTGGTTGCGCCTTCCACTGATTACAAACCCCAACTTTAAACCCCAGGAGTCTTTTCAGTAATTTTTCTAACCAGAGCAGAATGGAAGAACGGCAAGGTAATCAAAGATTTTGATATAACCATCGATGTATACCGACGGATCGAAAATGGACTGCGAAGTCGAAGCATGCTATCAAAGCTATTGATTAAGCTTTCACATCTTTAAAATTGGTAGAGCAATGCCAGAAAGAACAAAACAAACTAGGCGTCCAATCATTAATCACTCTCATTTGGGTTCCAGGACATAGCAACTTTGAGAGAAACGAGCGAGCGGACGATCTGGCCAGGCAAGCGTCTGGCCTTAGCGGCTCTCTTGTAGAAAGATTCAAAATTCCGCTAGGAGTCGTTGAGGGTAACATACATCGTCACATCTTAAAGCTGCCAACCTCAGATGGAACACGCTTTCTACTTGCGCTATATCGAGAAAGACTTGGCCCAGCTACAACGAACCTAAATAAAATTATCAACTAACCAGATCAAGAAAAGATATTGCCAGAGTTGTAGCCATAAGTACAGACCATTGGACCATGCAGCAAAGCTTGCCATCACCCATAACACATTCTGTCGTAGCTGCTCTTCTTCACTTTCTTTGCCCGGTCCTAGGGAGAACCAAACAATGAACTCTAGATAAACAATTCTTCGACGACCTGAGATATCTGAGAAAGGAATTTAGGGTTAAGTATATCTCTCATTTCAACTGAAAACTTCATCATACAACCAGGTTACGTTATGAGTTCTGGTATTAAAATGCCGCAGTGGCGTAAAAGACCGCTAATTGATTTCTCTTTCGAATCAGCACTTTTAACAGACTGGAGAATTTTCACTCCGAAAGAATCGTTTATTCGCGCACTCCAAACATAAGTGCCACTCCAATTCGCCTTTACCACAGTTTATCCGGTGTGAATAGTTTGGGAAATTTGCCGCCTTATTCGTCCAGTCGATACAATTCGTATTCTGTTTTTGCCAAAAAAAAAAAATCTTTTGAGAATCGATGTAGGATTGATTCCGCAGAAAAGTTATGATTTATGTTTTTTTAATGTTTTCCACTCTTATGTTGAACTGATAGGCCCGTGCTCGCCTTGCTTCGCCTGCCTACTACTTTTGAAACAAAAAAGCATTTCTATAGTCCACAGATACCCATTCTGCTAGGAATTACTAAATTATTAAATCATCCCCAGTGGGATCCATACATTAATCTATCTCTAAACTACATATAAAAATGAATTGGTGTCAGTTAGTACGCGCATAACTTGGCTGAACATCATCCGATTTGCATGGGGATTCTTTTGTTGGATTCGTATTGAACCAGGTAAACACACAACGGAACCGAAAATTGGAAATTTTGGCCGGGAAATCGTGAAAACCCGGAATTGCATACTTTCAGGGGCTGATGGTGGCGATATCTGAAAATTTCATTTTGTATGGGAAGGAGAAAATATTGATTCTTAGGAATTGGCAATCGTCTAATTTTGTCCCTCACGAAAATGGGATCGCCAACAGACGGCGTTACGCTCTCAGACCCACGTTTGACCATTGAATGGAAGCGGTTGCGGTGGCGGTGCCAACACGGGTCATTTTACTTTTCCTCCTGCGCAGCACAACCCAGGCGTTTCCGTTGAGAATTACAATGCATTGCAATGCTGACAGACGACATTCAATGGCCCAATATTAACGCACGGAAGATCATTGTATGCGAGTGTGGAATCATAGCGAAATGCAGCTTGATTTAAATTGAATAATAAGGACATCGATGATTTGAATTTCTTATTCAAAATCAAATCGCAGTCAAATTCAATTCGTTCAAATCGGTTGATCGCGTAACAAATGATGAAGCAAGAAACTATCCAATTGAATTTTTGAATTCGTTGGATGTGCCCGGTCTACCACCCCACAATTTGCAACTCAAAGTCGGCTCTGTCATCATAATGCTGCATAATCTGAACCAACCGAAATTGTGCAATGGAACCAGGTTGACGGTGAAAAAACTCATGAACAACGTCATCCAAGCCATCATAATCAAAGGCAAATTCAAAGGCGAGGAAGTTTTCATTCCAAGAATTCTGATGATACCGACCGACTTGCCGTTCGAGTTTAAGCGCATTCAGTTTCCCGTTCGACTCGTATTCGCCATGACAATCAACAAATCCGCAAGGCCAATCGTTGCAACCGTGTGGTCTTAATCTCGAATTTCCTTGCTTTTCGCACGGACAATAGTACGTGGCATGTTCGCGTATCGGAAAGCCGTCTGCATTGTTTGTTTACGCACCGGACAACAAAACAAAGAACGTTGTTTATCACAAAGCGTTGCAGTGACCTGAAATGTGTGAAACCCATTTTCCATGCAAATAAAATTCATTGAATTCAATTTAATTCCCAAAGAGTTTCATTTTTTCAATAGAGAGGCTCGACTTTCGAAAGGGACATTAATAATTTAATCAATTTTAGGCGGAACGAAGTTCGCCGGGTCAGTTAGTAAAATATAATTTCCAACTGCATACATACAATGCTGAGTGTGTAAGCCAGTGGGAATCCCCACCAGAACACACAACCCGTCAAACATGTATAACAGAAAGGGAAACCGAAGAATACGAAAACACGATCGCATTAGAGCGCGCACATATACTCACACATACACTATTGCAACGATATCTACTGCTGCATGACTGCTGGCTGGTTTCCTCTGAGCGATGATTTGAATAATTGTTTTGAACATTGCTCAGCTTCAGGACAACGCAGGAGGATTCTTTATATCTTAAATGAATTAGGGGGAAATTTACTAAATCCACCCATTTTTTTGTTTTTCAATCCGATAAGCCATTATTAAGTTACGGCTGATTTATCTTTTAGTGACGTAAAATTAAACTCTTTTTCTTTTCTTTCTCGCATATCTCCTGATTGAGTAGGCCGATTGGAATAAAGAAAAAGATTGTCCTTCTACTTGTCAATCCCGATGTAGTAGTTTTAACGTGATGCACGTTAAAATAATAAATAACAAAATGTATAGTTTTATTATACATATGTACTGATGGGGATCTGAAAGTTATCGGTCGATGTAAGACTCCGCTTGTATGTGACTAAAAGCTCTCATTTTTAAGGGTTCAGTAAACATACATACATACCCTATGATTTACGTATTTCAATACTAGCGGCCGAGACCGTACACATCCCAAGACTTTTCAAGAGCGTTCAGGTCGACAACTTTTCTTAGTTTCTCTCTATCATCTGCATGCGAACAACTTCGGATTAAGATACGTCCACAGAATGAGTTAAATCGAACTGTCCTTAAAAGCTTAAAAAAGCCTGGAGATAACCACGAACAGTACGCTCTGCATAGCCCCATCAAACCAAAACGAAATAAAGAAACATGACATGCCGCTCTCTTAACGAACTTTCTTCTCCCTGACCAGTGGACACCCTAGTGCAATTTTTCTACTCTACTGACAAGTTCAGTGCGAGTTTATGGTCGCATTTTAATAAAATTTTATTCAGAGAGCTCTGCTCTCCCCCCCTACCTGCGTTGACCAGTTCTGGTGTCATCACATCAAATGGTTCAGGATCTGGAGAAGCACTTAGCTGTTGTGCAATTTCGTTTTCCACTTTCAACTCATCCCCGTCGATAGCCGTCTTCGTCTGCAGCCAAAAATGCGCTTCCTCGACTTGCAGATAGAATTTATGAAAGGACTCTAATGCCTCCCAACAGGAGGTGCATATGACTTTTGCATTGATGTTGTCCACATTCGGCTGTGAGGGGTTGAAGCAGAATATCAGAATATAACCAGGCATCGCTCGATTCTCAATTTTTTAATTGATTTGTTTACCTGTAGCCAGAAATGCTTTAAGATGATTTCGTTGATATTTAGAGCTCTACCTTCGTCTTGGAATATATGTATATATCGCTCGGATATAGTAACACATAGTATACACAACATCTTTCCATTTACAACGTGCAATAAGGTGGATTTTGGGATAAGTCTGCGATACTTTATGAAACTTTTCAACAAATCAACAAAAATTCGCAATTTTTTTTTGTTTAGAAGGCGTTTGACTTTTCTTTTTGGTACTGTCAAAGATTAGCGACATCTGACGGTGGTATATTGCAATTTGAGTACAATTAGTGATGCCAAGTTGATAGAAACGAGAAATGCATCTTTGTTTAATAATTTAAATTAAATGTTTATACTTGTACAGGGTGTTTTGTAAGGTCTGATAAATAATTTGGGGTCTGGTAGAGCATTTAATCACCTGTAAAATAAATGTTAGAAATTTACCTAGGTCCAACTTTTACCATTACCGAGTTATATCAGATTTTCGTCTTTTCTTACCATTTACTTTGGGTCTTATCATTTAGAAATGTGCATCAATTAATATATGTACATATATGTATGTATTTATTTGGGCTACATACATTTTGTGTTCGAATTGTAAATAAATACAAATTTGAAAATGATAGAATGATAGAAGAAAAAAAGTTTATATAAATAGAAAAATGGGTATAATGGTAAAAGTTAAAAGAAATGTATATGGCTCGAAATTGAGAGTTCTAGATTAAGATGAGGCGGTCCGATTTTTAAAAAGCACTGTGAATATTTACAGGAAATATTGAAAACTGCTACATTTTGTTTTTCCTTAATTAGAACAGTCTACGGTGAACCAAAAAGTTGAAATTAATTTAGTGCTCGCTTTAGAAAGGGGGTCACTTACCCCAAACGGATAAAACAAAAACAATTTGGAAAGAGGGCAATGCAATTTTTTTGTTGAACGAAATTCATTAGAAAAAAAAAGCATCGGCTTTGTTCTATAACTCGATTCGAATCGAAATCATCCAAACGAAGTGGTTCGCTGACTATTTACCTCTCACAATTTGATGCATTGGTATAAATGCATGTTCCTAAACTGTGTGTCGTCTAATTATAATATTATGACTTAGAATTGTGGACGGAAAATTGTCTAAAAGAAATGCTGATTGTATGAATTTGAATAAATTTCTATTCGAATCGAGTTTCAAAATAAATTGTTTATATGTTCGGAGCTGGAGAAGTGAAACAAATATAGATTACACTTACGATTTTTGCAACCCACGTAATGGATTTACTTTTTCCGATCTTTGCAATTACAATTTTCGCAACTTTAAAATTGTATGATACAAAATTCATTCATACGAAATGCGAATGTGTGCGTATGCTGCAAAGAATGTTGCAGAGAAGCAGAGCACCCTTGACGACGTCATAAATCGTCTAGATTTTTTTTGAATAAAAATAAAATTCTTAAATGTAATGTACATATGAAATTTTTTTTGTGCATCACGGAGTATATTGCATAAGCCTTTTTAGTGTGTTTTCATTTTCTGTTCAATTGATGCAATTTTTTTCGATTTTTGCACCAGGGTCGTGTTTTCATTAGTTGCAAAAATCGAGAGTGCACTGTATATGTATACATTTTTAGATAGGTAAATATCTGAAGGTTATATACAAAGAATAATAATATTAATAACTTTGTTAACAAGTAAATAAATTACAATGCTAATATAACAATGTAAGCACTAGCTGCCAGGGCCTTCGGCTAGTATATATAAAAACTGATTGTTCATGAGATAGCAGAAGAAACTTATTTTATAAAAAAAAAAAAAAATAGTCCGATGGAAGCGTATTAACGGCTTCCACAGATACATATCTTGCGGAGAGTAGCGAATATCACAGGATATGTAAACATTTCAGCAGGTCGTTATTTTTAACTAATTCTATGGCAGTTTGCTGCAGTGTGCACAATGCTGAATTTATAATTGTTCCACTTATTGCGTGTTGAACAGATAAGCAATAGTAACAACCATATCCGATCAAAAGCTTAATGTAACTATAAAATTTAGGATCATGAACGCATTAAGATAAGAATAGAAAGAAAAGTAAACAAATACAAAATGTATTAATACGTTCAAATATAATATAATAACGTGTTTTGACGACTGGCTGGTTTAATAGTGAAAAAATATTAAAAGATATCGATACATTATAAGAATCCTCATCAGAAACGCACTAAAATATATACGAGTATAAGACGTAGGGCGTATTAGTCCGTTAACAAAATATTATTTTTTTAGCTACAGTATTACTTCGATACTGTGAACTCATAAATCTATACATTACCATTTCTATAATGTGAACTTGGAAATTTCATCACCTCTATAATAAAATATTTGCAGTTATTTCCAGCTAACACTTACTGGGGGAAGAATCTTTCTCGTCTTATGTTATATGGGCATTTTTTTTTTAAATAATGTCAATCACTCTAAAATGTGAACAGGCCCTTGTTCCAATTAGTTCACATTATCGAGGTAGTACTGTATAACATAATACAGTGATGTGAAAAATAATAGGGACACTTCTAAAGGGTGTTTTTTTAAGCCAGTACTAACTTTGATTTTGAACAAAACATATGAAATTTCATTAAATAACCATTTATTTGTGTTCAATCGAGAGAATACATTCTGCAATTAATTCTTAAACACCACTTCGGGCATATGCCACGACGGCTGGATCTGATAAATGTCATCCGAGAGATAAAGTTTTCGACCACTTTTTCAAGCGTTTAGGGCCGTTTAGACAGCGGATCCAATGCCAGTTGATTTTGGGCCCAATCACCGAAATTTCGATACAAACGATGGTCATTCGGCTTCAATTATTGCGCGAGCTGGATCTTGTAAGACTTCAAACCAAGATCTTTGCGTACAATTTTCCATTAAGTGTAAGTGTAAGTGTAAGACCAAGCTGTTGTGAACGACGTCAAATCGATAAATTTGGATCTTCTTCACTCTCCTAAACGGATGCAATATTCACTTCAGTACGCACTCTTCTTATGCGTCTAGGTGCTACTGCATCTTGTAAAGAAAATGTGCGAAAACAGTCAATAATACGGCGAATAGCGGTCTCAGATGATCGATTAGGTCGGGTGTAATATGGTGCAAGTGCTCTATAAGTTAGGCGCACAGAACCATAATTTCGGTAACGTTGTTGAAGCGTGTATGTCATTGCTATAACATTGCAGACTACTGAATAAACATGACAGACAGTTTGCAATCTGACAATTGGTTTGACAGATATAACTGTCTGAAGTTAGTACTGGCTTAAAAAAACACCCTCTACATCAATGTTTCAAAAGAAAACTAACGGGATCTTATGCTTTATTTGCGAAACAAAATACAATTCTCTAAACTCAAATATTCTGCCCGCGTTCCAAATTGTGTCGTCAGTTTGCGGAGAGCGGTTGGTTTCGGCTGTGAAAAACAATAGGGACATCTACAAAACCTAATGATTAAATTAATAATTGATTGTATTTAGCTTTATGTTTTTTAATCTACTAGGTAAGATTAGAGGTTATTTTCGCGAAAAATAATAAAATGGGTCGTGGACAGGATTGTAGCTGATATGGGAAGCAAATAGAGGGTGTTCAAAATAACGGTATGTATTATCGAATAATTGCTGAAATTATTGGATGTTTAAAAAAAAAGGTGCATATACATCGGCCTCGTTCAAATAAAAGGATATAGTGAAGAAGAAATCTTTTGCATTGCGCATTGAAAAAGAGAGTTTGACCTGGACGTCGATACCTCTACAATCCGCAACATGCATATTGTTAACAACTTAAAAGCAAGAAACGCGAAGAAAGTACCGCTGCTGTAGAAGAAGAATGTTGCTAGAAGGCGGCTTTTTGCAGAATATTCCAGCTGGCCCGAATCCCACTAGCACAATATTCTTTGGTCTGATGAGACTAAAGTTCATTTATTTAACTCCGATCGCTGCAGTTTCCTAGTGCGGAGACCTCGCAAATACACCACCAGACGGTGAAACACGGTGGGGGCTGCGTCGCGGTAAAGGGATATTTCATTCATATAATAGAGGGCACAATGACAGCAGTGACCTACGTGAGGATATTAAATAAAACTACTGGAGTATTCACGCTTCGTTGTATCTGGTCTTGTAAAAGTGTATGGGTATTTTCGGAAGGTTATGTCAAAATCAACTGATACAGAACTGATACCAGATCCAGAAATTCGATATCCCACAAAAAATACACCATTTATCGTCGCCGATGTACCCACCATGGCTGCTAAAACCTGAATCGTTCGAATTAACATTGGCAAAGTATCCCAAAGATAACACACCAACACACGTGTTTCGCTCGTTTTTCAAAAGCCTTGAGACAGAACTTAAATCGAGGAACTGGAAATTCATTTTTACCGATGGTTCAAAAACTCATCAACATACTAGCTTCGCTGTAACAACACAAGATGGCACACTTATTAAACACGGTCTTCTTCCAGATTATGCCTCAATATTTACCGCTGAAGCCACTGCGCATTTGGAAGCTATGAAACACGCCAGTAAAACGAAGGGTCACTGGGTTCTATGCACAGACAGCCTCTTTGTTATAAAGGCCACCATGAACCCAAACAACACATCCGCAGTCATATCCAAGTTGAGAGACATCGTCATCAAAACTCCAAATACACTAAAAATCATGTGGATTCCTGGTCATGCTGGAATACTAGGGAACGAAAACGCCGATAAAGCAGCTACCTCTGCAAAAGATTATCCTACCTTGACTTTCAACACCTACAACAAACTCGACCTTTTAAAGCTCATCAAATGCAAAATGAAAACCGAAGAATCCAACAATTGGTTAGCATACACTCACCACTACAAAAGAGTTAACCCGAATAAAACCCAGCCCATTTATCCAACAACAATATCAAAGGCCATGATTGCCAACTTTGTACGCCTTCGTCTAGGCCACACTAGCCTAACACACGAATACCTGCTAAAAAAAGAAAGACCTCCCAGCTGCCGGATATGCAACCAAGTGTTCAACTTGCAACATCTTTTAGATCATCTGAACTCAATGCTGTCAAAATCCTCCATTTACGAAACTTTAAAAACTACAGATGCCGTAAATATTAAGTCTATCTATCATTTAATTGTAAGTCTAGATATAAGATTATAATTTAATTTCAGGGCCGAAAGCCATCGATGCTAGAGCCCTATACTTTAACCTAACCTATTAATTTGTAATTATTAAGTTAGGATTAATAAATAAATAAATAAATAAAATCAGAATTTGCTAAGATAAATACGCAATGCCCTTTCCCTTAGGCGCTTTCTATTTATCACCATACTTTCCTCGTCCATATTTCTGCCAATTCTTTTCATTTAAAGAGATTTTATCAATTGAGAGAACCAGACGACAACAACCAGTTGTCAAAAATATGTGCTCAATTCAATCCTACATATGTACACTCTCCGCAACATTGGAACATTGCTAAAATGAAACAAAATGACAGCTAGTGTATTTTATTCTTGCCTTGTAAGAAAATGATACTCTTTTACAACGATACAAGACCAGATACAACGAAGAGTGAATACCCCTTATGATACCCTATACTGCTTCGTTGGGCGTTTAACAGAATAATAATCTTAAACACTCATGAAAGCGTGCAAGAGTGGTTTGTGGAAAACGATTTCAACGTTTTAAGCTGATCTTCTCAATCGCCAGACCTAAATTCGATTGAAAGAGATCATAGTGGCATTAATAGGTGTAATAATAATGAATTATGGACATTCATCGAGGCCGCGTGGGAAGCTATTCCACTTAGAGATGGCCGGAAATTAGTCGATTCGATGCCGCGACGTTGTTTACCTGTTATTCAGAACAAGGACTATTCAACGAAATACTGAAGTAACTATTTGATAAAATATTTTGCTTATTATATAATAACCTTCATTTTTTGTTTTAGTTTGCATTTGGAGTTATTTACTTCAAGAATTGAAGGCTGTCCTTATTTTTTTTCACAGGCTATAGTAAGAGCAATAGAAACATTTTTTTTCTATTTTATGTATAAATTTTGGGTCTAGCTTTTCCTTTTTATACTATTGAAAATCAAACCAATAAAACAAAATTTCATCTTATCATATCAGAAATAGTACGTTAGTTTTTTTCGCTTTTTCAAATATACTAATGGCTGTCTTTATTATCTTGCACATCACTGTATATTATGCATATTATAATAGCAGTGAGTATAAATGTAACTAACTGGTTAAAAATATAGTTTTTCGTCTCATAACGACGATGTAACAGTTTTTCTTACATAAAAAAAATGTATGCGCCAGATCATGCATGGCAAAAACAACGTTTTCGTTTGACCAAAGGAAATGTTGCCTTTATTTTACACTGAGAACAAAGGTTTTCATCCGTCTGCATGAAACGAAGCCGTTATTTTTGTAACTAGTTCCTAAACTTAAGTTCTTTAGGTGGTCAAACGGGAGTGCATGTGCTTATATGAAAACACAAGCGTTTTCACTTAGCTTGGTCCTACCAACTCCTACTTTCAACCTCCATGTGGTGACCGCTGGGTGCCTTGCCTAGTACGTTGATCCAAAAAATGGTAACCAACCCCGTTTGAAGGAATTTTGGGGGCAGCATATGAGGGGGAAAGAGTGCTCTCTCACTAGATCACTTCTTCTTGTTCCAGACGGCAGCGAACTAATTCCCTAGATGAAGTTAACGTTCGCGCCTACAGTTGCAGTTATGTTGAACTTAGTGAATACCTTGGGCGAGCTGCTTCGACATATTCGGATCACCGGTCTGTAAGGAATTTCCAAGGTTAGTTAGGACCTTGGAATAGAGATGGAACAACCCGTGGAGAAGCCCTTAATGGGCCAACGGTAGCGCTCATACTCCCATAGTGTACTACTGGCACCGGTGTACCCGGCCCCGCGTCCTAGTGACTGGCCCTCAATGCTGTGGGTTGTGCCATCGGGTTAACTTCTCTACTACATAAAAAAGTTACAAAGCAACAAACAGCCTTGGATACGGATGATTTTACTGCTGACGACCCTTGCAAACGTAAAAAGGACAACGATCTTTGTGTCTGCACGTGGAATGTGAGGTCCTTCTACAAACCACGTACAGCTGAACAACTTGCGGAGGCCCTAGACTGCTGCAAAGCAGACATTACCGCCACAAGTGCGATGGGATGGACCAAGCAAAAGGATGATGGAAAACTGCAACATCTTATACGGCGATTGCTACAGACAACAAGAATAGCATCTATTCGGATGCGGATTAGTTATTAGAAAAAGACTTAGGCAAGAAGTCTTGAGTTTTCTGCATGTGAACGAGCGCCTCATGACTATCCGTATCAAGGCTAAATTCGCCAACATTAGCCTAATATGCGCTCACGTCCATCACGAGAAGATGGATGACGCGATAAAGGATGACTTCTACCAGCTCTTGGAAAAGACATATGAGCAAAGTCCCAGCCATGACATTCAAATTGTCCTGGGTGATTTTAACGCAAAGCTAGGAAAAGAGGACGCCTTTAGTAGCGTGGTCGGAAAGCACAGCGTGCACGACACCACATCCGACAATGGATTCAGGCTAGTCGACTTTGCAGCGGGACGAAACGTTGTCGTAGCTAGTACGCGGTTCCCACACCTTAATATTCACAAGGGGACCTGGCTCTCTTTTGATTGAAAAATCTTCAACGAAATTATCACATTGCGGTCGATGCAAGGCATGCTTCTAGTATTCTGGGTGTCCGGATTTCCGTTACCATCTAGAGGAACTCAACACTTGCTCGAAACAAATACACATGTCCATTGAATTACACGGTAGATATGTTCCACACAAAATCGTGCAAATTGAAATCGGGTAAAACGAGATAGAGCATGCATATGAAAATGGAGGATAGGAATTAAATTTTAACATGGACTCGGATCACTACCTAGTTGTATCCAAGGTACTTATGCGGATATCCAGAACGGAGCGAATTCAACGAAATACTGTGCGGAAGTTCGACGTCCGACGGCTACAATCGCAAGAGATCGCCAGACCCGTTGCCGATCGAGTCTCTTTTAATCTTAATCTAAGTCCTATGCCGCCAGCAGCAAATGCGGAAGACCAGTGGTAGCGTTGCCAACAAGCCATCAGAGATGCCGCCTCTGATGTACTGGGTTTCTCTGGGCCAACATAACGAAACCCCTGGTTTGATGAGCACATGCAGCAAAAGAAGAGGCGAACAAGGCGGCGCTGCGTGGAAGGACTAGACCTGCTCGCGAGCTCTACGAACAAGGAAAAAAGAAAAAGAAAAAAGTAACATGAGAAGCGCTCGATCGAGGAGATTGAGAGTTTAATGCAGGAATGATGCTCGAAAATTGTATCAAAAGTAAAAAAAAGAACATTCCAGGGTTTCAAAGCCAGAACAGAAGCCTGCAGAAACGAAAATGGTAACATAGTAGTAGAATCGCACTCGGTGTTGAGGGTATGGAAGGAATACTTCTGCAGACTGCTAAACGGCGACGATGGCCAATATTTCGCTGTCAGGCAGAATGAGCCATGCAAGTGACGATGATAGTCAAGATTCCCGTCAACCTGATCAGAATGAAGTGAGGATAGCGATATCTAAACTTAAATCCAACAAAGCTGCTGAAGCCGACGGCCTTGCCGCCTAACTTTTCAAGGCAAGAGGAGATGAGTTGGTAAGGAGCATGTACCAGCTCATCTGTAAAATCTGGTCGGACGAAAGTATGCCCGATGCCCCTCTGAACTGCGCCAACTACAGATGTAAAAGTCTTCTCAACATCGCATATAAGATCTTGTCTGCCGTATTATGTGAACGCCTAAAACCGATCGTCAACAACCTGATAGGTCCAGTGCGGTCGGGGAAGTCCGAGTATTGATATCGAGGCAGCGAAGATGGTTTCAGCGGTCAATGAAAGCAAGACAAAATATTTGATGTCTACAAAAAAAAAGGGACACTCCTCAACGTCTTGGACAGAACGCCACAATAGACAGATATAATTTTGAGGTAGTAAAGGACTTTGTCTACCTAAGCTCTATAGTGAGGTCCGCAAATGACACCAGTGTTGAGATCAAACGAAGAATTACTCTTCCTAATCGGTGTTTTTATGGGCTAAGAAATTGAGTAACAAAACCCTATCTCGAACTACTAAGATAACTCTTTATAAGGCATTGATCATGCAAGTCCTGCTGTATAGCGCAGAGCCATGGTTTTTGTCAAAATCGGATGAGGATGCCCTTGGTTACTTTGAGAGAAAAGTTCTTCGAGTGATGTTTGGTCCCATCTGCATAGACGGTGAGTGGAAGAGAATGTATAATGCCGAACTATACGGCCTATACAATGACATCGACTTAGCCAGAAGAGTTCACATACAGCGACTATGATGTCTTGGTCATGTAGAGCGGATGGAGCACAACGTTCCAGCCCGGAAAATCTTCGAATCCACCCCGGATGGACGGCGCAGTAGAGACATTCATCGCAAAAACCTCAACCCATCACTGTAATAATAATAATAAAAAAAAAAAGGATCAGCACAACTTTTATGAAACTTCTGAGTTTTCGTAATCGTGTTCAGTGCCAAGTTTTAAGATTAATCGATTATCAATCTACTCGTATTAGCAAACAAATTCCTTTGCTTGTACGTCGGCAACATATTGGAAGAATAGGGCTTCATTAGTATTTGAATGAAATATGTAGTCCCTCTTGGTCTGCTCAATCGCAGGGTACGAACAATTTGTTGTAGATTTTGTTACTGCTGCTAAGTATTCTGCGTAAATCAATACTAGACCTTTCCTCACGTCGAATTAAGAAACCAATCCACAACAAATTTCTCACGCGCAAATACCGCTGCACAAAAACAAATTCTACTCACCCTCAGAATCTGAGCTGTCTTGAATCCCTTCTCGCACAATGTACACTTGTGCCGCCGTTCACACTGGTGCATATACAACTTGTGACGCTTCAGCCCGTAGCCACTGGCTGATACTTTTCCACAAATATCGCACTTGTATATAATATCAGCCTTAGGATGCTGGTACTTATTGTGAAAGCTTAAACTCGAACTGTCCGCCAGATAAACGCCACACTTTTGACATTGCACCCGCTGTCTTGGTATACCAGAATGCTCCCGAAGATAATGTTGCTTGAGGCTATATTTACCACGCATTATCTTACCACAGTGCTCGCAAACTTGTTCACGAACTACATGTGTCTTCATATGCTTTTCAAGCTTTTCCTTTTTACAGAAACTCTTATCGCACTTTTCACATCGATAAATACGATCTTTATGCAAGTGGCTTTTCATGTGGTTCTTCAAACTTTTCTTGTTTGCTAGAGTTTTGCCGCATTGCTCGCACTTGTAGTACTCGGGATTTTCATGCAATAGTATGTGCTGGACCAAGGCATGTCGGCTGTCGAATTTCTTATCACAACAGTTGACGTAACCAACCTCATTGTGCGCTGACCGATAGTGATCCTTGAGAATGAAAAAGGTGGCGAGCGGCACATGACAAACTTCGCACGATAGCTTCATGTTCTTTTTGATGAAGCTATCGAACTCCTTACAGGAAATCTTCTTATTCTCAAATGTTAGATCGGTGGAAACAATTCTCTTCTTCGGTTTGCTTTTATTTGGCTTGTAGTCACTGTCGTCTGATAGTTTTGATTCCATATTAGTTGAAGAGTCGCTATCGCTATCATTGTCGCTTGCATACTTTTTGGTTGAATCTCCTCGATTACTCAATTCAAAATCAAACTCAGAGTCAGACTTAAGTGCTTGTGATGTCTTAGCACTATTGCCAGTTGAATCTGGGTGCGTCACTGGATTGTTCTCCACCAACTCTGGTAATTCAGCGCTGAAGTCCTCAGATGCTTCCAACTTAACATCTGTAATACCAAATAGAAGTGCATTCTTGTCCTGAGATAGCAAATCTTAACATTTACCTTCGCTGAAGAAGTCAGGGTATGTGACATGACGGTCGGTATCAGAGGCATCGCCTTCTAGCGGAGGTTTTACATTGATTAACTTAGCGTGGGCTTCCGTCACCTCTTGGTAGAACTCATGAAAGGAACTCAAGGCATCCCAGCATCGACAACATATTGCCTTGGCCTTGCAGTCCTCAACATTTGGCTAAATGTGGTATAGGTCATACATTTTCGGAGTCAGCATTTGTAGTCTGTTTTCTTACCTGCAGCCAAAAGTGCTTAGTAATAATGCTACTAATGTTGAGGCGCAGCCCAGTCTTATCAAATATGTTAAGAATTTCATCAGATTCCGTTATACACAAAATGCAGAGCATTTTAATTCCGACGTTCAGAAATAAATAATTTTTATTTTTTGTTTATGAAGAATTGAAATTGCATTCAACAAATTTGTTGATGCTGATTAATTGTGACAATTGGTAAGTTGACACATGCGCATCTTTACCAGGGCTCCCACTTTAATAAGAATTCGTTTCTTTGCATAGACTGCATTCCGAATCGTTACCTTTTAAGCGGGAAATACACGATACAACCGCGCGCCGTAGCGACTTATGTTTTACAGACATCAGCCCAACTGCTGTACGCAGCACAATCCATTATACAATCTGCGTACGATTTACGTACAACCAGACATTTTATTCAGTCATTTTACACATACACACGATATAGTTTCCATACCATCTGTGCATGTGACAGCGGTTGTACAGTCAAGACCATGCGACCATACGATATCGGTACAACGGTCGGTTGTGTTGATACACACGATACAATTATCGTAAAAAAACACTTAAGCTGTCAAACCGTTGGTACAACTGTTGTATCGTGTATTTCCTACTTTAGACTAGTTTAACCACAAAATTGAATTTGAGACTACAAAAGTTTAAATGGACCGCTGTCAATTCGCTTACATTAGTGGGTTCCAATTTGTAATCCCATAACTGCTGAACAGAATGCACAATAGCTACGGTGTAGTAGCAGTAGTATGAGCTGTCAAGAGTGCGCTGCACTCGTAAAATTTGCCCACAATGCCTTATCACAAAAGCCAGCTGATTGAAATTTTATTATTTTTATGTTTTTAGCGAGAATTATTTTTTTTAATGATGTAGCAAACTTTGAACTTAACATTATACATATTATGGCATAACTTCCACAGAAATTTTCTATTTTTGATGAGCTCGATTTCCTTATGTCGTAGTCGTCCATTTCTACAGTTGTAGTAAGGACTGTACCAAAACATTAAAAAAAAAATTGTTTCGATGGGGTAGCACTACTCTTTTGATACGCATCTGCAATGTAACCTTAATGATTTGCATACATTTTATGCCATTTTCCATTGGTTTCACTCCTATTTGATTCCAATGGAACATGTGAAATCGTCTTCTGCTTACTTCTGCATGTGTTGGTGTATGTCTGATTTTTTGTTTACATTTTTCACAGAAAAACAAAGCAAAAAATGGCTTCTTTTTGTCCAATGGAAAACGACATTAGCAATTCCATGTTTTTATTAATATATTATCAATTTGTTAATTATGTCTATGTAAAATTCGTTTCTACTAACTTGCCACAACTGAGAAAATAAAAAAAAGAATGCCTCCTGTACCATATGACTTTGCAAATAGTCCGATGTAAGGTTTTATATGTGTGAGTGCCTTTTGAGAGCACTCCCAAATGAAATCCGGAACAGAAAAACACTCCGAACAGCCAATGGAACATGATTGGGAGTGCTTTTTCTCTGCGGAACACAAAAGGAGTACTCCTTTTTGGTCAATGGAAAACGACATTACTTTGCACAAGTTTGACGTTTTGTAATACATTTTATACAGAGCAGGCATTTGCAAAAATTAAAATGGCAAACTGTGAATTAAAAAAAATTTTAAATGTATAAGTTGAGTGTATGGAAAAACTCAAGGACGTATCCAACAGCTATCTAAATTTATTTACGATAAGAAAATTATTAAAAACCCACAGAAACGGAAGTGCAGCAGCCTTATCCATTTTTTGTTCGGAAATATCAAACGAAAGCATTGAAAAAAATTGTCGATGCAAGGTTTGCTCAGATGATGCGCATCGATAATATTTGGAATGCGTTTAGAAACTTACGACTTTGTCAAAACTTTTTCGCTTGACTTTTGGAACTCATCCAAGCTGTCAAACTTGTAACGCAACAAAAGTAAACCAACTCGTACTACCACTACAGCTACTCATTGTGGGCACACTATTGAGTTTGAATATATTTATATTTTTAACAGCCCTTACTATCGTGACGCGCTACGTCACAGCTACCTCATTGTGTTCGGGCAGTACGTCTCTTAAATTTTATGAATCTTTTAGGAGTTCGTAACTTTTAAAACTTTTAGACTTTGATAACTCCTGCGACGCTCTCTGTATCTCATAGTATCTGTGGCCAAAAGTAACATCGACTGCGTTCCCATTTGTAATCCAATAAGTCTTGTAAGTCTTGACAACCACAGGGACTCTCTCTTCTTTCATATAATCCGTGGCAAAATATAACCCTTTAAGTACATGCTCGGAGCATGGATTTAATGAGTTATCTCACACACACCAACAAAGATGAGAAATGCTACTTTAAAATTTTGATTGTGCGGTGGAGAACTCCTACTAACACATACAAACGGAAAGGATAGGAGTAATCCTTTTAATCCTTGGTCGTTCCAATTTCATGTCTGAGGTTTAAAAGGTCTAAAAGATTCTTAAGATTCAAAAGACAATTTGGAACGCACTATAGGCCTGCTGGAGTACTTTCTGCTCCAAAATTCGTAGTTTGTTAAATTTCAAAGAGTGGGCGGGAGTAAAATTATAACAGAGAGAGGTAAAATTACGAAACAGTAAACGAACGCGTTGAACCAAAAAAGTTGGCCACTTTTTAATTGTCAGACGTCAAACCCAATTGTACGCAAAAAGAAAGAGCCAACAAAGAATGACATATACAGCGATTTGACATATTTTACAAATCTGCCTAAAGATATTTTTTGCAAAACTACGAAATTTCTCAGTACTCGGACAGGGCTTAGTAAAAATGTGTAAAATCCCCGGAAAACCTAGCTGTTTTGGGAGGAACCATGCTCGGGAGCAATGGTTATCTCGCACGCACACTAACAAAGAGAGGTAATCGAGAATCGTTATACAACTGAAGTAATATTTTTACTTTCGTATTATTGCTGCGTTTTGGTGAGACGTCGCTTCTCAGTGAAGTAAGATTTAACACGAAGTACAACAACAAAAAGTGCCTTGGAACCACTTCAGCTTTTTTTCTAATCAAAACTGAGTTGGGATGTTTATTTTGCGCTACAAATTTCAGATGGCGCTGAGAAGAGCTTTTCATTCAACTTGAATGATTCAGTAGTATTTTACAAATTTAAGCACAACTTTTTCATACTTTTTAATTCAATTTCAATTCTTCAAATCAATCAATCTTCAAACAACAAAAAACGATTTAAACCGGATTGACTTGGGATTGTTTTGTGGAGAAGCTTTCACTTTGCTTGCATAGTTATCACCAAAACGCACTATATGTAATACCGTACTACTTCTTCCGCTTATTTACCATTATCACAAAAACATACAATTTTTACCATTTTTGGATATCCAAGCTTTATATTTATTCAGCTATGAGAGAAGTCATTGGGTGCAGCTTTTCAAATTAATAATACTTTGTCCCAGTGTGTATCTCTTATTTACATAACAATCTCATTCAATTACACTTTAAGCCAACCACAATGTGGTGTTGGGGCGGTTGCGTTCTGATATTGTGTAGAAACAACGCGTGCATATGGGCTAAAACGAAATGTGACCTCAGCCGTTTGGTCGAATTGATCGTCATTACCAACGATCGAGTAGAGCTATTTACAATGTCTCGCGTTTGACACACATTCGTGTACGCGAACACACATTCTGTTAAAAAATTACTCGTTTACGGAGGACGCGATTCGACCCCAGGTCAACTGAGAAGATTCCGGCACCGACTCTGTTCTTGGTTTTGGACCGGTCCGTGAAAATTGACAGCGATTCGTTATATATGACATCGCGTTGCCTCCACTGAACTGATTTATTAGATATCAAATGGATTTTTATTAATTTCAGCATAATTCAAGGCAAGAAACGTAGTCAATTATCTCCGCCATTTCTGGGCGACCACAGGTTTTTCAAAAAAACGTATCAGAGCAAAACCAGATTGTCTCGAGCTGTCAAAAAAGCAGACCTACTAATATACGAGTATGTAAGCAAATAAAAGCTGTGTTTGAAATAGTGTAAGATAAAAAAAAAAGCTTAAAGGTTACAATTTGAAAAGCAGTTCAAAGCCGTCTACTTGCGTTTATGAAAGTATTTTTTTTTGCTGGCCAAATGCAGACGAATATCAACTTTAAGGACATCTACTCTCTTTGTATGTAGGATTCAACCTGGCTGCAACTCGAGTTGATCTCCATATAAAAGCGAATCGAATCCAAGCCCACTCAACCTGCCTAATTTTTTTTCAGACAATTGGTAATCCAAATCCTAGAGCACTCTGACTTGAGTACGAGCTGCACACGACAGCCTGCAATGCATTTGGAAAGGGTCTCCTCAAAGGTAATCAACTTAAAATCCGAAATTAAAATTGCTAGAATTTCATTCTCATCATTTTCTCATCCTCATACATGCAAGCAGGTCCACTAAATCAATTTATTCCACTTACCCTAAGTTTCCATGCTGCCTTGAACGCCTTCTCACACATTGAACACTTGTGTCGCCGTTCATTTTGATGCATGTACCTTACATGTTTCCTCAACCCGTCTTCAGTGGCTGATATCTTTCCACAAATATTGCACACATGTGTGACCTTTGTTTCTGGGTGCTGATGCTTCATGTGACCGCTTAGACTGGCACTATAAAGATAAACACCGCATTTTTTACATTGTACACGTTCTCTTGGTAAACTAGAATGCTCCCAAAGCTGATGCCGCCTAAGAAAGCCTTTGTCACGAGTCACCAAGCCACAATGCTCGCAAATTAGATGAGGTTTTTCGTGAGCGTTTATATGACGTTCTAGCGCACCTCTTTTCGCAAAACTCCTTCCGCACTTATTGCACTTGTGGATATGTTCTTCACGTTCGTGTCTTTTCATGTGGCTATTTAAACCCTTCCTGTGATTTAGAACTCTACCGCATTTCTCACACTTGAAAAACTCGGGATTTTGATGCAATAGTATGTGCTGGACTAGGGCATGTCGGCTGTCGAATTTCTTATCACAACAGTTGACGTAACCAACTTCATTGTGCGCTGACCGATAATGATCCTTGAGAATGAAGAAAGTGGCGAGCGGCACATGACAAACTTCGCACGATAGCTTCATGTTCTTTTTGATGAAGCTATCGAATTCCTTACAGGAAATCTTCTTACTTTCAAACGTATGATCGGTTGAAACAATTCTCTTCTTCGCTTTGCTTATGTTTGGCTTGTAGTCACTGTCGTCTGATAGTTTTGGTTCCATGTTAGTTGAAGAGTCACTATCGTTATCACTGTCGCTTGCATCCTTCTTGGTTGAATCCGCTCGTTTATTCAATTTAATATCAGAGTTAGAGTCAGGCTTAACTGCTTGTGTTGTCTTAGCACTGTTGTCAATGGAATCAGGGTGCGCCATTAGTTTGTCTTCAACAAAGTCTGCTAGGTCAGCTTTGGAGTTATCAGATGCCTCCAACTTAACATCTGCAATACCAAATAAATGTGCATTCTTGTCCTGCGATAGAAAATCTTAACCTTTACCTTCGCTGAAGAAGTCTGTGTATGTAGCGTAATGATTGGTATCAGAGGCATCATCTTCTATCAGAGGTTTTACATTAATGACCTTAGCGTGGGCTTCCGTCACCTCCTGGTAGAACTTATGAAAGGAATTCAAAGCATCCCAGCATCGATAACATATTACTTTGGTGTTGCAATCCTCTGCACTTGGCTAAATACGGTTTAAATATTGAATTTGTCTAGTCCTCATTTGTTTCGGTTTATTTTCCTCACCTGTAGCCAAAAGTGCTTGGTTATTATTTTGCAGACATTGAGGCTGAGCCCCTCCTCCTCAAATATGTGAATTATTTTTTCTGACGCTGTTGCACACAAGATGCAAAGCATTTTAGTTCCGTTGTTTGGGTGCAATTTTTTGCTTGTTGTTTGTGAAATTTGTTGATATTGTTGATTTCTGACATTTAACCGTTTGACACCTATGGATATTTACCAGTGATTCCACTTTTATAGAATTCTTTAAATATTTTCGTTTCCATTTTCGCAATTTTTGTTTCTCTGTTTGTGCATGCGTCACGTGGAATGATGAAACTTAAAGGCTGAACTATAAAGTGGGAAATACACGATACAACTGTTGTACCAACGGTTTGACTGCTTTGGTGTTGTATACGATAATTGCAGCGTGTGTACCCACACAACCGACCGATCTATCGATATCGCATGGTCGCATGGTCTTGACCGTACAACCGCTATCAGATGCACAGATTGTACGGAAATTATATGGTGTGTATGTGTAAAATGACTGAATAAAATGTCTGGTTGTACGTAAATCGTACACAGATTGTATAATGTGTATGCTGCACACAACTGTTGAGGCGATATCGGTACAACACAAGTCGGTACAACGGTTGTATCGTGTATTTCCCACTTAATAGAAGAATGGTTTCGTTCGAACACTTCCGAAACAGTGCGAATACAAAGGAGTTGTATTATGTAACCATAAAGCATTTACCTTCGATTCGTTAAGTTTTCGTTCACTTTTGGTCACTTCCGAATCCATTCGCTTTTTCGTACGAAAATTTGACAGTTAATCAGCTGTGAATGACTTCGAGTACAAAATCAAATATTTTCCCCGGAAGACCAGACAATCAGTGACTAATAAGTTTAGCATATTGTAAGTATATGTGTAATTGTTACTAATATAATCTTTAATTACAGGAATACAAAAACATTTTTTAGTTTAAGTCGTCGACAAAGTTTCACCCCTTCGAATTTTTACGACAAAATCGAATATTTTGTCCGGTAGACCAGACAATCAGTGACTGAGTTTAGTATTTTATTAGTTTATACGTAATTGTTACTAATATAATAATAGCAATAATATAAAAATAAAAAAAAACAGAAGATGGCCAGCACAGACGATCACGACCTTATTTTATAGCTGATGGATTTAGTTCGGCAAAATAAATTTTAAATTCGCAAGTACAGAGTTATTTAAACTATTCATTTCGCAACACAAGTAAAAAATATTTCCAAAACAACACAATAGCTCAAGTGACAGGCAAATCAATTTGACAGTTTCTTCCGAATAGGTGCATTATGGGCAACTTGAGGAATTGACAGTACTGAAGGAAACTTAACGTAGGATTATGACATCAGCTTCCGACTATTATAGTTCAGCCTTTAGCATAGTGATATCCACGGAAATTATGGTTTTTACAACATAGTCAAAATATTATAATAAATACAAACAATAAAAATGAAAAAAAAGGCAAAATCAGGCATTATGAATCCACAGTAGATAAGTTTGGGGCGTTGGAAAACTAAAACTAAAAATTGTCCGCCTACTATGGGCTGCCTACTAAATATGTATATTTTGACGCAGGTGATAACGATGGCGTTTATTAGTATTATTGTGGATCACGCAGACAATGCTGGGGGCATCAGTTAGTAGACAATAAGGTGCATAATTTGGTCGTGCGCACATGCGCTTTTTATTGTATGCTGGTCAAGTGAAACTTATTCAGATTTCAAATTCAATAAAAATCGCTAAAATGCCAAAAAAAATATATATATATAAAAATAGAAATAGACCATGTTCCTACATACACCATAAACATATATGGCTTCGATATAAATTTGGAGTCAAATCGCCTATCGATCAATAACATAGGGGAACAAAGATTCTGCGCAGTGGTGTTTCGGAGTCGATTTTGGGTAATTCTGGTCTATTAACTACGAAAATAATACTACCGATTTGCTGAATTGACTCTACTTTTTGTGAATGGGTAAAACATGAAACAAAAAATAATGAATATATTCAAAAAGTTTTATTCTCGAATGGAAACATGATACATTTTATAATATTGATTAGAATACAGATCGAAATGGAATACAGATACTGCAAGAAAAAAGCGAAGAAGAAGTGCGCTCAGCTTCAAGCAGAGAGTACGGAGGGCCTGTATCGGGAGCTGGAGAAAATATTTTCCCCGGTTGCTGATGCAAACCAGGCTATCCAGGAGCTGCGAAGACACAATATGAACAAGAGTGCCACTATCTTCAAAATAGCCGCCCAAAGAAGGAAGAATGCTCAGGAGATTCGTTCGCCAAAGTTCATTAGCAATGCTCATGGCCAGCTTCTTGTGGATGACGACAAAATTCTGCAGAGGTGGCGGCAGTATTGTGAAGAGCTTTTGAATGAACAGTTTCCCCGGCTATACTTTCCAAGAGCCACCCCTAACTGTGAAGAAATACCCGACATTACAGTCGAAGAAGTTAGTGAGGCGGTCAAATACTCCAAAAAACGAAAAGCGATTGGGCCAGACGAAATACCCTCTGAGTTCTGGAAAAAGATGGGAGATATCGGGTTCAGATGGCTCAGAATTCTCATCTCCAAATTCGTGAGAGGTGATCCAATGCCGAATGAATGGAGGGAAAGTTACCTTCTCCCTGTATATAAAGGGAAGGGTGATACGCGAAACTGTGATAACTACCGTTCGATCAAGCTGATGTCACACACCATGAAGATCGTTGAGCGGGTATTAGGTGGCCGACTGCGAAAAATAATACGGCTATCTGATGATCAGTGCGGGTTTGTCTCGGGTAAATCAACCACAGATGCAATCCAAAGTATAAGGATCATAATGGAAAAACATCGTGATTCCTTAAGGGATTTGCATATTGTATTGGTTGACTTTGAAAAGGCATTCGACAGACAACCACGAGATCTGATATGGGTGGCGCTAAGACATCGAGGGGTTCCAGAAACCTATGTACAGATGATTATGGACATGTACGAAGGAGCAAAGACAAAAGTAAGATGCCCCGCTGGAGTAACCGAAGAGTTCCCAATCAAAGTCGGGGTACACCAGGGAAGCGTTTTAAGTCCTTTGCTCTTTATTACAGTCCTTGATTATCTGCTTGAAGGTAAAGTGATGGACCCCAAGGTACATCAGTTATTCTTTGCTGACGATGGAGCCATCATAAGTGAGGATCCTACATCCCTGCAACGAGCACTTGATGTGTGGGTGCACGTTTTGGAGGGAAATGGGTATCGCATTAGTTCAAAAAAGACAGAGTACTTGTGCTGCCCGTTCTCTGATCCACTCAGGCCTATTCCAGACATTTATTTGAATGGAACAGTGCTTCCCAAGTGCGAAAAGTTCAAATATCTGGGATCTATGATCAATAGCAAAGCAACTTGTGATGACGACATCAATCATCGTGTAAGCGTAGGGTGGATGAAGTGGCGAGAAAATTCCGCTATCTTCTGTGACAGAAAAATGCCCCCTAAGTTGAAAGGAAGGCTCTACACCGCAGTTGTACGTCCAGCGTTCACATACGGTTCACAATGTTGGACGATGTACAAAAAGTATGAGAGTAAATTAACGGCAGCTGAGATGAAGATGCTTCGCATGACAGCAGGAGTGACAAAGCTTGATCGAATAAGAAGTTCGAAGATCCGTGGAAGCTTTCACATCAAGGAAACCATCGTACAAAAAATAGAGCGTGACCGGCTCAGTTGGTATTGCCACGTTCAAAGAAGAGATCATTTGAACCCTGTTAAAAAGGCAATATCAATGCACGTTCCAAAGACATCGCGATGTAGGAAAGGCAGGCCTATAAACGCCTGGATCAGACAAATGCGACGACATCGGCATTTCATTGGCCTCAGTAACCGAGTGATCCAAAATCGGCAGGCCTGCCGATATTTTCTGAGGTCAAATAGGCGAACCCCACATGCGGATCAGTAGAAATGCGGTGAAGTGGGAGGGTTGTGATCCCTTGTTTTTCGGATCATAGCCTCGCTGATAAAAGGAAGAAGAAGAATATTGATTAGAATAAATTTAAATTCATATAAATAAGTTGGGAAAAACGTTTTGTATGTGACTTTCTACTGTATATTTCTTATCACGACAGTCCCTTAATAAGGTTCAACAGTAGTCTGCCATCATATGGCGATCCCACCGGCCTTGATATCTTTCTTTCATGGTCTTTATATCCTGGTGGAACCGTTCCTCCTATTCTTCACTGTAATCACCCAGATTATCTGGAAATCTATCCAAATGGCTACGCAAATAATGTAATTCGATACTCATATTGGCTTCCAGTTTTTGAAAATTCACAATCAATTTGCCGACTATTTCGGAATAACTTGCAGCTTTGTGGTTCCCCAAAAAGTTTTTGACAACTGATACGAAGCTTGTCCATGCTTCCAATTCAACCTGCGTCATGTTATTTGGAAAATCATTGTTGTTTATAAGGCTACGGATTCCCTACCAGGGCGGAATGGGAAACTGGCGTACTGACAAATGAGTTCGAAACAACAATCTTCACCGACGCACGGTTCAAAAATGGACTGCGGGGTAGGGGCGGGGGATATTCTCTGATTCCCTCAATATTTCCACGTCTTACCGGCTTCTTGATTTGTGCAGTGTCTTCCAGGAGGAAGTTTTTGCGTACGTGAGGCCTGCCGCCTACTTAAGCAAACCTCTACACCCATAAATACCATTGCCATCCTCATTGACAGCCAGGCGGCTATCAAGGCTATAGTGTCTGCCACTACATCCTCAAGGCTAGTAGAACAGTGCCAAAAAGAACTCGCCTCGTTTGGACACCGGATAAGGATCTGTCTCCTTTCGGTTCCGGGTCACAGCAACATTGAGAGGAATGAGCGAGCTGATGAACTCGCGAGGCAAGGATCTGCCCTTGATGCTTCCCTAGCAAAGGAGGTGAACGTCCCGTTGGGGGTCCTTAAGGGAGGCATCTTCGCGCACTATCTGCTAAAGGCTGATAGTAGATGGCAGGGGGTGCGGAACTGTGTCATCTCCAGGCAGATGTGGCCCAAATACTCCCGGAAAAGAACGCAAGATCTACTAAACAGAAACCGTGCAGACATCGCAAGAGCTCTGGCAGTTAGTACTGGCCACTGGCCCATCGGGGTTCACGGGGCCAGAATAGGCATTGCATTTAATGTACACTGCCGCAGCTACAATACTGCTGACGAGATAGAAACAATCTTACACTTCCTCTGCAAGTGTCCGGCTTTAGGCAAGGCCAGACAGCGCACCTTAGGTAAACTCTTTCTCGACAAGCTTATAGAGCTAGCGGAGATTAGCATTGCGGATATTATCAGCTTCCTCAATGTAACGGGCTGGATTTGATTAATCCTTACCCCTTTTCATTCTTCTTTTCCCTAGTAGTTAACGTCCTTGTTACATCCGTTAGGTCACTTGAGATGTGGTTTTAAAACGGCGCGGCGCTTCTGCGCTAATTAAGTGTTGGAATGGTTTGCTGACACAACCACTTCTACCTACCTACCTACTAAGGGCTACGGATTTGTGGTCCATTAAAGATGCCTGCTTTTAATTTTTCCGTACTGAGGCCAGGAAACAATTGACAAATATATTTAAAGCAATCAGCTTCCTTGTCTAAAGCTGTCACGAACTGTTTAATAAGCCCAGGTTTAATATGAAGTGGCGGAAAAATGATTTTGTCTCGAGATATCAATGGTTCACGAACGATGTTAGCTTTTCCAAGAGACATATGTATCTATTTTCGACGGTCAATCTTTCCTAATATAGTGTTCATTTTTAATTTTTTTTTTTATTTCTTCGTTGTTTTTCTTGATAAAATACAAATACCACATATGTAACAGAAATGGTCGGGGTTAATCACCCTGATTGTCGTTGGTGTTTGTTGCTTTTCAACGATTGTCGTTTTATTCATTGCTACGACCTGCTGACCGTTAAACATCACTAAGCAATTTGTTTGCCGTGTAGAATGTATGTAGTGTAGTAGTGTAGTAATGTAGTGTTGTAATATAACAACAGGTGATGAAAATGTATTCGTGCTCCATCTGAAGAATAAAATGACAATCGTTGAAAACCGACAAACACCAACTGACATCCTTCGCTTTATTAGTCCCGGATAGCCAAATAAAAATATCCATGGCATTACACTGGACTAGTGATGTACGAAACCGAACATTTCTCAAACCGAGTTAACCCGAGTTGGAATTTAAGCAAACCGAGTTGCAAACCGGGTTGGCTAACTCGGTTTGTAACAAAATTATCCCACCGTGACGGTGGGTGAAAGTAAAACCGAACCGAATACGAATTCATGAATCAGCTTGCAACTCGGTTTCACTCGGTGTGTATACGCTAAATTGACTTGGTTCGATGGAACACACACCAAAACAGCGCATATACAAGAAAACTGACACAACTAGTATGTGAAAAAAAAAAACCAACAATGAGAGAAAACAGGAGCCACCGTCTCATAAGAAACCGAAACGAAACCGAATTCCAAATAGGTATGGAATCGGGCAGTGCAACTTGGTTTGTATAAAAATAATAACTGCTATCCAACTCGACTTAATATACGGGTACTTAACCGAATTGTGTGTTCAACTCGGTTTAATGCTGTTTTGGCATTTTTATTCGGTTTGTTTCATCGGTTTGACAAACTCGGTTTGATATTAATGTAACTCGCTTAACTCGGTTTAGCTGTAACTCGGTTTGAACCGGTTTATCAACACAACACCGGTTTTGACACATCACTACACTGGACCTTTACTGGTCTAAGTATAAAATTTTGATTTCTTTTTTAGAAAACATATGTATGTACAATGTACATATACAGAAGCATAAATTAGGCTTTCAATTTCTAAGCGTAAATAAATCACTACTTTTCTAAGAAGTTGACGGAAGAGCCCTTATTGGACGAACGGGAGCGCTCACACTCCCACAGTGTACTACAGGCACCGGTGTATCCGGCTCCGCGTCCTGGGATAATCGTAAGTGGCTATGCCGTCAAACAATTCTCCCATACAATTAATCTCCCTACAGAATTTAAAAGGTCCTTGTTGTGGTTCAAGGACTTTACCTCTTCTAGGTTATCGAACAAGTATCTACCAAGGTGTTTTGCCTTGTCCTGGCAATTTCTTCACACTCACAGAGTATATGTGTTATCTCCTCTGAGGCATGTAGGTCATTGCAGTACCTACACACAATCGTGTTAGATAATCCTAGTCGGGAGACCACTAAGTAAGTAACTACACCGGTACACTTTTCTAAGAAGGATATTAATGAAGAAATCACTGGAAGTTTTTGATTAAAATTTAGTCAAACTATAGCCGAAATATAAGCTAAACGGAAGTAAATATCAAAACACACACAAAAAGTGTTTAGAGACTACCTATTACCAGATGAACTTTAATATGTATACAAGTTCTAGACAGTAGAGTAGAAAATGAATAAGCTATTATGCTTTTGGTGGCTTTTGAAATGTTGTACATGTAAGACAATTTATTAAAGCGCAGGCTTTATTAATAGGCATTAGTTCGCAAGTAATGAAAATGGACTCATATAAGGTAATCGGTACCCTTTCATATTTATCGCATAATATTCTCCCTATGGGCGCCGTGGCGTAAGTGGTTAGTGTGTCGGATCACTGCGTGTGAGGTTCTAAGTTCGAATCCCAGAAAACACCAAACAACGTTTTTTCACGGTCCCACCTCTCGCGAGCGTCTGACAAACATCCGAGAGTATTGTTGTCACGAAAAAGCTTCTCAAATTGCCCTTCGGAAACTGTCCCTTCCATTCGTGTGAAAAATATAACGCATACAACATGAGTGGTTGCGAGAACATAGGCCCTGGCACTTAAAGAGCTGTTGTGCCAAATATTTATTTTATTTTTTTGATATTCTCTCTATCATGCATTTGCAATTTGTTTCTTACAAAAGGTCCCATCAAATTGAGTAATTCCACTTACCCTAAGTTTCCAGGGTGCTTTGAACACCTTTTCACACATCGAACACTTGTGCCGTCGCATACTTTGGTGCATGTACCTTATATGACTCCTCAATCCGTTTTCAGTGGGAGATATCTTTCCACAAATTTTACACACATGTGTAACCTTTGTTTCTGGGTGCTGCGATTTCATATGACTACTCATACCAGTACAGTAAAGTAACAGGCCGCATTTTTTACATGGCACACGTTCTCTTGGTAAGTTTGAATGCTCCCGAAGCTGATGCCGCTTAAGAACACTTTTGTCACGAGTTACCATGCCACAGTGCTCACAAATTAGATGAGGTTTTTCGTGCGCTTCCATATGCCGCTCTAGCATATCTCTTCTAGAAAACCCCCTTGCGCATTCACCGCATTTGTGAATCTCTTTTTTATGTTCGTGAATTTTCATGTGGTTATTTAGGGCTTTTCTGTTCTTAAGAATTTTACCGCATTTCTCACATTTGAAGGAATCTGGATTTTTATGCAACATTATATGCTGAACCAGCGCATGGCGACTCTCGAATCTCTTATCACAACAGTTGACGTAAGCAGTTTCGTTGTGAATGGATTGATAGTGATCCTTGAGGATGGAAAAAGTGGACAACGACACATGACAAATTTCGCACGATAACTTTGTATTCTTCTTAAGAAATTTATCGAACTGCTTGCAAGGAACTCTCTTCGTAGGAAGGTCTTCAGTGTCGTTGGTAATGTTACGTTTCTCCTCGCTTCTAGGTACCTTGTAGTCACTGTTATTGTCAGTTGAATCCTCCTTTGACATTTTCGTATTTAAAAGGCGCCTCCTGGTAGCAATTTGTTCATTTTTACCCCGCCTTGTTGGTTTAACACGTTTACTCAGCTTTACCAATGGAACATCAGAATCAGAGTCAGACTTAACTGCTTGTTCTGTACCAATGACAGCCAGTGCTTTCACTGGCTCTTCAAAATCCAACTGAGACACGTCTACTTTTAATTCCTCATACGTTTCCAACTTAATATCTGCAACAGCAAGGCTTGTAAGCTTGAATTCTTGTCCAAATACAAATTTGAACCATTACCTTCGGTAGAAAAGTCAGGGTATGTATCAAAATCTTCGGCATCCGATGCATCATTCTCGAGAGGAAGTTTCACGTCGGCTAACTTAACGTGGGCTTCCTCCACCTTCTGGTAGAATTTGTGGAATGAATGCAGTGCACTCCAGCAGGAGCAACATATTATTTTGCTGTTGCAATCTTCTTTATTTGGCTAGATGCAGTTTAAATCATAAATTTGTCTTATCCTCTTTTGATTTCCTTACCTGTAGCCAAAAGTGCTTAGAAATGATGCTACTGACGTCGAGGCGAAGACCATCCTCATCGAATATTTGTATTATTTGATCGGATGCTGTGACGCATAAAATGCAAAGCATGTTAATTCAGATTATAAAATTCAATTCCCTTGGATGAGCATTCTACGAATGTTATAAAAATTTGTTTATGTTTATACTTTTTGACATTTCGATATTTCACACATGAGTAGGTGGACAGTGATGCCAGACCGTAATGTCATGACTGTTAGGTACTTTATGTCGTTTTCCATTGGGCCAAAAGGAGTACTCTTTTTGTGTTCCGCACAGAAAAAGCACTCCCAATCATGTTCCATTGGCTTTTCGGAGTGCTGTTCCGGGAGTGTTTTTCTCTTCCGGATTTCATTTGGGAGTGCTTTCAAAATGCACTCACACATATAAACCCTTACATCGGACTACTTGTTAAAGTCATATGGTACAAGACGCATTCCTTTGTTTATTTTATTTTCTCAGTTGGGGCAAGTTAGTAGAAACAAATGTTATTTAGGTATAATTAACAAATTGATAATATGTTAATAAAAACATGATGGGATTGCTGACATCCTTTTCCATTGGGCAAAAAGAAGCCATTTTTTGTTTTATTTATCTGTAAAAAATGTAAACACAAAATCAGACATTCACCAACAAACGCAGAAGTAAGCAAAAGAAGATTTCACATGTTCCATTGGAATCAAAAATGAGTGAAATCGGGAGTGAAACCAAAGAAAAACGACATTAAACCACTCCAATGATTAGGTCTGTTCCCGTACTGCCCAACGATGAAAATTTCTGCGAAATTTGACGAAAAATGTTGACATCGTTGACTTCTTCGACTGTAATGTCGGGTATTTCTTCACAGCTAGGCGTGGCTCTTTATTTATATATAGATTTATACTAATCAATATAACGTACAATGTAATGCGAGGAAAAACTAAAAATAATATTTTTTATTTCGTTTTCGATCAAGAACGAACTCTTTAAAATGTTTACTATTATCGTTCTTCTAATTTTTTTCGGTTAGTTTCGTTATTTCGTTTCGTTTTTAGTCCCTGCTCCAAGCAACTAGCCAAAATAGCAAGTAAAAGGAATTTGCAGACTTAAAAAGCTAAATGAACAGCTTACTGCCCAACACAAGATCTGTTCGCGTACTTTTTGCACCAACATTCGCAGTTTGTCAAATTTACACGAGTGGGGGTAAAATTCTCTCAGAGAGAGGTAAAATTACGAAACGAACGCGTTGAACAACAAAAGTTGCTCACATTTTAAACGTCAAACCTCGAACCCAATTATACGCAAAAGAAAGAAAGAGAAGGAAAATCCAACAAAAATCACATATACAGCGATTTGACAGATTTGACAGTTTTCACAAACGAGCCCACAGAAATTTCTTGCACTAAAATTCGCAGCATGGGGAAATTTCTTACTCTCGAGAGCGCTCTCTTCTGTCAAAAACTACGAAAATTCTCAGTACTCGAACAGGTTTTCGTAAAAATTCGTAACTTTTCGTAAAAATTCGCTGTTTTGGGAGGGTACGCGAACAGACCTACGTTGTTGAAGCGCTGTCAAAAGAATCACGCACTGATGTAGCTGAGTACGAACACAATGGTGAAGCGCCTGACGGGTGTTTGTTGTTGGTAATCCAAATGTTTCAGCCATATTTTTTGCACACCTCGGCTTTTTTTATATATATATATATATTTATAGTGAGGATTACTCAAATCCTATAGAATATTGTTCCTTTTTACTAGTTCGATTCATTTTCCTATCGACTGATCTGTCATCTCTTTTTTTTTTGTTTCGTTATGAAATTGACTCCACTTTTACTTCAGCTACAAGCTTCAGCCTCACATTAGACCTACTCGCGTACAACATTTTAAACGCTTTAAGGTGCTCTAAAGCGAACATGACAGATAAAGAGAAAAATTGAGAAGTAACGTGTAGCGAGTACGTGTAGTGAACGTGTAGTGAGCGACTGATTGCTAAATAAGTCGAATAGTTTTAAATTCCATTTCAAATAGTCAATAGACATAAAAAATGGATGCAAAGTATCTTGAAGAAAATGCTGTGAAGTGTGAATATTCTCCAAAAACTTTCCTTTCTTAGCTTAATATGAATCTGTTGGCTTTCACACGAGGTTAATTTGGTAATTACATTTTTTTTAATGACAGTTGGCTCGACATAGCTCGGAATGGCTCGCTTTCATTCGCGTAACTTTGCTTAGATTCTCCGCTCCGATCAGTATACCGGCAGCAAAATGTATCTTTGGGTTTTGCTGTGCGAAATAAAACGTACATGTTTATTTTAATTCTAAATATTGGGCTTCAAACGGTCTCTATACATGTAAAAAAAAAAAAAACATGTTGCAAAATTCAAGTTAATGGAATTTATTTTTACTAGAATTCATACAATTGGAATGCACGCAATTTCGACACTACGTAATTTGTTCGTCGAATAATTGAAAATGATTTTCAATTGTTGACGGTAAGTTGTCTTAAAAATCGAATTTCTAAATAGGAAACTTTGCATTTTCTAGAAAATGCAAACCTTCTTAAGAAAATCAAAAGGACATCAAGTCAAATATTAAGCATTTCATAAAAAAGCACTGGACGAAAGAGATCAGAGGCTCTGACAAGAATAGGAAACAAAAGAGAGCTGCTGACCACAAAATAAATATGAAAATTAGAATACATGGGACACATTATGGACAAAGTATCAGCTTCTGGAGAAGGAGCTTCACCGGTACGGTACATACAGTAAATTTTTTTGGCGATAGTATTATGGTGTGGGGGTGCATGCGTTATTCATGTGCAAGGGAAGGGCGATTAGCGACGGCTGTATCTTCGTTTTGGAGACATCCTTCAGGACCATGGGCGACAGGGCTCACCGAAGAAGTAATTTGTAGGTGGATACCGCTCCATGCCATAAAATAAAAAAATAACAGTGGAGTGGATTCCTAATCTGGCTGGTCAAACGGTAGTGCATGCGATTATATAAAAACACAAGCATTTTCACTTAGCTGAGGCTTACCAATTTATACTCTCAACCTCCATGTGTTAACAGCTGGGCGACTAGTACCTTAATTCAAGAAATGGCTAACCAACCCCGTCTGGAGGATTTGGCAGCAGCTGGTGAGAGAGGGGGGAAGAGTGCTCTCTTACTAGAGTACTTCTTCTTTTCCAGGCGGCGGGGACGAATTTCCTAGACGAAGTCAACAGTGGCGTCTACAGTTGCAGTTAGGTTGAACTTAGTGAATACCTTGCGTGAGCTGCTTCGACGTATTCAGATTACAGGTCGGTAAGGAATTTCCAATGTTGGTCAGGACTTTGGAATAGAGATGGTGGCGGACGAGCCTTTAATCGGCCAACGGCAGCGCTCACACTCCCGTAGTGGACTACTTGCACCGGTGTACCCGACCCCACATCCTAGGGGTATAGCCAAAAGAAATGGCCCCACAGGTTGGGGGCTGTGCCGTCTGGGTAACTTTCCCACCGCATAAAAAACGAATGGTTCCGAAACAACAAAAATCCTCCGATAAGGACGATTCAACTGATGACGACCCCAGCAAACGAAATAAGGACAACGACCTTCGGATCTTTACGTGGAATGCTGCACACTACGTGCAGCCGAACAATTAGCAGAGGCCTTCGACTGCTATATAGAAGATACAACCGCCATCCAGGAAGTGCGATGGGATGGCCGGGCAAAAAGAGGATGCAAAACCGTGACATCTACTACAGTGATTGCTACATAGGCAACAGGCAGCGTTTATTCGGATACGGATTTGTTATACGCGGCAGTCTTAGGCAAGAAGTCTTAAGCTTCCAACACGTGAGCGAGCGTATTATGATTATCCGGATCAAGGCTAAATTCGCTAACATAAGCATAATTGTGTTCATGCCCCCACGGAAGAAAATGACCCTGCCACCATTGTTTCTATGAGCTCCTCGATAAAACCTACGAGCAATGACCTAAATACGACGTTAAAAACGTATTAGGCGATTTTAACGCCAAAATAGGAAAGGGGAAGGTCTTTGGTAAGGCAGTCGGTAAAAATAGCCTACCACACCACCACGTCTGATAACGGACTAAAGCTAGTTGATTTCGCTGTGGAGCGAAATGCCACTATAGCAAGCACCCGGTTTCCTCATCTCAATATTCAGAAACAGACATGGCGGTCCAATGATCATGTAACGGTCAATCAAATCAATCATATTGCGATCGACGCAAGACATGCCTCCAGTATTCTGGATGTCCGAACATTCCGAGCGGCTAACATAGACTCGGATCATTACCTTGTTGTAGTCGAGGTACGAATGCGGATATCTCAAACTGAGCAACAAAGAAGAATCACTGTGAGAAAATTCAACGTCGAAAAGCTACAATCGCAAGAGACCGCCACAGTCTTCGCTGAACGCGTATCCCGAAATCTCTCAATCACCCCTATGCCGCCAGCATCAAGTGCCGAAGACCAGTGGTAACGCTGCCACCGTGCCATCAGAAACGCCGCAACTGATGTGCTGAGTTTCGCTCGACCACCACCGCGAAACCTCTGGTTTGACGAAGAATGCCGGCGAGTGCATGCAGCAAAATAAGAAGCATATAAGGCGGAGCTGCAAAGAAGACGAGAGCTCGTGAGCTCTGCGAGCGAAAGAGACGGGAAGAACATCGGCTTCTCCAGAAACAATGTACGAACGTTTTACCAAAACGTAAAAATCACGTGTCAGAGAAGCAAAACCCGCATAGATACCTGTAGATATGAAAATGGGAACCTCGTAGTAGAAGCACAGTCGGTGCTGAGAACATGGAAAAACTACTTCTGTAGATTGTATAACGCCGACGAAGACCAGCAACCCTTCTTCGTAAGATATTCGGTTTCGTTTGCATTAACAGGTTTTGGAGAAGAAGATTCAACGACGAACTATACGAGCTGTACAGCGACATCGACCTAGTCAAAAAACTGCGTATTGGACGTTTGAGATGGCTAGGATATGTAGAGCGAATGGACACCAACGATCTGACCCGCAGAGTCTTCGAATCTAACCCGGAGGGACGACGCAGTAGAAAGCCTCCTCGTTGTAGGTGGCGCGCACAAGTTCAAGGGAACCTCGACCAAGTTAGAGTGCGCTACTGGAGGCAATTAGCTAACGACCGAGCTAAATGGAGAGGCTTGTTGGTTGAGGCCCGGGTTCACCCCGAAATGTAGCGCCACCTAAGTAAGTAAGTAGGCTTCTTAATCTAAATATTCAGCTCTAGAACTGCAACATTGCTTAAGATTAAGTACTTGAGGCCACTTTTAAAAACAAAGTGTAAAGAATAATTATTACAACATTCTTGGAGCACAATGGGAAAATATTAACCCAACAGAATGTCCAAAGTTAGTTACCAGCTTGCCTCGCAGAGTTATTGCGGTAATAATAGCCCATAGAAGCATAACAAAATAATAAATTATCCAAAAAAGTGTTTTACTTATTATTTATATAGCAATGGTTACTTACTTACTTACTTACTTAGATGGCGCTACAGTCCGGGGTGGACCTGGGCCTCAACCAACAAACCTCTCCAGCCAGCACGGTTACGAGCCAGCTGCCTCCAGTTGCGCACGCCAAGTTGGTTGAGGTCCCCCTCCACTTGTTTGCGCCACCTCCCGCGAGGTCGTCCTCTACTGCGCCGTCCGTCCGAGGTGGATTCGAAGACTTTCTTAGCGGGAAGGTTGGGCTCCATCCGCTCTAAATGACCCAGCCATCTTAGTCGCTGTATGTGAACTCTTCTGGCTAAGTCGATGTCTTTGTACAGGCCGTATAGTTCGGCATTGTACCTTCTCCTCCACTCACCGTCTATGCAGACGGGACCAAAGATCGCTCGAAGAACTTTTCTCTCGAAATAACCAAGGGCATCCTCATCCGGTTTTGTCAAAGCCCATGCCTCTGCGCCATACAGCAGGACTGGGATGATTAGTGTCTTATAGAGAGTTACCTTAGTAGTTCGAAATAGAGCTTTGCTACTCAATTGCCGTTTTAGCCCATAGAAACAACGATTGGCAAGAGTAATTCTCCGTGTGATCTCCCTACTGATGACATTTGCGGAGCTGACCATAGAGCCTAGGTAGACAAAATCCTTTACTACCTCAAAATTGTTTCTGTCTATTGTGGCGTTCTGTCCAAGACGCCGATATTGGGTGTCCTTTTTTGTAGACAGCATATATTTTGTTTTGCTTTCATTGACCGCTAGACCCATCTTTGCTGCCTCGTTCTCAATACTCGTAAATGCCCCATTGACTTCCCGCTGAGTTCTTCCGATTATGTAAATGTCATCGGCATAAGCGAGTAGTTGTACAGACTTGTAAAAGATTGTTGGCTTGTGAGTTTCGTAGAATTCTCTCAAGTACTAAATTAAAGAGATCGCATGATAGCGCGTCACCTTGTCTAAGACCTTTCCTGACATCGAACGGTTCGGTGATGTTCTTACCGACTTTGATGGAGCAGCGAGAGTTCTCTATCGTCATTCTGCACAAACGGACGAGCTTGGCAAGGATGCCAAGACTAGACATGGCTCTGTATAACTCGTCTCTATACACGCTGTCATAGGCAACTTTGAAATCGATGAAAATGTGGTGCGTATCGATTTTATATTCATGTGTTTTTTCCAAGATGTAAATATTTGGTCAATGGTGGACTTTCCAGGCCTGAAACCGCACTGATAAGGACCTATCAGGTTGTTGACGATCGGTTTTAGGCGTTCACATAGTACGGCAGACAAGATCTTATATGCGATATTTAGGAGACGTATACCTCTGTAGTTGGCGCAGTTCAGAGGGTCTCCTTTCTTCAGGATCGGGCAAACGATGCTGAGGTTCCATTCATCGGGCATACTTTCGCCCGACTAGATTTTACAGATGAGCTGGTGCATGCTCCTTACCAACTCATCTCCTCCTGCCTTGAAAAGTTCAGCGGCAAGGCCGTCGGCTCCAGCAGCTTTGTTGGATTTGAGTTTAGATATCGCTATCCTCACTTCATTCTGATCGGGTTGACGGGAATTTTGACTGCCATCGTCACTGTTAAATGGCTCATTCCGCCTGACAGCGGAATATTGATCATCATCGCCGTTTAACAGTCTGCAGAAGTGTTCCTTCCATATCCTCAGCACCGACTGCGATTCTACTACTATGTTGCCATTTTCGTCCCTGCAGGCTTCTGTTCTGGCTTTGAAACCCTGGCATGTTCTTTTTACCCTTTGGTACATTAAACATTATTCCTGCAATAAAGTCTCTCAATCTCCTCGATCGAGCGCTTCTCATGCTCCTTTTTCTTCTTTCTGAGAAGTCGATGGTCCTCTTTTCTCCTGCGCACGTAGAGCTCGTAAGCAGCCCTAGTCCTTCTATGCAGCGCCGCTTTGTACGCCTCTTGTTTTGCTGCATGTGCTTGCCGGCATTCCTCATCAAACCAGGGGTTTCGTTGTTGTGGGCGAGAGAAACCCAGTACATCAGAGGCGGCATCTCTGATGGCTTGTTGGCAACGCTGCCACTGGTCTTCCGCATTTGCTGCTGGCGGCATAGGACTTAGATTGAGATTAGAAGAAACACGATCGACAAAGGTTCTGGCGGTCTCTTGCGATTGTAGCTTTTCGACGTCAAATTTCCTCACAGTATTTCGTTGATTTCGCTTCGTTGTGGATATCCGCATCCGTACCTTGGCTACAACTAGGTAGTGATCCGAGTCCACGTTGGCTCCTCGGAAAGTCCGGACACCCAGAATACTGGAAGAGTGCCTTGCGTCGATCTCAATGTGATCGATTTGTTTGACAATTTTTCGATCAAAGGAGAGCCATGTTCCTTTGTGAATGTCGAGACGTGGGAACCGCGTACTAGCTACGACAAAGTTTCGCCCCGCTGCAAAGTCGACTAGCCTGAGTCCGTTGTCGGATGTGATGTCGTGCAGGCTGTGCTTTCCGACCACGCTACTAAAGACGTCCTCTCTTTCTAGCTTTGCGTTAAAATCACCTAGGATAATTTTAACGTCGTGGCTAGGGCATTGCTCATACGTCTTGTCCAAGAGCTGGTAGAAGTCGTCCTTTGTCGCGTCGTCCTTCTCCTCATGAGGGGCGTGAACGCATATTAGGCTAATGTTGGCAAATTTAGCCTTGATACGGATAGTCATAAGGCGCTCGTTTACATGCCGGAAACTCAAGACTTCTTGCCTAAGTCTGCCTCCAATGACAAATCCGCACCCGAATAGACGCTGTCCTTTTTGTCTGTAGCAATCGCCGTAGTATATGTCGCAGTTTTTCATACTCCTTTTGCCCGGCCCATCCCATCGCACTTCTTGGATGGCGGTAATGTCTGCTTTGAGACACTCTAGGGCCTCCGCAAGTTGTTCGGCTGCACATGGTTTGTAGAGGGACCTAACATTCCATGTGCAGACACGAAGATCGTTGTCCTTTTTACGTTTGCTTGGGTCGTCAACAGTAAGATCATCCGTATCCGAGGCTGTTGGTTGCTTCGTAACCAAAGGTTTTTTACGTGGTAGGGAAGTTAACCCGACGGCACAACCCCCAACTTGGAGGGCCAGATCCTTTTTTTTGTACCCCTAGGACAACAGGCCGGATACACCGATGTCAGTAACCCACTTCGGGGATATGAGCGCTACCGATGACCCATTAAGGGTTCATCCGCCACCATCTCTTTTTCAATACCCTGACGTAGTATTGAAAATCCTTACAGACCTCAGCTCCAAATATGTCGAAGTAGTTTCGGTAAGGTATCCGCTGGTCTGTAGACGTCACCGTTGATTCCACCGAGAGAATTCATCCGCCGCACGTCCTCCTTCTGAGGAGCTCTTGCTAGACTTCTAAGACGCATATTTCAGCCAACCAGGTCAACAAGAGATGCCTCGTCCGGTTAGACATATGCGCGCTGAAGTTCACCCAGATGTGCTTACGCAGGTCTGAGTGTTCAGCTGCACATATGTATATCGTCAGACTCAGCATACGCTCATCGTTAGTTCACTATCAGATAGCTATCCAGCGGGCACCACGAGGAGGTGATGATGCGATTTTGCAATGGTTAGTTTATTTATATATATAGAGCTTTCACTTATAGCAAAAGGCTTGGGGATACCAAGTACCTACGGCAAACAAAAATATTTTTCCCTACCATGTGACATAATTACACATTAAATGAAAGATAAAGGAAAGTAGGTAAAGTTGATCTAACAAAAAGGTTAAGAACCATTGAACCCTCAGAAATTGTATCCTTTTTTTTACATTATTATAACGCATTTTAGATAAAAATTTAACTCAAAACTCAAATTTCATCAAAATTCGTTAAGCAGTAGTTGAGCTAGGTGAGAATTTATGAAAAGTTAGCCAATGCTAATCATACCTTACTTCAGATTTTATGCCATAAACCAATAAACCAATTTATTTTCTGGTTTCTATAGGTGAATAACTTTATTCAATTGGATTGCAATCATTATGCGTTTTGTGTGGCTGTATGCGTTTAGAGTATAACTTGTCAGGAAATCTCTGACAGAGCTTCAATGTTGAGATTCTGAATGAAACAAAGAGAAGTCCACTAGATTTGACAATGATATGATCTAAATAACCACTAATTTTATATTGCACTGCTGCTCCAAGCAACACCTTTTTCGGTGAATTGGGTGGTGCCCTTTATTGTCAATGATCTCTACACAAAATCTGTATTTATCTTAACAACTAAGGCTATATCTTTAACATTTTCTGTAAATGTTTTCGGTAAAAGAGTGATATTGACTTTCTCATTGTAGATAGCAGAATATACTGCTCAGAGAGTCAAGCTTGACTGTTCATGCTCTAGCAATAACTACCAAAAATTCCTTTAAAATTAAATTACGTACGACTAGGACTACATAACAGCAATATAGAGGCAGACATGCCTGCGGTGTACATTTGGTAGAGCTGCTACTTTTCCAATAAAATAAAATAATTCTCTACTCACCCTAAGTCTCTGTGCTGTCTTGAATCCCTTCTCGCACATTGTACATTTGTGACATCTTTCATATTTATGCATATACAATTTATGACGTTTTAGCCCGTAGCCAGTTGTTGATATCTTTCCACAAATATCGCACTTGTATACAACATCAGTTTTAGGGTGTTGGTACTTCATGTGCGTGTACAACGTTGAAGAGTCCGCAAGATAAGCACCGCATTTTTGACATTGCAACCGTTGTTTGGGTACATCCGAATGCTCCCGAAGCTTATGTAGCCTTAGAGCATGTTTGTCACGGCACACCTTGCCACATTGTTCGCAAATTTGCTCAATTTTCTCATGTGTCTGCATATGACGCTCCAGTTTTTCTTCGCTAGAAAAGCTCTTTTTGCATTTATTGCAATCATAGATGCGCGCTTTATTTAAGTGAGTTTGGATGTGGTGCTTCAAACTTTTTTTATTGGCCATAATTCGGCCACATGTCTGACACTTGAACGCGTCAGGATTTTGATGCAACAAAATATGATGAACTAAGGCATGGCGGCTATTGTATTTCTTCTCACAACAAGTAGCGTAAGCAACTTCATTGTGAGCTAACCGACAGTGTTCTTTGAGGGCGGAGAAACTGGCCATTGGTTCGTAACAAATTTCGCATATTAACTTCATATTCTGTTTAATAATTTCATCGAAATCCTTACATGAAATTCTTTTTTCTTGTGACATTTTAGCATTTGGGTTACTTGTCCGTAGTTGCCGTTTGCTTTTAGGTGAACCGTATTCACTATAATCATCAGTTGTTGATTCATTTTGTTGCTCTTCCTCATTAGTTGAAGCTTCACTATCTTCGTCATTGGAGCATATCTGATCTTCTATTGTTGGTGCTTTATGACTTAACCCAATTAGCTTATCATGAGATTCAGATTTCACTTGTTGCACCACTGCGTCACTTTGTGTAATCGACTCTTGTTGTACGAGTACCACTGGCACTTGAGGAATGAAGTGTACCAAGTTTCCTTTGGAATCCTGAGACGTTTCCGACGGAATTTCTACAATACCAAATACGAAATGCAAGCTTGTTGAAAGATTAAAATTCCTAAAGAGGGTCTTACACGGACGACAATTGTGTCTTAAGACATGTCTCACAGTACTTGCATTATAATACTTCTTTTCATTTAGGACTTTCACTCACTGAAATCATGGATACTAAAGGTCGCGAGGTAACATCTAAGAATACTTCAGGAAAATTTAGATTGAATGTCTGAATGTTTAGGAGTGAAGATTTTGTGTTAATGAAATGGGGCAGGTTGGTGGGAGAAATAATACGCTTCACAGAATGAATATTCTAATAGCACTAGACTATCACGCTGTTATTAGATGAAAAACTAATGCATGAGCGATCCAGAACAAATAGAGACTGGCTTGTATGAACAAAAAAACGCAGCGATCGAAGGAATCGAGCAGGTCATCAGAGATCAGTCTCAGAGTTCTTTCATTCTGAAGATTTTGCGGCTGTAGATAAGAGTAACTGCGACCTACTTCATCACTGAAAATAAGCAATATCACCTATTCATTTTGAGAACATGCCCTACAATAGCTCTTTAAGCCATGTCGCATCTTCTCCCCATTGATATGGTAGGGAAATAACTGCCTATTAGCTCAGCACAATCAGGGTCACTGTCATCCTCTAGGCAAATTGTGAAGCTGATGATCTAGTCCGACAAGGTTTTGGGTGTATATAATAGTATATACATATAACCAATATTAAGGTCAAATTTTCGTTTGCTAATTACGCTTTCCAAGTGGTATTTGACAGGGCGAACCGTAGATGGAAGCATTTAGATAAAGGCAACACTGCTGAGGTATTCTAGCCAACACTTGATCCCTTGAGAAGTTCTAACGAGCTTCTGAAACTAATCAATACCATTTATTGGCGCTGAGCTATGGGTAGGAATATCCTATAATGATTATAGAGAAACAAGAGTAGGAGACTATAAAAAAACTTTTTATACACGAGCGCTGTATTTGTCCATTACACCAGTGTCAAACAACTAAAGACTGGTCGTCTGGCGGATGATCCCTGCTTGCAGAAGTAATATAAAATATCCTACCAAGATGAATCGTGAAAGTAAGATGAAAAGGAACAATCATCATGATTTATATTTACTCCATAGGTGGGTTGTGGGCGATGATATTTGTGCAACACTAATAGTGAATATCATCTGCATACAATTAATATCTACGCTGACGACAGTTGTTTGCTTTCCCAGAGACTAACGGACTTGCAACAAGTAGTGTAATGCTTGGAAGCTGAAGCAAATAAAGTGGAGCAGAGGATAAATACGACTAACACGAAAGCACTATTTTACCAACTCTTCTATTCAAGTAGACACTTCGAAAATGGAATGCCAAATAAAATCATAACTGCTAATGTGAAATATTTTCCATTCCCCTTACTTTTGCTTCGACACATCGTGCATGATATTCTTTTTTAAACACAGATCAATCGCTTCCGGTGATGGCGAACCAGAGTATGGGTTATTTGTTGCTTAAAAGCAAGTTTTGTTATTGTTTTATGTGGACGTACAATCTGCACTCTGCGAGAGCAGCCCGTAATGGTGCTTTATGAAGATGATGTTTAATGTCAGTAGGCTCAATGTAAAGTAGGCGAGTATACCTGCTAAAGGTAGTCTAGTCAATAGTCAATAGTGCATGGCGATTTCCAAGACGGAAATAGCAGCTTGAGGTACACCAAATGGCATATCCCAGCAAAAAAAAAAAAAAAACATGACGGCAGTCCCGTGCTGAATTCGGCATGGCAAAAGAAGAAGCGCGATGATTTTAGTTGGGTAAGAATCCCGCATAAAGGCATGGACATATTGCTTTTTTTTTAAGATTTCTACTGTAGGAAAAATAATGTAGACACTGTTGAATAGCAGGTCGGAAATGTTAACGACTTTCCTTGCTAAGGAAGTATTGTATCGGCCGACGGTGGCATAAAACTTGATATGGAGAGCAGAATTAGAAAGGCCAAAGCTGCGTATAAAATATTTATGGAGCACTAAAACTAGTGTCATTACTGCCCTATGTAAGTAGTACCCGAAAGCGCGTCATTATCAGTCATAAATAGATGTCTAAGCATCACCCTTAGTATTTTCTAGCCTAATCACCCCTAAAAGAAGATTTCTAGGCATAATTGGGTCAAAAGAAAAGCATTGTAGATTCGTTAAACGTTAGCGTGAAAAAAATTCCATTGCCGAATATACAATGCAATGAAATCCATTTACCCAATGGGATGGCTTAAGCAAGCTTGGCATAGAACGCTTAAGGAGCATCGGGAATTAGTTTGATAGGGATATAACGCGTTTCAGAACTTCAAAGACAAAGCTGTGAACGTCCTGAGATCTGTCATACTTGTGTACTCATTGAAACCTCGACAGCAGGTGGGTATTCCAAGCATGCACATGCAGTGTCAACCATTTTCTAGTCTTAAGACACATTACAATATGTACGTCTGTGTTAGACTCTCTTCGGTCACTACCTGAAGTAAAAAGGTTATAAAACGACTCGAAATTGACGGACGTGGATTCTTCATCCTCGATCGAACGTTTTACGCATTCCAGCTTAGCGTGAGCTTCCGCCACGTCTTGGTAGAATTTGTGAAAGGAATTCAAGGCATTCCAGCAGGAACAGCATATTACATTGGCGTTACAGTCCTCTATACTTGGCTACAACCGGATTAAATCAGCAATTTTCATTATTTTCACTTGTAACCATTTTTTTTCCTTACCTTCACCCAAAAGTGCTTAGTAATGATGCTATTGATATTGAGGCGCAGCCCATTCTCATCGAATATGTGTAGGATTTCATCCGATGTTGTTACACACAAAATGCAGGGTGATTTCATTTCGATTTTTGTAAATAATTAGGTATTTTGCTGGCGTTTATGATTACAGACGAATTTGTTTGGAAATTTTGTTGATGTTTATATTTTTTGAAATGCTGATTTTTGACATATGCGTAGGCGAACGAACGAGTGGTGCCAAACTTCAATTCCAATTCACTACACGCACGGTTATAGAGATTGTACTGGTAGTGTTTAATAGCAAAAGAGAAATGGTAAATCATGGAAAATGAATATAGAGGGGGAACCATTACTTAGACGATAAAAAGAAGACGTACTTTAGTTTTCATGTGTTAGAAAATTGTACGTGAAATAACAATTTAAATTTGCGTAAATCGATCGGTACCATGGTTAATATGGTTATTAATTGAAACTAGGCTGAAGCTACTTAAAACGCTTACAATTCCACTCATATGCTATGCTGAATCTGCGTATTGTAAGCTGGAATCGGTGTCGCAAAATAAGCTCCAAGTTGAATTTAATAATATGGTCTTCGTAGATATGATCATATTACACAATAACCGTGTTTTTTTTTAGAGTTTACTGTATTCACTTTTAAAATCTAAAAAAAACCACATGTACTCACTTTTCACTCATTTTTTGAAGTAGAAGCATCTAGAATTTGGTTGGCGGTAATTTTATGGATGGCAACAACCTTTGAGAAACAAAACGCAACCTTTGAGAAACAAATTTCTTTGAAAACATGCAGTCAAAGAAATTATTTTGCTCCGTGAAGGTTGCTGTCATAGCTTAAGCGAAGGCAATTTTGATGAACAAGCCACCTACGATTGAGATTGAAATTGAATCAATACGCCGTACTCACTTTCTATAGCTACTTTGTTTACTCACTAAATTATACTCATTTTATACTCATTTTTGTTGTTTTTGATTTGCGTGAAAATAAAAGTGAGCTGAGTATAGATTCGTCAAAAAAACACGCCAATGTAACTTAATTGCCTTAGGCTGCTCATTAACACAGTTTTTAAACACAAGAAAATTAATTTTTCTGCAAAATCTAATTTTTACAATAAAAACTGCATATCTATTTGAAAAATTGCAGTTTGCACAATCTTAAAGAACTTTAAACCTTATTGTTCCAAATTGTCAATATCTGAACTCATCACGACTGTTCTTTGTATGCACCACCACTAAGCTTTGGAACAGGGTTACATTTGGGGTCAAATTGAATCTTTTTTAATGGCACGGACCCCTGGACCTCCCTTTTTACCATCTTACGAAAAATAGAGCACGACCGGCTCAGCTGGTATTGCCACGTTCAAAGAAGATATTATTTGTTCCCTGTTAAAAAGGCAATAGCAATGAACGATTCAAAAACATCGTAGGAGAGGCAGGCCTATAAACTCCTGGATCACACAAATGCGACGACATCGACCTCAGTAACCGAGTGATGCAAAATCGGGAGGCCTGCTGATATTTTCTGAGGTCAAAAGTGGGAAATACCCGATACAACTGTTGTACCAACGGTTTGACAGCTTTGGTGCTTTTTTTTCCCGAGGGTAGGTGAAAACCTTCAACAAGACACTATGAGGATCGACAGCGCGTGCTCATAGTAGTGTGGGATTCTTACCCACTAAAAAACCTCTCTTCAAAACACACTTGTTTATATTTTTTACTACAACTAAGTATTCGACTTATCAAGTAGTTTTCATTTCACGAAATAAGGATGTTTTGCAGGTACCTTCCCATTAGAAGTTCCTGCTAGCTCCGCAGTTTAAACGCCGTTACTTATCGCGCTAAGTCAGGTTTGGTTCTTTGTAGACGGCGTAGTAAATTTATTTCATCCAAAAGTTCGAGAACTGTAATATTTACGTGACTTTCTAGTCGACTTTTATGCTTTCTCGCATAGTTTTTGATTTTGTCTTCTATAGTTTTAATGCCAAGATCTCTATGGATATCGCTGTTTCTGATATACTATGGCGCATTAACAATACCTCTTAGTACTTCGTTTTCAAAAGTTTGTAAAATTTGAATATGACTTATTTTGGTACAACCCCAAAGTTGTATACCATATGTCCAAACAGGCTTTAGCACTTGCTTATATAAAAGCAGTTTGTTTTCTATATTAAGCTTGGAATATTTTCCAAGTAACCAATACATTTCTCTATATTTATTATAGATGTTGTATACGTTAATTGTATCGTGTGTATCCACACAACTGACCGATGTACCGATATCGTACGGTTGCATGGTCTTGACTGTACAACCGCTATTACATGCACAGATTGTATGGAAATTATATGGTGTGTATGTGTAAAATGACCGAATAAAGTGTCTGGTGGTACGTAAATACTACAGATTGTATAGTGGGTGTGCTGCATACAACAGTTGGGCCCACTAAATAGGCGACCCCCACAGGCGGATCAGTAGAAATGCGGTGAAGTGGGAGGGTTATGATCCCTTGTTTTCGGATTATAACCCCGCGTAATAGGGAGAAGAAGTTTTGTATAAAAAAAAACCATGAAGTCTGTTTCAGTATAAAAATTAACAAAACACTTGAAAAACGAATTCTGCTATATTTTATTCGCGCACTGTATGTATGTTAGCGTAGGTATGCGACGGATTTTATGGGTTGTTCTTTCCGGTAATACGGGACGACGACGACGGATTCTATGGGAAGGGGAATAAAGGTCCATTCACAGCTCAGCGAATTGCGAATGCCCAAACTGCGAACAAACATTTTTTAGCACATTTATAAGCACGCCCTTGGCAATTTTATTATTCCAAAGGAACGGAGTTTAATTTATCTATCGATTAATATATAAAAAGTTAAATAGTAATTAGTTTCTGCGAAGAAATTAACAATTCGCCGATTTTTCCGCGAATAAGCGAATGATTTTTGCGAACTGTCAACTTTTATTCACATTCCACACATGTAGGACGCAATCCACATTCCCGCGACCAAAACATTCGCGAGAGTTTAACCTCACAATTCTTTTGCATTGTTCTTGGTGGGTAAGATGGTGGTTGAATTTATTGAAAGAATGTAAGATATTACCTTCTGAATAAAAGCTGCGCTATGTATTTATGCATTTTTCACGTTTAGGCAATTAGTTACAAAATGAATGACAACTCAAATTCGCGGATTGCCGCGACCACAAAAAAAGCAGCTGTGAATGAAATGTCAAAATTTGCGAATATTCGCTCATTCGCATTCGCACGTCGCTGAGCTGTGAATCGACCTTAAGTGAGAAAGGGAGTATGTGCTGCCCTCAAGAGAATTTAAACTACGTATAATAAATTGGAAAGTTCCTTACGTTAAAATGAGAGCGATCAGTGATGACACTTATGTATCTTTAAATGTACTATTTTAATAAAAATGTTTGTACCAATCGCGAATGTATATTTTTATAACGCAAATATTAAAATGTATGCATTTTCATTAAAAACATAAAATATTCGATTAACTCGAATGCGGTCGAATTTCAGAATTTGTTTTAATAACGTGTATTCATTGACTTTCATTGATAAAATATAGGGCATTCTCGTCAGGGTATAAGCATTGTAAACATTCTTTAAAATTTTCAGGACAAAAGACATTTTATTTTATAACAATGGAATAGCCACAACGCCGTTTCAATGATTCCAACACTGATCGAAAGCTAATCAACTGAATATGGAACATCGGAAATAGTGCAAATGAGTAAAATGATAGATGGAGCGTTATTAACATGAATGAGTATGCTTTAAAGGTACGTGGCAATGTCAAATTTCGCCCTACTGACTGTTTTTGACAAATAAAATTCATAGTACGAATGCAAATACAACCCACATTTCATTGTTTTCAAAATAAAGATAAAGAACTAAAAGTACGTTTGCCCATTAGGAAAAGACCCAGCGAAGCGGGTTCAACCAGATAGTATTTGATTAAAATCGCTTACCTTAAGTGTGACGGCTCTCTTGAACGCCTTGTCGCACATTGGACACTTATGCGATCGCTCGTACTTGTGCATGTAAGTTACATGGCGCCTGAGCGCATATATACTAGATGTCACAGTACCACAAAAGCTACACACATGTGCGACTTGAATTTCTGGGTGTTGAGCCTTCATGTGCCTCGTTAGACCTTGTCTGTTGGCAAGCCTAGCTCCACATTTTTCGCAGTTTACAAATGTCTTTGGTTCACCAGTATGCTCTAGCTGATGTCGACGAAAAGCTTCTTGATCGCGAGTTACCTTGCCGCACTGGTCGCAAACTTTTGTATAACCACCCTTGTGGACACCGTAGACGTGTTGTCCCAGTGAGAATTTTGAAGCAAAACTGCGAAGCAAACTTTAGCAAATGGAATAGACGTCTTGGCAAAGAGAAACTTACAGTTTATCACACTGCTCGCACTTGTACGTACGCTCTAAGACATGAATGTCCATATGACGATCAAGCAACAGCTTACGATGGAAAGCCTTGCTGCACTTTTCACATTGAAAGATGAGCTTTTTGTCGTGTATTTTTAGGTGCTCCTTCAAGTTTTTACGATTCGACAAGACTTTGGGGCATTGGTTACACTTAAAGTACTCGGGGTATTTATGCAGCAATATGTGATCGACTAGTGAACCGCGTTTGTCGAATTTTTTGCCACAACAAGCAGCGTAACCACGCTCTTTGTGAACAAACTCGTAATGTTCCTGGAGGACAAAGAAATCGGTCAATGGCAGGCAACAAATGTTGCACGCTAGATCCATATTTTGTTTGATAACATCATCGAACTGTTGAGTGCATACTCGCTTGTCGTTGTCTTCTTCGGCATAACAGGTTGCGTGCCATGGTTTTATTACGTCGGATCTCTCATCGGTCTCTTCAGGGACTTTTGTTTTTCGGATTCGTCTCCTCTTTTGTTTGGACATTCCACCATTATCGTCACGTAGTTTCATACTTCGGATTCTTTGCCTTTTCATCGAAAGAATTTTGATTTTGGTAGGGATTTGGTCTAGCTTTTCTTCCTTTGATGATTTTTGAGACTTAGCCAGCTGAGACAGAGGAATTTCCGAATCGGAGTCAGATTTTAATTCTTGTGCTATGTCCTCCTTCATTTCAATCGCTTCCAGTGGATCCACAATCACTTCTGTGTCCAATATATCATTGACCTTGGCTTCATCTTCGCACATTTCTACTTTAATACCTGCAACAATAATTTCAAGCTGAGAATATGGTTCTTCCCTCAAGAGGGTGCCTTACACGTACACATATGTTCGCCAACGCGTTTGACTACAATAATGTCGTAAGACATGACTCACTGTTTAATGGAAAGACTTGATTTCAAGTTAGTTTCACCTCCTCTAAGGGCGCATTTTTTTTTCACTTTTGCACGTCTATGGAAATTACAAAGTTGTGCACGCTACGGTAGAGAACTTAAGTGCAGCAGGTCACTCAAATTGTTTGATTTGATTTGATTTAATCAAGTTTTTTATCGAGACGTAAAGATGTAAGGCCTCCCTTACGATCCCACAATTGAGGGTTGTGGCAACCCGCTAGGTGCGAGATACTCAACCGAAACATTAAAGATGTGGTCGACAGTTTGAAACTCGCTTCGGAGAAACTTCGGTTTAACATACTAATTGCAGCCTAGGTGGGCAAACGAAAGCAGGACAGCAAATATCCTTATACTCTTATGGATATAGGAAGGCTTCAAGAAAAATTGAGAGACTACAAGTTAACGAAATAGCAGAGGAAGAGGGAAAAAGGGTGGAAGGATATGTAGGGATCTAAAGAAACGAAAAGGTAGGTGCACTACCAAAATATAATTCTTAAGAATATATTTATTCTGAATCGTTTGTAACGATGAGCGACTTAATCGAAAAATTAGGCTGTACTAAGCATAAATTGTGGAAATCGCAGGCGCAAGGTTGCGGAAAAGCTGGGAAGAAGTAATATACACCACCACACCGATAAAAAGATACAACACTTCAAGGAGTACCATAGAAAAATGTAAATTTTTTTAAAATACATTTTTAAGAATGTCTTTCAACAAACAAACAAAATCCACCCAAATCGGTACAATAATTCGGAAGTTGAGTGAGAATACTACGGACTGAATCGTCTGCCGTGTAATAATATCTAAAGGAAATCATCAATGCTATCATCTTTTGAAGCAGTAGTTCTTTACTTTCGGGGCTCTAAGAATGTGTGTGGAATTGGGTTACACAAAAGGTAAAGATACTTAGTAATTCGCGGTATCCCAAACCAGAGTAAAGAAGCAAACTTATTATCTCTTATTATAGTAACAGCAATAGTAAAATCTGTCGTACTTGAGTATTCGGTGGTTCTTCGACAACAACTAAGGTATTAAGATAAGTGTGGTGTTGTGGATTAGTTTAGGTTTTAGCGGCAGTCTATAGGGTATGCAGATACGATTAGACCAAATTAGGTACATTGTGAGACCACGAGGACCTAGGTATTAACAAGTACTAAATCACAATAGGCCCAATTTGGCCGCAGTGATAAGTTAACCTAATCCCACATCTTCAACAATTAACTAGTACTAGAGAATTATGATCGTTTGTTTTCAGAACTGTCAACTGATCATCACTTAGTGCTGTGCAAATAGTATCTTAGCGAGAGAGTGCCTCCCCTACCAAAGCGTAAACCAAGGATGGTTACAGGCATACGATGGGAGAGGCTACAGGACGATGAGATACGGGAGACATTTGCGCGGCAAATATCTGAGAGGCTTGAACGAATTCCAACTGTTCCATCAAATGTAGAGGAAGAATGGCAACTGTTTTCAACAGCGGTTATTGCCTCTGCGGGAGATGTTTGTGGAGTGAAGCGGCTTGGTGTGGCGGCTGGTGGTGAGAAAAGAACTGCTTGGTTTAAAACGCCCGGAGTTCATGAAGCCATCAGAGAGAAGAAGAGAGCCTTTAAGGTGTGGATTCACTTGGCGAACTCCGATTCTCGAAATCGGTACACTGAGGCGCGAAGAACTTGCAAATAAGCTGTGAAAACAGCGAATGAACAGTCTTGGAAGGAGTTTGGCGAGAAATTGGAACGTGAATACAGATCTGCAAATAAGATGTTCTGGCAGACCGTCCGCCGACTCCGACGAAAAAAGTTGAATATCGTTGAAGGAGTCAAATCCAAAGACGGTACATTTCTTTCCAATGAGGAGGACATCTTACGCAGATGGAGCGAGCACTTTTCGGAACTGCTCAATCCCGAACAGGGCACCAAAGATGACAGACCGAGAGTAGGGTCGAGAGTAGGGCGGAAAGTAGTCCTACGGTAGAGGAAGTAACTTTGGCGATCAAAGCGCTAAAAGTTGGCAAATCTGCTGGTGTGGATGAAATTCGGCCAGAAATGCTCAAGGCTTTAGGTAAAGAGGGAGTGCAATGGCTCTCGCGTGTCATTAAAGTGGCCTGGGAATGCGTTGAAACACTTGGTGATTAGCAAAGGGGGGTGATAGTTCCTCTTTTTAAAAAAGGGGACAAAAAAAGATTGCGCCAACTATAGGGGTATATCTCTTTTAAGTCTCCCTGGAAAAGTCTTCGCTAAGGTGCTAGAAACGCGTTCCAGAGCTGTGGTTGAGGACAGTGCGGTTTTCGTCCCGGTAGAAGCACAACCGACCAGTTGTTCACTCTCAGAATGGTTCTTGAGAAGGCCTGGGAGTATGCTAAACCTGTCTACACTTGTTTTGTGGATTTGGAAAAAGCATATGATAGGGTTCCTCGAGGCAAACTCTGGAGTGTTCTGCAGGAGTAGTATGGGATTGATGGTTCCCTGTTAAGGGCGATTCAGTCTTTATATACAAACTGTAGAAGCTGTGTTCGGATAAACGGTGTTAAATCATTACCCTTCACTGTGGGCGCTGGACTCCGCCAGAGATGCGTTTTGTCACCTCTCCTCTTCATTGTATATATGGATTGGATGTTGCAGCGCAGCCGTGGCCGGGAATGTTTCGAAGTGGGAGACCTAAGGATTAGTCATCTGCTCTTTGCCGATGATTTGGTCATCCTTGGGTCTTCTAAAACCGTGCCATCAGGTAGGCGACTCCGCGGAAGGCCTAGAAATAGATGGTTGGACCAAGTCCGACATCTCTCCTGGAGCCGCCTAGGAATTCCTCCTGATGAATTGGAGTCAATGGCGGCGGATCGAGAAGGATGGAGAGTCCACCTTAGCATCCTACCCCCGCGACCCTCATAAAGGATTAGCGGGCCATTGAAAATGTATATATGTACATTTGTATGTATGTTTTCAGACCATAACCTCGCCGAAATAGAAAGAAGAAGTGATATCACTAGGATCTATGTATTTCCTAGATCTATCCACATAACCAGCTAGATCTTCTCTATCCGAGGATATCGAAAGAAATTGGTTTTTAGATGCAGTTTTGTTCTAATTGACAGAGCTGGATAGGTATAAAGCTGAAGAATCATCTCTTCCCCTTCCATGCATCTTCTGTAGAATTCATTTGAGAAGCCTAGCTTGTTGCCATGTCTCCCTATGTACCTTTTAAGCATGACCAAACAGTGTCGATTCGCATGTAACGAGAGGAACTTACAACTGTCGGCCGAGAAGTCCTCAGCCACACTCTTCACGTCCTGGACAAGGGAGATAAGGTCAGTCCTAGACATAGACATAGCAGGACGTCGAATTCGACTTCTTGGCGTTACTTTCGACGGCATGATGACGTTCGCCGCACATGCATCAAACATCAGAAGCCGACTTAGACCTCGTAACAATGTACTCAAGTCCTTAGCGGGATCTTCCTGGGGAATGGATAAAAAGATGCTACTCGCCACATACAAGGCAATCGGTCGCTCCGTGCTGAACTATGTCGACCCCATCTGGACACTGTAGCTGAGTCATACTAACTGGCAGCATTTTCAAGCCTAGCAAAACGTGGTCATGCGGACCGTCACCGGATGTCACACGCTGATCACCTCTATGCTGTAAAGGACCATAACACCAAGCTCTCCAAGCAGTTTCCTCTAGCCTGTCACCTCCAAGACCACCCTAATCATTATCTGACGATGGTACCACAACCACCCCGTTCCATTCGCAAAAGGCTCCAAATCTACAAATAAGACCTCGATGCCTACACGCAGGGCACCAGGATCGACAGACACACATACAAAGATACATTTAAAAACATTCATCACACGACAGTGTCCCACTCTATGGAGAATCTCTGCCCCAACGTGGTCCTCGGGGGCCGCCAACCACACATAGCAGACGAAGAATGTAGCCTGTCTCGAATAACAAGAACCACCCTAGATCAGCAACGCTCAGGTTGGGGCGGCTTGCTAAACACCTACAAGCCGTTTCGACGCCCGAACAACAACAAACATCTTTTCAACTGGCCACCAAAGCTAACTGACTTGAGCCCCGATGCACTTTAGGAACGACCCATATACATGGCCCGATACCTGTGCCTAAAGAATGATTTGTCCCAGCGGAACCGTAGCTGCTACAACATGTAACGAGAGGCATGCCGAGATTACAATTTTCCGATAGAATCGATAGTTACGCCATTCGATTTTGCGGGGCCTTAGAATGCCACTATGAACCCAGATAGTGAATCTTAAATTGATCAACCATTCCATTAAGAGACAAGCTGCAATTTAGAGTTAATGGCGATCTAACTCAGAGCTCTTTCTTGTCGTAGGACCAGATATAGTCTTATAGCTCAGAACATGCACATCTGTGTAAGGCTCCGTTGTTATAAATTACCTAACAACAGATCGGAGTAAGCATTAGATGGATCTTCTTCTTTTAACTCATCTTGGCCTGCAAATTGTACCTTGGTCAACGCAACATGAGCTTCCTCTACCTTCACATAGAATTTATGAAACGATTCCAAGGTCCGCCAACAAGAGGAGCAGATGACTCTGGCATTGTCATCGTCTGCACTTGGCTAAAAGGAGTTAAGAGGGCAAATTTATGTTTCTCTTCGTGTGTCGGGTTGGATTGCTTTACCTGGAGCCAGAAATGTTTGGTGATTACACTGCGGATGTCGATACCGAGCCCGTGCTCGTCGAATATGTTTATTCCTTTATCCGGCGGTGTTACACATAAAATGCAAAGCATTTTAGTTCGAGTTGTTTTTAAGTACGAATTAAATTTTCCTAAATTTTGCTCAGCAAATTTGTTGATGTTGATAAAATCTGACAAGTTCATTTGACACATTTGACACAGTAGGAAAAAAAAGCTAGGAACGCAGTGGTGCCAAGTTTTGTTGAGTATAAAACTTTTATGATAGATGGATTTTAGGATTCAATTCTTAGAAGAGGTCTAAAGTCGGAATTACACGATAGAACCGTTGTACCAACGGCTTGACAGCGTTGTACTGATATCTCATGGTCGCATGATCCTGACTGCACAACCGTTGTTACATGCACAGATTGTATGGAAATTATATGGTATGTATGTGTAAAATGACAGAATAAAATGTCAAACGCAGATTGTATAATATGTGTGCTGCATGTCGGTATGTCGGTACAACACAAGTCGGTACGACGATTGTATCGTGTATTTCCCACTTAATGTTGCAGGCCCTTATACGATCAGTTCAGTTCGGAAATGGGTGGTTCACTTAAGGTCCATTCACAGCTCAGCGACCTTCGAATGCGAACGAGCGAATATTCGCAAATTTTGACTTTCCTTTCACAGCTACTTTTTTATCAGGTCGCGGCAATCCGCGAATTTCACTTCTTCTTCTTCTTCTTCCTTTTATCAGCGAGGTTATGATCCGAAAATAAGGGATCATAACCCTCCCACTTCACCGCATTTCTACTGATCCCCCCTGTGGGGTTCGACTTCCGCGAATTTCACTTGTCATTCATTTTGTAATTAATTGCCTAAACGTAAAGAATGCATAAATACATAGGGTGGCTTTCATTGAGAAGGTAATATCTTACCGTCTTTCGATAAATTCAACCACGATCTTACTCACCAAGAACAAAACAAAACAATTGTGATGTTAAACTCTCGCGAATGTTTTGGTCGCGGGAGTGTGGATTGCGTCCTACATGAGTTCGCAAAAACCATTCGTTTATTCGTGGAAAAATAGGCGAAATGTTAATTTCTTTGCAGAAACTACTTACAATTCAACTTTTTTTATATATTAATTGATAGATAGATTAAGCTCCGTTCTTTTGGAATAGTAAAATTACCAATGGCGTGCTCATTTCGGGCATTCGCCGCTGAGCTGTGAATGGACCTTTAGATAAGTTTGTTTCGTACTCAGGTGTACTTTAATTTTACTCGTGACTAGTGGTTAAACTTTGAAAGATACACAAACATATGCACATTACCGTTCATAAATTTAAGACCACCACTATTTTCATGATTGTACCGATTTATTGAATTGGATTCTAGAGAATTGCCTATTTTTTTGCGAACCCATTTACAGTTAGGAAATTATTGTTTTTACTTAAGTAGGCTACACACTATTATTTTTGAAACGACATTGCTAGACTGTTATTTCTCATCATTTCATTCCAGGCTATACACTATCATTTCAAGAATGACATTTTTCTAAAAATGTTTATTTTCTCTAACATTTTGTTTAAAGTTGTCGTGCGATGCGATGCTCACTCCGTCGACGAAATGACGAAACTTGACCGCACATTATTTTTCCGATACATCATTCTCCGTCATTCCAGTAAAATTCACAAAAAAATGTAAACCCTCATCATTCTCGCCATCATTCCAATTGTCATTTTTCATAAAAATTATCTATATGAAGAAAAAGCTAAGGGCTCCTTCTTTCTTTCTTTTCCAGCCAAGCTCTGGGAAAATCAAGTGGTACAATCTGGACGAAGAAAAAGGCAATGTTTTTGTTTTCGTGATGAAAAATTACCTCTCTCACACCATCAACAGAACTGAAGATGAAGAGCGTAGAGTACAAAATATTTGAGATTCCCTACAGCGAACTTGCTTAAAGAAGGCCAAATCACTGTTAGGAGCTTCAAAAGGGCATCACCAACACGCCAAAGAAACATGGTGGCGGAGTGATGAAGTGAAAGAAGTAGTAAATAAGAAGAAATCGGCTTTAAAAGCTTGGTTAAAGTGTCCATCTAATAATAGAGACGAAAAAGCTTGCCTCGAAGTGGATTACAGACGTTGCAAGTGACAAGCGAAGAAGTGCGCCAAAAAAACGGAGAGCGGTTGGGTCAGACGAGATGCTCTCTGTGTTCTCTAAAAAGATGGGAGACATCGCTTTCAGATGGATCAGAATTCTCATCTAAAAACTTATGAGAGGTGATCCAACCCGAACCAATGGAGGGAAAGTTACTTTCCCCCAGTGCACATAGCGAACGAAATAGCATCGCAGTTCCCTCCAATCCGGCGACGTCTGATCTTCCCCGCGTTCAAATCCCCGATGATGACCCATCATCCCATAAAGACTTAAACGCTACCATCGTGGAGGGGTCTGTATCAGTTGATAATGATGCTCAAACTGATACGATTAATCTCCATCATTCCGCCTTAGCATCAGCTAATCTAACACTCCGCCTCAATAAAAGGGGCTTCGAGATGACATCGCCACCGGACTGAGGGTTCCAGGTTACACCTTATACCACGCAAAGGTAAAATCCGAGCTTGTATTCTTGCTAAAACTTCCTTAAATCTAACTTTTCTTCCCCATCGCAGCACAAACGACCCAGCAGTAACACTGCTAAAATCAAAGAACACCACCATCTGACTGGCGTCTGCCATCTACCCTATGAAGACACCGAGTCACTTCCAAAGAAGTGGACGTAGCGGTAGAAGGAGCAAGGAGGAGAAAAGAAGACACCATCCTGGGGTGCGACACCAACGCACACAATGATTTATGGGGCAGTACTGACATTAACCCCCGAGGTAGGTCTATTTTCGAGTATTTAGTAGACACCGACCTAGCAGTTTGCAATAGAAGAAATAGTTCTCACTATACACACGAGTTGGTGCTTTCACGAGATTATCACTCCGTTGTCTATGATATACCGCTCTCTTTCAGCTATAACCCATAGCAAAGAGTACATAAGACACAAATGTGATGTTGGAGAATTGACCGGAGAAGAAAGCATCCAGGGATAGCGCAGTGGTAGAGCGTTGGTGGCTAAAACCATAACTATCACAGGTTCGTCTCCTGCCTCTGGAAATAATGTTTTCTTCTTTGATCAATTCTCCAAAAATAATCATACTTTACATTGATATTCCGTCAGTGAGGATGATTGGGTAAGGCTGATTTGTTGATTGACAATTAATTGGGAAATTCAAATTAATAAAAAAAAAAAAAAATCATCAAAAAAAAGCATGTGCCAAAAACGCGATTCGAACCTCGTTCACCGAGGGAAGAATGGTGAACACAGCGTCTTAGCCATCTCGGCAATGGTAGTGTTCCGCTAGGCGATGTCAAAGCCCTACCAGTCTTCTGCATATAATGCAATAGTAACGTTCAATAGAAGAAATGGTCCTACTTTTATTACTAAAAGCCGGCAAGAGCTGCTTGACATCACCTTTGCTTCTCAAAATATTTACCTTGCGTCTTCCAACTGGACTGTATCCCACAATCATTCGTATTTAGATCACCGGTATCTGGAGTACGCGAGCTGTCACCGGTGCGTTTGCAAGCATCCAGGCGGAAGCGACCAAAATGGGTTTAGCGATAAACGAGAGCAAAACGAAGAGTGCTGTCAACAAGAAGGGACAACCAACACGGACGAATGGGACAGAAAGTCACAGTGGGCAGCTATAACTTCGAGGTAGTAAGGGACTTTGTCTACCTTGGCTCTGCTGTAAACTCTAAAAACATAAAAACAAGATCAGCGCAGAAATCAAGCGAAGAATAACTCTTGCCAATCGCGGGCTTATAAGGCAATTCAACAGTAAAGCCCTATCTCGAACATTTAAGGATTAAATGTGTATTGGACGTCTGAGATGACTAGGACATATAGAGCGAATGGACACCAACGCTCCGGCCCGCAGTCTTTGAGTCTAACCCCGAGGGACGACACAGCAGAGGACCACCTCGCCGTAGGTGACGCGCACAAGTTCAAGGGGATCTAGACCAACTTAGAGTGCGCACCTGGAGTACAAATTACATATTTGTTACAATACCGTACCCTCAGTCTTTCGCAATCGACGGAAAACCGATTGGTCCAAACTCAGTGAATCTCTCTCTGCTAAACTATCCAATCATGGGCACACAACACTAACCACACAATTGGAATTAGATAAGCTTAAAACCGTTTTCACTTCTGCTCTCAATACAGCTTTAAACGAATCCTGTCCGATAACAAGAAGGAAGGTAGGCAATCGCCCGCCATGGTGGAATGCGGAACTTAACAATCTCCGCTGCATTAGCAGGAACATTTTTAAGAAAGCAACTAACAGGGCTACCTCTGGACTGGGAGATCTATAAGGAAAGCCTGAAAAACTTCAAAGCAGAGGTTTGGAAGTCCAGTTGCAAATCCTGGCGCAGTTTTTGTCAGAGTATTGACAACACGTCTCAATCCTCTAGACTGCGAAAAGTTCTCTTCAAAACACCAACCGTACCAAGCGTCCTCATGAAACCCAATGGATTATGGCAGAATCAGACAAAGCATCGCTCAACCTACTTATGGACACTCACTTCGCTGCCTGTACGCCCATCTTCAGCGATGACCGCGCCCTGGTAAATGCTGCATGCCTACCAGCACTTCCTCATCTGATCAATGGGGATACGCTGAAACGGGCAGTGAAAAACTTCGAACCATTCAATGGCCCTGGACCAGACGATATTTTCCCGGCACAGCTCCAGACGGCCTACAACACTCTATGGCAGAAACTTTCCTGCATTCTGAGGGGGTGTCTCGAGCTCGAAACAATGCCAACCGCTTGGACCGAGGTGAGGCTGGTTTTTATACCCAAAGCAGGCAAGGCATCGCACACCCTCCGAAAGGACCTTAGACCAATCAGTCTAAGGTCCTTCCTCTTCAAGGTTCTGGAAAGAATCCTATACTTACACATCAAGGCCAACATTGATAGCATCGTACTATCCACGTCACAGCACGCCTATCAAAAAGGCAAATCTGTTGAAACGACTTTACACTCCATCATCAAACCCATCAAAAAATCACTCTTAATCAAAGAGTTTGCCCTAGTGTCATTTCTGGACATAGAGGGAGCGATCAACAACGTTGTTTAGCGAGGTCGGTGTAGCTTTGAGCGCCGCCTCACTAGCAATAGGAGGAAATCAAGTGCACAACGTTAAAAAAATCTTCAGTGATTTATTCACAAAAAATAACTAAACGATTCTTGAATAAAAACAAACGTAAACTTCAGCAAAACTGCTTGAAACAATGTAGCACGTCTTCTTGAGGAAAACGAATCTTAAGATAAAAGATGAATCTTGAGTTCCGGTTCTTGGGAACCGTTTCTTGAATGGAATCTTGTAAAAACTGGAGTCTTGAAAAGGAAAAGGTCCGTTTGCGTTTTCCAGGGAAAAGGTTTTCCTTGGGGAGCAGGACCGCTTGAATCCTTAGGATTCAACTGTTCCACAGCAAGGGGATCGATGGTTCTTGAAGCTTTGGCCTTCTCAGGAACGACACCGTGTGTGCCCAAATCGCAGCATCGAGTATGTCCTTTGTGTGGCGAATTCCCAGAGGGTTCTTGTGTTATAAAACCGGTTGGACTAAATTCTCTTGTGAAAATTTCTGATTTTTCGAAATACCCGGGCTACTTCATTTCGGTAATTTGCCCGAGCACGTTCCACATTTACTGTGCCATTGAGACTCGAACGCATAAGGTGTCAAACATCAGGGATGACAAACGTACTCGATGACAAACGTCAAAGACGTCAACCGCCACAGTTGAAACGAATTCGATTACCAATGCCCTACGCAGGCTTACTCGTAACATCTGCGAACTTCTCTGATGCTTCATAGAGCATATGCTAAAGAGCAGGGTAATAACAGCTTCCTTCGGCAGCAGCACTGTCAAACGATATGCACATCGAGGCACCCCTCAATGGGGTGTACCGTCTCCACTACTATGGAATTTCGTGCTCAACGAAGCCCTTATGAAAATCGAAAAAAACTGGATGCAAGATTATTGCCTAGGCAGATGATGATGCAGGCAAATATCCGCAGACGCTGGCCAATATAATGCAGTCTGCCCCCAACAAATTTTTCAAATAACGCCTGCTATTTAGGCCTAAAGCTTGACCACAAGCTAATTTCGAAAAGAGAATGTCGCCGAACGCGCCAAAAAATCACTGGCTGCCCTACATCTGCAAGAAGGCAGTAGGATCCACTTGGGGCCTATAACCGAGCATCATGCACTGGCTATACATGTCAGTAATAAAACCACTCTGGAGAAGAAGTCGAACCTATCCATAATGAACAAAACTCAACGAGTTGCATATCTCAGCATTACCGGTGCACTGAGAACTTCTCCTACAGTGGCGTTCCAAACTATGCTCCACCTACTTCCGATCGATGTCGTTAGCAATGAATTGGTTGTCAGCTCAGCAATAAAACTGATAGGCTTCAAGCAGTGGAAGAAGCAACACACGGAACACGCCAAAATACTTTCGATGCACTGTCATCTTCCCATTTCCACTGACAATCTGCTCACTGAATATGACTTCAACAGGGGCTACATGCACGCACTAAATAAAATGCTGAAATGCAATTTTCACGGACGAGTCCAATACCAAGGACGGAGTTGGGGAATCCTCTCAGAAGGCCTGGACATACACTTCTCTTTTAATCTTTAAACCATTGCAGCGTTTTTCAAGTCGAAGTTACCGCTGTTCGCCAAGCCGTTGACCGGCTAGCGGCTAATACATTATCAATATCGGATATTGTTATCTACGTCGATAGTCAGGCAACCATCAAATCCCTCGCATCCAGCAATATGAAATCGAAGGCAAAGAAAGACTGTCGCCTATATCTTAACGAGATAGCTGGTCAGTATAACCTCACCCTTTGCTGGGTACCAGGTTACTGTGACATACCGGGGAATTGTGCAGCTGACGAACTGGTTCGGCAATGTTCCTCTGGTGCAAACAGCATAAGCATTATCGATATCGAAGCGCCAACGTCTTATGTTAAGTACCTTATTCAATTTGATGCGGAGAAAGTGGCCAATCACCGATGGCAACATCTAGTCCAATGCAAAATTGCCAGACAACTTTGGCCACTTTTGGCTATAACTTCGAGGTATTAAGGGACTTTGTCTACCTTGGCTCTGCTATAAACTCGAAAAACAAGATCAGCGCAGAAATCAAGCGAAGAATAACTCTTGCTAATCCCAGTTTTTTTGGGGCTTATAAGGCAATTCAACAGTAAAGCCCTATCTCGAACAACTAAGGAGACTCTGTATAAGACCCTGATCATCCCAGTCCACATCAGTCGCATCACTCCAAGGCTGCTACCGCTCTCTTAAGTAGTAGACTTTCCGTGGTGCGTACAAAACCCCACATAACATCTATCCAGGAACCATATGTGCGGAACAAGCGCATATGTGGATTTGATGGTGTTCGTGGAGTAACGGTGCTATGTGACGAGCGATCTGAAAGACCGAGAGCTTGTCTAATTGTGCCGAATTTCCTCTCAGTAAGCAAGCTTGGACAATTTTGTGGTCAGGACTTGGTTGCTGCAGCTGTAAGCTACGAAACAAATGGAAGTTGGAAAACTTTCGTCGTTGCGTCGGCTTATTTCCCTTATGATTCGGTAATGCCTCCACCACCGAAGGCGGTTGCCGAACTCATAAAGTATTGTGACACTCGGGAGACGGGACTAGTCATATGCTGCGATGCTAATGCTCAGAATACAGTCTGGGGCAGCAGCAAATGCAACATACGAGGAAACCATCTCCTAGACTTTATACTATCATCTGGTATGACAATAAACAATGTTGGCTCCCAGCCAACTTTTGTTACGGCAAGGAGGCAGGAGGTAATTGACTTGACTTTATCTAATAGGTACTTCAAGTCGATTACTAACTGGAGGGTACTGCCGGAAGTGTCCTTATCAGATCATAGACACATCGTTTTCCAAATCGAATGCGAAGCTTTAACTTTGCAGGAGAGGAGGAATCCGAGGAAAACCAACTGGGTGCGGTTTAGGAAAGAGCTAGACAGATCTGTCAAAACTCCAGCTAAACTCAGAACGAAACGAAAGGTTGAGGATGCTGTTCAAAACCTGACCAGTGTCCTTACCAACTGTTTTGAACTGGCGTGTCCAATGACAAAAAACTCCTGCAGAACGCCGGTTCCCTGGTGGAGCCCGGAACTGCAGCGGCTTAGGAAAGAGTCCAGAAAACTTCTGAATAGGTCTCTTCAGACAAATTTAGAAGGTGACTGGGATCTCTTTAGATCGAAGCAAAAAGACTATAAAAAGTTAATTCGTTTGTCGAAAAGTGCTTCTTATAGAGATTTTTGTGAAAAGATCGAGACACTCGGTGAAACCAGTAGGTTGGTTAAAGTCCTCAAAAGAGGTAAGCCGACCAAACCGGAGTCACTCAGACGGTCTGATGGCAAGTTTACTGAGACAAAAGCGGAAACTTTTAGTCTTCTGCTGGAGACTCACTTTCCTGGCAATCGGATAATCACTAGGTCGCAGCTTGGCCCGCTTACTCAGGCTGAGCTTGATCTAAGTCAGAAAACTCGGCACAGTTGGTATATTGCATCAGCCGTGGTAACAGATGAGGCCATCAAATATGCTGTGGCATCTTTTGATGGTTTCAAATCGCCTGGCACCGATGGAATATATCCGGCTATGCTGCAACAGGGTATAGATCAGCTATTGCCAACTCTGAAAAGAATTTTCACCGCTGGCTTGGCGCTGGCATATATTCCTACACCTTGGCGGACTGTCAGAGTAGCTTTCATACCGAAAATTGGTAAGGAAGACTATTCGCTCCCCAAGAGTTTCAGACCTATAAGTTTGACATCCTTCCTACTGAAAAGTATGGAGAGACTGGTAGAATTTCACGTGCGCAAAGTTGCTTTGAAACTGCATCCACTATCGGAGATGCAGCATGCTTACCAGCGTGGGAAATCCTGTGAGACCGCACTTCAAAATCTAGTGGCCAGAATTGAATGCGCGCTTGATAGGAGAGAATACGCGATGGGTATCTTCATCGACATTGAGGGTGCTTTTGACAATGCAACTTTTGACTGCATGTGCGACTCTGCCAGACAACATGGGGTAGATGAAACATTAGTGTTGTGGATTAAAGCAATGCTAATGAATAGAACTTTGGTAGTGGATGCGGATTGTGGCCAATATGTTATGACAGGGGTAAACAGGGGCTGTCCGCAAGGTGGCGTTCTGTCTCCATTGTTATGGTGCATGGTGGTCGACTCTCTGTTGAACACTCTAAATAGTTCTAACGTCTACGCTCAGGCATATGCGGATGATGTCGCCGTACTTTCTGTCGGGCCATGCCTGGCGACGGTCTGTGCTAACGCACAGGCGGCGCTGGACATGATCGATGAATGGTGTACTAGGAGTGGGCTTTCGGTGAATCCTCTTAAGACTGATGTTGTTCTTTTCACGAGAAGGAGGATTTTGACCGGTCTGACTCAGCCAGTACTAAAAGGCGTCACCATTCGCATTTCCAATGAAGCCAAATATCTGGGAGTGATTCTAGATAAGAAACTTCATTGGTCTAAACACGTCGAGTCGAAAACATCCAAGGCGCTCTCAGTCTTCTGGCAGTGTAAGGGTGCTTTTGGCAAGACTTGGGGCTTATCACCGAATAAGGTTCTCTGGATCTACACGGCTATGATAAGACCATTCCTCGCATATGCGTCGGTTGTTTGGTGGAAGGGGCTCTCGCGTAAATATGTGGTTGCTTTTTGCTCGAAACTCCAAAGAACGGCTTGTCTCGGCTGCTCAGGAGCTTTCCCGAGTACGCCTGGCTCTGCTCTAGACGCTTTGCTGAACTTACCTCCCCTTGATACTTATATCATGGGTTGCACTATCAAAGCCATCCATCGTCTTAGGCGGGGCGGTTTTTGGTATACTCCACACTGGAACTTTGATGAACTTGCGCGACACTTATCTTACGACTCCTGTCTTATGGATATGCCGTCTGATGCAATGACACCAGAACTCCAGCTGATGCGCAAATTCAGAGTCGACTTTCCTTGTGTCCAGGACTGGCTTCGGTCAGAATCTGAGCCGGGAATGGAATGTAGTCGTATTTTCACGGATGGTTCCAAAACCAGTCAAGGGTCTGGCGCTGGGGTCTTCGTGGAAGTCGACAACATTAGACTTCACTTCTCGTTAGGCAAATATGCGTCTGTTTTCCAAGCTGAAACTTATGCAATCCTAATGGCCATGAACTATGTTGTGAAGAACAGGTGGAAGGGACGTAGCATTTGTGTCTGTAGTGACAGTCAGGCTGCGCTTAAGGCCTTGCTTAACCCTTTAACCACTTCCAAAATAGTTCGTGAAACCAAAAACTCTTTGAACTCGGTCGCAAGGCTGAATTCTCTGTCTCTTATCTGGGTCCCAGGTCACACTGGGATCTTGGGGAACGAGATCTCCGATGAGATTGCTAGACAAGGCTCAGAGGAGGCTTTCTCCGGTCCCGAACCCGTGTTGGGTCTTCCAGCGTCCTCGGTTAGGGCTTCCATTGACGATTGGGTCTCTCACGAGCACAATTGTGTGTGGCATGACTCTCCAGGTTGCAGGTTGACTAAACGCATGCTCCCGGACGTCTGTAAGAAATCAGCGGCATTCTTGCTGTCTCTCAGCAGAAAAGACTGTAGACAACTTATCGGCGTCTTGACAGGCCACTTCGCTTTTGCCAAGCGCCTTAACGTGTTAGGCTTAAGTGACACTACAATTTGCGACGCTTGTGGAGAAAGTGACGACACCGCGGAACATTATCTCTGTGAGTGTCCGGCCTTTGCTCGTATCAGGTGGCAGATCTTCGGTGCGGATGTGGTGAGTGCTGGTACTGTAAGCTCCTCATCACTGAAGTGCTTGCTTGGCTTTCTTCGAAAGTCAAGGAAATTCCAACAAAATGGGTAAATCAGGGTTTGCTCTCTGGCAGTACAATGGACCAGTTGTGTCTGAGTGCTCCAGTCGAGTGTTTCCTATCCCGACAAAAAAAAAAAAAAAAAAAAAAATCCCAGTCCTGCTTTACGGCGCTGAAACATTGACTTTATTAAAAGAGAATGAAGGTATCCTTAGTCGCTACGAGAGAAAAATTCTTCGTAAGATTTTCGGTCCCGTTCGTGTTGACGGGTTTTGGAGGAGAAGATTCAATCACGAACTATACGAGCTGTACATCGACATCGACCTAGTCAAAAAACTGCGTATTGGACGTCTGAGATGGCTAAGACATGTAGAGCGAATGGACACCAACGCTCCGGCCCGCAGAGTCTTCGAATCTAACCCCGAGGGACGACACAGTAAAGGACCTCCTCGCCATAGGTGGCACGCACAAGTTCAAGGGGACCTCGACCAATTTGGAGCGCGCAACTGGAGGTAATTAGCTAAAGACGGAGCTAAATGGAGAGGCTTGTTGGTTGAGGCCCAGGTTCACCCCGAACCAGTGGCTTACCAAGTGGCGGTAACAGGTAGGGTTGTAACATTTTTGAAACAGCGTGGAGTTTTAGATTTGTCAATAACCAAAAGTTTTCTTTTTCTGTTCCCGTTATATTAGCAGATACTGTTAGACGTTTATTTTTCTTCTCTGAATTTAAAATGTTTTTGGGGCCATTTTGTAAAAGAAGCCAGTTTCATCGGCGTTAAAAATATCGTCGTCTTCAAATCCCTCCCGAAGTTTGGGTAATATTGTGGTCAACCAATCTTCGCAAACAAGTTGTGACAGGCCAGCAGCTTCTCCGCTTATTTTTCTGAAAATGATATTATGACGTACCCGAAACATTTGCATCCAATCGTAGAATAAACAAAATATTTTAAGCTCAATAACTTTCCGAAATCATTAGTCTTTTGCTGAAGTATTGGCAAACTTATGGGAACATTCATACTTCTGTTGTCATTAAACCAATTTAGTAAGGCATTTTCAATATCCACGAATTTTCCACTTTGCACTTCTTTTAATTTACTAGAGCTCACTTCAAATTGTTCATCAATTTTTTGTTTATTTTTTAAGCTATTGAAACAGTTGGTTGGGATGTTCCAAATTCTTATACCACTTTCAGTTTTTGAAATAATGTTATATTTTTGGGAAATGGAAAATGCCCAAAAATTGATTGAAACAAAAATCAAAGCTGTCGAACTCTTCAAATACCAGGGGCCAAATCGTGTCTCCCGTGAACGTACAACTCGTAACGTAATTTGTATTGTGTTATTGGAAGATCTAGCAACAAAATACATACAAATTACGTTACGAGCAGTACGTTCACGGGAGTGAAGATTTGGCCCCAGATATGGAATGGAAATCGAAAAGAGTATATAGTGAAATTAACTTAAGCCCTACATGTAGACACGTAAGGACATGCACAGACTGCTGAAAATGTAAGAATTATCTTTATACATATGTACATATATAATGTAGATACATATTTAGGAATAGAATGAATATAACAAGCTCAAGACATATAACAACACGTTATTTACCATCGCTATACATAGTTTAGACTTAAATCTGGTACATTTTCATCGCTATAACCGATTTCATCGTTATATCCGGCATCATTGTAACCGATCCCAAATTACTTTAAGTTAAACTCAGTTTTCCCGGAACTTTGAAAATACATAGATATATCTGGTTCATCGCTATATAAGGTATTGTTATAACCGATTTCTACTGTATACATATATTTGGCGCAACACCTTAAAGAGCCTTGCCTGGGCCTAGCTTTTCGCAACCACTCGTGTTGTGTGCGTTATATTCTTTCACACGAATGGAAGGTACCTAGAGTATAGTGCCGTATCCGAAGGGTAATTTGTTTTTGAGAAGCTTTCTCGGGACAACAATATTCTCGGATGTTTGTCAGATGTTTGCGAGAGGTGTGACCTTGAAAAAACTTTTTTTCTGGGATTCGAACATGGAACATCACGCGCAGTGATCCAACACATCAACCACTTGCACCACGGCGACCATTTAGCACTTAGCGCCATTCTAAATACCACAAGTTACGTGACCTTCTTTGTTATACAGGAATACCTCGATTCACGTCGTTTTCGGGACCGAGAAAATGCGATGTAAATCGAAACAACGTAAATCGAAAATAAAATTAGCCAATACTCGTACAGTCCATATGGATTGAAAAAGGACTTACTCCGAATGATATTGTGCACGAGTGAGATGTGCATCTCGGTGAGATGTGCATCTTGGTTAAATAAGAATGACGAAAGAAAATTGTGTGTCAAGGAGCGTCGTAATTCTAATTTGTAGCGACGTTAATCGAAACTGGGAAGTAAAAAAAACGGACAACGTAAATCGAGGTATCGCTGTAGAGTCTTACTTCTGTTAACAATATTAACACGTTAAAAGAAAACGGTTTTAAATCCAGTCCAAGTCTACGATGCTCTTCTCCGAAATGTTCTTAAGGTTTTCGAAAAAGTGTTTGCCTAGAGTTCGATGTCGGGCTATACTTAAAGCCAAACATCCGGAGGGGAAGTGGGAGAGAGTTTCGTTCTCATTTATACTTTTACAACTACGGATTTTCTTGTCGCTACAATTCGTGCAGCGTCTGCGAAACTTCTCTTTCTCAAGTTCTTGTGTTCTGACCCAGTTGTAGTTTGGCCAGATCTGCCTAAAACTGACACAACTCTGCATACTGTTCAACATTTTGTTTTGTTACTGATAGAATGTGTGAAAGATTTCGCTCTTGACAGTTCACATCGGAACGAGGACTACCTCTGCAAATGATCTGTCAAGGGCAGAACTCCTCATCGCCAGCTTGTCGGCTCGTTCGTTCTCCTCTATGTTGTTATGGCCTGGTACTCAGAGAAGACTGATTTGGGTCTGAGAACCTAGGAACGAGAGCTCTTCCCTACACTGTTCCACAAGCTGGGAAGATGATGTTGTTGAAATTAGGCCGATGAAAATTGCGATATTATCAATGGGTGTAGAATAGTGTCTTATTATTCGATACGCTCACGTATTGTCAGAACTTCCTGGATGAATCGGGAAGGTGTAAGGACATTAATATTTTCAGTGTTTTCGAAAATATTCCCGCACTGACCCACAGTCCATCTTTAAACCATATCGATATAAAATGCTATTTTGAACTTATAACTTTACCTCTTTCCCAGTCTGCTCTGGACGAAAAGTCGACTGTGAAGGTGTGTTGAAAACTCAGTTTGGGTATGGTGCAGTCGGTCAGAGTTTTCCCCAGATCTTCTGCTAACGAAAATAGAATCATTTGCGTCCGTCAGGTCTAGCAGACCAGCCTGTGGAGATGATCTTGGTAATGCTTTACAACAATAGTATCGGACAACGGTTAGACTTAAAGACTTTAAATATTTGTACATTAAATGCTTACATTTACTTTAGAGTAATACTACAGATTTATACACAGATTTACACTTACGAGTATGTAATTTATTACATACTTTTAGTCCCATTCTTATGGTATTTAACTTAATGTGCATCTACGTTTTATAAATTACATTTATACATATACATACATTTATAACTACATTATGAGACAGCAAATGGTGACCAAACATTATAAAATAGAATGACTACATCATGAACTAATTTTGTTTAGTAATTGGTTTACGGCAATACTGATGGACGCATTTTTGCCTTTTCGAAATTATATAACAGCGAAACCCAAGAGGTCGCAGACATTAAGAGCATTGAGCTCGAAGGATGACAAGGATAATAGATGAGTAGAAGAAAAGGACGATGAAAAGCGACTTTAATTCTTGTAGTTTACTTGCTTCTTATTTACGATTTGCAATGTTACCTCACTGCTCACATTTATGGTCGATAAACAGTTTGTGGGCGTGGCCTTATGGATGTTCAATGCCCGACAGTCGGCCATAACTTGACCACACTTATCGCATAAATAAACTAGATGATGGTCCACGTATATATGATCCGCCAGAGAGCGTCGGGATTTGAATTTATGCTTACAGCATATAACGTAACCGATTTCATGATGAGCGGACAGAAAATGACTCTTAAGCATATCAAAGTCTCGTATTGGCGCTTGGCAAATATTGCATGCTAATTTCATGTATTGGCTGATTATTTGGTCCAAATTATTTTTAGGCGTTCGCCTTATATTTAACTCCACGTCGGTACTATTATATGCCTCATCGTAGTCGCTGTCGTCTTCACTGGACCAAGTGTCCATGCCTTCGGATTCCTCGTCCAAGTCCTGTTTGATACCTGCAATACGTATGGCGGTTGACAGAATGTCTGTAGACTCTACGGTCGTCGCTGACCAAGTGCTAATCAATTTAGAATGGGCTTCTTCGACTTTTTGATAGAACTTGTGGAAGGAATCCAGCGCTTTCCAACAGGAACTACAGATGACTTTGTTGTTGGCATTCTCAGCGCACGGCTAAAAAAATTGTATTTGTGTACATATATTCGGTTGGAGTTTTCTTTACCTGTAGGGAGAAATGCTGCTTGATAATAGTACAAACGTTAAGGTCTAGGCCTTCTTTTTCGAATATGTGTACTATGTTTTCGGATGACGTTAAACACAAAATACAAAGCATTTTGATTGAAGTATTTGAAAATTTGTCTGATGCTTCTTGGAATTTGTTTACGTTTCAAAAAAGCGGATTTAGGTAGAGAGTGATAGCAAATTAAATTAAAGTTTATCGATTTCTCACTACACACGACTTTGGAGACATGCGCCGCTTTACCTGTTGAAGATTCTAGAGGAGAGTGATGCCAGATGAAATCTACCAGCATCATTAGTACACTTCTCTTCGGATTTTTTATGGTCTTTATAATAATTTAAGTACTTCTTTTTTTATGGTTGCGATGGTTGTCGAGCAATTATAATAGCGTCAGCGTTGCCATTTTGCTGCAATTGCAGTAGATCTACTGCATTTATTTCGAAATTTAAATCTACTGCCATAAAATTAAATCTACTGCATTTTTGTAGTATGCTTGTATGCACTTCCAGATCGTAAAAATTGATCTCTTTTAGCACAAAACATAACAACAAAACTTTCGAAAAGGTTGAATTTCTTATTTGAACGCAGTCACTACTCACTATCCATGAGCAGACCTTACGTGTTCAATAATAATGTCATTACTGCAAAATAATGTCATTAATAATGATAGTGTAAGGTCGATAGTATTGTCATTACTTGGAATGATGGATGGGAATGAAGAAAATCTGGATTTCCTGATTTCAAAGCATCATTATTGGCAATATTGTCATTAATAATGATCGTGTAAAGTGTTCATGTCATTACTTCATCATTACTCATTTGACTTTTTGCATCCAGTGTACATACATATATAATAAAATGAGTAGCGATAACGCGGCTTAATATGTATCTGAGGCCATAAGGAATAACTGCCTAAGTCAAGATAGGGCAAAACTGAGTTAAGGCTGCAAGAAGATGCTTTGCTATTCGAAGTTTATGCTGTCAATTTTGTACTTTATTAGCTGTTGCGGTTATCGAGTTATATGCAAAGAAACAAGAGAGCCGAAAGACTCCTACCTCTAAACAGAAGGAACATAAGCCTCACAGTAGGAATAATCATAGCGCACTGACTGATATGTAAACATGCTATTAGAATGGGAGTTCTATACTCCTATCTAATGATTTCTGCAGAAGCTCCAGAGATGAGGAAGAAGAGGAAAACAACATCCATCTCGTTGACATCATCGTCCGTGCAGGGACGGGTTAAGAATATCACTGCAGCGCCCCCCCCAACAACCAGCGCTTGTCGTAAAAGGCGACTAAGGGGGACAAATCAGATCTAGGCAATATAACACCCAAGTGAGCCTAGCGACACATATACTACCTTAAAAACCCTCCCACAAGTGTGCATGCGAGTCCGTGGGTTGACACGACTGGAGATCACCGGTGTCATAAAAGAAAGATCAAACAATACTAAAACAGGAGCAGGCACGTGTCAAACAACAAACACCATCGCAATATGGTGCAAAAAATTGTATTGCAAAACTGTATCATTATGGTAATACTTGCAAAAAGGAAAGGCACTACCCCGCCAGGCACTACCACTGCTGTGCATGGTACTGATCCTGGACCGAGCAGAAATGTTCGGGTCAGAGCTATACGGATTCCGGGGGCTAGCAAAATAATGAAACAGTTTGGACGCAATTTGAGGGTCGCGAGTTGGAACGTTGGAAGCATGACCGGTCGAAGTTACGAGCTGGAAGAGATGATGAATAGAAGGCGCGTGGACATCTTGTGTGTCCAAGAGACGAAATGGAAAAACACCGGGAATCGGGCGCGTTTCTTGGACGTTAGGACAAAAGATTACAAGATGTTCTACTACGGAACGGAAAAGGCTAGGAACGGAATGGGTATCATCCTTGCGGCAGAGCTACTTGAAAACGTCTTGAGCATTTCGAAGTCCAGCGACCGTTTGATGTCTCTCAAACTAGTAATACAAGGAGAGGTGTGGAATATTGTCAGTGCATATGCTCCCCACGATGGGTACAATCAGAGAGATAAAGATGCATTTTGGCTAGATTTCCACAATCTCCTTAAGAACATCCCAAAGGAAGAATTTCTGTTTGTTGGAGGAGATTTGAATGGACATGTCGGGAAATCAAACGAAGACTAATCTTCTAATCTTTTCCGATCACGTGCCTTTAACCATTACTGTAAACTTTGTAGCATCCCCACGAACAACCGACCCTCCAATGGGGTTACTACCAAAAATTCAATGGAAGGAAAGTTTTGCTAATCGTTACAAAATATACCTAGATCAGAAGATAAGCGCGGTAAACGAAACCGAGTTGCAGTCCATTCACGGCCCTGATGTACTTACTTCCTGTATCTTAGAGGTTGCGAGACCTTCTCAGTCCACACAAAGGTGTAAGCAGAAACAAGAATGGTTTGACTGGGATTGTATGGCAGCTAGGAGAAAAACGTTCGCTCTCCTTCACTTAATAAGAAAAACAGGCAGTAATATCGCCAAAATTATGTATCAGCAGGCCAATAAAGCATACAAAACGCTATGTAAAGAAAAACAGAAAAGGTACATTGAACATCTGACTGTGGAGATAAAAGGGATTCGAGACAGTCGCTCTTTCTGGAAACTCGCAAGGAAGCTCAACGGCACCGCTTTTGCACGGAGTTTACAACTTGAAGCACCTGTGCTAGCTGAGCACTTTAGAAAACTGCTGAACCCGCCTTGCAGCACAAACCAGCTGCAATATGCTCTACCGTTTCAGAGGATCGAAGAGTTGGACCGCAATATATCACCACAAGATGTCTGTAGAGTCATAAACCGTTGCAACCTTAACAAAGCTCCAGGGGAAGACCGCATTCCATATGAATTTTTCAAGTACGCGTCCAACGAGTTTCTGGAGAAACTATCAATGGCGTTCAACTATATTTTCAATACGGGCGAAGTGCCAAGAAGCTTCAGGAGGAATATCCTTTTCCCTTTATTTAAAAAGGGTGATCCTAGCGATCCTTGTAACTACAGAGGCCTATCCTTCCTAAACTCCGTGATGAAAATATTTACGGGTATAATCCTGGAACGGTTGACAGAATGGGTTCATTCAAATGACCTGCTTAGTGAGTTCCAAGCCGGGTTTAGAAAAGGCTACTCGACAGTAGACAATATTTTTACGTTAACAAGCTTAGCTAGGTCTTACCTGAATAAAGAAAAAAAATGTACGCGTTCTTTGTGGACTTCCAAGCGGCATTTGATTCTGTTGATAGAAAAGCGCTTTTCTATAAGTTAAGCAATCTTGGAGTGTCAACAAAAGTGCTCAAAATTATCGAAAGTCTCTATAAGGAGAATATGACTGCGGTATGGGACGGAAACAATGTTTCAAATTGGTTTGAGTCTCATATGGGTGTTAAGCAGGGTTGTCTCATGAGTCCTCTTCTTTTCGCGATATTTATGGACGATTTGCCAACATCTCTACCTGGAGGAATTGAGTTCGCTGGAAAGAAAATAAGGGTACTCTTATATGCTGATGACATCGTCATCTTGTCGGAAACTCCATCCATGATGCAAATGATGATCAACAAGCTAGAGAAATATTGCAACCTTTGGAACCTAAAATTGAATACAAGCAAGTCCAAAATATTGGTATTCCGAAACGATACCGGTCGCTTCGCTAGGGACGAAAAATGGTTTTACCAAAACGAAGAAATTAAGAACGTAAAGGAATATAAGTACCTTGGAGTCATTTTAACACCGCGAGTGGATTTTAAAAAGCACCTTCAGGAAAAACTCAAGGAAGGAAAAAAGGCAATAAACTGTAATTGGAAGGGAATATTTTCTAAAAATAACGTTCCGCTTAGTACAAAGTATAAAGTCTATGAGGCAGTGGTTAGGTCCATCATGTGCTATGGCGCCCAAGTATGGGGTATCTCTCAGTTTGAAGAAGTTGAAAAGCTGCTAAGGTACTTTATTAAAAAAATCTTCAGGCTACCGGAAAACACGCCAACGTATATGCTTCACCTGGAAACAGGACTGTCCCCTTTGTACATCTTCACAGTAAAGCTGCACTTTCATTACATTTTAAAAGCAATGTCACTCTCGAGTCAGAGGCTTCCGAATTTGGTTGCAATACACATAATACACCATAGGCAACAATTTTTCCTCGAATGGTCCAGGCTCTGCGGCATTCACGATATCCAACTAGCGGATTACAATCCTACATCTTGGAGAGAGGCACTACAGGAACTGTTGATTAAGGTCGACCTATCCACCCGTGAGGCATTTAAAGTAAAAAGCCAAGAGAGTCAAACCAGACTCATATATCGAACTCTTCAACATGACTTGGGGGAATTCAACTACTTCCAAGACCAAAACAGTGTGGAAGTTATTTCAACATTATTTAAGGCTAGAGGAGAGCTCCTGCGCTTGAATTTCATGCCATATAGAACCGAACGAAATTCTGAATGCTCACTATGCAACCTGCATGCCTTAGAAGACGTCTTCCATCTCATCGGAGTATGCCCAATATTAAAGGCGATAAGGCGAACCCATTGGGATAAACATGTGCTACCGGAAGCTGAAGTCAGGGCAATACTAAACGGTCAAAATTGGAAGGTTCTGTTTAGCTACTTAAAGTCCGCTTTAAAATACAGGCAACAAATATTACATGAAGCTTTTTAGAAAAATTAGTGAATATAACTAAAACGAAAAAAGTGAAGAAGAAGTGCGCCCAGCTTCAAGCAGAGAGTACGGAGGGCCTGTATCGGGAGCTGGAGAAAATATTTTCCCCGGTTGCTGATGCAAACCAGGCTATCCAGGAGCTGCGAAGACACAATATGAACAAGAGCGCCACTATCTTCAAAATAGCCGCCCAAAGAAGGAACAATGCTCAGGAGATTCGTTCGCCAAAGTTCATTAACAATGCTCATGGCCAGCTTCTTGTGGATGACGACAAAATTCTGCAGAGGTGGCGGCAGTATTGTGAAGAGCTTTTGAATGAACAGTTTCCCCGGCTATACTTTCCAAGAGCCACCCCTAACTGTGAAGAAATACCCGACATTATAGTCGAAGAAGTTAGTGAGGCGGTCAAATACTCCAAAAAACGAAAAGCGGTTGGGCCAGACGAGATACCCTCTGAGTTCTGGAAAAAGATGGGAGACATCGGGTTCAGATGGCTCAGAATTCTCATCTCCAAATTCGTGAGAGGTGATCCAATGCCGAATCAATGGAGGGAAAGTTACCTCCTCCCTGTATACAAAGGGAAGGGTGATACGCGAAACTGTGATAACTACCGTTCGATCGAGCTGATGTCACACACCATGAAGATCGTTGTGCGGGTATTAGGTGGCCGACTACGAAAAATAATACGGCTATCTGATGATCAGTGCGGGTTTGTCTCGGGTAAATCAACCACAGACGCAATCCAAAGTATAAGGATCATAATGGAAAAACATCGTGATTCCTTAAGGGATTTGCATATTGTATTGGTTGACTTTGAAAAGGCATTCGACAGACAACCACGAGATCTGATATGGGTGGCGCTAAGACATCAAGGGGTTCCAGAAACCTATGTACAGATGATCATGGACATGTACGAAGAAGCAAAGACAAGAGTAAGATGCCCCGCTGAAGTAACCGAAGAGTTCCCAATCAAAGTCGGGGTGCACCAGGGAAACGTTTTAAGTCCTTTGCTCTTTATTACAGTCCTTGATTATCTGCTTGAAGGTAAAGTGATGGACCCCAAGGTACATCAGTTATTCTTTGCTGACGATGGAGGATCCTACATCCCTGCAACGAGCACTTGATGTGTGGGTGGACGTTTTGGAGGGAAATGGGTATCGCATTAGTTCAAAAAAGACAGAGTACTTGTGCTGCTCGTTCTCTGATCCACTCAGGCCTATTCCAGACATTTATTTGAATGGAACAGTGCTTCCCAAGTGCGAAAAGTTCAAATATCTGGGATCTATGATCAATAGCAAAGCAACTTGTGATGACGACATCAATCATCGTGTAAGCGTAGGGTGGATGAAGTGGCGAGAAAATTCCGCTATCTTCTGTGACAGAAAAATGCCCCCTAAGTTAAAAGGAATGCTCTACACCGCAGTTGTACGTCCAGCGCTCACATACGGTTCACAATGTTGGACGATGTACAAAAAGTATGAAAGTAAATTAACGGCAGCTGAGATGAAGATGCTTCGCATGACAGCAGGAGTGACCAAGCTTGATCGAATAAGAAGTTCGAAGATCCGTGGAAGCTTTCACATCAAGGAAACCATCGTACAAAAATTAGAGCGCGACCGGCTCAGCTGGTATTGCCACGTTCAAAGAAGAGATCATTTGAACCCTGTAAAAAAGGCAATATCTATGCACGTTCCAAAGACATCGCGATGTAGGAAAGGCAGGCCTATAAACGCCTGGATCAGACAAATGCGACGACATCGGCATTTCATTGGCCTCAGTAACCGAGTGATCCAAAATCGGCAGGCCTGCCGATATTTTCTGAGGTCAAATAGGCGAACCCCACAGGCGGATCAGTAGAAATGCGGTGAAGTGGGAGGGCTGTGATCCCTTGTTTTCGGATCATAGCCTCGCTGATAAAAGGAAGAAGAAGAAGAAGATTCATATCAAAATCTAACTAGTTTAGCTGACACAACAGCTTATCTTCCCCCCCTCCTTACAACGGGAAGTAACTCATGCGGGTTACTCATAGTCACCTGCAGTATAGAAATAGGCTCGATTGAATCAGTCACCATTCCCACTCCACTACCTTCACCGTTCACCTAGGTATGAAGGGTTCCATTGAATCAGTCACCCGACCTAGCCAACACCAAATGCATAGTAGTACCTAGAGTTCGATTGTATCAGTCACTCTAATACTCTTGTGCATCCCTACACCTTCATGGTCACTCAGGCCCCACTACCAGCCAATACAAAAGCACAACAGTACAAGGGGTACAATTGAATCAATCACCCCTATACTCGTTGGCACACTCTACCTTCCCGGTCCACCTTGACTTGGTTGATTGAGTCGGTCACCCTACTTAGCCACTACAGGCACAGCAATGGAGAACTTAAGTTCTTCAAAGTTTCTTCAAGTAGCTAAGTACATCAAGGTTATTGTCAACGTCTTCTGCACAAATAAACTCTTTTTCATCGTAAATCCTTTTTTATTCATGCGGAAGTAGTTGCGATAGTCTTCTATTTTCGTGGTTTTTACCCATCCTCGTCGATTAACACATTTTTATTAAATGGAAAATTCCAAAATTATACCAAGAAAATTAGATATACGCGAATCCATGGCCGAAATTGATAACAAATTATACTTCCTCTGAAGTAAGTAATGACAATATTATTGATCGTGTAAGGGCCGCTATGAATTTTTCTGCATTTTTTAGAGAATCTACTGCGAAAAAATAGTCCTAAAGTGGCAACGTTGAATAACGTCGCTTTTCTTTGTCCTTTTTTGTGGCTGTATAAATAAAATCCTCGTTTTTTTGTCATTTTAATCCGTAGTGAACAATCCTTAACGAAACATCAATACCTACCCCACTTACCTTCTAATGATATAAAATTAATAATTATTGAGAATAGAACGATGAGACACGGAAGACATTTGCGGCGCAAATAACTGAAAGGTTTGAACGATTTCCAACTGTTCCATCAAATTTAGAGGGAGAATGGCAACTGTTTTTAACAGCGGTTATTGCCTCTGTGGAAGAATCTTTTGGAGTGAAGCGGCTTGGTGTAGCGGCTGGTGGTGAGAAAAAAACTGCTTGATTTAAAAGGCCCGGAGTTCAAGAAGCCATCAGAGAGAAGAAGAGAGTCTTTAAGGTGTAGATTCACTTGGGGAACTCCGATTTTCGAATTCGGTACACTGAGGCGGGAAGAACTTCCAAATCAGCTCTGAAAACAGCGAAAGAACAGTCTTGGAAGGAGTTTGGCGTAAAACTGGAACGTGACCACAGATTTGCAAATAAGATGTTCTGGCAGACCGTCCGCCGACTCAGAGGAAGAAAGTCGAATATCATTGAGGGAGTCAAATCCAAAGACGATACACTTTTTTCTAATGAGGAGGATATCTTACGCAGATGGAGCGAACACTTTTCAGAATTGCTCAATCCCGAACAGGACACCGAAGATGACAGACCTAGGGTCGAGAGTAGGGCGGAAAGTAGTCTTACGGTAGAGGAAGTAACTTTGGCGATTAAATCGCTAAAATTTGGCAAATCTGTTTGTGTGGATGAAATCCGAAATGCTCAAGGCTTTAGGTAAAGAGGGAGCGCAATGGCTCTCGCGTGTCATTAAAGTAGTTTGGGAATGCGGTGAAACACCTGGTGATTGGCAAATGGGGGTGATTGTCCCTCTTTTTAAAATGATATGATAGGGTTCCTCGAGGCAAACTCTGGAGTGTTCTGCAGGAGTATGGGATTGATGGTTCCCTGTTAAGGGCGATTCAGTCAAACTGTAGAAGCTGTGTTCGGATAACCGGTATGAAATCAATACCTTTCACTGTGGGCCCTGGACTACGCCAAGGATGCAATTTGTCACCTCTCCTCTTCAACTTCAGCGCGCGTTCGAAAGATTTGTAGCCGTTTGTGATGATGCTGGAATGAAGATCAACGTGAACAAATCGGAATGGTCGTTTTCAAAATACCAATTCAATGCACTCTGCATGTAAGTGGAGTTCCACTGAAGCAGGTGGATAAGTTTAAGTACCTCAGGGTGTTATTCACGAGTGATGAAAAGAGAAATGCCGAGTTATTCTGTAAAATTGGTCAGGCTGGATCAATTTTGAGAGAGCTTGGTCAATCTGTTATAAGGAAGGCCAAACTAAGTGTTGAAGCTAAATTATTGGTTTTTAACTCGGTGTATGTTTCAACTCTTACCTATGGTCATGAAATCTAGGTAGTGACCGAAAGAATAAGATCGCGGATACAAGCTGCTGAAATGAGGTTCCTTCGCGGAATGCTGGAATAACTCGTAGGGATCGAGTGCGCAATACCAGAGCACACGAGGCGCTCAATGTTGAGCAGCTACTTCTCCGAACGGAACGATCTATGCTTCGATGGTTTGGTCACGCAGTGCGTATGCCCCCAGACCGGCTTCCAAGACTTGCCATCATTGCCGTGCCATCAAGTAGGCGACTGCCCGGTAGGCCTAGAAAGAGATAGTTGTATCAAGTCCGACATCTCTCCTGGATCCCTCTAGGGATTCCTCCTGATGAGTTGGAGTTAATGGCGGAGGATCGAGAAAGATGGAGGGTCCACCTGAGCATCCTACCACTGCGACCTTCATGAAGAATTCGCGGGCCATTGAAAATGTATGTATGTATTTATGAGAATAGAAATGGGTTTAGCGATAAACGAGGGTGAAAGCAAGTACATCCTGTCAACAAGAAGGGACAAGCAACATCGACGAATTGGACAGAACGTCACAGTGGGCAGGTACAACTTCGAGATATTTCAACAGAAATCCCTATCTCGAACATCTAAGGAGCCTCTATATAAGACCCTGATCATCGCAGTCCTGTTTTACGGCCCTGAAACATGGGCTTTATTGAAGGCGGATGAAGATATCCTTGGTCGGTTCGAGAGAAAAAAAATTCTTCGTAAGATATTCGGTCCTGTTTACTTTGACGTGTTTTGGAGGAGAAGATTCAATGATCAACTATACGAGCTGTACAGCGATATCAACTCAGTCAAAAAACAGGGTATTGGACGTTTGAGATGGCTAGGATTTGTAGAGCAGTAGAGGGCCTCCTCGCCGTAGGTGGCACACACAAGTTTGGAGTTCGCAACTGGAGGTAATTAGCTAAAGACGGAGCTAAATGGAGAGGCTTGTTGGTTGAACCCCATGTTCACCTCTCACATGTGGATGGGTATCATGTGCTGCCTGCTGTAGCTAAGATAATAGCTACAATCATCCTGGAGCGAATCAAACAACATCTCGAAGACACACTCGATGACGAACAAGTAGGTTTCCGCTCTGGATCCTCCGCCGATCACATCAACACCCTGCGGATTATCATCGAACAGTGTGTTGAATATCGATCGCCACTCCACCTGCTGTTTATCGATTTTTTTGGCGTTCGATAGTGTCAACAGGGAGTTTATTTGGCGTGCCTTATGCAGGAGAGGCATTCCCGATAATTTAATTGCTATTATCAAAGCTACATATGAATGCTCCAAATGTCACGTTCTGCATACAGGAAGACTGTCTGAGGAATTTGAGATCCAAAGTGGGGTAAGACAAGGCTGTTTCCTTTCACCAATACTATTCCTGCTGGTGATTAGCGATGTGCTTCGTTCTGCTTTGTCGACGGGAAACGGAGGAATTCGATGGACTCTTACATGCCAACTGAAACATCTTGACTACGCTGACGATATATGCTTAGTCTCCACAGAATTATGGACCTCCGCCAAATGACAGCAGATGTGAATAGAGAGGCAGGCGTCGTCGGGCTGAAAATTAATACGGCAAAAACTAAAATTATCAGCCTTGGAACAAACTCATCGACTCAAATATGAATTACGGGACAACCGATAGAGAGAGTAGAGGATTTTCAATATTTTAGAAGTACTGTCTCGACCGATGGTGGAACCGAACTAGATATAGCCAAGCAAAGTCCGCGTTCGGGATGTTCTCCAAAATATGGAGAAGCAATGCAATCAGTTTGAACACCAAGCTAAGAATGTTCCGCTCCAACGCTGAATCCATGTTGTTATATGGATGCAGCACGTGGAAAGTGACCACTGCTATCACCAGAAACGTTCGTTAATAGGTACCTGCGCAATATCTTAAGGATTTTCTGGCCCAATCGTATCCCTAACGAACACCTTTACGAGAGAACGGGTCAGGAACCAATAGGCACAACCATCCAACAACGGCTGTAGCAGTGGATTGGTCACACGTTCCGAAAGGGTGACAGTTCCATAGCGAACCATGCTATGCAATGGAACCCTTTCACTCAGGATGGCAGAAGACCTGGCGGTCCGAGGAGAACATGGCGTAGAACCGTCGATAAGGAGGCATGGCATTTGGAGAAAAGTTGGGGAGAGCTTAGACACATTGCCAGAAACCGTACACGATGGCGCGTAGGCGTAGTAGAGGCCCTAGGACCCACAAGGGGATATAGGACATAAGTGAGTTAAGCACCAGTCTGAAATGGTGATGAATTGTCGAAGTGGTGTTTTACAAAAATAGGGGTTAGACAAGGCTGTAATGCAACACCATCAGTATTTACCCTTTATATGGAAGATATTATTGATTACCTCCCAGGAGGAATCCTATTCGTAGGTTCTCTTATTCTCTTATACTTTTATTAATGTTCTTCTATACGCTGATGATATTGTCCTGTTGGCTAGGTCACCAGAGTCCTTGCAGCTCATGATAAATCGGCTACGTACTATGGAATTTAGAACTAAATTTGGACAAATCGACAATTATGATTTTTATAATAGAAGAGAGGTGCCAGGCTGTGTAGAACAGAAGGATCGTTTAATGGTAAACCCATTGAAATGGCAAATGCCATTAAATGCTTGTGGGTTATAAAGAGAGGGAAAAAAAAAACTTTCCATAGCATTCCACATTCGCGTTGTAGGCTCAGGAAAGAATCTCTATACTTCACAGTTCGTCCAAAAATAGGCTTGAGGGTGAACTGATGAGCATTCTGGGCGTGGCGAGTATTGCGAGAGAACTGTTGAAGGGGTGGAATGCAACTGGCTATTTCACTCGAGCACTGTTTGCAAAAAAAAAACCATAAAATAAAGAAAGACAGGAAGCAAGCGAGTCTATTGACTCCGCAATGTTTCTGTCCCCTATTAGTTTTAACGTACGGCTTTGAATCCGATCTAGAAGGTGCAATGTGGTTTTGGGTACACCAGACCAGATATGGGCGTTATACTCGAGCGTAGGGCGGATGTATGCCTAATATATCGCAGCCAGATCAGAGGGGGTAAAGTATTTCTTGCACCGTTTAAGGAATCCAAAACAATTGCAGCGTTCTGGGCGACGTCAAATATGTGATCATTCCAACGTAGGTTGTCGTTAACACACATACCAAGAATGGAAAGTTTTCCGGTTTCGGAGATGCAAGTGCCATTCATTGATAATGGCTGAGGGTTTGAGTTTCGCTTGAGCGACAGAAGACAGCATTGAGTTTTTGAAGCATTAAATTCAACTCTGTTCTTTGTACCCCATTTAATTAAGCTGTCAAGTTTGGAATTTAATGAGCTTAACATACGCTGCCGCTCCAGTTCCACAGCCAAAGAGCAGGGCCGTGAATCTGGAAACGAATATGAGAAGCTGAGAGTACTGTCGTCAGCGAAGGAGTGTATTGGATTAGCAGTAGCAGACAAGAGATCATTAATAAAAATAAGAAAGAGAGTCGGAGACAAAACGAAGCTTTGGGGAACACCAGCATTTATATGGTGAATTGCAGAATTGAAGCCGTCCAAGACAACTTGTATTGAACGACCCAAAAGGCAGTTTCTAATCCATTGAAGAAGGGATTCATCGATACCAAATGCACGCATTTTTGACAAAAGAGCTGGATGCCAAACTCTGTCAAATGTCTTAGAAATATTAAGCGCAACAATCTTACTTTCACCAGAGTGATGTAGAGATTGGTTCCACTTTTCGATGAGATATGCCATCAAATCACCAGTGGACTTTTTGCTACGAAAGCTGTACTGCCGGTCATTAAAGAGGAATTCAAGATATTTCATAAGCTGACGATTTATCAGCGTTTCCATGACCTTAGAAAGAAGGAACGTCATGGCAATGCGTCGGTAGTTGGAGGGAGAAGAAGATTCGCCCTTTTTAGGCACGGGCTGGACAAATGCTGTTTTCCATCTACTCGGAAAGAGTCCACAGAAGTAGGATAGATGAAAAAGCTTATGCAGTGGTTTTGCCAGCGTGGAAGAACACCTCTCAAGTATTATGGGTAAGATAGCATCTGGACCAGCGGATTTGTGAATGTTAAGATCTTTAAGTACTCTTGCTACTGTACGAATGCGAAAGTGGATTTGTCCCGTAGAATATCCGACGCGCTTAAGTACAGGGGGACGCAGGACACAATCTGGGAGTGCGGAGCTAGCAGTAAATAGAGCTGCAAGCAGATTGGCATTGTCTAAAGAACTGACAGCTGGAATGTCATTGTAAACGAGTTTTGGGTTGGAATATGAGGCACAATTTTTTACATTTTTACGAACGACCAGAAATTCTGCTACTTTTGGGGCAATGTAGAAGTTTGTCAATTTCTTTCATATTCGAATTTTAGACGACGAATGTGGGCATTACAGCCATTTCTGGCACGTTTGAATTTTTTCATGTTTCCCTCAGTAGGGTCGGTCGGCCTTGTAGGACCGGAAACTTAACTCCCTCAATCTAATAGTCTCTTTACGGATCAAGTCGTACCACGCACTTTCCTTGGTTTGATACTCTTCACTCTGCAAGGAACAAAGGTTTTCATGCCAAGGATGATGGTATTTGTAATCATATCGGCGGCGGTATCCACGTCGCTATCGAGGAAGCATAGCGACCAGTTAAATCTCCTAAAGAAGTTGTTCAAGTCGTCCCAGTTGGCTTTCTTGTATTGCCAAACTATTCTTTTTGGAGTCTTTTCTGAGTGGTTAATGTAGGAGAAATTAGCCGATATAACACAGTGGTCTGACGAACCTAGAGGCGATAATATGTTTATACTGTACTTATCAGGGTGCGATGTCAGAAACGGGTCCAGGGTGTTGGCAGTACGATTGAAAATGTCGGAAATTCGTGTGGGCTCGTTTACAAGTTGGGTTAAAGATCTCAACATACCTTCTTCGGGTGTTGTCTGTCCAGAATGTCGAAGCCAACCAGAATTGTGTATATTGAAATCGCCCGCAATAACGATCTCAGTACGAGGGAAATGGGAAACAATTCTTCAGATGGTGTCAGACAGCGGATCAAACTCATTACAAGTAGAATTGCTATAACCTAATAGAAAAGTTACAGAGGTTTTATCTTCGTAGATCATTTCAACTTCCAACAAGTGCTCCACACTACATGCGGATGATCGAAACTAGACGAAACAGACTCTTAAATAGAGCCTTGATTATATCCTCACATACTAAGGACAGGAGAAGAAAGACTGACAAGGCAGACGGTTCTGTTCGCAGTAAGAACTCAAAATCTGTGGTATAAGGATATGATAAATCTGGTGGAGACATATGGATACGATCTTATCTTAGACTGGAATGATCGGACTAGTTGGAAGGGGATACTCTAAGACTTTCGATCTCATTTCTTATGGTAGGGTTGGGTTTTATTCTATTTTCCTTCGGGCTTCCGAGTATAGCGCTGATATGCATTTTTCTTCTTGATGCTGCTGGTTAAGGTTCGGGTAGATGAGAAGGTGTTGTTGGTTGGTGTCGGTGTTTATGCAGAGTGGGCAGTCAGGTGATGCTTTTATTCTGATTCTGTGGAGGCGGTAGGGGAGTCAGTAGTGTTGAGTTGTCAATCGGAACAGTACAACAGCTTCTCATCTTGCAGTTTCTCTATTGGATTTGTCCAGTTGTTGATGGTTTTCCAACATTTGGTTGTCGCTATTTGCTTGTGTTCATTAATATCGGTATTTTTCAATGTTTGTCTTGACTCTGAGGAAAGCATTCTCTTTTGTGTTTATTGCAGTAAGTTTGGTGGCTTTTGTAGCTTAGTCGCCGGCAGCTTCGTTTCTACTCGGACTTGCATGGGACCGGATCCACTGTAGTATGACCATTTCATTCTGTTTCGATAAAAATTTGAGTTTTTGTTTTATGTCGGTTATGGTTCTGTTGGCTGGTTGATCGTTGGATGTTATTGCTTGTATTGTTGCTTTGAAAATTACAATTATTTTTTGGTAAATCCGGGTTATAAGTCCTTGCAAGGCTGTATTAACTGCTGCAACTTCTGCGTCAAAAGCGGTGTTGTTGGTGCCTAGTGGTATGTAATGGCTGAATGGGGGTATAGGTTGAACCCGTCTGTGTGCACTCTAAGACATTCTGTTTGTGGGTATTTCGAGTTGAACAGTGAATTGTTTAAGTTCTTCGGTGGTGTGGTTTGATTTTCTGGTAATGTTCTATATTTCCGTACACGCTGGGCATTATTTCTCGAGCAGTCCAGTATAGGTGTGTGATGTTTGTACTTTGCTTCCTTGCTTCATTCAGTGATGGTCATTTTGTAAGGTGATCTTCATATTGCTTTTCGTCCATACTCTATAAATTGCATACGTCTGTTTTTGTCATTCCGATTTTCTTAAGATGTGTGGCTAGGCAGCTGTGTCCTGTTTTAAGTCTTACCAAAGCAACTGCTTCTTTTCTTGGTGCTTGAGCTATAGTGTGGTATAACTTTTTATGTTTTCGTAACTTTTCCCTTCCATTGTCGTATGTTCATTTTCATGTTCTCTTACGGGTATGTTTTTATCTTTTGTAGTTTGTTTACCAATGGTACGCTTTCCGGGGTTCTTCCTATGATGTTGATTCCTTTTTTGGCGAGGCTGTCTGCTATTTCATTTCCTCGGATGTCTACGTGTACCGGGCGTTTGATACAATGTCCTTTTTGTTGTAGAATGTGAAACAATCTTCGAATATTGTTAGCGGTGGCTGTTTCTGTTTTGCTGTTGTAGCTGATAATCGATTGTAGAGAGGATTTCGCATCCGATAAGATAACAATATTTTCCGTGGTTTCATTCCTGTGGAGTACTTGTGTTAAACTGGATTTACACTTTCGTTCTTCATTCAGTGTACGTTATTCGTTTCTCAATGAACGTACATCGAACAACGAACAACGAACAACGAAGAAGTATTCGCACTATAAAGTTTGTTGAATCAGTTCCCTTTTTGTATCAGAATGTATAACAACACACTGTTGGTAGTGGCGGCGCTTTTAGTTGTTGAGAAAAAAAAAAAGAGATCCTGTTGGACCAAACATAAAACAAACATTCTTTATTAAAAAGAAAGCAGTTATCACACATAAGCATGCTTAATGAATTGACACTACAACCAGATGACTTCCGGAATTACTAAAGGATGTCAGAAAAAGTAGACCGAAAATTCCAATCAGCTTTGAATTTCTTGTGTGCGTGTTCAATCGTTCTTCGTTCGTTGTTCGGTTTTGCCATTCACACTTTCCGCGTACGTTGAACAACGAATAACGAACACCGGGTTAAAGTGTAAGGCCAGCTTTAGAGCACATTCTATGGCTGCGTTTTCGCCATCGAAAACTAGGTAACGTAGGTAACGCGAAATAGTGGCTAAACTTATCACAGTATATTGCTGCGGCTGCTCCGATGCAATCTGTGGAAATCCCTAGATATGTGGTGCTAACAGCAAAACTTCCTCATACATAATTAAACGTCAACGTTTTCAGATGCTTCGGTTCGGTACTCTACATTTATAAAAAAACATTTCCATAACAGCAGGCTCACTGACATTACAAATAAATAACGGTACATTGCAAAGGAAAACAGATGGTGAGGTGTTGTCATATGTCCTACTTATTTTTTGATGTAATATGTAATTGATTTCTTGCAACAAAAGCATTAATTATGAGGCGTTTTTCTTTTTTAGTTCAGAGCAGAGCCTACACATCAGAGCTCTGAATTCGTTTTTCTTTTTTCGTTCAGAGTATGCTCAGAGCGCACTCTATGGGCCATTACACACTGGTGCAATTTTACCCCGGGGTAACCCCGGGGTTTCTTTTACTCTAATCACACACTGGCTGAATAACGCCGGGGTAAAAATGTGTATACATGAACCGATTTTCATTGTAGTGATACGACATACTCATTTTTTTGCATCTCGAAATTGAGAACTTATGTGTGTATTAGTTTCATCCCGATGCTCAACCGCTTCAATACTGGATGAAGATTTCACCCCGCTTCTTACTTCACACTTCATCTCCCTCTTCTATAAAGTCGGTTTAACCCTGGGGTGATTGCACCAGTGTGTAATGGCCCTATGAGCTCTGAATAATTTGACCGAGCGTTCAGACCAAAATCCTTAGCATAGCTATTTTTTATATTAGACAAATAAAAAAAAAAAATGCAAAACAATTGAAATGGCGGACGAAATTTGTTCTTCTGGTGCAGAAAGTAAACATAACATAAAAAATAACTATCAATAAATATTCTATTCATATTTTGACAGCTCAACCTATAATTGCTAATCAAATGACATCAGGGTGCTCAAGTGTGTTGCATAAACAAATCAGAGCGCTCTGAGCACACTCTGTTCAGAGCACGCTCGATGCACTCGAGCTCTGAACGAAAAAAGAAAAACGCCTATTATTGTTATTATAACTTTATTAACAGGTAATAGATTACACTAGGGCTTTCTGCCGATTGGGATTATTTAACATAGTACAAGAAAACGGCTTCCGGTATTTAAATATACTTAATATAAATATAAAATTAAATGCTTTTTCAAATTTTATTAAGGTTAATATCTTAAAAACATTTCTAATGTTTTTTCTGAGGGAAATATTAATATGTTTCTCAGGTTGCTTATTGGATTTTACTTTTTTGGATGTAAGTTTGATGTGCTCGCAATCATTGGTTATGTGATTTTTATTAATGGGAACATTATTGTTGCACAATTGACAGAACGGTAGTTGTTCTCTTGTAATAATGTGGCCGTGCGTGATATTGGTATGGCCTAGTCGGAGTCTGATATAGGTCTTAGTATGTTTGGAGGTATGTTTACCGAGTTAGTAGTTTTTTTTAGCTTTCGGGTTGATTTTGGAGTAATGATGAAGGTATCCGTCCCAATTATTTCTCTTAGATTCACCAGATATGTGCAGAAGAGTTTTTTTTCGCATCTTTTTTATTATATACTCGTATGTGGAACTGTATTAGTGGTCCACGGAGGGCTGCTTTTGATGCCTTATCTGCCATCTCATTGCCAGTTATTCCAACATATTATCCTGGTATGCAAATCATTCTTAGGTTTAAGTTTTTGATAATTTTGTCGCGTAGGCGTTCGATTATTTCGGGATTTTTGTTGAGATTTTTCAGCGCTGTGATAGTAGATAAACTATCTGAAAAAATTGCACTTCTTTTGTTGCTTGTGAACGTTGTGGCCTTAAGGATGGCGAAGGCTTCGCAGTAAAGATTGAGGTGGAGTCGTGTAGAAGGCCTTTTGAAGCTAAGATTCCATTTTCGTCTACCACTGCAAACGAAGCGCTATGTTCGTTCTTAGAGGTGTCTGCATAAGGAACATTCCAATCTGGGGTTTTGTAGATTTGCAACCGTTTCCATAAACGTTTTCCTGTACATTTCGTTGCTTGTTGTGGCTTTTGGGAATCTTTGAAGGTCGATGTGTGTAGAGCTTTTCGGTATTTTCCATGGCGGAAGTATTGGATAATTTATTGAGTTAATGTGGGCTGGGAGATTCCATTTTTTGGATAGGTTTATCGCATTAAGTAGTCAGGACGAATGCTTTTGGTGTTCAGTTCTTCGCATAGGTTTTGCCGTGACTGTTTGAATAGGTTCCTACATGAGTTGATTTTGAGGAGAATATAGGCGGTAAGGTATTCTATCCATTCACTTATTGATGGGAGTCTGGAGTCTGTTAAGATATTTTTGATTGGTGTTGTTCGGCATGCTCTCAGAGCGGTTCTTACTGGAATATGGTAGGATGGTGTTATTAGCTTCAATGATGATTTGGAGCACTTAATGTAGATGGCGAGGTTGTGGACAACATTCGATCAAAAGCTCTTTCGAAATCAATCGAAAGGATTGATATATGATTTTCTGTTGAAAATTCTGAAGCCACAAATTCATCAATATGCAATAATGCATCCATTGTACCTCTATCTTTTTTTAATGCCACTTGGTTCATGTTCAGAAGGTTATTTCTATCCAGGCACCAAGATAGCCTTCGGGATATAATTTTTTTTAATGACTTACTAACGCACGGTAATTGGGATATTGGTCGATGGCTGGATACATTTGTGATTTCTTTATTTTGTTTGGGTATAGGTACTACTGTGGCAATTTTACATGCTTGTGGTATAACCCTTTGGGTTAGGATTTTATTTTATGGATTTAATATACGCTGTTTCAGAAAAAAGAGCTGTTGCGCCAAATATATATATATATATGTTTCAGAAAAATTGGACCATTTTAAAACCGGGCGTATTACCTTTGCATGAGTTAATGCAGCTTTCAAGCTCGATAACATTAATGTTTTCTTCCATTTGTTTTGCTGTTTCACTAACGGAGTCTAATCAAATTTCGTGATTATATATATGTACTATTTTTGTGATTCAGAAATTCAGAATGGAAGTTTGCGTCTTTGGAAGCAATTTACCATGTGGAGGCGAAACATTCGGCAATTTCTATGGGAGCTGATAACATTTGTTGGGACTGCTCTTTTATGGTTTTAATGGAGAATGGTTTGTAGTTGCCTGTAAGAGAATTTATATCAGACCATAGTTTCTTGACGGTGAGTTGCGGTTGATTTTGGAAGTGAATTTTTCGAAGCTGCGTATTTTTGCTTCTTTTGCTGCCTTTCTGAACACAGCATTGGTTTTTTTAAATGTAATTAGGTTGGTTGTGGTTGGGTACTTTTAAAATGTTTTCCAGGCTGCTTGTTTGCTTTGACGAAGATTGCTCAATTCTTTACTCCTCCAGGGGACCATGTGTTTATATGGTACATATATTGTTTGTTTGGGGAATGGTTAAATTGGGTGCGAAGCGTATGGATTTTTGTATGAGAGCAGACTCTTTATTGATATTGGAAGATACGATCTTATTCGTCAAAAAATTTAAGATTTCGGATTGAAATAATGGCCAATTTGCCTTGTCTAACTGAAATTTAAGTATGGCACTGTCTCGATTTGTGTAGTTATCAAATGTTATTTCTGTGATGATTGGAAAATGGTCGCTTCCATGAAGATTATTTAAAGCTTTCCATGTGGTGTTTGGGACAGGTGAAGGGGAAGAAAAGGTTGAGTCTATATGGCTGAAACTATTATGGGTAGAAAAATGCGTAGGAGAACCATTATTTAATACGGCAAGGTTGGTGCTAGTAAAAATTGTTCAACGGTTTTGCAACGGCTATTCAGACTTTGAGAACCCCAAATAGGGTTTCATGCATTGAAGTCACCTGTCAACAATATTGGTGTGTTAAACCTGTTAACAATGTTTTCTAAGTGAGCACTGGTAAAGGCTTGTTTTAGATGAATCTCTTTTTCTACTCCAACTGCCGAAATATTTGATGGTATATTAATGAACTTGTGTGGAATGGATTTGTGGACAAGTAGTCCAATTCCTTGCTTGGCGGCAGTGTTGTGGTTGTGGAAATGGCATGCATATTGTTTTGGATGGTGAAAATTTGTATTGATAGGAATGTGTGTTTCTTGCAATGACGGAAGGTTTGAGTTCTTTCATTAAAATTTGAAGTTCGTGGTGGTTATTTAAGTAACCATCAATGTTCCATCGAAGAACTATTTGAACAATATTGATATTTTTGAACACTGTTTTGTGGATTGCTGTTTTTTTATTTTTTTGTGGCTCCGATGCCCGGGTGTTGAAGAATTCAAGCTATCCCTAGACAGCAGAAGATCCGTGGAAGCTTGCTTTCACATCAAGGAAACCACAAAAAGTAAAGCCCGACCGGCTTTGAGCACTGTTAAAAAGGCAATATCAATGCACATTCGAAAGACATCGCGATGTAGGAAAGGCAGGCCTATAAACGGCTGGATCACACAAATGTGACGACATCGGCAATTCATTGGCCTCAGTAACCGAGTGATCCAAAATCTGCGGGCCTGTCGATATTTTCTGAGGTCAAATAGGCGAACCCCACAGGCGGATCAGTAGAAATGCGGTGAAGTGGAAGGGTTGTGATCCCTTTTTTCGGATCATAACCTCGCTGATAAAAGGAAGAAGAAGAAGAAGAAGAAGAAGAAGAAGAAGAAGAATCCCTAGACAGCAGAGCTATTGGTTTTGGTATGTATATTAATATTATTAGCCATCATCAGTATCCATTACGTTTACGTAGTAGTCGTTTTCTTTAAGAAGTGAATTTGTAACAGTTGATATTGGGGAATGAGATACTTACTTACTTATGTCCTGTATCTCCTTGTGGGTCCTAGGGTCTCTCCTACACCTACGCGCCATCGTGTACGATTTCTGGCAATGTGTTTAAGTTCTCCCCAACTTTTCCCCAACTGCCGTGCCTCCTTCTTGACTGTTCTGCGCCATGTTCTCCTCGGACCGGCAGATTTTCTGCCATCCTGAGTGAAAGGGTTCCATTGCATAGCATGGTTCGCTATGGAACTGTCACGCTTTCGGAACGTGTGACCAATCCACTGCCACTTCCGCCGTTGGATGGTTATCCCTATTGGTTCCTGACCCGTTCTGTCGTAAAGGTGTTCGTTAGAGATACGATTGGGACAAAAAATCCTTAAGATATTGCGCAGGCACCTATTTACGAACGTTTGCAGCTTTCTGGTGATAGTAGTGGTCACTCTCCACGTGCTGCAATCATATAACAGAACGGATTCAACGTTGGAGCGGAACAGTCTTATCTTGGTGTTCAAACTGATTGCATTGCTTCGCCATATTTTGGACAACATTCCGAACGCGGACTTTGCTTTGGCGATCCTGTTGGCTATATACAGTTCGGTTCCACCAGCGGTCGAGACAATACTCGCAAGATACTGAAATTCCTCTACACTCTGTACCTGTTGTCCAGCAATGCATATCTGAGCCGATGCGTTTGTTCCAAGGCTGATAATTTTAGTTTTTGCCGTATTAATTTTCAGCCCGACGACGCCTGCCTCTCTATCCACATCTGCTGTCATTTGGTGGAGGTCCATAATTCTGTGGGAGAGTAAGCATACATCGTCAGCGTAGTCAAGGTGTTTCAGTTGAGATGTAAGAATCCATCGAATTCCTCCGTTTCCCGTCGACAAAGCTGCATGAAGCACATCGCTAATCACCAGCAGGAATAATATTGGTGAAAGGATACAGCCTTGCCTTACCCCACTTTGGATCTCAAATTCCTCAGACAACCTTCCTCTGTGCAGAACGTGACATTTGGAGCCTTCATATGTAGCTTTAATAATAGCAATTAGTTTATCGGGAATACCTCCCCTGCATAAGGCACGCCAAATAAACTCCCTGTTGACACTATTGAACGCCTTCGCAAAATGGGTGAAAAGCAGGTGTAGTGGTGATCGATATTCAACGCACTGTTCGATGATAATCCGCAGGATGTTGATGTGGTCGGCACAAGAGGATCCAGAGCGGAAATCTGCTTGTTCGGCATCGAGTGTGTCTTCGAGATGTTGTTTGATTCGCTCCAGGATGATTTTAGCTATCATCTTAGCTACAGCAGGCAGCACGCAGATACCCCTCCCCTCCGCACTCCATTAAATTTCCTTTCTTGGGAAGCTTGACGATCATTCCCTTTTTACACTCGTTAAGAAAGCTCTCAGCTTTCCAAGCTCTCTCTATAAGCGGAAGCAGAAGCTCAGCCGATATTGTTGGCACTGCTCGTAAGAGCTCTGCTGGAATACCGTCAAGTCCTACCACCTTGTTGGTTTTGAGTGCCTTGATCGCGGTAGTGATCTCATCATTACTGGGAGTCGTGGTGCGTATTCGGGAACTTCTCATCTTGGGCATCTCAGTCTGATTTGGGAGCATATCGCCAGCGAATACACGGTTCAAAACCGTAGCAAAATGCTCTTTCCATTTCTTGAGCTGGTCCTCATCCGAAATGACCAAGGAGCCGTCTAGGCTTTTCACTGGGTGTTGGCTGGAGCTGCGACCACCTGTCAACTCTGGTGATTCTGTAGACGGTCCTGGTGCCACACCTCCATGCAGCTTCTTCTGCTTCTGTAGCCAGCGCGTTGATGTAGTTGCGCTTGCTACGTCGCACGCTACGCTGAACTTCTGTCATCTTCATGTGATATTGGGACTCTAGCTCGCTTCTCCCTGCTGCTGGGGTAGCTGCAACGCGAGCTTTCAGCTGTTTTCGTTCGTCAATCCGTCTCCAGGTATCCTCGGAAAGCCACGCCCTATGTCTTCCCTGCGATCGACCGACAATTCTTTCAGCACCAGATGTAAAAACATTTTTCCCAGCACACCAATGGTCTTGGATGGTTGCGGACAGTGAGCTGCTGATTGCTTCCACACCTTGCGAAAAATGCTCCCTTAATTGTTGGCGTACTGAGGGATCATTAAGTCTATCGATGTTGAACCTGGGCATTCTTGTGTTGTCGTGGGATCTTCGAACTGCAGCAGTGCTTAGTTGGAGAGTAGCTATCATAAGATGGTGATCTCGTACTATCCCTACATCTGCCCCTCGCCTGTTTCGGACGTCCAGGAGACTACTTCTAAAGCGGCGGCTGATGGGAAAATGGTCAATTTGGTTGGAGGTTGCTTGCCTTTTTTTTTTTTTTTTTTTTTTTTTTTTTTTTTTTTTTATAATTTGCGCGCACTCAAAGGGTTATGAATACCTTTAACATGCTTACACACAGTGCGGGCGTTGGAAAGGATGAATAGAGAGAGAGAGAAAGATTTTTGGTGTTGTGGTCCTTGAAGCTCAGTTGTTTATGCTTCAGCTATTCAGCCTGTCGTTGAAAACCCTGCTGGCTTTGTGGCAGGTCTTGTGCTCAAACATGGTTCCACCTATCACAAGACGATTGGCATTGCGGTTGCCTAGTCCATGCTTCCCGATTACATGTTTGAGCCCTTCGTTGTCGTTGCCTACCTTAGCATTTAAATCTCCCATCTCTATGACAATGTCCCCATTTGGCGTTGTTTTGAAGACGGCACTTAAGAGATTGTAGAAGTTCTACTTTTCGTCCTCAGACGAATCATTCGTTGGGGCGCAACACTGTATGATGGTGACGCGTTGTACTCTAGTCCGGAATCTGGTCGTTATAATCCTATCACCATGAGGCTGCCAGCAAATTAGGCCCTTGCGTGCTGTTGTTGTTAACAGTAGTCCGACTCCATATTCCCGCGGACTTCCGGATGGTCTTCCAGAATGCGGTGACTTGTGATGTAGGAATGTTGGACATAAAGGATCATAAGATGTATCATTATCTTCTAGGCAGTTGATGCAATTGCCATGTTTTTTTTGAAACCTAGCCAGCCAGTCGTTCATTTAAACGATTTGCCAGCCAGCCAAAGCCAGCCGATTTTATACGAACATATCTCTAGGAACCAAGCAACCTCACAGTGACAGCAACAATAAATAACTAAAAAACATTCGTTTTACGCCGCCTGAAATTAGGCATCACGAAATTCCCAGCCAGTAACTCTTTGCTTGGGGATAAAATCAAGAGTAGTAGCCAGCCGGTTGTTGTATTTGTTTTATGTGTAAAATTTTACTTTACTAGCAACTACTGGCTGGCTAGGTTTCAAAAAAACACGGCTATTATTAATCTTTTTAAACATTTTTTTTAAATTTGTATTATATTTTGAGTTCACTTAAAAGCTAATTTTCTGGAATGTCTCTAATATGGGGTGAGTAGATTCTTCATGGACTGAATTAAGGTTGGTGTGGGACGAAGTTTCACTGGGAAAGAGTCGATATATTTATTTATATTTGAGGAATTTATTAGCAGTTTGCAGATAGGCTACTTTCATTAAAAGGTCACCGGAGCGCATGGCTTTAACCTCTAATATTTCCCTAGAAATGAGTTCTAACCCGCGATTAATTTGGAACAGGTTATAGGATGATAGTAGGCGTAATTTTCCGTGTTCATCAGCTTTTTCCAAGCTTGAGATCACTAAGTAGCGAGGTATATTATCGTTGTTTGTGAGAATAGTTGAAAGTAATGGGTAATGAGGGTCCATGGATTTGCATTTGGCCTTGGTGAGCTGGTTCAAAGGAAGTATGGGGAACGAGTCCTTTAAACCAGCCTGTTTTGGTGGGTTGGGAGCCCCCGGCTTTTTTTTTTTTTTTTTGGAATTAACCGAAAATTTTTTTTGTTGTTTCTTAAGTAGATGGGAAAAAGAAAAGATAATTAAATTTATAAATTTGCACGCCCCTTGGCGGGAAAAATTGGACAGATCCCAATAATAGAATTTACAAGAGCGCAACCCTTCACACGTCTATACTCGGCGTTTGCCAGATAGCAACTGACAAACACAAAATCATTAAAGAAATAGGTGAAGGGAGTTTTTTGTTTTTTTAGTTATAAATTAAAAACTAGTCAGGGTTTTCAGAAAATACATTAACATAAATTGATTCAGATGTTGTCATGATTTTATTGCAGCGAAAAAGGAGCCAGGTCTAATGTTAAATTTTTTTTTTTAATATCTGGTTAAAAAAAAAAGGGGAGAGAGGAGATATTGAGCCAGACCACGTTGTTAAGTTCCTTTTCGACCTTCTATTTTTTTTGCGTAGTTAGAAAAGCGAAATTAATACAAATCACTCACCCTAAGAATGGCGGGCTTCTTGAAAGCCTTGTCGCACATTGGACACTTTTGATTTCTTTCGCATTTGTGCATATAGGACGTGTGTCGTTGTAGTGCAGCTGCACTCGGTGCTGTCTTCCCGCACACTTTGCACTCATGTATTATTTTAGTTTCGGGATGCATTGAATCCATGTGCCTCTTGAGACCGTACTTGGTCGTAAGTTTAACGCTGCATTTGCCACATTGTATCAGTGGTAATGGCACTCCGGAGTGCTCCAATTGGTGACGGCGGAATGCCTCCAAACCCCGAATCGATTTGCCACATTGCTCACAGATTTTCAAATAAGACGTGTTGTGGACATTGTTCTCATGCTGTCGCAGGGTGTACTTTGATGAAAAACTAAGAATACATTCAAAAGTTAGATAAATCAAAGAAAGACACTTGTGAGCATGGACCTACAACTTTTCACAAAAATTACAGGCGATATTTCGATCGGGTATATGAACGTGCATATGACGCTCCAGCAGAAGTTTCCGGTAGAAACTTTTGCTGCATTCATTGCACTGATAGATGCGTTGTTTGGTGGTGTCATGGATGCTCATATGGACCTCTAGACCCCGTCTATCTGCCATAACTCTGTTGCATTTCTCACACTTAAAGAACTCGGGCCGAAGGTGCAAGGAAATGTGATCCACAAGGAGACCACGTTTCAGAAATTTCTTTCCACAACATGTAGCATAACCGCGCTCCTTGTGGGCGGAGTGATAGTGTTTCTTCAGGAGAAAGAAATTGTCTAGCTGCACATAACAAATGTTGCAAGATAGCTTCATGTAGTTATGGATGATGTTGTCGAACCTCCTAGATCGCTCTCGTTTCGTAACTGGATCGATTACCTTTCGTTTCTCGCGGTTCTGCTCGCCCTCGGGTTCGGTCGGCTTTCTTTGACTATTCGACCGCTCTGGAGATTCTTTTTTATTGGTCACTAAGTCTCTGACATTGCCATTGTCATTTGCGGAATCATCCGCTTTTAGATTCAATCTCTCTATTGCGGCTGATTTGGTCCGTTGAGCCAACTTTGCCAGAGGAATATCTGAATCAGAATCGGAGTCTACCGAGTGTTTGGTGTTGTCAAGAACTTCTAAGGAGTCTACCTTGATTTTTACATCGAGAAGGGGATCGCTGACATCTCCATCCTCCTTAGCTTCCAGTTTAACATCTGAAATGAGAAATTCTTAAGGCAGTCCTCGGCAGTGATTGGTGCGCTACAAACCTGTGGGTAGGAAGTCAGTACATGCTTCAAAGTTATCGGTATCAGATGCATCTTCCTCCTTGAGCTCTCCTTCAATGGCATTTTCTGCGTTGAGTAAGTTTAGATGGGCTGCTTCCACCTTTTGATAGAACTCATGGAATGAGTCCAATGCATTCCAACAGGAACAACAGATCCACTTGCTGTTGTCATCATCCTGGCTCGGCTTGGAGATGGAGATCAACCAATTGTTAGCACTGAACCTGAGTGGTGTACATGTATCATTACCTGGAGCCAGAAATGCTTCATGATGATGCTACTGACATTGAGACTGAGGCCCTGTTCTTCAAATATGTGAATGACTTGATCCGAGTCTGCTAAGCACAGTATGCAAAGCATTTTGCGATGGTTACAAGTATCTAGTTGGAATTTGTGAGGGTCTTCTCGATCATGACACGAGATGGTCCTGGTTTGACCATTTCAGTGAAAAACCCGCGGCGTACAACGGCGTTTACTTCAACGGAAAGCTAATTTTCAAACATTTGGGCGAGTTTTTCCATCGATTTTATAGTTTTTGCTATTTTTGTGGATTTTGTATTTCTGTTTACGGCTTAGTAGGGAATTTTGTTGATGTTGACAATTTTGACATTTCACATATGTACCTCTTTTCATATGAGTGATGCCAAGTTCTTTAATCACAGTGGTACGAGATGTACAGGCGCGTGGAAAAAAAGTTTATGACTCCTTCCTTACATTTGCGCTATGTTACATTTCCACAAAAAAAAAAAAAAATGAATTTCAGACAAGGTTATAACCCTATTGATGGACATAATCGAATGATTTGAAGAATCAAGACATTAGTACTCGAGTGATCCATATAATCGAATGATCATTCGAGATATGCAGACTAGTAAAAAAAAAATGTAGCTGTTAGTAAAAAATGTATGCGTTTGAATTTATTTTATAGTATTAATAATCACCCTTATTCCGAGTGGCGTTTACAACGGTTTAAAACACGCCAATTTGAATTTACCATTACGAGTGGCGTTTTTGCGTCGTTGAACCATTTGTCGTTGAACGCCCTGTAGAACCCATTAGTGTACGACGAACGTCATGTGAGAAATTTCACTGCCATTCTCTAAGGCGTTGAATGCCACAAAACGACAGGGAAGACGCCGGTATTTGTCGTCAAAAAATTAGTGATCGCCTAGTAGTAAAAACGACGGAAAATGTAAGTTTTCTTAAATTTTTAATTGAATGAAATAACTGAATTGAATTACCTTACTTTCTGGGGTCAAAATAGTGCACCAGAAACAAATTAAGACTTTGGTGAAGTTGATGAGTTGGCTAATGCCAACAACACGCGGTGTTCCAAAGAGGTCGCCCATCTAAGTACTACCCATGCCCAATGCTGCTTGATTTCGGTGATCGAACGAGAACCGATATTCTCAGCGTGGTATGGTCGATGGCATAGCATGTGGAATGCGAATTACTTACCGACGAAAAGTTATGGAATAAATCTTGTAAAACGAAACGCCTCAAATAACGACAAATGTCATGCAAGTACAACGCCACTCAGAATAAGGGTGAATAACAAAAAAAAAAAAAACATAGTTCAAAACATAAAATTAACAAAAAAAAAAAAAAAATGCGTTTAAATTTATTTTATAATAATAAATTGAAAGCAAACAAGGAAATAAATACATAATTCAAAACAGAAACAAAAGAAAAAATTAACATTCAAATTAAGTTTCTTCATTTTTATCTTTACAAACAATATAAACATATGGGTATCAAGGATTTATCGTAAGACTTAAAGAAAACAAAAATAATATTAAAAGTAAGTATTGCATTCTTTAAATATGAAAATAAATCCAAACCGAAACTAAAACTAAAACTGTTGACATTCAGAAAATCTGTTTACGAATATTATTTTGTCCAAATTTTTATCCAACAGACGATTTCGATGGTCATTCGTCAGCTGACCTACTTTCTCTGATGGTACGGAGTGTAGGTAAGTGTAATTTGTACAATTCGGGTAACGAGTTTTTGTGTAGCTTCCAAAATTCAAATGAATTCGCTGATATCGGTACATGGGGTAATTCAAAATATTCACCCTGATTACCGTTGGCATTTTGCGCTTTTCGACGATTGTCTTTTTATTCATACCTACGACCTGCTGACCGTGAAACGTCACTAAGCATTGCTTTTGTCATGTGGAATACTACGAGTATTACAACTCTTTCACATTGAAAAAATTATGAAAATGGTCGAAAAGCGTAAAATGCCAACGGTAATCAGGGTTATAGTCTTAACATCAACGCAACCATTGTATCGGGAGTAACAACTGTCTGTATCCATGCCAATTTTTCTTAAAAATGAACCCATAAGGAATCGTTATTTTTTTCACCCATTGTTTCTGTTCCAGAACTCACTATTTCGGAAGTACTTACTTACTTAGGTGGCGCTACAGTTCGGGGTGAACCTGGGCCTCAACCAACAAGCCTCTCCATTTAGCTCGGTCTTTAGCTAATTGCCTCCAGTTGCGCACTCCAAGTTGGTCGAGGTCCCCTTGAACTTGTGCGCGCCACCTACGGCGATGATTCCCTCTACTGCGTCGTCCCTCGGGGTTAGATTCGAAGACTCTGCGGGCCGGAGCGTTGGTGTCCATTAGCTCGGAAGTAGCTCCATTTCGGAAGTAGCTATGGCTATTTTCCGCCTAGAAACAAGAGATACAAGCTTTTCTTTGAGCCACTTTTGTGCATTCTTTGCATTGTCTTATAAGTCGAAAGCTGTTTTCTTTGTCTTGGATCCAAGAGTGTTGTCTTTGATGCGATTTTATTGCATTCAATTGCACTGTAGCGTCTAGCAATTATAAGCAATAAATCAGACTGAAGCTTATTGCCCCCCCCTTCGGGTAGGGGTTAGAATATACCCGAGGTAGGCATGCCTGTCGTAAGAGACGACTAAAATCCACCTTCCGTATACCGAGTATGGCGTATACAAAATATGCAATGAACAAAAGATTTAAATACCCCAGGTGGCAGTCCAGGCACACTGGAAAATCTACCCTCTTCGGAGGTCGGCTCTACGGATTCTGGGGAGAGCCATTTATTGCGTTCATCTGACCCTTTTAAAAAAGATACTAGGGTAGTTAGACCTCCACGATCGAGATCTACAATAAAAACGTGCGGAACTAGAAGTCCGGCGACATCGACAGTGTCGGCGCACGAACAACGGACTTCAGCGAAAATTCAAAGCCTTACGGACGAAAATATGGAACTCCGGACTAGGTTTAGTTAAATGGAACTTCTCTGCGAAGACCTAAGAAAATAACTTAATATACTTAAAGCATAAAATAAAGCCTTTAAGGATATAGGGAAACCTTGCAATGAGTCTGCTGCGAGTTCAAACGTCCCCGATAACACTGATTATCAAACGGATGAAGAAGAACCAAGTCGGGAAACCAACTGGATTTAGAATCCAGTTACGACCAGTTAAGAAACAAAAAGCTGAATCTTCGCCCGAAATAGTAACGAGGCAAGAAAACACGCAAAATAAGCGAAAAGATAAAGAACAGCGTGACAAAATAAACACATGTGCAGAAGAAAATCCACGAACTAAGGTACGACCACCGCCACCAATAAACGTAATCGGAATTGCGGACTATAATAAACTGCATTCTATTCTTAAACCTCTGTTGCTATCCGATTTTGAAGTAACATCGCTCAACAACAACAAATGGAAAGTAAACGTGAAGGACTCAGACAGTTACCGCTTACTATCGAATAAATTGAATACTGAAAATATTCAGTGGTATACACGAAAATAAATCTAAAAGACCGATACGAGTCGCTAGAGGACTTCATGGCTCCTGCTTAAAGGAGGACGTTGTTCATGATTTGAAGAACAAAAACTTCAAAATCGTCGACGCGGTAAATTTAATTAAACGGGAAAAAAAAAATTGGAAGGCGAGGAAACGACGGTAAACCGCGGGCTTCCTCTTTTTATGTTAACTTTTAATAAAGCTGAGAGCTTCCCTAAGATTTACGAAATAAGAACAATTCTGAATGTTGTAGTCAAAATCGAACCCATGCGCAAGAATACAAGGTTGATACCTCTGTGCAAACGATGCCAAGGAATCAATCATACACAAACGTATTGCCGAAAAGAACCGCGATGTGTGAAATGCGTCGGAAATCACCTCTCCCAAGTTTGTGGATTAAATAAACAAACCTCTGCAACAGGTGCTAATTGTAAGGGAAAGCATGCGGCAAATTATAGAGGCTGTGAAGTAGCTAAAGAGTTGCAAAAATGGAGAGATGCGCTCCTTAAGCCCCTAAATACAAAAGTAAAACTGCAAACTAAGCCAAAGCGTAAGATCGCACAGGAGAAAGTAGGCAAACTAAGACTATCGGGTTCAGAGCCCAAAGATGTGAGGGAAAGAGTGACAGCAGAGAAGTCCTCGACCTCTGTTCTTAAAAGAAATGGTACTGAAAAGTTTACGTTGGAAAAGCCACCGGGTAATGACCCTCGGACAGCAGGAGTGCAGACTTACGCTCAGGCCGCGGCATCCGAAAAGCAAAAAAAAACGTGAAATCTCGACGAACCCTGTCACTCATGTTTTCTCAGTTATTCTCGAGAAATTCGAAGAACAAAGCAAAATAAATAAAATTATTCTCGATAAGCTGCTTAAGCTTGAAAATAATTCTTAGAAAACGCGTACTTCAACTAGAATATGAATGACAAACGAATGTTAAAAATATGTACTTGGAATGCAAGCGGACTTTTGCAAAAACTTGACGAACTGGAAATATTCATGTGAGAAAAAGATATTGATATTTGCTTGATATCTGAAACCCACGTAAAAAACGAATCGCATTTAAAAATAAAAGGCTATAATGATTACTACGCTTGCCACCCTTCAGGAAAAGCGAGAGGCGGATCATCCTTGTTTATTTAAGACTGCATCGAACAATCCGAAGACCTAAAGATAGAGCTTGAAACTTTGCAACTGTGCACGATTCGAGTTAAAAATCTCATCTATCTACTGTCCACCGCGTTCCGCGGCTGAGAAAAGTGATTTTACTAACTTGTTTGAATCGCTGAAACCTAATTTCATTATTGGCGGCGATTTTAATGCAAAACACACGTTCTGGGGTTCAAGATACAGCTCTATGGGGTAAGTATGGAGTACAGTTGTGATTTCCATTCGACGGGTAAACAAACTTACTGGCCAACTGATACTTCGAAATACCTGACCTGATCGATTTTTTCCTTGTGAAAGGAATATCTACCAACAACATACAAGTTAAAGAGAGCTTTGATCTGTCGTCAAAATGGCAACAGAGTTGTGCTCCACAACATAAAGCACACTTGAATCGTCTGTGCAATTCGTTGAAGAAGACTATTAACGATTTTAAGAATCGTGCGTAGGCTCTTACCTTGAAAGTTTAACAGCGATAAAAGATTCCAATTATTCACTTTGGAAAGCCGTAAAAGGCGCCAAAAGGCCCAAAGTCCCCGCGCCACCAATGAAATTAAATCAAAATGAATGGGCGAGGGAAGATAAAGAAAAAGCGGACGTCTTTGCGGCCCACTTGGCAGAAACCTTTAAACCGTACGATGGTCAAGTGGTGTACGATAACATCAATAGGCCGGATTTACCATCTGATGATTTAACACTCAAAAGTGCAACGCTAAGGGAACTCAAACATGAGATGGAAGAATGTTAAACCTAAGAAAGATCCTGGTTATGATTTGATCACCGGAGAAATTCTCAAAGTTTTACCTAGAAAAGCATTGTTAAGCTTTTCCATATTGCAAACGCTGCCCTCAGGTTAAAACACGTGCCAAGCCAATGGAAAGTTGCGGAAGTCATTATGGTTTTAAAACCAAGAAACCGCCAAATGAGGTAAAATCGTATAGACCAATTTCGCTTCTTCCAGTCATATCTAAAATTTTCGAGAAGATAATACTAAGGCGTCTTCAACCGGTAATGGAAGAAAATAATCTTATCCCTGACCACCAGTTTGGGTTCAGAAGTAAGCATTCGACGATTGACCAGGTGCATGGAATTACTGATATAATCGAGAAAGCACTTGAAGAAAAAAAGATTTGCTCAAGCGTATTTCTTGACGTCTCGCAAGCCTTTGACAAGGTGTGGCATGATGGCTTGAAATGCAAACTACGATAAGTTCTCCTTGTATGCTCATACGATATTCTAGAATCACATCTCGGGAATAGACTCTTTCGTGTTAGATGTGGAATCGAATACTCCGAGCTCAAAGAAATTTTGGCCGGCGAACCGCAAGGAAGAGTTCCTGGGCCGTTTCTCTATTTGTTATATACACGTGATATACCGAATAAAGATGGCACTATCCTTGCTACATTTGCTGATGACACCGCTACCCTAGCAGTAGGCAAAACAATCGAAGAAACGACTGCAAAACTGCAAAATGCGCTGAATAATGTAAATGAATGGACGAGGGACTGGCGGATCGCCCTCAACGAATCTAAATCTATTCACGTAAATTTCACTTACAAGAAAACTAAATACTTGCCAATTTTCCTAAACTCGGCCAGAATACCTTTTGCAAACGAGGCGAAATACCTGGGAATGACACTCGACGCAAGGCGGAAATGGAATTCGCACGTGAAAATGAAACGTAAAGAACTCGAAATCAAATATAGAGAAATGTACTGGTTACTCGGAAATCATTCCCAGCTCAGTATTGAGAACAAACAGCTTTTATACATGCAAGTGCTAAAGCCGGTGTGGACCTACGATATACAACTTTGGGGTTGTACCAAGAAGACAAATGCCAATATTTTACAAACTTTTCAAAATAAAGTGCTAAGAGAAATTGTCCAAGCACCGTGGTATATTAGAAGCGACGATATCCACAGGGAACTCGGAATTTCGACAAATCGAAGCTGAAACTAGAAGCTTCGCAAGAAAGCATAGAAACCGACTAATGGGACATGTCAACAATACAGTCCTACAAATTTTGGATGAGAGCAATTTATTACGCCGACTACAGAGGACGAAACCTTTCGACTTGGCGCGATAAGGATCAACCGCGTCTAGATTGCGGAACATGCAGGATCTTTCAGTGGAAAGTAACCTGCCAAACGTTTTTATTTCGTGATAGAAAAATTGCTCGATAAGTTATTATAATACTTAGTTACGATATCTAACAAATTTTAAATCGAAGGGTGTTTTTGTTTTTTTAGTCAGTAAGAATCTGACACTAAAAAACGAGTATATAACAGATAGAGAAGCGGGCCAAGAACGCTTCCTTGTGGTACGCCGGCAGAAATTTCTTTGAGCTCCGAGTATTCTATTCCATGTCTAAAACGAAAGAGTCTATTCTCAAGATATGATTCTAGAATATCGTATAGGCATACAGGGAGAACTTGTCGTAGTTTGCATTTCAAGCCATCATGCCACACCTTATCAAAGGCTTACGAGACGTCAAGACATACGCTTGACCAAATCTTTTTTGGATGGTAAATGACTAACAAAGGCCTCGAATGAGCAGTATCTCCCGATAGGTGTTGGTCCGCTAAATTACGAGAAAGAACCACTGCAGCTCTGTTAGTACGTCCACTTCCACCTCCTCGTGGTGCCATCTGGGAATTTCTCTGGAAATTGCAAACGAAAGAGGACGAATGGCGAGCTAACTGCGCCACAAAATAGGATAAGTGTCGGTGGGTCTGTGGCCCAGCGAGCCGCAACCGTAAAAAAACAATTGCTCCGACCGTAAAACTAACGCCTCGGATACGGACGGATAATTTAATGACGATCTTTGGCTATCGAACATGGACACGATCGGATTCTGGAACGTAAAGACCCTCCTGGACTCACACCAGATTCATCCAAATGGAACAAGAATTCGCACGCTATAAAATAGACATCTTAGGGTTGAGCGAGATAAAATGGTTCGATGCTGGGGAAAACATCTCCCCAACAAAAAGAACTTTCATGTTCAACTCTTGTCAACAGGTGCACGCGCGTCCGGAGTAGGACTGGTGCTAACTCTAGCAGCACGAGGAAGCCTCATATCTTGGATATCTCACGCTGACCGGATATTGATGGCTAGATTCCACCGTAGAGTAAGAAAAATTATCATCATACAGTGTTATGCTCCGACTCAAGACGCGACTGAAGATGAAAAGGATAACTTTTATAGCCAGTTAAGCGCAGTCTACAACCAAACGCCTAATGGGGACATCGTAATGGTGATGAGGGATCTCAATGCCAAGGTAGGTAGCGACAACACCATGGTTAAACACGTGATGGAAGTTCACGGCCTTGAATACTGTAATGATAACGGTGAGCGGTTTGTGGACTTCTGCAGTACCAACCGCTTAGTCATTGGAGGTACGCTGATTAAGCATAACACCAGCCACTAGATCAGTTGGGTCTCTACTGACAGGCAGCGAACATCCAAGCAGATCGACCACATTGCAATCAGCCGTCGCTTTAGAAATTGTCTCCTGAACGTCCGAAACAAACATCGCACTAGAACGAGATCACCATCACATGTTAGCTTATATACGCCTTCGTATTGCATCCGTCAATAGCAACATATCAAACTTACTTAACATGACCAGATTTAATAACGACAGGCTCAAGGTTCCCAATTTCGCCAACAGTTCATTGACCACCTTGCTTTAGAAGCAGAAGCAATCAGCAGCACAATGCAGGAGAGCATGGATGACGACACTGGAATGCTGTGAAAAATGCTTTTACGGCTGGGGCACGCACCTACGAGTATGTCGGTAAAAGGCAGAAAAACGATCGCACATGGCTATCTGCAGACACCTGGAGACGGATCGATGAGCGTACAGCAATCAAGGCTCAGATTGCAGCAGTCTCAGTAGTAGAAAGAACAGAGCTAGAAGCCCAATACCGTGCGAAGAAGAAAGAAGTGCAGCGTAGTGTTAGACGTGTCAAACGTCAGCACATCAACTCACTAGCTTCAAGGGATGAAGAAGCAGCGAGCAGGAGATACAGTAGGACAGTTTATAGCATCACTAAGGAGCTCACTGGTGGTCGGAACTCCAAACAACACCCTGTAAAGAGACTAGACTGTAACCTTCTGATCTCGGATGAGGACCAGCTCACTAGATGGAGAGAACATTTTGCTACAGTGCTAAATCACTTAGACGATGGCGGTATGATCTCGAATTCGAATGAGCAGTTCGAAGCGTAAATGAACCTGTTAATGGCAATAGTGAGATCACCGATTTGCTTAAAAAATTTATAACATAGTAATTTGGCTTCTGAAAAATTGAGAAAAGTGCAAGAAAACATGGGACTTCTGCAACTTAAAATAAAACAGGATGTAGTTACAAGGTGGGATTCGTCAATAATTATGTGAGAACGGTTAGTAGAGATAAAAAATTCACTCTCATTTGCAATAACAGATTTGCCAAGAGCTCCCGAATTTCTGGTTGCATCCGAATGGGAAGCAATACATGATTATATTCCACTTACGAAACCTTTTGAAAGGCCCACTAAAGAGTTTTCTGGAGAAAAATGTCCCACCATGTCACTTGCGATTCCATTAATAAGGCGTCTTCAAATTAAAATAAAAGATTATAAGTCCACAACGCAAATTGCCAATAAGCTGCAGTCTGATTTATTGCTTATGATTGCTAGACGCTTCAGTGCAATTGAATGCAATAAAATCGCATCAAAGACAACACTCTTGAATCCAAGACAAAGAAAACGGCTTTCGACTTATAAGACAATGCAAAGAATGCACAAAAGTGGCAAGAAAAGTTTATATCTCTTGTTTCTAGTCGGAAAATAGCCATCGCTACTTCCGAAACAGTGAGTTCTGGGACAGAAATAACAGGTGAACAATATAACGATTCCTTATGGATTCATTTTTAAGAAAAATTGGCATGGATACAGACAGTTGTTACTCCCGAAACAATGGTTACGTTGATGTTAAGACTATAACCCTGATTACCGTTGATATTACGAAATAAGATGGCTACGTTTGGCGATGACAATGCTATCCTAGCAGTAGGTAAAAAAATCGAAGAAACAACTGTAAAACTGCAAAACGCAATAAATAAAGTAAATGAATGGACGAGCGACTGGCGGATCACCCTCAACGAATCTTAATCTGTTCACGTGAATTTCACTTATAAGAAACGTAATGACTTGCCATTTTTTTCTAAACTTGGCCCGAATACCTTTTGCAAACGAGACCAAATATCTGGGAATGGCACTCGACGCAAGGCTGAAATGGAATTCGCACGTGAAAATGAAACGTAAAGAACTCGAAATCAAATATAGAGAAATGTACTGACTACTCGGAAAACATTCCCAGCTCAGTACTGAGAACAAACAACTTTTATACAAGTAAGTACTAAAGCCGGTATGGTCCTACAGTTTACAACTTTGGGGTTGTACCAAGAAAACCAATGCAAATATTTTAAAATATTTCAAAATAAAGTGCTGAGAGAAAGTGTCCAAGCACTGTGGTGTAGTAGAAACGACGATATCCACAGGGATCTCGGAATTCCGACGATTGAAGCTGAAATTAGAAGTTTCGCGAGAAAGCATAGGAACCGACTAATCGGACATGTCAACAATAAAGTCCTACAAATTTTAGATGAGAGCAATTGATTGCGCCAACTACAAAGGACGAAACCTTTCGATCTTTCAGTGGAAAGTAACTTGCAAAACGTTTTTATTTCGTGATAGAAAAATTGCTTGATAAGTTATTACTTAGTTGCAATATCTAACGAAGGGTGGTGTTTTTGGTTAGTAAGAATCTGACACTCGTATGACCATGCGCTCGCTGTTCTCATAGTGTCTATGGAAGATTTTCATCTACCCTCGGAAAAAAAAAGTCAGTCTTGCGAGCGAAAGTGTTACACACATATAGTACATAGCTTAGCTTGAACACTAAGTTCAGCCTTCCTTACAATAGCGAAAGTGTTCATTGATATATTTGTTGATCGCTGCGCTATTAAATTGAACATGTCCGTGTTAGCAGAATGAGCGTGAATCTCCTGAGCATTCCTCCTTCTTTGGGCGGCTATTTTGAAGATGGTTGCGCTTTTGTTCATATTGTGTCTTCGCAGCTCCTGTTTAGCCTGGTTTGCATCAGCAACCGGGGAAGATATTCTCTCCAGCTCCCGATACAGGCCCTCCGTACTCTCTGCTTGAAGCTAGGCGCACTTCTTCTTCGCTTTTTTCTCGCAACATCTGTTTTCCATTTCGAGGCGTGCTTTTTCATCTCTATTATTAGAGGGGCACTTTGACCAAGCTTTGAAAGCCGCTTTCTTCTCATTTATCACCTTCTTAGCTCCATCACTCCACCACCATGTGGATGTTCTTAAGGAGATTGTAGAAATCTAGCCAAAATGCATCTTTATCTCTCTGATTGCACCCATTTTGGGGAGCATGTGCACTGACAATATTCCACACCTCTCCTTGTATTACTAGTTTGAGAGACATCAAACGGTGGCTGGACTTCGAAATGCTCAAGGCGTTACAAGTAGCTCTGCCGCACGGATGATACCGATTCCGTTCCTATCCTTTTCCGTTCCGTAGTAGAACATCTTGTAATCTTTTGTCTTAACGTCCAAAAAACTCGTCCGATTTCCGATGTCTCTTGGACATACAAGATATCCACCCGCCTTCTCTTCATTATCTCTTCCAGCTCGTAACTTCGACCGGTCATGCTTCCAACGTTCCAACTCGCGACCCTCAAATTTCGACGATGTTTCATTATTTTGCTAGCCCCCGGAATCCGTATAGCTCTGACCCGAACATTTCTGCTCGGTCCAGGATCAGTACCATGCACAGCAGTGGTAGTGCCTTTCCTTTGCAAGTATTACCATAATGATACAGTTTTGCAATATTACCATATTGCGATGGTGTTTGTTGTTTGACACGTGCATGCTCCTGTTTTATTATTGTTTGTTTGATATTTCTTCTATGACACCGGTGATCTCCAGTCGTGTCAACCCACGGGCTCGCATGCACACTTGTGGGAGGGTTTTTAAGGTAGTATATGTGTCGCTAGGCTCACTTGGGTGTTATATTGCCTGGATCTAATTTGTCCCCTTAGTCGCCTTTTACGACAAGCGCTAGTTGTTGGGGGGCGCTGCAGTGATATTCTCAACCCGTCCCTGCACGGAGATTTGATCGTTATTGTTATACAGCTTTCAATATTCCACCCCGATTTTTATACATACTCCTATGTATTTACTTCATGAGCGTCCCCTTTCATAACCATATTCTTGCTCTATACAAGCATTTACCAGCAACCTTTTTGGTCCTCGCAAACTTGTCTCGGACATAGACCCCTTAAAACTTTCTGAATAGAAATACTAGAAGCTCTTGTTTAAAAATCAACGCAAGGAAAGTGATTTAAAATAATCATCAACCTAAATTGATAACTCATAAATTTAATGTTACACAATATTTGTCCAAAGATTTTACCAAATACAAAAATAATAAAGCCTGCCAATCTTGCAGTCACTTTACCGCACTACTAGTCCATTGACCTTATTCGCCCCAAAGGCTATTGTCTAGACATGCGATTTGAATAGAAATGCGGTGATTCAGCATAAAGCCCAGACCTATCGTAAACTATTTCCGCTGCACCCTTCCCCCTCTATCTACAGCGAAGCAAATTTATGAGGCTGTTGCGTTCCAAATACATCCATACACTAAAAGGAGCCAATTTGAATCCTGCGCAATGTGTTTGTTTCAGAAAATCACTTTCGTTTTACACGAACTACTTAACATGTTTTGTTAAATGAGTTGCTTTTCCGATGAAATGAAACTTGTACATCCCGGGCTAGGAAATGCAGTCCACAATACTGCACAAGAACAAGATGACCCAGATTTGCACAACGACCTCTTTGACGTAAGAGAGAGTGTTTAAGTTAAGATAGGTCATGGCTTGACATTTTTTGATATTCAGAAACGCACGTGTTTTTCTTGTGCCATGTGCTCGTTTCTGAGTTTGACTCAATGTTCCCCATCACTCGAAAAATGTTTCCCCAGTGTTCATTTGGGGATGAATTTTCTAGTTGGGGTGGATATTAAATGAATCAAATTCTGAGATCTTTACTTTTGAGTTTATAGATGTGTTTTGTTCTGGTTGATGTAGGTCAGATTGGCTAGCAAAAAGATGTCGTAATTTGTATTTTCAATTGGAATCGATATAAAGGGTGAGCCATCTATTGGTTTCTTTTTAAAGTTGCTATAAACAAAATCAATCCAATATTTTTCAAAGTTGTTTGTATTATTGAAGAGATTATGCTTTCCGATTATTAATGGAAACTAATTTCATTTAAATGGCTATCGCCATTGCAACCCAATTTTGCATATACTTTCGATGGTTTGGGGCTGTATTTCACGTGTAGTTCAATCAATATGGAGCTTAAGTGCCTGAAATGTTTCCGGATTGTCAGCATAACATCGATCTTTAACCTCAACCTACAAAAGAAAAATATGACGTCAAATTGCAGCTCCGCGGAGGCCGAGTAAAATTTCCAAAACGACTAATTATACGATCGATTAATCAAAACTCTAAAGATGCGGTTACAAATAGAAATGAAATAATGCTGATAGAACTTCTTGAAAACTTTGGTTGAGTTGTTTTAAATGGAGTTTCTAAAGGTGATCCCAGTAGCGAGTATACTTTTGTTGTAGTCAGGGAAGCTTAGTTATTGGCTTATGTGCAGTAGAAGGCGGATGGTAATTTTGAAGTAAAAAAAAAAACAAATAAATATTTGGCGCAAGAGCTCTTTAAGTGCCAGGGCCTAGCTTCTCGCAACCACTCATGCTCTGTGCCTTATATTTTTCACACGAATGGAAGGGAGCTACAGTTTAATGCCGTATCCGAACGGGGATTTGAGAAGCTTTTTCGTGACAACAATACTCTCGGATGTTTGTCAGACGCTCGCGAGAGGTGGGACCGTGAACATTTTTTTTTGTGTTTTCTGGGATTCGAACTCGGAACCTCACACGCAGTGATCCCACAATTTGAAGTACTCGGTGCCAACTTTCAACACATTTACCAATTTTTAATTAAAGCAAATTTCAATGGAGAAGTTCCGCAGAGTAGCTTAAATAATTTCCAAAAGTTTAAATGGATTGAGAACAAGGTTGCCCTTTACAAGACTCGACTAGATCATATATGCATTCGTCTCCCACCTATTTCGTCTGCCACGCTAGAACAAATTGAGAAAAATATTACAGAAATCACAAGAGATTCAGCTACATCTATCAACCAAAAACATTCGTCCACACCATCCAACAAATGGTTTGATAATGATTGCTTTTCTCAACTTGTTCCGACGTACAAATTCCATCTTCTTGAGAACTGCTTATCTAAATATGAGCAAACAATTCAATGAGCTAAGTCTAGTAAAGCAATCCAATTGTATAAAAGAATTAGCAAGGAAATTTTAAAAATTGTAAAAATTCGAAAACATTTTGGTCTAGTGTACGGGAACTGGGGGGACGTACTCGAACCACTCCCTCGTTAAAAGTAGATACTCTGGCAGCTCATTTTAAGTCCTTATTGACAGCCAAAGCTGATCTTAAGGTATTTGAATACACCCTACCTAATATAGAGGTGTATGAATTGGACTCCCCAACATTAATGTCTGAGCTATAAATAGTTCTATCCAAAATGAAAAACAACAAAGCTCCAGTTGTCATGCAATACTGCAATTTAAGCAAAATTTGCTACTGTTTTAGAATAAGTTGTATAACGACATCTGTGTACCAAAAAGCTTTAACAGAGCTCTACTATATGCCATTTTTAAGAAGGGTGATGTAAACATACCGGAAAATATAGAGGCATATCCTTACTAAATTCCATCAGATAGATCTTTGCAACGATCCTATACGAACGGTTAGCAACATGGGTTGAGAGTAAGGACCTCTTAGGCTTATTCTAAGCAGGGTTCCGTGCTGGCTTCTCTACGCCCTGAACAGTACCGCTAAAGAAATGAACGAAAAGAAGAAACAATTGTATGCTCGTTTCGTAGATTTTAAATCCGCTTTTGATACGGTGAATAGCCAAGCATTGATACATAAACTGTCATTAGCTGGAATGAGGTATCAAACGGATTCGATACTTCTGCTGAAGTACCCCAAGGCTGTATATTGAGCCCTACTCTTTTTGCTCTCTATATTGACGATATCTGCAATAGTCTACCTGGAGGAGTACTCGAAGCTGAAACTAGAAGCTTCGCGAGAAAGCATAGAAACCGACTTATCGGACATGTCAACAATACAGTCCTACAAATTTTGGATGAGAGCAATTTATTGCGCCGATTACAAAGGATGAAACCTTTCGACTTGGCGAGATATTGATTAACCGCGTCTAGATTGCGGAATATGCAGGATCCTTCAGTGGAAAGTAACCTGTCAAACGTTTTTATTTCATGATAGAAAAATTGCTTGATAAGTTATTACTTAGTTGCGATATCTAACAAATTTATATCGAAGGGTGGTGTTTTTTTAGTCAGTAAGAATCTGACACTACTATGAGCACGCGCTTGCTATTCTCATAATGTCTATGGAAGATTTTTCACCTACCCTCGGGGAAAAAAAAAAAAAAAAAAAAAAACTTTTCGGTGAAATCAAAATTAAAGTTTTGTTGTATGCGGACGATCTAGTGATGTTGGCTGACAATCAATTGCAAGGATGTAAATTAACAGACCTACTTACTTAGGTGGCGCTACAGTCCGGGGTGGATTTGGGCCTCAACCAGCAAACCTCTCCAGCCAGCACGGTTACGAGCCAGCTGCCTCCAGTTGCCCACGCCAAATTGGTTGAGGTCCCCCTCCACTTGTTTGCGCCACATACTGCGAGGTCGTCCTCTACTGCGCCCTCCATACGGGGTGGATTCGAAAACTTTCTTCGTGGGAATGTTGGCCTCCATCCGCTCTAAATAACCCAGCCATCTTAGTCGCTGTATGTGAACTCTTCTGGCTAAGTCGATGTCCTTATATAGGCCGTATAGTTCGGCATTGTAGCTTCTCCTCCACTCACCGTCTATGCAGACGGGACCAAAGATCGCACGAAGAAGTTTTCTCCCAAAATAACCAAGGGCATCCTCATCCGGCCTCGCGAGCGTCTGACAAACATCCGAGAGTATTGTTGTCACGAAAAAGCTTTTCAAATCGCCGTTCGGATTCGGCACTCAACTGTAGGTCTATTCCATTCATGTGAAAAATATAACGCACACAACATGAGTGGTTGCGAGAACCTAGGCCCTGGCACTTAAAGAGCTCTTGCGCCAAATATTTATTTATTTATTTTTTTTTATCCTCATCCGGTATTGACAAACCCATGCTTCTGCGCCATACAGCAGGACTGGGATGATTAGTGTCTTATAAAGAGTTACTTTAGTAGGGCTTTGTTACTCAATTGTCATCTTAGTCCATAGAAACAACGATTGGCAAGAGTAATTGTTCGTTTTATCTCCCCACTGATGTCATTTGCGGAGCTCACCATAGAGTCCAGGTAGACAAAGTCTTTTACTACCTCAAAATTATATCTGTCTATTGTGGCGTTCTGTTGGGTGTCCTTCTTATGTAGAAAGCATATATTTTGTTTCGCTTTTATTGACCGCTAAACCCATCTTTGCTGCCTCGATCTCAATACTCGCAAATGCACCATTGAGGGACCGCTGAGTTCTTCCGATTATGACAATGTCATCGGCATAAGCGAGTAGTTGTACAGACTTGTAAAACATTTTACCTCCGGTGTTGGCTTGTGAGTTTCATACAATTCTCTCAAGTACTATGTTAAAGAGATCGCATGATAGCGCGTTACTTTGTCTGAGATATTAGACATGGCTCTGTATAACGCGTCTCTATACACGCTATCATAGGCAACTTTCAAATCGATGAAGAGGTGGTGCGTATCGATTTTATATTAATGGGTTTTTTCCAAGATCTGCCGTAGTGTGAATAATTGGTCAATGGTTGACTTTCCCGGCCTGAAACCACACTCTTAAGGACCTATCAGGTTGTCGGTTTAAGGCGTTCATATAATACGGCAGACAGGATCTTATAATGTGATGTTGAGGAGACGTATACCTTTGTAGTTGGCACAGTTTAGAGGGTCTCCTTTTTTCAAGATCGGGCAAACGATGCTGAGGTTAAATTCATCGGGTATACTTTCGTCCGACCAGATTTTACATTTATTTTTACATTTCCTCCTGCCTTGAAAAATTCAGCGGCAAGGCCGTCGGCACCAGCAGCTTTGTTGGATTTGAGTTTAGATATCGCTATCCTCACTTCATTCTGATCGGGTTGACGGGAATCTTGACTGTCATCGTCACTGTTGAATGACTCATGCTGCCTGACAGCGGAATATTGGTCATCATCGCCATGCAGAAGTGTTCCTTCCATATCCTCAGCACCGACTGTGATTTTAGTACTATATTGACATTTTCGTCCCTGCAGTCTTCTGTTCTGGCTTTGAAATCCTTTACCTTTTGGTCAAATTTTCGAACATCATTCCTGCAGTAAAGTCTTTTAATCTCCTCCATCGAGCACTTCTCATGCTCCTTTTTCTTCTTTCTGAGAAGTCGATGTTCCTCTTTTCTCCTCCGCTCGTAGAGCTCGAGAGCAGCTCTAGTCCTTCTATGCAGTGCCGCTTTGTACGCCTCTTGTTTTGCTGCATGTGCTTGCCGGCATTCCTCATCAAACCAGGGGTTTCGTTGCGGTGGCCGAGAGAAACCCAGTACATCAGAGGCGGCATCTCTGATGGCTTGTTGGCAACTCTGACACTGGTCTTCTGCATTTGCTGCTGGCGGCATAGGACTTAGATTAAGATTAGAAGAAACTCGGTCGACAAAGGCTCTAGCGGTCTGTTGTGATTGTAGCCATCCGATACCTTCAACTTCCTCCGTTTCGCTCCGTTCTGGATATCAGCATCTGTACTTTGGCTACAACTAGGTAGTGATCCGAGTCCACGTTGGCTCCTCGGAAAGTCCAGAATACTGGAAGAGTGCCTTGCGTCGATCGCAGTGTAATCGATTTGGTTGACAGTTTTTCGATCAAAGGAGAGCCATGTTCGCTTGTGAATATCGAGACGTGGGAACCGCGTACTAGCTACGACAAAGTTTCGTCCCGCCGCAAAGTCGACTAGCCGTTGTCAGATGTGATGTCATGCAGGTTATGCTTTTCGACCACGCTACTAAAGACGTCCTCACTTCCTAGCTTTGCGTCAAAATCAATCATCATAGGACAATTTTAACATCGTGTGTAGGGCATTGCTCATACGTGTTGTCCAAGAGCTGGTAGAAGTAATTGTTTATTGTCAAAACTGGGACCTGCAAATTAATGTCCAAAAAACAAAGATCATAATTTTTCAAACTCCTCAACGCGTAAGACTGCCCGAAGAAAATTGGTTTCATAGAAACAGTCGCATCGAAGTTGTCAGTAAGTTTAAATATCTAGGAGTGCTTTTACCCCAAACTTACATTTTAGTAAACATGCCAAGGTTAAAAGTATGAAAGCCAAGGCAGCTCTGAACATAATGTGCCCTAAACTGTATTTTAATAAAAATATAGATCTGGTGTCCAAATATATGGTGTTTAACGCAACGGTAAACGTGTGCATGTGCTATGGAGTCCAGGCTTTTGGGAATATACCCTTTGAAGAATTCGAGGGAGTTTAAAGGTTCTTCTTTAAACGCTTGTTTTGATTGCCAAACTTGTGACCAACCTACGCTATACATGTAGAGTCAGGAGTACCACCAATCTATATTCAAAATTTAAAAGCTCGCTCTAACTACTTTACAAGCGTGACCAAGAAGACTGGTAATAGTCAATAATGGTTTCTCTTCTTCGAACTAATCCCTTTTAAAGCGTGGAACGAAATTGCTTTATCGCATGAAATGACACTGGATTTAAGAGAGTCGAATGTCGATGAATGGCAGAAAAATTTCTCCGACCTTATTTCTAAAATTGATGAGAGAATATACGAGTACACACTATAATTAAATCATGCTTCATCATCTACAACAAGACACATCTATAAAAACTTAAACCATCGCCTGCAAAACAGAAACTATTTCTATAAGGAGCTGTCAGCTTCCATCATTAGTACCAAGAGTGAAATTTCTTAATTTAAATTTCATAGCCCATCAGAACGATCTCTCCCCAAACTGTACTCTCTGCAATAGGAACGAACAAGAAGATATCTATCACTTCTTAGCAGTTTGTCCAATATTACAAGAAATCCGTAGATTGTATTTCAATTTTTTATTTTTTTTCGAGGGTAGGTAAAAAATCTGCATGAAGACACTATGAGGACCGATAGCACGTGCTCATATCCGTAGTAGTGTGAGATTTTTACTCACTAAAACAAAACCCCCCTTCGTCATACATTTCTTTTTGCTTACTACAACTAAGTTTTTGACTTATCAAGCAGTTTTTCTTTCACGTATTGAGATCGTTTGCCAGGTCCCTTTCCATTCGAAGTTTCTGCTTGTTCCGCAAATTAGACGCGGTTTTTTATTACCGCGTTAAGGATCAACCTGGCTGGGGCCCATCCCAAAAATAGCTCAGTTGCGAACGGAGTATTCGGATACCTAGCGACCTCCGGATTAGCTAGCCTTATCTATGTGTTGCGATCTCTGCACAGACTGGAATCCCTTTCTCCGCTACTCATGAGAACACAAAATGAACTCCAAAAAGAAATTAATAAAACAAAAAACAACAAACAAGACCGGTTCTCTTCTTAAACTGGACGGTAGTACGGCGCTCAAGCTGTTTATCGGTAAAGACCCTGTAGAGCTGGCTAGTGGGAAGACTACGGCTTTACATGGTTCAACTACTATCAATAGCCACATGGAGCCGCAGGGTACTAATACTCCCCCTCGTTCCACTAGGGAACTACAAAAAACTACAAACAAGACCTGTTCTCCTCTTATATCGGACGGTAGTACGGCGGTCAAGCTCTCTACCGGTAAAACCCTTGTAGAATTGGCTAGTGGAAAGACTGTGACTATACATGGCCCAACTACTTTCAATAGCCGCATGGAGCCCCAAGGTACTAGTACCTCCACACGTTCCACTAAGGACTCTTCGGGAACGTGACGCATCCATGCCCCCACAAAACAGGCGTATAAAGATCGACGCACGGCTTGCTGTATTCTGAAATACTTTGGCAATATACCGGAATGTAAAAGAACATAAAAATTAAACGCCCGAGTAGAATAGGTTAAAAACATCGCCAATGACGATAAAGCTGGGACAAGCAGTGACTCCACGTCAATGCGACAACGATCGTTGGAGGAACACGTGTCGGATCCTAAAAGAGCCAGGGTATACAACATCAGTACCTCTTCCAGGCCTTCCAACTCTATATCGAAGTCCTACAGCGATGTCGTTAAGGACAAGTTATTGCTGGCGGTCATTGACAGAAGCGATATGGGAGGATCTATCGCCCCAAACAAATGGAAGACAATTCCAGCTAAATTGCCTTCAATTTGGACATCATGAAGGAGAATGCAGGTCCTCCTCCTAGATGTTGCGATGACGGATGGCATCAGGGCCACGTGAAGCTGATCGCCTGCGAAGATCAAAGGTCATACCACCTCTATAAACTTGCAATAGGCAAATTAGAGGCGGTATGACCAGGTGCTAAGCTCGAAGTTGTTGCGAGGGAGGATATCCTGAGTAGACCGAGAACTCACACTTGAATCTCAGCTGAACCCTCCAGCACGGATACGATCCTACAGATCCTTAAAACTAGCAATCCCGATCTTCCGACGCACAATTGGAAAGTCGCTGAGCTGGATGAGCCAAGAGGACTTTATAGATGTGCACTCATTGTCATCAATAAGCAATCTCTGGCTCATTCAGGCAAGACTAGAAGTGTTGTCTATTACGATTTCGACCCTATCACAATCAAGGTATATAAAAAGGACGAAGAGTATGATTTGGGTGTTTTGACCCATCCTTTGGACCCCACTCCTGCAAACAATGAATTCGAGTTATCTATCACTTTTCCTTCTTTGGATAGGTTAGGTTAGGTATGTGGGCTGGTGTAGGGGATAAAAAACCACTACAGCAAACTCAGGTCAATATAGATCCATTGTGTCATCAAGCGGAGCGAAGTGGGGAGGGGGGTAGATTAGAGAATCCCTTTTTCGTAAAAAGCAGAAAAAAAACCTCTTTCGTACATATCCTAGAAAAAGCATTTAGTACTTACGAGTATTGTGCCCGAAATACAAACCGTCCAGAGGATTTTATGAAGTTTGCGATGTCGGTTATCGGTGTATCTAAAGAGGTCCACCTATTGTTTGCCTCCGTTAGGGCTTTGTTCTCTTCTTCGAGTTTGAGTGTGGAAGGCGGGATGTACATTGATGGGTCGGATTGGTCTGAGTTTAGTGCTGAGCCTCCTCTAGGCAGTTCGTCGGCTTTCTCATTTCCTGGTATGCCTTCATGACTAGGGACCCAGCCGAGCTTAACCTCGTGCTGCATTCCAAGAACCTTGAGCTCTTCTCTACAACACTTCAAAAGCTTCGATTTCATTTTTACAGCAGATATTGCTTTTTTTTGCTGTCGATGAAAAAGGTGATATCCTCTCGTGGTATTGCCCTCGTCGCAGTCTCACGGGCTGCTATTGCCACTGCTAGGACCTCTGCCTGAAAAACGCTGCTGTAGTTCGGAAGCCGAGTTGACATGAAGATACCAACCGATTTAGAGAAAATGCCTACATCTACACCTATTTCCATTTTGGATCCATCGGTGTACACAGCTATGGATTGCTCGTTAGGCGTTCTGTGGGTTTTCCAGTCTTCCCTGCTCAGATAGGTACTTAAGAATGGTTTCGTGAAATTTTGGTAAGGGTTATGTAGTCTTTTTTTTTTTTTTTTATGGTTGCGCCAAAGGGTGTGTAATCTTCTAAAGATACCAGTAGCCCGAGCTACTGGCATGCACGATTCGCAAACCTGAATACTCGATGCCAGGAATACGTCTACGTACTAAACCGCACCCTGCACACTTCAACCACTCTCCCTGCGGGACTACCGTTAGGTATTAATTCGCGGGGCTGGTTAGCTATTTATGCTCTTCTTTCGCTGTCTTCCGCCCCTTGTTCCAAAAGTGTTGCCGGTTGGACTTGGTTGTTCTCTCTGACTCTTTTCAGCCGCCTAAGTTCCTGCACGATTATGGCTGCAACTTGTTTCACCGCGTCCCATATTGCATTCGATGCTATCATATAGTGCACAATGTTTTCGGGGGTTGATAATTCTCCAATTTTTTCCTCCAGTTCTCTGTGCTCTATATGAAAACGTGGGCACTGAAAAAATACGTGCTGAGCGTCTTCTGAGGACTCTCCGCAATTTGGACAGTTGGGAGATTCATCGAGCCCAAACCTGTTGAGATACGCTCGAAAGCAGCCATGTCCGGTTAGGAACTGGCTAAGATAGAAATCTACCTCTCCGTGTTTCCGGTCCATCCATTTTTGGATATCCGGTATAAGTCGATGGGCCCATCTTCCCTTTGAGGACTGGTTCCATCGCTCCTGCCATGCTCTAATGCTTCGCTGTCTTTCTTCCAGGTTTATATTTTTGACTGACGCTTGAGGTTCCTGAATTTTGGCGTCGTAGGTCCTTTGTAGCTCGATAGCCAAGATATCCGCTGGTAGCATTCCCGCGATGACACATACTGCCTCGTCTGACACCGTACGAAAGGCACAGCATACTCTCAGCGCACATAATCTGTTGACAGAGTTTATCCTTCATGCGTAGGCCTTTTTCGTCGTAGCTTTGGCCCATATGGGTGCCGTATACATAAGGATGGACTGCACCACCCTTGATAGAATAGGTCTCCTGTGTTGCCTAGGTCCTCCTATATTTATCATTATTGATAAGGCACCGCTCACCTGAGCCGCTTTGCCACACGTTCTTTCAAGGTGCTCCTTGTAAGTGAGCCTCGCGTCGATCATCACACCTAGGTATTTGATAACCGATTTTGAAGTCGTATTATGATCTCCTACTCTGATGGTGATTTCCTCTCTTTTCTTGCGGTTGCTTACCAATACTGCCTCTGCTTTATGTTCGGCGAGCTTTAACCCGACTGCTGCCATCCACCGTTCGACTTTTCGGATACATTCATTTGCAATATCCTCTATTTCTTCTAGATGTTTTGCAACCACGACAATTGCAATATCATCGGCAAAGCCTATGATTTTTGCCTCATTTGGGATTCCAAGCCTTAGAACCCTATCATACATAATGTTCCAGAGGATAGGGCCTAATACCGATCCTTGTGGAACTCCGCCAGATATGTGGCGGTTGGTATCGAAGAGCAGAAACCGTTTCTCGAAGTAGCTCAGTATTATTTTAATTAAGAACCATGGCACCATCATTGACCTAAGCGATTGCACTATGAGTCCCCAATTCGCAGAAATGAACGCGTTTTTGACGTCCAATAAACATGTGCAACGGCCAGGGGGCTATGGCCGGCCTACAGCAAGAAGAGATCAATCTCTCTGGTAAAACTTAGTCATTTTAATGCACGGGCCATTTCTAGCATAATTACTGGACATTGTGCCATTGGCGTTCATGCGGAGCGACTCGGTGTGCTGCATAACGACTACTGCAGAAGCTGCAGGGACGACGAAGAAATTGAATCTGTTCGTCACCTGTTGTGTGATTGTCCTGCGCTATCCATCAGAAGAATGATGACTCTTGGCAGTTACTTCTTCTCGGAGCTGGAGGACTTAAGTAATGTTGAGCTGATGGACCTCTTGAGATTCATATCACTTTCCGGGTGGTTCTGCGAGCGGACTCTCTTTACAGGGTTTCCAGGGTTAAATGATTGAGTAAAAAGAAAGTCTCAACATGGTGGAATGAAGATCTATCAAAGCTTAGGAAGATGCCCAGAGCGATCTTCAATATCTGCTACATTCACAACTTCTGGCAGCCCTACTGCCTAAAAATATATAAGGAGTCTATCAGAATGGCCAAAAAACAGGGCTGGCAAGATTACTGCCAGTCTATCGAGTCCCTCAAAAAATTCCCAAGGCTCAGCAAAATTTTGTCCAAAGGGCATAGCAACCCGTCTTTTCTTAAAAAGACGGATGGAAGCTGGACGGATTCTTCTGCGGCATCTCTGGAACTCCTGATGAGTACTCACTACCCAGGCTGCAGTGAGATTAGAGTAGAACAAGCTTGTTCCACCTGTACGCCACTGGCAGCTTGGGATAACATCACAAACATTATTACGGAGAATAAAGTCTCCTGGGCCATAAATAGCTTCTCTCCCTATAAGTCACCTGGCCCTGACAGCATCATGCTTATTATGCTGCAGAAATTGCAAGACATAGCAATTCCCTGGCTATTACCGATTTATAGGAGTTGCTTAAACCTAAGCCATGTTCCCCAAACCTGGAGACGTGTCAAAATGGTCTTCATCCCCAAGGCGGGCTGGCGAGGACATGAATCCGCGACGGATTTTAGACCCATAAGCCTGTCCTCCTTTGTTTTGAAAACTTTAGAACGTATCCTAGACTTCCATATCCGCGATAACCTGAGTTCTCTACTGTCGAAATCCCAGCATGCGTATCTCAAAGGGCGGTCCACAGAAACTGCTCTTCATGAGGTCGTGTGTACAGTGGGAAAAACTCTTCACTACAAAGAATATACTCTCGCCACATTTCTTGATATAGAATGAGCCTTCAACAACATTTTCACTGAATCTATTCAGGAATCTCTCACCGAGTTAGGTGTAGAAGGCTTTATTAGCCAATGGATAGTTTCTATGCTCAATACTCGTATAATCCATGCAACACTAGCCAACAGTAGTACAACTAAGACGGTAAACAGATGAACTCCACAAGGCGGAGTCATCTCCCCCTGCTCTGGTTAATGGCGATTAATAAAATCTTGGCGCGACCACCTTGGGTTTTAAGGTGGTTGCGTATGCGGATGATATGGTTATACTAGTATCAGAAAAGTTCCTCTCCACGATAAGTCAACTCATGGAGAGGGCTCTGGATAAGGTACACTCATGGGCTACGAGCTGTGGCCTCGGAGTAAATCCGGAGAAGACTGAAATGATGCTGTTTACCACTAAAACCAAGGTACCGGCAATCTTCTCTGACCAGCTGAATATATTAAGGTCCTTCCGTCTCCCAGACTCTGCTAGCGTTTTCCAAGCGGAGCTTCTTGCGATTCGAGAAGCCTGCCGCCTGCTAAACAATCTTCCAACATCTAATCACAATATCGCTGTTTTTTCGGATAACCAAGCTGCCATCAAGGCCATTGATGCGGTCTGCATCTCTTCAAAACTGGTAGAGCAATGCCGGTTTCAATTGAATCAACAAAGCACTCACTAGAGAATCACTCTCATCTGGGTCCCAGGGCACAGCAACCATGAGGGTAATGAGCGTGCTGATGAGCTGGCCGGGCGAGGGTCAGCCCTTAACGGCTCTCTAGCAGAAATAGTCGACATTCCGCTTGGTGCGGCTAAGGGCTATATTCACCTTCACTTCCTCCAGCTAGCCAATCGCGTGTGGAACAGCCTCACAAGCTATGTCATATCTAGGAAGACGTGGCCCAGATTCAACAAACCCAGGTCAAAAGAGTTACTAGGCAAACCAAGACCAGTTATTGCCGAAATCGTAGCTATTATCACAGGTCACTGGCCAGTTGGAAACCATGCGGCCAAGCTTGGTATCCCCCACAACACCTTTTGTAGGAGCTGCATGGATATTAATGAGAAAGAATCTCTATGTCATTTCCTTTTCAGATGTCCGGCCCTGGCGAGGATCAGACAACAAACTCTTGGCAAACCCTTCTTCGAGGATCTGAGAGAGATAGCGGACAAGAGGATTAGAGAACTAATCCTCTTCCCGAACTCCACTGGCTGGGTTTAAACTTAACATCACTTTTTAACTAACCACTACAATAGGTATACATGAGTCCGTGGTAACAAAACGGCGCACCTTAAGCGCTAATTGGGTTCTTTTGGACCGCCACTTTACCTACCTACCTACCTACCTAAATGATTGGGCACAATGGACCCGTACTGTTGGTCTAAGTGAGCAGTGACTCTTTGTCACAATGCACCCATCTACCTTACTTAACCTAATGACTGGTTGCACAAATAAGTCGTGACTGCTGAAGTTAAGTGGCCGATTTGGTATGCCCTCTACCTACGGCGAGATTGAATTCATTTTTCATGATACTAAGGATATGGATAGTTTGAACATCTAAGGACCTGAGAACCGGTCATTTTAAAATCCTAATATAAGGTAGCAGGAACATGATAAAGCTGCTTTGCTCAAGGAAATTCCTATTTAAGCAAATTCTTCTTTCGAGTATCGCATCAAAGTCAATATTCATTACTTACTCGAAATCGCCTACTCGAAATCCCACCTTTTAAAGCTTTCGAAATACATATAGAACAGGATGTGATTGTGAGCCACGGAATGCAGATATCAAATTAAAGTGGAATCAAACTTCACTTTATTAAGTAAGTCTATTGGCAGTGGGACAATCAATTAACATGTCAAGGTTGAACATACCCCTAAGTATATCATTAAACACCCCCAACGGAATGAAACGTGCTTCAACTATTAAAGGTATTCGTAAGGAATTTCCCCTACAATAGAACAAAACCCAAACACTTCAAAGAAAAACCTTCAGCCCTATACCACCCACTCCGAGGATATCAACAGTGGAATTTATAAAAGAATTTCTCGTCTCCTTTTTATTTTCGCATTTTTTTTTTGCTTTTCTTCTTTTCAGGTCATTCATTCCGTGTAGCCAACAACAGAAAAAAGAAATTAGAAGCGGACTGTAAAAGTGGACACAAATCTCATGCTTGAAAGACTATTGAATTATACGTATATGTGCTTACTCACACCTCTCAAATATGTGCTGATAAGCCATTTCTTGCAACAACGTTGTTGTAGCACCATCCTGCAGTCCAAAAGAAAAGGAGAGCAGTGTCATAAGGAGTAGGCGAGGAAGTGGGATCGGGTATTTATACTCTGCCTGGTGCCATCGGATTGGAGTGTAATATTCTTCCGATAAGGCTGTTCAAATAAATTCAAAACTGAGTGACCTTAAACATAACAAAAGGGAATAACTTTTCAGATCTCTTGCTTCCGCTTCGAGGAGTACACCAAACGTCCTCGTAGTGGACACGACAGTGTTGGACGGAATACGAGTTTTCGGGGACCAAAAGAAAATCGAAATGAGATATTGTGTTCGAATTACCTTCGGCCGAAAGAACTTATTTGTGGCAAAACCACGACCAAGGGGTGTGAGCACGAAATATATTTTATGTGCTGGCGTATAGTTTGGGGTGTCACGTTCCTGTATGGGCCCGCTAAAGGGCTTACTTTTTATGTCAAAAGGAAGGTCATCTAGCTTTATTTTTTAGAAAGAAAACGTAGGAAGAGTTGGTAGTTTTGTGACGTGTCTAATTTTGGCTTTATAGATCTTTCGGATATAATCCACGGGGCTTTGGACCTAAGCATAATCCTGGTTACATCAATGAAAAGGATGGATTTTTTTTATTCAGCGATTGACTATTACCATTTCTTGTTGCCTTTGTTTAAGGTAAGATTTAGCTGTGTTTCGATACCTATTCTGATTTTTAAAACCAATCCCAACCAATATTATATTCAAACAAAAGCAAATGCATTCTCTCATCTCTCTAGACTGCGAGATGGGGGAAACAATATTTTCTCTGTAAACACCTAACAACACTGTTGGATAACTGATATCTTGGAAAAGTTGTTCTACCAGAGATGAAGTTCGTTAAATTTATTAATATCTGCCTATTGTGCAGACCACAGGGTTGTAGAGTTTTTATTTAATCTAGGGGCTAACATGAGGCTTTTCAACTTCTCACGGTGTATCGTATTACAGCGGGGGAGGCCAATGAGGCAAGTTTGGTGCACGAGAGTTTGGCATTCTGACAAAATTTTAAAATTAAAAAGTGATGTCCTTCCTTAACGGCCAGTCATTGATGGCACCGGTAAGGGAAAAGGAACCTTGTGCATTTCTGTCCTGGTGTAGTCTCTAATTTTCAAGTCATTCGTGTGTCCTAACAGACTACATTCTGATGGAGGCGGTTTGGATTTTTCCCAGTCTTTACTTGGGAGATGACTACTTCATAACTTCGCTTGAACCAGTAATTGGAAGGTATGCGGTAGGGTGTTAATCTGAAACAGATATCGTTAGTACTGTGAACCCAACACTTTTCAGATGGCAAATAGCGCAGAAATAATGAAGAATAAGAGGTTTATATGCCCATGGCCTTAGGTAAGGTAAGGTTAAAGGGTAGCTGAAACTATTGTGGTTTTAGCTCGCATAGGCCGACATGGGTTCATAGCGTTACCCTGATTTATCCTGAAAATAAATGTATGTATGTACATATATAGAGCCGCTCCAGTGCCCTGCTCCATTTTTGTCCCACCCGTGTAAACTGCGACTTCGGGGGGGAGGGTTTATTTGATTCACATTCGTCCCTTTGGCGGATTCCCAACAAATATTCACAATTAGACTTTAGGTATAGGGCTGCTGTCTTCAATTTCTTACATAATTGCACTATGGCCGTATGGGTTTATTAACCACTTTCTGGTTTCTTTGAGGGGTATCGCACTCTTTAAGGCGGATTCTTTAGTGAAAATAACTAGACGCATCAGCATAAGCACAGTTTCTAGACCCGTGGTGGGTAAGTGCTTAACGAACTATGGTCTTTACGAGTGGATCCATGATAGATGGCAGAACTGGTGGTATTCGCGTATCCACAAAATAAACAAATCTAGTGAGCCATACGAGTCTGCAGGCTTAGATGAGTTGAGGTTAGAGAAGGGCCATGCAGTGATGAGGTATATGGACTGGACATCTGCACATTCTTCTTCTTCTTCCTTTTATCAGCGAGGCTATGATCCGAAAACAATAGATCACAGCCGTCCCACTTCACCGCATTTCTACTGATCCGCCTGTGGGGTTCGCCTATTTGACCTCAGAAAATATCGGCAGGCCTGCCGATTTTGGATCACTCGGTTACTGAGGCCAATGAAATGCCGATGTCGTCGCATTTGTCTGATCCAGGCGTTTATAGGCCTGCCTTTCCTACATCGCGATGTCTTTGGAACGTGCATAGATATTGCCTTTTTTACAGGGTTCAAATGATCTCTTCTTTGAACGTGGCAATACCAACCGAGCCGCTCGCGCTCTATTTTTTGTACGATGGTTTCCTTGATGTGAAAGCTTCCACGGATCTTCGAACTTCTTATTCGATCAAGCTTTGCCACTCCTGCTGTCATGCGAAGCATCTTCATCTCAGCTGCCGTTAATTTACTCTCATACTTTTTGTACATCGTCCAACATTGTGAACCGTATGTGAGCGCTGGACGCACAACTGCGGTGTAAAGCCTTCCTTTCAACTTAGTGGGCATTTTTCTGTCACAGAAGATAGCAGAGTTTTCTCGCCACTTCATCCACCCTACGCTTACGCGATGATTGATGTCGTCATCACAAGTTGCTTTGCTATTGATCATAGATCCCAGATAATTGAAATTTTCGCACTTGGGAAGCACTGTTCCATTCAAATAAATGTCTGGAATAGGCCTGAGTGGATCAGAGAACGGACAGCACAAGTACTTTGTCTTTTTTGAACTAATGCGATACCCATTTCCCTCCAAAACGTCCACCCACACATCAAGTGCTCGTTGCACGGATGTAGGATCCTCACTTATGATGGCTCCATCGTCAGCAAAGAATAACTGATGTACCTTGGGATCCATCACTTTACCTTCAAGCAGATAATCAAGGACTGTAATAAAGAGCAAAGGACTTAAAACGCTTCCCTGGTGCACCCCGACTTTGATTGGGAACTCTTCGGTTACTTCAGTTGGACATCTTACTCTTGTCTTTGCTTCTTCGTACATGTCCATGATCACCTGTACATAGGTTTCTGGAACCCCTCGATGTCTTAGTGCCACACATATCAAATCTCGCGGTTGTCTGTCGAATGCCTTTTCAAAGTCAACCAATGCAATATGCAAATCCCTTAAGGAATCACGATGTTTTTCCATTATGATTCTTATACTTTGGATTGCATTTGTGGTTGATTTACCCGAGACAAACCCGCACTGATCATTAGATAGCCGTATTATTTTTCGTAGTCGGCCACCTAATACCCGCACAACGATCTTCATGGTGTGTGACATCAGCTCGATCGAACGGTAGTTATCACAGTTTCGCGTATCACCCTTCCCTTTGTATACAGGGAGGAGGTAACTTTCCCTCCATTGATTCGGCATTGGATCACCTCTCACGAATTTGGAGATGAGAATTCTGAGCCATCTGAACCCGATGTCTCCCATCTTTTTCCAGAACTCAGAGGGTATCTCGTCTGGCCCAACCGCTTTTCGTTTTTTGGAGTATTTGACCGCCTCACTAACTTCTTCGACTATAATGTCGGGTATTTCTTCACAGTTAGGGGTGGCTCTTGGAAAGTTTAGCCGGGGAAACTGTTCATTCAAAAGCTCTTCACAATACTGCCGCCACCTCTGCAGAATTTTGTCGTCATCCACAAGAAGCTGGCCATGAGCATTGCTAATGAACTTTGGCGAACGAATCTCCTGAGCATTGTTCCTTCTTTGGGCGGCTATTTTGAAGATAGTGGCGCTCTTGTTCATATTGTGTCTTCGCAGCTCCTGGATAGCCTGGTTTGCATCAGCAACCGGGGAAAATATTTTCTCCAGCTCCCGATACAGGCCCTCCGTACTCTCTGCTTGAAGCTGGGGGCACTTCTTCTTCGCTTTTTTCTCGCAGCATCTGTATTCCATTTCGAGCTGAACTTTTTCGTCATTATTATTAGAGGGGCACCTTGACCAAGCTTTGAAAACCGCTTTCTTCTCATTTATCACTTTCTTAGCTTCATCACTCCACCACCATGTTTCTTTGGCGTGTTGATGGTGGCCTTTTGAAGCTCCTCGCAGTGATTTGGCCTTCTTTAAGCAAGTTCGCTGTAGGAAATCCCACATATTTTGTGCTCTGCACTCTTCATCCTCAGCTCCGTTGATGGTGTGAGAGAGGTCATTTTTCATCACCAAATCAAAAGCCTCGCCTCTTTCTTCTTCCAGATTATACAACTTGATTTTCTCAGAGACCCTTGTTTGTCTGTTTTTCTTTGGTGTTTTCATAATAATTTCTGTTAGCAGGAGACGGTGTTGCGGGGCGATTGCCTCTCCCAGGATCACTTTGCAATCTTTTACCCGAGGCTTCATGAAACTGCCTACCAAATGGTAGTCAAACTGAGTTTCATCTCCACCACTGCTGTAAGTGATAAGGTGTCGGCTTTGTTTGATGAACATGGTATTTAACACGATAAGACCGTGTGATTTGCACATGCTTAAGATGTCTTCACCAGGAAGGTTCCTGGTGCCATATCCTAGTTCTCCATGGCAGTCTTCATAGTCTTCGTTTGATTTCCCGACATGTCCATTCAAATCTCCTCCAACAAACAGAAACTCTTCCTTTGGGATGTTCTTAAGGAGATTGTGGAAATCTACCCAAAATGCATCTTTATCTCTCTGATTGCACCCATTTTGGGGAGCATATGCACTGACAATATTCCACACCTCTCCTTGTATTACTAGTCTGAGAGACATCAAACGGTCGCTGGACTTCGAAATGCTCAAGACGTTTCCAAGTAGCTCTGCCACAAGGATGATACCGATTCCATTCTTAGCCTTTTCCGTTCCGTAGTAGAACATCTTGTATTCTTTTGTTTTAACGTCCAAGAAACGCGCCGGATTTCCGTTGTTTTTTCATTTCGTCTCTTGGACACACAAGATATCCACCCGCCCTCTATTCATCATCTCTTCCAGCTCGTAACTTCGACCGGTCATGTTCCAACTCGCGACCCTTAAATTGCATCCAAACTGTTTCATTATTTTGCTAGACCCCGCAATCGGTACAGCTCTGTCCCGAACATTTCTGCACATCTGCACATTATTGGCAAAAATTTAACCAATACACAATGTTAAACAAATTGTCACTACATACCTTGGGTGAAAGGATAATTAGGGATCGAAGGAAATGAAAGGACAGAAGTCAGGTTAGATTAGGTTGAAGTGGCTGCCAGCTGAGAATCACCAACACACTTAGACCAATAATAGGTCCATTGTGATATTACGTGGAGCATGGGAGAAAGTTTCTCCTACTTTTCGTTAAACCATTTTGAGCTCCTTATAAACCGTAGGAGGCTCTTAATGTCGATGTTTTCCAGATCGCCTATGTCGTTGTAATAGGGGGCTCCTAGGTGAAGCTTTCTTCTACGGGAGAGAGCTGGGCAGAAACAAAGAAGGTGAGGAATAGTTTCTTCCTCTTCTTCATCCATGCAGCTTCTACAAAAGTCGTTCGCAAAAAAGCCCAACCTTGTAGCATGCTTGCCTATTAGAGAATGCCCAGTGATGACACATATTGTAGCGCCGATATGCAATCTGTTGAGAGAAATCAAATTCTTAGAACGTTTTAGATCCAGTTTTGGCCAAGTCTGTTTTGTCGCTAGACATGCGGATCCACTTGTCCACCTAAGATTTGTACTCTCGATAGCATCCAGCTTAAATTTGAGTTTGCATTTAGAGATTGGTATACACAAGGATCGTTTGTTCGGCAGGATGGATATAGTAATTCCTAATATAGTTCACCGGCCTTACAATTCCCTGGAATGCCCCTATGCCCCGGCACACAACACAGGTGAATATTGAACTGCTCATCCATCTTCGCGAGAGACGATCGGCAGTCTAGAGCTACTGACGAATTTATAGAGGTCGATTCCAGGGATTTGACTGCTGTTTGGCTGTCTAAAAAGATGCGGATATCTCCGCCTGGAACACGCTACAATGATTTGGAAGTCGGAAGGAGAGCTTAAGATTAAGCCTGTCAGAGAAAACACCTCCACCAACTCCGTCCTTAGTTTTTGAGCCGTCAGTGTAGAAGTGGATTAACACATCTTTTAAAATGTATCATCATTCCAGAGTGATCTGGAAGGGATGGTGACGAGGAAGTTCTTGGCAAAATTTAGACGTGGGATGGTGTAGCTCGTGTTCTCGGGAGAGATTTTGAATTTATTCGGAATGCAAGAGTGGTCAAATTCTTTTCTTGACCACTGTTGGTTAGCTTCGAGGCGAACAGCTGCATTTGCTGCCATTTGCTTGCTAAATATATCGAGGGTTATCAGATGAAACAAAATGTTGAAGCAGCTGATGAACTAGCTACAAACGGATCAGACACGCCGTTCCTTGGACCAGAACCATTTTGTGGGATAGGACCCAACAAAATAAGGAAATACTTAAGGAAAGAGGAGGAGAACAAATGGGCTCAGCACTGGGAGGATATCCCCGAAATAAGACAGGCAGAATAACTTCTGAGGAAATACAACCAGAAAGGAAGCCGAACCTGCCTAAAAGTTAGCAAGAATTGACTTCGAATTTTGACGCGCATGTTAACGGGCCACTGCTGACTCAGGAAGCACCTTAGGCAACTGGGTATAGAGGGAGATGGACATTGCATATTCTGCAGGAACTTCGCAGAAACACTAGCGCACCTTCTTATGGAAACGAAGCACTGATCAACAAAAGAAGATATTACCTACGTGCCTACCTCCTAGGACGGCAGCGCCCATACTTCCGTAGTGGACTACTGGCACTGGTGTACCAAGCCCCTTGACCTAGGGGAATAATTAAGGAACAGGCCCTCCAGGTTAGGGGTTGTGCCGTCGGGGTAACTTCCCTACCACGTAAAAAACCTATGGTTCCGAAACAACCAAAAGCCTCGGATAAGGACGACTCAACTGATGACAACTCCAGCAAACGAAATAAGGCCAACGACCTTCGGATCTGTACGTGGAATGTTCTGTCCCTTTACAGACCACGTGCAGCCGAACAACTAGCAGAGGCCCTAGACTGCTATAAAGCAGATATTACCGCCATCCAGGAAGTGCGATGGGATGGGCCGGGCAAAAAGAGGATGAAAAACTGTGACATCTATTACGGTGATTGCTACAGAGGCAACAGGCAACGCTAATTCGGATGCGGATTTGTTATACGCGGCAGACTTAGGCAAGGAGTCTTAAGCTTCCGACACGTGAGCGAGCGTATTATGACTATCCAGATCAAGGCTAAATTCGCTAACAGAAGCCTAATATGTGTTCATTCCCCCACAGAAGAAAAGGACCCTGCCACCAAAGATTTTTTTTACGAGCTCCTCGACAAAACATGCGAGTAATGTCCTAAATACGATGTTAAAATCGTATTGGGCGATTTTTACGCCAAAATAGGAAAGGAGGACGTCTTTGGTACGGCAGTCGGTAAGCATAGCCTACACGACACCACGTCTGATAACGGACTAAGGCTAATTGATTTCGCTGTGGAGCGAAATGTCACCATAGCAAGCACATGGTTTCCTCATCTCGATATTCATAAGCAGACATGGCGGTCTAAGGATCATGTAACGATCAACCAAATTGATCATATTGCGATCGACGCAAGGCATGCCTCCAGTATTCTGGATGTCCAGACCATCCGACAAAGATGGTCAACAAAGAAGAATCACTGTGAGAAAATTTAACGTCGGAAAGCTACAATCCCAAGACACCGCCAGACTCTTCGGTTAACGCGTATCCCGAAATCTCTCAATCACTCCTATGCCGCCAGCATCAAGTGCCGAAGACCAGTGGCAAAAGCTGCACATCAGAAAGGCCGCGACTTATGTGCTGGGTCTCGTTCGCCAACCACCGCGAAACACCTGGTTTGACGAAGAATGCCGGCGAGTGCATGCAACAAAACAAGAAGCATACAAAGCGGCGCTGCAAAGGAAGACGAGTGCTGCTCGTGAGCTCTACGAGCGAAAGAACATTGGCTTCTCCAAAAGAAGAAGAAAGAGCATGAGAAGCGCGTGTTCGAGAATATCGAGAGTTTATTATTTATTTATTTTTAACGCATTTTATTAATTCATATCTGTATTCATATCTTACTTGCTAACAAAAACGCTTAAAACTAGGTTAATTAACCTGACTATCTTACTCTAACTTACTGACCCTATGCGGGCGCTCTAAGCTAATCCTAATACTTAAACTATATCTTTCGACCTTATCTAACTAAATTTATTTAATGCGCGATCTGAAACCGCCCTACTGTACCGGAGACGCTCTACACTACTCTGTGCGACGTCTCGGTCGTAATTGAGTCGCCTAACCGCAGCTGTTCTGGCGACGTGGAAGATTAGCGGAACCGCTAACTTATCCTGGATCAATCCTCTTTGATCGAAATATAGGAACGCTTCTGGAGGGATAAAGCCGTTAAGGCGCACACTCTCGTGATAGAGATTGTTGGGGTAATAAGCCCCAAAGATCAGGCTATTCATCGAGGTCATTGCTCTTGCAATGTGCCTTCGAATCAACTTGATCAAGAAATTATCCATCCTGATCAGATTCGCCCTGTTGTACAGGACCTCATTTCGATAGAATTTTATGTACTCAGACTCTGGTGTTCTGTACAAAAGAAGGCAAGCCCTAAGGCAAGCCCTCTCAAACACCCGCATCTTTTCCAACAAGCTTGGCCCTATGTTGAACCACACGGGACATCCATATGCGAGCATAGGCCGAATGAGGGCCATGTAGCAGATTACCTTCACCCTCGCATCGAGTTGGCTGCTATAAAACAGTCTCTTTGCAAGGGCGAAAGCAACTTTGGCTCTGGCCAGAGCAGCATCTATATGTTTATTAAAATATAGATATTGATCTAGCCAGACCCCCAGGTACCTGACTGCACTTCGATTCGCAAGTGGCTGTCGGTGCTGTCCCACGATAGAGAACTTTCGCCAATTCTTTCTAGTGTCCCTAGAGGCCCCAGACAACGGCGTTCTAAGCAGGATGGTCTCCGACTTCTGGAAGTTAATCTTTAGCTTCCAGTCGTCGCAGTATCTCTTGATTTTATCGAAGTCACGCTGCAAGAGTGCTGCAATGACCTCGATCGTAGGCCCTGACCTGTACGCGACCAAATCGTCTGCGTACGCTATGGCATGGTGAAGTGAACCTACGAGATCGCTCGTATAAATATTGAAAAGGATCGGCGAATTAACCGCGCCCTGTTGCAGACCATTTTTTACTTCAAAAGTTCCAGCAGACGTCACATTGCCATTTTTCTCAATGAACTTCTTACTGGTGAGCATGTCATAAAGTATGTACAGCAGTGGTTTACTTATGCCTAGCCTGCTCAACTTGTAAAAGAGTCCCTCTAACCATACGGTATCAAAGGCCTTCTCCAAGTCAACCAGGCAGGCACCCGTGCATTGCTTCTTGCTTTTGTTCCATTGGATATCCGATACCAGTTTAGACGCCGCATGTATGGTATCATGCCCCGCCTTGAAACCGAATTGATTATCCGGAATCATTTTTTTTTGTTTTTTTTTTTTCCGAGGGTAGGTGAAAATCTTCAACAAGACACTATGAGGATCGACAGCGCGTGCTCATAGTAGTGTGGGATTCTTACCCACTAAAAAACCTCCCTTCAAAACAGACTTGTTTTTATTTTTACTACAACTAAGTATTCGACTTATCAAGTAGTTTTCGTTTCGCGAAATAATGACGTTTTGCAGGCACCTTCCCATTAGAAGTTCCTGCCAGCTCCGCAGTTTAGACGCGGTTACTTATCGCGCTAGGTCTAAAGGTTTGGTTCTTTGTAGACGGCGCAGTAAATTTCTTTCTTCCAAAAGTTGGAGGACTGTAATATTTACGTGACTTTCTAGTCGACTTCTATGCTTTCTCGCGTAGGTTTGAATTTCGTCTTCGATTGTTTTAATGCCAAGGTCTCTGTGGATATCGCTATTTCTGATATACCATGGCGCATTTACAATACCTCTTAGCACTTTGTTTTCAAAAGTTTGTAAAATTTTAATATTATTTATTTTGGTACAACCCCAGAGTTGTATACCATATGTCCATACAGGCTTTAGCACTTGCTTATATAAAAGCAGTTTGTTATATATATTAAGCTTGGAATATTTTCCAAGTAACCAATACATTTCTCGATATTTGTTATCTAGTTCTTTGCGTTTTTTCTTAACGTGCGTTTTCCATTTCAGCTTTGTATCAAGTGTCATTCCAAGATACTTAGCCTCGTTTGCAGACGGGATTTGAACCGAGTTTGAAAAGATCGGCAAATTATTTATTTTCTTATAAGTAAAATTTACATGAACAGATTTGGTCTCGTTGAGTGCGATTCGCCAAATCTTTGTCCATTCATTTACTCTATTCAAAGCTTCTTGCAGTTTTTCTGTAGTATCTTCGACCGTTTTATCTACTGTCAAGATAGCAGTGTCGTCGGCAAATGTAGCTAGCTCAGTGCCTTCTACTTGCGGTATATCACGAGTGTATAATAGATATAAGACTGGACCAAGAACGCTTCCTTGCGGCACCCCAGCCATTATTTCCTTAAAATCCGAATATTCGTTTCCACATTTGACGCGGAATAGCCTATTCGTAAGGTAGTTCTTCAAAATATTATATAGGTGCTCTGGCAGAACTTGTCGTAATTTAAACTTTAAGCCTTCGTGCCAGACCTTGTCAAAGGCTTGAGAAACGTCAAGGAATACGCTTGAACAAATCTTTTTTTCTTCAAGTGATTTTTCGATTACATGTGTTATTCGATGTACTTGTTCAACTGTAGAATGCTTACTTCTAAATCCGAATTGATGATCAGGGATGAGATGCCCTTCTTCTATAACCGGCTGTATTCGCCTAACCAATATTCTCTCGAACACTTTGGATATAATTGGAAGAAGCGAAATCGGTCTATAAGAGGTTTTTTCATTCGGCGGTTTTCCAGGCTTAAGGACCATTATGACTTCGGCGACTTTCCATTGACTGGGAACATATTCTAGTTTAACCGCGGCGTTTATAATGAACAGAAGCTTAATTAGAGCTTTTCTTGGTAGTGCTTTAAGAACCTCTCCCGTAATTAGGTCGTATCCAGGAGCTTTCTTAGGTTTAAGTTTCTTTATTTCTTCCTTAAGTTCGGTAAGCGTTGCATTTCTTATTACGCTATTGTCCATATACGACGTATTTATATTTTCAATAAGAGCTTGTCCATCAAACGGTTTGAAAGTTTCTTCCAGGTGGGCGGCAAAAACTTGCGCTTTCTCTTTATCATGCCTCGCCCATTCGTCTTGATTTTTCCTAATTGGCGCGGCTTGAATTTGAGGTTTTTTAATACCTTTTATAGCCTTCCAAAGCGAATAGTTAGAATCTTTTTCTGCCGTTAAGCTTTCTAGGTAAGTTCGTATTTCATTATTCTTAAGGTCTTTAATAGATCGTTTTAGTGAGTTGCACAAACGGTTAAGATGTGCTTTATGTTGCGGAGCCCGAGTTTGTTGCCATCTTTTACGCGCTTTTCTCTTCTACTTAATCATCTCTTTTATTTCCTGCGGATAAATTTTAATGTAACTGGCCGGGGTTCTCTTTAGGTTGGGAGTATTCTTCCACGCGGCATCCTGTAAGATTTCGACGAAGCGATCTACTTCAACTTCAAGTTCATAGGGCGTTTTAAGTGATACGATCAGCTCAATATTTGCTTCAATATCTTTTTTAAAGCCGTCCCAATTAGTTTTCGCGCCAGTTAATCTGGCCGGTCCTACTTTTTTAATCAAAGCTTCGCTTATCGTCATAATGATTGGAGAATGATCAGAGGAGAGATCAAAGCTTTCTTCAACTTTTATACAGTTGCCAGATATTCCTTTAACAACAAAGAAATCAATCAGATCTGGTATCTTATTTCTATCAGTTGGCCAATATGTTGGTTTACCCGTCGAGTAAAAATCACAACTGAATTGCATACCCGCATTATAAAGCTTTTTACCTTTCTGAGAGGCGTACCTTGAGCCCCAGAAGGGGTGTTTCGCGTTGAAGTCACCACCAATAATAAAATTTGGTTTAAGGAAGTTGAAGATGTTTGTGAAATCACTTTCTTCAAGTTTACATCGCAGTGGACAATATATAGACGAAATGTTGAAAGCAAAATGTCTATTTCTAACGCGTACCGTGCTTACTTGCATTGCTTCTAATTCAATTTTTATTTCCGCTGAGTGTTCGATATTTTCTTTTATAAACAATGATGATCCGCCTCTGGCTCTTTCCGATGGGTGAAAGGCGTGATATCCGCTATATCCCCTTATCTTAATATTCGATTGCTTTTTCAGATGAGTTTCACAGACCAAGCATATATAAATATCTTTCTCTCGCATAAATATTTCTAACTCGTCGAGTCTTTGTATGAGCCCGTTAGCGTTCCAAGTAAGAATTTTAAGCGTTTCTTTCATATTCTGGTTGAAGTGCGCGTGTTATGAATGTTGTTTTCTAGTGCAACTAGTCTCTCGAAAATTAGTTTATTTGTTTTGCATTGCTCTTCAAGTTTCGCAAGAATTAGGGAAAAAACATTGGATACATGATCTTCTGAATTACCTCTATCACTATTTTTCAATGTCGCAACTTGAGAAGGAGTCTTTACATTAAAGTTTGGACGGTTTCTTGCTTTGATCTCCCGTGAGTTGTCGGTCGTGTACGTACCCTTAACTGTCTTCGCCGCTTGAGCATAAGACTGCACGCCAATATTCGGAGATTTTGCTTCTGTTACCTTATCTCTATTACTTTCGGATTTTTTATCATTAATCGATCTTAAGTTAATATTGACGGACTTTCTATCTTTCGCTGCTTTTTTCGTAGCTATTTTGGGTCTGTTCTTGATTGGTTTCATATTCGGACGCATCGAATTTTTTAGCGTATCGCGGCGTTTTTGAAGCTCTTTCGCCACTTCGCAACCTCGATAGTTCGCAGGATGTTTTCCTTTGCAATTTATACAAGTGGCTGGGGTTTGCTTGTTTAGGTGACACTCTTCCGAGAGATGTTTACCTGCGCATTTGACGCATCGCGGCTCTTTCTGGCAGTAAGTCTGTGTGTGATTGAAGCCTTGACAGCGCTTACACTGCGGGATCGATCTGGAGGTCTTACGCATGGGTTCGATTTTGACCACGATGTTTAGAATAGTCTTGATACCATATATAATATCTTTATTTTCGTCTTTATCAAAACTAAGCATGAATAGTGGAAGACCGCGCTTTACCAATTTTTCATGATCTCCCTCCGACTGTTGCTTCTCCTTCTTGATAATATTGACGGCATCAAGAATTTTAAAGCCTTTGTCTTGAAGGTCGTGCATTACATCTTCTTTAGTGCACGAGGGGTGGAGTCCCCTTGCTACAACACGCAGTGGTCTTTCTAACTTATTTTCATAAGTATACCACTGAATCTTTTCGGCATTCAACTTTTTAGATACTGATCGGTAACCGTCGGCATCATCGACATTGATTTTCCACGTATTGTTTCGCAGAGATGTCACCTTAAACTTCGAAGCCAGAGTTCCTTTAAGGAGGCAATGCAACTTATTATAGTCCGTAATTCCAACGACGTTTATCGGTGGCGGAGGACGTAATTTTGGTTGTTGTTGCTTTTCTTGCATCTCCTTGCGCTTTTCATCTTTTTGTGGCTCGACTTCCGGTGAGGAACCAGCTTTTCGTTTTTTGCTAGGTCGTTTCTTTTCGACCCAATTCGTTTCGCGTGTTAGCTCTTCTTCATCCGTCTGGTATTCGCGACTAGGTGAGCGATGTGAGCTAACTGTATTTTCTTTTTGTAGGTACGTGTTTTTTAGGGCATTATTTTCTTGCCTGAGTAAATCTACCTCTTTCTTGAGCTCACGATAGAGTAGCTGCATTTCGCTAAGCTTGTACGGAGTACGTCGTTTTCCTCCTCAATGCTTTTAGATTTCGCTGAGTCCCGTTTTTCACGCGTTTGCGCTTCCGGCGGACTTCTTTTTCCGGAGACGTTCGATCTTGTTGGTGGAGATCGAGATACCCTTGTACTTTTTGAGAAGGGATTTATAAGGTGCAATAAATGGCTCTCCCCAGAATCCGTAGAGCCGACCTCCGAAGAGGGTGGATTTTCCAGTTTACCTGGACTGCCACCTGGGGTATTTAAATCTTTTGTTTTGTTCATTGCATGTTTTTTGTATACGCCATACTCGGTATACGGAGGGTGGATTTTAGTCGCCTCTTACGACAGGCATGCCTACCTCGGGTATATTCTAACCCCTACCCGAAGGGGGTATCCGGAATTATGTGCATGTCCTCAACCCACTTAGTCAAGGCTCTATGGATCACTTTTTCGAATACCTTGCTGATGTTCGGAAGTAGACTTATCGACCGGAGATTCCCCGTATTGGCACTATCTTTATCCCTTTTGGGAATGGGCTGCACCACCGCTGTTTTCCAATGCGCTGGATAATGGGCATTATTCATTGCATTATTGAACAGGATGGTGTAAATGTTCACCGCTTCTGGAGGAAGATGTCTAAGTACAATGTTGGGTATACCATCGATTCCCACGGATTTCTTTTTCCTCAGTGATTCGAAGATCGCTTGGAGCTCTGCCTTCGAAATGAACGGGGGATGTACCCTTTCATCGGCGACGGCATTGTTTGCCATATATCTTTCATTGAACATGGTGAAACCAGTGTTCTCAGATCGCCAGTGCTCCATGTCATTTTGAAGGCAGCAGTTGTGCGCAAGGACCCGATTCTCCAGGTCGTGGTTCGGGCAAACACTATCATTCACCTTATACACGTCCTGGAAAGTCGCTCCTATAGCCTCTACCTTCTCCTGCGGATCTTCGATCACAAAGAAGTTGTCATCCTCAGCTGCGTTATCTGGATCTATACCTGCTGTTATAAGTATTTGTGCATTGTTTGTAGTTCGGGGGATTTTAAGACGCGGAAGATCGTTTTGATTATTCCTCCGAAATATCTTGTTTATTTGAGGGAACATGCTCGGGTTGTTGGATTTTACAGCCCGAATTTTCCTGTCCCAGTGCAAATTTACAGAAAGTCTGTAATTTTCTTTAATTAACTTCGAGAGGTTTCTAATCAACGACTTCAGCGTCCTAACCTCCACCGAGTTCTGTCTGTCAGTAAACTGTCTGTACAAGGTTTTTAATCTCGACAGCAGTCTACTTTTGTATCCGTGCAGTGCGTCAATTGTTGCATTGCGGTATATGTCCACGTTGTCAGTGTGTTGATACCGAGGTATCGTACTGTCCATCGGTCGTTTTATAGCTTCGTCCATTTGTTTTAGGTATCTATCAATCTCCTCGTTTGACAGATTCCTATTGGACGGTAGGTCGAGCAAGTTCGAGGAGAGTACTCTCGTCAACTGTCTGGAGAAGCGAGTCCAACGCGTTCTACTGTAATTGTAGGCGTGCAATTGGACAAACTCCTCCAATTCCGCAATTTCGTTGGGAATCGTTATTTCGGCACTGAGTCCGCAATGGTCACTGTCATACACAAAAGTGTGTAAGCAGTTTATCGTTTGTCGGTCCATGTCGGTCAGTTGTAACCGTACGTCGAACAACATTAGATCCAGATAAGATCCGGTTCTGGGATACGACGGACTATCCGTCGCTTTTAAATCCAGTCGATACTCAACACTGTGCTGACCCCACCAATTGAATAGTAGGTTCCCTCTAGAATTTGGTGTATTGTTTCCCCAATCGCTATGTTTGGCGTTAAAATCACCGGCTATAATGAAAAAGTTCTCTTCCGACTCCAGCCTTAGTATTCGAAAAAGTGTCTCGAGCTCTGAAATAAAAGAAGTGGTTTGAGTAGCTTCAGGAGCATAGACTGCGACCATATACATCCTCTTTCCACTGTGGAGGGGGATGTACACGATACATGCTTCCAGCTCCCGGAACCTACGCACTTCACCGCAGTACACTACTTTATGACGCAACTCTTTTCTAATGAAGATCGCCACACCTCCTCCTTGTACAGATTTAGGTCGGTCTCTTCTTATAATGTTATAACTGCTGTGCCTCAACTTGTGTTTCTGGGATAGCTTAGTTTCGCTAACCAAAAGCACATCAGGAGAAAGGTCTTCAAGCAATTTGAAAAGTGCGGCTCTTCGTTCGATCCTAATCAGTGAAATCACATTCACCGCAAGGATCTTTAAGGGTTGCTCCTCCATGTTCGTACCCATTACGATTGGCGGTGCGTTAGGCCCGGCAGAAGCGCGTAGATCTGGTCCACCCGCTTCGCCTGCTCCTGAATTTGTCGCTGAAGTTGGCTCATCTGCCCCTGGATAGAGAGCAAGATAGCCAACAAATCAGGTTCAGCGCCCGGTGCTCTCGGCTTTGTGGCCTGCGGAACTTCTGCCTTCCACCTTCTGCTGACGAGCCAGATTTACTTTTTTAATGTACTGGTACTTAGGGCAATTCCGATAGTTTGCGGTGTGCCCCGTGTTCCTACATAATGCACACGAGAGCTGACTTTTTTCAGTCGCGCCGTCCCTACCTAGCGCGCATTCCTCTGCTTTGTGGTCTTTTCCACATTTCACGCATCGAGGCTGCATATCGCAGTTTGACGCGGCGTGCCCAAACCTCTGGCAACGAACGCATTGTAGCATGCCTTCGTCCCTCTTTACTTTTTCCCAGGTGACAACCTGGTAGTCTAGGACTTTGATACTCCTTAGACCATCCAGTTTGCTGTTGGGTGAGAGCTGAACCAGGAAGAACGGTAATTTCCGCTTCTCCCTTTTGGCCTTAGCTGTGATGAATGGCTTGACCCCTACGAAGTTGAGCTCATCGCACTCTTTCTCCTTGAGTAGCTTTAAGAGCTCCTCCGGTTCGGTAGACGGTTCCATCCCCTTCAGCAGCATGGTTTGCAGCTTTTCCCCCTTCGGGGTGAAGGAGAAGAACTCCGTCATCGATTTCCTCAATAAATCTTTAATTTTATGGTATTGCTTCACTGTATTGCAGTGGATAGCATGCCTATCTACGCTAAGTCTTCTAACATAAAAATTATTTCCTATGGCCGACTTACATAATTCAATTGTGTCTTTTAGCTCGATCTTGAAGGTGTTGATCGTTGGCACCCTTTGCTTCGCCTTCTGCTGGGTCTGCTGCTGCTGATGATTCTGCAGTTGTTGTTGCTGCTGTTGTTGTTGTTGCTGCTGCTGTTGTTGTTGTTGCTGCTGCTGTTGTTGTTGCTGCTGTTGTTGCTGCTGCTCTTTCTGCTGCTGCTGGTGTTTTTTCTGCTGGCGTTGCTGTTGCTGTTGCTTCTGCTGCTGTTTCTGCTGCTGCTGTTTTAACTTAGGCTGCCTTTGGGCCTTTGGCTGTAGCTGCTGTTGTTGTGACGACTGTTTTTGTTGCTGCTGTTGTTGCGGTGGTTGTACTTGCTGTTGCTGCTGGTGTTGCGGTGGTTGTACTTGCTGTTGTTGAAGTTGCAGCGGTTGTTTTTGCTGCTGCTGTTGTTGCGGCTGTTGTTTTTGCTGTTGTTGCAACTGATGTTGTTGCTGCACTCGCTGGAGCTCCAGCAGTCGCTCCTTTTCCCTTCTGGCCATTTGCTTGGCCTTGATTTCGTTGATTCTCTCGTGGAGTTGCCTTATGGTGTTGTTGAGATCCTCAACTTCTTCTTCTTCATCGTCTGACTCGGAAGTCGCCAATTCCACAAAGGTATTATTTACTCCGGTGAAGCGGGCTTCTCCACCTCCAGTACGAATTTTTTCAGCTGCTACTGTAGTTATTGTTGGCGCCCCTCCCTTTACTCCAACCGGCAGCTTTTCGGTTGAAGCTGACAGAGAGACGCGCTTTACTCTGTTCGGTGTCGGCCTTAGCCTTCTCCTTCGCTTAACAGAACCTTCAGCCGATCCTGTAGCCATATGGTCTGACGACCCAACTTCATCATCGGCTGATGTTGTATAGTCCGCTAGTCCCGTAATTGGGAGAGCGAACCGCTCATCAGACTCCATCGTCTGATTTGTACTGCACAACACACACGATTGTTTATAGTTCTTTTAATTCAATTAAAAAAAAAAAAAAAAGTTTCTGGCCTGAGCGGGAGTTGAACCATTGTCCCTGGCTTAACTGGTTGATAGCAGTTCCAATGGGCTAAGTCGCCTCTTATCTAAACACTTTCTAATCTCCTTCTTAAAACAATCACTGCTACTTTAGAAGAAGCCGAAACACGTGTAAACCGCGGAGGTCTGTGAACGACTGTCATATCGAGAGTTTATACTCCAGGAACAATGTACGGAAGTTTTACCAAAAGGTAAAAAGAACGTGTCAGCGAAGCAATACTCGTACAAAAACCTGTAGAGATGAGAATGGAAGCCTCATGCTGAGAATATTGAAAAACTACTTCTGCAGACTGTATAACGGCGGCGAAGACCAACATCCCGTTGTCAGGCAGAATGAACCACTCAACATGGACGATGATAGTCAATATTTCCGTCCACCTGACCAAAACAAAGTGAGGATAGCAATATCCAAAGAAATCCAACAAGGCTGCTGGACCTGACGGCTTAGCGGCAGAATTTTTCGAGGCAGCTGGTGATGAATTGGTAGAGTGCATACACCAACTCATCTCTAAGATTTGGTCATACGAGTGTATGCCTGATGACTGGAATCTCAGCACCGTTTGCCCGATCCACAAGAAAGGAAACCCCTCAACTGCGCCATTTATTGAGGCATCAGTCTCTTCAGTATCGCATATAAGATCTTTTCTGCGATATTGTGTGAACGCCTGAAACCTTTCATCAACAACCTGATTGGCCCTATCAGTGCGGTTTCAGTCCAGGGAAATCCACCATCCATCAAATCTTCACACTCCGGCAGATCCTGAAGAAAACCTTAGAAGTCCAAATCGATACTCACCATCTCTTTACCGATTTCAAGGCCGCCTATGACAGGATCTATAGAGAAGAGCTTTATAGAGCCATGTCTAGTTTTGACATCCCTGCCAAACTTGTTCGTCTGTGCAAGATGACGATGGAGAACGGTCGCTGCTCCATCAAGGTCGGTAATGACCTCAACCAGACCTTTGATGTCAAAAAAGGTTTTCGACAAGGTGACACGCTGTCATGTGACTTCTTTAATATTGTACTTGAACGGGTTGTGCGGAACTCACAATCCAACACCGGAGGCACATTCTATCACAAGTCTGTACAACTGTTGCATACGCCGACGATATTGAAGTTATTGGAAGAACTCTCAGCGGGCTGTCACCAGTGCGATTGCAAGCATTGAGGCGCCAAAATGGGTTTAGCGATAAACGAGGGCAAAACCAAGTATATGCTGTTAACAAGAACGGACAACCAACACCGACGAATTAGATAGAACGTCACAGCTACATATAACTTCGAGGTAGTAAGGGACTTTGCCTATCTTGGCTCTGCTCTCGAAAAACAAGATTAGCGCAGAAATCAAGCGAAGAATAACTCTTGGCAATCGCTGTTTTTTGGGCTTATAAGGCAATTCAACAGTAAAGCCCTATCTCGATAACTAAGGAGACTCTGTATAAAACCCTGATCATCCTAGTCCTGCTTTACGGCGTTGAAACATGGACTTTATTAAAAGAGGATGAAGATATACTTGGTCGCTTCGAGAGAAAAATTATTCGTAAGATATTCGGTCGCGTTTGCGTTGACGGGTTTTGGAGGAGAAGATTCAATCGCAAACTATACGAGCTGTACAGCGACATCGACCTAGTCAAAAAACTGCGTATTGGACGTCTGAGATGGCTAGGACATGTAGAGCGAATAGACACCAACGTTCCGGCCCGCGGAGTCTTCGAATCTAATTCAGAGGGACGACGCAGTAGAGGACCCCCTCGTTGTTGGTAGCGCGCACAAGCGCAAGGGGACCTCTACCAACTTGGAGTGCGCAACTGGAGGCAATTAGCTAAAGACCGAGCCAAATGTAAAGGCTCAGGTTCACCCCGAACTGCAGCGCCACCTAAGTAAGTAAGTAGGTAAGCCTACCTCCTATCAGAAATGGATTTACCTTCGCTTGATCCACTCAAGATACTTCGGTTCGTAGTAGAAGCTGGATTGGAGGAAGTGCTCTAGACCGAGTATATCAACGACCAACGCCCAAGTATGGGGGGCACAATAGATCTGCTAAAGGTCGCAGTGCACCTCATTACAATTGAATATCTATCTACATATCCTAATTAACGCAATCTGCCTGGCGGTGAAATAATCTGTTTTTCTATATACAATAATAATGGTTTAAAAAGTTATTTATTCATAAACGTCGCAGACCACATGTCTGCCACTTACAATTTGGTTTTTTTTTTTTTTTTTTTGTGTAAAGACAATTTTATTAAAACAACAGACAGGCTCGATAACATTGATTACAGAACAAATTTTTTTAAAATTTTTTTACAACCTCTTTCTTATCGCAGCGGCAGACTAAGGGTAGACATGACCAATATTGTTTATTTCACTCAGTTTTTGATTTTGATCAACAAGCAAGCGATGAAAGCATTTAAAAATTACTGCCGCCAGTTCCCTAACTATTATAGGATTAGTCAAGCCAACCTTCTCATAACTTGTAACACTGACTGACGGTAACTTAGCTATTTGAATTTGAAAACATAAGAAACTATCAAAATTCATCCATTCACCCGCATTGGTTCTGCGCACCGATAAATCACTCGCCCTTCCCCCCTAAAAATATGCAAACATCTTTTCCCCTCAAATTCGAATTTCGAAAGTACGCAGGCAAAATGTCTCGCTAGGTTCGAGTCAAAAGCAGCAAACACCGCCACCGCCACTCAGTTGCATCGAATTGTTAGCCGTTGCTGGTTGTTGTAAATATTCGTGTCTCTTTCACGTGGGTTTATTTTTCAAAATTCATTCAACCTGAAGTTCTCTCACTCACTCTTCACGCCGCGGACTACTTCCTTTTCTGTCACACTCTAACATACACGAGCCCAGCGAAAGGAAAAAGTCACTCAATATTATAGAGTATTGTGCTCCCTTCAGCTGTCAGAAATTGAAAACTGGAATAATTTTGTGTCTTTCGTTGTTCATCATTCGTGGTTGTCGTTGTCGTCCTCGTCATCGCTGTCGTCGTTTGTCAATTTTTTGCCCACGGGGTTTTTTTTCTTTCCACCACCACTGCCACCCGCCAGTGTTTATCGGTTTTATTTACTTTCGATAAGGAAAAATGCATCGGAAAAGTGCTGTCAAATGTTAGTTTTTTTCCTTTTCTCTGCTCGTATACTGCAGTGTATGCAATTTTAATTCGTTTCATCGGTGGAAAATTGCTATTTTTTTTTGTCGAGTGGGGTGGCTAAAAAGTGCGGAAAAGGTGAAGTAATTGCGGAAAAAATTAGATGGAGCGCGTGTTTTAGAGTGCAGTGTTGTGGCTTTTGTTTAATGTCATCGAGAGACACTTGAGTGTATGTCTGTCTCCTTGGGGTGCATCTATCTTGTCCTAACCTTGGCAGGCCATTTTTCTTGCAAAAAAAAAGAAGAATATGTGTCGATAGTTCCGCATTCGTTGCTCATTCTGGAAGTTCATTGAATCTATATGCATGTCGAGCCGACAGTCGTAGTCGATAGTCGAGTGGCTAAGTGTGTTTAGTTTTGATATATCCACTCTAGATGAAAATAAATTTCAGTGTATTGCTTTCTTTTGGGGTCATGTCAGAAAAATTTGAAATAACCAGCAAAGAAAATAAAATGTTGAAGAAATATTCGCAAAGTAGAAGCAGCAGCAGCAGCAGAAGCCCCACTCAGCCAGAGTAGGCACCCGCACTCGCACCGTGTGTGTTTTTGTTCTGGAATGCGCCAATATTCACTGCTGGTGTAATAAAAAGAAAAACACATTCAACACGAGTGTATATGACTAGTCTAGATACAAGGTACGTACTAGGGGATACGGGGGGCTTGGGTCTGATCGCTGGAGTCTCCTCTCCAGCACCCAGGGGGTGGCATGAGTTCATACTCTCCTTGAAAATAATTTTTTGTTTCTTTTAATTTCATTTCCATCCCACAGTTATTTGCAAAAAAAAAAATAAAAAAATTAAAATTATGAATAATAAGTAATTTGGAAAGAGTTGTGCGCAAAATGAATTCAGAAACAAGTGTCGAGGTATCGGAAAATTCTGATATTGTTGTATTTTTCTTATTGGTAGTCGTTGGTATAGTACATTCACTACAAGTGTCATGCTGTTGATCACATTTTGATTTGTTGTCATTGTTTGGAGAGTTGCTGGCGGTTGATTCGGTTGTCTGTTGTTTCGGGATTTGCTTGGATTGACATGTAAGCCGAATTGATTATTATTTTCGCCATACATTTTCATAGTGACGGTAATCTCTGATAATGACACTCTATTGACAGCGATAGGGGGGTAATTTTCTGGTATTTTTGATCCGATACCGACATGATTAAATTAAATTTGTCTAGTTAATTTAAAAGTGCCGTTTACCACGCGCTACCTAACCATTAAAGCACATACAATAGGTAAATACGAGAACTAACGTACCTGTAGTGTGTATGCATGTTGTAGGTACTTATATAGGCATGTTTGTGAATGATAGTGCAAGGGATGCGTAACAGAAACACATAATACAACAAAAGTTGTTTGACGACCTTGAGTGACATCAGCGACCTTGGATCTAAACAGCGTAAGACAAGCACACCTTTTTGACAGACTTACCGATTCTCTATTCCTCTCGTTCTGTCGCACAGTGGGCCAGGAACATCCAAAACATGACCCAAATTCTGTAGACCTCTGTTTTTGAATGTTATTCTTAATTTAGTTAACAATGTCTAATATAGATTTCAATACGTTATGTCCTCCATTATCTAATACTTAAATTCATGTATAAGTCTTTAGGCTTACGTTTGTACCTGTAGAGTATCTCTTTTTTGGAAGGAAACGCGAGTTATTTTTTCTTGAGTAAAAAATAAATACTTTCTTCTCCGTGGAAAAGTAAAAAAAGAATGAACATTCTCACGAATGACAGCTGATTCCTCTGGGAAGGAATGAAAAGGGAATTGCCAGATTCGTATAAAATTCATGACGCACGTGTGCTTTTTGTCCTGCTGACGATGTTAGTGTCGCCACAGTGCTTCGCCGCTAGATGCGAAGTCATCGGTAACGTCCTGGTATTCGGACTCGACGACCCGAACGTGTTCCAGTCGTGCTGGCGGTACAGTTGACGGATTGCTCTCCTCAAAGGTGGGCTTGAGTCGATCGATGGAGACATTGGTCGCCTTGCGGTGCGATTCTAATTTGAAGACTTTATCGCCTCCCCTTAACACCAAAAAACATTTCGGCTGGACTCGCGTGTAAATCCTCTTTGACGGTTGTTCGCAGGCCAAGTAATACCAGTGGCAGCACTCCCCTCCAATCGGTGGTCATATGGCACTTAATTGCCGTTTTTAAGATCCGGTGCCAACGCTCGATCAAGCCGTTTGCCTGCGGATGGTAGGCTTTTGTCTTCAAATGTTGAATCCCTAAGATGCGCATTAGCTCGGCGAATAGGGCTGACTCGAATTGACGGCCCAAATCCGTGGTTATTCGCGCCGGTACTCCATAACTTGCAATCCATCCCTCGGTGAAAGCGGATGCGATGGTTTCGGTTGTAATATCGAGTATCGGAATGGCGACGGGCCATCGGGAAAAGCGATCGATGCACGTTAAGCAGTACCGATTGTTTCTTGATGCTGGCAGAGGGCCGATGATGTCTATGTTAATGTGTTCGAAGTGTCGATTTGCGGGAGGATACTCCCCCACCGCTAATTTGGTGTGGCAATGAATTTTGTTTCGCTGGCAAGGTCCGCAGCATCGTACGAATTGCGCTATTTCCTTAGCCATTCCCGGCCAGATGTATCGCTTGGAAACCAGCCTCTGCGTAGCCCTACGCTCCGGATGTGATAACTCGTGTAGTTTGGACTCATCGGCGTAACATCGATAGGATGTATGGTCGCAGCTGGCCTTTACATGTATCACAATACAGAACTGTTGACGAATTCGGGAAGCCATTTGTTGCAGCTCCAGCGAAAACTCCGAACCTCTTATTAACTTTTCGAGCACAGCGTCCTTACTTTGCTCTTCGGCTATTAATTCAAAGCCTGGTGCGTCGTTGGCCTGTATCCGTGAGAGTAGATCCGCGACCTCGTTTTGGCTGCCGGGCAGGTGTCGAATATCGGTTGAGAACTGGCTGACGTAATCTAAATACCGCATCCCCCAAGGCGGAGCGTCGTTTGATTTTTGCGAAAAAGCGTAGAGCAATGGTTTGTGATTCGTAAAAATCACGAATTGTCTGCCGTCAAGTAGATTCCGGAAGTGTCGAAGTGCCTGGTAAATTGCAACTAGCTCCCGATTATATGTTGAGTATTTCTTCTGCGTAGGTGTTAATTGCTTTGAATAAGATCCAAGCGGTTGAGCTTTGTTGTCGATCTTAATGGACCACGGCACCCGCGGCTTCGTTCGAAGCGTGCGTCGTTAATGTAAGCGGTTCAGCAGCGTGGCGTTTGCTAGTTCCTCTTTATACGTGTGAAAAGCGTTCGTGGCGTCTTTATTCCATTCGATCAAGGTAGTATCGTTTGTTATGTTGTCTCTAATCAATGCTTGCAACTTGTATTGGTTTTGCCTTGTGTGGGGAAGAAAAGAGCTGTAGAAATTAATTATTCCCAAAAAACGCTTTAAATCTTTTGCGGTTGCTGGTCTCGTAAATTCACGTACTGCGTTCACCTTCTCTTCTAATGGTTGAATCCCCAAGGCGGTAATGGTATGACCCAAACATTTTACTTCCGTCTTACCAAATTGACATTTGCTGGCGTTGATCGATAGATGATTTTGTCGCAGGCGGTCGAAGATCGTGCGCAAGTGCTGTTCATGCTCGTCCCTGTTCGCAGAAGCTATCAGAATATCATCTATGTAGATGAACGCGTAATCGATTCCTCGTAGTATGTCATGCATGTGGCGTTGAAAGGTTTGCGCTACGTTTCGGAGGCCAAACGTCATAAAACTAAACTCGTATAGGCCGAATGGCGTCGTTATGGCCGTTTTGGGGATGTCGCTCGGCTCGATCGGTATCTGGTGGTACGCTCTTTGAAGGTCGATGACGGAAAATACTTTTTTGCCATATAGAACGTGAGTTACGTCGTGCAAAAATGGTATGGGATATCGATCAGGTACCGTTTTCGCGTTCAATGCTCGGTAGTCCCCATAAGGTCGCCACTCGCAGTTTGTCTTGTGCGCCATGGACTAGTCCATTCGCTTTTTGATGATCTGCATATCCCCTGTTCGAGCATGAACTGAAACTCCTTTTTAGCCGCCGCAAGCTTCTCACCTGCGAGTCTCCGTGGTCGTGCGAAGACGGCGGGGCCACTCGTGTCTATGTGATGTTTTACATTCGTTCCCGTCGGGTGAATATTGGTGTTGAGCACGGTGAGATCTTTGTACTCGAGCAGTTTTGCGAATTTGTCTGAAACATCATGTGATAAGATATTTAACATACCTGTTCGAATCACGTCGCCCTTTACTTCCAGTACTGTTTTCCGGTCAACCAAAGTTCTGCGCTTGACATCCACTAGCAACTCGAATTTTTGCAAAAAATCTACGCCGATGATCGGTGAATAGAGATACTCTGAGTCGTCGTTCGCCATACGTCCTGATCGGTGTGCCGATTCACATATCGACATAAAAGATGGCGCATCCTGTATTGGAAGAGAGTTACGTTTGGCAGGTTAGTTTCCACTGAAAGATCGTGCATGTTCCGCAATCTAGACGCGGTTAATCCTTATCTCGCCAAGTCGAAAGGTTTCGTCCTTTGTAGTCGGCGCAACAAATTGCTCTCATCTAAAATTTGTAGGACTGTATTGCTGACCTGTCAGATTAGTCGGTTTCTATGCTTTCTCGCGCAGCTTCTAATTTCAACTTGATTGTCGGAATTCCGAGACCTCTGTGGATATCGTCGTTTCTAGTATTCCACGGTGCTTGGACAATATCTCTTAGCATTTTATTTTGAAAAGTTTGTAAAATATTATAATAGCATTTGTTTTCTTGGTACAACCCCAAAGTTGTATACTGTAGGACCACACCGGCTTAAGCACTTGCTTGTATAAAAGCAGTTTGTTCCCAGTACTGAGCTGGGAATGTTTTCCGAGTAACCAATCCATTTTTCTATATTTGATTACCAGTTCTTTTCGTTTCATTTTCACATGCGAATTCCATTTCAGCCTTGCGTCGAGTGTCATTCCCAGGTATTTGGCGTCGTTTGCAAAAGGTATTCGGGCCAAGTTTAGAAAAATTGGCAAGTTATTAGTTCTCTTATAAGTGAAATTCACGTGAACAGATTTAGATTCGTTGAGGGCGGTCCATTTATTCACTTTACTTATTGCGTTTTGCAGTTTTGCAACGCTTCTTCGATTGTTTAACCTACTAGGATAGCGGTGTCATCGGCAAACGTAGCAAAGATAGTGCCATCTTCTTTCGGTGTATCCCGAGTATATACGAGATAGAGAAGCGGCCCATGAACGCTTCCTTGCGGTACGCCGGGCAAAATTTCTTTGAGCTCGGAGTATTCGTTTCCATTTCTAACACGGAAGAGTCTATTTCCGAGATATGGTTCTAGAATATCGTATAGGCATACAGGGAGAACTTGTCGTAATTTGCATTTCAAGCCTTCATGCCACACCTTATCAAAGGCTTGCGAGACATCAAGAAATATGCTTGAGCATATCTTTTTTGCTTTAAGTGCTTTCTCGATTACGTCAGTAATTCTATGCACCTGGTCAATCGTCGAATGCTTACTTCTGAATCTAAAGCGGTCAGGGATAAGATTATTTTCTTCTATAACCGGTTGTAGACGCCTTAGTAATAACCTCTCGAAAATTTTGGATATGACTGGAAGAAGCGAAATTGGTCTATACGATTTAACCTCATTTGGCGGTTTTCCTCGTCTTAAAACCGTTGTGATTTCCGCAAATTTCCATTGGCTCAGCACGTGTTCTTAAACTTTGAGAATTTCTCCGGTGATCTAATCATAACCAGGAGCTTTCTTAAGTTCTAGATTCTCGATCTCATGTTTGAGTTCCCTTAGCGTTGCACTTGTGAGTGTTAAATCGTCAGATGGTAAATTCGGCCTATTGATGTTGTCGTAAACCACTTTACCATCGTACGGCTTAGAGGTTTCTTCTAGGTGGCCCGGAGAGCTTTTTAAAAATGGTGTCCTTCAGATATTTGTGCAAAAAAAATAGAAAAATACTTAGGTCGGAGACCCTTCATGAGCTCTTAGTGTCATTTATGCGGGGGTTGGAAAGGATAGAGAGCTAGAAAGAAAAAGATCGGTGTAGTGGTTCTGAGACTCAGATGTTATGTTTCAGAAAAACTGTGAGGGTGACGTTCAGAGAACTGGGAAGATTTTTGTTATTTTTGTCTTTGCTTCTGATTCACAATATTTTTTTTTTCGCATCTTTATTTCATGAGAAATAAATAAATGCTTGCTGACATTGGGATTTAACCCATGAACCACTAGCGTGGCAATTGATGACGTTAAGTTGACGTCAAATGGATCAATCATTTTTCAAGTTTATGAACACGCTTGTTCTACCAAACCGAAACAACAGTAGCATTTTTCCATACTTTGCGTTTGTCGGATTAAATTTATTGCGCTACGCTATCTTCCTTTGTCAAATTGTTTTCTTCTGATCGTGGTATATGTTTGAAACAGGTTACTCGTTAGACAAATTGTTTTTAAACAATATACGAGTAAGTACACTTTTTTTTCGTCATTACTAAAGCCACAGCTACCTCGCTTGCGCTACATTCCCCACAGTGCCGAACCCACAGGAAAATTCCTTATCCTTATTTGTTTCTACGTATATCTCATCACAGTAGACTTGGTGTTAAGATTTTGTTTGTTCGTATTATAAATATTTGGCGCAACAGCTCTTTAAAGTGCCAGGGCCTAGCTTCTCGCAACAACTCATGTTGTGTGCGTTATATTTTTCACACGAATGGAAGGGACCTACAGTTTAATGCCGAATTCGAACGGCGATTTGAGAAGCTTTTTCGTGACAACAATACTCTCGGATGTTTGTCAGACGCTCGCGAGAGGTAGGACCGTGAAAATTTTTTTTTGTATTTTCTGGGATTCGAGCTTCGAACCTCATGCGTAGTGATCCGACACACTAACCACTTACGCCACGTTCGTATTGCCGACCTTTTAGGAATCACACTGTTAAGAGTTCATTGTATACGATTTTGTTCGAACATTTATGAGGATCTGCTTTTATAAAATGGGCATTCTTGTGGGTAGGGTATTACAGTATTTGTTCGGTACCGATGAAAATAGCCGCCCAATTTAATCGACTCAGCGAATTTAACAAACCTCGTAACTGACCGGCCGTCTTGTCTCGACTTTTGTAAAGGTATTTTTCGTCGAAGGCTGAGATGGGCTCCCCAGTTCCAGGGTTAGTCCAAAGAAATACCACTAACTTTGGGAAAGAGGTACCGGAGATATGTTGCAGTGTTTTGTTTTTCCTTTCAACAATCCAAGTATCTTTTCTAGCAACAACTTTTATACTTAAGAATTCGGTGTATAGCTTACACTACCTTAGGCTTCTGTCGGTCATCCTTAGGTTGGCTCTGGTACGGATCGGGTTGCTGCGTGGCTCGGCTCGGAACCGACGTCTCTCGGCGGGAAGTGTCCGCTTTAAGGGCGGGCTTAGGAAAGACCCAGTCTGTTTTAAGGGCGATCTTAGGAAGAACGGTCTCACTAGCAACCACAATGTTTGCTCCCAGATGAGAGGGAAGGAAACCTTATCGGTAAACGGTTGCACTAGGAACCACAATGTTTCTCCCAGATGAGGGAAGGTCTATCGGAAAATGACCAGGCCATGGTGAGAAGAAAAAAATCCAGACTTAATTGCTCACTCTCACTCACCGAGGTGAAAGCGAAAGAAAACAAAGGATTTGTTCTGGAACACAAGTTCCTAGAGAGCCGATCACATGTACTCCAGATTGGTACGTCGTAACGGTGGTTCAAACTCTCCCGACCACATCTCTCAATCTCCCCCTTATGCGAATTTCCGTAAAAAGCAAATGTGAATTACAAAAGGGAATGCAATTCACTTTTGCAAACAACTTGGCCAATGAGATTGAGAGAAGTGGTCATTTTCGGGTGGCGTGATCATCGCCAGATGTTGTTGTTTGTACTGAACCAGCTGTGGACAGTAGCGGGCGTGAAAGTGGTACACATTCGAGGCGATAAAATTGTAACACTTTGTTACTCGTTTTTCCAGATGGCTCGGTCAATTTGAGTTCACCCGTCTCCAAAACCACGATCAACTTTATAACAATAATTCGAATGATTTCTTTTAACTTGTACATAATTATTGAGTAAATATAGTCATACAAAACACAACAGCACTCAAATGAAAATCACCGTCTTTTCAAACTCAGTGTGTGTAACCTTCGAAACAATTAGCTCCAACAACTTCGATGGGAGCCCATCAAAACCAGTGACTTTCTGTTTTTCAGTCTATTAATTACTGCGCCCTACTTTAAACTGCGAGGCCTTTCAACCCTTATTTCAAAGAGCTGTCAAACATAACGCGTTTGACAGGTAATTATAAATTGAAATTCCACCCAAGACGGTCGATGAAATTAATAACAAATTATTGGCTCAAATTAGATCCAATAGTAACAAAACCTGTCATCTTCCCCTAAATGGAATGGATATGGGAGATATGACAACGAAGTCATTGGCATTTGCATAAATAATTATGCGAATACAATTGAAAAAGAATTCCATTCTGATGCAGCACGACGAAGTCGTATAAAAAAACAACTTGTGATGCGGGAGGAGTATCTTATTCTATTTATAGCCGCCGAACGTTCAAAGTCTGTCTTTACATGGACTGCAAATGTCCTTGACCTCTCTATTCATTCAACTTGTGCATATTCACAATAAGTCTCTTCGTTTATTTGTTCTTTAGGCTGTCTGTCGTATTTCGCTTTCGTGTTCCCTTTGCTTTCACCTGCTTTGGGTTGCTTATTTTTGTTGACAGTGTTTACATTGCTCGGATTTGTTTATAAAGTAAATGTAAACAATAGTTTGTTATGTGCCGATGTCCATCAATTTGAGAAGTACGAGGCGATGGTTATGGTTATTTATACTTAAATGTTCATTTAGACTTTATTGCGGGAAAAACCCGACAATGCAAAACTGCAGTCATTAAGATGTTTCTCGTCAGTTGTTACATTATTCATAAAAAAATAAATAACAATTATTGCACGCCTTTTCAGTTGCTGGGTTGTTAGCAGTTAAGTGGAATATATTCAGGCGTTTTACACTCAAGGCTTAAGAGTTGAAAATTCATCGGGATTTTTATAAAATGGGATGCGCCAACTAGACTAGAAATTTAAGTGCTTCGTGTCGTTCTATCGTTAAGTTTTATTCTTCGAATTTAACTGCATTTTGAAATAAGTAAATTTATTGAACGTTTTCTGTACAAGAAACGCAAAGTTGTTCATTTTTCTGTTTTAATAAAAAAAAAAAAAAAGAAAGTTGAACAAGGTTATTTGTGGTATTGATTTCAAAACATTTGTTAGCGATAAACATTCCTATGTTTTCCAAGATATGGATGTGAATGTAAGTCATGGATGCTTTCTTTATATCTAAGACTACTTCGCTTTATTTATTCATTAAAAAAATAAAATTTGGCGCAACAACTCTTTAAGTGCCAGGACTTAGCTTCTCGCAACCAATCATGTTATGTGCGTTATATTTTTTCACACGAATTGAAGCGGCCTACAGTTTAGTGCCGTAAGCGAAAGGCAATTTGTTTTGAGAAGCTTTCTCGACACAACCATACTCTTGGATGTTTGTCAGACGTACGTGAGAGGTGGGATAGTTAACCGAATTTATACGTTGAAAAAGTAAAAAAAAAATTTTTACGGAGACTAATGTCTCTTTATTACATCAAACTTAATTGTAAAGTCCAATTTCAATTTACACTTCTACTTATAGGCTAAATATGTCTATTCATCAATTTACTAAATGTGAGGTATAATATTCCAGTCGGGAATATTATACCTCACTCAAATAAATGTCTTATTCTGCATCATTGGCATTCGACTTGACTGGCGCGTGTGCTGGTAATATAGAAATGAGTGCATTAACTGAATCGTGAAAAAACTTTTTCGTGTTCCGCGCACATTTATTCATTTAGATGCTAAGTACTTATCATTGTTTTTCCCTTTTGTTGTGTGGGACCTATATATAATACAAAACGTTTGTCTTGCGGTCGGTTCTGTTGCATAACAGACTGTGCTTTTTATGAAGCCCATAATGATTCTAAGTGGAACTTGTACGAGATCCCCTAGTTCGTCAAAAAGCTTGTTTCCCATACGTCGGAGGCCGCGCTTTTGAAGATTTGAGCAATCACATAACAAGTGTTTGGTGGTTTCTGTCTCTTCTATATCTTGACAGCTCCTGTATTCGCCGGGTGTGTTGATGCCTAGTCTAGCAGCCATTTGCCATATCGCACAGTGTCCTGTTAGCACGCCTATCAAGACGCGAATTTCTTTTTTATTCATCGCCCATAGGCTTTTTGTTCTGTTTTCATCCACTATCGGGCATAAGCTCCGAGATATGACACAGACGCTTCTGGCGGACCATGCGGATTTAATCAGTCTCTTGCTTTTATAACGCTATCAGTACTGCTTAAGAGCAAGCGTTTTGTGACGAATATTACTTTGAACTTCTTCTTCTTCTTCTTCCTTTTATTAGCGAGGTTATGATCCGAAAATAAGGGATCATAACCCTTCCACTTCACCGCATTTCTACTGATCCGCCTGTGGAGTCCGCCCATTTGAGAAAAAACTCAAATCAGCTACTAAGTAATATCCAGCTTGTCCAGTCATCATTTAGCGTGGTGTTAGTTGTTAGTATTGTGAGTATTTATAAAGCCTAACACCTTACACAAAAATACTGGACAAGTAAATAAAAAGCAGATTGCATACTAAGCAAAAGTATGAACTAAATATGAATATCCTACGTATAAGTCAAAAATTTCGCTAAACACTTACAACAAAGAAGTTAGTATCGTTCGTATAATTTATGTTTCAGATTTATTTTACTATAAAAAAAATAAAAAATAAATATTTGGCCCAACAGCTCTATAAGTGCCAGGGCCTAGCTTCTCGCAACCACTCATGTCGTGTTATATTTTTCACACGAATGGAAGGGACCTACCGTTTAGTGCGGTATCCGAAGTGCAATTTGTTTTGAGAAGTTTTCTCGAGACAACCATACTCTTGGATGTTTGTCAGACCCTCGCGAGAGGTGGGACGGTGAAAACACTTTTTGGTGTTTTCTGGGATTCGAACTTGGAACCCCACGCGTAGTGATCCGACACACTCACCACTTACGCCACGACGCCCACTTTAGTTGTAATCAAATTTGTCGCGGTTACTATTTACTTCCTTCGCCATACTCGTAAGAGGTTCGTTAGTTCATTCGGTGGAAATTTACACGGAAAATCTCGGTACTTCTGGAGTTGTACCATCTTACGTTTACACCGACTTCATTTAAAAGATCCGGCGAGTCAATAAAATCATTTACCAGCTGGTGTAAAAATACTATATCACATACTTCCCTACGTTTCTCAAAAGAATGACGATTTAAGAGAAGAAGGTGGTCGCAATATGGTGGAAGACGTGTAGGGTCATTCCAGTTTAAATGGCGAAGTGCAAATCGGACAAACTTACGCCGTACCGATTCAATACGGTTAATGTGTACTGCATACATTGGAGACCAAATGTTAGGTGCATACTCTAACTGCGGACGAACGAAGGTATTATAAAGCGTGGATGTTATAAGAAGACATTTGAATTCTTTACTCCAACTTTTTATAAAGCCAAGCATTAAATTTGCCTTATTGACAATCTGTTCAATGTGAAAATCGAAGTTGATATTTTGAGAGAAATGCACTCCTAAATCACATATTGATGTGACTTTGTTAAGTAAAGATTCATTGAGATTGTAATCATAACTTATTAAATAACGTTTTCTTGAAAATATCATCGACTGGCATTTAGATACGTTCAAAAATAAATTGTTATTACAGCACCACTCAGCGAACGTATCTTAATCATTCTGCATAGCAATACAATTAGACTGACTGCGTACAAGTCTAAAGATTTTTATGTCGTCAGCATAGATTATGATTCGAGAACTCTTAAGTATTGCCACCACGTCATTGATCGTAATGATACATAAAATAGGACCTAAGTGACTTTCTTGGGGTACACCGGATGTAGCGAGAATTGCATCGGACGTTATTTCCCGAAATAAAATTTAATAAGTTCGTTCTTCAAGATAAGAACATATCCATTGAACGAAATGATTTGGAAAGCCCAAAGACGACATTTTAAACAGAATTAAGCTGTGTTTATTAAAGACCTTGCTAAAATCTGTATAAATACAGTCAACCTGACCGCCCGCTTCGACAGCTTTGTTTGTGACAGAAGTAAATTCCAACAGGTTGGTAACAGTAGATCTTCTATTCATAAACCCGTGCTGCTTGGTTGATAGAAATGGTTTGCAAGAAAAATAAAAACCCTTAGAAACTATAGCCTCGCACAGTTTTGGCAGACACGATAGCTTGGCAATAGGTCTATAATTAGAGGGCTTTTCTACTCCATTGCCGTTTTAGCCCATAGAAACAACGATTGGCAAGAGTCTGATGTCATTTGCGGAGTTCACCATAGAGCCTAGGTAGACAAAATCCTTTACTACCTCAAAATTATATCTGTCTATTGTGGCGTTCTGTCCAAGACGCCGGTGTTGGGTGTCCTTTTATGTAGACAGCATATATTTTGTTTTGCTTTCATTGACCGCTAGACCCATCTTTGCTGTCTCGATCTCAATACTCGTAAATGCCCCATTGACTGCCCGCTAAGTTCTTCCGATTATGTCAATGTCATCGCCATAAGCGAGTAGTTGTACAGACTTGAAGAAGATTGTACCGCCGGGGTTGGCTTGTGAGTTTCGTACAATTCTCTCAAGTACTATATTAAAGAGATCGCATGATAGCGCGTCGCCTTGTCTAAGACCTTTCCTGACATCGAACGGTTCGGTGATGTTCTTACCGACTTTGATGGAGCAGCGAGAGTTCTCCATCGTCATTCTGCACAGACGAACGATCTTGGCAGTGATGTTAGGGGTAGACATGGCTCTGTATAACGCGTATCTATACATGATATCATAGGCAACTTTGAAATCGATGAAGAGGTGGTGCGTATCGATTTTATGTTAATGGGTTTTTTCCAAGATCTACCGTAGTGTGAATATTTGGTCAATGGTGCACTTTTCCGGCCTGAAACCACACTGATAAGGACATAAGTCAGGTTGTTGACGATCGGTTTTAGGCGTTCACATAATACGGCAGACAGGATCTTATATGCGATGTTGAGGAGACTTATACCTCTGTAGTTGGCGCAGTTCAGAGGGTCTCCTTTCTTCAGGATCGGGCAAACGATGCTGATGTTTCATTCATCGGGCATACTTTCGTCCGACCAGATTTTACAGATGAGCTGGTGCATGCTCCTTACCAACTCATCTCCTCCTGCCTTGAAAAGTTCAGCGGAATATCGGTCATCATCGCCGTTTAACAGTCTACAGAAGTGTTCCTTCCAAATCCTCAGCACCGACTGCGATTCTACTACTATATTACCATTTTCGTCCCTGCATGCTTCTGTTCTGGCTTTGAAACCCTGGCATGTTCTTTTTACCCTTTGGTAACATTTTCGAACATTATTCCTGCAAAAAGGTCTCTCAATCTCCTCGATCGAGCGCTTCTCATGCTCCTTTTTCTTCTTTCTGAGAAGTAGATGTTCCTCTTTTTTCCTGCGCACGTAGAGCTCGTAAGCAGCTCCAGTACTTCTATGCAGCGCCGCTTGGTACGCCTCTTGTTTTGCTGCATGTGCTTGCCGGCATTCCTCATCAAACCAGGGGTTTCGTTGTGGTGGCCGAGAGAAACCCAGTGCATCAGAGGCTTGTTGGCAACGCTGCCACTGGTCTTCCGCATTTGCTGCTGGTGGCATAGGACTTAGATTGAGATTAGAAGAAACACGATCGGCAAAGGTTCTGGCGGTCTCTTGCGATTGTAGTTTTTCGACGTCAAATTTCCTCACAGTATTTCGTTGATTTCGCTCCGTTGTGGATATCCGCATCCGTACCTTGGCTACAGCTAGGTAGTGATCCGAGTTCACGTTGGCTTCTCGGAAAGTCCGGACACCCAGAATACTGGAAGAGTGCCTTGCGTCGATCGCAATGTGATCGATTTGGTTGACAGTTTTTCGATCAAAGGAGAGCCATGTTCCTTTGTGAATATCGAGACGTGGGAACCGTGTACTAGCTACGACAAAGTTTCGCCCCACTGCAAAGTCGATTAGCCTGAGTTCGTTGTCGGATGTGCTGTCGTGCAGGCTGTGCTTTCCGACCACGCTACTTAAGACGTCCTCTCTTCCTAGCTTTGCGTTAAAATCACCTAGGATAATTTTAACATCGTGGCTAGAGCATTGCTCATACGTCTTGTCCAAGAGCTGGTAGAAGTCATCCTTTGTCGCGTCGTCCTTCTCCTCATGAGGGGCATGAGCGCATATTAGGCTAATGTTGGCAAATTTAGCCTTGATACGGATAGTCATAAGGCGCTCGTTCACATGCCGGAAACTCAAGACTTCTTGCCTAAGTCTGCCTCCAATGACAAATCCGCACCCGAATAGACGCTGTCCTTTTTGTCTGTAGCAGTCGCCGTAGTAGATGTCGCAGTTTTTCAAACTCCTTTGGTCCGGCCCATCCCATTGCACTTCTTGGATGGCGGTGATGTCTGCTTTGAGACACTCTAGGGCCTCCGCAAGTCGTTCGGCTGCACGTGGTTTGTAGAGGGACCTAACATTCCACGTGCAGACACGAAGATCGTTGTCCTTTTTACGTTTGCTTGGGTCGTCAACAGTAAATTCATCCGTATCCGAGGCTGTTGGTTGCTTCGTAACCGAAGGCTGGTTACGTGGTAGGGAAGTTAACCCGACGGCACAACCCCCAACCTGGAGGACCAGATTCTTTTTTTGCAACCCCTAGGACGAGGGGATGAGATGTCAGTAACCCACTTCGGGGATATGAGGGCTGCGTTGGCCCATTAAGGGTTCATCCGCCACAATTTCTTTTTCAATACCCTGACTTAGTATTGAAAATCCTTACAGACCTCAGGTTCAAATATGTCGAAGTAGCTCCGGTAAGGTATCCGCTGCTCTGTAGACGTCATCGTTGATTCCATCGGGAGAATTCATTCGAAGTTGATTATTCTGCTCTTAAGCATTTGGTCAATCCAGCTGACTATCTCTGTTATTACTCCTTGTTCAACTAGTGCTGCATTTATCGGTGTCGCATTTACGTTGTTGAAAGCCCCTTCGATACCAATAGTTCGGTACGTAACCTAGCTTCATACACCTGCGGTAAATTACTTTAATGCAGGGTGTGATTCTTGCTAGAGCATGTTGAAGCCTGGCTGGCGTGATGTCGTCTGGTCCTGCAGATTTATAAGGTCTAAACGATTTCACCGTCACTTGTAATGATATCATTGTCGTCATCTTCATTTGTTTCTGAGTTTGGAACGAATTGAAGGGTAGTCGCGTTTGGCATGAGGTCGCTGCACCCTGGGAAGTGTGTTTCCATTAACAGTTCTAACGATTATTGGCTTGACTCCGTCCAGGAGTTATCGCTGCGCTTGAAATATCCCGCGACTGATGGGTCTTTGGATAAAACCTTGCGTAGTTTGGCAGCCTTGTTAGTGTTTTCAATGGATTCACAATAGTTGTACCAGGACTCTGTTTTCGGTCTTCTAATATCACGTGTGTAGGTATATTAAGCACGGACCTGTATGTGGCCCAGTATTCCTCTGATCTATTTGTTCTTGCTTTATTATGTAATTTTCTGACCTCGGTTCTACGTTTTCGTTTGTCCACCAAGTGGCCTTAGTAGGTTTACGATTACGAGAGATGGGACAGGATTTATTAAAGGCTTTGTTCATTTTTCCAGTTATGAGCTGGACAGCAGAATCGATAGATGCGCTATTTGGAAGCGTTTCGTCCCTTGGATGAGGTATCCTTGGGCTGCTCCATTTAGTGTATTCTTCCCAATTTGTCTTTGTGGGGTTTCTAAAAGATCTTTACTTGAGGGTAGATGTCTATTGTGAAGAAAATTTTAAAATGGTCTGAGAAAGAATTTTTAAAAGATACCTTCCAGTTTCCTGTCAAAGACATCGCGAGGCAGGAGAGGCAGACCTATAAACGCCTGGATCAAACAAATGTGACAACATTGGTATTTCGTTGGCCTCAGTAACCGAGTTATCCAAAATTGGGAAGCCTACCGATATTTTCTGGGGTTAAATAACCCAACCCCACAGGCGGATCAGTAGAAAGATCCCTTGTTTTCGGATCATAACCTCACCGAAATAGGAAGAAGAAGACCCTCCAGTTTCCTATCATAACCTGCTCATTATTATTTTTCAGGGTGAGGTCCAGAATCTTCTCTCTAATTCTGTTATGAAACGCACATAAGTCAGGGCATCTACTGGATTGAAACATATGTGAATACGCACAAAGCATATCAACCAAATTAACGAAACAAACATCCTGTTTAAGATCATTAGTAATCAGAGTAGCCAGATGTATTGGCCAATTCCATTCCAATTTCAAGCACAGATCAGGAATCTAACAATAGGGGTGATTGGAAAAACGAAATGTGTTTACAGATTTCGAAATACTGACATTACCAGTGTCCTACTCGATTTTTGTTTATATTGTTTTACGCTATTGACAAGACTAACTGATTGCAAAAACCAGATTTCGAAGGAATCACACTCAGTACTCATTGCTTTGTACAGGTGATTTTTTTTTTTATCTTGAGATATCGACAAATCTTAAGAATTACGTATTGTACGAACAAAATGTCCGCAACATAAACTTGTTGTTTTCGAAAGTGAAAATCAATCTCGGCAATCGGAACAACGTTTTCGGATAAAGCTTACCCATTGCTTTTATAAAATACTTAGGTTAGGTTAAAGGGGTTAGCTGCATCGAAATAGTGCAGCCTGCACTCGGATCTCAAAAGGATTCATTGTGCTCCTCTGACGTGGAAACTCCTGGCTGAAACACTGAAAAGACTAGAAACAAAAAAAAACAAAGCTTCAGTTCTATGGTGTTGGAGCGACCCCTCTAAACCATCCTAAAAGAGTTATGAATTTCAGGGTGGTCGTTGGTGGCTTATCAGATAGGTCGCTCAGTTGATTGGAAAAATACTCTCCGAGGGCCGTCTTTCTGGTGTTGCAGAGACTAGGGCACTTGCATAGGAAGTGATCCGTATCTCAGCAAAGTTCATCTGTACTTAGCCGCATTTTTATTCGGTGGGCCGCCAATAGGTTGCGACCGGTAATAAATCCTATGAAAAGCGCCAAGTTTTGTCTACTTTGAGTGACGATGAGCTTGGTTTTCACCTTGTCGTGTTTTGTCCAGATGTTTCTGGAGACGCGGCATACTGGTGTGCTCTCCACCTTTCGTCTGCTTGTCGTTTGAAGTGAAGTGAAGTTTGGAGGAAGGACTGAGTTTTGGACCATTGACAGGTCTTACATAATTTAAAATTTCAAAGTTACACCACCTTCCACCACCACGGGGTGTGAAGGAAGGATAATTTTGGTTCTTGGACAGTCTAGACTTTTCATTGTGCGCTGTTTGGAGGCCGTCTCACATTTCACTTCAGTGAAGATTTAAAGGTCAGGTTTATCGTCAAGTGGTCAATCTGCTCGTTGTCCATCGGTTAAAAAGCAATGAGTACGCCTTGACCCACTGAACCCAAATAAAACACTCTTATTCCTTTAGAAAGCTTTACAAGGACATGCCCATAATCTTTAATGGCTAAATAAAAATGTAAGCATAAGTGAGAAGGGCAGATTGTAAATCAAAACCCAAAAAAAGATTTGTAAGCATTTAAGTGAACGCGCCTGTGGATCCGTACCAAGTAAGTCAAAGGAATTATCGATATCAAACGAAAATGTTGATGTAATCAACTGCTGCTGCTACAAATCGTCGGCAAATTTAATAGTCAATTTCGTATCGACCTCGTGTCCAAACCAACAATCAGAACAATGCCATTCGTCTAGTCGAGAAGAAACAGACGTGTTTATAGAGCTAGTAAAATCGACATTACCGTAAACTCTTTTTGGATATATGTGTAATCCCCTTCAATTTAACGACAAATCAGGGTTGGTTCGGGAGAGCAGATTTTTATCTAAACGCATTATTCACCCCGTCCCGTTTTTTATGAAGCCTAGGCAGCTGATGTGACAATATCTTGTTTATTGCTGTTGCTGTTCTTGTTTTATGACAAAGTGTTACGGGAAATTCCAGTTCATTCGTGCACTAAACCATTGACTAAATAAATGTACTCGTAACAACTGCCTGGTTAGTATCTGAATGTGCTAGAATGCATCGGACCTTATCCGAATACAGTCATTTGTTAAAAAGAAAAAATGCATAGCGTCCAGTGCGGGCTTCCATTTCGCCCTCTCACCTCCTCCTCCGCTCCTGAACTTGGTTATTGTGAGTGCAGTATGATTTTTTATAATGCGTGCACCCACAATGACCGGGTAAAGCATCGTCTGGTGGTTGTGTGTGCGGGGTTTTGTTAGTGGACCAAAACAAATTGTCGTATTGGCATAACACCTATGATAATTTGTTTTGAAAATCTAACGCTGGATCTGCACTTCACAACTCTGCTTAGTTATCGTCGGAGTTGTGTGGTTTTTGTGGCTGTGATTTATAACGGTGAGGAATTTCAGAGTCGACCTGTGCAATATTCGTGAGCTCAGATTGAATTTCTTTTCTGTGTACGTCCACGCTGCCAAATATAAAGCGGTTGTTTTGTCTCTGTGAAAAACAGGTGGGTCAAAATTCCGATCCTTTGGAGTCCGAACTGCCTGGATATAGCATTGAGCCAGTATTCTTTCATCATCACGGTCTCGTCGTCTATACACGTTGATGATGTAGCCTACTAAATTCTCCCACAATATGGCCAATGTTCCAATTCGGAATTTCATTTTACTCGTATGTAGCTGAAACTCCATGTTCGTAGGCAGTTAATCCACTACTGCTTTATTTATAGATGTCCAAACATTGACAGCAATTCTACTTATAATGAGTTTGATGTCAGTGTAATCCTAAGAATTGTATCCCTCCACCCACATTCTGAAATCGTTGTTGCAGGCGATTTCAATGTCCATAATTCTAATTGCTTCGCCACTCTGGACAGACAACACCCGAATGAAGGTATGTTGAGATCTTCGCTTAGGCAAATAACCTAACCAATGTTGTAAATGAGCCAACACGTCTTCCGGATATTACTGGTCATACCGCCAACATTCTCGACTTGTTCCTTCCCATCGTACTAAATACGAAAAAAAAAATAAATATTTGGCGCAACAGCTCTTTAAAGTGCGAGGGCCTAGCTTCTCACAACCACTCATGTTGTGTGCGTTATATTTTTCACACGAATGGAAGGGACCTACAGTTTAATGCCGAATCCGAACGGCGATTTGAGAAGCTTTTTCGTGACAACAATACTCTCGGATGTTTGTCAGACGCTCGCGAGAGGTGGGACGGTGAAAAAACTTTTTTGGTATTTTCTGGGATTCGAACTAAATACACGATAAATGTATTATCACCTCTAGGTTCGTTAGACCATTGTGTCATATCGGCCAATTTATCGTACGCCAACCACAAAGTTAAAGAACGAACCCCGAAAAGAGCAGCTTGTCATACGAGAAAGATAAGTTATTAAGGAATTTTAACTGGACGTTATGCTTCTTCGATAGTAACGTGAACGCCGCGGCTGATATGATCACTAATACAATTCTCCTAGGTTTGAGAACCTATATCCCTCACAGGATAAAAGCTATCAGACCTAAGGAAAACGCGTGGTATGACTTGAGCTTTAAAGAAGCTATTAAGTTCAAGGAATCAATTTTTCGGTCTTACAAGGTCGACCCAACTGAGGAAAACCGAAAAAAGTTTAAACAAGCCTGAAATGACTGCAATGCCCCACATTAACCGTGTTAAATTCTCCCACGACCAAACGTTGAGGCAAAAATACTACATTGTCCCAAGGGTAGTAAAAACTTTTTTGTCGTTTGTAAAAAAAACATAAATAATTCGGCCTCGTCATCTATACCGACGCTCATTTATAATGACATACTAACTGTCAGCTCTTTAGACAAAGCTATTCTGTTCGCTGCTCACTTTGCAGCAAACTCCACACTGCAAGATAGTGCTTTGTCTCCACCTGTACTTGAGAGCATACAATTTGCCATGGGATAAGTCCACTTTCGCATTCGTACAGTTGCAGGAGTACTTAAATGTCTTAACATACACAAATCCGCTGGTCCAGATAATATTCCCGCTATTGTTCTGAAGAGGTGTTCTTCGCTGGTAAAATCACTGCGTAAGCCTTTTCACTCACTACTCTTCAGGTCTCTTTCCGAGAAGGTGGAAAATAGCATTTGCCCATACCTAAAAAAAGGCGATCCTTCTTCTCTCTCCAGTTATCGACTCATTGCACTTACGTCCCTTCTTTCCAAGGTCATGGAAACGCTGATAAACCGTCAGCTAATATAATATCTTGAATCGCGAAAGCTCCTCAATCACCGACAGTATGGCTTTCGTGGCAATAGGCCCACTGGCGATTTGTTGTCATATCTCACCGATAAGTGGAATCAATCTCTGCACCACTCTGGTGAAAACAAGATTATTGCGTTTGATATTTCAAAAGCATTTGACATCAAGCTCTTTTGTTGAAAAAGTGTGCATCGATCGATGATACTCTGATCGATGATCTGTTTTGGATGGCTTCAAGCCTGCATCTCACCGTATAAATGCTGGTGTCCCCCAAGGCTCTGTTTTGTCTCCGACTCTCTTTCTCATTTTCATAATGATCTTCTATCTGCAACTTCTAATTCAATCTATTCTTTCCCTGATGATAGCACCCTCAGTTTTTTATATTCGTTCCTGCTCTTCGGTCGTGGATGAAGAAGGACAACGTATGTTAAACACATTAAATTCCCTTGGCAGCATATTTAAATGGGGCTCAGTCAATAGAGTGGGACTAAATGTTTCTAAAACTCAGTTCTGCCTTCTATCATTAAAGCGAAACCCTACTTATCAGCCATTATGCATGAAAGGCACTTACATCGTTGAAACCGAAAAACTTTCCATGCTCGGTATGTGCGTCAACACAAACTCGGTTGGAACGACTATATATGGTATTCGAAATCACCAAGAATGCAACGAAATGTTTAGGTTTCCCAAAACGGTGTAAGCAATATTTCTGATCTGGCCTCAATTTATAAGGCGTTCATTCGTCCTAAGTTCCAGAGGGGTTCCAGAAAACTATGTATAGATGATCATGGACATACACGAGGAAGCAAAGACAAGAGTAAGATGTCACGCTGGAGTAACCGAAGAGTTCCCAATCAAAGTCGCTGGTGCACCAGGGAAGCGTCTTAAGTCCTTTGCTCTTTATTGCAGTCTTTGACTATCTGCTTGAAGGTAAAGTGACGGACCCCAAGGTATATCAATTATTCTTTGCTGACGATGAAGCCATCATAAGGGAGGATCCTACATCATGCGACGAGCACTTGATGTATGTCTGGACGTTTCGGAGGGGGGAAAAAAAAACAGAGTACTTGTGCTGCCCGTTCTCTGATCCACTCAGGCCTATTTCAGACATTTATTTGAATGGACAGTGCTTTCCAAGTGCGAAAAGTTCATATATCTGGGATCTATGATCAATAGCAAAGCAACCTGTGATGATGACATCAATCATCGCGTGAGCGTAGGGTGGATGAAGTGGCGAGAAAACTCCACTATCTTCTGTGACTGGAAAGTGCCCCCTAAGTTGAAAGGAAAAGAGTTGTGCGTCCAGCGCTCACATACGGTTCACAATGTTGGACTATGTACATAAAGTATGAGAGTAAATTAACGGCTGCTGAGATGAAGATGCTTTGCACGACAGCAGGAGTGACAAAGCTTGATCGAATAACAAGCGGAAGCCTTCACGTCAAGGAAACCATCTTACAAAAAATAGAGTGCGGTCGCCTCAGCTGGTATTGACACGTTCAAAGGAGAGTTCGCGAGGTTATGATCCAAAAACAGGGGATCGCAACCCTCCCACTTCACTGCATTTCTACTTATCCACCTGTGGCTTTCGCCTATTTGTCCTCAGAAAATATCGACAGGCCTCCCTATTTTGGATCACTTGGTTACTAAGGCCAATCAAATACCAGTGTCGTCACATTTGTGTGATCCAGGCGTTTATAGGCCTGCCTCTCCTGCCTAACGATGTCTTTGGAACGTTCATTGATATTGCAGGGTTCAAATGATCTCTTCCTTGTTACTTAGGCCAATCAAATGCTGGTGTCGTTGCATTTGTGTGATCCAATCGTTTATAGGCCTGCCTCATCAGCCTCAGGTAGTCTCAACCCCTTTAGCGAGAGTAAATTATAAAAAAAAAAATTGTTAAAACACTTGTTTGTTTATTATTTTAAAGTTTTTTTTATTCTATTATGTAAAAGAATGTTTTTTGACAAAATTTGTTGGTTCATCCCACCAGCAAATATTTTCCTTATTACGAATATCCACAACGCATTCCCCTAGTGTAGGTAGCAACCATATAAATTGTGTTTATAATAAAACTCACACCTTGAAAGTTTTAATGATCATAATTCCATCAGAGATTTCCATTTCAATTTTCATTACAAACAATTTCGCACAGAGTACACATTTGAATATCGCCCAGGTTATGTAATTTACAATGGAAACCGCTTGCATTCGAATGGAAAAATTGTTGTTAAATCACTTTTACTGCCTCACCAAACTGTTTGAATACAAACTGTTTGTTATTATAATGATTTAATTATGCATTTTGTTAAAAGAAAAATGAAAAGCACGCGAGCTGAGATTTTTTCTCAATGATACAAAAAACACGTTTAATTGCACGAGTAGATACTGTTTATTTGTGTAGGTAGATACATTTTGGAACAAAAATAAAAAAAAAACATATTTTGCACGAGTATAAACAATAATATTGAGTTAACGTGATTAGATCTGATTTGAACATATTAGCGTGCGATAGCATCAAATGCGTATTCAAATGAACGTGAAATCAGTTTAGAAATTCTTAGCCCCTTTCGATTTAATGTGATCGCGGAACGAGATTCTATTTTTAGTGGATTGTCAATTTTTTCTTTTCAATTGATTTTATTTATTTTACAATGAATTCGATTTCCACTAAGTAGGAGGAGTGGATTTTGCTTTGTTTTTTTATTTATAGAACGTGCGCATGATGTGAATCTACCAACCAGCAGTCAAAGTTAAAGTTCTTATCTTGGGAGGTTTCCTACAAAACACTTGGAAACGAAATCAGATACGTTAGGTAGCTTAATGAGATTGGTGAGAGTTTGAGTACATACAAAGCGAAAGAGTATGTGTCTTGAGATATGATTGTTAAGTTCGAAAAGTATCTGGGTAATCTTTTGGTATACACTCTGAAATGGGAGTAACTATATCCTCTCAAGTAATTGTGAAAATGTAGTGAAGCGATAAGAAAACTTTTTGTTGGTTGTTTGATTTCATACACGAGAACCTTCCGAATTAAAGGGCACAAGTGTTGGCTCAGAAAAATGGGAGTCTGGCACGAAGGACATAACATTTGGCATAGAGCACTTTTTCGTAAGTTGTCAGAGCAAAGTACTTTGTTCATGATGCCTGTTGAATAATATGAGCCCTGTCGTCATGTATGACGAAGTACTCGTATATGAAGTGCATCTCAATGAGAGGACAAATAGGAAAATCCAAATGAGCTTCTTCAATATTTCACGCTGACGGCTCTCGCAGCACTAATGAAACTGGAGCTGACTGGTGAGACCAAATTCTCCTGCGCTCTGGGCAAAATGGAGAATATCTTCCAATCGGAAACGTTTGCCGGACTTTGTCTGGCCAGCTCGATAAGTAATGATATAGTATGTCGTGGTAGAAGTATCAGCAATTGTAGTGAAAGGCCAGGCTGTATTTAAGATGCCTGAGACGCTCACAAATCACTCAAAGACTGTTCTAGAATTTAAAAGCAGACGAAACAAACTTTCCAAATGGAAATAGTTGGTCGTATTTGGGTATTGCGCGCAGTAAAATCTTTGAAGCGTTTATGAAAGTGGGTTCAGAGACTCCTCCTCTAAGATCGGAATCAATAATTGGTATTAGTTTGCCAAAAATCCTACACTGATGGGATGTCATCCTGCACATGATGTAGTTTGAATTCTAGCAGATCAACTAAGTGTCTTGGGAAGAGGCCTGATAAAACTATTGCCAATTTCTATTCCTGTTCTATCTGGGCAGGAAGGACTGCAGAACTATGGTTAAGCTAATCACAGGACAATGCATGCGGTCATCTCACGACCGACATGGGAATTTTTGCAGATCTTACATGCAAGTCTTGCTTTGAAAGCGAGGATACAACTGCCAGTGTTTGGGTTTTGTAAGATTGAGACGGCGCTTCTTGGGTCTCGGTGTTTATCTATTTATTTAGCGTATGGTGTACACAGGTAACAAGAATATATAAGAATTGATTACAGAGATAAATAATGGTCACTATCATTACTTATCATTCAAGGTGGCGCAAAATTAATCATCCTATCGGAAGATGTTATAATTTTTGCAAATGGCGTCGTACGTCAATCATATTTGACATTTGTGAACTAGACAGCCGCAGTATACAAACAAACAAGCAATGGGGCGCTATACTCTGCAAGAGCGTGGAATAATTGTGTCGATTTTTTTGACCAATAATCGGTCGGTGGTGTTAGCGCAGCGTGAATTTCGACGTCGATTTCCTAATCGTGTCGCGCCAACTGGGCAGACATTCCGGCGCTTAGCTACTCGATTCGAACAGACTGGAACCACACGAGACCATGCAGGGCGTGGCCGCTACCGGACTGGTCGTTCGGCCGAGAACATCGCGGCTGTGGCTGCCGATGTCGCTGAGAACGAAGAAACATCAACCAGATGACGGGCCACGAAATTGGGCATCACCAGACGGACCCAACACTGAATTTTAGTGAAAGACTTACACATGTTCCCGTACAAAGTGCAAACAGTGCATCGGTTAATGCCTCCTGACCGTCAGTCGCGTGTGAATTACTGTCAAGCCATCCTCAATCTCAACAACGAAGAGGACGATTTTGTGTCGGAAATCATCATGAGCAACGAGGCGCATTTCCACTAAAGCGGTTACGTCAATAAGTAAGATTTTCGTTTCTGGGGCACTGAAAATCCGCGTGTGATGCACGAAGAGTCATTACATCCACTCAAAGCCACTGTGTGGTGCGGCGTTCACGCGGGAGGAGTATTTTTTTGAGGACGCCATCGACAATACGGTCACTGTTACTGGCGAACGCTACAGGCCCATGATAAACGACTTCTTACTGCCGGAATTGGATGAGCGGGGCTTGGTGAACATGTGGTTTCAACAAGACGGTGCAACCGCACACACAGCACGAGCCACAATGGATATTGTGAAGGAAGCGTTTCCTGGTCGCGTAATCTCTCGTTTTGGCGATTTGGCATGGCCAGCAAGATCGTCCGATTTAACCATCATTTCTTTGGGGCTACTTGAAGTCGCGGGCTTACGCCAACAAGCCTCAGACAATTGCACCCGTTAAGGAGAATATTCGACAGGAATGCGAACAGTTATCATCGGAAATCTTGCGGAAAGTCATGGAAAATGCGATAAAACGGGCACAAATGTGTATCAATACTGGCGGCAGCCACTTGGCGGATATCATCTTTTACACTTAACAGGAAAAATTGTAAAGGTCCAAACAAAGATTTCCATCACTCAAAATCTTTTTTTTTTATTTAGTAAAAAAGCAATTCAAAAACAAAATTGGATGATTAATTTTGCGCCATCTTGTATTATATGCAGTACACTGACATTAAATAAAGACAGAGACGCTTTGAGTGATACATATATTATATTTTCAAATCTAAATTTCTTAGCCAGTAAACAGCATCAGGAGAAGCGTCGAGTAGATCTGCGATTTTTCCCTTCCAAACGAGCTCTGTGGGCAATCCGATAAGATGTGTTGGATGGTCTGTTTTCGTGTGACACAATCACAAGTGCTAGTGGAGGTTTTACCCCACTTTGAAAGTAGGTCAGCACACCGGCCGTGGTTGGTCCGAAAACGGTTGAGCTTAGCCAATAGGTACCGTGGTAAGTTTTGTCCAGGGACAGGAGCAGTTGGGCGAACAGGCGAACCCCACAGGCGGATCAGTAGAAATGCAGTGAAGTGGGAGGGCTGTGATCCCTTGTTTTCGGATCATAGCCTCGCTGATAAAAGGAAGAAGAAGAAGAAGGAGCAGTTGGGTCTTCTATTTCGAGGTTACTTTCTGGTATAAAATTTATCCACTGTGTCTTCCATACCTCACTTAGTTGGGAATCTGACTCGATCAGGTTTGAACACGACAATGTTCCCCCTCTTCAAACAGCCACCAATATTGGTGGCTCTGCTTACTAACGTCTTCAATGTCTCGGTCGGAAACCGCTCCACTCTACCGGAGCTGTCCACAGCTGTTCTGGCGACGTGGAAGACTAGCAGCACCGCTAACTTATTCTGGATCAGACCTCTTTGATCAAGATATAGGAACGCTTCTGGAGGGATGAAACATTTAAGGCGCACACTCTCGTGATAGAGATTGTTGGGGTAATAAGCCACAGGGATCAGGTTATTCATCGAAGTCATTGCTCTTGCAATGTGCCTTCGAATCATATTGATCAAGAAATTATCCACTCTGATCAGATAGAATTTTATGTATTCAGATTCTGTTGTTCTGTACAATCGAAGGCAAGCCCTCTCAAACACCCACATTTTTCCAACAAGCTTGGCCCACGTTGAACCACACGGGACATCCATATGCGAGCATAGGCCGAATGAGTGGCATGTAGCAGAAACCTTCACCGTCGCATCGAGTTGGCTGCTATAAAACAGTCTTTTTGGAAGGGCGAAAGCAACTTTGGCTCTGGCCAGAGCAGCATCTTTATTTTTGGTTAGAATACAGATATTGATCTAGCTAGATCCCAAGGTACCTGACTACACTTCGACTCGCAAGTGGCTGACTGTGCTGTCCCACAATAGAGAACTTTCGCCAATTCTTTCTGGTGTCCCTAGAGGCCCCAGCCAACGGCGTTCTGAACAGGATGGTCTTCGACATATAAAAGTTGATTTACAGCTTCCAGTCGCCGCAGTATCTCTTAATCTTATCGAAATCACGCTGCAAGAGTATTGCAATTACCTCGATCTTAGGCCCTAACCTGCACGCGACCAAGTCGTCTGCGTATGCTATGGCATGGTGAAGTGAACCTATGAGATCGCTCGTGTAAATATTGAATAAAATCCGCAAATTAACCAGACCTTTTTTTACTTCAAAAGTTCCAGCAGACGTCACATTGCCATTCTTCACAATGAACTTCTTACTAGTGAGCATGTCATAAAGTATGTACAGCAGTGGTTTACTTATGCCCAGCCTGCTCAACTTGTAGAAGAGTCCCTCTAACCATACGGTATCGAAGGCCTTCTCCAAGTCAACCAGACATGCACCGATACCAGTTTAGTTTAGACGCGGCATGTACGGTATTATGCCCCGCCTTGAAACTGAATGGGTTATCCGGAATTATGTGCATGTCCCCAACCCACTTAGGAGCTCTATGGATCACTTTTTCGAATACCTTGCTGATGTTTGGAAGGAGACTTATCGACCGGAGATTACTCGGATTGGAGCTGTCTTTATTTTTCTTTTGAATGGGCTGCACCGCTGCCGTTTTCCAATGCACCTTATACACGTTCGGGAAAGTCGCCCTTCTCCTGCGGATCTTCGATCCCAAAGAAATTGTCATCCTCAGCTGCGTTATCTGGATCTACATTGTTCGTCGTTCGGGGGTTTTAAGACGCGGAAGATCGTTATGATTATTCCTCCGAAATATCTTGTTTATTTGCGGAAACATACACGGGTTGTTGGACTTTACAGCCCGAATTTTCCTGTCCCAGTGCAAATTTACAGAAAGTCTATCATTTTCTTTAATTAACTTCGAGAGGTTTCTAATCAACGACTTCAGCGTCCCAACCTTCTCCGAGTTCTGTCTGTCAGTAAACTGTCTGTACAAGGTTTTTAATCTCGACAGTAGTCTACTTTTATGTTCGTGCAGTGCGTCAATTGTTGCATTGCGGCATATGTCCACGTTGTCAGTGTGTTGGTACCGAGGCATCGTACTGTCCATCGTTCGTTTTATTGTCTTGTCCATTTGTTTTAGATATCTATCAGTCTCCTCGTTTGACAGATTCCTATTGGACGGTAGGTCGAGTAATTTCGAGGAGAGTGTTCTCGTCAACTGTCTGGAGAAGCGAGTCCAACGCGTTCTACTGTAATTGTAAGCGTTCAATTGGACAAACTCCTCCAATTCCGCAATTTCGTTGGGAATAATTATTTCGGCACTGAGGCCGCAATGGTCACTGTCATACACAAGTGTGTAGGCAGTTTATCGTTTGTCGGTCCATGTCGGTCAGTAATCGTACGTCGAACAGCATTAGATTCAGATAAGATCCGGTTCTGGGATACGACGGACTACACTGCGCAGACCCCACCAATTGAATAGTAGGTTCCCTCTAGGATTTGGCATGTTATTTCCCCAACCTCTATGTTTGGCGTTAAAATTACCGGCTATAATCAAAAAGTTCTCCTCCGACTCCAGTCTTAGTATTCGAAAAGGTATCTCGAGCTCTGAAACAAAAGAAGTAGTTTGAGTAGCTTCAGGAGCATAGACCGCGACCATATACATCCTCTTTCCACTACGGGGGGGATATACACGATACATGCTTCCAGCTCCTTGAACCTACATACTTCACCGCAATATGGTACACTACTTTATGACGCAATTCTTTTCTAATGAAGATCGCGACATCTCCTCCCTGTACAGAGTTGGCTCGGTCTCTTCTTATAATATTATAACTACTGTGCCTCAACTTGTTTTGCTGCGCCTACTTGCGTAGACGTACATATTTCCTTGCTGCTTCTAGGAGATCAATGGGCTGCTGGCTCCGACACTGTTCGGTATGAACTCGTTATCCGAAGGGCTCCTATACGTTGCATCGCGGCCACTTTCTTCCTGTATATCTCGTTTTTATTTATTTGCCGTGGGACCTCCAATGATCGCCATCAGTCTGCTTAGCAATATGCATGTTTTCGTGGCTCTTTTGGATGCGGATTTAATTTGTTGCCAGAACGTGAGCTTCGTATCTATCCTAACTTCTAGATATTTTACTGCTTCCTTAGTGTGTATGACATCCGGACCCAGCTGGAGCTCGTTTATTGTGGGAATCAGCTTCCTCGTCAGCAGGACTATCTCGGTTTTCTCCACTGCTAAGCTTAGGCCGTGGTCCTCCATCCATGTGCGCACCCGTCTCATGACTTGATTTAGTCTTCTCTTAGCGTATATAATATCCACCTATAGGCGTTTTAGAATCCGAAACAGTACTAGTGTGAACATTTTTCCAAGCCAGATTTAAAGCACCCCCACTCGTTTTAGAAAGATGTTAATCTTTAAGGGCGTTTATAAATAACACTGATTTCTTCAAAGTTATTTGTGGAAATGGTTAAGCCTTATATAACAGAGTTCATAAGGCGGTGTAGTGTGCTGAATACACGGTATGTTCCGAAAGTATTCGACCTTTATTCATAATATTCAGATACAAAAATCTTGCACTAATCTTCTTTAAACTAAACTCCTTGTGCTTAGATGACTTATTGGAAAATTGCGCCTAAAATGTTGGTGTTGACCATCTGTTTTGAGACCTACCAATTCTACAAAAAAATCCAAGCAAACATGTTAATCAAGAAATTGTATTTATTACTTTTCCTCATACAAATGGCTGTGTAAACACCTTGAACGATCTTGATTATCAGTTTTGGAGTACAACAGAGTATTTTGGTTTTTTTTTTAATTTATCATTTTTATCGAGCCTTTCCGTAAGCGCTCTGGATAATTTAATCAACCAAAGTTTTGCGCACTTGCAGGTAAGAACATAGATTTGTAATTCTAATAATTATACGTTATTTATAAATGCTATCAGTGTTTGAAAATTCCATGTCAAGAAATGGATTGCTAATATGGTCACAATAGAAAAAAAACTGCGCGAAAACGCTTACGATATGTTTACAATTTTCCAAATATCCCACCTTCATTCGATCGGGTTCTTTTTATTTTTACTTGAACTGAAAATCTAGATGAAACGCATTTTTTTTTACATATTCAAATTCCGGTTGCACTTTTGATTTCATATGCCACATCAGGGAGATAATACCATTTTTCTGTTCATCCTTCATTAGGACCCCGCAACCGCCGCTGAAACAAACACATATTATTGTTTAAATGAACTTAGAAAACTACTGCATTAACTATGACTTAAAGTAACTGATCGGATTTATTTACTGACTTAGATAGCGCTACAGTTTGGAGTGGATCTAGGCTTCAACCAACAAGCCTCTCCAGCCCGCTCGGTCATTAGTCAGCTGCCTCCTGTTGCATGCACCAAGTTAGTTTTGGTCCTTTTCCACTTGTTCGCGTCACTTAAGGTGAGTAATTCCTCTATTGCTCTGTCCCTTCGGAGTGGATTTGAATAGCTTTCGCGCGTGCCGTGTGCGAACTCTTCTGGCTAGGTCGATTTCGTTGTATCGGCCGCCATTATATCTTCTCCACCCTCCTTCTATGCAGATGGAACCAAATATCACTCGAAAAACGCTTCTCTTAAAGTAACCAGGGGCATCCTCATCCGCTTTTAATAACGTCCATGCCTCCGCGCTATATAGTATTGTAGAATTGGGATGATAAGGGTCTGGCAGAGGGTTACCTTAGAGTTTTACTACATAATTGCCTTTTTAGTTCAAAGAATGCGGATCGGTCGAAGTTACGAGCTGGAAGAGATTATGAATAGAAGGCAGGTGGATATCTTGTGTGTCCAAGAGACGAAATGGCAAAACACCGGAAATCGGGTGCGTTTCTTGGACGTTATGACAAAAGATTACAAAATGTTCTACTACGGAACGGAAAAGGCTGGGAACGGAATCGGTATAATCCTTGTGGCAGAGCTGCTTGGTAACGTCTTGAGCATTTCGAAGTCCAGCGACCGTTTGATGTCTCTCAAACTAGTAATACAAGGAGAGGTGTGGAATATTGTCAGTGCATACCATATATTCGAAGGCAAAATCATTGCAAGGAGCTTTAAAAGGCCACCACTAACACGCCAAAGAAACATGGTGGTGGAGTGATGAAGATAAGGAAGTGATAAATGAGAGAAAAGTGGTCTTTAAAGTTTGTTCAAAGTGCCTATCTAATAAGAAAGACGAAAAAGCTCGCCTCGAAGTGGAATACAGATGTTATAAGAAAAAAGCGAAGAAGAAGTGCGCCCAGCTTTAAGCAGAGAGTACGGAGGGCCTGTATCGGGAGCTGGAGAAAATATATTCCCCGGTTGCTGATGCAAACTAGGCTATACAGGAGCTGCGATGTAACAATATGAACAAGAGCGCAACCATCTTCAAAATAGCCGCCCAAAGAAGGAGGAATGGAGATTCGTTAAGAAGATTCATTCGCCAAAGTTCATTAACAATGCTCATGGCCACCTTCTTATGGATGACGACAAAAATCTGCAGAAGTGGCGGCAGTATTGAGAACGACTTTTGAATGAACAGTTTTCCCGGCTATACTTTCCAAGGGCTACCCATAACTGTGAAGAACCCGACATTATAGTCGAAGAAGTCAATGAGGCGGTCAAATACTCCCAAAAACGGAGAGCAGTTGGGCCAGCCGAGATGCCCTCTGAGTTCTGGAAAAAGATAGAAGACATCGGGTTCAGATGGCTCAGAATTCTCATCTCCAAATTTATGAGAGGTGATCCAGTGCCAAATCAGTAGAGGGAAAGCTACCTTCTGCCTGTGTACAAAGGCAAGGGTGATACACGAAACTGTGATAACTACCGTTCGATCAAGCTGATGTCACACACGATGAACATCGTTGAGCGGTTATCAGGAGGGCGACTACGAAAAATAATACGGCTATCTGATGAACAATGCGGGTTTTTCGAGGGTAAATCAACCACAGATGCAATCCAAAGTATAAGGATCGTAATGGAAAAACATCGTGATTTCTTAAAGGATTTGCATATTGTATTGGTTGACTTCGAAAAGGCATTCGACAGACAAGCACGAGATCTAAGCGCTAAGACATCGAGGGGTTCCAGAAACCTATGTACAGATGATCATGGACATGTACGAAAGAGCAAAGAGAAGAGTAAGATGTCCCGCTGGGGTAACCCAAGAGTTTCCAATTAAAGTCGGGATGCACCAGGGAAGCGTCTTAAGTCCTTTGCTCTTTATTGCAGTCCTTGACTATCTGTGGGCGCCGTGGCGTAAGTGGTTAGTGTGTCAGATGACTACGCATGAGGTTTCAAGTTCGAATCCCAGAAAACACGAAAAAGTTTTTTTTTCACGGGCCCACCTCTCACGAGCGTCTGACAAACATCCGAGAGTATTGTTGTCACGAAAAAGCTTTTCAAATCGCCGTTCGGATACGACACTAAACTGTAGGTCACTTCCATTCGTGTGAAAAATATAGCGCACACAACATGAGTGGTTGCGAGAAGCTAGGGTCTGACACTTAAAGAGCTGTTGCGGCAAATATTTATTTTTTTTATTTTATTTTGCCGACTATCTGCTTGAAGGTAAAGTGACGTATCCCAAGGTACACCAATTATTCTTTGGTGACGATGGAGCCATCATAAGTGAGGATAATACATCCCTGCAACGAGGACTTGATGTGTGGGTGGACGTTTGGAGGGAAATGGGTATCGCATTAGTTAAAAAAATACAGAGTACTTGTGCTGCCCGTTCTCTGATCCACTCCGGCCTATTCCAGACATTTATTTGAATGGAACAGTGTTTCCCAAGTGCGGAAATATGTGTGATCTATGATCAATAGCAAAGCAAGCTGTGATGACGACTTCAATCATCGCGACCGAAAAATGCTTCCTAAGTTAAAAGGAAGGCTCTACACCGCAGTTGTGCGTCCAGCGCTCACATACGGTTCACAATGTTGGACGATGTACAAAACGTATGAGAGTAAATTAACGGCAGTTGATATGAAGATGATATGAAGTGGGCGCCGTGGCGTAAGTGGTTAGTGTGTCGGATCACTAAAGTTTTTTTCACGATCCCACCCCTCGCGAGCGTCTGACAAACATCCGAGAGTATTGTTGTCTCGAAAAAGCTTCTCAAGACAAATTGCTCTTCGGATACGGCACTAAACTGTAGGTCCCTTCCATTCGTGTGAAAAATAAAACGCACGCAACATGAGTGGTTGCGAGAAGCTAGGCCCTGGCACTTAAAGAGCTGTTGCGCCAAAAATGTATGTATGTATGTATGCTGACAAAGCTTGAGTTAATAATATGTTCGAAGATCCGTGGAAGCCTTCATGTCAAAGAAATCATCTTACGAAAAATAGAGCGCGATCGGCTCAGTCGGTATTGCCACGTTGAAAGAAGAGATCATTTGAACCCTGTTAAAAAGGCAATATCAATGAACGCTCCAAAGACATCGCGATGTAGGAAAGGCAGGCCTATAAACGCCTGGATCACACAAATGCGATGATATCAGCATTTCATTGTCCTCAGTAACCGAGTGATCCAAAATCGGGAGGCCTGTCGATATTTTCTGAGGTCAAATAGCCGAACCCCGCAGGCGGATCAGTAGAAATGCAGTGAAGTGGGAGGGTTATGATCCCTTGTTTTCGAATAATAACCTCGCCGAAATAGGAAGAAGAAGAAGTAATCTCTTTCATATATCACAATTTGTTAAGTTATATTACTTGTAGATGAATTGGGCAAATAAATAAATAAATAAAATCCCCCGACTGATTTTTGTAAGGTTTAAATTTTCAATATGCCACAGTTTCCGAAATCTCATGTTTCTGCATCTTTTCGCCCTCCAACATTTTTTTCTACACCCTTTCTAGCCATCACCAAAATTCAATCAAATTAGGGTTCAATACATAAAAATACATTAAAGACTAGCCTTGAAACTACACCAAGGACTACTTTCTTAAGTAGGTTTGTCTCTATTTTTCTCAATAACTGACCCAAAATTGGAATGCCTAATGCATTCCATGAAATTAAGAAAAAAAAAAAAAACGGCATTTTCAATATACTCATCTTATTGTGTGCGAGTATATCGCCCATGGCATTAAACACTTCATCCGTGGCGCAATATCCTGGATAATGTTTCGCCATAAATTCCGATTAAATTCACTCTCTTCGCCAGCAACCCAAGTCTTAGTTCCGATAAAAAGTTTTCAAATCGATACATACACTACATTTACCCAGAGATTCCCTGATACTTCCCCGGACTCCGCACACTTGTCGGTTGAGCAAATATTTTCCCTCTCATTAATCCAAAAAGGGTTATTGGTTTAGAGTTTCGTTTGATCTAAGTGCGGATTCTCCAGATCCACAGATTCATGGGATATAAGATTCCGATTACTCCGTCCAACTTGACGAAACTCATTGAATCTTTCTCTCTAAACGAGAAATAAATCCCTGTCATCTTTTGAATTACAAATTGTTTCAACTTTTATCGCTTTTCGATGGTTGAATGCGAGCGCACGCAAACTTTTACGAACCAACATTCCTCATACCATCTCTCGTAATTGAATGGAACCAACTCATAGAAATTCTCATTCTCTGTCCGATAATTTGTAGACCACCCACTGGCATCATGAATTTTTACTCTTCTCATGTAAAAAGTTTTTACAATTTGTATACGCGACCCTAGACGTTTCTCCTAAGTCAATGAATCAATTAAGGCCGCCCCCAACTTGTCCTCATCATTATCGCCATAATAATCATCGTAATGAGGCGCAAATACCCACAAAGTAGAAGATCTAGAGGGTGGTCGTCTGCACAAGACGGTTAATTATTGCCGGCAGTCAAGGTGTTGGCGGCTTATATTGGTTTTGCGTATAGCCAGAGCTGAGGAAACTCTGCTTCTGGCCAAGGTGGTTGGGGGCGTGTATGAAACTATTGTAATCTTGTACACATGTACGAGTAATTAAGTTTCATAGTTGCAAGCTATAAATTTGCATTTTCTGGCATAAAGTGAACAGAGTTTGTGGTCTGTGTGTGAGTTTAAGGTTTTCGTTTTATTGGACTAGGTAGGGGCGTTTGCAGGAAATTTATGAATAGGATTATGTGAAGACTGTCTGAAGGAGGACCTCATGTAACAGTTAAAACTTTGTAGCAGGTTTCAAGTGAATAACAGTTTGGGGATTTTCGGCAAAAGTTTCAAAGTAAAAAAACTTTGTGGAGGAGTTATTTTTCTTCGTGATATGCCAAAGGAATATTAATAATCTCAGAACCTCTTCCGAGAAGTTGATTTGGGTTTTGATTTCAGCTCGTTTGGCAGCAATAACTTTATCAGTTAAGATTTCATTAATTTTCCAGAAAAGTGAAATTTTTGAAATGAACCCCTACTACGAAAAGCTCTAAGAAGTAAGGAATAACAGTCAGTTGGGTGTGCATGCCAGTGGTAGGCGATAGATTCCGACGAAGTATTTTTCTTTGTATGCTGCACAGCGCAGAGATATGAGTTTGGTAGCACTGCCACTAACTCGGTGGGTATCGACCTATATTTGCTAGGTTTTTCCCAATGTAAAGATGATCCCAACGGCTATTGATAATTTAAATTTCAAATTAAGTCCCTACCAAAGCGGAAGCCAAGGATGGTTACACGCATACGATGGGAGAGGTTACTGAACGTTGAAATACGGGAGCCATTTGCGCGGGAAATATCTAAAAGATTTGAATGAATTCCAACTGTTCCATCAAACGAAGAGAAAGAATGGCAACTGTTTACAACAGCGGTTATTGCCTTTGCGGGATATGTTTGTGGAGTGAAGCGGCTTGGTGTGGCAGCTGGTGGTGAGAAAAGAACTGCTTGGCTTAAAACGCTCGGAGTTCAAGAAGCCATCAAAGAGAAGAAGAGAGCCTTTAAGGTGTGAATTCACGTGGGGAACCGCGATTCTCGAAATCGGTACACTGAGGCGTGAACTTGTAAATTAGCTGTGAAAACAGCGAAATAACAGTCTTGGAAGGAGTTTGGCGAAAAATCAGAACTTGACCACAGATCTTCAAATTAGATGTTCTGGCAGACCGTCCGCCAACTCAGAGGAAGAAAGTTGACGGAGTCAAATCCAAAGACGGTACACTTCTTTCCAATGAGGAGGACATCTTACGCAGATGGAGCCAGTACTTTTCAGAATTGCTCAAACCCGAACTGGGCACCGAAGATGACCTATGGTCGAAAGTAGGGCGGAAAGTAGTCCTACGGTAGAGGAAGTAACTTTGGCGATCAAATCGGAAAAAGTTGACAAATCTGCTTGTGTGGATAAAATCCGATGCTCAAGGCTTTAGGTAAAGAGGGAGTGCAATGGCTCTCGTGGGCTAAAGTGGGCTGGGAATGCGGTGAAACACCTGGTGATTGGCAAGTGGGGGTTATTGTCCCTCTTTTTAAAAAAGGGGACAAAGGAGTTTGCGCCCACTAAAGGCGGGTATATCTCTTTTAAGTCTCCCTTGAATAGTTTTTGCTAAGATGATAGAAATGCTTTCCAGAGCTGTGGTTCTTGAATGGTTCTTGAGAAGGCCTGGTAGTATGCTAAACCTGTCTACACTTGTTTTGTAGATTTGGAAAAAACATATGATAGGGTTCCTCGAGGCAAACTCTGGAGTGTTCTGCACGAGTATGGGATTGATGGTTCCTTGTTAAGGGCGATTCAGTCTTTATATACAAACTGTAGAAGCTGTGTTCGGATAAACAGTGTTAAATCAATACCTTTTCACTGTGTGGACTCCGCCAAGGGTGCGTTTTGTCACCTCTCCTCTTCATTGTATATATGGACTGAATGTTGCAGCGCAGCCGTGGCGGGGAATGTTTCAAAGTGGGAGACTTAAGGATTAGTCATTTGCTCTTTGCGGATGATTTGGTCATCCTTCGATCCTCTCAAACCGAACTTCAGCGGGCACTCGAAAGGATTGTAGCCGTTTGTGATGATGCTGGAATGAAGATCAACGTGAAAAAATCGAAAATAATGGTCGTTTCCAAAACACCCATTCACTGCACTCAGCATGTTAGTGATGTCTCACTGAAGCAGGTGGATACGTTTAAGTACCTCGTGGTCTTATTCACGAGTGATGGGAAGAGCAATGTTATCCTGTAGAATTGGTCAGGCTGGATCAATTTTGAGAGAGCTTGGCCAATCTATTATAAGGAAGGCCAAACTTAGTGTTGAAGCTAAATTATCGGTTTTTAACTCGGTGTATGTTCAAACTCTCACCTATGGTCATGAAATTTGGGTAGTGACCGAAAGAATAAGATCGCGGATACAAGCTGCCGAAATGAGGTTCCTTCGCGGTGTTGCTGGAATAACTCGTAGGGATCGAGTGCGCATCACCAGAGTACGCGAGGCGCTCAATGTTGAGCAGCTACTTCTCCGAACGGAATGATCTATGCTTCGATGGTTCGGTCACGTAGTGCGTATGGCCCCAGACCGGCTTCCAGGACGTGCTATGATTGCCATCAGGTAGGGGACTCCCAGGTCGGCCTAGAAATATATGGTTGGATCAAGTCCGGCATCTCTCCTGGACCCGTCTAGGGATTCCTCCTGATGAGGGTCCACCTGAGCATCTTACCCCCGCGACCCTCATGAAGGATTAGCGGACCATTGAAAATGTATGTATGTATTAAGTGGATTAGTTCTTTCAAAAGTTCAGATATTTTTATTTCATAATAAAGCTCAAACGATGCCATTATACGTGGAATAAAATATTTGACAAATGTCCGCCATGGCTAAGTATGCAGTCGCGTATTCTTTTGGTCCAATTTTCAAGTTTCCGCATAATCCGCGCTCTATTTCACCGATGACGCGAAGAACACCGTCTTTTAGCTCTGAAATGGTTTGAGGATTATTGGCATAGACCTTCGACTTTACAAAAGCCCAAAGAAAAAAGTCTAACGGCGTCAAATTGTAGGAACGAGCCGGCCAATTGACGTCCGTTCTTTGCGAGATCAGACGTTCAAGAAACTTTGTCCGCAGTACGTCCAATGTTTCATCCACTTTGTGGCAGGTCGCATAGTCCTGTTGGAATCACATGTTGCCGAAGTCCATAACTTCCAATTTGGGCCTCAAAAAGTCAGTTATCATCTCGTGGTAGACTGTAAGCGCACGGCCTTCCTCATTTTCTAAAAAAAGTACGGTCCAATCAGTACGCCCGCCCAAGGTTCGGTTAGATTTAAGGGGTTAGCCGCAACGAATAGATGCAGCCTCCACTCGGATCTCAAAAGAGTCCATTGTGTTCCCCTGACGTGGAATTACCTGGCTGGAATACTAAAAAGGCTGGACCAGAAACGTAGAACGAAGAAGAAACAGTGATTAGAGTTCTGAAGAGTAGGGGCGGCTACGTCGAAACCATCCTGGAGATGTTATGAATTTCAGAATGGCGGTTGGTGTCTTTTCAGAGAGGTCGCCCAGGTGATTGGAGAAATATTCTCCGAGGGCCGTCCTTCTGGTAATGCAGAGACTGGGGCATTTGCATAGGAAGTGGTCTGTGTACTCATATGCGTCTGTGTTGCCGCAGCCTCTACAAATTTCGTCTGTACTTAGCCGCATTCTATGTTTTGAGTTTTTTTTTTTTTTTTTTGAGTGAGGATGAGCTTAGTTTTCACCTTGTCATGTTTTGTCCAGATAATTCTGGAGACACGGCACGATGGAAGCGCTCTCCATCTTTCATCTGCTTGCTGTTTAAAGTCCAGTGCTATTTTGGCTTTAATAAGTTCTAGGGGAGGGAGGACTACGTTTTGGACCATTAACAGGTCTTGTTCTGATCCCTTTCATGCCATTTCATCCGCCATTTCATTCTCTGGGAAAATCCGCCCTCCCACTCAAAATCCGCACAAAACCGTAACGCATTGTGGATGCATAGACTTGTCTTGGATCACACGTGGATTTTCCATGCCTTAGTTAGGTGAGATTTAAGCGGCTGTCTGTGCTAGATACAGGCTGACTTAGACCAGTGTAGGTCCATTGTGATGTCACAAATGGCAAAACCATCCGCAGAACTAAATGGAGTTTGTTATAAAGCACTGTAGGCGCCATATATTTGTGTTTGCCAGTTCGCCAAGGTTATCAATGAAGTTGGCTCCTAGGTATGTTTTTCTTTGATTGGAAAGTGCCGGAGACGAGCATGATTCTGAAAGATCATCTGGCGAATTTGTCCGCCTTACAGTTACTTGGAATACCTTTATGCACCGGCACCCAAATAAGGTGAATTTTGAATTGATCAGCCGTCTCGTTAAGAGTCAAGTGCCGATTTAGAGTGCTTTTTGAATTGAAAGTGACAGAGTGTATGACCTTAACCGTGGCTTGGTTGTTGCTAAAACTGGTGATATCCCGCTTAGATATCACATTGTGGAGCCTCTCTGGTCAGCAGTGGCTGAGGAGGTGGAAGGAGATAGGTTTTTGGAGAAGACACTTCCACTCATTCCAGATTCTATTTTAGAGCCATCTGTGTAAAAGCATATATACTCTTTTCGTTACCTTAGATCAAGCTTACAGTTAATTCAGGAGGGGCTGGTGGTTTCAAAGTTTCTGGCGAATAAAAGTTGTGGTAGGGTGTAGTTCGTCTCTTCCGGAAGGAACTCGAAGTTACTGAGAATAGTGGACTATCCAGTACGTAAATTGAATTACATTTTCCCCTAACTGAATCAACATTTATTTAGCGGAGGATGCTTTGGACAGAATTCGCCGATGGAAAAGTTCCCAAATCAAATTTTCTGTTGTGTAAGTAGGTACAAAGAAGGTACAAAGTAATAGGACTAACCGCCTAAATTGATTTTCACAGAAAAAAGTTGGAATTTTACTTTTTTTCCAAAAACGTATTGGATTTTGGAATCTTCGTCTTATTTCTTTGCACCGACAACAGATAATAAAGTAAATAATTGATAGCATAAACTTCGAATAGCAGAGCATCTTCTGGTATCCTTAACTCATTTTTGTCCTAACTCGACTTAGGCGGTTATGCCTTGTGGCCACAGAGTTCCTCTCTTTTCTGAATGTAATTCCATTTCTGGCGAACTCCTCGGAGTTCAGTTGCCTGACATGTCACTATGACCAAGTACTCAGCTTATTAAAATCAAGATTGAATTGCTCCGCCATTGTCATCTAGAGTAGCCTTTTCTGTTAGTGAGCACCACTCCCAGGGGTTTATTGTTCTTTGACTGCCGTGAAAATTGTAACTGCCTTGACAGATATTGTATTTTAGTCAGGGTTAGGCTTTCTTTATCGTTATTATTTGTGTATGTATGTGGTTGCAGTAGCTACGAGTATTGTTTTCGGAGATCCTTTTACAGGCGTACAAAACGTTTAATTCTCTTTTCATTCTGTCTTCAATATTTCCTCTCCATGAAAGCTGGGAATCTGGAATGGTATTACCGGAACTATTATTATTATTTGCGTAGGGTTATCTTTCACTGCGTCTATTGTGCCCCAGCTGCTAATAACTTGTTTGTTTGTTTGTTCTCTCATTAGATTTTCTCTCGCATTCTAATTACTTCTTAAGGGTCATAAACTCTTACTGTGCCTTGGTGACAATAGTTCACCCTAGAGCATGCTCTCCAATCTAGTTCTGGTCTCCAAGGAGCCCGAGAATGAGAAGTGGTTCCATGGTTTCAATCCTTTGTGGGTCAATGCCCCACAAGACTGCAGAAGATGTTAATGGAGCTATGCAACGCATTTGCCAGGTCCACAACGAAACCTAACACCCGGCCGCACATTTTTCACTCTCTCGGTACAATGATTTAAGCGAAATCTCTAATCTCATCCCTCAAATGATAGCACTTTCAACCAAAGCACCACTTGCTTTCTTCACCACCGTGTACTTTTCTTATCTAATTGAAGTATACTTTCTTAAGGTTTTGCCCAAGATCCTTTGCTATACGCATCCCTTCAATTAAAACTTAAGATGACATTAGTCTTTTCTCAACGAATGTCTAAAAAGATTTTCTCCCATGGTAACCCAGCAGAACTCACTTAAAGTATCATTCCGAGTGTCCTGTTTCTGTAAACACACACTTACGAGGACAATTTCGAGAATACTTCCTTTTTTCTCTCTCTCTATTCCGTTAGAGTACAATTTAAGAAGAGCAATCACAGAAGAAGAAAAAAAAGATTTATATTACCCTTAACCTTGCACAAATTTATCTCAGACAACTCGAGATCCTTCGGCATACTCGTTCCTTTACAACAAGTGTGTGTATGTGTCAATGTGTGTAGAAAAAGGGAAAAGAGTAAAAGCAACCATAAAAGCAAAACGCGGACACCACCACTATACACAAAGCTGTGTATCTTCTTTTATTAAGACCACGCAACAGTTGAGTATATTTTGTTACTCCTTAATCTGACACCCACCACCACTTTCTGAGTTAAAGGACTTTAAGTCGGATTTATTCAAGTAAAATCCATCCATTTTAGCTTTTGTCACTTTTAGAGTAAAACTCCTTATCCGCTTCCCGCTGGCTGCCTGCCTACACTCGTTGTGTTTTTGGGCAAACAGAAGTTTCATCCCCCAACCCCAAATAAAACAATAAAAATCAAAATTGATTTTGCGTGCGAGCATCGACAGATGGGGTAGAGGAGCATCCTCCACATCCTTTCAAAAGAAAACGGGAGGGAGAAGTTAAAAAGTGATGGTGAGTGAACTCTTTCATTTCGGTAGTTACTTCGAATACACTTCACGGAACATTGGCTAATCCTTGGTTTATGAAAATCCACCTTCGAGAAGGAATGAAATGCCATTCCAAAGTTGATGACAACGTTTCCTTTTTTGACGCGAGAGGAGCCGTGCGCCCTCGTCGAAAATGTTATCTTTATTTGACGTAATGGTGACAAATGGAGTTCTTCCCATCACTGCTAACCCGCCGGCAATCTTGAGAACAATTGACAAAGTGGGGCTTGCGAGGGCATTCATTGTGTTAAGCATTTTACAGATTCAAATTGCCTTTGTGTATGGTAGGGGGAATGGCGGCTCTAAAAAAGGTTATTTTTGGGATGAAAAAAACGAGGGAACGAGGCCGCGTCGGGTACCAAATATGAAAGACGGCACGTGGTTGAAACTTAATTTGACGGATACACGAACCGGGACACAATGGATAAAAATGTGTTTTTAATTTGCAAAGGGTGATGTACAATATAGTCCGTCCGAAATGATTATGAATTGTGATACCCTTTTCAAGTTTTTACTCGGAAGAAAAAAAAAAAAAAAAAAGAAAGGAGGCAAAATCAATAAAAGGACCTTTTAGTGGAATGTCAATGTCTGACATTAACATCGGCAAAGAGGCGAACACGAAAAAGAAGAAATATTTGAACAAGTAGATAAAGTGATTAGGATATCCTCGGAGCAGTGAAATGGCAAACTGAATACTTTGTTTAAGGGTTATGGGTATTTGATATTTTTAAAATCTACGTATACCTCTGGTACTGACCTTCTGAAGTTATAAAGAAAAACTTCTTATCAGAGAGGAACCATTTTTCATGGGAAAAGGACAGCGGATAGGGTTTGGGTCAGTTAGATTGTGAGGCTGTAGATCTCAACCTTTTCAGACTCGCGATACATATTTAATTATGAATATTTTTTTTTTAACATCAAACACAATAATGCCAGTAAAAGGCGATCGTCTTAAGCGTTGCATGCTCATCTCTGTGTTATAAAAGAAATTATAACTTATTGTATTCGAAATCGACAAAGAAAAAAAAGGCTCTTCTTGTCAGCAGGAGTTCAATAACAGGTTACCCAGGCAATCATAACGCAACAGTGGGTTGATTATTAAGACGCAACCTTTTCCAGGCTTTATTAAATGTACGACGATGGTTGTTTTATGCCGCCCTTGCAAGCTATTTTCGATCTCCTTGATGATTTTACATGAATAAAGCACAACCGATTGACATGTAAATATCTCAAAACTGGACTGTCAATGGTTGAGAGCACATTTTTTTGTAGCAGGACGAAAAATTCCACTGGCGTACTTAGACTTAAATAGTAGTCCATTGTACTACCAGGAAGTGACCCCTTTCTTCATTTTAATAAAATGTCTTCGTCTTACGGGGTTACAATATCAGCACTCAGTGTATTAGCTTCAAAGATCTGTCAGTGGATCCGAACAAAGGCAAGGCAATTGCAAATATCGTCGCAGATAGTGGTGTCACTTAAACGTTTTTTTAAACATTTTAACTCACGTCTAAGTGTTTAATTTTTTTTTAATACAATTGGACGAGAACATAAGTTGGAAATAAGGAGAAGTGACAGGAAATAGTTATTTTTGTTGTAGTGGTTTGAAACTGAGGAGACTTTAGGTTTCAGTACATGGATACTCCATGAATGGTGTCCGAACTAGTCGGGGTGAACTTGTTGTGATTTTTGCATTCGGTTTTTATTTCTAGTATTTATTTCGAACAAGTGTTGAGTTAATCCAGATGATGGATGATTGCATTATTTCATTTTTTTACTAGCAAATTTGAATGAATATGGTTGGCACTTGAGCCAACAACCTCAGTAACTGAACACACTACCACTACACTATGCCACCCATAACCAGATATTGGGTAATTAAAATCTTATATATTAATACGTGAACACTAAACTTATCGTACGTTTGTTTTGTATTTATTATAAAAGGAGGGGGTTGAAACTTATATCTTTCGAAAGGTACTGTGCCATAGATCTGTAGAAAAAAAAAAATCATGTGCGTATTTAACATTTAAGTTAGGTAAATTTCCCCGGTCGCATTTCGACCACACGCGATACTAGTTCTAATTAAATTACAATGACTTACACAAGTAATTTAATAAAATTATACTTACTTAGGTGGCGCTACAGTCTGTGGTGGACCTGGGCCTCAACCAACAAACCTCTCCAGCCAGCACGGTTACGAGCCAGCTGCCTCTAGTTGCGCACGCCAAGTTAGTTGAGGTCCCGCTCCACTTGTTTGCGCCACCTACCACGAGGTCGTCGTCTACTGCGCCGTCCATCCGGGGTGGATTCGAAGACTTTCTAAGTGGGAACGTTGGGCTCCATCCGCTCTAAATGACCCAGTCATCTTAGTCGCTGTAAGTGAACTCTTCTGGCTAAGTCGATGTCCTTGTACAGGCCGTATAGTTCGGCATTGTACCTTCTCCTCCACTTACCGTCTATGCAGATGGGACCAAAGATCGCTCGAAGAACTTTTCTCTCGAAATAACCAAGGGCATCCTCATTCGGTTTTGTCAAAGCGCATGCCTCTGCGCCATACAACAGGACTGGGATGATTAGTGTCTTATAAAGAGTTACCTTAGTAGTTCGAGATAGGGCTTTGCTACTCAATTGCCGTTTTAGGCCATAAAAACAACGATTGGCAAGAGTAATTCTTCGTGTGATCTCCCTACTGATGTTATTTGCGGAGCTCACCATAGAGCCTACGAGTAGGTAGACAAAATCCTTTACTACCTCAAAATTATATCCGTCTATTGTGGCGTTCTGTCCAAGACGCCGATGTTGGGTGTCCTTTTTTGTAGACAGCATACATTTTGTTGTGCTTTCATTGACCACTAAACTCATCTTTGCTGCCTCGATCTCAATACTAGCGAAAGCCCCATTGACGGCCCGCTGAGTTCTTCCGATTATTTTAATGTCATCGGCGTAAGCGAGTAGTTGTACAGACTTGTAAAGCATTTTACCTCCGGTGTTGGCTTGTGAGTTTCGTACAATTCTCTCAAGTACTATGTCAAAGAGATCGAATGATAGCGCGTCACCTTGTCTAAGACCTTTCCTGACATCGAACGGTTTGGTGATGTTCTTACCGACTCTGATGGAGCAGTGAGAGTTCTCCATCGTCATTCTGCACAAACGGACGAGCTTAGCAGTGATGTCAGGGGTAGACATGGCTCTGTATAACGCGTCTCTATATACGCTATCATAGGCAATTTTGAAATCGATGAAGAGGTGGTGCGTATCGATTTTATATTCATGGGTTTTTTCCAAGATCTGCCATAGTGTGAATATTTGGTCAATGGTGGACTTTCCCGGCCTGAAACCACACTGATAAGGATCTATCAGGTTGTTGACAATTTTAAGGCGTTCATATAATGCGGCAGACAGGATCTTATAATCTGATGTTGAGGAGACTTATACCTTTGTAGTTGGCGCAGTTCAGAGGGTCTCCTTTCTTCAAGATCGGGCAAACGATGCTGAGGTTAAATTCATCGGGTATACTTTCGTCCGACCAGATTTTACATTTATTTTTACATTTCCTCTTGCCTTGAAAAAATTCAGCGGCAAGGCCGTCCGCTCCAGCAGCTTTGGATTTAAGTTTAGATATCGCTATCCCCACTTCATTCTGATCGGGTTGACGGGAATCTTGACTGTCATCGTCACTGTTGAATGGCTCATTCTACCTGACAGCGGAATATTGGTCATCATCGCCATGCAGAAGTGTTCCTTCCACATCCTCAGCACCGACTGCGATTTTACTACTATATTGCCATTTTTGTCCCTGCAGGCTTCTGTTCTGGCTTTGAAACCCTGGTATATTCTTTTTATCCTTTGGTAACATTTTCGAACATCATTCCTGATAAAGTCTCCCAATCTCCTCGATCGAGCGCTTCTCATGCTCCTTTTTCTTCTTTCTGAGCAGTCGATGTTCCTCTTTTCTCCTGCTCACGTAGAGCTCGTAAGCAGCTCTGGTCCTTCTTTGCAGCGCCGCTTTGTTTAGCTTGCATGTGCTTGCCGGCATTCCTCATCAAACCAGGGCTTCGTTGTGGTGGCCGGGAGAAACCCAGTACATTAGAGGTGGCATCTCTGATGGCTTGTTGGAAACGCTGCCACTGGTCTTGCGCATATGCTGCTGGTGGCATAGGACTTAGATGAAGATTAAGAGAAACTTGATCGGCAAGGACTCTGGCGGTCTCTTGCGATTATAGCCGCCTCACAGTATTTCGTTGAGTTCGCTCCATTCTGGATATATGCATCCGTATCTCGGTTACAACTAGGTAGTGATCCGAGTCCACGTTGGCTCCTCGGAAAGTCTGGACACCCAGAATACTGGAAGAGTGCCTTGCGTCGATCGCAATGTGATCGATTTGGTTGACAGTTTTTCGATCAAAGGAGAGCCATGTTCCCTTGTGAATATCGAGACGTGGGAACCGCGTACTACGAGTATGTAGCTACGACAAAGTTTCGTCCAGCCGCAAAGTCGACTAGCCTGAGTCCGTTGTCGGATGTGATGTCGTGCAGGCTGCGCTTTCCGACCATGCTACTAAAGACGTCCTCTCTTTCTAGCTTTGCGTAAAAGTCACCTAGGACAATTTTTACGTCGTGACTAGGGCATTGCTCATACGTCTTGTCCAAGAGCTGGTAGAAGTCATCCTTGGTCGCGTCGTCCATCTTCTCCGGAGGTGCGTGAGCGCATATTAGGCAAATGTTGGCAAATTTAGCCTTGATACGGATAGTCATAAGGCGTTCGTTCACATGCAGGGAACTGAAGATTTCTTGCCTAAGTCTGCCTCCAATGACAAATCCGCACCCGAATAGACGCTGTCCTTGTTGTCTGTAGCAATCGCCGTAGTAGATGTCGCAGTTTTTCATCCTCCTTTGGCCCGGCCCATCCCATCGCACTACTTGGCTGGCGGTGATGTCTGCTTTGAGACACTCTAGGGCCTCTGGAAGTTGTTCGGCTGCACGTGGTTTGTAGAGGGACCTAACATTCCACGTGCGGACACGAAGATCATTGTTCTTTTTACGTTTGCATGGGTCGTCAACAGTAAAATCATCCGTATCCGAGGCTGTTGGTTGCGTCGTAACCGAAGGGTGTTTACGTGGTAGGGAAGTTAACCCGCGGCACAACCCCCAACCTGGAGGACCAGATCCTTTTTTGCAACCCCTAGGACGAGGGCCGGGTACACCGGTGCCAGTAGTCCACTTCGGGGATATGAGCGCTGCCATTGGCCCATTAAGCGTTCATCCGCCACCATTTCTTTTTTACTACCCTGACGTAGTATTGAAAATCCTTACAGACCTCAGCTCCAAATATGTCGAAGTAGCTCCGGTAAGGTATCCGCTGGTCTGTAGACGTCACCGTTGATTCCATCAGGAGAATTCATCCGCCGCACGTCCTCCTTCTGAGGAGCTCTTGCTAGACTTCTAAGACGCATATTTCAACCAATCAGGTCAACAAGAGATGCCTCGTCTGGTTAGACATATGCGTGCTGAAGTTCACCCAGATGTGCTTACGCAGGGCTGAGTGTTCAGCTACACATATATTGTCAGCCTCAGCATACGCTCATCGTTAGTTCACCATCAGATAGCTATCCAGCGGGCACCACCGGGAGGTGATGATGCGATTTTGCCACGCCTAATAAAATTATAATGCCACCGTAATTATATAATACAATTTTATTGCTGTAATTGCAATTATATTGCTGCAATTGCAATAACTAAGCAGATTCCTTGATGCTTTCAATGGAGTGACAGTAATCCATACATGCCTATGACTTGGTCTTGTTGTTGGATTTCTTGTATAATCTGAGACAATCCTTATAGGGTTGCCAAAACCTGCTTCTGTAGCTAATATTAAAAATATCCCTTATAATCTTCCTAACATTGGATAGATATCCATTCCAACAAGGGGGAGTTTCTTCTTACTGTATTTTATAGGACACGGAGTCTTAAATGAACAGAGTTGTAAAAGAATTAAATCTTTGGAGAATGTAATTCAATAGAATTCATCAATTCTGATTTTGAATTCATGACTTCACTTTTAGACTTGAACTTCAAAAATTAAATCACCATTCATTTTGAGAAGTCTTTGATTGGGGCAATCATTTGAACCAATCAAAGATTTGAAGTCTCTGGAATGAAATCTTTGTGACTGCACCGCATTCTCTGAAGTCACATTGAAGTCACTTGCATTCACTTGAAGTCATCGGCATTCAATTGAAGTCTTTAAGACTTCACTATTTCCTTAAGACTTCACACTAATTTCATTGAAGCCTTTAAGACTTCGCAGTAATTTTATTGAAGTCTTTGAGACTTCACACTAATTTATTGAAGTCTTTGAGACGTCACTACATTTGTTGAAGTCAAAACTGGCAGTGGAAAATTCAATATGATTTGGTTTAATAATTTTTGGGAAAAAAGGTGAGATCCAGTGAACTCATATACTTATTGCTATTGTGTGATATGATTTAACATTTTCAGGTATTTGGAATACATACATTGAAAACCATGAAAACGAAAGCGGAAAGTCTTCTAATGAAATATTTTATTTAATTTTTGTTATTTGTGATTCAAAAATAATAAAAGAAAATTTACATTTTGTTATATGTACATATGTACATATTAAATTTTTCATAGTCAGTTTTACTTCACAAAATGTAGTGAAGCCTCAAAGACTTCAATAAATTAGTGTGAAGTTTCAAAGACTTCAATAAAATTAGTGTGAAGTCTTAAAGAAATCGTGAAGTCTTAAAGACTTCAATAAAATTAGTGTGAAGTCTTAAAGAAATAGTGAAGTCTTAAAGACTTCAATTGAATGCCGATGACTTCAAGTGAATGCAAGTGACTTCAATGTGACTTCAGAGAATGCGGTGCAGTCACAAAGATTTCATTCCAGAGACTTCAAATCTTTGATTCTTTCAAATGATTGCCGCAATCAAAGACTTCGCAAAATGAATGGCGATTTAATTTTTGAAGTTCCAGTCTAAAAGTGAAGTCAATTGAATGCATTCTAAAACTTGAAGTACTTGGTGTGAATTCACGGAATGCATTACTAAAAGATTGCATTCTTTTACAACTCTGTAACTGAATGGACTTTTCGAAAGTCCTAATTTTGGCGTCTAATTATTCGACTGATTCTATTTTCAAGTTCAATATTCTGCGGAGTTTAGAGTTAATAGCATAATCAAATTTCTTCCAGTCAATTCTCGTCAAAAGTAATACTGCGTGAAAATTTTCAGATGCGGCAAAGCGATCACAAAAATTAAATACATTTTTAATTACTTTGGTAAGTAAGTAAAAACTCATTCAAGTAACTAATTAATAACTTAATTACATAAGTAGTTATTACGACCCATCACTGCCCATAACTTGGCAAAGGTGTACTGTCTCGCAAGAATGCCAGTAATTTTCCTGCAGTCTTTTCTGCTAAAAGACAACAAGAACGCGTCGATTTTTTTTATAGGCGCCCGGGAGCATTCTTTTAATCTGCCTGCATTCTAGGGAATTATTTTGCAAACGATTGTATTTATCGAGAATGCATTCGTTAATCAAAATTCTAACCGAGGAAGCAGGAAGACCTAACGCAGGTTCTTGTCCTTCTCTGAGCCCTGTCCAGCAATGTCTTAAGAGACCCGGACACGGCTGAGTGAGTTTAAGCTTGCGACCCAATTTACTTTCAAAATAGTTCCTGCACTCTTGAACTATTTTGGAAGTGCCTGTAAGATTGAGCAGGTCAAAGTTTACGACGACTGGCTCCTTTTTTGACCCTTCCACTTAATTCTTACAACATAGTTTGTGGGCATTAAGATAGGATAAGTCTCCGATTGAAACACAGACGCATTTTCCGTAACGATAAGTGAATGCTATAGTTATCCACGAACCATGGATTCCATTTGGAACCATTCCTAAAAACTCGACTACAATACTTGCCTGATTCAGATTTCGATCCGAGTCAGTCCTGAGCACGAAAAGTTGACCGTGAATTTTCGCAACAGTCGGAGTTCTTCTAGCCTCAGATAGGCATGTCTATAAGACTAGAGTCCTAAGATTAGTGTCGTGTAATAAAATCCAAAGATTATATGAAACGTCATCCCGTTTAAGACGGAGATTGCTTTCATAGTACTGCTCATGTTATAAGTATTAAGATGATGAAGTCCAGCAATGCATTTAGAGCAGAGTTAGACGTGTCCGGGATGGCTCTCTTGCAGCCGAAACAAGTCCGCAAGTCCGTGGACGCATATGCAAGAAAAAGTCTTATCGTTGCTGTTCATTCATACGTCCTTTTCCGGTGACAAGGTCCATATCTTGCCGAACGCATATTTTTTTTAAATCCCAAGAGACTTTAGACCAAGAGCATTTAGACTCGATGCGGTCCATTGTACTACCAAGCACTTTTCTTTTGTGCAGTGGTTAGAGAAACTTCGATGCTATTCGATGGTCGGTTGGCTATTGACATACGATGGCTACCGTCTCAAAGCAGCCTTACACTGTCAGGAAACTGAGAGCACATTGGTTGTTGTGGATCAAAGAAGTTTTCTATCCAAAATAACTCCGACTTATTTAGTTTCATTGGAGATTTGGATTGCGAGGCCTTTTAGCTAACTGGCTAACAAATGACATGTCCTATTCTACGACTTGTAATTGGCCCAATAGAAAATGCATAACAAAATAAATACCCAAGTAATAACTTCAGTCAGTAAATTTAAATTCATATTTTGATTGAAAGCTTAGGGTCTTACGCTATCGATAACGATAATATGAGCTTATTATAGCAATTACGAATATTTTATTCAACCTTTTCTCAAAGTTCGCATCTAACACTGGCAGCTACACATTATTTTCCCACAAAATACCACAAAGGCGATGGAAAAGAGGTTAAATCTGAGATATTAAAATTTCATAAAAGCAAATTTCCAATCCGCACGCAATTTCATCGATTGAGTCGATTGAATTATTCAATATAATGAAGCCATTAGCCGTAGTGTTCACGTAAGAGAATTTTCCGAATTTGCAGCTGAGCAATATTTTTAAGGATTTGAAGAATATATTTTGAAAGGGGTGGTTGAGGCCCAGATTTGTGGTTGGGATGGTGTAGTGGTAATGTGTTCTGTTACTCAGTAGTAGGGTGTGCTCAACTATCAACTTTATCCATTTAAGATTTCAACCATCTAGAGTAACTTAAAAATGTACTCGAAACAAATACTTGAAATCCGAATCGAATGCAAAAATTATAGAAAATTCTCCCCGACTAGTTCCGAAGTTAGCAAATTTGAGTTGCAAACCACCACCAAAAATAACTCTATTCATTTCCAGCTTACGCCGTGCATTTGCACTAAGAGACGTTAGTTAATAACATATGTAAAAAAAAGTGTCCTGAGTACATTGGCGAGGTTCGTCATTTAATTGTACACTTAAATCGAACAGAATGCTTACAAAATATTTCGGGCTAGATAATATGATTTTGAAGCACTGTACGGTTTTCTAAATTAATATAATTTTCAATATGTTATGGCGTTACGGCTCAACCATCAGGCAAATAATTTTGCAGAGCTGAATAATCTCTGCTGTAATCATTTGGTGGAAATATTCTCCCAAACTATCAGAGATTCAGCTGTTAACAACAGCGCTGCGTTTAGGCCAATATTTTTAGCAGAATGGTACGACTGAGAGTGTAGGAATTCTAGGAATAATTGTTTGTGTTTCTTAATCTCTTTAGGAAAACGAATGCCGAGTTCTTCGGGAATAGCAGCTATGTTTAGGGGTAAAGTGTGTCTATTAGAAGGTTGTAAATAGCCCTCCTTATATACTATCGGTATCAAATTAATTGATGCTTATTTTAAAGTACTTCTTACATCCGAAACGGGGATATTAAATTTGTTTATATTCCTGAATTGGATAAACCGATATCACTTATAAAATTGCAATCTGCTCTTAAAAGCATGAAAAATAAAAAGGCTCCGGGAATTGATGGGATTCCTGTGGAATTCTTCAAGAACTCTACTCTAGCCTTTCAAGAATCTCCCCTAGTACTCTTCTTCCTATTTCGGCGAGGTTATGATCTGAAAAGAAGGTATCAGCGCATTTCTACTTACCCGCCTATTTGACCTCAGAAAATATCGGCAGGGCTTCCGATTTTCGATCACTTGGTTACTGAGGCCAATCAAATGCTGGTTTCGTTCCATTTATGTGATCCAGGTGTATATAAGCCTGCCTCTCCTGCCTCGCGATGTCTTTGGAACGTTATTTGATATTGCCATTTTAACAGGGTCTTGCAGGATGCGTCGGGAAGAGTGTGTCGGCCGCCTGTGCACCCAACTTGCGCACTACTACCCTCTCCTCCAGGGGTCGCCGTTGACATCCCGGCGGAGGTCCTCCCACTTCCGCTTTTTACTCAAGTTGATGGCCCTCTTGAGCTCGGTCTTCGCAATTTTGTACTGCGCTAGTGCGCTTTCTGTGTTTTCAGCGTGTCTTCTCCTTTCAGCAATCTCCTCTGTTCACCAGTATACCGGCTTCCTGCGTCCGTTCGAGTTGCTGGCTCGAGGCATGGAAACTTCGCACGCTTGGTGTATGAGCCGCATCGTCGCTTCAGCCTAAGATTCAGCAATACCCATAATTTCAAGGATGGTGCTCTTCTCTTGTAGGATAACGTTTTTGAGCAGTTCTTTGTTAAGTTCGTCTACCTTCCACCTCAATGCTCGCTTCTGACTTCCATTAGCAGTGCGCCGGTCACTATGCAAGTCAAACATGATGTATTGGTGGTCACTGCCGGTGTAATCTTCGATGACTCTCCAGTTCTTCACGTTTCCGGATATTGATTCTGATACGAAGGTTACATCTGGTATCTTCTCGCCATATCCGGGTCGGCTAAAGGTGGATGTGTTTCCCACGTTCAGCACGTTGAGCCTAATCTAGCGGCCATTTCGAGTATTAACCTTTGGCTTATATCCTTTAACCCCTCGGGGGGCATAGGGTGTCAACCACGCCTGCGCGCCATCGTGTTCGGAGTTCTGCAACGCGTTTGAGCTGCCTCCAGCTCATTCCTAAAGAGCTCGATTCCTCCTCAACTGTTCTGCGCCACGTTTGCCTAGGGCGTCCCGCTATTCTGCCTGCCTGGGTGAGCGGATTCCACTGCATGGCGTATTTCGCAATGGAGTTGTCTTCGCGCCGTAGGGTGTGTCCAATCCATTGCCACTTTCTTCTTCGTATAGTAATGCTTATAGGTTCTTGGCCCGTTCTCAGATAAAGTTGTTCGTTGGAGATGCGGTTCGGCCAAAAAATCATCTAGATGATTCTCAAGCATTTGTTTACGAAGACTTTCAGCTTGCGTGTGTTAATGGTGTCCACCTTCCAGGTACTGTACCCATAAAGCAGCACTGATTCTACGTTGGAGCGGAACAGTCGTAGCTTGGTTCTTAAGCTAATAACATTGCTTCTCCAGATTTTGGACAGCATTCCGAACGCAGCTTTAGCCTTCCCGATTCTACTGCACACATCCAGTTCGGTGCCACCGCGATTAGCCGATACCACACTTCCTAAATATAGAAAGTTATCCACTTTCTCGACTTGCTTTCCGGCAATGTTATGTTGAGCGCGGGTATTGGAAGTACTCAGGGCTTTTGTTTTGGCTGTGTTTATTTTTAGCCCCACTTTGTTTGCCTCAGCTTCTAGATTTCGGGCCATCAAATGAAGATCCATTATCCGGTGTGAAAGTAGACAAACATCGTCAGCGTAATCTAGGTGTTTAAGGTAAGATGTCATAGTCCAACGAATTCCAGAATTAGCTTCCGTCAATGCTGCACGGAGTACATCGCTGATAACCACCAAGAACAATAGTGGGGACAGTATGCACCCTTGACGTACTCCACTTTGGACTTCAAAATCGCCCGACACCTTACCATTGTGCACGACGTGACACTTGTCGCCCTCATATGTAGCCTTGATAATAGCTATAAGCTTTTCTGGAATGCCTCTCCTGTGCAAGGCCAACCAGATAGCATCTCGATTCAAGCTGTCGAAAGCCTTCTCGAAGTCGATAAACAGTAAATGTAGCGGAGACCTATACTCAACGCATTGTTCGATTATGATCCGTAAGGTGTTTATGTGGTCGATGCAGGAGGATCCAGCGCGAAAGCCTGCCTGTTCGACATCGAGTTGAATCTAAATGTTCTTTAATTCGTTCTAGAATTATTCTAGCTATTATTTTGGCTACAGCTGGAGGAACACATATACCTCTCCAGTTACCGCACTCCATCAAGTTACCCTTCTTTGGAAGATTAATGATCATCTCCCTTTTCCACTCCTGTAGAAATTATTCACTATCCCAAGCTCTCCGTATTAGCGGATGCAGCAGTATTAACCTTTGAATTGAAATAAAGAATAATAAAATAATAATAATAGATGACTGAGGTTATCAAATATACTGTCTGTCAGGAAACTTTTATGGCAACCGGCAAAAAGAAGCCACACCATACTGATGATGATGGAGGACCATATTACAATCAGGCTCATCGCTTACGGGCCTTATCGTCCTTTTCCCAAGATCATGATGGAAGTCTGTCTGTCTGTTGTACCAGTGCGCATTACCAATGCAATTTAGAACTTTATTTTGAAGTCGTTGGATAACCATATTGTTTTAGGTATAATCCTACATACCTTCATATTGGTTTGATGGCTTTCTTATATACAATTATTTTAAGTAAGTCAATACAGAACAGACTCTTTGCCTTTAAGCCAACAACTCTGACTTTTATATGCACAGAGCCGTATTATCGGCGAACGAGTCAGTTGCGTGGTTTTTTCCAGTGGGTAAGTCGTAAATTTATTAAAAGTGCAGAATGGGTCCCAGAGTACTACCTTGGGGCACTCTTGCTTTAACTTCTAATCAGAGTAACCTGCTCAATTCGGAAGAAAGATACATAAAAAAAAGTGAGCCTATACATATTTAAACCCCTCTGTTCAAGTTGCCAAATAATTGCCTTCTACCCACGGCACGACTATTCATACAAACAATTCGAACCACACTTCGGTCGACAGTCACAATTGCAAATTGAAATTCAAATGTCAATTCGACTTGGAATATAAATCATCAGCGAAATAATAAAGCTGAAGAAACAATAACGGTGTAAAGATCGTTAAATATTATTTATGCTGTAGTCTGCTTTACTTTATTGATATGACCGTTAATCTACAGCTGCTGTTTTAACAACGACAAATTGAGATTTAAAAAAAAAAAGTTTATAACTTTAGCAATGATTCGACACAGCTAAGTATTCGCGATTTTATTGAGCACCGTTCTGGTTATTTCAATTTATGTTTATACCATGAAGCATTCAAATTTGTTAAATGATAACGTGAAATTGATAAAGTTTTTCGATTCCAACGATGAAACAGTCAAGTTTCCTTTATTATTCCCCAACTTTGTGTACTGGTCGTCAGGTTCGAATGGATATCTAAGTTCTCGTCAGAGGGAATTCATTATCTTACAAACGTGCCTCCCACTTCCGAAACAGTATCCCCCGCCCAATTAATAATTCCATCCTTAGACTGTAATTATAAATCCCTTACATAATTTCTGACAAATTGAAATTGATTTTATAGGAAAAGCTCCCAGTAAAATTGGTCCCCGATCACTTAATTTATGCATTTACCAAGCCCGGAGCCCTTCCTAAGATCCAACGCTTATCGCTTTAATGAAATTCAAACCAAAACAGAAACCACCATCAGTATTGTTCTTTAACGACTTTGTAACATGGTACGCGTACCTCATTAAGCGCACTAAACTATTCATTACGTGAAAACACGTCTGTTAACAATCGATCCGATTGTTTTGTGTGTGTGCTTTCAACACAATGGCACAGTATTCTTGATGGCAACCCACAAAGTCAGCGGGGGTATGTGATGGATAAGCAGGGAATGTGTACTACCCTTACAATGTAATCACTTGAAAACAGAAGTTTTTCTCATCTTCATCGACTGTGCAGCCAGGACCATGAGCTAGCAAGGATAATTCAAAATTCCATTTGAGAAAAAGCGGTTTTACTCGACAGATATTAATTTTTTTTATAGAACATTCACATGACATATCTTCGGTGAAAATCCACCCTAAGCAAAGTAGAAGTCGGAACGGTGGGTGGGTCCGCGTGACCTTGAACTAAATTTTTCGATTTAGATGCATGACGACAGTCGTTCGTTTCCGTCGTAGAAATATGTTTTGATGGTCGCATGTGTGATTTTTTCATGCGAAAGTTTTTAATCATATACTTTGTTAAACTAGTTAGTTAGCTGGAATGACATTTTTCGCTTGCATTTGTAAATGAGGTCATTAGAATATGCTTTATGCTGGAGTTGTTCTTAGGCATGACCTTGTCTTCCACTAATTGAACATCTTTGCTGCCTCTGCACGCAGAGAAACAAATGTGTTTGGATATGTTTATAGGTATTGTTGCGAAAATAGGGTACGACACTGAAGATGTCATCTTCCAATCCAAACATAAAAGAAAAGAAATCCAAGAAAAAACACTAATTTGGTTCCTGAGGGGGTTCGAACTTTTTTTTATTATTTATTTCGACAAATTTGATCAATTACATTTTTTTTCTTTACATTTGCGCTTCCACCAACGCTTGCGGACCCACCAGCTTCTTTAATGTCAGCAGAAATCGTGTAAACGGGTTCATGGCTGATCAGAAAACTCTCTGAACGTTGTCACCCCCATCGGGACATAAGTCCATAAGTTCACTTTTCATCGAAAGTGAGGTATGAGTTCACAACGGGAAACTCAAGTCCGCAATGCATTCTGCTTCCTATTTCGGTGAGGTTATGATCTGAAAACAAGAGATCATAACCCCTCCACTTCACTGCATTTCTACTGATCCGCCTGTGGTGTTCGCCTATTTGACCTCAGAAAATGTCGGCAGGCCTCTCAATTTTGAATCACTTGATTACTGAGGTCAATCAAATGCTGGTGTCGTCGCATTTGTACGATCCAGGCGTTTATAGGCCTGCCTCTTTTGCCTCGCGATGTTTGGAACGTTCATTGATATTTCCTTTTTAAAAGGGTTCAAATAATCTCTCCTTTGAACGTGGCAATATCAACTGAGCCGTTAATTTACTCTCACACTTTTTGTACTCGTACATTGTCCAACATTGTAAACCGTATGTGAACGCTGGATGCATAACTGTGGTGTAGAGCCTTCCTTTCAACTTAGGTGGCATTTTTCTGTCACAGAAGATAGCGGAATTTTCTCGCCACTTCATCCACCCTACGCTTACGCGATGATTGATGTCGTCATCACAAGTTGCTTTGCTATTGATCATAGATCCCAGATATTTGAACTTTTCACACTTGGGAAGCACTGTTCCATTCAAGTAAATGTCTGGAATAGGCCTAAGTGGATCAGAGAACGGGCAGCACAAGTACTCTGTCTTTTTTGAACTAATGCGATACTCATTTCCCTCCAGAGCGTCCACCCACACATCAAGTGCTCGTTGCAGGGACGTCGGATCCTCACTTATGATGGCTCAAACCTTGGGGTCCGTCACTTAACCTTCAAGCAGATAATCAAGGACTGTAATAAAGAGCAAAGGGCTAAAAACGCTTTGCTGGTCCACCAGCGACTTTGATTGTGAACTCTTCGGTTACTCCAGCGAGACATCTTATATTTGCCTTTGCTCCTTCGTACATGTCCATGATCATCTGTACATAGGTTTCTTGAATCCCTCGATGCCTTAGCGCCACCCATATCAGATCTCGTGGTTGTCTGTCGATTGCCTTTTTAAAGTCAACCAACACAATATGCAAACCCTTTAAGGAATCACAATGTTTTTCCACCATGATCCTTATACTTTGGATTGCTCCTGTGGTTGATTTACCTTCGACAAACCCGCACTGTTCATCAGATAGCCGTATTATTTTTCGCAGTCGGTCACCTAATACCCGCTCAACGATCTTCATCGTGTGTGACATCAGCTTGATCGAACGGTAGTTATCACAGTTTCGCGTATCACCCTTCCCTTTGTATACAGGGAGAAGGTAGCTTTCCTTCATGAATTTGGAGATGAAAATTCTGAGCCATCTGAACCCGATGTCTTCCATCTTTTTCCAGAACTCAGAGGGCATCTCGTCTGGCCCAACTGCTCTCCGTTTTTGGGAGTATTTGACCGCCTCATTGACTTCTTCGACTATAATGTCGGGTTCTTCACAGTTAGGGTTGGCTCTTGAAAAGTATAGCCGGGGAAACTGTTAATTCAAAGTCGTTCACAATACTGCCGCCACCTCTGCAGAATTTTGTCGTCATCCACAAGCAGCTGGCCATGAGCATTATTAATAAACTTCGGCGAACAAATCGCCTGAGCATTCCTCCTTCTTTGTGTGGCTATTTCGAAGATGGTGCTCTTGTTCATATTGTGTCTTCGCAGCTCCTGGATAGCCTGGTTTGCATCAGCAACCGGGGAAGATATTTTCTCCAGCTCCCGATACAGCCCCTCCGTACTCTTTGCTTGAAGCTGGGCGTACTTCTTCTTCTCTTTTTTCTTGTAACATCTGTATTCCACTTCGAGGCGTGCTTTTTCGTCCATATTATTAGAGGGGTACTTTGACCAAGCTTTGAAAGCCACTTTCTTCTTATTTATTACTTCTTTAGCTTCATGACTCCACCACCATGTTCCTTGGCGTGTTGGTGTTGATGGCCTTTTGAAGCTCCTAGTAGTGATTTGGCCTTTGAGCAAGTTCGCTGTAGGGAATCCCACATATTTTGTGTTCTGCACTCTTCATCCTCAACTCCGTTGATAGTATGAAAAACAAAAGCCTCGCCTTTATCTTTGTCCAGATTGTACCACTTGATTTTCTCAGAGACCCTTGTTTTTTTTTGCTTTTCTTTGATGTCTTCATAAAAATTTCTGTTAGCAGGAGTCGGTGTTGCTAAGCGATCGCCTCTCGCAGGATCACTTTGCAATTTTTTACCCGGGGCTTCATGAAACTGTCTACCAAATAGCAGTCAATCTGGGTTTCTTTTTCACCACTGCTGTAAATGATCAGGTGCCGGCTTTGTTTGATGCACATGGTATTTAGCAAGATAAGACGGTGTGACTTGCACATGCTTAGGATGTCTTCACCAGGAAGGTTCCTGGTGCCATATCCCAGTCCTCCATGGCAGTCTTCATAGTCTTCGTTTGACTTTCCGAAATGTCCATTCAAATCTCCTCCAACAAACAGAAACTCTTCCTTTGGGCTGTTCTTAAGGATACTGCGAAAAACTAGCTATGACAGTACCCTAGTAACAACTTGCTCAAACAACATGCCTGTGAGTGTGAATACCTCACATAGCAGAGATGCGAACAATCCCACACAATTATCGAAGATCTACAGAAAATCTTGCAATGGTTCAATAGGTTCGCCTTTCGTACTCTTGACTGTTTTGAAAGAAAATTTCTTGGAATGATTTTTGATAACCATTGAAATAGTATCAAAGACCAGTTTCAGCGGCGAATTTTACTGGCTGTACAACGAAATACTCGTACATCATGTAGTGCGAACGGACACCAGTCCGGGTCATCTTCGAATTTATTCCAGGAAGATACCGCAGTAAAGGTAGACAATCTTTAAGGCGATGTGTTCAGTAGAAAAGGATCTCAGCCAAGTTGGTGTATCAAACTTAAAATAGCTGACTAAGAATCGAGCTGGCTAGAGGTTTTGCATCTAATTCAGTGGCACGACGCAGTAGAGGTACTCTTTGCTCTAGGTGGCGCGCACATGAGCAAGGGTACCTCAACCAATTGGAGTGCGCAACTGGAGGCAATTAGCTAAAGACTGAGCTAAATGGAGAGGATTGTTGGTTGATGCCCGGGTTCACCCCGAACTGTAGCGCCACCTAAGTTTGCAAGGCTAGAGTGGTATTTAGGTTAAACTTTTGAATTATTTTAATTTTTGTTCTTTAAATGGGCTTAAACTTAATACCGGGTCCGGAAATTGAAGTGATAGGTTATGCTTACGCAGCTATCATATTACAGCTATCAGCCTACACTTAAATTCACCACGAATGCTCTTAGACTTATTGTCTGTTACAAGTCAAAAGCATTTTGTTGTGAGTCAGAAGGCATTCAAGATGTGTGATTTAGAAATAAATCAAAATTTGGTGATTGGTCTTCATTTAGAAGGAAAATGCAATATCCAAATACGTCGAGCCCTGTCGAATGTGAAATTGACGGAACTTTTCGTCAGTCGCACCATCAAGCGTTATAAGTAAACTGGCAGCATTAAAAAACGCTACCGTGGAGGCCGGCGATGCACTGCAACTTGCCGTGTAAACGCTGAGAAAGTGCACAAAAGATTGGCTCGAAATCCAAACAAAAATGGCGCGAGATCTGAATGTCAGCGAGCGAAGTGTGCTCCGTATACTGAAAGAGAAGTTGAATACCAAACGTCTCAAGGGACTCAAGTCGCAGGAACTTACCGCATTAGAAAGAACCAAGCGATTGAAAAGATCGAAAGTGCTGCTTCGTATGCGCCGCAGAGGCGAGTTGCCCAATTTGGCGTTCTCCGACGAGAAAACTTTCTACATTGAGCAGTTCCTGAACAAGCAAAACGACCATGAATGGTTGTCAGGACGTGCTAGTGACCATTCCGATGAATTACGCGTCACTTGACGACAAGGAGCCGACCAAATGATATAGGCGGCTGTCACCGAAAATGCAGATCTCCGCTCGTTTTCTTGCCGATGGGCCGCAATGAGGTCAAGATATATCAGCGAATTTATCGGGAAAACGTGCTGGAGTCCGGCTTGCTACCGTAGGCACGTACAAATTTTGGTTCGGAGCACTGGAAAGGAACCCAAAATGGCTAAAATAAAATGTTCCAGCGTTTATCCCACACGAACTTTGGCTGTCGTCCTCGCCCGATCTGAATCCGTTTGATTTCTGCGTCTAAGATATTCTTACAGGCAAGGATATGTGCTAAAAAACACACTTGCTTGGAGTCACTGAAGAACGACCTGAGCCGAGAATGGAAGGGTATCAGCCACGATATTATCCGGGCATCGTGTCAGTCGTTCGAAAATCGTCTCAAGTCTGTGGTACACGCCAAGGGTGGATATATTTCAAATGAACAAAAAAAAAAATTAACTTTATAAATTCTACTTTCACGTAAAAAAAAACGAAAATACATTTTTTTCAAAAATAACAGATTTTTTGAATCTTTAAAACCCATCACTTCAATTGCCGGACTTGGTATATTTTAACTGTCATTTTAAAGCCGAGATGTAAGGTACAGGGAGAATTTATCTCTATCAGTGGCAAAGCACACAGATTCCTGCTCAAATATAAATGTAACTAACTTCACTGTAACACGAACTGCAAAGTTGCAGTGATTAAATGGCGATGACTTTTCATTGGCCCAAGGACGAACTTTCTGGTTGAGGTATATAGTGAATTGCTTTCAGTACAGAGAATAATTTTATCAAACGAATTTTGTGTGCTCCTAACGCAGTTAATTGTACCCTTATTGTCATAGAAGCACTTTAGATCAGAATTCTGCTTGCCTGTGGGTTTGTATTTTAATTGCTACTCCTGCACACGATCTGCTGTAGGTTATTGCTGTTTAATTGGAAGTTCTTCACAAAACTCTCAAAGGGAAATTCGTGTTGCAAGCAATATTTAGTCCTCCCATGTATGAAGTCCTCCGCCATACCTATATATTCAAATCTCAGTAAATTTTGTGTGTACGTGCGTCACCCGAAAAGAAGAGAGTCGAAAATCTATTCAAAGGGGTGTCAATTAATTAAATAATAACATGAAACACACGAAATATTAACGACACCATAAAAAAGTGATGCCAAATTGTTGCTATAAACTACAATTCCTCAACCGAATTGTAAACCATAGAAATAATAGCTTGTCCCACATTCAACGCTTACTCGACTTCACTATAAATACCCCATCGCAAGGATTAAAATACTCGTAATCTCGCAATCAGTAGGAAAGTAATGAATCACTGAGTTAATACTGAACTGACACAACTACCTTGAGCACGCCGTCACACATTTAAATACTCCACTAGAACACACAAAAACATATCGATATCGTACATAGGTGCACTTTGTCTCGCGGTTTTTTAGTTCATGTTTCTTGTAGCCCGAACTCATTGAACAAACATAGAGGAAAAAAGGCCAACCGAGAAGTGACCTAGTTCGTAGTGAGACTTTTACTCATGCCATGCAACGCTGATGACGCACGCCCCCATTGCCAACGCTATTAATGCCATATGGGCACCATCGTCAGCAACGAAAACGAAGTAATATAGTCAACTTTGAAAGGACCAAGGGCATACTGTACTATGTTGGGCGCCTCCTCTTGGTCGTTTATTTGAGTTAAAAAGTTTGCGTTTTATTTGACCGTTGGTTGTGCCAAGACGTGGATATTTATGACTCTTCAAAGGCTGACACCCTATGACATGTGTTGCACCAATATCATCACATCGCCCGGACTGTCAGCTGCGAGATCAATAATCAATAAAAATACAAAACTATGATTCTAGGTAGGGTCGGATGGATGTCCTTTACAAAAAGTTAATTAACAAAACTACATCAGTAATTCCATCATGTTAGTCATGTAAGGACCTGTACCTTCTCGGTTATAACTGTCAATGGTAATTGCAGCACACTGTCACCCTTCGACAAAAAATCGATGTAAAGTGGAGAAATATGTCGGCCCTAAGTTCAGGGACGACATTGTTAGGCTTGATGTCACATAATGCAAGCGAAATTGTCTCCAAGGACGTGCTTTTTCGTACAAGCAGTTAGCGGAAGAAGGATATTCAGTTCTGAAATATGCATGTATGTGTGTGTGTGTGTGTGTGTGTGTTTGGGTTTGTCTCTTTACGGTCTTTTACCAAAAAATAAAAAATAAAAAAAACTAAAATCCTAAAGGACTGAGGAAAAGACTCCTCTTCTGTGTGATGTTGAATCCAGAGGTAGGTAAATAATTGGATTTTTAGATAATTGAAATTTATTTCGTTAGTTAAGGGGCTTGCACATCACAAACGAAAAAAGGGGAGAAAAATCCACTACCTCGACCAAGAGCAAAAGTTCCAAAGTCAGATTTTCTGAGAAACGCAAAATATTTCATAACCCCAACTTTTGGTTCGCCTGTGGCGTAACCATGGGAATTATAGTTAAAGTTGTGCTTTATAGTAGTTTCCGCACAAGGGTGCGAAACTTCAGTGTGACCACAGTGGTTGCATGGAGTTTAGCGGAATCGCTAAATCGCTGGATACGGACGTAAAATAAATTCAAGGGTAGTTTGAATTTCCGACTGGTTTTCGGGTAGATATTACCGTGAAGAACGTTGCAATGCTGCATTGTCCTGCGAAAATATTTTATTCAAATTTTATAGATTGTGTTCGCTTATTTCACCTAGGAGTCAAGGGGGACATTTTTAGGTGGCAGTGGGCTTTAACCAGCAATGCGGTGGAATGGTTAAACACATCGACTGCGGTGGAATGGTAAAACACATCGACTGTTTCCTTTGAGCTCGCCCAATGTTCTGTACCTACAATGATCAAGCATATAATTCCAGCATGTAAATGCGAAAGGGTGTTAATTTCTGAAAAAATCCAGAAGTGGACCTAATGTTGAATTCCTCTATAAAATTTTCGTTGGGCGTTTATTCTTTCCGAGCGAGTATGAATTCTAGTTGTGGGTCCATTCGAAATAAATAAGTTCGAGTTAGTTAGGTTGTACGAATTCCAACTGTTCCATCAAATGAAAAGGATGAATGGCAACTCTGCCTCTGCGGGAGATATTTGTGGAGTAAAGCGGCTTGGTTTGGCGGCTGGTGGTGAGAAAAAACTGCTTGGTTTAAAACGCCCGAAGCTCAAGAAGCCATCAGAGAGAAGCAGAGAGCCTTTAAGGTGTGGATTCAAGTGGGGAACTCCGATTCTCGAAATCGGTACACTGAGGCGCGAAGAACTTGTAAATTAGCTGTGAAATCAGTGAAAGAATAGTCTTGGAAGGAGTTTGGCGAAAAATTGGAACGTGACCAGATCTGCAAATAAGTGTTCTGGCAGACCGTCCGCCGGCTCAGAGGAAGTAAGGTGAATATCGTTGAAGGAGTCAAATCAAAGACGGTACACTTTTTTCCAATGAGAGGACATCTTACGCAGATGGAGCGAGCACTTTTCAGAATTGCTCAATCCCGAACAGAGCACCGAAGATGACAGACCTATGGTCGAAAGTATGGCGGAAAGTAGTCCTACGGTAGAGGAAGTTTTGGCGATCAAATCGGAAAAAGTTGGCAAATCTGCTGGTATGGATGAAATCAGACCAGAAATGCTCAAGGCTTTAGGTAAAGAGGGAGTGCAATTGCTCTCGCGTGTCATTAAAGTAGCCTGAGAATGCGGTCAAACACCTGGGGATTGGCAAATGGGGGTCATTGTCCCTCTTTTTAAAAAAGGGGACAAAAGAGTTTGCGCTAACTAAAGGGGGGTATGTCTCTTTTAAGTCTCCCTGTAAAAGTCTTCGCTAAGGTGCTAGAAACGCGTTCCAGAGCTGTGGTTGAGGATAGTTTGGGAAAGGAGCAATGTGGTTTTTGTCACGGTAAAAGCACAACCGACCAGTTACTCACTCTCAGAATAGTTCTGGAGATGGCCTGGGAGTATTCTAAACCTGTCTACACTTGTCTTGTGGATTTGGAGAAAGCATATGATAGGGCTCCTCGAGGCCATCTCTGGAGCGTTCTGCAGGAGTATGGGATTATTGGTTCCCTTTCAAGGGCGATTCAGTCCTTATATACAAACTGCAGAAGCTGTGTTGGGATAAACGGTGCTAAATCAATGCTTTTCACTGTGTTGGCGTCCGCCAGGAATGCGTTGTCTCACCTCTCCTCTTCATTGTATATACGGACTGGATGTTTCTCCGTAGCCGTGAATGTTTCAAAGTGGGAGACTTAAGGATTAGTCAATTGCTCTTTGCGGATGATTTGGTTATCCTTGGGTCCTCTCAAACCGAACTTCAGCACGCACTCGAAAGGTTTCTAGCTGTTTGTGATGATGCTGGAATGAAGATCAACGTGAACAAATCGAAAGTAATGGTCGTTTTCAAAATATCCATTCAGTGCACTCTGTATGTTAGTGGAGTTTCACTGAAGCAGGTGGCTAAGTTTAAGTACCTCGGGGTCTTATTCGCGAATGATGGGAAGAGCAATGCCGAGTTATCCTGTAGAATTGGTCAGGCTGGATCAGTAGTAGTAGTAGTGTAACTTTATTAATGTAGAAAAAAACTCAGTTGTTACAGTTTTACAATAACAAGCATTGGCTTTTGCCGTCAGCCGAGAAAGAGAGTTTTTTAAATACAAAATTAATTCATATACTCGTATATAAGTTTTTTTGGTTTAGCTTTAAGAAAGCTTGGTTTATAATTTATAGCTGGTATTTTTGAGCAGATTTTATATATTTAAACCAGTCTAGTCTTAGTCCAGTTTTCTCCATTTAAGATGCGAAAGATTTCATCGGAAGAGAGAGTGTTTTTTCCATAAAAGGATCTTCTAATTGCGCTCAGAATACGGCAGGTTTCAATGAAATGAAGACCGTCTTCGCTTGTTCTATGGTTGCATAGTGTACATTCATCACTTCCATCTGTTCTGTGTGACATGTAGTTTAATTGCAATAGTTCGCTCCTGGCTTTGAATATTGTATCAGATCTAAACTGTTACAATCATGAAAATAGTTCAGCTCAACAGGGTCATGCGCTAAAACTTTGTAAATATTCCTTACTTGACTTTGTTCGCTTTGCCTTTGAAAAGACTGCCGTGTGGATCCCTCGATCTTAATTAAAAGTTCCTCCAGTGCCTTTCCTAGATTTAGGGGGGGTAGGGGTACATTTTGGTCACAGCCCAGCCTAGTCCATTCAGCAAAGAAATAAAGGTTCCTATTTTTGAAGTGCATAGCAATTTTATGGGGAAGACGATGATATGGTTGTGATAGAATTTTCAAGACGTATATGAAGGGAAGTCTAAGCGTAAAGACATACAGCAATGGTAACCCCGTTTCCAGGTACAACATGTAGCTTGGCGTACTTTCTGGCAGTCTGAATATTTTCTTTAGGAAGTATCTCAAAAGTTTTCCAACCTCCTCAAACTGCTAGATCCCCCACACTTGTCCCGCATAGCACATGATCGACCTTATGACTGCTTCAAAGACTTTATATTTTACACTCGGCGCGATATTCGTTTTTCCCAAGATCCCCCTCCATTATTGATTCTTTTAACTTCTCTTGAAGGTGTTTTCTAAAAGATAACTCTGGGGTGATCTGTATTCCGAGGTATTTATATTCTTTAACCTTTTCCAGTTTCCCCCATCCACTCCGGAAAATCATAACTTTTGATTTACTGGTGTTCAGTTGTAAGTTCCATATTTGGCAGTATTGACATGATTTGTAGCATGTTCGGGGTTTCCACGAGTATTACGAAATCATCAGCGTAGAGCAAGAGGTTAACACCTAATCCATCGAGAGATATCTCTCCTGGGAGATATGCAACGAGATCGTGCAGGAAGATCGAAAACAAGATAGGGCTCAGCAGACATCCTTGTTTCACACCAGATTTCGACTAAAACCGCTGTGGTGTTCTCTTCGTACATTTTTTGTAGCACTTTTAGTACGTTTGTGGAGACTCCTAGGGAGCTCAGTTTCTAGAAAAGGACACCTCTGTCGATACAACCAAAGGCCGTCTTGAAATCCACGAAGAAAATGTACAGTTTTTACCGTTATCCAAAAATGTCCGGGCGATACTTGTTAGAGAGAAGATGTTGTCCACTGTGGAATAATCTTTGCGGAAACCAGCTTGGGGCTCGCTAAGTAGGTCGTTTTTGCGTATCCAGTTTGTTAGTCGTTCCAAGATAATTCCTGTAAACATTTTGGTAGTCGCATTTAGGAAAGATATCCCTCTATAGTTGCTGGGCACATTTTGGTCAAGCTCGATCAGTTTTGAGAGAGCTTGGCCAATTTGTTATAAGGAAGGCTGAACTTAGTGTTCAAGCTAAGCTATCGGTTTTTAACTCGGTGTATGTTCCAACTCTCACCTATGGTCATGAAATTTGGGTAGTGACCGAAAGAATAAGATCGCGAATACAAGCTGCCGAAATGAGGTTCCTTCACGGTGTTGTTGGAGTAACGCGTAGGGATCGAGTGCGCAACACCGGAGTACGCGAGGCGCTCAATGTTGAGCAGCTACTTCTCCGAACGGAACGATCTATGCTTCGATGCTTTGGCCACGTAGTGCGTAAGCCCCCAGACCGACTTCCAAGGCATGCTATGGTGGCCGTGGCATCAGGTAGGCGTCCCCGCGGTAGGCCTAGAAATATATGGTTGGACCAAGTCCGACATCTCTCCTGGAGCCGTCTAGGGATTCCTCCTGATCAGTTGCAGTCGATGGCGGAGGATCGAGAAGGATGGAGAGTCCACCAGAGCATCCTACCCCCGCGAACCTCATGAAGGATTAGCGGGCCATTGAAAATGTATGTATGTTTAAAAAAAAGGATAGACGGTCAGCGAATAAACGTACTGATTGACTTCATCGGAATAATATGGTGGTTATGGTTTTGGTGCATTCAGTATTGCACAACTAAAGATGCCTTCGGAACAATTTATGACATAACAGAGGAAAGGTGTAAACAGATCAAACAACGTTTCGTGGAAGAAATGAAATTAACTGAAAAATGAAAAAAAAAAAAAATCCCACGATGTGCATCCGTTCACACTTTTGATCTTAAAAATCCCATAAACGGTCTGTGCTTACAAAAGATACGCAAATGCGAGGCTTATTTGGATTGATGTTCAAATCTACAAGTAAAATTGAAGGTACTAACGTCATCAATACCTTTGACTAGGTTAGGTTAGGTATGTGGGCTGGTATAGGGGATAGAAATCCTCTAAACCACACTCAGGCCAATATAAACCCAATATAGATAGATAGATTCGAGAATTCCTTCTTCATGAAAAGAATAAAATAAAATGTCTTTTGTACATGTCCTAAAGAAAAGAGTAGTGGTACTAACTGTGCCCTAGATACAAACCATCCAGAGGATTTAATGAAATTTGCCATGTCGTTTATTGGTCTGTTGGACAGCTCTTCTAACTCATTAAAGAAATATTGTCCAAGAAACTTATTTTTTAAATGATAGAGGCCTGGGCAGTAGCAAAGAAAGTGTGTAATGTCCTCCTGAATCTCCTCGTCACCGCAGCGAGATCTTCGCTCGTCACACGTAGCTTTTTCATGTGGTATCGCACAGTGTAATGACTCCTATGAGAGTAGAGAGGGACTTACTATCCCTCTGCATGAGTCTATTGGTTCTTGCTCTGTCGGATGTAGGCCATAGCTTCCTCATGATGACACAAGTATCTGTAGAGGTCTATCTGTTGTTTGCCTTCCTTAGAACTTTATTTCCTGCTTCAAGTTTAAGTGTACAAGGCAGGACGTACACTGAGGGGTAGGATTGGTTCGAGTTTAGTGCTGAGCCTCCTCTAGCCAGTTCGTCGGCTTTTTTAATCCCTGGTATGTCTTCATGACCCGAGACCCCGCAGAGCTTTACCTCGTGCTGCGTTACAAGAACCTTGAGCTCTTTTCTACAACAATTCACAAGATTTTATTTCTATAGCAGATATTGCTTTTATCGCCGCCTGGCTGTCAATGAAAAAGGTGATATCGTCTCGTGGTATGGCCCTCATCACAGTCTCATGGGCTGCTATTGTCACTGCTAGGACCTCTGCCTGGAAGACGCTGGCAAGCGGTTCAGAGAAGATGCCTGCACCTACACCTATTTACATTTTTGGTCCATCAGTGTACTCAGCTATGGAACGCTCTTTAGGCGTTCGGTCATTTTTCCATTCTTCCGTGCTCGGATAGGAGCTTAGAAATGGTCTCGTGAAGTCTAGGGAAGGCGTAGTGTAGCCTGTACTAGATACATTGCCTAGGTATCTCTGCAGGATCGTGGTATGAGCCATCGCATTTGCTTTCCAGCTATCTGGCTGGATAAATCTTACGGCACTAGTAGCCGCTGATGCTTGTATAAAGATGTTTAGCGGAAGTAGATTGAGAATGGCCTCGAGTCCTGCTGTAGGTGTCGTTCTCATTGCACTGGTTGTGGCAATGCATTCGATTCTTTGTATTTTTGTGATGGCAGTTAGGTTTTTAATTTTGCTGTCGGCTTGCCACCAAATAACGCTGATATAAGTTGGTATTGGCCTTACTATAGCTGTATACATCCATAGGATGATTTTGGGGTTCGGTCCCCAAGTTTTCCGGAATATTCTGTTGCACGAGTAGAAAGCTACCGTCGCTTTTTTGAGTCTATCGTTAATGTTCAGTCTCCAGTTTGGTTTCTTATCGAGCACCAGGTCGAGGTATCTCGCACTACCTTTGACTAAATTCGACTTGTTATCATGTTTAGTTGTCGTTTCCAAACTGTCACTCACACCCTTCACAGCAGATTCATGCTATCATTATAGACACCACCAAGGAATGTGTTTTAATTGGAATTCATAAATTCTGAACTATTTCGAAAATCCTTTCACTGAGTATGGGAAAAACTTTCGTCGCCCGCTGTGCCTACCATACATCTGTGTCCTTAGTGTAAGCCGAGCCCGTTTTCGTGACTCAAGGTAATTCTCGTGACGTTCAGTCCCTGAAAACGATTTAGCAAATTTAATTCTCATGTTCGCTGCCTTTAAAGTCATTTTCATGTCTGGCTTGTTGAGTTTCTTCTGTTTTTAACTTTGCGGTCGCGTGAATCCTTTTTTCTAAAGGACAACTCTTGAACAAAGTGAAAACATTTTTCTGAACTTGAACTAATTTCGTACCATCAAAGCAAAGCGTTCATGACAAATGAGACTATACACTGCGTACGTACTAATTATAGGGGAAAAAAAGGTGGAAGACATACGGAACCTTAGTTTGACGGTCGCATAGGGAATAAAATATTCAACAGGCTTCGCTGTCAGCAAATAAAGGAATTAATTATCCGCACGGTAGTTGTTGCTGTTGTTGTTGCTGATGGGATGGCTCTATTATTTATAAGAGAGCTTGAGAAGCGTACACATGTATGCTTTTGATTCTAGAGTACTCGAGAATGTCAGACGATGACGGCACGTGGGCATACTTTTGACTAGATGCACCGGTGAGCTTCTTTATTTATGTTTGCATTTCACCTTTGTAGAGATGTGTATAGTTTCACCTTGACATTATATTTTTGATCAAATGAGAGTGCGGGAGATTTTGTGCAATGCAATTATTTAACAAAGCCAACTGTGCTGTGAAACAATGCATTGTTGTAGCACTAAATGCATTGTTACGACACTGAATGCATTGTTGTGACATTGAATGCATTGTGACTAAATTAAGAAATATCTTGTTTAAGGCTCGAAAAGGCTCTTGTAGAGACCGAAATCCTCATTGTCAAACGAAATGGGAATAGTTTCAATAAATTGAGTTTTTTTTTCAACTTGCTCCCATTTCAGCCATTCAAACCTGGATTTTTATCTCTGATCTTAATACTTACCTTTCTAGTTTGACAATTTGCCCAATTTCCCATCGTTTTGATCGATGTATTGTTGGCTAAACGGCCTTAGATGATTTATGGGTTTCTACGCATGACCATCCCAGGCCACACGTTTTTATTCAAAACAGTTCCTTTTGCTATACGCTAATGGGGTCTTATGACACTTACCATATCACGGGGTGCCAGCCCTTCCCCTTTCCTAACCAATTCACCGGTTATCTCATTTCCCTCTATACCGCAGTACCAGGTACCCAAAACAAACTGATACGGTTCTAAGTACATAATGCCTTACACATAGTGCGGCTATTCCTCGCTTCTTTAGATTTGATGACAGAGGGCTCTAGCGCCTTGAGCGCAACCTGACTGTCAATGTAGATGGCGATGTTCTTGTGAGATATTGATTTTATTTCAACTAACTTCGCAGCCTTAAGTACCGCTAGAACCTCTGGAAGTCGTAGGGGTATTTATAAGTTTAACTTCGTAAAGTGAATACCTGACCTCGTGCGGTCATCGGTTTTAGGCTCATCCGTAGACATTGCAATATGGTTCTGATGTGATAGTGCAGCTCGTAGCGCATTCTCTCTCGGCGTTTGATATTTCGTATAGTGTATCGAAGTGCAATAAGTAAAGGATGGCAGCTGATTTATTTCGATTTCCTAAGAACAAACAGCGCCGCACATTGATGTTCTTTACGAACCTTGAGTTAGAAATACGTAGTATATTATTTCCAGCTTGAAGTTTTGTCTTTATAACAAAATTAAAGCAAAAACGTGCTCACCGCTGCCGTGGAAATTATGCGTAGAGACAGTTCTTCGTACCGTCCTTTTAGCATCGACTGTGACTCCATTCTATGGCCTGCGCATGTTCTTTCAAACTTCTGGTTCAGCTAGCTTTTAATTCAATAATATGTCTCAATCGATTCGCTTAAGGGCTTCTTGTGCAGTCATGTTGATGTTTTTCGTTCCTTTGCTGCTTGTGTGCTCGAGAAAAGCTCTCGTTCTTCCATGCCCTCACGTCTGAGGTGCCATTCCTGGAACACTTGGTTTCAGCCCATGATGGGCCTAGGCCTAACTTCTCGCAATCACTCGTGTGCGTTATATTTTTCGCACGAATGGAAGAGACCTACAGTTTTGTGGGTGGCGAATCCGAAGGGTAATTTTTATTTTGTTTTTGAGAAGCTTTTTCGTGACAACAAATACTCTCGGATGTTTGTTAGACGCTCGTGAGAGCTGGGACCGTGAAAAAAACTTGTTCGTGTTTTCTGGGATTCGAATATTGAACCTCACTCTTAGTGGTCCGACACACTAACCACTGCACCACGGCGCTACGGCAGCCGCCTGCGACAGCAATTATTTGACATTAGATTTCCCCATATTAGTTCCTTGTTGAATTATAGCTCCACAATGGTTCATCCATCTTATGCTCAGCTCAACTCCTAATATGCTTCGTTACCGATGCTTGTGATGGCTTTACTAAAAGACACACAATCAGCAATTTGAAAAGTCACATTCCTAATTTAAGTCTGTAATTATATACGTCTGTTCTGTGCCAGTTACGTGAAGTGATTGATTCGGTTCGCTATACTCTTATCATTTCCCCCATCGCCGGTCGAGACAATACTGCCAAGATACTGGAAACTCTTGCCGCTTGTCCAGTAATACATACTTGAGCTGATGAGTTGGACTCAAGACTTTTGTCGTGTTAATTCTCAGCCCCACAACGCGGGCTACTCTCTCATTACTTGCTGCCATTAGGAAGAGGCACATAATCCTGTAAGAGAGTAAATACGGTGTTTCAGTTGAGAAAAAGTTCAACGAATTCCTTTATTTACTGTCGAAAAAGCAGCGCGAAGCAGATCACTAATCACTAATAGAAACAGTATTGGCGAAATAATGTACTCTCGCCTTATCCTACTTTCCATCTTGAAATTCTTCCTCTGTACAGAAACTGGCATTTCGACTCATTGTATCTAGTCGTGGTAAAAGCCTTTAATCCATCGGGGATACTTCTCATGCGCAAGGCAAGTCAAATAAATTTCCGGTTGCAACTGTCGAACGCAGTATTTCTGCTTGCTAATAGGGGTTTAGATAGGAACCGGAAAATTAAACATCAAAGCTGCCTTCCTACTGGGCCTATTAATATCTCTATGGAGGTTAAGTAGTTTAGGTTTACCCTGGATCGAAAAATTAACTGAAATCGTCACCTAGACAGAACAATCAGCAAATCTGTATCTCGTCAGATTTGCTTTCAACTTTTTAATGAACCTTACCATTGTCGTTTCAATTTTGGCTTCTTTAGTCTGGTGGGTCAGGCCACGGCCCGACTTCCATCTAAAGACTCCCTTGGGTCGGGTGCTATGTACTCATGTTTTCAACTACTGCTCTGGAAGCCCTCCTGGAACTGTCTCCATTACATATAAAATAAGAAGTAATATTAAAAAACTCTACTTCAATCGTTAATTCAACCCAGGCGATCTGACTGGACACCTACAGATTCTGAATTTCATTCCCTCACCAGCCAGCCCTTCGACTACTGTTACGGATGCCTTGCCAATAACCATCATCCTCCATTATCCCATCCACATATCTTTCCCTGATCCTAGTGCATGGGAAAATGAAAATCAAAATGGAATGTGGTGTTGGTGCAGATATATTCACCCCCCAATTCAATTCCGTCGTCCCTCTGGGACTCTCAACTTCAATTTTACAGGCAAAGGTATATGTTAGAGAGTGCATCAGACGCAATTTAGAGAATCAGTCTTAATCTCCTACAACTCTGATTCCAGACTAGTATAGAACCTTACAGCCTTCAACAAAGTTATACTTTCTTGTTTATCAGAAAATGATAAGGCGTATGGATAAAACTGCTTTTAACATTTCATTAGCCTTGCAATGTGTGCAAATCAAATCGAATTGACATTGTCCTGGATGAAACCACACATGGAGATCGAACGAAATTAAAACACGGCCAAACTGATGAAGCAGGGCCTAGTTAGCCTCGTAATTTCTTGGTCCCAAACCACAACTGAACCCCACAAATGGTGGTCAACTGAAGACCAATGTGGACAACCCAAAATGGCTCTAAAAATGTCAGAAGGTTCTACGAAACGAAATGTTCTAAGCATGGAACATGAGGTCATGTTCAAATATCGTTTGGTGCAGGTGAGTATTTTGGAAGATGGTGCTTGCAGACTGTGCCTGAAAGACGTGAGCCTAGCTAGCGCGACTCAAACTGGGATCCTCTGTCGGATGTGTTGGTCGCTGGTGCACCGAATCTGAATACCCAGCCCGAGTAGAATGCTTCGACGACTGTGTCAGCTGTGACATCCTGGAGCAGAACAGCTTCTGGCCACCTGGTGAACCGGTCTATCATCGTCAGTAAGTATCGGCGGCCCTTACACAATGGCATCACAACAATGTCGATGTGAACATGTCGAAATCGAGCACTTGGCATTGGAATGTGTTGCGGCTTGTTCTTGATGTGGCGACCGATCTTACTCCTCTGACAGGCTAAACACGACTTAGCCCAGTGTGGATGTCCTTGTTCATGCTTGGCCAGACGTAGCTTCTGCTGATTAGGCGTCGAGTGGATCGTGCACTTGGGTGTGACAGATTGTGGCTGTGGTCGAACACCCTTCTGCGCAGAAGTTTGGGTACAAAGGGACGAATGTCCACTCCGCTGGTGTCGCAGAATACAACTGCATCTGTACCATCGATACGCAGTCCTCGAAGCTGGAGTGATGTCGTCGTTGGTGCAGCGATGAGTTGCTGCAGTTCGTCGTCTTCTCGTTGCATGTCTGCTAGCTCCTGCGTACTGACGATGACGGGCATGTTGATGGTATGGATGCGGGATAGTGCGTCAGCGACGATCTTGTCTTCTCCTGAGATGTGCACGATGTTCGTGGAGTATTGGCCGATTTCTTCGAGTTGTCGCGCTACTCGGTCACAAGCGTGGTCCGACTTCTTGTCGAAAGCATAAATTAGCGGCTTGTGATCGGTGAGAATGACCACTTCCCTTCCGTCGATGAGGTGCTTGAAGCGCTTGATTGTTTGATAAATCGCCAACAGCTCCCGATCGTAAACCTTGTAGCGGGCTTCTCTTGGGCTGAGCTTCTTGGAGAAGAAGGCAAGAGGTTGCAGCTGGTCACCGATGCGTTGGTCCAAAGCAGCGCCGATCGACATGTCTGATGCGTCGCATCGCAAAACTAAAGGAAGGTCTACCCTGGGGTGAGCGAGTTGGACGGCCTCCTTTAGCTTCACTTTGCATTCTTCGAATGCCTTCTCAGCATTAGGTGTCCATTCAGCCGGGTGTCGGTCTCTCTTCTTCGCTCCAAGGGTCAGTTGCACAAGGGGAGCCTGAGTCTCGGCAGCGCCTGGCAGACAACTGCGGTAAAAGTTCCAGGATCCCAGGAACTTCCTGATCTTGTCCATCGTGTCCGGCTTTGACTCGGCGATGACAACGACTCGGTCAGCTGGAGGTTTAATCTCATCACAGCTAACAGTGTATCCAAGGTACCTTACTTCGATTGAGCCGACGGTAGACACCGCATGGCCCCCAACCGCCAGTTTTCTTCTCGACCATGTGGAGTGGTGAGGCCCATTCGCTTTTCGACGGCTGGCAAATACCTCGCTGTATCATCAGCTGAAACTCGTCTCTGGCTATCGTAAGCTTGCCGCCTGCCAGGCGGCGGGCGCGTTCTGCTACTGGATGCCCTCGAACGATGATGTGGTGCTCAATGATGTGTGATGAACGCTCTGCGTTGTGTTGTCGAGCAGCATCCGTTGACTCAAGCGAATGGTGAGATCATAATGGTGAATGAAGTCTGTACCAATGATCGCTTGCGTGACATCAGCAACGGTGAAAGACCAGCGGAATTGTCGTCGAAGACCTAGGTCCACTTCAATCGTCTTGGTCCCATACGTCGAGATGGTGGCACCGTTGGCAGCGAACAAGCTTGCAGAAGCCAGTTTCTTGATGCAGGTGTGGTCTTTCGGCAAGACGGACAAATTTGCACCGGTGTCAATCAGGAAGTTGATGGACGTCTTCTTGTCGGAAACTTGGAGGCGGAATCGTTCGTTGCCGTGTGCGACCTCCATTTCGCTCAACGACAGGCCCAGTTTTCCGACGCCTTCCCTTTTCGACACTCTTGCCGACAATTCCTGGCCTCGTCACCAAATTTGCTATGGTAATAGCAGAGGTCATCGTTCTTCTCGGCAGGCTTGGTTCGACTAATCGATCTGCGGCGTAACGAGGATCGACTTGTCGTTGGCTTGTTACGTTTAATTGCGTTGACGTCCTTCCGCAGAGCCTCGATGGACTTGACCAGCTTGTCCAGAGTGATCGTCTCCTGCTGCGACAGAGCCTGGACCACCGGTGCTGGAGCTGGAGCTGGGGACGCGATGGCACACAAGTGTGCATTGGACATATCGAAGATCTTCAGCCTTATTGTGAGTTTTACCCGAAAAATATTTCACGTGGAAATTTTTGTTCGCCCGGATTTTTATTAGCTATTGTGAATTTCACGTGAACAATTTCACTTCGAATCAAGTGTGACATTTCGAACATAGATTCTGGTGCTTTGACAGTAGGCAAATAAAGAAGTTAAGAAACAAATGTAGGTGCAAAAACAAAAAAAAAAATAACATTTTAAAAAGTTAATATGTAATAAAATAAAACTAAAAATGAACTCCTTTGGAGTTGCCTTCCTCTTTTTCGGCGTTTGCTGGGCACTGCTATTAGGAGGTATTTCTTCTATTTGAAAAATATGAGCAGTAGGTGAACGTGTCCCAATTTCAATTGTATTTATACAATTTCGTCCACTGAAATTTCGGAAATAGCACTTCCTCTCGTTTTTTTTTTCGGGGGGAGGCAATCCAAAGGACTGTGATGAGCCTACTCCCTCCACTGCTTCATTTATTCCAATCAATTGGAATATGGCTTCTTCTGTTGGTGAGAACTTTTGCGTTCTGTTTGGTCCACCTTCTGTCCCTCTTAAGTACACTTTCTCCCTATTTTCTTTTACAAATCCCCTAGCAATATCCGGTTTTTAAATCATTTTCTGTAACAAAATATCACTTTGTTGCTTATTTAGAGTTTTGCTCCTCAAATAAAATTATGTATAATTGATTTCCACTTTTTTGCTTTCAAACAACTTACATTTTCCCCTTTGTTGTTCTTTTTCGCCTACAAAAATCAAGTGAAAATTTTCCATGCGAATGGCGTCATACCATATTCCACGCGAAATAAAAACTCACAACTTCCGCCAGGTTGTCCAGATCCTCTTGTCCAGTGGCTATAGGGACGGTGCGCATACTCTCGGGCAAGCGGTCGAAGAACAACGTCCGCATGATGGCAGAATCACACCGGCCAGAAGCAAGGTGCCTCATGTGCGCTAAGATGGCCGTGGGCTTTTTGCCTTCGGTGTCTTCTCTCCTTAACATGCGACGTAATTGCGACTCTGGGGTTGGCGCAAAGTTTTGAACGAGTCGATCCTTAAGCGTCGCAAACTTGTTTGTCGAAGGTGGGTTGGTCACAATGTCTTCGACCGCCCGTAAAGCTTCACCCTCCAGGCTAACCAAAAATGTGCGAACCGCTCCGCGTCGCTGTGGATCCCGCTCAGCTGAAATGCTATTTTAACCTGAGCCAACCACAGCTGTGGGTAAAGCGCGTTGCACCTTGGTAGCTGAAGCCGTTGGGTGAAAGGTCTTGGGGCGTGAAGGGCAGCTGTCGAAGCATGAGGGACAGCTGCGGCTGCTTGGGATTGACCGTACGTCGGGCAGCCAACAGCTGCTATCATCGTTGGCTGACTGTCGTACGGCAGGAACTGAACGTATGTCGAGATGTCTGCAGCTGATGTTGTCATTGGCTGACTACGGTTTGGCAGGGATTGTCCAGGAGGACACTACGGGTCGGAAGCCTCAACCACTGCTGGATCGCAGATTCGCGACGATTGAGCTCGGCCTTCAGCGTTCGAATCGCCTCATTCGCGCAGCTGCTTGATGACTTCGAGAACCGCTGCATCCATCGGGTTGGACATGGCTTCCTGTTTGGAGTCGGGTTTGAGACTCGTAGAAGCTTTCTCCTCACTTGACGAGGTATCTGGGTCCGTCTGCGCCTTCTTTTGTCCTCTTCTACGAGGCGAGCGTGAGATTGGCATTTGCTTCCAACAATCACGTCTGGTTCACCAGTTTTGTAGAAGGTCGACGGCGCTCTGTTCACCGTCTCGCTATCAATAAAGGTAATCCCAGTGCACACGCAATTTGGAAAATTTCAAAATTAATTTATTTAATAAAACTCGAAAAAAGAAAGTTTTAATTTTTAAGGCACAACCTCCTTTGCTCAAATCCTTAGACGACTAATTTAAAAATTTAATTTGTTTGCCAGATCAAAATACGTGGAATGCTGAGTTTTGCCAAACGCCACACAAATGCCACAGTACTAAACGCCACATTTGTGTATCGGGTTGATGGTGCTCTGAACGCCGCCTCGCTATCAATTAAAGAAATGCCAGCGCACAGTTTGAATTTCATAAAACTAATTTTATTTACAAGAAAACGAAAAAATTTAATTTTCAACGAAAAAATAAATTTTCCAAAGCATGACTTGCTTGGGCGAAAATCTCAGACGACTAATTTGAAAATAAAATTTCTTTACAACGAATTAAAAAAAAAAAAAACTAAAACTACCCGGAAAACTAGGTTGACAGTAGCGTTGGATATCTAACGCCAAAGTGCTCCCCCTCGAGTAATTGTATTACGCCAAGACGGATGGCGTTCGTTTTCTGGGTATGCGGATGGTTGATCCATGCTGGCCGTGCTGTAGTGTGCTGAGTCTCATTGGCCGTGCTAAAGCGGAATTGTGTTGAGCTATACTGGAACGTGTTGGGCCGTCTTGGGGTCGTATTTGTTGTGTTGGGCATGTTGAAGGCGTGCTGGGCCATGTTGAGCATGTTAGAGGAGGCGTGCTGGGCCGTGTTGTGCATGTTGGACGCGTGCTGGGTCGCATTGAGTCGCGTTGGCCGCCTTGAGCATGTTGGATGCGTTGAGTCGGGTTGGTAGTGTTGAACATGTTGGAGGCGTGTCGGGCCGTGTTGAGTCGTACTGAAGCTGCATGCTGGGCCTAGTTGGCCATATCGAAGTATGCTAGGCCTAGTTGGCCATGTTGGCGCGGGCGTGTGTGGGACCCGGTTGGACGTGCTGACAGCTGCTGGTCTAGTTGACCGTGTCGGATCGTGCTGGGCCTAGTTGACCATGTCGGAGCATACTGAGCCTAGCTGGGCCTCGTTGGCTGTGCTGGAAGCGGAAGCGTGCTGGACCTCGTTGGCCGCGCTAAAGCGTATTGGGCCATGCTGGAGCGTTTTGGGCCTAGTTGGCCCTGCTAAAGTGTGATCAACAATTTATTGTGCACTGGCATCACGTCGGGTTCACCAAATGTAGCGGGTTGACGGCGCTCTGAACGCCGCCCCGCTATCAATAAAAGTAATGCCAGTGCACTATTTAAAATATTTCAAAATGTAATTTTGTTTACCACATCGAAATTAAAAAAAAAAAAAAAAAACTAGGAAAACTAGGTTGACAGCAGCGTTGGATGTCTAACACCAAATTTGTTTATCGGTTTTAAATGAAAAGTTTTTTAAGTAATAAATTCTGTTTAGTTAAATTTAGCTAGTTTTCAATTAAAATAATTTTCCATTTCACTAGGCACACCAAAAACTGCACACCTTATAAATTAGTTTATTTTGAAATGAGTGTGTTCTAATGCAAATTAAATAATTCGCGTTGTAACACAAATTATAAGAATTAAATTCAATATACGCATCCATTTAATCAACACACACTCCGTCTGTTAATCCAATTTAATCGCTAAGCCTTAGTATATCCAATTAGTATTTGGTAAATGTATCTCAACTAACAGGACTCTGATTTTAAATAGCTCGAAACCTCCCAAAGCCATTCAAAAATGTAAAATAGCTAAATACAAGGCTCTCCAAGTTTGTCTTCCTTCCGAAGCTATTTCCGGTAGTCCACCCTCAAACCACAACACAACAATAAATATCCCCTCAATTTGTATAAGAAACCACCGGCATTTGAATGATTTGCTTTATTTTACCCAACCAAAGTCCCAAACAAATATTATTTCAGCCCCATTATTTTTATAGTAATTGGGGGCTACCCCTACTCAAATATTTAAACGAAAATAGATTCTCCACCAAAATTAGTGTTTACATTTGCAAATGACCCTTTCGCTGTCGCTCGCAATAAGAACAGGAGAAAAGAAAACACAAAACCACTTGATATTTCCGGATGTTTGAAGGATCTTTGTTCTCTAGCAAATGATATTTCTGGTTATAACAAGGACCTTTGAATTAATTTTTTTTTTGTCAAAATTTGTGTACACTTGAAAAGCTTCATTTTGAAAGTTTTTTATTTTTTGGTGAACAATGAATGCCAGATGCTCGAGATACACTGTAAAGGTTAATAGCAATTACCCACAAGATGCGCAACAAAGTCGTCCTTAATTCCAGGAATGTGTGCAGATATTCTCTTTTTTCTGATGGCTCGGGGGAATATTCTATCAATTAGCATATTTATGTACTAACTTAGTAATTTTTTTCATAATATATTAGGGTAACACGTTTTCTTTGGAATTTAAAGTTGATATTAAATTTTCTTCACAAATATGTTTAAATATAAGGGGGAGGGCTTGTGATATTTTGTTTAAGGTTTGCTATGTAGAGCTGGAGGGGTTTTTAAGGACCACGCGCGCCATTCTGTTTAAGTAGTAATTTTGCAATGCTTCAGGCTCTTTGGGAACCTACTGGGATATTTTTTAGCAAATGTTCTATTATTTTAAGGGGAGAATGCTTTTGCATTCTTTTGGGAAGGCTAACCAATGGCTATTTTCTTAAAAAATAAAATAAAAATAGAACAAGTGAAGGTAGTCTTGTTATAATGGTTAGCGTAAGTAAATGATTAACCAAATTCGATTGAGTTACAGTAGATACATTACTCAACTTGCATAACCTACTGAAAGATTCTTAGAACCAGAAACACGGCCAAGCAGTGGCTGGAACTGATGTAATCGAAAATGTGGGGAATTTCTTCATGCTGAAGGAAACCTATCTTCGTTGCTTACTGGTTCGTAAGTCAGTACTAATAAATGTCAGTAGAAATGAAAAATCAATTTTTCCCTGCATCTATTGCCTTCAATTGGGACTCTTTCCATCCTGACTTGGCACATAACTTCAGGGTACATGTAGGTGATATGGTTGTGATTCCATGAATAAGTGCAATTCTCCGTAAGAGGCATTCCTAAAGAGAGCTCAGTGACATCTACTTAGGCTATAGAGCTGTGTCAATCGTTCATATCAGGATATCAAATCAATCTTTTCAATCAATCGTTCAGTAATTTTAATCATTCGTTAAAATCATTCTTTTCAATCATTCATTCGAATCATTCGTTCAACTGATCGTTGGTAGTAGTTCAATTAGTCAGTTTTTGTGCTCGATGACATGATGTACACTCCTACTGGTCTCATCAGTTCCATTTGCACCGTTTATTCGTTCTTGTTCGTTTCATTACGGATATTCATTCCACCCAAGCCAGAATTACCAACCATTTGAAATCAAATTGGCTTTGAATATCGCATACAATACTGGTAAAGGCCAGGAAAGTGAAGGTTGTGAACCTAGGACTTTTACAACAAGAAGTTAAAGGAATCTTCTACGTACTGATCATTAGTAATCCCTATCTTTCCCTAGTGTCTACTCAACTGGTTGTGCCTCTTTACTGCTCAGGTTAATATGTGTATATAATCGATCTTTGGCTAGTTGTCGCCAGTTGGTTGCGGTGCTTTACCACCTGCTCGCGTCACCTAAGAAGCGGTCTTCTACTACTGCTTTGTCCCTCTTGATTGGATTTGAAGAGTTTTCGGGATGGTGCGCGGGTGTCCTATACGCCTCACATGTCATAGCTATACTACCACTTCTTCTTCTTTTTCTTCCTATTTCGGCGAGGTTATGATCCGAAAACAAGAGATCATAGCGTTCCCACTTCATCGCATTTCTACTGATCCTCCTGTGAGGTTTGCCTATTTGGCCTCAAAAAATATCGGCAGGCGCTCTATCTTTCGTAAGATGGTTTCTTTGACGTAAAGGCTTCCACAGATCTTCGATCAACTTCTTATTCGATCAAGCTGTGTCACTCCTGCTGTCATGAGAAGCATCTTCATCTCAGCAGCTCGTCCCACATTGTGAACCTTGTGTGAGCGCTGGACGCATAACTGCGGTGTAGAGCCTTCCTTTCAACTTAGGGAGCATTTTTCGGTCACAGAAGATAGCGGAGTTTTCTCGCCACTTCATCCACCCTACGCTTACGCGATGATTGATGTCGTCATCATAGGTTGCTTTGCTATTGATCATCGATCCCAGATATTTGAACTTTTTGCACTTGTGTCAGGATATTACGGAAAGAGTTCCTTTGATTTAAAACAAAACGATTTATTAATGGAAAATAGTATAAAATGTATCTACAACGGATATATGTATGTATGTATATATAAGGACGGCGGATTTACGTTCCGGTCACGACGGCGTACTGTGATCGAATGTCCTCTCGCCTAAGAGTATCATTCGTATCTGTGGATATGTGTGAGTGTGAGTCCGGATGTGGGTATGTGTATCTACGGGTTATGAGTGTGTGTGTGTGTCTGTTCTAGATGTTGACAACTCGGCCGTTCCTGACTTGAAATCGCCCTCGATTTCATCATCGTCCTGATTCATGCTGTCTAGTTCTGGCGAGCTGCTACACCACGGTTTTATTTTGTCGGAAGAATAAACACAGCAAAACTTTCGTCTTGTAATCTGCATGCCCTCGATGTCTTCAACTAAATAACGATCGTTACCCAAGACTTTAGTAACAACGTACGGTCCACGGTATTTTGGCTCTAATTTTCGCGATTCTCCGGTTGCAGGTGGTTCATTTTCGATTACAATCAAATCATTGATGTCGTCTTTTGTGGTTTTGGAATGCTTTTGATTGAATCTCTGCTTCCACTTTTCTCGTTCAGTTTGGATATTCCGTAAGGCGATGTCTCGTTTGGCGTGTAAAGTTAAATTAATGTTTTTGTCTTCTTCGTCATGTATAGCAGCGATTATTTTATTTTGTAGCACGTCAATCAATTTAAAATCAAAAATTATTTCATTGGGACTAAAACCGGTAGTTGCATTTTTCTGTGAGTTCACGCTCCACTGAAGATCTCGTAGTTTTTCGTCCCAATCCTTCGGGTTTTCGGTTGAAGTACGGAGAAAATTTAATATTATTTGGTTGGCGCGCTTCATTTGTCCATTTGTCATCGGGGTACGTACTCCTTCGAAATTATACTCAAAATGGCCGTCGTTGGTAATAAAAGCGGTGTACGGTTTAGTTGGCTCTTCGATTTCAATTTGATGGTAGCCCATTTTAAAGTCCAACGTCGTGAAATATTTATTACCGGATAGCTGCGTGAATAATTCATCCATTACAGGCATCGGAAACGGCTGTTTGATGGTTATCTTATTTAAAGACCTGAAGTCGATGCACATACGGCTTTCTCCATTATTCTTGTCGACAAGCACAATAGGCGATGCATAAGGCGATTCAGATGGTCGAATAATTTCACTCTCCAACAGTTCGTCGACGATTTTCCGAACGATTGGACGTTTTGCGAAGGCTATGCGATATGGTTTCAAATTAACGGGGATATCGGTTGTCAGTTTGATTTCCATTTTAACGAGGGAACATTTCCCTAAACTGCGAACATCATTAGCAAAGCATCCTCCGTGTTTCGACAAAACAACTTTTAAATTATTTACTTCGGACGTTCGGAAATTGTCGGTAGCTTGAATGTTATTTATCCTCTCGATCCAGCAATCTTCCCCTTCGATAATAAGACGGTTTCCTTCGCGGCACAAAATATCTCGTCCTAACAGCACGTTTTCGCATAGGAAGTGATCTTCAACGACTAGCACATCGGTTGAATAAGATTTGTCGTCGATCTCTAGAGACGCAGGAATTTTCGCGGTAGCTACGTACTTTCCTCCACCGAAACCATTCAAGGTGACGGAACACTTCTGCAACTCACCCATATTATTTGCGAACGATTTCCGAATTAGTGTGCGGTTACTCCCAGGGTCGACGAAGGATAAGGTCTGAACTCCATTGATTACTATGATTTTATTTACAGAGTCGGTTACGGTTGGTTGATCATATTCGGCGGTATTATTTACAGATGGTTTCGGAACATTATTTTTTTCGGGACAATTGGAGGTAATGTGAGTCGTTCGGTGGCAGATGGAACAACGATCTCGTCTTTGTGGTGCTGGACATTTTATTGAAAAGTGACCAGGGTTGAAACAATTATAACAAATCACACTTTTATTGTCTTTATTGTTATTGCGGGGATATTTCGGAGTTAGGTCTATTTTATTAAGATTTTGCGGAGCAGGCGGACGTGAAAAATTTGATCGCTGTTGAAATTGTGGTCTTAACGGATTGAAGGATAAAAAGTTATTTATTGATTTTAAAAGATGATGGCAACTCTGAAACTGAACGATAGATACATTTTTTCGCAAATCGGTATCGTTAATTCCGCTGATTATGTAGGTAATAATCGAGCTATCGTCTAAACCTCCTCGTCTACCTAAAGCAAGCATTTTGTAGTAGTACTCCTCCGGAGATTCGTTGTATCTCGTCTTGTTTCCATCATTTCCCGGTGTATATCGGCAGCATTGAAATTTGTTGGAAAGTCTGTTAAAAATGCAACAACAAAATCTTCCCACTTTGTAAAAACCTGGAGACCGTCAATCCATGCTTTAGCTACTCCCTTAATTTCGATTGTACGGCGAACATTAAAATTTTCTCATCCCAATTATAGCTTGCTTGGAGTTGTTCAATTTTACTAATGAATTGAACAGAACTCATCGCTTTATCGTACGGATCAAAATCTGGCAGCACTGATATAACATCACGTACATTTCCAAAAGGATTCACATTTTGGGGCATTAGAAAGTGTGTATTCGGCGTATATAGCGGTTGAACGTGCGATTGAGACGAATATATATGTGGTATCTGAGCTTGAGGAAAATTATTCTGCGACTGTGTTTTTTGATATGGAATGTTTTCGCTTCCTGGTCGTTGTGCTGCGATGTACGGGTTGAAGGGAGACAGTCCTATTGCTTGAGGGATAGCTTGTGTTTGTCGTATTGTGGCTTGCGAATATGTGTGTGGTGGTAGAGAGTATTGGTGAATAATCGGAACAGGCTGTGTACTCACGGTTGTTAATGGTATTGGTTGGTGAATGTGCGAACGAGATACAACTGGTGTCGATTGTGGAAGCATCGAGGACGAAGAAAGAGAAAACAAATTTGTAAACTGCGTAACTGGAGGTATTGGGTGCGTAGACGTGTTCAAACTCGTTTCACTTAATGGGGGTGATAAAACTGGCTGCGGAATGTTCTGGAACTTCGGATTTTCACGATCGCGTTTATCAGCTTGTAACTGGTTGATTGTTTTTTCTAACTGATCCAGCCTTAATGCCATGGACTCGTTCGCGGCACTTGAAAACTCTTCTTCAAAACTACAGGTTTTCAAACGGTTAATTAACGTTGCCTTGTTTCTTGCACTATCAAGACCGTATTCTTTACACTTCTGTCGTAGTTCTTCGACTTTTAACTTTGATAGACCTAACATTTTGTAACGACACAGATATTATTATCCTTGTTATAAATAAAAAAGAATCCCACTTCTGAAATTGGCAGGATATTACGGAAAGAGTTCCTTTGATTTAAAACAAAACGATTTATTAATGGAAAATAGTATAAAATGTATTTACAACGGATATATGTATGTATGTATATATAAGGACGGCGGATTTACGTTCCGGTCACGACGGCGTACTGTGATCGAATGTCCTCTCGCCTAAGAGTATCATTCGTATCTGTGGATATGTGTGAGTGTGAGTCCGGATGTGGGTATGTGTATCTACGGGTTATGGGTGTGTGTGTGTGTCTGTTCTAGATGTTGACACTTGGGAAGCACTGTTCCATTCAAATAAATGTCTAGAATAGGCCTGAGTGGATCAGAGAAAGTGCCGCACAAATACTCTGTCTTTTTTGAACTAATGTGATACCCATTTCCCTCCAAAACGTCCACCGACACATCAAGTACTCGTTGCAGGGATGTAGAATCCTCACCTATGACGGCTCCATCGTCAGCAAAGAATAATTGATGTACCGTCACTTTACCTTTTGTACTTGAACGGATTGTGCGGAACTCACAAGCCAACACCGGAGGCACAATCTATTACAAGTCTGTACAACTGCTTGCATACGCCGACATTAGACATTATCGGAAGAACTCAGCGGGCTGTCACCGGTGTGTTTGCAATCATTGAGGCGGAAGTGGCCAAAATGGGTTTACCGATAAATGAGGGAAAAACCAAATATATGCTGTCAACAAGAAGAGAAAGCCAACACCGACGAATTGGACAAAACGTCAGAGTGGGCAGGTATAACTTCGAGGTAGTAAGGGACTTTGTCTACCTTGGCTCTGCTATAAATTCTACAAACAAGATCAGTGCAGAAATCAATCGAAAAATAACTCTTGTAAATCGCTGTTTTTTGGGCTTATAAGGCAATTCATCAGTAAAGCCCTATCTCGAACAACTAAGGAGATCTGTATAAGATCCTGATCATCCCAGTCCTGCTTTACGATGCTGAAACATGGACTTTATTACGAGCTCACGACCAGCTCCCGCCTTCCTTTGCAGCGCCGCTTTGTTTATCTCTTGTTTTGCTGCATGCACTCGTCGGCATTCTTCGTCGAACCAGGGGTTTCGCGGTGGTGGGCGAGCGAGACCCAGCACATCAGGTCCGGATCAATTTGGTTGATCGTTACATAATCATTGAACCGCCATGTCTGCTTATGAATATCGAGAAGAGGAAACCATGTGCTTGCTATGGTGACATTTCGCTCCACAGCGAAATCAATAAGCCTTAGTCCGTTATCAGACGTGGTGTCGTGTAGGCTATGCCTACCGACTGCCCTACCAAAGACGTCCTCCTTTCCTATTTTGGCGTTAAAATCGCCCAATACGATTTTAACGTCGTATTAAGGACATTACTCGTATGTTTTGTCGAGGAGCTCGTAGAAACACCCTTTGGTGGCAGGGTCCTTTTCTTCCGTGGGGGCATGAACACATATTAGGCTTATGTTAGCGAATTTAGCCTTGATCCGGATAGTCATAATACGTTCCCTTATGTGTCGGAAGCTTAAGACTTCTTGCCTAAGTCTGCCGCGTATGACAAATCCGAATCCGAATAAGCGTTGCCTTTTGCCTCTGTAGCAATCACCGTAATAGATGTCACAGTTTTTCATCCTCTTTTTGCCCGGCCCATCCCATCGCACTTCCTGGATGGCAGTAATATCTGTTTTATAGCAGTCTAGGGCCTCTGCTAGTTGTTCGGCTGCACGTGGTCTGTAAAGGGACAGAACATTCCACGTACAGATCCGAAGGTCGTTGTCGGGTCGTCATTAGTTAAGTCATCCTTATCCCCAACCCCCAACCTGGAGGGGCATGATGGGCTTCTGCTATTATAATTCAAAGAAGTAACTCTCCTACTTGCCGTTGATGTTAAGTATCGAGGAGTAATCTGATATAGTAAGCTGAAGTGGCCTAAGCATGTTGAATTGAAATCGACTCGAGCGCTCAGAGTTTTCTGGCTGATAGATGGCGTGGTAGAACAGCATACGTAGTGACAGCCAAGCTGCACTTAAGACTCCCACAAATCACTCAAAAGTTGTTCTTGAATGTAAGAACCTACCAAACAAGCTTTCCAAATGAAATAGGGCTTGCCTCTTTTTTAGGTACATGGCGATAGTGGGTTCTGAGACTATTCCACTTAGCCCGGAACCGATAATTGATGTTATTTTCAAAAAATCCTGTACTGGATCGACTCTTATATGAAGTCTATTATACACAATGAGAGAAAGTCTAGCTTGAACTTTTGCAGAGACACCAGAGTGTTTTGTTATGAAAGCACTGAAGATTCGTGCTGCATTTGAGCAGTAAATGGTTCTGCTTATCACAACATGGAAATCGTTGCAGACAAGTCTTGCGTCGAAAGCGGGGATACAACAGAATACCTTCTTCGTCAGTGTCCAACATTTGCGAGAACGATACTACGCATTCTCTAGTCGACATTTAACGTATAACCAAGAGTTTGGACAAATTTGACTACATGGTTTTTTTTTTAAATGTGGTCTTAAGTAGAATGAACCGCTTTATGTCTGAGTGCTTGGGATGGATTATATTCACCCTATCTGTTAATTTCATTTCATTCCGCATAGCTTCTTAATTTCATTATGATCCCTGCAGTTGGTAACATGTGGAACTTCATGAAAGGATATTCCAGTGTATGCAGCATTCTCTACAACAAAACATCCACCCATCCTTCTTAATTAAAAGATGAAAGCACAAAAACGCCAGCTATCCACAGTAATTGCCACTATTTTAGTTATAAATCATTCAAAACGAATCTTAATTGAAAGCAGTCAAACAAAAATCAGTTCAATTTGATTTTGTATTTCGCGAAACGAGGATGCAATGCTAATTCTCTTTATCGCTAATTGAATAGTTACTCATATATGCGGATGCACAATTTAAAGCCGATAATTAGGGTTATTAATTCTGTTATTCAATTTGCCTACTGAATTAAATTAAAAAGTATCCGACTCAAACCTAAGCTAATTCACAAACAGGGAACATTTCATAGAGATAGAAGCAATACAAAATGAATGCAATTAGAGATTGTCAAATACTTCAGATTTAAATCCTTCTCGTTAAAGCTTTAAATCGACAGTAAATAGTTCTGTCATCTGACGGGGAAAAGGTCAACCAAACAACCTTTATGCAAATTTTTATATCCCCTTCGTTTGGAATTCCAAATCAATTCCTTTCCTATTATCAACAAAAACGAAGGTCCTCCACAGGACAAAAAAAGGAGAAAAGCCAGCTATACTTAATTAAAGTTCCATTATATTCCAATCCATGTTCGAAGGTAGCATTAAAGAACGCCATCAGTTCGACTCACATGCTATCGGAAGTGTCGTTCTACCCCATGGGGATTTAACCTTAAAAAGTACGTTCCCACCTTTCACACGCACACACAGGCGTTTAAATGATTTTAATAAATACGAGTGTAGGTGGCTTCCCTGGGCATCAGAACGATCGTACCCACGCTTGACATACATGGTCCAGGGTATTAATGCATGAACCAGAAGTTTCCTCATGCAAAGTAGTGTTTTGTGGGTCGGTTGTGGCAGGTAGTGTAATCCCCATTCAGATGCCATCGCATCGGGATGGATGTGAAAGATGAAATTTTAATGACAATTTTATTAATGTATACCATCACCGATGGATTCTTTGTTTCCTTTAGCAGACCCTGCGAAACGAAATGATTGAGAGCAGATGTACTCTTGATAAATGTATTCATCTTTCGGCTTATAATGAACACATTATTATGAGTACATTCGGCAACAGTAGAGGTGAGTTGATGTACAATATTTTGACAGATACTTCTCCACACCTTGAAAGAAATCAACATATCAGCAGGAGCGAAATTTGTAAAGAGTTTGACAAATACACATTTGATGTATGGCTAGGCATTGATCCTTGGAGAGTAAAAACAGGCGCATTCGTCAACTTAGTGTAAGCACTCGTAGAGATGCCGTGAAAGTTTGATATTTGAAATATAATATTTTGACAGATGTCCCCTCATTTCTAGCAATAATCACCACGAGCGATGAAAATGTAAAAACAAAAAACTACAATTGATGCGCCATATTTTGACAGATGCACCCCCATTTGAACTATGACTAACCAAGGAACCCTGGATGGACTACATTTAAGCCTTTCTGTGATTAAAAGCAGAATATCTTCGCGAGTTGGAACGTTGGAAGCATGACCGGTCGAAGTTACGAGCTGGAAGAGATGATGAATAGAAGGCGGGTGGATATCTTGTGTGTCCAAGAGACGAAATGGAAAAACACCGGAAATCGGACGCGATTCTTGGACGTTAGGACAAAATATTACAAGATGGTCTACTACGGAACGGAAAAGGTTAAGAACTGAGTCGGTATCATCCTTGCGGCAGAGCTACTTGGAAACGTCTTGAGCATTTCGAAGTCCATCGATCGTTTGATGAAGACTGCCATGGAGGACTAGGATATGGCACCAGGAACCTTCCTGGTGAAGACATCTTAAGCATGTGCAAATCACACGGTCTTATCGTGTTAAATACCATGTTCATCAAACAAAGCCGACACCTGATCACTTACAGCAGTGGTGGAGATGAAACTCAGATTGACTACCATTTGGTAGGCAGTTTCATGATCCTGGGAGAGGCAATCGCTCGGCAACAACGTCTCCTGCTATTAGAACTTTTTATGAAAACACCGAAGAAAAGCAAACAAACAAGGGTCTCTGAGAAAATCAAATGGTACAATTTGGACAAAGAAAGAGGCGAGGTTCTGTTTTCGTAATGAAAAATTACCTCTCTCACACCATCAACAGAGCTGAGGATGAAGAGTGTAGAGCACAAACTATGTGGGATTCCCTACAGCGAACTTGCTAAATGAAGGCCAAATCACTGCTAGGAGCTTCAAAAGGCCACCATCAACACGCCAAAGAAACATGGTGGTGGAGTGATGAAGCTAAGAAAGTGATAAATGAGAAGAAAGCGGCTTTCAAAGCTTGGTCAAAGTGCCCCTCTAATAATAGTGACGATAAAGCTCGCCTCGAAATGGAAAATAGATGTTGCAAGAAAAAAGTGAAGAAGAAGTGCGCCCAGCTTCAAGCAGAGGGCCTGTATCGGGAGCTGGAGAAAATATCTTCCCCGGTTCTGATACAAACCAGGCTATCCAGGAGCTGCGAAGACACAATATGAACAAGAGCGCAACCATCTTCAAAATAGCCGCCCAAAGAAGGAGGAATGCTCTGGAGATTTGTTCGCCAAAGTTCATTAACAATGCTCATGGCCAGCTTCTTGCGGATGACGGCAAAATTCTGCAGAGGTGGCGGCAGTATTGTGAAGAGCTTTTGAATGAACAGTTCCCCCGGCTATACTTTCCAAGAGCCACCCCTAACTGTGAAGAAATACCCGACATTACAGTCGAAGAAGTTAGTGAGGCGGTCAAATACTCCAAAAAACGAAAAGCGGTTGGGCCAGACGAGATGCCCTCTGAGTTCTGGAAAAAGATTGGAGACATCGGATTCAGATGGCTCAGAATTCTCATCTCCAAATTTGTGAGAGGTGACCCAATGTCGAATCAATGAAGGGCAAGTTATCTTCTCCCTGTATACAAAGGAAAGGGTGATACGCGAAACTGTGATAGCTACCGTTCGATCAAGCTGATGTCACACACCATGAAGATCGTTGAGCGGGTATTAGGTGGCCGACTGCGAAAAATAATACGGCTGTCTGATGATCAGTGCGGGCTTGTCTCGGGTAAATCAACCACAGATGCAATCCAAAGTATAAGGATCATAATGGAAAAACATCGTGATTCCTTAAGGGATTTGCATATTGTATTGGTTGACTTTGAAAAGGCATTCGACAGACAACCACGAGATCTGATATGGTTGGCGCTAAGACATCGAGGGGTTCCAGAAACCTATGTACAGATGATCATGGACATGTACGAAGGAGCAAAGATAAGAGTAAGATGCCCCGAAGAGTTCCCAATCAAAGTCGGGGTGCACCAGGGAAGCGTCTTAAGTCCTTTGCTCTTTATTACAGTCCTTGATTATCTGCTTGAAGGTAAAGTGATGGACCCTAAGGTACATCAGCTCACGATGAAACCATCGTAAGTGAGGATCCGACATCCCTGCAACGAGCACTTGTGCTGCCCATGCTCTGATCCACTCAAGCCTATTGCAGCCATTTATTTGAATGGAACAGTGCTTCCCAAGTGCGAAAAGTTAAAATATCTGGGATCTATGATCAATAGCAAAGCAATGTGTGATGATGACACCAATCATCACGTAAGCGTAGGGTGGATGAAGTGGCGAGAAAATTCCGCTATCTTCTGTGACAGAAAAATGCTACCTAAGTTGAAAGGAAGGCTCTACACCGCAGTTGTGCGTCCAGCGCTCACATACGGTTCACAATGTTGGACGATGTACAAAGAGTATGAGAGTAAATTAACGGCAGCTGAGATGAAGATGCTTCGCATGACAGCAGGAGTGATAAAGCTTTATCGAATACGAAGTTCGAAGATCCGTGGAAGCTTTCACACCAAGGAAACCATCATACAAAAAATAAAGCGCGACCGGCTCAGCTGGTATTGCCATGTTCAAAGAAGAGATCATTTGAACCCAGTTGAAAAGGCAATATCAATGCACATTCCAAAGACATCGCGATGTAGGAAAGGCAGGCCTATAAACGCCTGGATCAGACAAATGCGACGACATCGGCATTTCATTGGCCTCAGTAACCGAGTGATCCAAAATCGGCAGGCTTGCCGATATTTTCTGAGCTCAAATAGGCGAACCCCACAGGCGGATCAGTAGAAATGCGATGAAGTGGGAGGGTTATAATCCCTTGTTTTCGGATCATAACCTCGCTGATAACAAAAAAAAGGAAGAAGAAGTGACTAATGGAACTCACAAAAAATATAAGAAGCACTGCAAACTAAACCAGGCTCGGGAGCTGCACAGAAAAAGCACGACCAAATCCATCATATATGGGAATGAACCTTGACAATTTCGTCACAACACGCACCATAACATTTTTTTTTTAAATCTTAAAATATCACTTGAATTTTTAAATGTGGATCCACAAGACTGGATGAACCAGGCTACTTAAGTTAATAGTCTCCAAATAAAGGATGAGGAAACAGCGGGTCGGATGTTGGCTGTCAATTACTGTCATTTACTGAATTCAATGTGCTTGATCTTTTTGACAGACGTCAAGTACAATCTTTGGCAATTTTAGTCGTGGAGTCGCTTACGAAAATGGGCGGTCTGTAAAAGTAACATTTCGTAAAATTCGTGAATTTTTTTCGAAAGTGTTCAAAACCAGCCAGACACCTCAATTCGTCGCCGAAGTCAACAATTGGCTCTCATTTATGGCACTTTACGGCGAATTTTAAAAGTTGATCTTCATTTGCACCCCTATAAAATCCGAATTACACAACAATTGAAGCCTTTGGACCAGTAAGGTCTATGCCAATAACCCAGTGACAATTCAGGATCTCAATCATAACATCCAAATTGAAATGTTGGCCATTGACCCACTTACTCTTCAAAAAGTCATCGATAATTTTGACTGTTGAATGATTGCTTTTAATAGAAGCCATGGTGGTCACATGAACGATGTTGTGTTCCATTCATAATTGCCATGGATCTTCATTAATCAATAAAGTTCTATATTGATTTCACAATAAATGTGTGTTTAATTTAATGAAAACCTCCACACTACCTGTTGGCTTACAACTTTATGTAATTAACGACTCGGCTGAACGAAGCGTGTATCTGTGAGTACAATTCATCATTAACTAGCTATGAAGAGCAAAAACAGTACTTACTTCAAGTAGTATCCAATCATAAAAAAAAAATGCAGAATATAAGCAAACTAACTCAGTTTTTAAAATAAATATAAAGAAACTAGTTTTGAGTAGGTACCTGAATTGTGTTTTCATTAATATCCTTACAATCTTTGCCTTGATTTTTTTGTTTGGATTTTATTTTAGGAAGTGGTTTTAATCAAACTGAATAAAGTGAGCATTAAATTAAATAAATTAGATAAGAATAACGTACTTCGTCTATAATAAATTGAACTCAGTGAACATTAGTGAATCGTAGAGTAACTAAGAAATATTCAAGCCTTAGCGACTTAAAGTAGTTAGTTAGTAACGATTTTGACTTGGATCTTAAGCTCGGACCTTATATAAAAATAAAAAAATATAAATTTCAATTCATTTGAATAATATAAGGGCAATATCGCCCTGTAAAAATACTGAAATATAAGGTAAGGAATAAAATGTCGTGCTTAAAACGCTGCCAAAAAGAAACCGTGCTAAAAAAATTGATAATTTTTGAACTATATATTTTCCGAAGAATTTCCAAAAAAACATTCAGTAAATTTTTTAGGAAATCTTATTCAGTTTAAAAGTTATAGCAAATTCAGTGATTTAAGTCGTTCAAAACCATGAAATAAGCTTTGAGCTCTTTGAGCTACCTCTAAATAACTTTTTTTTTTCGTTTTAAGGGCAATGTTTGGCATTAGTCCACATAGTACCGCTACTGCCCGAGAGGTCTTCTCGCCTGCGTACATTACGTGATCCCTGAAGTTGAGTCTGTGGTCCAGCAACACTCCCAGGTACTTGATGCACGGCTTCGACTCGATAATTTGTTCACCGAGTTGAGAACATATGAGAACAGCTTCGGTTTTGTGGTCCACTAGTTCTAAGCCTGATGTCTGTAGTCATAGCTTCAGGCTCGTGATTGTTTGATTGCAGTTTTGCCTAACTACTTCTAATGTCTTGGCCACTACTACAACTGCAATATAGTCGGCATAACCGATTATGTCTACTCCATTCGGCTTTTGTGTTCTTAGGATGCCATCGTACATTATGTTCCATAGAATTGGTCCTAGGACCGACCTCAGTAGAAGCCCTCCGGTGAAGTTTGGGATCCCGTCCAGCCCTGGCGTCTTATTGCTTTTGATAGCTGCTGCGGCTTCTAGGACTTCCTCAGTTGTGACTGGTGGTATCGCCTCTATTTCATCTGCCGTGTCTCATGGCAGTGTGAATCCATCTTTCCTTGGGAATAGGTTGCTGAAAATTGAGTTAATAATGTGTTGTAATGTAGTTCCTCCCTGAGTACCTGAAAGGATTCACTTTTGCTCTTCTTAATAATCTTACGGAGTTGCATTCGCTTCCTTTGGAATTCTCCTCGAAGTTCTTCATAATTCTCTGAGTCTCTGCCTCTTGCCCTATGCTGGCGCCTCCGCATTCTATGGCAGTCGGCCCGGAGCTAGGCGATGTCGTCGTTCCACCAGTATACCGGCGTTCTTCCGTTGCCTTTTTCCCTGCGCGGCATGGCTGGATCACACCCACTGGTCAGAGATGATGTCACTTCTTTTGCTTGCTCCTCTGCAGTGGCACTTGTTATTTTGGTGCTGTTTAGCATATACGCGAGCATGCCGGAGTCTAGATCGCTCGTTTTTTAGCCCAGATTTTGTACTTTACGGGGCAGAGTGCGATATTCAAACCGCGTTTGCTGTTGTATCTCGAATGATGGCCTGGTAGTTGCTGTTCGTGTACAGGTCTGAGACGCGCCATTTTATTCTTCTTACTAATCTGCTGGAGAATGTCAAGTCAACAATGGAACTGCATCCATAGTTTGAAATGTACACCCGCACACTTGTAACATGACTATTCAACAGCTCTATTTGCGTACGCAATAGGTCCATTTGCGTTCACAATCTAAAGCGCTTTAAGGTCCTTTAAGGTGCTCTAAAGTGCTCGAAGTGTATTCGGGTACTCAGCGAACATGACAGATAAAGAGAAAAATTAAGAAGTAACGAGCAGCGAATATTTCCTCTTTGTGCTTAAATGTGCTCGAATTTCTGCCGGCACGAACGTACAAACTGTCAAGTGGAATCAGCTGATTGCTAAATGAGTCGAAGAGTTTATGTTTCCAATTCAAAAAGTCAATAGACATACAAAATTGATGCAAAGTATCTTGTAGAAAATGCTGTTACGTGTGAATGTTGGTTTTCCCTATTATTTCTTTTAGTGACAGTTGGTTCAGCATGACTCGAAATCGCTCGGCTTTTATGCGATTAATTTTACTTTTTTCCGCTTTCAGAGATTTTTTACTCTCAGCATGTCATATCTGTCATTAGTTTTTGGCTCGGAAAGTACGCGAACGGATCTAATGAATCTGTAAATATCTCTCTTCAGTATACCTCCTGCGACGGCAATTAGGAAAGAAAAACAAAATTCAATATTTGAGAGATTTTTAAATACAATACAAATACACAATTTAATTACAACAAATCAATGTGCCTTCCGGGAATTACTGTATTTAAGGTCATCTCTGCGATTAAAACCAGATTACCGTGATGAGATGCCATATGATACAGCCACAAATCATAAAACACCCGAAACTGTCATGAATTCATAAATTATATCAGAAAAAAAAGGGATCAAAGTGAAAAGAAGAAAAAGGACACCACCAGGACACTATAGTGTTCGGTGTAAGTAATGATTTGATAGAAGCCCTGCCATTACTAGTGATGATAGATTGGATTTTTTTACGACTACTCTTCGAGATCACTTCAGGAAATGATGTCAATAAAATCAATGGCAGGAGGCAGACCATAAAATGGAAGCGTCTGCGGAATGGTGTTCGCATAGATGGGAGAGTAATGAATACTCTTTCCTTATCGTAACGCAAACACAGGCTGAAAGTGAAAGGCAGACATTGCTGCGATGTTGGAAATGGTGTGTAGAAACACGCAAAGCTCATCGAAGGAATATATTCTGAAGGACACCAACCTCGACTGTTGCTCGTGGCGAAAAAGGGAAACCTAAAAGTGAAGAATAGGCGAAATGATAAAATCGAGAAAAAGTTTTTCTTTGATTATACTATAGACATGATGGAAAATAGGCGATTAAATTTGGAATTCAAGAGTAATGACCGCAGTTCCGCAAGTTGAGTAGGATTAGACTTCTTAAAATGTTTAGTATTTGCCATCATCATCGATTGACAATATTAAATGTCAGAGAGCCACCGAAGATAGGTACTTGTTGAATTATTGATTGCTCATCGGGGATGTAGAAATAGACCGTTAATATTGAGAGGGAGCATTCTGACTAATTGGGTTCAATTAGCAGTAATTTAGATTTTGGACAGTTTGAAATGTCAGAGGTTAAAATAAAATTGAGGAAAACAGATGTTTTTAAGAAAGTGTAGAAACCTTTAGTTTACTTATGTACATGGCCCATTGAATTTGTTGTGATTCCTGTCCTTGTTCTGGTTAAGGTACTTGTAGCTCGCATTTTATTTATTTTCGAAATCCTAAAGTTCAACGATGCTCCACGTGGATTGGATTTAGGATTTTCTATTGGACTTTCTTATATAATGCCACGAAACTGGCAATGCCATTATGTAGAGTATCGAAGACAACAGTTGGCGTGACTGTGGTTGACATGTGTCCGCGTTGCCAAATTTGGTAGAAACCGAAATGATATATAATTTTTTTCTTGATATTTAAAATGTTTCATCGGCGGTCGCAAACGACTAATTAGTAAATTTAATCATACGTTTACAACAAATTGCTTTCAAGCCTTATTAGGGTCGAAAATCCCCAAAGACTTTGTTCTTATTTGTTTTTACCACTTAAAGTCTTGATTCTTCTATAACTTGTGTTTCCAGAAGCACCTTCATGTAACTCTTATATTGAGGGTAGATCTCTATAAAACTAGGCAGAAGAAAACAGTGTCAATGCAGCTACAAAATAACGATGTTGAAGTGAAAGTCGCAGATATTTGAAGGTGCCTACACCGTAATCATAATTTGTAAAACATCCCTACCCAAGAATTGTGACATTTTTTCGCGGCTTTTATGTGTGAAAGAGCATGCGTTTGTTTCAAGAGTACCTGTTAACACACGAGTAGCTCACCATGTTGACTATCTAATGCAACAGCCTTATGTAGCTGAAATTACGCGATTCAAAGAGTTGGAAAAAGCAGAAGAAGAGGGAAAATCGGAGTCTTATAAAAAAAATATTTTTTTAAGGAAATAATTTACTCGAATAGTTACAGTCTCTCTTTGCCGTGTAGGGACGGGTTAAGAATATCACTGCAGCGCCCCCCAACAACCAGCGCTTGTCGTAAAAGGCGACTAAGGGGACAAATCAGATCTAGGCAATATAACACCCAAGTGAGCCTAGCGACACATATACTATCTTAAAAACCCTCCCACTAGTGTGCATGCGAGTCCGTGGGTTGACACGACTGGAGATCACCGGTGTCATAGAAGAAATATCAAACAAACAATAATAAAACAGGAGCAAGCACGTGTCAAACAACAAACACCATCACAATATGGTAATATTGCAAAACTGTATCATTATGGTAATACTTGCAAAAAGGAAAGGCACTACCACTGGTGTGCATGGTACTGATCCTGGATCGAGCAGAAATGTTCGGGTCAGAGCTATACGGATTCCGGGGGCTAGCAAAATAATGAAACAGTTTGGACGCAATTTGAGGGTCGCGAGTTGGAACGTTGAAAGCATGACCGGTCGAAGTTACGAGCTGGAAGAGGTGATGAATAGAAGGCGGGTGGATATCTCGTGTGTCCAAGACACGAAATGGAAAAACACCGGAAATCGGGCGCGTTTTTTGGACGTTAGAACAAAAGATTACAAGATGTTCTACTACGGAACGGAAAACGCTAAGAACGGAATCGGTATCATCCTTGCGGCAGAGCTACTTGGAAACGTCTTGAGCATTTCGAAGTCCAGCGACCGTTTGATGCCTCTCAAACTAGTAATACAAGGAGATGTGTGGAGTATTGTCAGTGCATATGCTCCCCAAAATGGGTGCAATCAGGGAGATAAAGATGCATTTTGGGTAGATTTCCACAATATCCTTAAGAACAACCCAAAGGAAGAGTTTCTGTTTGTTCGAGGAGATTTAAATGGACATGTCGGGAAATCAAACGAAGACTGCCATGGAGGACTAGGATATGGCACCAGGAACCTTCCTGGTGAAGACATCCTAAGCATGTGCAAATCACACGGTCTTATCGTGTTAAATACCTGATCACTTACAGGTGAAGGTTTTTAGAAATTATAGGAAAACCAACTGGTCCCTTTATACGAAACGTTTATTAACGCTTATTCCCTCTCTCCTGCCTACTGAACCTTCTTGCACTGAAGACCTTGACAATCTAGTCAGCACCCTAACATCGGCACTAAATGGTGCCATGTCCGAGGCCTGCCCACTCCGCAAACCTCGAGGTAAAATGACACCTCCCTGGTGGAATGCAAATCTCAGTACTCTTAGGAAGGACAGTAGGCTCCTTTTTAATATTGCTAAAAGCTCCCGTGAGACGGCCGATTGGGACTCCTATAAACTGTCTCTCAGAAAATACAAAATCTCACTGAGGAAGGAGCAACGACGTTCCTGGAGACTCTTCTGCGACAGCATTGAAGAGTCCTCGGAAGCTTCCAGGTTGCGGAAAATCCTCTCTTAAAGCCCTTCTATACCCAGCTTCCTTTTGCATCCGGATGGTCACTGGACCTCCTCTGCTGAGGAATCCATTGACATCTTCCTGGATACTCACTTTCCTGGTAGCTCCCCTGTCGCTATATTGCAAGTGGGAAATCCCCCCCCCCCGTCAACCTTGCAGCAACTCCTTAGTCTTGATAACTACAGAAAAGATCCGATGGACCATGCGCAGCTTCAAACCCTGCAAGTCCCCAGGACCTGACGGTGTTATTCCAGCTGAAATTCAGCAATGCGAGGACATTGTGCTTCCATGGCTCGAAGCCATCTTGTCGGGCTGTTTAAATCTGGTCTATATTCCCAAACTTTGGACCGAGGCTGAAGTTGAGGGAGCATTTAACAATGTCAAATGAAAGGCGATTACTGACGCACTTGCAAATCTAAAAGTGGATACTTCGCTCGGAGTGTTGATCAGTCAATTGCTTACATGCAGGATTATTAACACACAGCTGGGCGGAGCATCGGCCAGAAGAACTGCTCGCTGCGGTACACCTCAAGGTGGAGTCTTATCACCTCTTCTGTGGAACCTGGTAGTTAATGAACTACTGATGGACCTGGATACGTCAAGTTGTATAGTGATCGCCTATGCTGATGACATTGCTATTGCTGCCTCCGGTAAACACCCGGACACTCTCAGGGATATCCTCCAATACGCTCTTCTTCGGCTCACCAAATGGGCCTCCAAATGTGGACAGGTGGTTAACCCCCATAAAACGGAACTCGTTCTCTTCACGAGGAAATATAAAGTTCCCCTCATAGACCCTCCTATGATAAATGGCACCAGTCTCACCTTCTCTGAAACGCAAAATATCTGGGTCTTATTTTGAATAGGAAATTAAACTGGAAGGCCAATCTACTAGAGCGCGTCAAGAATGCTAATGTAGCTCTCTATTCCTGTAAAAAGGCTATAGGTAGGGGTTTGAAACCTCAAATCACTCATTGGGTATACGTGTCCGTTATCAGGCCTGCTCTTGACAGGATTGTCCACCTCACTCAACTAGCTAAGGTGCAAAGATCTGCATGCATTTGCATCAGTGGTGCACTGAGAACTACTCCTTCCGCGGCACTGGACATCTTGTTCAACCTGCTACCTTTAGATATTTTTGGCAAATAGACGGCTGCCTGTGCGGCCATCCGCCTGAAAGCCTCCTCTCAGTGGTCTAGCTATCGCTTTGGCCACACCTCGATCCTTGATCTTCTCAACTTCAAACACGAAAACACGGACTACACCCTGCCGAAACTGACGGTAACTTCCGTACGAGCATCCCTAACCGGGATGGTAGTTCGGTTCACTTCTTTGCAGATGGATCTAAGACGGAGGGTGGGGTGAGTTGTGGTGTTTTCTCCGAACAGCTCAATCTAAGCATCTCTTTCCGCCTCCCTAATCATTGTGGAGTTTTCCAGGCGGAAATCATGGCGATTAAGGAAGCCCTGTCCTGGCTGAAATGTAATGTATTATCTGTCAGGGGTATTAGCATTTTCACTGACAGCCAAGCGGTAATCAAGTCCCTGCAATCGTTCTCCTCCACTTCAAAGGCTGCCTTAAACTGTCGTCTATCTCTTATGGAGATGACAGAGCAGTTCAACATTCACCTATGCTGGGTGCCGGGCCACAGGGACATTCCAGGAAACTGCAGGGCTGACGACCTCGTCAGACAGGGTACCACTCTAAGGATTCTGCCTGACAGGCAGGCCCTGGATATGCCTTTCGCTACATGTAAGTATCTACTAAAGCTGAACGCTATTAGCACGACCAACTTCAGATGGGAAAACGGCTCAACGTGTCACATTTCGATACAGATCTGGCCTAAGCTGGATCAAAAACGTAATGCCGAGCTGGTCAAGTTAAAGCGAACACAAATCAGCTGCGTTGTCGGTGTTCTCACTGGACACTGTCTTATAGGCCAACACGCCAAAAGACTTGGCCTCTTCTCCAATGACTTCTGCAGAAGCTGTAGGGACGAGAAGGAGGAGGAAACCATCCTTCACCTCCTATGATATTGTCCAGCCCTGTCGCATAAAATAATGCTCCATCTAGGGTCCCCCTTCCTTGACGACCTCGGCGATCTGGTGTCCTTAGACGTCATGAGTTTTACTAGTCACTGAGGGGCCTAATGGTTGATCCATGGTGTTACAAAGGACCATCACCGGGCTAAGTGTGTCTGCACTCTCGTGTGGAGAGCCAACCTAACCTAACCTAACCTACAGCAGTGGTGGAGATGAAACTCAGATTGACTACCATTTGGTAGCCAGTTTCATGAAGCCTCGGGTAAAAGATTGCAAAGTGATCCTGGGAGAGGCTCCCTGCTAACAGAAATTTTTATGAAAACACCGAAGAAAAGCAAACAAACAAGGGTCTCTGAGACAATGAAGTGGTAAAATCTGGACAAAGAAAGAGGCGAGGCCACCATCAACACGCCAAAGAAACATGGTGGTGGAGTGATGAAGCTAAGAAAGTGATAAATGAGAAGAAAGCGGCTTTCAAAGCTTGGTCAAAGTGCCCCTCTAATAATAGTGACGATAAAGTTCGCCTCGAAATGGAATACAGATGTTGCAAGAAAAAAGCGAAGAAGAAGTGCCCCCAGCTTCAAGCAGGGAGTACGGAGGGCCTGTATCGGGAGCCGGAGAAAATATCTTCCCCGGTTCTGATACAAACCAGGCTATCCAGGAGCTGCGAAGGCACAATATGAACAAGAGCGCAATCATCTTGAAAATAGCCGCCCAAAGAAGGAGGAATGCTCAGGAGATTCGTTCGACAAAGTTCATTAACAATGCTCATGGCCAGCTTCTTGAGGATGACGACAAAATTCTGCAGAGGTGGCGGCAGTATTGTGAAGAGCTTTTTAATGAACAGTTTCTCCGGCTATACTTTCCAAGAGCCACCCCTAACTGTGAAGAAAAGGACTGCCTGCAGTAGTGAAGCCTTCTTGCTCGAGTAATCCACGTGCGTTTTAAACCTTAACCTATTGTCGAGCATTACTCCTAAATATTTAACTGCTTTCTTGGTTCTTATAGTCTGAGTTAGGACTTTAATATTCGCATATCCAGAAGCTTTTCGAGTTGTGATTAGAATAGCCTCAGTTTTGTGGTCTGCTAGTTCTAGGCCGGCGGATCCTAGCCAGTTTTTAATTTTTCAATTGCTTCGTTTGTTGCTGATTCTATATCGCGGATGTGTCTAGCCACGGTGACTACGGCGATGAAATCAGCGAACCCGATTATCTTAACTTCTTGCAATGCTAGTCGCATGACTCCGTCGTACTTGATATTCGTATTAAGAGAGGGCCTAGTACCGATCCTTGCAGGACGCCTGCCGTAACGTTGTAGTACTTTACCCCCTCGTTTGCTTGATACCTCAACTTCCTGTTGGTTAAGTAGTTTATAACTATCTTCAATAGGATGTACGGAATATCCATTCTGGCTATCGATCTCCTTGTGAACGACCAATTTGCCGAGTTAAAGGTGTTTTTGATGACCAGAGTCACTACTGCACAGTATTTCTTTGTCACTCCTCTCCATCTTTCTCCGTGGATCGCTTCAAATACCGCTTTTATGGCATCAACGAAAGAATGCGATTTTCTAAATCCAAACTGATGGTCTGACAGTGCTCCTTTCTCTTCTGCTACTATGAACAGTCTGTTGTATATTATTCCTTTAAGTATCTTTTCCAGAGTGTCGAGTAAACACATTGGGCTATACGACGATGGTTCTCCAGGTGGCTCGTTTCCTTCTGGTAGCAGTACCAAATGTTGAAGCTTCCATAGCCCAGGAAAAACTCTTTTAAATAGTATAGGTGAAGTGATTCTTTTGTGCGTCGCTTACGTAAATTATATAGTTAGTAGTAGCTTCGTGTCCTAGTTTTTTTTTTTTATTACAACTGAGATGTTATCTCATCCAGCAATTTACATTTCATAGTACTTGTTGGGTTGGAAAGCGGGATAAACTCCAATGGTTTTACCCTTGATTATTAATCTTTAACAAGTAAAATTAAGTTGATTTACATATATTTTGTTGATTTCATGAACGAATGCGAGGTCTACGGGTGATGCTCTCTGGAGTCGTCTGGATTGCGGTAAGTTCACTAGGCTCTGGATTTCACAGTTTTTATGTTGGTGTAGTCATTGATGATATTTTTCTGCAAACATAACTACTCCCTCGGACACTAGTTTAACATTCAAGTCCTTGTGGATGTTTTCATTGCGTATGGTGCATTTACGATGGATCTAAGAACCTTTTTTTTTTAGGTTGCGCCAAGGATGTATAATCTTCATAGATACTAATAGCCCGAGTGCTACTAGCATGCACGAGTTGCAAACCTGAGTAATCGATTCCAGGAATACGCCTACGTACTAAACACACACCCTACACACTTCAACCACTCTCCCCGCGGTACTGCCGTTAGGTATTTCTTCGCGGGGCTGGTTAGCAATCTAGTCTCCGAGGCCGCCTCTTGGGCTCTTCTTAGCGCTTCTGCTCTTCGCAGCGCATTCTGCACACACACTATGAATGAGCAGATCTCCATCCACTCGCCCTCTGATCGTGTCATGTGACTAACAATATTTTCTGGACTTGGCAGGTTTGCTCTGTCTTCTGCAAAGCGTCTGCTCCGCGTCCTCCTCTTCGTTTGGGCATATTCGACACAGGGGCGAACTATCGTGTCCAAATCTATGGAGGTATTTCCGGTAGCCACCGTGTCCGGACAGGAACTGTGTGAGGTGGTAGTTACAGTTCCCCCTCGCTCTCTCTGTCCATGATTTTATAGTGGGAATGAGCTTGTGGGTCCACCCCTTGCTCCTTGCAGGTTCGAGGGACGTCTAAGGTATACCCTCTGCGTCTCTTCAGCGAGGATGTCGATTTCTAAGAACCTTATTTTGAAACCTTTGTATGACATGTAAACTCGTTATCTTTTTACAGCCCCAACGCTGGATTCCATATGTCCATACTGGTTTTAGAACTTGGAGGTAAAGTAGCAGCTTATTGCTTATGGATAGGTACGATTTTTTTCCAATAAGCCAATACATTTTTTTGAATTTCAGGTTGAACTCTTCTCTTTTTTTCTTATTATTCTCCTTCCATCTTAGTTTAGTATTTAGGGTCATGCCCAAATATTTAGCTGTATTTGAATATGGAACTAAATTAGAGTTTATATAGAGAGGTGGATTATTAATTTTCATATTCGTGAAGTTGGTGTCTGTCGATTTAGTTTTGTTTAACTTTATCCGCCACTTGTTCGTCCACTCTACTGCCTCATTTGTGGCGTTTTGCAGTTTTGTGGTGGACTCTGTGGGGTTCCTTCCAATCGATAAGATAGCCGTGTCGTCAGCGAACCTAGCTAGTTTTGCGTCGGGTGGAGTTGGACCAGAACAAGTACGCTACCTTGGCAGACACCGGCTCTTATTTTGCGTAGCGTAGAATAATTATTTTCATACTTCACACAGAAGTGTCTATCAGCTAAGTATGTCCTTAGAATTAGGTAAGACTCTTTTGGTAGATATCTTTGCAATTTGCTAAGAAGCCCTTGGGGCCAAACTCTATCGAAGGCTTGTTGCATATCTAGAAAAACAGCAGAGCAGATTTTTTTCTGATCTAGTGCATTTTTTATTAGGTTTGTCAGCCGATGTACTTGTTCGATTGTTGTGTGCTTGTTTCTGAAACCAAATTGGTGCGCTGGAATCAGATTTCTATCATTAATAATTGATTGAAGGCGGCTCAGAAGGATTTTTTCAAAAATGTTTAACATAGTGGGATGAAGAGATATGGGTCGATATGATTTTTTAGCGTTAGGTGGTTTTCCTGGTTTAGCGATTGTAATAACTTCTGCTAACTTTGCTATTTAGGTCGAAAAGCTGCATTGATGACATGTTGAAGTTTCCTAACAGTTATCTCAGGTAGTTCTTTGAGTATCTCTCCCGTTATCAGATCGTATCCCGGGCTCTTTTAAACTTTGATTTCCTTCTGAATAATCTTTTTTAACTCCACTAGACTAACTGCTTGAATATCTAATTCATAATTTTTTATTACGAGTGAAGAATTTTCTTCCGCCGTTTGCCCTTGGAAGGGGTGTGAATATATCTTCAAGGTAGTTTGCAAATAGTTTAGCTTTTTCGGACGAGCTCCTTGCCCAAGTATTGTCTTCCTTTTTCAAAGGAGGATTTAGTTGCGTTGGCTGTTTTATCGCTTTTGATGTTTTCCGCAATTAATATTCTGTCTTTTTTCAGCTGATAGGCTTCTTTCAAGAGTGCTTTTAGCTCATTGAAGTACTTGTTTGCTGTACTATTTTCTGTTGTCCGACAGGTTTGCCACATCTTTCTTGCTTTCCGCTTTTAATTTAACAGAGTTTTGACCTCAAGTGGGTATATATTTTCGGTAGATGTCATTTTCTTTGGTGCTGGATTGCTTTCCCAAGCTGCAAGCTGGATGTTATTTATTAAGTTATCCAGTTCTTCCTCAATTGGAAAACAGTTTTTTATTGGAACTTGTAAATTTATCTTTTCTTCGAGAAGATGACGAAAGAAGTGCCAGTTGGTTCAGTTAGACGTTAGCCTTATTGGGTCCTCTTTTACAATTATAGAGGCACTTAATGTCATTATTACATTGGCAACACATCGACCTTCAGAAGCCCAGGTTACGGCGAAACGATACCTGACGTCACCTTCGCCTCGGAATCTTTTGCGACGTATGCACGTGAAGAACTGGAGAGTTATCGAAGATTATACTGGAAGCGATCACCAGTACATAATCTTCCACCTGCAAAGAGAGCGGAGCGTAACTAAAGGAATCGAAAGAAGAACACTCAGATGGAACGCGGGCAAACACAACGAAGAACTACTCATCTCGGTGATAGATTGATGGAAAGAAGCGATTCTAAACCTGACAAGATCTCCTGAAAGGAAAGTGGAGTGCGCCTAATACATCAGGCGTGCGATGCCTCGATGCCCAGGATAAGAAAAACAAATAACCTCTGGAAGCCCGTATACTGGTGGACGGAGGAAATCGCAAACCTCAGGAAAATTTGCCTACATTTTAGACGCAAGGTAACGAGGGGAAGAAGAAGAAACTCTGAAGCTACCGAAAACACACTGGTGGAGTACAGAACAGCCAAACTGGGGCTTAAGAAATCCATTAAGAGGAGCAAAGAAACGGAAGTGGGAAGAGCTTCGGAGAGACATCAATGAGGACCCCTGGGGGCTTGGCTACAAAACAGTGATGCGGAAGATCGGCGCGTAGATGGCCATGCCAGTTCTTAACCCTGAAAAGATGGAAAACATCGTTAGCACACTCTTTGCAACCCACCCTCTTAGGGAACAGGAGGTCCCCCCTCTTTAATAAAGTGAAGTTCCGCTGTTCAGCGAAGAAGAGCTACTTCAAGCCGCAAGGGCCATGCAAAGCAAGAAGGCCCCCAAACCTGATGGTACTCCAGCGGAAGCGTTAAGAGTGATTGCCCGTACGTGCCCCCAACTGTTACTAAACATATATAACAGATGCTTAGAACACGGAATCTTTCCCAAAGCCTGGAAAACACAACGGCTAGTACTGATTAGCAAAGGGAAAGGGGACCCAGACTCCCCGTCAACGTGCATACCCTTGTGTATGCTGGATACAGCAGGAAAACTCATCAAGAGAATGCTGAGGCTTCGACTCTCTGTAGCAGTGGAGAGAGCAGGTGAGCTATCTGAAAGGCAGCGTGGATTTAGAAAAGGTCATTCTACAATAGGTGCTGTGGAAGAGGTGGTTAGGGCTGCCAAAGTAACCCATCAGGGCAGCCACTACTCGAGGAAAGTTGTTGTGTTGGCAATTCTCGACGTAAGAACTGAACGCCCTGCAAATAAACTTTCGGATACCACAGTATCTTCGGCGGATGATAAGGGACTGCGTTAGCGACAAAGAGCTAATTTATGACACTACAGAAGGACCCCACAAGAAAGAAATAACGGCCGGAGCAGCGCAGGGCTCAATTATGGGACCGGATTTATAGAACATCTCCTACGATGGAATTCTTCGCATGGAGATGCCCGAAAACACTTTTCTGGTCGGCTATGCAGACGACATCGGTGGAGTGATCATGAGACGGTGGCACACATGGATGGACGACCACGGCCTAAGCTTAGCAGTGGGGAAAACCGAGATAGTACTGCTGACGAGGAAGCGGATACCCACAATAATCGAGCTCCAGCTGGCTCCGGAAGTCATACACGACTCGTACACTAAGGAAGCACTAAAATATCTTCTGGGAACAAATTAAGTCCGCATCCGAAAGAGCCACGAAAACATGCCTATTGCTGAGCGGACTGATGGTGAACATTGGAGGTCCCAAGGCAAGTAAAAGAAGACTCCTGATGTCGGTTACGCACTCAATACTCTTGTATGGCTCCGAGATCTGGTGTGACGCGCTCAAAAAGGATATATACAGGAAGAAAGTGGCCGCAGTGCAACGTATAGGAGCTCTTCGGCTAAGGAGTTCATACCGAACAGTGAAGGAGCCAGCAGCCCTTGTAGCCACAGGAGTGACGCCCATTGATCTCCTAGCGGAGGTAGGCGCGGCAACAGAAGCGAAGCAACTCTCGAAGCAGAAGTGGCAAAACAGATGGAACATTGAAACGAGGGGAAGGTGGACCTACCGGTTGATTAGAGACGTTGCTGCATGGACGGAGCGGGTGCACGGTGAAGTGAATTATTATATCACCCAGTTCCTTACCGGACATGGTTACTTCATCCGGTACCTGCACAAGATGAGAAAAGTGGGGAGCGCAGCCTGCCAATACGGAGACTCTCTGGAAGACGATGCGTGTCACACGTTTTTTATCTGTAACAGGTGGGCAGCAGAAAGAAATGGTCTAGAGTCAGAGATAGGCAACTTTTCTCCAGAAAATGTCATAAACAAGACGGTCTAGAGTATCGACATGTGGAATACAATATCTTTATTCATTGAGACGGTACTCAGATCGAAAAGAGAGAGGAAGAAGTAAATATACGCTCAGTAAGTTTACCTAATTGATGAACGCCTTACCGCAAGATATTATAAACCCACACCAGGAGAAAAATGTGAAAAACCCGATCCCCAGAGGGGAAAGAAAGCGACACCAATCTGAAGTAATGCTAAAGCGGTTCCGGAGTGGATGGTGCCAGGTTGAAAAGGGGTTAAAGGTGGTTTTATTAGTGATTAGAAGGAGTAGAAGTCCCACACTACTTGAAGCAGAGCCGGAGTGTTTCTCTTGCGTATTAGCGTTTTTCCACTACCCCTAGTCAAAAAAAAAAAAAACGAATTCATTATTATAGGGGTGTGGTCTGATGAAAGCCTTACTTCATTTTTTAGGTGTATGTAATTTCCTGCTACACCTTTGGTAATAAAAAAGTCTCGATGTCAGGAATCTTGTTAGCATCAACTGGCCAGTGAGTTGGTCGATTACCAGAGTTGAAATCACATTTAAGTTCTTGTCCAGCTGCAAGAAGCTCTCTGCCTTTTTGAAATTTAAATTCTAGTTTAATTTCCTCAGTTTCAGCTTACGAATACAGGTTTCTGAGTATTACCCTGAACCTTCTTTGATCCTTAAGCTTGTAGGTGCAGTACTGTGTGTTTCTCTGCCTAAGCAGTTTTGTTATTGTTGAGTAATGTGTAGATTCTTTAGACTATACTTTTAGTTCGTCGTTTGGCAATATATTGAAGTTTCTATTGCGTTTTTCGTAGTTCAAAATGAATTACATTTCCAAAACACCGCCGCGCTCTGTCGTCTACATTTGTCCTCAATCCACATTGAACTCAAAATCCAAATCCCCAGCCTAAATAAAACAAATATCACAAAACTTCCCTTCTGTGTGTTGCCACCGCGCTGATTCATTTAATTTCTGGGATTGGTACGCGGTACGCACAAGCTGTTAAATCCTTGAAACACAAAAAGGAAAAGCCAACGATTTTACAGCCGCCCTGCGTACTCCATCAATACGATATTAAATCGGATATATTATCTCTGGGAATACTAATCCACCTCTGAATGAAAAGAAGCCCAAGCGCATTGTATATTTCTTCATCATAGAATGAAAGATCACTACCACACACATAAATAGTTCAATTCAATTTATGAGCGGGCTCCCTACAGGGATTTACTTCTGACGACATAAAGAACACTGAAAAGGTTTCTCCTACATCGAACTTAAAAGCAATTTGTCCTCGGGATGAGGTAATATATATTAGAAATCCTACGGTCTATGGATCCAAAAAAAGGGTTAAAATGAGACTCTAGTCGGGGAGACCATTTTCAAATGAAAGCTCGCCTCCTCTTTGATGTCCTTTATCAAAAGAATCATGAAACTCAATTCAAATTGATGCCAGAGCTCAAAAGAAAAATCGGTTTAATTGCAAGAAGTCACCATCCCTTTCACATGTTTGACTGCGAACATATAATAATTCTCTTCTCTTTTCTCATTTCAGACAATTAAAGGACCTTATATTTCAACAATCAACCTTCACCGACAACGAGTCATCATCACTAAAGGAATCCACACAACACCAAGAAAAATATATAAAACAGGCGACTCAAAAGCCAAGCAAACTCAATGTTGGGAAAACTCGCCCTGTCCCAGTGCTGTTGCTGTAATCCACACCATCTCCAGCCGAAAGGACGCATTCAAAAGGTAAAAAAAGGTTCATCCACTCGCAAGTGGATCTTATTTACTTTTCCTCCACCCCCTAAACAGAAGAAATGAAAACCAAGAAGAATGTGTCGTTTGCACTTGTGATTCAAGTTTTATTCTTCTTCTTTTCGCTTGTGGTTGTTGTTGTTGAACTTCTGCTTCCTATTGGTGTCCTGCTACTGCTCAGGTGGTGGAGGACGACTATAAACCAACCACACATCATCGTCGTCATATATGACAAGCAACAACCTCTCGCTTGTTAATTTCTATAATATGGAAACCATTATCCCTGTGACACTAGTACCTCCCTCTGTGTGTGCGTGTGTATATATTTCTATTCTGCTGAATTATCCTTGGACTTGGCATATAAATTTACACGAACTCTATTTCAATTTGCGTCGCCGTGAAAATTTAGGAAGCAAGCTGAAGCCGCTCCAGGGTATCATCATTCCAAAGTCGTCGTCCCATCATCGTCCCATTATCATCTCCGATACAGTGACACCGGCAACGACGGCACCAACCACCACCGAGACGACGAAGGCAGTGGAAAAATCGAACGCAGCCGTCAGGTGGAATATGTTGAAGCAGAAACGTCAGGCAAAACAGAAGCCGAAAGCCAAACCGGTAAGGTCACGCCTTTACAATAAGGGGTGTTTATAATGCGCCTATTTTTTTTTATTTTTTTTATTTAGACATTTATGAGTTTTTTGTTTTAGTTTTTTAGTTTTATTTTTTTTTATTTTGGCGCTCGCACTACACATGGTTAAAGCTAAACGAGGATAGAGATTAGTTTAGTTTGTATTTCTTGCTTTTTTTTTTTGTTCGTAGATGAAAGAAGCACACAGGCAAGTCGTTATGCATTGGTTACCTCAGTTCTGTTTGCATTTTGAGTTAAGCAAAGTTTTTCAAACTAATTATTCGAGTTTAAGATACTTCTTGCATTGCACCGACGTTTTTAAGTAAAACGCCAGTGCAAATTATTATGCGCGCTTTTAATCTGAAAAGTTTGAGAGCTTCAGCAGTTCATAAAAGTTAAAGTGTCTTATATTGTTAAGAAAACAGAACTACAGCGTAAGTTTTAACACTCGAACTAACTGCTCACATAGGTATCACTTTCAGTTAAGTAATTGGCTAGTCTTGGGAAAATAAATGTCTCCATCTACGTTATCATTTTGTTGTTATTATCCAAAGAAAAAAAGGATTTTAATTCGACATTATGCAATGTTTTTAGCGTTATCGGTATCTAAGAAATTTAAGACCTTCACGGTGAAATCTGTAACAGCTTCTTTGTGTGGATCGTGGGTGTAGGATGCTCAGGTGAACTCTCCACACTTTTCGATTCTCCGGCATCGACTCCAACTCATTAGGTGGAATAATGAACTGAAACTCATCACCACTAAAGCAAAAATACCAATCTTTATGCAGGTACTTAATCAGGCGATTTAAAAGTAAGTCGTGGAAGGAGTTCTGTGAGTCCACCGGGGATACTAGTGAAACTCTCAGATTCCGCAAAATGCTGGCAAAAGACACAGCTGTCCCAAGCTTCATTAGAAAATCTGACAGCACGTGGGCAGAAAGTATCGAGGAAGTTTTAGATACATTAGTTGATGCTCACTTTTGAGGAAGTAGATTCTTCCACTTACGGCAACTGGTATGACAACAGGAGCTCATCCTGTTGTTGTCTGCCCATCGCAGATTCTTCCATATCATGAGATTGTCTACCTCGTCTATCATGTCAGTCGCACCGCTCAAAGCACCAGGTCCTGATGACATTTTATCAGCTAAGGCCTATGGTCAGAAATAGGCTTAGGGAAATTTGTAAACACTGTTTAAGGCCAAGTTACGCACCAATGGCATGGAGGGAGTGCGGGTTCATACCTAAATCAGGTAAACCAAGCCACACTTTAGCGAACGACTATAGACCCATAAGTCTCTTGTCATTTCTCCTCAAGACACTTGAAATGCTTCTTGATATTCATATCAGAAGTAAGTCTTGCAACGGCATTCTATGCAAATCTCAACATGCATACTTGAAGAGAAAATCTGTGGAAACAGCCTTACATGACGTAGTAGGGAAAATAGAAACAACCCGTCATCATAAGAAATTTCCTCCAGCAGCCTTCCTAGAAGGGAGGGTCATAAAACTTAGTCAATTGGTTCTGCAATATGTTCGGCACGAGAAACATTAACTCCACTATCGGAAATAGTTCAATAAAGAAATCCGTTACCAGGGGGACTCCCCAGGGAGGCGTTATATCACCCCTCCCCTGTGTGTTAGTCATCGACGGGATACTTAGGGAACTAAGCAACATAGGCTTAAATGTCATCGCTTACGCGCATGATGTGGTCATTTTAGTCTAGGGCCACTTTAAGTGAAATGATGGAATCAGCTCTTAACAGTCTCGGAAAATGGGATAAAGGGTGTGAACTGCACGTCAACCCAGATAAAACAGAATTGGTACTCTTCAGCAGAAAATATAAGATACCACCCTTCATATTACCTTAGCTAGCAGGGGTGTAGCTTTCCCTTTCGCGATCGATATCTTGTTATAATGCTAGATAGGAAACTAAACTGGAAACTTAATATACAGGAAAGAGCTTGCAAAGCTTATAAGGTTCTCTTCATCTGTAAAAGGACGGCGGGGAAAAACTGGGGCTGAAGCCTGCAATACTACACCGGTCATACATTATGATAGTCAGACCCATTCTTATGAATGGGGCTCTTGTGTGGTGGAAGGCAACGAATACGAAAAACATACGGGATATGTTACAAAAAACATGGTACAAAGAACAGCAGCCATTGTCATCACGGGTGTTCTACACACAACGCCTACGGACTTGAGATCTTTCTGTATCTCTTAGCATTAGACCTACAAATCAAATTTGTAGGGGCAACAGTGCGCTTCGGCGCACTAACGTTGGTCTCTCCAAGACCAGTAATGTGAGACATAGCTCCATTCTTAATGAATCATTTCTCAATATCCCTGACGAATCGGACAATATCATTGGCATATTAGACTTCGTCATACAGTACGAAGTAATGTATCCTGTTAGAGATGATTGGCAAAGACGGTCTCTGTTCACAATGAGATTGCAATATACACAGATGGTTCTAAAACCAGAAAGAGCACTGTCAGGTCAGGTATATGCTCGAGAGATATTAACCTACAGGTGGCCCTGAGACTTCCGGACACATGCAGTGTGTTCCAAGCAGAGGTTCTAGCTGAACTTAAAGCCGTGGAATTACTTGAGATGGGATCAATATCTAACAAGAATATCACCATCTTCATTGACAGTCAGGCTACGCTGAAGGCGCTAGAGTCTTGTGTGACTAAACTGATATTGTCAGGAATTGCCGCACAATACCTTAGGTAGAAGGCGATGAAAAGACCGACGAGCTGTCCAAAAGAGGAGCAGAGCTCCCGCATAGGCACATAATCGGTAACATTAAACCACCAAGGTGTGTGGCTAGGAGAATTATTCGGGATAGAATCATCAACATAGCTAACTTAAGATGTCCAACTTAGATGGGCATAAAGTTTCTAAGGCCTTGTGGCTTGTATTAGACCTCTGTAGGGATCATAAAACTAGAAAGGTCAGGGCTAAGAAGAGCGATAGGAATACTCTCTGGCCATTGTCTTCTAATGAAGCATGCCATTGGACTGGGTTTATCAAATACGGATTTTTGTAGGTACTGCAATGACCTACATGTCTCGGATGATATAACACATGTACTCTGTGAATGCCAAGGCTTTGCCAGAACAAGGCTAAAGCACCTTCCAAGATACTTCATCGATAACCTAGAAGAGGTAAGGTACCGGAACTATAATAACGACATCTTCAAATTCTGTAGGGAAATCAAGTATATGGGAAAATTGGTTTAGGTCTCTTTGGCGTGAAGGTTCCCTACGGATCGCGATGGGCCCACCTTGGTGCCTAGTGTCTCTGATAACCTTATAACCCTACTCAACATAACTTAACCTAACCTAACGCCTGCGCGATTAAAAATCATAATGCTGCCTTTGTCCTTCATCCCTTAGTACCTTAGAGTCGTACTCGATCCAAAGCTCAACTGAAAGCTTAGAAAGCTAAGAGCAGCGAGTGAAAAGCATCTAAAGCCTTCTACACCTGCAGTAACATTTTAGGTTAGAAGTGAGGACTTCAATCCAATATAAACTTATGGATTTACTCGTACATACATCCACCGCAGTAGTATTCCTTACTCTTTCCTATATTTCTTTACTTTGGTGACCTGCAAAAAAACAACGGCTATAGGCACTACAGGTGCCATGCGTTCATATCCGACTGAAGCTGTGAATATGCGCCTACACTATCTTCCACTTAACTATATGGCAAGTACTTCGCTTCATTGATCCTTTATGTTCGGAATTGAATTGCTCTTCAATTAGTCCGATCCTTAGCTAACTGCCTCCAGTTGCGCACTCCATGTTGGTTAAGATCCCCGCCTACCTGAGCGCACAACATAAGGCGAAGCCTTTCTCTTTTGTGTTGTCTTTCTGGATTAGATTTGAGAACTCCGCGGGCCGATTATGATGGTCCATTCGCTCTACATGTCCTAGCCATCTTAAGCGATGATTTCGAATTTTTCTGACCAAACCGATGTCGCTGTATAACTCGTATAATTCGTCGTCGAATCTTTTCATCTAGAGTCCGTCAACGCACCCGGAACTGAATATTCTACGAAGAATTTTTTGATGGAAACGACCAAGGATATCCCATTCGTTTCCGATAAAGTCAGCATTTCAGCGCCATAAAGTAGGACTGAGATGATTAAGGTTTTACATAGAAACTCCTTAGTTATTCCTATACAGCAGTACTGATTCAACATTGGATCGGAACAGTCGCAGCTTGGTTCCTAAGCTGAGGGCATTTTTTATCCAGACTTTCGATAGCATTCCGAACGGAGCTTTTGCCTTCCCGATTCTGCTGTACACATCTAGTTCGGTGCATCCACCGTTAGCCAAGACCACACTTCCTAAGTATAGAAAGTTGTCTAGTTTCTCAACTACATGTCCGGCAATGTTAAGTTGAGCGCAGGTATTAGAAGTTCTCAGGGCTTTTGCTTATCTTAAGCCCCACTTTATTCACCCCAGCTTCTAGATTTTGGGCCATCAGATGAAGATCCATGATCCGATGTGAAAGTAGGCAAACATCGTCAGTGTAGTCTAGGTGTTTAAGATAAGTTGTCATAGTCCATCGAATTCTATTGTTACCTTCCGTCACTGCTACTCGATGCATTGCTCTATTATTATCTTGGTTACGGCCGGTAGGACGCATATACCTCTCCAGTTTCCACAATCTATAAGATTAATTGTTTATTTTTCCACGCTCTCCGTATGATCGGGTGTAGCAGTTCAGCCGATGTGTTTAGCGCCGCTTGGAATAGTTCGGCAGGGATGCCATTAGTACCCACCGCTTTGTTTTTCTTGAGGGACTTCATTGCTGCTGTTTTTTCGGTTTAACTGTGAGGTCCGGTGCGAATTCATGAGTTTGTTGCTTCGGAAGACTCATTAGGGTTCGAGATCATAACTCCATCGTCTAAGTGGGTAAGGACTGTAGCAAAATGTTCTTTCCATCTAGTGAGCTGATCCTCAACCGAAATCAGAAGGTTACCATCTAAACTCTTCACTGGATGTTATTTGAAGTTACGGCCGCCAATGAGCTCCTTGGTGATGTTATAAACATTCCTTGTGTCGCATCTGCTTGCAGTTTCTTCAGCCCTTGAGGCAAGTGGGTCGATGTACTGAAGTTTGTCCCGTCTTACCCTACGCTGCACCTCCTTCTTTTTCACACGATATTGGGCTTCTAGGTCGGTACTCTCTCCTGTTGAGGCTGCTGCCATTCGAGCCCTGATTGCTTTACGCTTATCGATCCGTCGTCAGGTGTCTGTCGGCTTTACGTCTGACAATTTCTGAAGCTGATCGCAATATGCCTGATCATTACGGTCTCCAAGGCCGTGAACACGTGCTTAAGCATAGTGTTGTTGCTATCTACCTTGGCATTGAGATCCCCCATCACCATTACAATGTCCCCATTAGGCGGTTGGTTGTAGACGGCTCCCAACTGGCTATAAAAATGTTCTTTATCATCCTCAGTTGCGTCATCAATTCTTTGGAATCTAGCCATCAATATCCGGTCACTGTGGGGCTTCCAGGATATGAGGCTGTGCTGCTTGAGATAGCATCAGTCCAACTCCGGACCTCCACCTGCTCCCAATTAGTACGAGTATTTCCTGGCATCACCATCTTATCTCACTCAGTCCCAAGATGTCTATATTATATCGCGTGAACTCACGCTCTAATTGGAAGAATCTGGCGTTTTGAGGCCCTTCCTGGAGTGAGTTGAGGAGGGTCTTAACACCTATCGGGAGATGCTGCTCCTACCAGGCCTTTGTTAGTCGTTTACCATCCAAATTGGTTTGTTTTCTTTAATCTCTTTTTTTCTATCGCTTTGGGACGGTCCCTTAAGCAGAAGCTATATACTTCGGCAAACAGATCGGGCTTTGTAGTTATGACCACTTTGACGGCTCGGTTTGGCATACCGCCCATCCCCGGCGACTTTTTGTCCTAAAATCTGTTGCAAAAATAAATCTAAAATAATTGGTATCGAGTGGTGTACAGAAGAGCAAGTACGTATGACCCAGTCATGCAATTTATTGTATTTTTAATGTTTTATTTAGTTTGCTGGTAATTTCACTGCTGTAACTCCCTAATTGAAAGCAGTAACTTTTCCTTAACCTATATGACTTCGAATTAACGACTCCTTTTGCTATTTGGCAGTTCCATGACTTAAGTTGCTCTTCTTCCATAACCACGTTATCACATTTCCACTTCATTACATATGTAAAACCCGTAGGTGCATGTCAGAGGACTCTTTTGTTAACGAGGCGCTTAATATCCGCGTTATTATCGTATGTTTAAAGTTTATGATTATCACACCAAGGAATTAAGCTTGAAATTACCAAAGCCATTAACTGAATTTTTATGTGCGAAAACTTTACACCCAAAGTGTGTGTGCCTTCATTTTCAATGCACATTCTCACGACAAAAGGAGTGATGGTATTTATAGCTCCATAAACATGCTGTTCTCTCTTAAAAGTATTTAATCATAAATAAAATACCATTTTTGGTTGTTTATACAGATAGCCGTGTATGTTTTTTCACGTATTTAGCCTAATTTGCTTTGCTGTTATCATGACAATGTTCTTATCGCTTTCTAGGCTTTATTCGCACTTGAACGCGACACTCCGCCGGTTTTTAAGAGAAAGCCTCACGTAGTGCAGTCTCTTAGTTTTATTGCCCAAATGTGGTGGCAAATTTGTTTTGTATATACTATTTATCGGTTTTCTATTAACTTTGTGTAATTTTTCTAAATCAGTTAGCAGACCGATGACAGATAGTGTACGAGTACAAACGTATCTTTAGTTAAAGTGAAGTTAATTGAGTGTAACTCCAAATGTGTACATCTCCGGTGTATCTGTGAGTCAGTCACCTCGTGACAGTATCTTTTTTTTTTAGTTTGGTGAATTTTTCCATTAACAAAAATATGTTTTTTGAAACAAACTGGGTGTTTGTAAGTACATAGATACATATTTTTAATTGATCTTAAAAGTCTCTGCGTGTGAGAAAATGTACGACCCCTGGTGCCGTCATAATTGAATACTCCGTCATCGATGCGGTATCTAAACACTTTAAAAGTCTGATAATCGCTTTATTTCGAGTATCTATGTGGATACGAATGTGCCTATGTGTGTGTGTGTTTGCAGATACAGTTTGTTTACATGTTCTTATTGTTTTCGTGTTTGGTTCGGCGGTTTTTCTCGCGTGTTCGTGATGTTATTGCTCTACAGGTTGAAATTCTTTTAAATTGTTTCGGTAGACACTTTTTTTTGTTCTTTTGTATCTTGCGAAGCACGTATCTAAACACAGATATTTGATTGCCAAATTGATCTCTATAGGAATCCTAACTCCAAACAAGGCTGAGGGGCTTTAAATTGATCAATGAAATTTCAGCCAGAGATGGGGTTGTTTATTCTTAAATACTTTTCTTCCAATTAATCTGATGAGTGCGTTTTTTATGGATCGTGGATTCAAAATTGAATATCATAAAGAGTTGAGTTTAATTGGCATTGGGAACCGCTTAGAGTCTGGATTGAGTGGTTTTATCTAGATAGAATTTCACAACAAACATCAGATAACTGAACAGCTGACTACATGATCTGAGAACATCCCTCAAAGTCATTTGTTTTGCTACTCTGTTTATGTAGAAGAAAAATTCGTTTCGATTGTGAACCGAGAGATAAGTACAGTGCACTTAAGAAGTATTTCAAGAAACTGACTATCGGCTATTATTTTTTAATAATTTTCTCACAAGATATTCATGCAATATTTTGAAAATTTATAATTCTTGTTCATTTGGTCATTGTAGAAATGAATTGCAGAGCTTTAAATAAATTGTTTTTTCAGATATATTTCGTGTTGAAAAATAAAATAAAATTCGTTGTACAAACTAGAGATGAGCTAAGTCGTGAATTTGCATTCGCAGTTATAACTGTGAATGCGATTTTTTATTCACTGTGAATGTAAACTGCTAATGCAATTTCGCAATGGAGTCATATAGATACACCTGTCCGGATATTTTGTCAGAGACAAAATAAAATTTTCTTTCATAAGCGAATTTTAATTTCATGGTGCAAGGGCCCCAAATCATTTTAAAACTCCGTAATTCCTACATAATGTACATATCTATACATACGTATGTATGTACATATATATATCCTTTCATAATAAAACTTACTCGTACATCTGGCTCCGATGAACTTGCTGAAACTAAAGACACAGTTGGATGCTTAATTCCAATGTGCTTCTTTTAATTCGGTGTACTGGTGCTGGAGCTCCCGCTAGGAAATTGCATTCGCAACGCAATAGCACCAACAGCATCTTTGCAAGTATAACCCCTATGCTACTATATACCAAACAACCAAACTTCCAAACCAGCTGCGACTGAAATAGCAGTAGTAGCACCAATAGAAACTTCGCAAGTATAACGCCTGTTCTGCTAAATTACAACCAAACAAACTTCCAAACCAGCTGCGACTGTAATAGCAGCAATAGCAACTTAGCAAGTATAACCCCTTTGCTGCCAAAAACCAATCAACCAAACTGACAAGGTAGGTAGGTAGGTAGGTGTGGTGGTTCTTCTTAAGAAAAGAACCCAATTTGCACTAGGTGCCGTTTTGATACCACAAAACTCGTGCACCCGGATATAAAAGGTGTGTTGGTGTGGAGTCTCTAGATCCAGCCTGTGCAATTTAAAAGGGTTATTTAATCTTTAATATTTCTTTCTGAGACTTCCTCAAGGGAATCGAAAAAGGGTTTTCCTAAAGCTCGTTGTCTGGCCCTAGCTAGTGCCGGACAGGCGCATAAAAAGTGGATAAGGGATTCTTTCTCAGTTGCGACATTGCAGCAAGTTCGTTTCCATAATCGATACTGTGCCCTGGAACCCAAATCAGGGTTACCTTGAGTTGGCTGTCTAGCGAAGCTGGCTCATTTTGGCAATCAAGCACCAGCTTGGAGGATGTACTGACTGATGCAATGGCTTTGATGGCTGCTTGGCTATTAATGAAAATAGCGATCTTTTGCCTCGGCTTTATGTTGGTGTGTGTTTTGATCTGACGGCAAGCTTCCCGGACAGCGAGTAATTCTGCCTGGAACACATTGGCAGAATCCGGGAGCCTATAGGATTTAGAGATGTTTAAGGATTCGAAAAACACACCCGCACCGACTCCACAGTCTATTTTTGAGCCGTCTGTGTAGATTATTACGTCGAAATCCTTAATTACCTGTCCATCTTGCCATTCTGACCTTGTGGGGAATTGAACGTCAAACCGCTTTATGAAATTCAATTTGGGTATCATGTAATCCTGTTGTGGGCAGATCGAGTTCTCTCGGCAGAGATTTTAAAATGTTACTATGCCTATAGGGTTTCATAATCCAGCACCCAGGCTCCCTGAGTCTGACCGCACTGTGTGCTGTGATGTTTATTATGTGTAGATCTAAAGGTAGGAGATGCAGGAAGACTGTTAGAGCGTCGGTCGGGGTTGACCATAGAGCGCCTGTGGTGCCTATGGATGCCGTTCCTTGTACCTTATTAAGTTTGGTTATGTTATAAGTGGGCGCCGTGGCGTAAGTGGTTAGTGTGTCGGATCACTACGCATGTGGTTCCAAGTTTGAATCCCAGAAAACACCAAAAAAGTTTTTTCACGGTCCCACCTCTCGCGAACTTCTGACAAACATCCGAGAGCATTGTTGTCACGAAAAAGCTTCTCAAATTGCCGTTCGGAGTCGGCATTAAAACTGTAGGTCCCTTCCATTCGTGTGAAAAATATAACGCACACAACATGAGTGGTTGCGAGAAGCTAGGCCCTGGCACTTTAAAGAGCTGTTGCGCCTGATTTTTGTATTTGTTTTTTATGTTATAAGCCTTTTTTAGAGCTGGCCACCATACTATTGACCCATACGTGAGAATTGGTCGTGCAACGGCTGTGTACATCCATAAGGTAAATTTTGGCTGCAGTCCCCATTTTTTTCCGAAGGTTTTGCTACAAGCATAGAAAGCTATATACGCCTTCTGTACTCGTTGTTCTATGTTTAGCTTCCAGTTAAGTTTAGGATCTAGGATAACTCCTAGATATCTAGCACTGGACGATAAGGAGAGCGGTTGGACATTTAGCCGAGGAAGGGCGAAGTCGGATATTCTGGTTTTAGTGGTGAAGAGCAACAGTTCAGTTTTGCTCGAGTTGACACCGAGATCACACTTTTTAGCCCAAGCGCTTACTTTACGCAGAGTATTTTCCGTGATTTCACTTATAACGGAGAGAAACTTTCCTGACACTAGTATCAGCATATCGTCTGCATACCCGACTACCTTGATTCTTTCTCTGTCTAAAGTTAAGAGGATTTTATTCATGACAATCAGCCATAATAGAGGTGAGATAACACTGCCCTGGGGTGTTCCCCTACTTGCGAATTTGGTTATATTGCTATTGCCTAGTGTTGGCTGAATAATTCTAGTGCTAAACATAGAAACGATCCATTGACTTAGATTGCTTTCTATTCCCGGCTCCGTAAGGGACTCTATGATTGCTTCAGTGTGTACGTTATTAAAGGCTCCTTCTATGTCTAGGAAGGTAGCTAGGGTATATTCTTTGTAGTGTATGTAGTTTCCTATAGTGGGCACTACCTCGTGAAGAGCTGTCTCTGTTGATTTACCTTTGAGGTATGCGTGCTGAGCTTTGGAGAAGTATGGTTCTATTTTGCTTCGCAAATGGTTGTCCAGAAGTCGCTCGAGGGTCTTCAGTACAAAGGAAGTTAGACTAATTGGTCTAAAATCTCTCGAGTTTTCATGACCTGCCTTTGGGATGAAGACCACTATCACTCGTCTCCAAGAATGGGGTACATGGTTGTTCAGTGAGCAGCTTCTAAAAATCGACGTGAGCCATGGAATTACTAGGTCATGCGACCTCTGTAGCATAATGGGTAAAATGCCGTCCGGGCCCGGCGATTTATGAGGAGCGAAACTGTTTAAGGCCCAGGACATTTTTCACTGTAATAATGGGTATAAGGTTTTGCCAGGCATTAGATTGCATGCGCTGAGAGTTTGTAGGCTCTGCACTATTATCTGTGCAACCGGGAAAATGGGAGTTTATCAGGAGTTCTAGAGATTCTGCTGTAGACTTAGTCCATTCCCCACCCATCTTTCTAAGAAGAGATGAATTGGAGTGTTCTTTTGATAGAATTTTACTGAGTCTTCCAGAGTCTTTAAGGGTCTCAATGGATTGGCAGTAATCTATCCATGACTGTCTTTTAGCCACTCTGACAGATTGTTTATATTTTCTAAGGCAGCCTTTGTAAGGCCGCCAGTATTAACAGCTATGACAGATATTGAAGGTCTCTCTCGTCAGTTTCCTAAGACGTGAGAGTTCCTCGTTCCATCAAGGTGGGAATGTTTTCTTGGTATATTTGACTGGACACGAGACTTTATACGCCGTATTAAAAGCTTTTTCGAAAGTCTCTACTTTGTTGCTGAGTTCTGTAATTGAGGTTATTTTTGGATTGGGGGTTTTACGGGGCTTTGGACTTATGACTTGAACGAACTTGTCCCAGTCGATTCTTTTGGGGTTTCTAAAAAATTTAGTAGACTCAATCTCAAGATCTACATCGAAGAGTATCCAATTATGTTCTGAGAAAGATTTCAGATTCGATACTCTCCAATTTTCAACTTTGATATTATGGTTATTACTATACAAGAGAGTGTGACATCAATAATGTCCTCCCAACCGTTAAAATTATCCGAAAAAAGACTCACCGCTTTCGTTGTTCTCTGAGCTGCCCCATACCCATTAGCAGGCTGGTCTTTGTAGTGGAGATGCTGATTATTACGTCATGGACTTCCTCCGGCAGTACTTTTCGGTCGTGTGCCATGTAGACGGATGCGATTATGAGGTCCGCCCTGCCCGCGTTCTCTATTTTAACAACTGTTAAATCAGAAGAGCTAAAATTTGGAGATAACTTTACCAAACTGACAAACCAGCTACGACTGCGATAGCAGCAATAGCAGCAATAGCAACTTAGCAAGTACAACCCCTGTGCTTCTATATACCAATCAACCAACTTTACAAACCAGATGCGACTGCGATAGCAGCAATAGCAACGCACGTATAACCTGTGCTGCTATATACCAACCAACCAAACTTTCGAACCAGTTGCGATTGCGATATGCAACCATGAAGAATGAAATTGTGGCTCGTGAATAGAAGCTAGACAAATTATCATTAGCAATAGCAGTTTACTTATAAATTTCATTAGCAGTTTGCGATTTTCTGCTCATCTGTAGTACAAACTAAATGACATTCAGGACATGTACTATTTATTGGACCTTATGTGCATTTTTTTGATAATGCTTATTGGGTGGTTTAGGTCCTGTTATTTGAATTTGGTTTTGAAAACTTTTAGAGTTTAAAGGAATTCCTCCTGCGTATCAGATTTTGTTTTTTGTTTGCCGAGAGCAGATGAACATCTTCTAAATACACCATATTTTTACTCACTAAAACACCTCTCTTCAAAATTAATACTACAACTAAGCCGACGCTTATCCAGCAGTTTTACTTTCGCTTACGAGACTCGTGATTTTTGGAAAAAGATGTTCGTAATGTAATCGTTCGTTATGTAATTAAAAGAAATATAGCAATTTAGACCGTTTAAATTCCAATGAAAGTTCCTGCGTTTTTCACAACCGACATATACTATGATGCGAGGTAAAATTGTTTTGACCTTTGCAGACGACGAATTGTTCGCGTCAAGTGGTTGAATGACGGTACGGTTAAAATGGCCGTGAGCACGATCTTTGCATTTACGTAAAAATTTTGTTACCTCTACGACATCGCTGGGAATTCCCAGATTCCGATGAATATCTTCGTTACGTACGAGTGTATACCACGGTGCGCTAAATAAGAACTTTATTTTTAAAAGTTTGTATGATGTTTCTATTGTTTTTCCTGGTAAAACCCCATAGTTGTGTACCATACATCTACACAGGCTTTAGCACTTGCTTATAGATAACCAGTATGTTATGTAGGCTCAACTTCGAATGTTTTCCGAGTAGCCAGTAGATTTGTCGGTATTTGTTTTCGAGCTCGTCGCGTTTCTTTTTTAAGTACAATTTCTATTTACTCATAACCTTAACATCTAGAGTTATTTCTAGATATTTTGCTTCATTGCGTATGGTATTTGTGCCGAGTTTAGATATACAGGAAATCTATCCACTTTTTTGTAAGTAAAGTTGACGTGAGTAGATTTGCTTTCGTTCAGCACAGTACGCCAAAAATTCGTCTTTTTTAATAGCATGTTCCAGCTCTCCAGATGCTGCTTCAATAGTATCGCTTGTTGTCAATATCGTCGTATCGTCCGTAAACGTGGCGACGACACAACTTCTTTCCTGTGGGATATCACGCGTGTAGAGTACATATAGAAGCGGGCCAAGGAAACTTCCTTGTGAGACTCCGGCCGCAATCTCCTTGAAGTCAGACTTATCATTTCCGTGCTTAACACGAAAGAGTCTCTCGGTGAGGTACGATCGTAAGATTAGAAAGGGTTGCCGTGTCAGTAGTCGTTGCAATTTATACTCCAAGCCTTCGTGCCAAGCCTTATCGAAAGCTTGTGAGACGTCAAGAAATACACCACAACAAATCTTTTATTCTTCGAGAGGTTTCTCAATCACGTCAGTTATTTTGTGGACTTGGTCAATTGTAGAATGTTTGCTTCTAAATCCCAACTGATGGTCAGGAATAAGGCGTCTTTCGTCGATTACGGGTTGTAGACCGTTATCGGACAGTCTCGGCGACTGTTCATTGTCTCGGAACAGAGTAACAGATGGTATCATGTATAGGCTCTTGCAATGTACTAGCAATCCTAAGTTACGTTTTAAATGCTGACTTCAAGATACATTATTCCAAAATGCTTTCCACAATGACGTCGAAGCAAATCAAAATGAATTCATAACGTGCCCATGTGTATAACTTGCTACAGGACTTATGTTTACGCTTGATTTTTCTTTACGGTCTAGTTTTGTAGTTACATGGACTGTTGCCATAGGTCCATGATTTCCAAACTCAGTTGTTTCTAAAATTGCAAATTGCAGGACACAGAAGGTCAACATTCAACAAAAATCTTTCACAGTTTTCAAAACAATCCTCAATCGTTCTACTGCTTTTTCAGCTATCTCTGGGCACTTGTTGTTGAGCATAAATCAATGAAACTTTGTGAAAAAAAATAAAAAAAAAAATAAAAATTCAAGAAACTTTCTGTAATATGATAATAAATTTCTTCGAACTATCATCCGGCCATATGTGGTTGAAGTTTGAAGATATCTTTACTCGGTAGTGGCTCTGATAGTCATTACAAAGTTTTTAAATGGGTGGTGGTGTGTGTTATACGTACTTTCGTCTACATCTTTTTAAATTCCTCTACAAATCGTAAAGTAATTGAAATCTAATAACTGTAGCGAAACGGTCAAAGTTCCTCAAAAGTATATCAAGCGTATATTGGGAAAAACCCACTGAGAAGGTAAGTACTTTTATGAATTCAAAAGTTATGCCTTGTACGGAGGATGATTAGCATTATTGGAGCACCATTTTGCGCACACTACCGAGAGATACAAATCTCGTCCGTATTAGATAAGCATCAGTGCATTCTTGGCTTGCATTCAAGCGGATATACGAGTCCTTGAACATCGTTACTGAATGATGCTGTTGGGAGTTCATTTTTTGTGTGGGCGATTGCCTCTTAATCTTATTCCTGGTACTAGATCCTTTACCGTTTGAAAATTGTTAAATAAAATACTGCCGATTATTCTCTGTACATATTTGTAAACTGGAAATTTCCTGTAAGACCAAGGGTGTATCTAGCAGGAATTGACTAGTCGTTAACCTGACCCCTGGGGTATCTGCAAAATAGTACAACGTGCCAATATTTGCACAACAGGTTACACATTAATATTTCAGACAGCGCATTCGATGGAGGAAAAAATCAATAGGTGCGGAACAATATAATGAAAATCAGGATTGACAACATGTCTAGCATATCTGGAAAGTATGACCGCAGTGTAGACCAGGTGACCGGAAAAACTTTTTGAATTGAAGTGGGGATTCGTAAAATAAAACATCTGCCCCGTAGAAACAAATAGCTATTGTGTGGACATTTAGCTGCAAGATAACTTGGACTGGAGATTATAGCTCGTTTTCTGGTGCTTTGCGCAACTCTTCCCAATTTACTTTAATTTGCTAGCCCAGCTTTTCCTGGAAGATCTTCGATTTGAGTTTTGCTTTAGCTTTAAGTAAACGCTGTGGTCTAGCTTTCAGGCAATATAAAATGTTGACAAGTCGGCCGATTCCATTATGGAATCCTTAGTTTAAAACAAATTTCCTGGGCACTTGGATGCATTTTTGACATTTGAGCCATTCTTAGTTCCAAATCTATGAACTTGGAAGCCATCCTTTTGGACTTAAAAATCTTTTAAATTTAGGCTTAAAGGTTGAGCTGCAATTTAATTCTTAGCTTCTGATATTTATCTAATATGTTCTTAAGTGATATCGTCGGCTTTGATTACTTCGAAGTTGGTATCTGGTTTTCACTCTAAGTTCAGCAAGAGTTAAAGTTTAGCTTCAAACTGCATTCTACTGCTACTATTAAGCAGACGCTTGACTGTTCGCATATTATAGTATCTGTGTGTACAATGTACATATATCACTTTCAAAACTACCATTCTTATCACTTCTATGCAGAAAAAGACTGAAGCTGAATATACAAATATATCTCAGCCTAAATACATAGGTAGGCTAGCCTCCGCGAAGACGAAAGTTCTGATATTGATAGCAAATGCATGCTGCCGCTATTCGTAGGGAAGCAGCTTCAAAAACTTTCCGATAGTTAATCCGATTTGGAATTTAGAAACCAGCTAAACAGTAAATCTAAGTCAATCCCAGAGGAGAAAATATACTTTATTCCTTTTGAGGGTCCAAAATAATTATTAGATAGGTCTTACGAACTGAACCAATTCAGTGATATAGTGTAAATAGTTAAAAAGTAAGTGCCTGGATTCTAATCATGGCTTTGTTTTGTGTAGAACAGTATCAACCTTACTCGCATTAGATTCTAGGCAGAGTTATTCTGTTTAAGTCGAGTTTTCTTAAAAATTTCAGTATCTCTAAAGTAAGTCTAGGGCTGGTAAGTCTATTTCGTTTTGCGGATACTTTTACTTACTTACTTATGTCCTGTATCCCCTTGTGGGTCCTAGGGCCTCTACTGCGCCTTCGCGACATCGTGTATGGTTTCTGGCAATGTGTCTGAGCTCTTCCTAACTTTTCCCCAAATGCCGTGCCTGCTTCACGACTGTTCCGCACCATCTTCTGGCATCTCGAGTTAAAGGGTTCCATCGCATAGCATGGTTCGCTATGGAACTGTCACCCTTTCGGAACGTGTGACCAATTCACTGCTACTTCTGTTGCTGGATGGTTGTGGCTATCGGTTCCTGACCCGTTCTCTTGTAAAGGTGTTCGTTCGGGATACGATTGGGCCAGGAAATCCTTAAGATATTGCGCAGGCACCTATTCACGAGCGTTTGCAGCTTTTTGGTGATAGTGATGGTCACTCTCCACGTGCTGCATCTATATAACAACCCGGATTCAACGTTGCAGCGGAACAGCCTTAGCTAGGTTTTCAAACTGATTACATTGCTTCGCCATATTTTGGAGAACATCCCGAACGTGGACTTTGCTTTGGCGATCCTGTTGGCTATATCTAGTTCGGTTTCACCATCGGTCGAGACAATACTTTCAAGATACTGCAAATCTTCTACTCTCTCTACCGGTTGTCCAGCAATGCATATTTGAGCCGATGAGTTTGTTCCAAGGCTGATCATTTTAGTTTTTGTCTTATTAATTTTCAGCCGAACGACGCCTGCCTCCCTCTCCACATCTGCTGTCATTTGGTGGAGGTCCATAATTCTGTGAGAGACTAAGCATACATCGTCAGCGTAGTCAAGATGTTTCAGTTGAGATGTAAGAGTCCATCGAATTCCTCCGTTTCCCGTCGACAAAGCTGCATGAAGCACATCGCTAATCACCAATAGGAATAATTTTGGTGAAAGGATACAGCCTTGTCTTACCCCACTTTGGATCGCAAATTCCTCAGACAACCTTCCTCTGTGCAGAACGTGACATTTGGAGCCTTCACATGTAGCTTTGATAATAGCAATTAATTCATCGGGAATACCTCCCCGCTGTAAGGGACGGCAAATAAACTCCCTGTTGACACTATCGGATGCCTTCTCAAAATCGATGAACAGCAAGTGGGGTGGCGATCGATATTCAATGCACTGTTCCATGATAATCCGCAGGGTGTTGATGTGTTCGACACAGGAGGTTTCCAGATCGGAAACCTGCTTGTTCGGCATCGAGATGATGTTTAATTTGGTTCAGGATGATTTTAGCTATTATCTTAGCTACAGCAGACAGCACGTAGTTTCCGCACTCTATTAAATTTCCTTCTAGGAAGCTTGACGATCAATCCCTTTTTCCACTCATCAGGAAAGCTCTCAGCTTCCCAAGCTCTCTCTATGAGTGGAAGCAGAAGCTCAGCCGACGTTGTTGGCGCTGCTCGTAAGAGTTCTGCTGGAATACCGTCAAGTCCTATTGGCTTGTTGGTTTTGAGTGCTTTGATCGCGGTAGTGATTTCATCATTACTGGGAGTCGTGGTGCGTATTCGGACATTTCTCATCTCGGGCACCTCAATCTGATTTGGGAGCATACCGCTAGCGAATACGCGGTTCAAAAGCGAAGCAACTCTTGCGATATCTGCACGGTTTCTGTTCAGTAGGTCTTGCGTTTTTTCCTGGAGTATTTGGGCCATATCTGCCTGGAGATGACACAGTTCCGCACCCCCTGCCATCTGCTATCAGCCTTTAGCAGATAGTGGGCGAAGATGCCTCCCTGAAGGATCCCCAACGGGACGTTCACCTCCTTTGCTACCCCTAGCAATCTCGGTTAATTTCGAAGTACGGTCCCAATCATCGGCACCGCCAATGCGGCTATTACTGAAATTCCAATGGAGGAATTCATTCGCAAACAGATACAAGACCATCCTCAATGGCAAACGGAACTCTTTAAATTAAGCACGGTCCAGATATACTTAATTCCTTATGTCCTGTATCCCTTTGTGGGTCCTAGGGCCTCTACTACGCCTACGCGCCATCGTGTACGTTTTCTGGCAATGTGTCTGAGTTCTCCCTAACTTCTCCCTAACTGCCGTGCCTCCTTCTCGACTGTTCTGCGCCATGTTCTCCTCGAACCGCCAGGTCTTCTGTCATCCTGAGTTAAAGGGTTCCATTGCATAGCATGGTTCGCTATGGAACTGTCACCCTTACGGAACGTGTGACCAATCCACTGCCACTTGCGCCGTTGGATGGTTGTGCCTATTGGTTCCTGACCCGTTCTCTTGTAAAGGTGTTCGTTCGGGATACGATTGGGCCAGAAAATCCTTAAGATATTGCGCAGGCACCTATTAACAAACGTTTGCAGCTTTCTGGTGATAGTAGTGATAGACATACTTACTTCCTGTATATCAGCTGCCGCCAAACCCTGTCAATTGTGTATGACTGTGAATATGTGGCAGCCCGGAAAAATCATTCGCTTTCTTGCGGTTAGTAATAGCAAGAGGCACCAGCTTCGCAAAAACCATGTACCACCAGGCCAACAATGCGTATAAAATGATATGCAAACAGAAGCCAAAAATGTACTTTAACCACTTAGCTTTTAAGCTAACGGATATATGAGACAGTGATTCTGGAGAATTGCAGATCTCTTAACGGCTTGACTTTTGCACGGGGTATCCAAATCGAAACGCCGGCCGGTATTAGCTGAGCATTTTATACAACTACTGAATCCTTCATGTAGCACAGTTCGACTGCAGTATGCCCTGCCATTCATGGGAGTCAAAGTAGTTGATCCCAAAATTATGCTTCAAGATGGATACTGGACTGCGTCCTTTGTATATTTTTACACTAAGACTACATTTCTTATATTTCCTGAAAGCAATGTCGCTACCTAATCAACGCCTACATCATATAGTTGCAAAGCCCCTTTTCATCGTAAACTGCAGTTCTTCAGGGATTTCGATTATGCAGCGAACTTGATGTCTTGTTGGAGGAATATAATGGTGCATCGTGGAGGAAAAGCCTACAGGACTTGTTCATAAAAATAGAGCTATCTATCAGGAATAAATTCACAGCTAGAGCGCAGGAAAGCCAAACCCGGCATACGTATCGAACGCAACAACACAACCTAGTGGAGAAAAACTACTTCAATGGCCAAAAACAGCGTAGAAACAATCTCCACAATTTTTAAGCCTAGAGGCGAACTGCTAAATTTAAATTATAAGCCATACAGATCCGAGCGCAATGAGGAATGCTCTTTGTGTAATCTACGAGTTAGAGAAGACATTCATCACTTTATCAGAATATGTCCCATCCTAAAGGAAATAAGAAGAGCGCATTAGGAGGAAAACGAGTTACCGACAATCCAGATTAAATCTATTGTAAATGGTCAAGACTGGTCTGGACTGTAAATAAACTTAATAGTAGACAAAACTTTATATTTATAGTATTAATTACAAAGTGTTTACAAGATTTAGATACTTAAGTACTTTAAAAATATTTTTTATATTGGTTTCTGTGGCGGTTTTTAGTAGGTCGACGAATGTAAAGTTTACTAGGCTATCTGTTGTATCGTTGATCTTCCGGCATTCCAATAGATGTCGTATTGTTAAGACGCAGTTTTCGTCGCAGAGATGGCAGATTGGAGGGCTCGTTTGATGCTGCCGATTTAGCAGCTTTATCCGCTTCCTCGTTTCCCTTAATGCCCACGTGTGCAGGAACCCACATGAGTTTGATGTTCTTCTCATTTGTCATAAGACTATCTCTGATAGCTTCGACTGTAGGAGTTTTATTGCTAATATTTCTGATAGCTGATAATACAGAGAGACTGTCGGTGCAGATTATAATTTTTTGTCATTTGTTTAATGTGGATGCCTTGAGAATTGCAAGAGCTTCTGCAGTAAACACTGAACAGAAATCTAGGGTTATACCCTTTGCCTCTTTTTTCCACTACTGCAAAAGCTGTGCAGTTTTCAGTTTCAGACCCACAGTGGTCGATTAAGTACAACGCTAGCTGGTCATAAGTGAAAAAAATAATGTTGTTACTATTAAAAAAAATACCGGTAGGCTTAAAGTCAAACATCCAAATAACGAGAAACAAAAAAAAATAAAAATCTTTAATTCCGTTACTTTATCAATGGGAAGTATCTCAATGCAATGCATAAAACTTTGCTCACTCTCGATTTTGCCTTTCGCGCGTTAACAGGTATTTATAAAGTGTTATAGTGAAACAATAGTGAGATAATTATTTGAAGTAAATATGTCAGAGTATGCTGTTGGTAAATATTTTTATTAAAAAATAAGTAAGGGTCTGTCACTATGAACTAAATGTGGTGGTACATTTTTTTTGTAGTGGTAAGCTAACTTTCTTTTTATTTCTTGATCCATAAAAAAAAGTGCGATAAAGTGACATCGTGAAACTTTTTTTATTTGAAGATTGGATTATTACCTTTAAAATAATGCTTAATTAAACTGCCGAAACTCAGCGCAACATTCTTTTTTCTTCTCCTACAGGTATCAATCAGCCCTTTTCAGGGCGACCATTCACTTTACGTCAAGACCTTTTTTTGTTCATTCCGAGTGAAAATCTTTTTAAGTCATCAGTAACGGTTTGTGCAAGTGCTGTTTTGCAGTACGTGATGTCAAAAAAGTCAATAACCGTTCTTGATGAAGCTGCTCATAAAAAATGTCTCGACTACAGTAAAACTTTTGTATCACACCTTTTCAAAAAGTATAAAGAAAAAAAAATCTCACCAGAACGATTTTTAAAAGCTCAAGAATTTTGGCTTCAAAAAGAGTTCCTAATTCCATTGCCTGAAATTCATGTGCCAACAACTTCTAGACAAGGAAGACCGGAAAAGGAATTCCAGGAATGTGGAAACAGAGCTAAAAAACGAAAAATTCGAAACCTTATGGAAAGATCGGCCGAAGAATTATCATTTGCTGTTAAGTCTAAGTCGTAAAAAGGGTTGTCGAGTGTTTTCCTAAAACACTTAAAGAGGTTAAGAAACCCGAAACTCCGAATACGATCAAGCCATATACACCTGAAGAAGCCCAAGCCCTTATAACCGATTTGAAACTGACAAAACATCAATATAAGCAACTTCAAAAAAGCGCAAAAGAAAAAAATGTTAATGTTTAATGTTTAATAATGTTTACCCAACCTACGATACTATTTTAGAAGTAAAACGAAAGTGTTATCCAACAAGTAAAAACAAACAAGGAAATACCAATGACGGCAACACGGCCCGAACATTTTTTAAGGATTTAGCAAAAACTGCTGAAATAATAGGCTTAGATCCGAAACTGGTGGAACGTTTTTCAATTGTTTTAAAGACATTAACTTCAGGTGTGAAAATTGATAGCAATAAATTCCGTACTTACTGTTTGGACACAGCAAAATTATTTGTTTCCAAATATAATTGGTACAAAATGCCTGGAAGTGTCCACAAAATTCTGTTGCACGGTGCTGACATCATTGAAAGTTTTCCGATCCCTATCGGACAGCTTTCGGAAGATGTCTTAGAAGCCCGTCAAAAAGATTACAAAATTTTTCGAAGCGCGTTTTCAAGAAAGATATACCGAATCGCAACAAATACTGATGTGCTCCATGCCATGTTGATATCTTCTGATCCAAAGATAAGCGAATTCTGACATCTATCAACCCGACAACACAAGATACTACCCCCTGAAGTCATGGAAATGATTTTAAATTGATTTATAAAACATATTTCCAATCAAACATAATAAAAAAATTAAATCCGAATTAAGTCCAGCTAATGACCCTAAATCGACCACTGTGCATCGGTGAAAATCAGTTTCCATTTTGTAGCTACATATTTTTGTGCTATGTCCTTAAACTTGGCTTTGTATACCTCCGCACTTGTGGATGCCTTGGGTAAGCGATTAAGGTCAGTTATGAAGGAGTTTTCTGATAGAAACCACGGTGGGAACACTGATGTTTTATTAGTTTGAATATGGAGAGGTATATTGAAACTGCGAGCCGAGTGAATTGAGTTGTGTATTGTCGTAGATAGTTTTGGGAATCTTTTGTGTGACAATGTTCTCTTTACATCAGTTATGACCGGGGATTTTCGGAATCCCATGAGTTTGGATAGAAGTGCAAGTGTAAGGTGTTCGAATCTTTCATCCACTGAAGGAAGTCCAGCTTCTGTGAGCATGTTTTTTTACAGGTGTCGTCCTAAACGCTCCAAGAGCACATCTTACTGCTGCGTGATATTCGGGTTTTATTGATTGAAGTGTTGTCTTAGCGCATTTGCGGTAAATTACCCGATCATAGTCAATTTTGGAGAGGATGATGGATCTGATGACACTGACGATCGAGTTAATGTGTGCGTTACAATTTTTGGATGCGAGATATCTAATTATATTAACTCTGGTAGCTAGATTTTTTTTTAAATGTAGGCAATGATCCTTGAAACTATATTTACTATCGAACACAATACCAAGTATGTTGAGTAATTTAACATTGCAAATATTTGTATTATTAAAATTTAGTGTTATATGTTTTGAGCAGCTTGTTTTTCGACAAATGTGTAAAATCTTAGTTTTATTATTAGATATTTTTGCTCCAGATAACTTACACAATTCGTCAATCTCTGTAAGGATTTGGCAATAAGTTTTTCGATGTCTTTGCATTTTAATAAAATAAATAAATCATCAGCGTACAGCGAGTGACGAATGGTGTTATATCTTGTCAAGATCTCGCTTACTTCATTAAACGCAACAATAAAAATTATTACTGAGAGTGGAGATCCTTGAGGGATACCGTTCTCGAAAACACTGACATTAGAGCAAACATAAATTATTTTAATTCTGAATTTCCTTTTGGAAAGGAATGATTTAATATATTTCAGCATTTTAGGACCAATTTTCCATTGGATTAATTTATTAATTACAACATGAATACCAATTCTGTCAAAAGCTTTTTCAAAGTCTATTGACAAAATTGAGTCTTAATTTTTAGAGGATAAGGCGGAAACAACGAAATCATCGATGTGTAAAAGAGCATCTGTAGTAGACCGACCATGTTTGAAGGCTACTTGGCTTGTGTCTATGAAATTATTTATCTCCAAGTACCAAAGAAGGCGTCTTGCTATTATTTTCTCAAGGACTTTGCCTACACATGGCAAAAGCGATATCGGACGGTAGCCATTTATATTAGTGGCGGACTTTGAAGGTTTTCGAATGGGTACCACACTCGCAATTTTCCATATTTGGGGGATAGAGCCGTAGTCGAAAATTTTATTGTACAGCGATACTAAGCGTTTTTTTTAGTATTGCAGGCGAATTATTGATCATGGGATATGAAATCCTGTCATAACCGGGTGTTCTACCTACAACTGATCCCAGGCAGTTCTCGAGTTCGAGACGGTTTATTGGGAGTTCAATTTTGCGAGTCGAAGAAGATAGGTCATTGTTTACAACTACTCGTATTTTATTTAATGCGTATTTATTATAATGAGTATTTAGCTTCTAGGAATGTTCAAGAGAAATTTGTGTCTTTGTCGTAATTCGACCATGTTTTGGCGAAATATTCCGCTATTTCAGAAGATCATGACAACGTTTGTGTCTCTGTTTTCAAATCCTTTTTTGTGCGCTGGACATAGTTCCCTGTGAGGTGTTTTATGCTATCCCAAAGTACTTTGGAGAAAGATTTTGGGTTGATGCTAGAAGTAAAGTTTTCGAAGCTTTCCTTCTTAACGATTTTAGCTAATTTGCGAAAACAAGCGTTGGCTTTACGGTATGCAATAAGATTTGAATCGCTCGGATGTTTTTTAAAGTAGTACCAAGCCTTCTGCTTGATTTGACGTACATTTTTAATATCGTTGCTCCACCACGGAACAAAGGTTCTTTTGTTGAGATGGGTCCCTACAATATAGGAACTCTATCACCTTAGCATGGAATAGGGACCAATTTGCTGTGTCGATTTGGAATTTTGGTGGTATCTTAGAGTTTTTGGGTTTGGCTCCAAATGTTAGGGTCGTAGTAATCGGAAAGTGATCGCTTCCATGTAGATCTGGTAAAACTGTCCATGCGCAGTTTGGGTACAGCTGTGGGGAAATAAGCGAGACGTCAATGTGCGTAAAAGTTTTGTGTGTCGAGAAATGCGTGGGTCTACCGTCGTTTAGTATGGCTAGGTTGGCGTATGCTAGAAAATTCTCAACTACTTTACCCCTGACATTAGCTACACGAGAACCCCAAAAGGGACTCCACGAGTTGAAGTCACCGATTAGTAAAATAGGGGTGTGTATTGTATTTACTAAATTGTCTAATTCGGCAGTGGAAAATGGTTGGTCGGGGGGAATGTAAATAGATATGACTGTGAATTTTGTTTGTGCCTCGATTACAACTGCAACCGCTGATATTGTGGAGTTTACTTGTAGGGGCGTATGTGGGATAGCCTTATGAATCGAAAGCCCTGAACCCGTTGAGCGACCCCCGTATCAAAATTGTGATAATAAGGGGCGTATTGTCTTGGAGCGTATTTTGAGTTGTTTGGCAAGTGGGTTTCTTGCAAAGAGATAATGGAGGGATGTAGATCACTTATTAATAACTGCAGTTCATGGTAGTTATTAAAGTAACCATTCAGCTTCCATTGCAGGATTTTGAACATAGACGTAGTGAGTAGGAATCTTAAGAGCAATATATATGATTATATTGAGCAAAGATAAGAACTGCAAATGATGATAAATTCCCACCGTATGTCCCCGTCGACAAGTGGATCGCGCTCCGCGCCTCGGATCTGCCCACAGACATCTTTCGAAAGACGACAGTAATCAATGGTATGAAATACCATCTTCTTTCTTCTATGGTCTTTCTTTTATGGTTGACGGTAAATGCCAATGTCAAAATTTGTGAAATTACAAACATTTGTTATAAGTTCAACGGTGTCGTGGGCTAGCATCCTCCGCCACTGAAAAAATCATGTGCTCTCGAAACCACTACCATCGGATAAGAACTAACAATATCTTCATAACATCCTCTGTTCTGGCTAAGAAGGTCCTCACAATGTCAAATTCCTACAACTAGCAAGTGGGTTTATGTGGGTGGCAATGGTAGTGAGTAGTGTGTTTGCTCGTTAGCACTTTTGTGAAGTGAGTATATAAACTCTTAGGACAACAGGGAACGCTGTCTTATTTTATTCTGGAAAAGCCTCCGGTAGTATGCGAGAATCTGGAGTAGGGCTTTTTTTAACTCCAGATGCACGAGAAAGGCCTCATATTCTTTCGTCGAAAATGAATCTAGGAAATTAGAAAAGAGCTGATCGGAGTTAAAACACATCGTCAGGAGCCTTAAGACCCATAAGGGGATGATGGACCTAATGACGATGAAGGTGGTGCTAATTCGATTTTCATTCTAGGATTTCCTTTGCTTGATTTGCACGTCTACTATCTCCTTCACCTTATATTGTACCAGAAGTTTGCTCACAAAGGTTTATTTTAGATAGTTGTCTGTTTCTGACTAGTCTCACTTTTCGTCAGGCAGCGTGTTTAAAGCCTGTTCTAATAAACTTTGTTTAAATATAATTGCCTTGTTGTTCTGAGCCCTTCCTGTATACTTGTGATCTCACTGTCATGCCTTGATTTTGCCTCTGGTTATTAATATAATCGGTCCTCGCCTGCTTTACTTTTCCATTCCTGTGTTTAACGACGACAGTAGTATTGGCCTTAAGTTGTTGTTGAGTTTAGAGTGAAAAGCTTACCTTTTAGTCTACACAAGCACCCAAAATGACACCAAAGCAAACAAGTTCTTCTTCTGTCAAGCACATTTGATGGCTTTATTAAAAGACACCAAAGTGTAATAATTGCCGTCCTTAGAAAACCACCCTTCGAAATGACGTTGAAATCCTCCTAAGCCTGACAGAATACTGCATCACACTCGTATGTGGAGTTCCACTTTTTCACAGAAAATACACATTTCCATTCAGGCAAATTGATGTAAATGCATGCAGCACGAGTATAACGTATCTCGCAGTCATATAAGAGGATGCGTTTCCGTGAACAACTCTCGTCTTACCCCCGCCTGTGAAGCCAAGTATTTTATTTCTTGGAACCATTTCAAAAAATCCGTGGAACGGAAACTGTCTAAAACAAATTTCTCCATGAAGCGCAACGAATTCGTTTGAGTGGAAGGCACCTTGTCGTCTTACCATTTTGATGTATCCTGTTCTGCTGATAATGCTATCAAATAGATTGAAACACAAATGTACACAGTGAGTACCCGATACGATACTCGCTGGGAAATCAGACGTTACTCCTTGTAAGGGTCTTTCGTGCATTGATGTGTTACATAACGAAAAGAGGAAATCAAATTAATATCCTACCGAGTTGGATACATTCGTTGCAGATAGTAGTTGAGATGTGGGTCCTTATTGACATTTTTTTTTTTTACAAGCACATTATTTATACTGGGGGATGTTTACTGAGAGGGCTTAACCTGAAGGTTTGATTGAAGTGATTTGCATGAAAAGTGATTGAAACGATAGAGAGGTTGAAGGCACCATTAGGTTGTCAAGTAAAATGACGGTAATTCCTACGAAATAAATAATACTTTTTTTGCAGTGAATATATACACCCCTATTATGGTTAGCGAATCGAACGTTCGACTCAAGTCGAACTGCCAGGCGAATTGCTTCTGTCGCTTTTGACACTTCACAGATGACATTTAATTGTTTTTTCCTTTGTCAGCACTTATTCTTTATTAGAATGAAAATGTTCGCTAATAGCAATACCACGACAGAAGCAATTTGCTGGCAGTTCGACTTGAGTTCGACTTGAGTCGAACGCTCGATTCGCTAACCATAATAGGGGTGATATATTATATATTTCCAAGGCAGCTGGTGATGAGTTGGTAGAGTGCATACACCAACTCATCTCTAAGATTTGGTCAGACGAGTGTATGCCTGATGAATGGAATCTCAGCATCGTTTGCCCGATCCACAAGAAAGGAGACCCCTCAACTGCGCCAATTGCAGAGGCATCAGTCTCCTCAACATCGCATATAAGATCTTATCTGCGATATTGTGTGAACGCCTGTACCCTTTTATCAACAGCCTGATTGGCCCCTATCAGTGCGGTTTCAGGCCAGGAAAGTCCACCATCGATCAAATCTTCACACTTCGGCAGATCCTGGAGAAAACCCAAGAAGTCCAAATTGATACTCATCATCTCTTTATTGATTTCAAGACCGCCTATGACAGCATCTATAGAGAAGATCTTTATAAAGCCATGTCTAGTTTTGACATCTCTGCCAAACTTTTTCGTCCGTGCAGGATGAGGATGGAGAATGCTTGCTGCTCCATCAAGGTCGGTAATGACCTCACCGAGACCTTCGAGACTCCTTTAATATTGTACTCTAACGAATTGTGCGGAATTCGCTAGCCAACACTGGATGCACAATCTATCACAAGTCTGTACAACTGCTTGCATACGCCGATGATATTGACATTATTGGAAGAACTCAGTAAGCTGTCACCGATGAGTTTGCAAGCACTGAAGACTTAGCGGGCAAAATGAGAGGGCAAAACCAAGTATATGCTGTCAACAAAAAGGGACAATCAACACCGACGAATTGGGCAGAACGTCACAGTGGGCAGCTATAACTTCCAGGTAGTAAGGGACTTTGTGTACCTTGGCTCTGCTATAAACTCGAAAAAACAAGATAAGCGCAGAAATCAGGCGAAGAATAACTCTTGCCAATCGCTGGTTTTTTGGGCTTATAAGGCAATTGAACAGTAAAACCCTATCTCGAACAACTAAGGAGACTCTGTATAAGACTCTGATCATCCCAGTCGTGCTTTACAGCGCTGAAACATAGACTTTATTAAAAGAGGATGAAGATATCGCTTCGTCGCTTCGAGAGAAAATTGTTTCGTGAGATATTCGGTCCCGTTTGCGTTGACGGGTATTGAAGGAGAAGATTCAATCACGAACTATACGTGCTGTACAGCGACATCAACCTAGTCAAAAAACTGCGTATTGGACGTCTGAGATGGGGGACCTCGACCAACTTGGAGTGCACAACTAGATGCAATTAGCTAAAGACCGAGCTAAATGGAGAGGCTTGTTGGTTGAGGCCCAGGTTCACCCCGAGCTGTAGCTCCACCTAAGTAAGTAAGTAAGCAGTGGATATAGGAGCACTTTAATTTGAAGTTTACAAGACTCTGTTGGTGTCTCTGGCATTAATACGTACAAAAAATAACATTAAATACTGCTGCACCATCAACATTAGATGGGCAGACGGGATGTTTAAAAATCGTCTTTATTTCTTATCGAGGTCATGGTAGCTAGTCCGAAAATCTTAGTGAAATAATATGGTAAGACCTTAGCTGAGAACTTTTGTTAAAAGGATAAGCAATGTCGGAAATGTCTAGAGCTCTAAAGGTTTGTTTGATTTTTAAGGTCTTTACCGTTAAAGTAATTTCAAAATAGTCCCGCCTTCGGAAGGAAAACATAGTTCAAGCGTGATACAAACGTCTTACTAGCCCGTAAACTAGTTGGTGCTCACTAGAATCCGATCGAGTGAGTCCTGCCATTCTATTACTTGTCGGTGTGCCTGTACTTCGGACTGCATCTGCATGGTTTTAGCTTTGTTGGTCTTCTGTGGTGGCTTGAAGTAGAGGGATTTCATGACATAGGGGTTCACGAATTTATTGGACTAGCGTTTCACGAAACTGTGCGTAGAATTGTCTCTTCTGATAATGTTATTAACAGCCCTATTATGGTTAGCGAGTCGAACGTTCGACTCAAGTCGAACCTCCCGGCGAGTTACTTCTGTCGCTTTATACACTTCACAGATGACATTTAATTGTTTTTTTCTTTGTCAGCACTTATTCTTTATTCGAATGAAAATGTTTGATAACAGCAATACCACGCCAGAAGCAATTCGCTAACAGTTCGACTTGAGTCGAACGTTCGATTCGCTAACCATAATAGGGGTGTAAAATCGTAGCGAAAATTGAGTTCTCTGTGGCAGATAACTCCCAAATCACGCAATAAAGTGACGAAGGGGACAGGCTTGTCACAGATGGAATACCTTGAGGAAGTCTGGAGGTGTATTCTTTTTTGTAAAAGGGAATTATGTAAAATTTCTTCCAAAGCATGAGGAAGGCTACTTGTGAGATAGAAAGTCAGGAGTGAGCCGTAAGGGGTTGACTACAAGTGCCACTGTTAAATCAACTGAGACTTATAAAGCCAGTGCATCGCTTCTCATGTAGGAGAAGTAACAATGATCCGTTTCTAGGACATGATAGGTGTACGTCAGGCTGAAAAATTAGCAAATAAGTTTGCGATCGTTTTACGATCGCCTGAGGGTGTGGTTGGTTTTCGAACAAATGTTTGGAAGACACATTTTAATAGCAAATATTTGGTTGGGCGCCGTGGCGCAAGTGGTTAGTGTGTCGGATCACTGCGCATGAGATTCCTTGTTCGAATCCCAGAAAACACCAAAAAGTTTTTTTTTTACGGTCCCACCTCTCGCGAGCGTTTGACAAACATCCGAGAGTATTATTGTCACGAAGAAGCTTCTCAAATCGCCCTTCGGATATGGCACAAAACTGTAGGTCCCTTCCATTTGTGTGAAGAAATATAACGCATACAACACGAGTGGTTGCGAGAACCTAGGCCCAGGCACTTGAAGTGCTGTTGCGCCAAATATTTTTTTTTTTTTTTTTTGGTTTGCCAGTGTAGTAAACATTTTCTCCCGTAGCCGGATTTCAGACTGAGCTGATGATTACGCTCTCAAGCATCTTGTCGATCGAAGTTTTACTTACTATTGTACTACTTAAATCCTTGAACCCCTCGTGGGGCATAGGGCGTCAACAACGCCTGCGCGCCATCTTGCTCGGAGTTCTGTAACGCGTTTGAGCTGCCTCCAACTCATTCCCACAGAACTTGATTCCTCCTTGACTGTCCTGCGCCACGTTTGCCGTCCGGGCGTCCCGCTGTTCTGCCTGCCTGGGTAGGCGGATTCCACTAATAATATTTGGCGCAACAGCTCTTTAAAGTGCCAGGGCCTAGCTTCTCGCAACCACTCATGTTGTGTGCGTTATATATTTTACAGTTTAGTGCCGTATCCGAACGGTGATTTGAGAAGCTTTTTCGTGACAACAATACTCTCGGATGTTTGTCAGAAGCTCGCGAGAGGTGGGACCGTGAAAAAACTTTTTGGTGTTTTCTGGGACTCGAACTTGAAACCTCATGCGTAGTGATCCGACACACTAACCACTTACGCCACGGCGGATTCCACTGCATGGCGTATTTTGCAATCGAGTTGTTCGATGGAGATACGATTGCGCCAAAATATCCTCAAGATTGTTCTTAGACATTTAATTACGAAGGTTTGCAGCTTGCGTTTGATAGTGGTATCCTCATTCCAAGTACTGCACCAATACAGAAGTACTAACGTTGGATCGGAACAGTCGCAATTTGTTTCTTACTCGTAAGCTGAAAACATAATTTCTCCAGACTTTCGATAGCATTCCGAACGCAGCTTTTGCCTTCCCGGATCTGCTGCACACATCCAGTTTGGTACTACCGCGGTTAGCCGAGACCACACTTCCTAAGTATAGAAAGTTGTCTACTTTCTCGACCACCTGTCCGGCAATGTTGTTCCAAGTTTTGCTGAGTTTAATTACTTCTAAGTCGCCTAGGGCTGATTTTACTTTCTCCTGTTTTCCATACCCCTTACATGTCAAGAAAGGCTACCCCTATGCACCAAGAGCCTGAATGCTCCACCTGCTTCGTTTGAGAGAAATCAAATCAGCATTTCCGAAAACGCCTATTCTTTTCATTTTGATTAACCCACTTGGTTCCGGAGAATAAAGATTCTTAAAATCCTTTGAGTTTATTTATTTACCATGAAATTCATGTGATTCTGCATTCCAAACAACCAAACCGATAAAAGTTATTTTTCGGTGGTAAACAATTTTCAAATAACCATACAGAAATGTTTAATGAGTGGGACACACTTCACACAATTCTTTGTATTGACGGAAATAATTTTAAATACTTGTAGGTATGGGTACATTTTAGTAAATTCACGTGAGACACCTCCCATCGACGTGACAGTGTAAACACGGTGCGGGCCAAAAGTCACTCAAGGTTTTCATTTGCTTTTGTTTTTTTTTGTTTATTTCAGTTATAAAGGTTAATGAAGGAAGGTTAAGCTATTACATTAACTTTAAGATGGATTGTGAGAAATTAATGTCACGTAAAGGAATGGAATGGGTGTCTTTTGATGCGTAAATGTGTATTGTTCGTGGTTTTTAATTTAACTTACAGAACGTTGGTATTTTATATTTTCACCTTTACTATCAATTATCCTTAAGGGTCGGCTTTTGTCCTTAAATGGAAAAAAGAAAAACACTGTTTAATATTAAATGGCATCACGTGCGAAAGGATATATTTTTTTTTGACCATGATTTACTAATGCCTTTGGTTTTTTTTAGTACTTTCTTTCATTCTTCATTCTCCAGTGAGTCGGCAGTTTTTTTCTTTAACCAAGGGATGTAGATTGAATTAGATAAAAGATATATTGTAATTCATTATAAATATGAGTTTATATATATTAAATCTTGAAATCTTCATGTACAAAGGCGTATGAATATTTTATTACTAATCAAAAGTTTTACATGTTAAAATGCTTTCTGCATAAATTGACTATGATATCGTAAAGCAGCTTTAATATATCATATTTAGATAGGGCAAGTTCTAGCCATTCAGAGTATAGTAGTAGTAGTAGTTATAGTAGTTCCGAAACCGGGAAAATCTCAAAACGACAAGAAATTCTACAGACCGATATCGCTATTTCCAATAATATCAAAGGTATTTGAAAAACTCTTGCTGAAACGCATTCAACCGGTCATTGGAAAAAGTCGCCTAATACCTGACCACCAATTCGGGTTCAGAATCAAGCATTCTACAATTGACCAAGTTTACAGACCGTTGAAATTGAAAAAGCCGTAGAGGAGAAGAAGATCCCTGTTGGTGATATATTAACCAAAACCAATCCTTTACAAGGCTCGAAGTGTGTTTCGGGTCATTATCTTGCTGGTAGTGCCATCGAAGGAGCATGTTTTCTCCGGCATATGGAAGCATTATGTTCTCCAAAATGTCCTTGTATTCAAACTTGGTCATGGTGTTATTTATTCGATATATAGGACCAATACCATGCCACGAAAAGCAATCCCACACCATGGTATTGCCCCCACCTTGCCTTACCGTTTTTCTTGTTTAGCGCGCTTCAAACTCCCTACGTTTTGGCCTTCGCACGTTACGTCCAAACTCCGAGCAAAAGAAATTTATTTGTGTTTCGTCGCTCCAAAGGTTGTTATACCAATTTCTTAATCCTTCAGGTCCGGTCCACTCTTTGTGGCTTAAAGCGAATTCTTTGCGAGACTTTAAGTTCTGACCTCTTAAAACTGGAACTTTCCTGGCGATTCTTCCTGGCAAATTGGCATCTCGGAGTCTTCACTCTTCTTGGGTGCAATGAGCTCTTCGTCCCATATCTTAAAGCTTTTTTTTTAAAAAAACTATTAGCTAGAAGTACCTAATATAATCTAAAGAAACTCACTGTCATATAATTAGCATTAAACCAATAAAATAATGTTCTGAACTTCGATTTGAATTCACAAGCAGCTATTTTATTGACCGCGCTCAATCAAAAAAAAGACGAATAAGCACGTGCCACAATTGAAAAATGTTAGTGGCGTGGCGTAAACGCGTCCATGTTGTTGCACATTTTGCGATGCCAAAATAACTGTTAAACTAGCATCAAATCAAAACTGTAAAAGCAAATGGCACAGGCCTATTTCTTTGAGTTGCAGTGTATATAGAAATTAGTTTCCCGTTGAATTCAGGTCGGACTTTTGCGGACTTCTTTTTTTTAAACTCAACCTGAAGTCTAAAAGCTGTGCCGGAAATAGTGTTTCAAAAAACATTAAATTAAATAGTTTTAAAAAAATTATAAAAACAAAAACTCATTCAGTTTTGATCTAACAAATAAACAGATATATCACACAAAATGAAAAAGAAATGATTTGAAACCCTTTGTCTCATTTTTACACTCAAATCTAAGGGAAAAAAATAAAAAAAATAAAGTTGTATGGTATGTGGCCTTAAAAATTACTCAACTTTGACTGGTTCTACAGGCAAAACCATTGATTCAAAAGAATTCATTTTTTCTGTTACCAGAGCTCCAAACATTTGTTATTCCACTGAATTTCGAAAATGTTCATTATATACATACATACATACATACATACATTTTTGGCGCAACAGCTCTTTAAGTGCCAGGGCCTAGCTTCTCGCAACCACTCATGTTGTGTGCGTTATATTTTTCACACGAATGAAAGGGACCTACAGTTTAGTGCCGTATCCGAAGGGCAATTTGTCTTGAGAAGCTTTTTTCGAGACAACAATACTCTCGGATGTTTGTCAGACGCTCGCGAGAGGTGGGACCGTGAAAAAAACATTTTGGTGTTTTCTGGGATTCGAACTTGGAACCTCATGCATAGTGATCCGACACACTAACCACTTACGACACGGCGCCCATTATATACCCACCCGAAAATTGAATTATGCAAGCACTTTTGCCTAAATGAGCCAATGTGCGCCGATGACATGACGATAATGACAATGAAGAACTCTCGCTGCTCCATCAAAGTCGGAAAGAACACAACAGAATCGTTCGATATCAGGAAAGGTCTTAAACAAGGTGACGCGCTATCATGCGACCTCTTTAACATAATACTTGAAAGAATTGTACGAAAATCACAAGCCTACACCGGAGGTACAATCTGTATAACTACTCGCTTAGGCCGATGACACTGACATAGTCGGAAGAACTCAGCGGGTCGTCAGTGGGGCGCTTGGGAGTATTGAGATCAAGGCAGCAAATGCGGTCAATGAAAGCAAAACATAATATATGCTGTCTACAAAAAAGGACACCCAACATCGGCGTCTTGGACAGAACGCCACAATAGACATATAATTTTGAGGTAGTACAGGACTTTATTCACCTAGGCTCTATGGTGAGCTTCGCAAATGACACCAGTGGAGAGATCGAATGAAGAATTACTCTTGCCAATCGCCGTTTTTATGGGCTAAGAAGGCAATTGAGTAACAAAGCCCTATCTTCAACTACCAAGGTAACTCTGTATAAGACTCTCTAATCATCCTAGTCCTGCTGTATGGGTCAGTGGCATGGACTTTGTCAAAATCGGATGAGGATGCCCTTAGTTGCTTTGAGAGAAAAGTTATCCGAGCGATCTTTGACCCCGTCTGCATAGACTGCGAGTGGAGAAGAAGATACAATGCCGAAATATACGGTCTATACAAGGACATCGACTTAGACAGAAGAGTTCACATACAGCGACTAAGATGGTTGGGTCATGTAGAGCGGATGGAGCCAAATGTTCCAGCCCTAAAAGTCTTCAAATCCACCCGGATGGACGGCACAGTAGAGCACGGTCAACCTCGCGGTAGGTGGCGCAAACAAGTGGAGGGGCGTGTGCAACTGGAGGCAGCTGGCTCGGAACCGGGCTGACTGGAGAGGTTTGTTGGTTGAGGCCCAGGTCGACCCAGACTATAGTGGCACCTAAAAAAAAAAAATATTTGCACAGCAGCTCGTTAACTGCCTGGGCCTAACTTCTCGCAACCCCTCGTGTTGTGTGCGTTGTGTTTTTCACACGAATGTAAGGACCTACAGTTTTGCGCCGTATCTGAAAGACAATTTGTTTTGAGAAGCCTTCTCGTAACAACAATACTCTTGGATGTTTGTCAGACGTTCGCGAGAACGTAGAAAACTGTTTGGTCATTTCTGGGATTCGAATTTGGAAGCTCACGCGCAGTGGTTCGACACACTAAACACTTGCGTAACGGCGTCCACAGTGGCACCTAAGTTAGTATATTTTCTCAGCCGCTAGTTTGCAAAGATTGCACTGTTTAGGTAGGTCCATTCTATGGGGCACGACGTTTAGGAGTAATATTTCTTCTCTCGCTTTTAAAATGGAGGTTGTAGTATTCATCTTATACTGATTCAAAATACCTAATCCCCTTGAGGTCGTGTTTAAGTTGACAAAAGCTCTTGCCGACGTCGAAGTGTGTCCTAACCATTGATGATGTTATGATGTGCTGATGTTATTTCGAGGTGTCATGATCACTCCATGGTATTTACATATACAAGTATTGTTTCACATGTAAAGTCTTCTTCCATTTCCAAACACTATGACTTGTGATTTACTCCTGTTCATGATAAGGTTTTACACTTTGCAGTATTCTTCCAGTTTTGTCATCATTGTTTGCGACTTCTCTGGTATATTAACCAAAAGGCTGATATTATACGCAAACACGAGATCGTTGTTGGTGACGTTTTTAATAAAAGAAATTGCCATTGAAAAATAGAGTGTAAAATAATATGGTCGACGGTTGAGTACCCTTTCCAGAATCCTGCTTGGCACTCACTCAGGATGTCATTCGTTGTGGTCCGGCAGTTAAATGCTTCCAAAGATTTTTCTTATGGAATTAAGAAACTCCAGAAACTTTTCTGTGCTGTTTCTGTCCCCCTTTGTATATATTGGAAAATCACTGGATGGATGAAAGTTTCCAATCCATATAAGCTGTTAAACAGTTTGATTAAGGTGTTCGCGAATTCGTGGCTGCAGTATTTAATGAATTCGTCTACGATTCGATCGTTTCCAGTTGCTTTCCTTTCCTTTATTTTCTGTTAAATTGCTTGTAACTCCAGCTGTGTAAAAGCTCTATCTAGTTGATGATTTTCAATATACGAGGGTGGTCTGAAAAGTTTCCGAAAGACATGATTTCCTCCTAAAGTATACATCGCAGAGAAAATCTAATCACAGATTTGAAATCTGCACACGTGCGTGCTTCCAATGACGTACAAATTACATACATCGGTGATTGGTCGGAAAATTCGATATCTGGCGACCCTGGCATGGCCGATTTGGCCAGCCTAACTTAATCCAGAAAGACATGAAACAAGATATAAGGCATTATGTCTTCAAATTTATTTTTTATTTTTCTCCACACCATAGTCGCCTTGTAAATCTTAATACTTCTCCCAGCGATGCTACCAATTCTTTAACCCGTCCAAATAGTACTCGGCTCGGCGTCTTTCTCTGCAAAATAATTGCTTACGAAGGTGGTGGCCTCCTCATTTGACGAAAATGTCTGTCCTGCGAATGGAACTTTTAGCTTAGGGAACAAAACAAAGTCGCTTGGAGCTAGATCTGGTGAGTAAGGAGTGTGCTCAAGCAGTTCAAACCGCTGAGTTGTGAGACGGCACATTGTCTTGGTGAAACAAATTTTTTTTTTGCAAATGTGGCCGTTTTTCCCAAATTGCTTCCTTCAGCTTGTCAAATAATAATGCGTAGTATGCTCCTGTAATGGTTTCTCCTTTATGAAAATAATCGATTAAGATAACTCCACCACTATCCCAAAAACAGTCGCCACCACTTTCCTAGCCGAAGAAACAGTTTTTGCTTATTTCTTGAGCCCATTCTCCCTTCGCAGTGCACTGTTTTGAGTGTAATTTTATTTCTGAGGTATAATGGTGTATCCGTGTTTGTTCTACAGTAATTAGTCAGCGTCAAAACTCTGTTTTATTGCGTCTAAACTGCGCCAACAAAGCGTTGGAAATGTTCATTCGAATACGTTTTTGGTCTAACGTGAGCAAACGCGGCACCTAACGCGCGGTCAGCTTTCTTATGCCTAAATCTTGATTCAATATGTGGTAAATACGTTCTTTAGACATAGTCATAGCCTCTGCTATCTTTCTCACTTTAATTCGACGGTTGTCTAACACCATTTGGTGAAGTTGAGCGATGTTATCATCAGTGGTTGCAGTTTTTGGACGTCCCGAAAGTTAATCGTCTTCCAAGCTGGTACGGCCACGTTTAAATTCAGCTGCCCAAAATTTCACGGTTGTGAATGATGGTGAAGCGTGCTCGTATACAGCGTCCAACTCGTCTTTGATTTGCGTAGGCGTATTGCCTTTGAAAAACAAATATTTAATAACAGCTCGATACTTGATTTTTCCGTTTTCACAGAAACACTCACATCGACTCACTCAAACTATTGTCAAACAACAACTGCGCGTCCAAAATGGCTAAAATTTTGGTTAGTACCTTTCAAAAGAAGCGCAAACACGTTTCCTAGCTTTTGTTGACGAGATCTGCCATTTTCATGTTGAGGTGGGAATCTTTGTAGACCACCCTCGTACATAAAGCTCACAGTGTTGGAAGCTCAATGCTATCTTTTTGATATTCAAACTGGTATTCATATTGCCTTTTTAACAGGGTTTAAGTGATCTCTTCTTTGAACGTGGCAATACCAGCTGAGCCGGTTGCGCTTTATTTTTCGTAAGATGGTTTTCTTGACGTGAAGGTTTCCACGGATCTTCGAACTTCTTACTCAATTAAACTTCGAGCTGTCATGTGAAGCATCTTCATCTCAGCTGGCGTTAATTTACTCTCATACTTTTTGTACATTGTCCAACATTGTGAACCATATATGAGCGCTGGACGCACAACTGCGGTGTAGAACTTTCCTTTCAACTTCTCGCCACTTCATCCACCCTATGTTTACGCGATGATTGATGTCGTCATCACAGGTTGCTTTGCTGTTAATCATGGATTCCAGATATTTGAACTTTTCGTACTTGGGAAGCGCTGTTTCATTGAAATAAATGTCTGGAATCGGCCTGAGAATGGGCAACACAAGTACTGTGCCTTTTTTGAACGAATGCGATACCAATTTTCCACCAAAACGTCCACCCACACATTAAGTGTTCATTGCAGGGATGTAGGATCTTCACCTATGATTGGTCCATCGTCAGCAAAGAATAATTAATGTACCTTGGGGCCCGTCACTTTACCTTCAAGCAGATAGCCAAGGGCTGTAGTAAAGAGCAAAGCACTTAAGACGCTTCCCTGGTGCACCCCGTCTTTGATTGGGCACTCTTTGGTTACTCCAGCAGGGCAACTTACTCTTGTCTTTGCTCTTCAGTACATGTCCATGATCATCTGTGCATAGGTGCTGTAATCACTACTCTTCCAGATTTTCGATAGCACTCCGAACGCAGCTTTGGGTTTAATAATTTTATGATCGACGTCAAGGTCGGTGCCACATCTAGTCGCGACAATACTTCCTAAATAAAGAAAGTGCCCAGCAATGTTTACCTGAATGTTTTTGTGTTTTCTGTGCTTATCTTCAGTCCTACTTTCTTTGCTACAGTTTTCGGTCTATGAACCATTTGGTGCAGATGCATGTAATATTAGATGTTATTGTTCGCTGTATGCCGCTGTTATTTGTCGGCAAGGCTGCACGGAGAACATAACTGATTATAACCATAAATAAGAGTGGTGAAAGTATGCAGCCTTGTATTACCCCATCTTGGACTTGAAAATCACAAAATTCTTAACCAGCACCCTCATAGCTTGACTTGATAACAGCTATATCCTGCGTAAGGCACACCAGACGAACTCCCGATTTATACTGTCGAAGACCTTCTCGATAAAGCATCTGTAAAGGGTTTATGTGGTCGAGGAGGATCCCGTTCTCAAACTTGCTTGTTCCTCGGGAGAACGCAAATATCGCTCTAGTTTCCACACTTTGTTAAGATTCCCTACTTTGGAAGGTTTGATGATCGTTCATCTTTTCAACTCTTCTAAAAAGCTTTCGGTTCCTTAAGCCCTGCTGATAATAATCGGTTGTATTAGGGTTGCTGATATGTAGAGTTAATTTCGAAAAGATCTACAGGAATGCAATCAAGTCCCACTGCTTTATTTTTTCTTAGTGCTTTGATCAGGGCAATGATCTCTTACTGTTTATGGTTTAATGCCGCTGCGAAATGTCCCCTCCACCTTTTGAGCTAATCACCATTCAAAGTAAGAAATTAACCCTTTAGACTCAAACAACGGTTTCTCATGAAATAAATAAAAGCATTCCGATAAACCGCGAAAGCTTTTGTCAACCCTACTGCCAAGGCAGAACACTGATAGTAGGGCGGGTGATGACTGATGTGAATGACATCAGGTAGATGGGGGGAAAACAATACTGTGAATCATAAGATAACAACAAAACGTACGCCAATCGCGATGTTTCCCGAATCCTTATATTACCACAGTTTCAAACCATAACACCAATCTTTCTCTCTCTGCCTGTCCTTTGTGTCGTGCATTTATGCTATTGCTTTTCAAATTCATTTATTTCAGAAGCCCCCTGTATCCGGGAATTCAAAAGATTTTCAAGTACAATCTTAAAATAATGGAAATAACGTCGGTTTTCAAAATATTTAATATCTTTATAAACGGATGTAAGCCATACCGCCATTGATGTGGAGATATGGTATCTTACCTGGTGTTTTAATATCCTTATATGTACACTAAAGTAAGGGAACGTACATATATGTGCATGCATATCTCTGTTTTTATTTGTGTTTTAAAAAATAAGTAAATTTAATTTGCCATTTCGCGAAGACAAAGCACATGTTGTTGAAAATAATTACCCAGCCGCATCAAATTGCCAGAGCCCCGACATTATGAAATTATCCGGTGGAAAGGATCCTGAAATCAAATTTTTAAGCACTTGAATAATTTTACGCATCGCTCACAAGGTGGTTGGTTCTCAGTTCTCCTTTCGTCTTTTTTTGTTTCCACTTATCGAGGATGGGTCTTCCTTTAAATACCACCACCATTGCCGACAAGGGGCAAAGGGAATATGTAATCTTTCACTATGGCATGGCTTTTGTACACACAGTCGACGGTGCGTGTTAACTTTCTGGGTAAATTGCTCCATTTTGGTGTTAACGCGTATTCCTCAATGACGTGGTGTAACATTTGTTACAACCCCATCCCCCTTCGAATGAGTACATTGGAGTACATGCTGGTCCCTAGTCGCTATCCTCGTAGCCGTCGTCGTGTATCATTTTGTCGCAGTGAACTGGAAAAAGCACTCGACGTACCATATTCGCATATGAAACGACAAAAGGATCACTTTGTCTGTAGAGTTGAAACTTAACCCCACTATGCCCCGAGTGTGTGAACTTTTGAATGCCATTAACCCTTTTCAACAGATGTGCCTTGCCGGTTGTCTGTGTTCTGTGTTCTGTCGGAGTAGTTTCCGACACACGCATTTGCACATTTTCAAATCGGAACTGTAGAGCGAGTATCTACTCGTATTTATTTTGTTGAGTAAAATGTGTAAGGAAGTAATTTAAGAACGCATATCAATTCATGTGGAACCGTTGGTGGTGGGGTGGAAGTAGCTGGGTTCGATTATGAAGTAGGAAAGCATGTAGGAGTCATTAAGTAAATTTCCAAAAATGTCCGTAAGGCTGAAGTTAATCAAGTTGAAACAAGGGGGTTGCACCCAGTCCTCCACAGCGATAATGGTCTCCAATAGAGGCTACGTAATTAATTAGGGGCATATGAGGAGGAATAGTCAAGAAATTCGTATCTATTTTTGGTGACTAGGCGGTAATACATAGATAGTTACAAGTTGTGGCCACAAAGAAGTTTAGTGGTTTTGCGGAGGTGGCTATTCTGGTGATGGCCTCGTTTTGGATATTATATTTTAGTTCGGTTGTGGAGGACTGCATCGCTTTACGTAGAAACCTTGGTACTGAAATTCATTGCGGACTTGCGGCGGAAATAACATGGAATTCAAGCTAGATGTTAGGTCATCCACAGCACAACTTTAACTTCTGATCATTGACAATTTATAATACTTCAATTATGAAATACATAGACTCATCTTTCTATACTAATATATTATACTAAGACTTTGTATGCACTGCGACCTCAAAGATCTATTGTGCCAGTCCGGTGTTTAGCGGAGAACTGGGTTACGCCTTTTGATAAACCTCAACACAGCCCAAGCCTCATTGTTCCAAAAGTCTAAGGAGCTCAGTGAAGCCCACCTGAGGTGGAGAAATCTTTTCTTTGCGGCCATGGGGCATTCACAAAGAATATGTTCTGCCGTGTTATTTTGTTCTCCACATAGACGGCATAGGTCTGTATCTGCAACTCCTATTTTGTGCAGATGGTACCTTAATGGGCAATGACCAGTTACGTGGCTTGCTAATGCCCTTAAGTCGGCTTTGCTGAGCCCAAGAGGTTTCTTAGCTTTAGGTTGATGAACTTTTTTGTTTGTCTTAGGACCAATACTCTGCATGACGCTCAGCTTCCAATTGTTTTATTTTAAGGTTTGTGCTACTCCGTGTAACTCCAAAATAGCGTTCAGGACCGACTAGTGGGCGGCTGATGGCTCTTCTTGCTAAGCTGTCTACCTGTTCATTGCCCTCAAAGCCTTCATGTCCTGGTATCCAGGCCACAGTGAGGTTATTTTTTGATGCGAGATCTTCGAGTAGATTGAGACAGTCAAATACAAGTTTGCATCAAACCGTGTAAAATTTCAGAGCCATAAGTGCTGCCTGGCTGTCCAAGAGGAGGTAAATACGGGTGCCCTCGACCTTTCTTCGCAGGCATTCTCGTAAGCAGAGTTCATTTGCATGGACTTCCGCCTGAAATACTGTTGGTGATTTCCCAAGCGCTGCTGCACTTTAGAACCTAGGTCCATAAACACCTGCGCCAGTGGTACTATTTTCCAATTTGCAACTGTCTGTGTACCAAGTTTGAGACTTTGGTAAGACTACAAGCCCTTCATTCTTCCATGTGCGCCGGTCACTTAGGGCCACATTGAATCTTCTGGAGAACCGGTATTTCTTGAGCACATTATCTGGGACTTTGAGAATAGGGTCGTTTTGAATGTACTCTAGAATCTTCAGATGGCCTATAAAGTTCCTGATTTTAAGGTCCGAAATATTGGTCAGCCTAAGAGCACTCAGCATAGCTTCTTTTTGCACTGCAAGGTGCAGTAGTGTAAAGCTAAGCATTGCTCCTATTGCTAGTGCATGACTAATCTCTCTAGTTAGGAATTATGTTTGTCGGCCGCGCATTCCTAGTACACTTTTAGTGGCCTCTCCAGACCCCAAAAAGTTGTCTACAGTCTTCACTGCTGAAAGACAGCGAGAATGCCGCTCATTTCTTACAGACGCACGTCCGGGAGCATACGTTTAGTCAACTTGCATCCTAGAGAGTGATGCCACACACAATTGTGTTCGTGAAAGACCCAATTGTCAACCGAGGATGCAGGGATACACAACGCTGGTTTTGGACCTGAGAAAGCCTCTTCTGAGCCTTATCTAGCAATCTCATCGGAAATCTCGTTCCCTAAGATTCCAGTTTGACCTGGGACCCAGATAAGAGACAGAGAATTCAGCATTGCGACCGAGTTAAAAGAGTTTTTGGTTTCACGAACTATTTTGGAAGTGGTTAAAGGGTTAAGCAAGTCCTTAAGCGCAGCCTGACTGTCATTACAAGCCCAAATACTACGGCCCTTCCACCTATTCTTCACAACATAGTTCATGGCCATTAGGATTGCATAAGTTTTCTAACGAGAAAAGAAAACAACAGCATCAGACCCTTGACTGGTTTTGGAACCGTCTGTGAAAATATGACTGCATTCCATTCCTGGCTCAGATTCTGGCTGATGCCAGTCCTGAACACAAGGAAAGTCGACTCTGAATTTGCGCATCAGCTAAAGTTCTAATGTCATTGCGTCAGATGGCATATCCATAAGACCGGAGTCGTAAGATAAGCGTCGCGCAAGTTAATCAAAATTCCAGTGTGGAGTATACCAAAAACCACCCCGCCTAAGACAATGAATGGCTTTGATAGTGCAGCACATGATATAAGTATCAAGGGGAGGTAAGTTCAGCAAAGCATATAAGGCAGAGTCAGGCATACTCGGAAAAGCTCCCGTACAGCCGAAAAAAACGAATAAACGAAACTTATTCGTTCCATTGAATTGATAGGTTAGGTAAGAGCAGCTGGGCACTGTGGCGTAAGTGGTTAGTGTGTCGGATCACTACGCATGAGGTTCCAAGTTCGAATCCCACAAAACACCAAAACGTTTTTTCACGGTCCCACCTCTTGCGAGCGTCTGACAAAAATCCGAGAGTATTGTTGTCACGAAAAAGCTTCTCAAATCGCCGTTCGGATTCGGTATTAAACTGTAGGTCCCTTCCATTCGTGTGAAAAATATAACGCACACAACATGAGTGGTTGAAGCTAGGCCCTGGCACTTTAAAGAGCTGTTGCGCCAAATATTTGTATTTGTAAGAGCAGCTGTCTGTATCTATGCACACTTTGATCAGAAGAAGTCCATTGTGATACCACGGAATCTACCATTAATTAAAACCATTCAAAGTGCTTTTTAAAAAGTGGACGAAGCTTCGCATAACCTTGATTAGCATTATCGAAGAGAAGAGCTCCCAGATAGAGTAAGTTTGTAAAATATTGGCATTTGTTTTCTTGGTACACCCCCAAAGTTGTATACCGTAGGTCCACACCGGCTTTACCACTTGCTTGTATAAAAGCAGTTTGTTCTCAGTACTGAGCTGGGGATGTTTTCCGAGTAATCAGTTTATTTCTTTATATTTGATTTTGAGTTCTCTACATTTCATTTTCACGTGCGAATTCCATTTCAGCCTTGCGGAGAGTCACTCCCAGGTATTTGACTTCGTTTGCAAAAGGTATTGGGGCCAAATTAAGAAAAATTGCCAAGTCATTAGTTTTCTTGTAAGTGAAATTCACGTGAACAGATTTAGATTCGTTGATGGCGATCCGACAGTCCCTTATCCATTTATTTACTTTATTTAATACGTTTGCCATTCTTGCAGTCGTTTCTTCGATTGTTTTACATACTGCTAGGATAGCGGTGTCATCGGCATACATGGAGAACTTGTCGTAGTTTGCATTTTAAGCCATCATGCCACACCTTATCAAAGGCTTGTGAGACGTCTAGAAATACGCTTGAGCATATCTTTTTTTCTTCAAGTGCTTTCTCGATTACGTCAGTAATTCTATGCACCTGGTCAATCGTCGAATGCTTACTTCTGAAGCCAAACTGGTGGTCAGGGATACGATTATTTTCTTCTACAGCCGTTTGGAGACGCCTTAGTAATACCCGAACATTTTGGATATGACTGGAAGAAGCGAAATTGGTCTATTTTACCTCATTTGACGGTTTTCCTAAACCGTAACTGTAAAGGGTGATCCAATAAGAGTTTCTTGAAGTTTTTTTTTTTTTTTTAATAAAATGCATAAAAATCAATTAAATAATCGCAAATTGTATTTGAGCTGCTAGTTCGGTTTATGACAATTAATATTTCAAAATAATCTCATGTAAATGTTGTCCGCAAGTAGCCCTCAGATGGTCCATTCTGTGGGTCCAATTTTCGAGCAGTATCTCGTGTTAACGCGTGTTATGTTCGCTTCCAAGGCACTAATCGATTGTGGTTTATCAACGTAAACAAGTGATTTCACATACTCCCACAAAAAATAATCCTGCGGAGTCAGATCACATTATCTTGAAGGCCAATTCACAGGTCAATTTCCCCAAACAGGCCCAATTACCAAATTCACGACGCAAACGAAGGTCAGGCGGCTCCAATTGTTGAAAGATCTGGATTTTGTATGCCTTTATACCAAGATCTCTTTTCAAAATATGCCACAATGTGCCATATGATAGATCCAAAGCTTGAGCACGGCGACGAATCGACTGCAGCAATTTTTAAATCAGAACGGCTTCTACGCGCTCTAGTTGGTGGATGAACGTCCAATAATGTAAAATTCAACCGAAGTTTAGCTAGTGTTTCGCGAATAGTGCGTTCAGTTGGACGATTATGGACATCATGAAATGGTCGAAGTGCACGAAAAACATTTTTTACTGAGCAATGATTTTGGAAATAAGTTTCTACAATTTGTAGACGTAAGTCTATTCATGATGAAATGCCAATGAATACTGAACAGAAATGTCACATGGACATGACATTTGTCATGCGTGCTATATCCGGGAATCCCTATTAAAAAAAGTACCTCGTATTGGATCACCCTTTATATTCAAATTTAAAAAGGGTCCTTCAACAGGATGCTCAACTCAAACATTTTATGCGAGAATTAGCAATCACACTTAACAAGAGAATGTATAGATGGGTATTACTATCGATATCGTCAATGATTGGTACTCTTATTCTGTATCATTGGTGTCAATGTCCTTGTAATAAAAATCCAAACTAAAAGCACTCGTAAAATTTATTTGTTTCAAACGGGGCAGTCGTCCTCATAATAGGCTTTAATCGAAGTGACAATCAAGTTTCATAGAACATTTACTTTAACGATGTACCACTGCACAAACATCTTCAAGGTCTTCTGTCAAACCTTCCCCCCATTTCTAATTTTAGTGTCACCATATCTAAAATGATTCTCCACATTGCATGCTCATATTTCAAAGGGATTGCATTTCAAATCTTAATTTTAATTTAACATTTTTCATTTACAGCATCAATGGTCTCCTTCACAAAACATGGAAACACATTGCTTGGTGATCGTCTGAAACTTTGTCTAACTTTTCCCCTTACTCACTTGAAATACTCCAACCCCCGTCCTCCAGAAAATAAGTTGGTTACGACAGTGATAGTTATACCCCATTCCGTATCCGTATACCGTTGGCAAAAGTCCACATCTATTATGTACAACAATCTGCTGGTATTCCTGGTAACCTCTCCTAATGAACTTCGAATGTCAGGTGTACGTGTAGGATTAGGTGTCTCCGCCTCTTTCTGGTGGAAGGGAATATTGTGTAACTTTGTTGTAAGTTATAATTGGCAAGTGACTGACATAATCAGCAAAGAAATTACTTGTTTCACTTGATTATATTTCCGATGGGAGTTGCATGCTAATGAATTGTTTTCGATTTTTTTGATAAAATAAAAATACTTGTTTGTTGTTGTTTGAGATACTTGAGATAGTTGGAATTTTTAGGGTACTTTTTGCTAATAAAATGAAGTTTTATAGCTAGTGCTTTATCTTAATGAACCATGAAGCTTTCACCCTAACTCTGAGAATTTGTCTTCGAATGTTTTCATAATTTGTTCATCAATCGTTTTGAAATCTCTTCGAGTTTATGTGGAACTTTTCTTTGAGTTCGTTTAAAATCAAATCACTCCACCAACCAGAAAGAAACCTCTAAAAATGGGGTTCCCCGAAGATGGAAAGTAATTCATTTTCTTTGAAGAATTTTCAAATTAAACTTTTATTTGCGACTCACTATGGCAAACACCGTATGAATCGGTTTTACCTTGTTTTTATCTCGTATTTATACCGCTACGATAAAGAAAGGTTTTCCAAGTGGCATGGGAGTGTGTTTCGATTTCGAATCTAAAAAGTTTTTGAAGTAATCACACCTACAAAGTTGTCTTTGCATAGATACGAGTACATGTTTTGGCAAAAGTTAGGTTTTGTAAGTAATTTGTTAAGATTTGGATACTTTAGTAACGACTTTAGTAAAAGTCCTTGAAAAATGGGTCCCATAAAGTAGAGAAGAGCGGATAATCTAAAAAAAAAAATTCAAACCTTGGGGATAAAATCTCTATAGCCGTAGAAATAAACACCCATTTTACGGATGGTACACATTTTTTTTGGGTTAGTATGGTGCTTGTTTTTTGCCGTTTGTCTTCCGTATGATGTGGTATGGTATGGTATGGTTTAATATGAAGGAAATCCATCTTAGAAGGGGCTTGCACAGAGGCCTTTTAGTGTGATTCCCTATGAATTTGTGGTATCATTTCGAATTTGGTTGCCTCTCGGTTGGTCTTAAATTAAACCAACATGTACTCTTGATAAAACATATCATGTTCTAGAGTAGAACTTGAGCCAGATCCTCCAGCTCTTCAAAAAGTCTGTTTCCCATATAGCAGAAGTGACGAATTTGAAAATTGAGACAATCACACAGCAAGTGTTTGATAGCTTCGATTTCTTCTGTATTATGACAGCTCCTACAGTAAGCAGGTGAGTTGATGCCCATTTTGCAGGCCATTGCACCTATCGGGCATTGTCCACTTAGTACACCTACCATGATACTGGTTTCATTTTTGTTGATTGACAAAAGGCAAAAAAAAAAAAAGAAAAATATTTGGCGCAACAGCTCTATAAAGTGCCAGGACCTAGCTTCTCGCAACCACTCATGTTGTGTGCGTTATATTTTTCACACGAATGGAAGGGACCTACAGTTTAATGCCGAGTCCGAACGGCGATTTGAGAAGCTTTTTCGTGACAACAATACTCTCGGATGTTTGTCAGACGCTCGCGAGAGGTGGGACCGTGAAAAACTTTTTGGTGTTTTCTGGGATTCGAACTTGGAACCTCATGCGTAGTGATCCGACACACTAACCACTTGCGCCACGGCGCCCACATTGACAAAAGGCCTTTTATGGTTTTTTCGTTCTGAGTTGGCCATAAGCTGCAAGACATGCCACATTCGCCTCTGGCTGTCCAGGATGTGTTGACCTTTTTTCTTGCTTTAACATCTGTTTTCCTTTTCAATACACCAATTGAAATAGCTACCTATGCATGGGTGAATTCCCTGATCCATTCCTTGGAAGTTTGTTTGTTACTTCATTCCCTTCTATATTACTATGTCCGCGAACACAACAGAGAGTGAATTGACTTCATGGGTGTTGCATATTCTGTTTATAGTCTGTCGGTATGCGGAGACTGTTTTCGATCTGATTATCTCGCTTTCTAGTGCCTTGACTGCAGCTTGACTTTCCACGAAGATTGTGACGCTAGATGTCTTTAGTTTCTTCGCATATATGTATAGTTTGTGCTGCTCTTTCAATGGCGAAGATTTCGGCTTGGGAGATACAACACTCACATGCAAGATTATATGAATCGTTGATGTTGACACAGAAAACTCCAGTGGCGGTTTCTATGTGTATTTTAGACCTGTAGAATTAAAGTGTAGTGTAGGATTAAAAGTCCTGTGCGTTGGATTTCCACTCCTGCTCCAGGGAAAAAGAATGGAATATTTATGGTAAGTCTATGTAAGGTACGACATAGTCTGTTGTTCTATAAAAATCAATTGATCTATATCTTTGAAATATAGATCCATGCCCATCGGAGCTTTGTTTCTATGTGCTTGATTGTCTAAGACGAATCGCGCTTTTCGCATGAACTCATCCAGAGCAGGAAGTTTGAGTATCATTTCCAAGACTGCCTGAGGCGTTGATTTCAGTGCTCCTGTTATGCTAAAGCTAACACATGCTAATATTTGTATCTTCATAGGATTATTGAGGTAGCTATGTAGCTTGTAGATTAGTCTGTTGCATTCAATCATACAATTGTTCCTTATGCAAGTATGGGTCTTACGATCGAAGTATACCTATACTATACATCCAATAGATTTTAGGGGGTCACAAACCTCATCGTTTACCGAAGGTTTTCTTGCGCGAGTTGAAACCACATACGGCCTCCTTCCGTGTTGGTCTTCCATGTGAGCTTCGAATCAAGGATCATTTCTAGATAATCGGCTTCTGAGGAGAGATTCAAAGAGATCCCGTTCAGCTTTGGAAGGTCGAATTTGTCTGTTTTTATCCTTATTGTGGACAGAAATAGTTCGATTTTTATTGGATTTAACACTAGACTATTTAGTTCCGCCCATTAGGATAATTATTTCAGTGTAGATTCTAAAATATTGCTGATTGCAGGAAAATATTTCCAGATCAAGATTACTACGTCGTCTGAGTATGCCACTGTTTTTATCCTTTCGGAGTGGATAGAGTGTCAGAATTTTTTAACGATTAGAAGCCACATCAAATGGGAAATTTATTTTATTTATCGTGTGATCCACATTTAATAATTTACAAATTTTACGATTTGCAATTTATAATTTAACATTAATTGCACAAACAGTAACTTAAATAAACGTTGAGCATAAATAATTACACATATTATTATTTGTCATAATTTCATAATGTCGAGGCTGGCTAGCTAGTGAAGAGCTTTAGGCGTTATGTTATGTATACCGTTGAGGGTGTCCTTAAACTTTCGAAGGGAATAACTAGAGACAATATGGTTTATGGTTTGACGAGGTTCGCCTCACAGGCACTGGATATCGTCGTGTCACATTCGTGTAAAAAATCTGCACACTGGCCATGTTGGGTTCTTAACCTATTAAGTTAGGCCTAAGTAGCTCAAAGCCTGGTACACAGGTTGTGGGGTCATTAACGATGTTGTTGGTTGGTGAAAAGTCTCTCTAAGTCTTCATCCACTCCTCGTCGACGTCAAAGTTCAGCTCCTGCAGTCTCGTAGATAGCTTTAAAGATGGTTTCCGTGATTTTAAGTAGTATGCGTCTTTTACCTTGATGTGATTGTGGATTGCTGGGGTTTGATTGTGCTGAATTTTGGTTAATTCCTTTACCAAAGATTTTTTTACGCCTTAGTGGAGGTGGCGCAATGTTACTCAAAACTGGTAACTATTGTGTTGGTGTAGACCTGATAGTACCGGAAATTATGCGCATTGCACTATTAAGCTGGCTGTCTATTTTTTGAGAATGTACGCTATTTAGCCGGATGGCAGCTCCATATTCAGCGGTTGAATACACCAGTCCAATGACTGCAGCGCGCAATGTACCAGGTGAGGCTCCCCAGCTAGCTTTTGGATAATGTTATTTCTCGTTTTGAACGTAGCGATGTTTTGGCAATGGTGTTCAAATGACAGAGTCCTATCCTTTGTTATCCCGAGGTATTTGGGGTATTTATTGTGTTGAAGAACAGAGTCGTTGAACTTAACTTCGAGTGTGATACGGGCCAATTGGTTATTTATATGGAAACAGGCTGATTCCTTTTTGGTCATACTAGGTGTAAGTCTCCAGTTTATGAAATATTTGCCAAGGACTGCCAAATATTTTGTGAGCCTATCCTCAATTATCTGCATATGTTGGCTTTGAGTAGCTAAAGCCAGGTTATCTGCATGCGCGAACTTGTTGGATTGTGTGCTTGGGAAATAACTCCCCTTGTGGAGTTCCTCTCGCAACCGTTTGTCTAACGACACTCTTTCCGTGTTCTGAGTTAATTACTCTGCTGTTAAGCATTTCATCGATCTAATTTGTTATCTTCGTATGTACTCCTAATTAAATTATGCTGCTTTAATTGACTCCGTTCTTACTTCGTTAAACTCTCCTTGTATGTGTAGAAAACCAGGTAGAGTGAATTTTTTTTGTAGTGAAGGCTTTTCTTGATTTCTGAGACAACTTCGTGTAAGGCTTTTTTCTCTGACTTCCCCTTAATGTACACGTGTTGGGTGCTGCATAGGTGCTCATGGAGTAAATTCCTCACATGTAAATCAAAGGAAATGAGTGGGTAGGTCTATTTGCTTTGGGAATGAAACCCACTCTCCAGTGTTTTGGTACGTATCCTATCTTTATACAGCTTCGGAAAATTATCATAAGGTGGGCGTTAGAGCAGGAAAGTGTGTTTCCATTAAGAGTTCTAACGATTCTTGAGTTGTCCCCGTCCAGAAGTTGTCACCACGGTATAAGATATCCCGCGAACAATGGGCCTTTGAACTGGAACTTTACGTAGTCTGTAGTAAAATGTAAATCTAACGAGGCGGAATATCGCCGAGGTGTAAATATCCCCTTCATGACAGCATATGGCACGCTTGTGGTTACACGGCATCAGCTCGTCGGATTGGGGGGGATCTTCGCTGTCTCTTTTTCTCACCTACAGAAAAAATATCGTGCCATTCTATTCTTGCTCAAAAACTTGCTTGTTCAACTATGCACAAAAACGATGATGGATGCTGTGGACACTGTTTCTTATAAAAAAAAATGTTTTTTCTTACACGCACTGGTTACAATTCATTAACGAAAAATTAATGCAATTAGCTGATTACTCGAAATTTATGTATATAGGTATAGGTGCTACTTTGGTCTAATCTTTTTATAGTCAAGTCTGGTGAAATTTTGGTGATTGTAGTATGGAATGTATGTATCGTCCGGGAGTCGGGTATGATCCTGCACTTGTTGCGTGGAACTGATCAATTTCCTTGCTGATCGTGGAATAGCTGGGTGGTTGGATTCAGCAGGTGGTAGGGTATGTCTGGTGATTGTCTGCTTTTGCCGCTGGAGAAGAGTCTCGAGGTACGTAGAGGTGGTGAGTACCGATTGAAGATAGTTGCTCCAAAAAGTGATTCCGAGGCGGAGTGGTTTTTTTTTTTTTTTTTTTTTTTACTTAACCTCTTTAGCGCTCCACGTGGCAACTCTTCAGTAAGCTATAGGTAAAGCAGGATTATAGCAAACTGGGCTATGGCAAACGTGCACAAAAAAAAAACTTACGTGATACAGGGTATAAAGGTGGATATTTTTAAGATCTCTCACAGAGGTTTGAAGGTCGGTAGTACACAAACTAAATTGCTGGCTTTAATTCTCTTTAGCAAAGACAATTTCGGAGAACTTTAGTAGAAGATATGGTCACGTTTCTGGAGTGGTGGGTTTCCTCTTACTCGGACAACCTCCCGCGTGGGCGGATCATAAGCAAAATGAACGATACGATCTTAGGAGGATATGATGATCTTCACATATTTATTTTTCGTTAAGTTTTATTCAGTTAGTCGAGAGCAAAGTTAGGAGCGATTGTTTTATAGGGATGTGTTCGCATGAAGGGCATATATTGATGGATTTCCGATTGTATGGAATTCACGACAAGTCTAGCGGCGTCATTAGTGTTTTCAATGCATTCACGAAAGGTGCTTCAGGAATTTTTTTCAGCTCTTTTTCTGTCGCGCGTATAGAGATTGAGGGCGGACCTACAGAATATCTAGTCTTCTTCTAGTTTGCTTTATCTTGCATTCTAATAAAGTCTTCTGACCTCTGTTCTATGCTTTCTAAGTTCGCTGGCACATCAACTAACCTTGATGAGCTTATAATTGCGAGATATGGGACAGCATTTTTTATAGGATTTATTCATTTTCCCAGTGCTGAACTGGAAGTCAATGGATGTGTAATCTGAAAGTATCTCTTCACAAGGATGTGATATATGCTGATCCAATTTAAGTACTTTGCCCAATTTGTCTTTAAGGGATTTCGAAAAGTCCTTTGCCTAACCGGGAAGATACTAATTATAAAGTGAATTCTAAAATGGTCTGAAAACAATTTTTGGGCGATCTTCTTCTAATTGAGGTGAACTCTATGATTTTTTTCTTCCCTATGTTTTTTTTTTTATAAAAAAAAATGTGTTACACAGAAATACCACCAAATAAATTTCGTGCGAAAAATATTCTAGGGTCATCGAAGTTTTTTCTTTTTAACTCATTTTTGTGTTATTGAAGAGCGAAACCAGGGAGTGTTTTTAAATGCGCAGTGAAAATGTGTGTTTTTGATGCGTTCTTGACAAGAGCACAATTCAACACTACTGGAAAGACCTGGAAATCTGACTTACGATAAATATGCATCATTCAATCTATAGAACTATAACCTCCAAGATAGAACTTACTTCTTAAATTCAAATCCAACCGAGATGATAAGTACCATTTTCAAAATAAGAGGAGAATTAATCAACCTGCATTACATACCCCATCGACCGGATCTCCCAATTTTGTTTGATATCTGTAACCTTAAAGAGAGAGACGATGTTGTCCATTTCCTTGCGATATGTCTAAAGGAATTTCGTGTAATATTCTTCGGCGCAAATGTATTCGAGCTAGACTAAGTGATGAGACTACTGAATGGAGAATACGGATGGGACGTATTATATATAGGGTTTTGCAATCGGGACGCCACATTTTTCCTATAGAGTTACTTGGCTATGTGCGAAGTTAGCAGCCAGTTTGTTCGACGTTTCAACTCGTATATACTTGCCACTTAATCATGAAAAAGTCCAAGTACAATTCGCGTTCGTTTGCGACAACTTTACGTGGGTTAGCTCTGTTTTTCTTCTTCTCATCGATGAAGCCAATTACTGACTCAACTTCTTCCTTAAAAAGCAAAATTATCACATTTGGGCAAGTCAACAACCCGGAGCCATTCAGGAAATGCAATTACACCCATAAAAATATAGTCCTTCTTCAGATATATTAGCAACACAGTCACAATCAATGGAAATTGCTTTCGGACCATGTTTACCGATTATTTTTAGGATGAATTGGAAAAGGATGACTTTTAGCTTTAGTGGCTTCAACAAGAGGATGCCACATGTCACACAGTTGGTCAAACAGTCAAGTGATTGAAGTCGAAGTTCGGTGATCGTATTACCTCCAGAAATGAACCAATCAATTGGACACCTCGTTCATATGATTTAATATCTCTGAACTTATTTCTTATAGGCTATGTCAAGTTCATGGTCTGTGCCGATAAGCCAGAGGCTTAAGGTGACCTCAAGACCAACATCGAACGTGAAATTGCCTGATGCTACTTCTTTGCTTTGTCTTGTGATACCTGCGTTCTAATATAAAGGACAAATATATTAAAAATTAAATTGGGTATGCAATAACGAGTATCTATACATTTTATCAGCTTATCATGAGGTTATGTCGATGTCGAAGAATGATCGCTAAAACGCTAAAAATTGCTCCGGTCGATGTACTCGTACATACATATGTACAAAATTCATCCCTATTTATACTGTGATAGCTTTTAAATAAATGAACGGATACGGGAAATTACTTAGAAATTCATTTAATTCTAGTTTTTTTATCATTGTGTATGAATAATTTTTCAGCAAAAAATACGATATACTCATGTAAATCACATCTCTGTACTCTAAACATTGCAAATTGTGCGATAACATACTTATTCTTGAACGAAATAAATATATCTATTCATCTATCTTACGTACTTTTGGATCTTCTCAAGATTTCTTTTTAGTCAACGATTTTCTAAAAGATTGAGTATGATGTTCTTCTTCTTATGTCCTTTAACCCCTCGGGGGGCATAGGGCGTCAACCACGCCTGCGCGCCATCGTGTTCGGAGTTCTGCAACGCGTTTGAGCTGCCTCCAACTCATTCCTAAAGAGCTCGATTCCTCCTCAACTGTTCTGCGCCACGTTTGCCTAGGGCGTCCCGCTATTCTGCCTGCCTGGGTGAGCGGATTCCACTGCATATCGTATTTCGCAATGGAGTTGTCTTCGCGTCGTAGGGTGTGTCCAATCCATTGCCACTTTCTTCTTCGTATAGTAATGCTTATAGGTTCTTGGCCCGTTCTCAGATAAAGTTGTTCGTTGGAGATGCGGTTCGGCCAAAAAATCCTCAAGATGATTCTTAAGCATTTGTTTACGAAGACTTGCAGCTTGCGTGTGTTAATGGTGTCCACCTTCCAGGTACTGCACCCATAAAGCAGCACTGATTCTACATTGGAGCGGAACAGTCGTAGCTTGGTTCTTAAGCTAATAACATTGCTTCTCCAGATTTTGGACAGCATTCCGAACGCAGCTTTAGCCTTCCCGATTCTACTGCACACATCCAGTTCGGTGCCACCGCGATTAGCCGATACCACACTTCCTAAATATAGAAAGTTATCCACTTTCTCGACTTGCTTTCCGGCAATGTTATGTTGAGCGCGGGTATTGGAAGTACTCAGGGCTTTTGTTTTGGCTGTGTTTATTTTTAGCCCCACTTTGTTTGCCTCAGCTTCTAGATTTCGGGCCATCAAATGAAGATCCATTATCCGGTGTCAAAGTAGACAAACATCGTCAGCGTAATCTAGGTGTTTAAGGTAAGATGTCATAGTCCAACGAATTCCAGAATTAGCTTCCGTCAATGCTGCACGGAGTACATCGCTGATAACCACCAAGAACAATAGTGGGGACAGTATGCACCCTTGACGTACTCCACTTTGGACTTCAAAATCGCCCGACACCTTACCATTGTGCACGACGTGACACTTGTCGCCCTCATATGTAGCCTTGATAATAGCTATAAGCTTTTCTGGAATGCCTCTCCTGCGCAAGGCCAGCCAGATAGCATCTCGATTCAAGCTGTCGAAAGCCTTCTCGAAGTCGATAAACAGTAAATGTAGCGGAGACCTATACTCAACGCATTGTTCGATTATGATCCGTAAGGTGTTTATGTGGTCGATGCAGGAGGATCCAGCGCGAAAGCCTGCCTGTTCGACATCGAGAGTTGAATCTAAATGATCTTTAATTCGTTCTAGAATTATTCTAGCTATTATTTTGGCTACAGCTGGAAGAACACATATACCTCTCCAGTTACCGCACTCCATCAAGTTACCCTTCTTTGGAAGCTTAATGATCATCCCCCTTTTCCACTCCTGTGGAAATTGTTCACTATCCCAAGCTCTCCGTATTAGCGGATGCAGCAAATCTGCCGATGTATTTGGTGCCGCTTGAAATAGCTCGGCAGGGATGCCATCAATACCCACCGCTTTGTTTTTCTTGAGGGACTTGATTGCTGTTATTATTTCAGCTTTACTGGGAGGTACGGTGCGAATTCGGGAATTTGTTGCTTCGAACTGCTCATTCGAATTCAAGATCATACCGCCGTCGTCTAAGTGATTTAGCACTGCAGCAAAATGTTCTCTCCATCTAGTGAGCTGATCCTCATCCGAAATCAGAAGGTTACCGTCTAGACTCTTCACTGGATGTTGTTTGGAGTTTCGACCACCAATGAGCTCCTTAGTGATGTTGTAAACAGTCCTACTGTCGCACCTACTCGCTGCTTCTTCAGCCCTTGAGGCCAGTGAGTTGACATGTTGACGTTTGTCACACTACGCTGAACTTCTTTCTTCTTCGCACGGTATTGGGCTTCAAGCTCGGTTCTCTCTACTGCTGAGGCCGCTGCAATCCGAGCCTTGATTGCTGTACGCTCATCGATCCGTCTCCAGGTGTCTATAGAAAGCCATGTGCGGTGGTGTTTCTGGTTTTTACCGACATAAGTGCGTGCCCCAGTCGCAAAAGCATTTTTCACAGCACTCCAGTGGTCATCCATGTTCTCTATGCTGCTGATTGCTTCTGCTTCTAAGGCAAGATGGTCCCTGAACTGTTGGCGCACTTGGGGAACCTTGAGCCTGTCGATATTAAACCTGGTGATGTTAAGCAGGTGTGAGCGGTTGCTGTTGACGGATGCAGTACGAAGGCGTAAATGAGCTACCATAAGATGGTGATCTCGTTCTTGTCCGACGTCAGCTCCACGTCTGTTTCGGACGTCCAGGAGACAATTTCTAAAGCGGCGACTGATCGCAATGTGGTCGATCTGGTTGGATGTTCGTTGCCTATCAGTAGAGACCCAACTGATCTTATGGCAGGTGTTATGCTTAAACAGCGTACCTCCGATGACTAGGCGGTTGGTATTGCAGAAGTCCACAAACCGCTCACCATTGTCATTACGGTCTCCCACGCCGTGAACTCCCATCACGTGCTTAAGCATGGTGTTGTCGCTACCCACCTTGGCATTGAGATCTCCCATTACCATTACGATGTCCCCATTAGGCGTTTGGTTGTAGGCGGCACCTAAGTGGCTATAAAAATTATCCTTTTCATCCTCAGTCGCGTCTAGAGTCGGAGCATAACACTGTATGATGGTAATTTTTCTAACTCTACTCTGAAACCTAGCCGTCAATATCCGGTCACTATGGGGTTTCCAGGATATGAGGCTGCTGGAGTTAGCATGAGTCCTACGCCAGAACTCCGTGCACTTCCAGCTGGTTTACCAGAGTAGAGCATCACAGTGCTTTTTGTTGGGGAGATGTATTCCCCAGCATCGTACCATCTTATCTCGCTCAGCCCTAAGATGTCGATTTTATACCGTGCGAATTCGCGCTCCAATTGGAGGAATCTGGCGTTATAAGGCCCTTCCTTGAGTGAGTCCAGGAGGGTCTTAACGTTCCAGAATCCGATCGTTGTCCGTGTCCAATAGCCAAAGGTCGTCAACAAATGATCAGTCCGTATCCGAGGCGTATGTTTCCGTTTCGGAGCATGATTTTTTTTTATGGTTGCGGCTCGCTGGGCCACAGACCAACCGACACTTATCCTGTTTTTTGGCGCAGGAAGCTCGCCATTCGTCCTCTCCCGTTAGCAATTTCCGAAGAAATTCCCAGATGGCACCACGAGGAGGTGGGAGTAGGGCTTACTAACAGAGTTGCTAGGTTTTCGGCTGCAGTGGCTCCTACTCGTTACTTAGCGGACCAGCACCTATCGGGAGATGCTGCCCCTACGAGGCCTTTGTTAGTCGTTTGCCATCCAAAGTATGGTGTTGGGAAGTGAAATTTGTCGCCCATTTGTCGCATACGCTTAAAAAATCACGAATATTTATATCTGTGTTGTGTTGTTCGAGCTTAGTTTCCAGTACAACAGCACGACTTATGCAGCTCCAATTTATTTTTCTAAACAGTTCCGAACGGTCATCATCGGAGCATAACTTACTTACTTACTTAGGTGGCGCTACAGTTCGGGGTGAACCTGTGTCTCAACCAACAAGCCTCCCCATTAAGCTCGATCTTTAGCTAATTGCCTCCAGTTGCGCACTACAAGCTGGTCGAGGTCCCTTTAAACTTGTGCGCGCCACCTACGGCGAAGAGGTCCTCTACTGCGTCGTCCCTCCGGGTTAGATTCGAAGACTCTGCGGGCCGGAGCGTTGGTGTCCATTCGCTCATGTCCTAGCCACATCAAACGTCCAATACGCAGTTTTTTTTGACTAGGTCGATGTTGCAGTACAGTTCGTATAGTTCGTTATTGAATCTTCTCCTCCAAAACCCGTCAACGCAAACAGGACCAAATATCTTACGAAGAATTTTTCTCTCGAAGCGACCAAGGATATCTTCATCCTCTTTTATCAAAGTCCATGTTTCAGCGCCGTAAAGCAGGACTGAGATGATCAGAGTCTTATATAGAGTCTCCTAAGTTATTGGAGATAGGGCTTTACTGTTGAATTGCCTTATAAGCCCCAAAAAAACAACGATTGGCAAGAGTTATTCTTCGCCTGATTTCTGCGATGATGTCGCCCTTAGAGGTTATAGCAGATCCAAGGTAGACAAAGTCCCTTACTAGCTCGAAGTTATAGCTGCCCACTGTGACCTTCTGTCCAATTCGTCGGTGTTGGTTGTCCTTTCTGGTTGACAGCATATACTTGGTTTTGCCCTCGTTTATCGCTAAACCCATTTTGGCCGCTTCCGCCTCAATGCTTGCAAACACACCGGTGACAGCCCGCGGAGTTTTTCCAATTATGTCAATATCGTCGGGCGTATGCAAGCAGCTGTACGGACTTGTGATAGATTGTGCCTATGGTGTTTTTTTTTTTTTTTTGTTATAATTTGCGCGCACTCAAAGGGTTATGAATACCTTTTTTTGGTGTAGTGGTTCTTGAAGCTCAGTTGTTTATGCTTCAGCTATTCTCCGGGGGTGGCGTCCAGATAACTGGGGAGATTTTTGTTACTATTGTCATTGCTTCTGATTCACAGTACTTTTTTCCCGATAATCGATGTCAAGGGCAAATTATCATCAACAGAGCGAACAATTTTTCCAGCCACATGACCAAGCTACTGCCAGTGTTATGCCCTCGCAGTAGTGTTCACACAAGCTTTCGCAAATGATCGGACTGACTTTGTATATTTCATGAGAAATAAATAAATGCTTGCTGACATCAGGATTTGAACCATGAACATTTAGCGTGGCAATTGACGATGTTACCACTACACCATTGCCACCCCTAATTAGCCAACCAGCTAACCTGCCAAGTTGGAACTTTCTGGATACTTATACTTTTGCCTATTTCCAAGAAGCATGTTCTTATGGTAAGTTTTCATGAAAAGAGGTATTTAAGCTTTAGAACACCTTCCGGCATAGTAGAGCTAATATCTCTCGTAATGCGCCAATCCCTTGTGCAATTCATTCATTACTTACTTGTTACTTTATGCTACTTTCGAGCAACCTAAATTTTGTTGCTTTTACTACTTTATAGAAAATGTTTGCTAAATTTGTGGAAACTGTCGCGGCAAGGCTGTTCATTACTCGAGACATTTGATGAGAGGCTCGATCCAGAGCTAGAAGGCTCCCTATTCTAGTTTTGTGTAGTTCCGCCCTTTCGAAATACACCACAATCTATCCTGAGAACCAGAGGTTTTTGCTTTTTCTTTTGATAAACTCTTTCATATGAAAGAATGAACTGTATCCACATCTGTATACGTGGTCGTATTCAACTGATTAAATATTACGGGCTCCCGAAATGAAAACATTTCAAGTTTCTAAAATTGTACTATATTGCCACTAATTTATTGTAAAAAAAAAAAATAAACTAATTGCGAATAAATAGTTGATCTAAACAAGAACGAGTGGCTGTTTAAAATGTGAATAATCGCGTCTAGTTATTGTTAATACGTTCGATGTCCCATATATATATGTAAGAAGGTGTCGTATGTATGAACGAGGGGCGGTGACGGCGAGTTCGCGCCTGAGATATTCAACAAGGAGTCATTTTCTCATTAGTGGTAGCAGGAATTGCGGCTCTCTTTAATAGTATAAATATCACCTCGTTTCAATTAAAATATCATTTTGTTATTATCTGTATTATCTGTATGATAAATATTACCATGTCAGGCGAAATCGGAAATTCTCGCAATTTTGAGCACCAAATGTGCAACTAATTCTCAAAGACATATCATCGACTCTTCAGGATTCTGGGCCTTGGTATACCATAGTAAAAAAAATGGGCTCGCTTATTTCAACAAGGCCGAGCGAGCTGTGAAGACGAGTGCTCACTGAAGAAAACGTCGGAAAATTCGAAAAATTAGTTTTGGTCGACCGAAGAATGAAAATGCGGGTGGTGGCAAAGAACGGATTGGAGAAATTTGGCACGAGCATTTAATCAAGGAAAAAATTTGTGCGCGCTGGGTACCAAAAATTGCCACGCCGTTCGATTCGAGTGCTTGTTTCGAGACAGGCCTTTAAAGACACAGGTTTTTCAACGATAGACCACCCACCCTACCGCCCAGACTTGGCCCCGAGCGCATTTTTCCTTTTTTCAAAAGTATGAGAAAAGGATCAAGGCGGTCGGCGAAAGTAATTTTGAAGGCAAAGAAAAAGAATATTTTTTTCCGTGGTATTAAGGCACTGTATGTCGGATGTGCCAAATGCATTTCATTCGAGTGAGTATTGAGAAATAAAATTTTATAATCGGATGTCTTCTTTCACTTAATGCTCTAGGTCGCGAACTTATCAGCTGCTCCTTGTATGTGTATTTAAATCTGATGGACATATCCCCATTTCCGATTCCGAGATGCTTTAATTACACTGATAAACAAAATCAAACTTTTTTTTCTGTTGCATGAGGTTTTTCAACTGTTTCTTACTAATTTGACATTGCTGATTTCGAATCTACGATTACTTTTTATCTAGCAGCACGAGATTTTGGGATACAAGTACACCCTATCATTTTACTTCTTAGTCGAAAAATTGTTACGAACGGCAAAGTAATTAACCAGGTTTTTTAATTTTTCCACGATGTCGTTATCAAGAAGAACTTGTGTAAACTATCCAAATAGTTTTTGTTTCATTTGTGGTGAATAAATGTTCAAAGAATGCCGATTGAATGTATCTGACATTGTAAAACAAGCCTACGTAGACTAGTTTGGGAAGCCATTGGAAATAAATATCAAGTCCTGGATCCCGAATTTGCTGGATCCCAATATTTCTGGTTTAATGTGTGCAATGGGATTATAAAACTATAACTAAAGTGAATGGCATTTATTTATAGACTCATCGGAACGCAGTCTTAGGTTAGCTTAAGTTAGGCTGAAGTGGCTGCCAGCTTACGCTAACACATATAGACCAAGGAAGGTCCTTTGTGGAACCACGAAGGATCATGTAATCCTAGCCTAATTGTTAGAACCAATAAGAGCTTTTAATGAAGCGAAGGAGGCTCCTGATGTCTAAATCTATCAGATCGTCTTAGTTGTTAAAATAAAGAAGGTGAGGAATGGTTTCTTTCTCTTCTTCGTCCATTCAGCCTCTGCAAAAATCATTTGAATATACACCAAGCCTTGTTGCATGCTTGCCTATTAGACAGTGTCCTGTAATTATACCTATAACAGAGCCAATTTGGGATCGATTGAGAGAGATCAATTTCTTAGATCGTTTCAGATCCATCTTGGGCCAAATCTGCTTAGTCGCTAGACATGCTGTACCACTTTTCCACCTAAGATTTGTTCTTTCGATTGCATCCAACTTGAATTTAAATTTACAAGTAGCGATTGGTATACCTAGATTATCCTTGTCTGGAAGGATTGGTATAGTTGTTCCTATTCTGGTGAGTTCATCAGCCTTATAGTTCCCCGAAATATCCCCATGCCCCGGCACCCAACAGAGGTGAATATTAAACTGCTCCAACATCTCCGCAAGAGGCGAATGGCAGTCTAGGGCTACTACTGAATTTATAGAGATCGATTCCGAGGATTTTATTGTAGCTTGGCTATCTGAAAAGATGCGGATGTCCTTGGCTGATACTCCGTTTTTCTTTAGCCAAGATAAGACTTCCTTAATCGCCATTCCGCCTGGAACACGCTACAAAGATTTGGTAGACGGTAGGAGAGCTTAAGATTAAGCCTGTTAGAGAAAACACCTCCACCAACTCCGTCCTTCGTTTTTGAGCCATCAGTATAGAAGTGAATCGACTCATCTTCTAAAAAAGCCCCTTCATTCCAAAGTGATCTGTAAGGGATGGTGACAAGGACGTTCTTGTCAAAATTTAGACGTGGGATGGTGTAGTCCGTGTTTTCGGGGAGATTGTGAATTTATTCATAATGGAGGTGTGGCCAAATTATTTTTTTGACCACTGTTGGGTAGCTTCAAAGTAAACGGCTGCATTCGCTGCGATTTGCATGCTAAATATATCGAGGGCTATCAGATAAAACATAATGTCCAGTGCAGCATAGGGAGTGGTCCGTAGTGCGAAACGCAGTTTTAAATGTGTACTCTTGTATACGTATAATGGTAATAAACTGGGTTCTTTACCTATTGCACATTTAACCAAAGTTAAAGAAGAATACCCTACGATATCCTTCGTTTTGCAGAAAATAGAGTACATAGAAAATAACTGGGTTTTATGCGCATATCTGAAAATTGTAAACTTTATCTTGGGTTAGTAGAATGGTTATAAGCAGCATTCCTGTTTATATGCTTATGGGACAGTAGAGCTAAATCTGATCACCGGATTAAGAAAGATTGGCCTTTGAGGAAGGCTTTGGTTCCGGGGAGGCTGAATGTGGTAAATGCTCTACTAGTGTCAAGAGACCGTATAATATTGCCTCCTTTACATATTAAATTAGGGTTAATGAAAAAGTATGTAAAAGCTCTTAACAAAGATGCGGAGTGTTTCAAGTACGTTACAAAAATTTTCCAAAATTGAGTACTGAAAAAACAAAAGCTGGTATTTTTGATGGTCCTCAGATCAGAAAATTAATAAATGATTCAAATTTCACCAATTGCATGTCAGTTGCTGAAAATCTGCGTGGAATGAGTTCGTTTGGGAAATAAAAAGTTAGCCGACTACCCTCAATACATTGAGCAACTAATGCTGCACTTTCAGCAACTTGGATGTAACATGAGCGTTAAGCTACATTTCCTCTTCAGTCATTTATATCGTTTATTTCAGCGAAGAGCAAGGAGAACGATTCCATCAGGATATGCGCATCATGGAAGAGCGATACCAGGATTACTGGAATACAAATATGATGGCTGATTATTGCTGGAGGATTCAGTGTAGTAATCCTGGGTCGACTCATGCAAGAAAGTCGTTCAAAAGAAAATTTTATTCAAATTAATTTTGTGTAATAAAGGATTTTAGCTTGAAAACTGGTATATTTTTTGCAAAAGTTTCTCACCTTCATATCTCAATAACTAAAGCTGCTATTGGAAAAGGGGCTTCAAATTTGAAATCAGCGAGGCAAATACATTTAGAATTAAGTATAAAACTTCATGCAACAAAACCACTGTTTTTCAGTGTTATCAATCGATTCAGAAAGATTCGAATTATCGCTAGACACATTTACGATCAAAGGCATTATTTTAGACCCTTGAAACAACTAAAGATAACATAAAATCTGTCAGACAATATTTTTTTAAATTCTGAAATCCAGCATTCCAGTTGACCTTTCCAAAACTTTGTGTAACTATATGGCTCTATTGTTTATTCTTCCGTTTTATATACGATTTATCCCCTCACCAGTCAGTGAACGTGTTTTACTATATTAAATTACAATGTAACTTAAAAAAAAAATATATAAAATTCTGTCACTAACTTAATTTGTGACTGTCAAGCTTTAGATGCACTTTAGATGCTTTAGAAGCGCTGAAATTATTTTTATTTTTATCTTAATCTGCAACCAACGTTTTTTTTGCTTGCAATCAGTTAATAAAATTATTTTATTTATTATTTGTAGATTCAACAAATTATTAGTAAAAAAAAAAATAAAAAATTTATAGAAATTAAAAAAATAAAAATATATAAAATATCTTTTATAGAATAAGCTTTATATGGTGTGTGCGTGCGCGTGTGTTAGTCGCCTTGGGTGAGGTCAAATCTAATTTTTTATGTTTTTTTCTTTTTTTTCTCTCTTTCTAATCTTTCTATATTTGTTTTGTAAAAAAAAAAAATGAATAAATGAATAAAAAAAATGAACATAAATATACAAAAATGTGTCTATCCTTGTCTCAAATAAAGATACCATGGGGCCTGAAAAAAATCTGTTGGGGGCTGATAAATATTACTGTGCCGAGGGTAAGCTAAACATTTGTTTTTGTTTTTTTGTTTTGTTAATTTCGTTAAATGTTTGTATAATTTGTTGAATATATGTTGTTACACGTTTTTGTTTTGTTTCGTTTTGTTTGTTGTGTTTATTGTTTCATATTTGCTTTTTGTGTTATTTGTTTTGTTTTTGTTATCACGAAAAAAGAACGGCAAAAGAAAAGTGTTAAATATTCGCTTATTATTTGTTTATAGTTGTTGAAAAGATTATGTGTATTTCAAGGTAGAATACAACCCCCCATAAGAAGAATATATACGGATGTGCCCTTGTTACCCAACGATATGTGCATGCGAATATGTACCCAAAACTGTGTTATATCCTTAAACATATTTTTTTTAAATAAAGTTGTTATGGAAGCTTATTGTGTGTAGTCACGAAGAGTTGATGTAAAAATATTTGTTTAAATTGTTTTATTTATTTTACAATTATTGTTATTTGTTTTCATTGTATAGAATTATACTTTATACTTTTATTTCAATAAAGAAATGTAGACTACTCGCCGTTCAAATGATTGTGGTTTTGTTCTTAAAATTATCCACAGTGATGGGTTATGACAAGTTTGATTTTAAGTTCAATTAATCGTTAGATAGAATAAATTGGTGAACATTGAATAAGAGTTTGCTAAGGTTTTCAAGATGCAAAATTATAAGGGAAGAACTGAAAAAATAAATATTTGGCGCAACAGCTAACCCCTGGTCTCCACTGGAAATAATTCATTATAATATGTCAAGCAATTGAAATTTCCAATGGAGACCGCAAATTTCTTGAAATAATTCATTTCATGAAACCAATTTCTGCTTTTATTTCTTGCCATCTCTGTGGACATAAACCCTGAAATAAATTTGACAGGTACTGTCAATTTGAGCTTTACTACGAAGAAAACATGGCTGATTGGTGCCTGACATTAAGTCTGAAATAAATATATCTCGTGAAGACTCGGTGTCAAGGCAAGAATTAATCGTTGCTTGTTGACGCGATATGGTTGAAACTGAAATGTCTTGACAAAATTTGCCCACCGAACAAGAAAATAAAAATTTCTGACATAAGGTCTGAAATAAATATGGTATGTCTCGTTGAGGCTCGGTGTAAGTGCCAGGGCCTAGCTTCTCGCAACCACTCATGTTGTGTGCGTTATATTTTTCACACGAATGGAAGGGACCCACAATTAAGTGCCGTATCCGAAGGGGAATTTGTTTTGAGAAGCTTTTTTGAGACAACAATACTCTCGGATGTTTGTCAGACGCTCGCGAGAGGTGGGACCGTGAAAAAAACTTCTTGATATTTTCTGGGATTCGAACTTGGAACCTCACGCGCAGTGATCCGACACACTAACCACTTACGCCACGGCGCCCACGGAAAGAACTAGGACTTCCAATAGTGGTTGGTGGCTGTATTATCTGCCTTTGAATTTTGACTGGGGACTATTTTTCATAAGCCAACCCATAAGGTATATTAGTTTTGAAACATAGCTTGTAACTGAGAAGTACTGGAAATATACCCCATAAAGTAGTATATTAAGCGATCATTGCCACTAGCCGTGTCCGTTCGTTTTTGTATATATCATACATTTAAGTGCTTCAAATGTTGAGAAGAAGAAACTTAACACAGACATCTTGAGAACGAGATTTAGTGTGAAAACATGAATATTTTTGAAATTTGCCTGCAGACACTTCCACTTAAAATAAAATCTTTAAACTTGAATTGACATTTAACTATAAGGCATGTACATACAGGGCGTCCCAGTTAAGCAGTATAATCCTTTAAGAGGAGATACCTGAAGTTCCGCTGAACAAAAAATTGTGTGGCAGGGGGGGTCTATCCTCACCACATTTCAAGTCATAGTCCATCAAAGTGGGTGACCTCTTATTTGGAGGTGTAACCACTTTAAACGCTATAACGCAGGCTTCGAATTTTTTCGGGTTGTAACATCCTAGTAGTTTCTTAGCTTGCCTCAAACCTGTAGTGTTGTTCCAGGTTCTTGCCCTGTCTTCTTTTTCCAGTTTTTTGAAATCTTCACGTATGGTATGTTCCTCTATTCCACAGAAAGGTTCTGCAGCTTGGCAAGGAGTCTGCGGCTGCATTATCTTTTATACCGACGTGACCAGGTATCCAGTAGAGCGTTACTTTGTTGTTCTTACCTAATTCACGAAGCTTGTGTAGGCATTCCCACACAAGTTTCGACTTAATAACATAGGAGTCAAGTGCTTTGATAGCTGCTCGACTGACAGTATTGCTATGCCGCAGTTGCTGTATTTTCTCTCGAGATTGAGTTGGATACATCTATCTATAGCACATATTTCAGCTTGAAAGTTGCTGGTACTCTTGCCCATGACTTCTGAGTACTTCGCCCTTGGCCCAAACACCGTTGCGCCTGTTCCTTTTTGCCATCCTTAGGATACCAGTCTTCTGCAGATAATGCAATAGTAACGTGCAGTTTACACTATACACCCGTGTTGGTGCTTCCACGAGATTATCACTTCGTTGTCTATGATATACCGCTCTCTTTCAGCTACAACCCATAGCGGAGAGTACATAAGATACAAATGTGATGTTGGAGAATTGACCGGAGAAGAAAACATCCAAGGATAGCTCAGTGGTAGAGCGAATTATATAGTTAACCCTTTCATGGCAGAATTAATTTGGGAGTGGCTAATACTTTTTCAAGGATATGGAGTTGTTAGCCTAGACGTAAATATGACGTGATATCAATTTCAAAGTCCTATGTACCCTGGTTTAGAAGTTATGAAATGTTGCCTAAAAAGTTTAAAAAAATTTCTGACCATAAACTAAAAGTTTTTTTCGATTTTTTTTTGTTTTTCCTAATTTTCTTACATGTGTTTAATTATTTTACGTACTTGGTTTTGTACACTTAAATTTCTTTATATATTTTTTTAAATAATTTGCAAACTCATATTTCGCATAAAAAAATTGTACATGTGCACTCACCGAGGATCAGCTACAAAGTGATCACTAGCAATACTTTCAATAAAATATTCGAAAGAAAAATTGTACGGCAAACTTGCACAACATATTAACCTATTCTAAAAAAAAAGTCGTTAGAGAATAAATTAAAATTACGCGACTTAGAAGCTAAAACATACAATGTTGCCTATAAGCAACATTTGACATGAGAGGGTTAAATCAAACGACCGCAACTAATGAGTATCCAAAATGAACTGAACTTTTTTTTTCACAAAAATAATTCCAAAACACGAACGCTATCATAATCGGAAGTCATACCGTGGGAGCAGACGCAACGTCAGCGTTCTGTTGGCGTTTGGTTACATCTGTATTCTTTGTTCTCACCTGTATTACTTTCCGATTATGTTCACGCTTACATTTCGTGTATAATTATTTTATGATCACGCTTACATTATGTGTTTTATTAAATATGATGTACATAACTAGCGTTGGTGGCTAAAACCATAACTATCGCAGGTTCGTCTCCTGCGTCTGGAAAAATGTTTTCTTCTTTGATCAATTCTCCAAAATTAATCATTCTTTACATCCTTAGGATCGTCCGCTTTGCATTTTGCTCCAGTACGATATGGAGCGGAGTTAGCTCTAGGAGTACTTCCATGGCTGCAGATGGACATGTTCTCATGGTCCCGGTGATGCAGAAGTAGACAAGTCTTTGCACTTTCGTGAGTGTCTCCCTCGTTGTGACTAGACTAGTTCGCTTTGCCCACGCAATCGCTCCATATGTGATCATTGGCCTCAAAGTGGCAATATAACATACGTCCATCGCACAATGTTTCGACTAAGTCCTAAAAACTTACCCGCTAGGCTTCTGCATATCATCAGACCACGGGTAGCCTTTTGGTATACGTTTTTCCTACATTAGCTTACTATCTAGCTGCAGTCCTAGGTACTTCACTTGTTTTACCGGTGTCAGTATCGTGCCCTACAGTCGAATTGGCTTCAGTCCAACTTTTCTTTTTTCGTGAACGGTACTATTGTGGTTTTAGCTGTGTTTATATTGAGTCCAGCCGTGCGGCAGCACTCTTGAGTTACTATTAGGTCCCTTTGTATAATATCACATAGGACTTCTTCAAACTTTCCAATGGAAACCAATACAATGTCGTCAGCATAAGCTTAACAATTGATTCCAAAGTTTGTTGACTATTCAAGTACAAGTAGTTCATCTATCACAAGACTCCACCTTAGAGGAGAGAGCACTCCTCCTTGTGCGCATTCTCTTATTGTGTTGACCTTGATAATTCTACGTGCTGTTTGAGTTTCTGCTGATCTTGTTCTCAGCAATTCGTACATCCACTTAGATACTGTTCTACTGACTCCTTTTCTGCCCAGCGCTCGTTTAATAGCTTCATGCGAAGTGTTACTCGTATCAAATTCCCCTTCGATGTCTAGAAAGGCGCAGAGTACTATCGCTTTTATTTCAAGAGCTCTTTGGATGGTTTCCATTAATTGAAAATGAGCCGTCTTAGATGATCTGCACACTCTGTATGCATGTTGACGGTAATGAAGTCGGGGTGTGTTAAATACATCCTCTCTTGTGCTTATTCACAGTTTTCTCCATTGTTTCGAGAAGGAACGATGCTAGGCTGATCGGTATGTATGACTTCGGCTGTGTTGGGTCTTTCTTTCCCAGTTTTGGTATAAACACAACTTTCGTCCGTTTCCACTGGTTTGGGATATATCCCAATGCGAGACTACTTTTTTAAATTCTAATTAGGTGTGGTACGCTATGACGTAACGCTATGTCCTGCCGATTATGCCAATGTTGTCAACGTAGCGAAGTAAAACTTTTAAGGGGTTATACTTCAAAATCCGTTAGTTATGTCCTTAACCTTATGTCTTCGCAACTCTTGCGCGTTGATCCTCACCGTACACACTACGGTCACCATGAACCAATATCCAGAATGATGCGTAAAGTAAAATATAATCTTATGATCTGGAACAGTACAGCGGGATGCTCGAGTCGCGTTTGACAAATCTTTTCATAAGTTTTCAGAGTATTCAAAAATTGACACAGTATCAACTAAACTAATATAACCTAGAAAGGAGAATGACTTCGCTCTACCGGACCACAAGCTACAGTAAAGACACACTTAGACCAAAGAATAGGTTCATTATGATGCCATTAAAGAAAACAATCGGGTCCTCCGGCATTCGTTACCACAATACGTTTTTTCAATCAGAGATTGGAATGGGTATCCTGTACCCTTGAATCTGTTTATGCACTGCGACGTTTCCCATCTAACGTTACCAGTTAGACCTTGACACAAATCTGCTAATCCTAGATATATTTAGAACTGACAGCCTGTCTTAGTAGTTAAAAAGTACTTGCCTAGTATTTTCTTTCTTGAGGTGGATAGAGCAGGACACCCACAAAGAAGGTGGTCTTCTTTCTTCTCGTCTCTATACCTTCCGCTGAAATCGTTTGAGGATACGCCCAACATTTTGGCATATCTTCTTAGTCTATATATCCTTGTGAGGTCGATACCAAGCCAGACTTGTCTAGAAGAGAGCGAGCTTCGTTATTAGTCCATCTAACTTCGACAACTTTCGTGTCGTGTCGATACATGCAGAGGGGATCTCGCTATTCTCAACGAGACTTTGACCGGCATCCACTTTTGCTAGCTCATCCGCCTTGCAGTTCCCTGGAGTATCTATATGGCCTGAAACCCAGCATAGAAAAAAATGCCTCTGTCCGGGGTATTGCTTTACTAACTTTGATCTTACTGCTGACCATTCTAAGGATTTTATTACTGCCTGGTTATCAATTTAGATTACGACAATAAGACTGTCTATTGTACACATAGACCGGTCCACATATGATCGATGAATTTTGGTCGTCCTGGTTTTCACCTCGAACGCCTTAATTTTTATAGAATTTCCACTCAGTGAATTTACCTATACTCGTTTCCTTTTCAATCTATACATTGTGCTCTGTTTGTGCCACCCTTCCTCGTACACTACTGTGCACAGTGATAAGTCACTGCAGTATTACATGATAATTATTATTTAAGAGCGGTCATCTGAAAGTTATATTCGAAATTAATAACTCCGAATAGACTATTACTATTGCAAACGCTTATCTCCTTCTCAGTGCCTTACTTCCGCCCTTGGGTACTGATATTACAAAAGTTCAACGAAACTCAATAACTTAGGGTTCTGTCAGCTTTTGCTCGCATGATTTCACACCCTTGGAAGCAAAGTTTCTTTTGGTATTTTCACATTGATTTTCGAAGAGTCTTCTACAGCTCCTTTCACTTGCCACCAAAAGTGAATGAAGTTTTTCAATTTCTTTTATCTATATCCTTTTCCAACGAAATTAATTTGGAAGTGCCTAAAAAGGGTTTTCTAAGCGCCATCCTTCGTCTAATTTTTATCAAATCATTTTTAGGTCCTAAGAAGGACAGTATAACTAGTTTACAACAATTTTTTTAATTCCATCTATAATTTTCAATCCCATTCTGTCGTAAAAAACTTTCAATGCCAGAACATCCATCTATACGTACTAGAACAGAAGTCATCTTCCTTAAACTAAACTTTACTATTACCTTTGCCGCACACTTTCACGCAAGATCCATGAGTTAAGTCTAATTACTTTTCCACTGAATACACGTGTTACCGTCGTCGTCATCATCATGCTGATGGCTTAAGTTTTGGTGCAGTCAATTGCAATAATTGGTTATGTGTTAAGCATGCGGGGGTGGGTGGTGGTGGCATTCGTTCAAAGTGATCCTTTTTAGAAGCGAATTGAAATGTATTGCACGTTTGATACTCGTACGTCTCGTCAGTTGCCGTTGTTCAGTCAGACAAACTGTATTGCTCTTGCTTGACTTTATGAATCTAAATGAAACCCCTCTGGTGCATTTGCAAGTATCCGTACATCCTTTGGCAGGCATTGATGTGCAACTTTATGCTCATGTTGTGTACTCACGCGGTGTGTACATATGTATGTACCGCGCTAACATTGTATTATACCAATCCTTTGGTGCGTGGATGCTTGACTTCACGTATAGAAAATCGAATCATAATTACGCTCCTCTGGGGGATTAAAGGGACTTTACAGTTTTAATGCAATTCAAGCCGCTTTCTATATGATTTGTTAGACTAATGATGGTTTTCATTAAATGTGGTTGAATTTCTCTCCAATCAAATGAACCTGATGGGGTCTCGTATACGCTAATTTATTTTTATACGAGTATGTAAAAGGATGTCTGCTTCTGATGGTTGCTCTTTGTGTTTATCTTTCCAGCAGACAATGGCGTACACTTCCGACAACACCAGCGTATCATGCTTTGTTTCCGTAAACTGATTTTGACAGCCTTTTTGTCGTTAGAGGCAAATCGACGGGAACAAAGTTGTTGCCTTTTCCAATTTGGAAAACGTGTGATGAGTGGAATGTTTTCGTATTTGGTTTGAAATTATTCGTTCGCATTTGTCGTATGTCTCAAAACTCTTTATATTTGTTTCTGTTTCTGCGATACTCATTGGCTATCATGCCAAATTCAGCGAAGAGCACTAGTTCTCTTGCCAAAGGCGTTCAATTATCAACAAGACAGTATTTCTCTTGAGGTTGCATCCCCTTGTATGGTCAGACAACATGGATATCGGTGGGTGATCTGCCTGGAAATAGCACTTTGATATCAAATGCTTTTTGAGATGCAGTTCTCTTTTCAATTCCATTCAGATATGAACTACTGAGTGCTATTAAGTAATTTTAAAAACTCTTTTTTTTATATAAAATTCAATGAATTTATTTCATAACCCTTGTTACTAGAATTCACGGATGCTCTTCAAAAAATATGTCACCGCATAGAAGTATGCCACATTTTGTTAATTGTTCACATTTTATTGCCTAGCCGTAGGTGGCAGTGGCTCTAGACTAATTAGAATAGTTTTTGACGTGAATCGAAAAAGCGGAATTTCTTGGAAAACAAGGGATCATGACCCTCCCACTTCACTGCATTTCTACTGATCCGCCTTTGGGGTTTGCCTATTTGACCTCAGTAAATATCGGAAGGCCACCCGATTTTGGATCACTTGGTTACTGAGGCAAATCAAATGCTGGTGTCGTTGCATTTGTGCGATCTAGGCTTTTATAGGCCTTCCGATGTCTTTGGAACGTTTATTGATACTGCCTTTTTAACAGGGTTCAAATTATCTCTTCTTTGAACGTGGCAATACCAACTGAGCCGATCACACTTTTTTTTCGCAAGCTGATTTCTTTGACGGTTTCCCCGGAACTTCCAACTTCTTATTGAATCAAGCTTTGTCAGCTGTCATGCGAATCATCTTCATCTCAGCTGCCGTTAACTTACTTCCATACTTTTTATACATTGTCCAGCATTGTGAACCGTGTGTGAGCGCTGGACGCACAACTACGGTGTAGAGTTTTCCTTTCGACTTAGGTGGCATTTTTCGGTCATAGAAGATAGTGGAGTTTTCTCGCCACTTCATCCACCCTACGCTTACGCGATCACTGGTCATCACAGATTGCTTTGCTATTGATCATAGATCCCAGATATTTGAACTTTTCGCACTTGGGAAGCACTGTTCTATTCAAATAAATTTCTGGAATAGGCTTGAGTGGATCAGAGAACGGAAAGCACAAGTACTCTGTCTTTTTTGAACTAATGCGATACCCATTTCGCTCCCAAACGTCCATCCACACATCGAGTGCTCGTTGCGGGGATGTAGGATCCTCACTTACCATATACAGTGGTAGACATTCGTTTATACGCACACCAATTTTATATATTTTTTTTTAATTATATTTTTATAATTAAAACAAAATTGTTGCTTGAAGTAAATTCAATTTGTATATTTATTTTTCGATTGTCAAAAAAAAAAGTTGTTAGTTCCTAAAAGATAAAAATAAATTAATTTTTTTAACAAAAACATAAAAATTTGGGTGGATATTCGTTTATACGCACTGAAGCAAATGTTCCAAAAAAATCGCAAAAAAATAATGGACATTTTTTTTTTAATATTTTGTGTGACTCCAATTCTTGTTTATGACCGAAAAAATGCGAGTTGGCATAGATTCGATTAAGTTATGTAAAGTATCGTGGCTGATTTCAAGCCAAGAAGCGACGAATTCTATTTTTCAACTCCAACACACTGTTGTACTGCTTCCTGTTTGAATATACCTTACCAGCAAGTATGCCCCAAAGGTTCTGGAGAGGGTTGCAATCGGGACTACATGCTGGCCATTGAATGAGTTCAATATTTTTCGAGGAAAACCATTCCTTAGATTCCTTAGAAACGTGGATGGGAAGCATTGTATTGCTGGAAAATGTAGTTTATGTTCGAGTTGCGTTCGTAATAAGACACAAAAACGTCTTCCAACAACTCTGTATACATTCTTCAATTCATTTTTGTGGTAATAAAGCAAATTAGTGAAGTCTCGTAGTACGAAAAGGCTCCCCATACCATTACAGTTCCACCCTCGTACCACACTATGCTCATTCAAATTTGCCAATAACTGCTGTAGCAGTCCGGCCCGTCCAAATTAATTTTTTTTTCGTTACAAAAATTGACATTTCGCCATTCGTGGGTCCAGGACATGTACGTACGGGCAAACTCCATTCTTTTAATTTTGTGGCACTTAGTCAAACGCGGTTTTCTTTTAAGTTTCGTCCATTTGATGTTGTGTGTATGTAGTATTTAAAACTCGTGCAACATGCCGAACAGTGATGGGGAGATCTAGTTTATCCTTAATTTGCCTGGATGATACGAGATTTTTGGTTGTTTCGTCACGAATTTGACCTTTTTGGCGCAAAGTAAGTTTCGTATTTCCTCTGGTTGGGGCTTTGCCGCCGTATTCTTCTCCTTTTTTTGGGAAATTTTTTATTACGCCTTCGCTTCTATCAATTCTTTCTACAATACGACGGTTAGAAGAGTGTTCCTCCTCCAGAATTTAAATATTTTCTTGATCGCAGTCAGTTAACTGTTTGCCCTTACCCATGGCTACGAAACCTTTTAATAATAAAAAAAACCTTGACGCATTTTTGAAAAAATTTGCTCGACTTACCTTCGAACAACTTAAATCTTCTTTCTTATCTTTTACGCAGAAAATCTTAAAATTTACAGCAAAAGCACAGATGCGTATAAACTAATGTCTCAGTAGAATTTACTTTTAGGTGGCGCTACAGTTCGTGGTGAACCTGGGTCTCAACCAACAAGCCTCTCCATTTATCTCGGTCTTTAGCTCATTGCCTCCAGTTGTGCCCTCCAAGTTGGTCGAGGTTCCCTTGAACTTGTGGGTGCCACCTACGGCGATGATTCCCTCTACTGCGTCGTCCCTCTGGGTTAGATTCGAAGACTCTGCGGGCCGGAGCGTTGGTGTCGATTCGCTCTACATGTCCTAGGTCGATGTCGCTGTACAGCTCGTATAGTTCGTGATTGAATCTTCTCCTTCAAAACCCGTCAACGCAAACGGGACCGAAAATCTTACGAAGAATTTTTCTCTCGAATCGACCAAGGATATCTTCATCCTATTTTAATAAGGTCGATGTTTCAGCGCCGTAAAGCAAGACTGTGATGATCAGAGTCTTATACAGAGTCTCATTAGTTATTGGAGATAGGGCTTTAATGTCCATTCACAGCTCAGCGACCTGCGAATGCCCAAACTGCGAACAAACCGTTTTTAGCATATTTATAAGCACGCCATGGGCAATTTTACTATTCCAAAAGAACGGACCTTAATTTATCTATCGATTAATATATAAAATGTTAAATTTTAATTAGATTCTGCGAATAAGCGAATGATTTTTGCGAACTGTCAACTTTTATTCACATTCCACACATGTAGGACGCAATCCACATTCCATCCACATCCACAGTTTAACCTCACAATTCTTTTGTATTGTTCTTGGTGGGTAAGATGGTGGTTGAATTTATTGAAAGAATGTAAGATATTATCTTCTGAATAAAAGCTGCGCTATGTATTTATGCATTTTTCACGTTTAAGCAATTAGTTACAAAATGAATGACAACTGAAATTCGCAGATTGGCGCGACCAGATAAAAAAGTAGCTGTGAAAGAATTGTCAAAATTTGCGAATATTCGCTTATTCGCATTCGCGGGTCGCTGAGCTGTGAATCGACCTTTACTGTTGAATTGCCTTATAAGCCCAAAAAAACAACGATTGGCAAGAGTTATTCTTCGCTTAATTTCTGCGCCGATGTTGTTTTTCGAGTTTATAGCAGAGCCAAGATAGACAAAGTCACTTACTACCTCGAAGTTATAGCTGCCCACTGTGACGTTCTGTCCAATTCGTCGGTGTTGGCTGTCCCTTCTTGTTGACAGCATATACTTGGTTTTGCCCTCGTTTATCGCTAAACCCATTTTGGTCGCTTCCGCCTCAATGCTTGCAAACACACCGGAGACAGCCCGCTGAGTTCTTCCGATAATGTCTATATCGTCGGCGTATCCGAGCAGTTGAATTTGACATGATCTAAATTCGTTGCGCAGTACAACACAGAAAGTCCCGTTGCAAAAAACAAATATCTATTGGAAAACATTACTCACACTGCTGGTAGTAAAAACGTGAATGTAGAAAATTTCAATTTTTGGCTTGGCTTGTCGGATGTGTTCAAAAACGAGGTACCTCTATAGTTTGCTGAATTATCGTGGTCTCCTTTCTTGTGCAGTGGGAAAATTATAGCACTACGGAAGCAGTCTGGAACATCTGCCAATTGGAATATCCGGTTGAATTCCAATGAAAGTGCCGATAGAAATTCCGATATACTGTTTTTATAATATTCAAACGGAATGCGGTCTACACGCTGTATATATCAGGTGAAATTGGAGGCTTTATTTAGCATAGTTAGAATGATCCGATTTAGGTCAAATATGCGCCGTTTGTTCGATAATTTGTTGCCATTTTGAAGGTAATTCCATTATGCCCGTCTCATTCATTCGGTTTTCACAAGCTCTATTTAGGCAAATTTTTCACTAGCAAAATCGTTCGCCATGGACAGGAACAGGTGGTAATCACTTGATGCCAGGTCCGGACTATAAGGTGGATGCATAAGAACCTCCCAACCAAGCTCCCGGAGCTCCTGGCGAGTCTCTATCGATGTGTGTGGCCTGGCGTTGTCCTGATGAAACACAATTTCTCTCCTATTGGTCAAAGCTGGCCGCTTCTGGGTGATTGCTTCCTTTAGACGGTCCAATTGTTGACAGTACAGGTCCGAATTAAGAGTTTTGCCGTAGGGGAGCAGCTCATAGAAGATGATTCCCTGCCAATCCTACCAAACACACAGCAAAACCTTCCTGCCCGATCACGACCGTTTTCGCTTTAAGTTGTCGTAAGTAATCCACTTTTCATCACCAGTCACCATCCGCTTCAGAAATGAGTCTATTTTGTTGCGATTCAGCAGCAATTCGCAGATGGAAATTCGGACAATACGGTTTTTTTACGCTAACTCGTGTGGCACCCAAACGGTTTTTTGTACAATGCTTAGCTCCTGGGCAATCTAAACAGTGCTTACATGACGGTTAGACTCGACGATTTCCATGATTTTGTCGACATTTTCGACAATTGGCCTTCTAGAGCTTGGTGCATCTTTGACATCGAAATTACCGGAACGGAATCGACGAAACAAAAACTGCACATGATTGGCTGTTAGGTACAGCATTAGGACCATAAAACCTATTTACATTTTCATCCGCCTGGCTTGCGTTTTTGCCTTAATCGAAGAAAAACTGTAAAATATGGCGTATTTTCTCTTTGCTGGTGTGACGCGCGCTCAAACAAAACTGAGTCAACCAATCACAAAATTGTCAGAGAAGTTTTTTTGTACGAAATGTCATCTTTCTAAGGCCATTTAGTGTACGTCCGATAGGACGTATACAACGCGACATACAGATTACTAAAGCCATCTGTTGGAAAAATAAATGGATTTCTTTTTACTACGCCTGGTATTTTTTATTAGGATCATTTTTCTGGTGTAATACATATTTTAATCAAAAATTGACATCTTCTGTTGATGACAATTTTTTGAAATTTTGTTTTAATTTTATTTAAAATCTTTGTCTATAGAAGTACATACATTACATACTCACATCTGTTGAAACTTTCAATTACAAAAAAAACATGTAGATTAAAATACTGTCCATGGTCCGTACCTATAAATTCATCTATTCGTATGTGTAGCATTTGGACTTTAATTTTACAAACCAAGAAAATTCTGCTGGTATATCAAATCAAAAACCATTTCAACAGAAGATACTCCATTAAGAAGGATTCTCATATTTCAATTTGCATGATGTGCGTGCACATATTTTTTTTTTGTGTTTTCATATTGTTCACGAACGGATCAACATCAGTTTCTTTTTTAATTCCGTTCTACTCGGAATTTCACAACCCCATCACATTATAAATCTGAATTTCCATTACTTTATTGTGAGAGATGTTGACTGTGATGCACTGCATTCACTATTGTGTCTAGGCAGGTCCTTAATATCTAAAGTAACATGTGAACATGATGGAAGTAAGGCGTCTTGTCCTCTGATTCATACGTTTTTCTTTTCAATAGCAATAGATGCATATAGGGAATTTTCTTTGGTTTTATTATTACAAATTGAAACGTTATGTTAACTTGTTTTTATTTGATTGTATATGTAAGGAGATTTTAAGGGTAAAAAAACTTAGAGAAGTCCTCCTAGAAGACTGAATGCATACATACAATTTCCCGGAACGGTTTCGAGATAGAAACGTTTAATTACCAATTAAAGCACTCATGTATATGAGTATTTTAATGAATTCACTTTGAAAACATTAAATTTAACAAAAAATATTTTGTAAGTCGACCGTATGCGTGTATATACTAAACAGCAAACTATTATCAATTTAAATTCTAGTCTCAATGCAGAACTACTTCTGTGTTTTAGGGGATCGTTTTGTGCGGTTACCCGCACACATGTGCAAGTTCGTTCCACAGGACTCGCCACAATAACCCCAACCACAGGAAGAACTCAAATGCAGGTTGCTATTGTACTTTTGGTAGTCACATTTAAACTAAATTCAGGTGGCAGTTAGCGTGAAATAAATTGGAAAATAAACTTTTAAATATTCATTCAACTTTTGGAAGTGAATTTAAGATTGTACTCATACCAAGTTGGACAAACTCATCAATTGAAAACAGCGCACGTTAAATGCACAATAAATCCACTTCGGATACTATTGAAGTTCACATCGTTGCTTAGTCGTTTAAGCCGATTAAAAATAACGACAAATGAAAAAGCTTTTATTGCCTCTATTGTACCACTATAAACAGCATTTTGTCGAATACATAGTAATTTATATATGATTCCATGTCACCAGTTAGAATTTCTAGAACAATTGGATTGAAATCTTATTACTTGCTGAGGATTAAATTCACGTTGAATGCTTTATAATTGCAATTTGTTTATACACACATCGTCTTAATTGATCGAAGAATATAGAGGTTTGGTCACAAAAGCTCTGGGCAAGTAGAATTTGAGTAAATACTTATTAACAAAAAAAAAATATTTGACTAAATCTAACTCCATGTTATGGCACGAAACAGGAACTCTCTACTGCGGAAGGGGGGCTGCATCTACCTATAGAAACGGCAAGATACAAAATCTCTATATCGGCACTGCATCAGGCCCATGAGAGATGGCGCATACTTGGCACATATAACCATGCGCGACAAACATGGCCACAATTAAAAAAAGAACAAAAAAAAATGCCTGCTACTGATGAGCAGACCAGGCATAGGTATCCTAGTTGGACTGTTTACTGGTCATTGCGTACTAGGCAGACGCGCCTTACTTACTTACTTAGATGGCGCTACAGTTCGGAACCTGGGCCTCAACCACAAGCCTCTCCATTTAGCTCGGTCTTTAGCTTATTGTCTTCAGTTGCGCATTCCAAATTGGTCGAGGTCCTCTTGTACTTGTGCGCGCCATATACGGCGATGATTCCCTCTACTGCGTCATCCCTCCGGATTAGATTCGACTCTGTGGGCCGGAGCGTTGGTGTTCATTCGCTCTACATTTCCCAGAAATCTTAAGCGTATATTTCGCAGTTGTTTGACTAGGTCGATGCCGCTGTACAGCTCGTATAGCTCGTGATTGAATCTTCTCCTCCAAAACCCTTCTACGCAAACGGGACCAAATATCTTACGAAGAATTTTTCTTTTGAAGCGACCAAGGATATCTTCATCCGCTTTCCAACGCCGTAAAGCAGGACTGGGATGATCAGAGTCTTATACAGAGTATCCTTAGTTGTTCGAGATAGGACCTTACTGTTGAATTTGATGTCGTTCTCAAAGTTTATAGCAGAGCCAAGGTAGAAAAAGTCCCTTAGTACCACTGTGACGTTCTGTCCAATTCTCGATGTTGATTGTGCCTTGTTGGCAGCATATACTTGGTTTTGTCCTCGTTTATCGCTAAACCCATTTTGGACGCTTTTGCTTCAATGCTTGCAAACGCACCGGTGACAGCTCGCTGAGTTCTTCCAATTATGTCAATATTATCTCCCTCGAGATCGAAATGACGAAAGAAATACGATGCATCCTAACAGGTGTAATGACTAAACAAACAAATTATCTTGATGCCTGAAACAGTTTTATAATTTTTTCACGAGTGGGTTTCTAGGTGACTTCGCGGGCCTATGTAATTTTTGAACAAGTATTCTTCTACAAACTTACTTCAAAATCAACGGCATAGGCTCTTTATCGGGGTTGATCCTTTTTCTTCTTCCTTTTTCAGCGAGGTTATGATGTAGATGTAGATGTTTGTAGATGTATGGTTTCTGAGGTGGAAGTACACTGTAACCTTCAGTAGATCTATTGTGCCCCTAAACTAAGGCTCTAGTCGATGATATGCTCGATTTAGAGCACCTCCTCTAGTCCAGCTGCTTTGATAAAGTGGAGTATTTGAAGTGAATATAGCGAAAGTACGTCTCTGATAAGAGATATACACTTAGGTGATGTCTTCTTTTGTGGATTAGAGCTTCGCATTCCATAAGAAGGTGTGCTGGTCTTTCTGCAGTGTCCGTTCCATTCTATTTCCAGTCTTATTAGGTTCTCGTTGAGTCTGCAGTGACCCGTTAGTATGGCTGTCAAGATTCGAAGTTGATTCTTCCTTAGTCTTAGGCAGGTTCTGCTTCTCTTGATCTTCAATGCTTGAATGGTCTGGATCTGATATCTTGTGACTTCAGTGCTTTGATTGCAGCTTGGCTTTCTGACAGTATTGCGATGTCGTGCCCGCGATATGTCCTGTCGATGTTGAGTTCTGCGCACCTTTCGATCGCGTTAACTTCGGCTCGCTCGCTTCCCAGAGTTTCTGAGTAGTTAGTTAGTTAGTTTAATTGACTATTTATTTCATAAGAAAGAAATTGTTAACAATTTTGAATCCTTAGTCTATATGGTTAGGCTTAAGGCCGTCTACCAGATTGACAATATGAATTTTGTATTTCGTTAATCTTATACGAGTATATAGTTTTAGCCAATTTTATGTTTATTATTAAACGTTTTCGTCAATAATGCATTTTCTGTAGTATATTGCGTTGGTTACGTAGATTCTGAGTATCTAGTGCCTGCCCCAGTGCCTGTAGATGTTTTCGATCCATCCGTTTACTAATAATATATTATATTGTTTAAATTGTTACTTATCGGACTCACTGCTCAAATGCTTTTTATTGCTCAACTTTGGGTCGGATTTTCTCTCATAGTCAGTATTTCTTGACAATATCGCTTCTGCGCCAGTCCAGAAGGGTTTCTCGGTTATTTGATTATTCCGAATATAGTCTCCTTTGCGATTCTTTCTAGTACTATGTGTAGCGGAGGTTGTCCTACGATAGCCTCCAATGCCACTGTGGAATAAGTTCTGATGGCTTGCGTTATACAGACGCAGGCTAGTCTTTTCACTTTGCCTAGGTATGTCCTCTTCGGTTTTAGCCTTGTTCTGCTGATCCATGCTACTACACCATATGTAATGATGGGTGTAACTATCATCATGTAAAACCACCTCAGAGAGGCTGGGTTGCACCCCCAGGTCTTACCTGAAATGTTCCTGCACACTATAAATGCTCTATTGCCTTTCATTACCACAGCTTCTACATGTTCCTTCCAGAAGAGTTTGCTATCTAGTGTTATGCCTAGACCGATTTTGTATTTCTAATTATCCGCCTGTGGGGTTCGCCTCGTCTAGATAAAAGCTGATTATGGTCATGTTTTTGTAGGCTTTAGACCATATAAGAGCTGTGTTGGGCTTTCACTCTGGGAATATTGCCACTTCTGTATTATTTTCCCTGGGCAATATGTAACATTTTCAATATGAGAGATATTCAGTCTCAACTGTCTTCGAAATATCAACATCAGAAGGAAGAATGGCACGCGCTGTCTGGCTTTCAAGACCGTGTTGACAAGCACTTCTTTTGGAGCAACCATCCACCTTCAATAGTTTAGTAATAGAAGTGGGATTGTTTTATTTGTCGTATCCAGAACTCTTATTAAAAAAAAAAAATCGTAGCAAAATTTCTCGATATTTCGACCAATATTGGTATTACGGTTAAAAGTGAACTAATAAAAGAACTTCTCTCGATTCCGTCTATCTGTCTGTCTGTTTATCTAACTACAGCTTAAGCGTGTAGACCGATTTAATTAAACTTTTATATTTAGGCTCTGCATGGTCGTAACTCGAGACTTCTTCATTCTGGTTTTAAAAAAAAAGTCGACTGCCTCGAAAACAAAAATTAAATTAATACGGGGTTAGGTGTACCTAATGCATAGGGACCGAACCCAATTTACCCATTTTCATAAAATGTTGTTCAAATATTATAGGAATTGTTAGCCTATTCTACAAGATACGAGGGCAAGGTGAAAAGTAATCGGCCTGACGTAGAGATAGCGTTCCAATCAGCAAAAATGTATGTTTCCTACCTGGGTGCACTTCTCATTAGTTCGTATAACAAGTTGCAACTTGTTCTCTCAAGTAGTTTGTTTACACGAATTTTTGCAGTAGACGTCTTGCGTGTTTTTCGTTAAAATGGATAAACTTGAATATCGTGCGGTCATAAAATTCTTCGTTTTGAATGGGTTAACCCCTAAGGAAATTCATCCAAGGTTGACAAAAGTTTACGGGGACTTTGCTCCTTCCATGTCAACCGTTAAAAAGTGGGCAGCTGAATTTAAACAGGCGAATAATATTCCAACCTTCTTTACCAGCTGGATGCCAAAATTTGCGAGAAGAGGCCTGGCTTGAAAAAGAAAAAAATCTTCTTTCACCAGGACAATGCACCTGTATACAAGTGCGTTGGTCATGGGAAAACTGCGGGATTTGGGGTACGATTTGCTCGGCCATCTCCCCTATTCACATGATTTGGCACGCTCAGACTTCCATCTAAAGAAATTTATTTCTGGGAAGCGCTTCGCATCCAAAGCAAAAGTTGAGAGGGCCGTAGATTAATATTTTCATAGCCTTCCAGACTCTCACTTCCGAGAAGGAATACTGATGTTGGAGAAAGGCTATACTAAGTGTATTGAAGTCAAGGGAGATTATGTAGAAAAATAAAATCATTTTTGAACTGAAAATCGCAGTCTTTCATTGTCAGGCCAAGAACTTTTCACCTTGCCCTCGCATGTTATGTATAAAGTATCTGCTTTTTTCGACCTTCTTTTTTGGCCAAACTGAAATGTCGTTCCTATACACACATAAACACTTCTTTTTACGAATATTTCTATCAAAAATAATGAAATCAAATAAAATATTTTGTTTCAATTAGAAAAATAAAAATTCCATTTACCTAAAATAAATAAACAGCTTAGCTAACAGGGACATTTTGCTTATATGTGAAAATATTAGTTTTGTTTGACTCGTTTTGAAATGAATATTGATTAAATGCATTATTTGCGGCCTTAACTTCTATTGACATTTTTGACAAAATAAAGGACATTTCCATTAAAATTTTCGTACTGAATTTTTGTACAGAACAGAAGACAGTATTTTTCGGCTCAATAGATTTGGTTTAAAATCAATTTCTGAACAATATTACATGTTTGTAAGGAAAAACTTAAAAAAATAATTTTAGGGTTTACTGCTTTTCTTTCTCAAAAAAAAGGTATTTAAAAAAAAAAGAATATTTGACGCAAACTCTCATGAGGAGCCTAGGGTATAGGTTCTCACAACCATACGTAGATTGTAGATTGTTGAAGAGGTGGGATTAGGTCACCTTATCACTGCGGCCACATTGGGCCTATTGTGATTTCCTCTGATCTTAAAGCTCACTCAATATGCCCGATTTGATGATGAACTCTACTATGTTTTTGAGTGAGCTTGTAGATAGGTCTTCTGTTTCAAGGTAGAATTTACCTAAATAACGATGACGTGTTCTGATTAGGCAGTTACAGTGACATAAGATGTGTTCTGCTGATTCTTCGTCTTCATTGTACAATCTGCAGATGCTGCCTTGTGCTATTCCCATAGCCATGAGATGCTTTTTCACTCGACAATGGCCTGTAAGGAAACCTGTGGCTATTCGGCTAGTTAATTGTAGGAGTTAAGGGAAGTATTTGGCAGAAATATCTTGGCTTGTGTTTTACCTTCAGTTTCCATCCAGTAATGATGCGCTTTTTCTTTTAGCCAGTTTTTGATACAGCTTTTTGCCACAGAATGGTCTTGGCATGATAAAATCAGGCGCAGCTCCTGTTCTGGCTAGCAAGTCAGCTTTTTCTTTTCCTTCATATCCGCTGTGTCCTGGCACCCAAATGAGATAAACTCTTTTGTGCTGGCTAATGATATGAGTATTTGAAGGCAATCCCATACTAGTTTAGATGTTATTTCATAAGCCTTGATTGCCTGTAGAACAGCATTGCTATCTGATGGAATATAAATGTTCTTGTTGGTTATAGATCTGCTTATATTTTCTCTGATGCATATTTCTATAGCGAATACTTCGGCTTGGAATACGGAGTCACTTTTTTTCATGCACGAGTGAATGAGGGTTTTCATAGTAGCATTTTTTGCCACCACACTGGTGTCGCATATGTGACAATTGGCCTTGCTATTACTGCGTAGAGCCATAGCATAATTTTGAGGTTTAGGCCCTAATTTCTACCAATGAGACTTTTGCTAGTTCATAGTGAGTTCCTGGCTTTGTCTATGGCTTTTGTTAGTTGAGAATTCCAAGTAAGTTTTTCATCTAGTGTTAGGCCAAGGTATTTGACCTCCTTAGAGAATTCTATTGTTTCACCAAAGAGTGTAGGTGCTTTTAATCTTTCTTGCTTTCTTCTTTTGGTGAAAACAACTATTGTGCTCTTTGTTGGGTTGACGTGTTTGGCGACTTTTTGGCACCAGTCAGCAACTAGATTCAAGAACCTCTGGAGGAGATCCGAGATTGTTTCTTCGAATTTTCCTCTGATTAATATCGCTATATTTGGGCATATTCGGTGTTATCAAAAGCTCCTTCGATGTCAAGGAAGCCGCCCACCGCAAACTCTTTGAATCTAAAGGATTTTTCAATCCTAGTTGCGTCTCACAACCATTCGTGCTGCTGCTTGTGTTATATTCATCATCGGAATGGAAGGGATCTACCGTGCTATGCCTAATCGAGAACCCTTGTCAAACGTTTACGAAAAGTTGGATAACTTTCACCTCTAGGGCCCGAAGGTTAAGCCTTGACAATTTTGTCATTTTACTAATATTTCAAATCCAGATTACTTCCAAAGCAATATAATGTAAAGGGCCTTTCAGTAAGGTCCATCACTCCACATAACCTCAACCTAACTTACGATAATGGCAGCCATATTTTTTGCGAATTAAAGTAAAGTAAAGAAGTGGGGGAGTTTAAATCATAATCTCGCTGAAATAGAAAGAATTATAAGAAGAATGCCATTGTGTTTTAAGAATAACATCATTCAAATGACCTCTACAGCTTCGTCTGCAAAAGGCGGTCCGAGAGGCCCAATTTTGGATGACTCTTCTACATAAATCGGACTGGATTTCGTCTATGGCTTGAATGAACTTTATCTCCAGGTCGGGAATCGTTGCTAGTTCATTGGCATAGATCAAATATTTAACGTAGCCCACAAGGAAGAGGTCTAAGGGCGTTAATACGTACAATGGCGGGCAGTTGATCTCACCTCTTCTCGAAATAACAGGACATGGGAACTATTCTCTCAACAACGCTCGAATCACATATGGTTCGTGGTTTTATGGCTTTAGTTCTTGAGTCAATTGAATTTTGTATAGATAAAGACCCAAGTTTTTCCGTCAAATTCGTCAAGTAAAAGTCACGAAAAGGCCCACTTCTTGTGACCGATGAAAATCTGACAGGTTTCGGTTGTCACGCACATTTTCAGCAACAGTAGTACCGCATATGCACTGCACGATTAGTAACTGAACCGGCTTTCTCGAACTTTGCGATAATTCGTCGAACTAATCTCCTGCCAGGACGCTCATGCCCCGGCCATAAAATCCACAGAGGACGAAATTTTGTAACAAATTTTCACAATTTTCATAGTTTTTCATTATTTTGGATTAAAATACCATCATGCCATTAATTATGGCGAATAGTATCATTCAAATGCCCTTAACGGAAACGCCTGCACGAGTGAATGCGCTGAACCCAATTTTCGAACAAATCAGGCAATTTTGCGTTCGATGTTGGTCCTGAGGTCGTCTAAAGTCTCTAGCTTATTGGTATATACCTTGGACTTAACAAAGCTATAAGTAAATACTCCAGAGGCATCAAATTATATGGACGAGGTGGCCCACTTATGGAGATAACACGGTCACCGAACTTCAATTTCTATAACTCGATTGTTTGGCCAGTTGTGTGGCAAGTGGAGCCATCTTCCTCTTTTAATTTACCTCAGAAATAGTCGGTCAATATGGTCCTGGCCTAATAACCCATCAAGCATAAAACCCCCACCAAACAGTGCATTTTTGTGTGTGTTATTGCATTTTGTGAATGGATTCGGGTTGCTGACTTGCCCAAATGCGACAATTTTGCCTATTAATAAAGTCGTTGAGCTAGAAATGGGCTTCATAGCTGAGAATGATTTTGCGGAATTAGCGCACATAAAGGTATCGCAACCGAATGGAAAATTTGGATAATTTGCAAACGTTGTTGCATGTTGCATTTCATGATTAAATGGCAAGTATAGACGAGTTGAAACGTCAAACAAACAGACAGCTCACTTCATCCGAGAATTGTACGCATTTCAAGTAATGATAAAATGCACCTCTTTGAATTTTGTTGCTACCCGCTGTACATATCCTCGCGCATTTATGTCACACTGAAACACAGTCAACGACAGTTGATTTGTACATCCCCCTATTGGCCAGCATTGTAATACAGTCTCAAAAATATTTATTTAACATCAAGTGTCATATCAAATCAGAAACTTCATTCGAGAAGGTTTTTCCTTCATTTCCTCAGAAAAACCTTGAACTTCTTCGATAAATCTCATTTGAATAAACATTCTTCGTCTGTCACTGAGCGCAAGTTTTTCATCTCTAAACTTTTTGATAGATTTCTCCTTAGAGACTAATTATGAAGTATTTTTCATTCAACCATCAGACAACGCCAATTTACGCCGGTAATGTTTTGCGTTCCCCAACAATATTCAATTCAACAAGTTTTCATCATGCTAATTACTCTCACTCCCGCACAAATACACAGACATCTAACAGATCAGAATGCCTTTGCTTTTTGATTAATAAAATCTATAACTTCTCATTCGTCCTTCCCGCCGCACTCATCCCACCCGAACTGCATTCGCTTTGCTTTACATATAAAACAAATTACACAACCCTTGGCAAAGATAAATAACAACAAACAATACAAACAAATTCATATTATAATTTACATTCAACGAGTGTAATTAAAGAGTTTCTCGCACTCATTCACCCCCTTTGCCACCTCCCGCATATTATTTACGATTTATTTACTTTCGGGGGCGAAAGGAATCGGTTACCCTCGTCTTCCTAAATCATGACAAATCTCCGTGCTAAAAAGTAAATACATTTTTTTAAATAAAAAAAAATTATGTATTTATTCAAACCAACTTTGCAAGTATCTGTGAGATATTTTTTTTTTCTATGAGAACTTTGCCAGCGAAATAATTTTCCCATTTGAAGCGGTAGTACTTGTAGAAGGTGTAGCCATCGAGTCGTCGAGTCTCTGTAAACTTTGGTGTGAACCGCAATTTAAACTTTTCGAATGTACTTATGTAAACGAGCTTTTTTTTATTTAAGATTTATTTTTTTTTTTTTTAAAAGTTGGTTATAGTTTTCGTATTTTTTTTTGTTTCGCTATAGTGTTACTAGATGTTAAATGCACATGTGTAGAGTATATTTTTAATTTTACTACGATCTCAGTGTATTTAGTAGTTTTTGTGTGCGTGCGTGTGTGAGTGTGTGATAATGTCAAAGTTCGGTACAAATCGATTTAAAGTACCCGAAGGTGTTAGAACTGCACGCAAACGTTCGTCAGTGTCGTCGACCTTAACGAAAGTTTTAATTTTGAATGTTAGAGATTTATTGAAAGCACCAGACCCCCAACAGGATCCCAACAACGATGAGGTAGCATTTTATTTTTCCACACACCCCTTCAGAAAAAAAAAAAAATTGTATTTAAACATATTTATGGAGGAAATGAATTAAGTGGATGATACCAGCAAGAATTGTTTATAGGCTTTCTTAAATAAAAAATTCCAGTTTTGATAAAGGAAAATTCCTCGAAAACAAAATACTCATAGATACGATAGGCGGTTTTCCACGAAAAGTGTCCCTAGACAACGTGTAGATGTGCTCCGTAGCTACGTTGGCAGCCTATGACAGTGATTTGAAGTTTTTTTTTTTCTAAAATTTCTTAGGATGATGTCACAATTGAGGACTGAGCAGCTTTTGTTGTACTACAAAACCCTAGAGGGTTGGATGTCATTATGTCAAGATGAGAGGAGATTAATGTTTCCTAATGTTAAACCTGTGAGGTCTCCAGTGCTGATTATAGGCCGTGGAATCCAGAAGTTCAGATGAACAATGTAATCGGAATCAATGGAATATCGAAATCAATGTATCTTACCTCAAGGAAACAGTGTAGTCCTCACCTATACCTACCTAGGTAGGGAAGGAATTTCCCTTATTTCAACACTGTAATGTTCCACTACAAAATAAACCTTTTCCTGGTCTTCTTTTCCAGTTTGCTCCTTAATAACACGAAGCCACAAATCAATTAATTAGCACGGAGCTAGGTGCAATGCTATTTCAAGGATATATTATGTCACTTTCTGGTGCTAAGCAACGTTGTGCTTAGTTTTAGTTAGAAACTTAAGAACTTATGTTGAATCTAACAATGGAAGCTTACCTGCACTGTGTTTCCTGGCGTTCGGCTCTTGGTCAGAATACTTACTTACTTAATTAGATAGCGCTACAGTGGGGTGGACCTGGGCCTCAAGCAACAAACCTCTCCAGCCAGCACGGTAACGAGCTAGCTGCCTGCAGTTGCACACGCCAAGTTTATTGAGGTCCCCCTCCACTTGTTTGCGCCACCTACCGCGATGTCGTCCTCTACTGCGTCGTCCATCCGGGATGGATTCGAAAACTTTCATAGCGGGAACGTTGGGCTCCATCCGCTTTAAATGACCAAGCCATCTTAGTTGCTGTATGTGAACTCTTCTGGCTAAGTCGACGTCCTTGTACAGGCCGTATAGCTCGGCATTGTACCTTCTCCTCCACTCACCGTCTATGCAGACGGGACCAAAAATCACTCGAAGAACTTTTTTCTCGAAATAACCAAGGGCATCCTCATCCGGTTTTGTCAAAGCCCATGCCTCTGTGCCATACAGTAGGACTGGTATGATTATTGACTTCTACACAGTTACCTTAGTAGTTCGAGATAGGGCTTTGCTACTCAATTGCCTACTTAGCCCAAAGAAGCAACGATTGGCAAGAGTAATTCTTCGTGTGATCTCCCTACTGATGTCATTTGCGGAGTTCACCATAGAGCCTAGGTAGACAAAATCCTTTACTGCCTCAAAATTATATCTGTCTATTGTGGCGCTCTATCCAAGACGCCGATGTTGGGTGTCCTTTTTTGTAGACAGCATATATTTTGTATTGCTTTCATGGACCGCTAGACCCATCTTTGGTGCCTCGTTCTCAATACTCGTAAATGCCCCATTGACGGCCCGCTGAGTTCTTCCGATTATGTCAATGTCATCGGCATAAGCGAGTAGTTGTACAGACAAGTAAAAGATTGTACATCCGGTGTTGGCTTGTGAGTTTCGTACAATTCTTTCAAGTACTATGTTAAAGAGATCGCATGATAGCGCGTCACCTTGTCTAAGACCTTTCCTGACATCGAACGGTTCGGTGATGTTCTTACCGACTTTGATGGAGCAGCAAGAGTTCTCCATCGTCATTCTGCACAAACGCACGAGCTTGGTAGGGATGCGAAGACTAGACATGGCTCTGTATAACTCGTCACTCTGTATAACATACACGCTATCATAGGCAACTTTGAAATCGATGAAGAGGTGGTGCGTATCTTTTTTATATTCATGGGTTTTTTCCAAGATCTGCCGTAGTGCGCATATTTGGTCAATGGTGGACTTTCCACGCCTGAAACCGCACTGATAAGGACATATCAGGTTGCTGATGATCGGTTTTAGGCGTTCACATAACACGACAGACAGGATCTTATATACGATGTTGAGGAGACTTATACCTCTGTAATTGGCGCAGTTCAGAGGGTCTCCTCTCTTCAGGATCGGGTAAACGATACTTGGTCAGAATACCACGCTTTATTTCCTCAAGTATCCCGGGCCCGTAGTGCGTTTCAGTTGTCCGAATCAAAAATGTTTCTTTTCAAAATTCTGTTTCACAAAAGCTGATGTTTTTTAAATTCTTTTTAGAATTCTGTATTTTAAATTTCTGAGTTCCAGAATTCTGCTAATAAAGAGGAAAAATAGTTTTGATAATTTAAGAAAGCGCGCACAGTATTTTACAAACCAGAATTATCAAACACAGCATTTTGGATACAGAATTTCGAACCGTAGAGCATTGTGAACACAAAAAAATCTTCTTGAAAATGCAAAAGAGTGTAAACAATATTTTTAAGTACATAAGTGGAAAATACAGAATTTTAAAATACTGGATTTCGACCAACTTCCCATATCGACACTTATTTTGAAGTATTCAGTGCTCATTCAATATTCATTATTCATAGAAATACAATTTTTAACAAAATTAATTTTTTAAGCCGTGGCATTGCCGTCAGCTCGGTTGGCGACATTTAATTTAAATATTAAAATATACTAAGAAAAAGTAAAGAACAGAATTGAAAGTCGAAATTAACGAACATATTCAGTTAGTAATAAATAACATACTATATTTATATGCCACCTTTGCGAAATTATAGTTGTTTCTAGTTCGATTCGTTCGAGATTGCAATTGCTTCGTCCATTGTTAACGTTTTCTTCACGAAATATGTGAGTCTTTGCAGATTGAAGATTGGACAGACGCAGACAGTGAAAAGGGTTTTCTTTGGCTGTGCGGATGCACAAGGTAGAGAATTTGTTAAAACTTCTATTGTATGGGCTTCCGTTAAGGCCGAGAGTCTCACATCTTATTCTGAAAATAAGTGAGACTTCCTTGTAACTGTACGAATCTCGAAAATAGTTCTTTTTCACAAAATTCAATTCTAATTGTGAGTCCAGTATTCCGTTCTCAGATTTCTCATGCTTCAGAGTTCTCATGCTTCTGTATTATTAAATACAATTGCTCCTTAACCGAGTTCAAGATAGTTGAGTCAATAATGATGTCTTCTCCGCATGCATTACCTTGATCTATCCACTTCGCCATCCACCGGTCCTTGTTTCTTATTTCGTAAAAGAGCATTTTCTTAGTAAGACCGGTATCTTGATACGTAAACACTAATTCATATTCAATTCTGTTCAAGATTCATATCTGAGTAATATAGTATTAAAAATTAGAAAAGAGGAAAATGTTTTTTACGACTTTACTTGAATTTCGAATCTACAATAAATAAATAATAACGAATAGCACATATAAGGTGGGGCAAAAGTAATGTCATAATGTGAATGCGTCATCATTTTTGCAAATGGCGTCAAATGTCATTGTGCTTTGATATTTATGTCTAGACATATAGAACGAACAATGGAGCGATACGCATCTGTTAAACCTGGTGTAAGAAGAGGATGATTTCGTATTCAAGATCATAATGAGCGACGAAGCTCATTTCCACTTAAGTGGGTGTGTGAATAAACACAATTTGCTTTTCTGGGGCCACGGAGAATTCACATGAAATGCACGAAAAGCTATTGCATCCCCTCAAAGTGACTGTTTGGTCGGCATTTGCAGTTAAAAAGTGACTGGCCTTTATTTGTTTGAGAACCCCGACGGCACCCCGTAACCGTAACTGGTGTGCGCTAGAGACGAGCTCTTTACTTTTTTGCCAGAAGGTGTTGAATTGGGTCTCGAGCATTGTTGGTTCCAGCACGACGGAGCAATCATTCACACAGCTCGGGAAACGATGGAGATTTTGAATCGCCAATTTCCGGGCCGTGTGATCTCCCAGATTGGCGATTTGAACTGGCCGGCAACATCAACATCACGACGCCAAACTTCTTCCTTTGGGGTTTTTTGAAATCTCGCGTTTACCACAACAAACTACAAACCTTCCAAGTCTTGACAGCCAACATTGAAGAAGAAATCACCGATTTGGAGCCAGATGTTTTTCGAACAACAATTCAGAATGCCGTAAAACGATCACAAATGTGCATCTCCTCAAGAGTTGGTCATTTGACCGATATCATTTTGTCAATTTAACGTCATCAATTTTACACCTTCAAATAAAGTTTTCGTGAAAACAGGGCCCAATTTCTTTCATTTCTAACAAAATGGCGACCAATTTACATTATGACATTACTTTTGCCCCACCTTGTACATACGAGTAGGTTCAAGTACGTGCGACCCACTCGTGCACTTTATGTTTCTCCTGCTCAGGTTTCGTGGATTGACAAAGTTGTATTTCATAATCATTCAATTTTTGGGAACTTACAACTGCTTTGGAGATTCAGTCTGACCGTGGACTTCAGCTCCGTTACATCCAGCTTAACATACCAGGTCTGCATTCCGTTGTCAGGGAAGGTCACCAACTTATTTCATGTGCTACCATGCTCCTCAATCTGATTGGTCTTCACTTACAACAACCGAAGATACGATAATTCTGTACTGATTGAACTAACAATTCGAAATAAATATATTCTTCGCTGTGCAGTTTTACGAGTCATTGAAAGCAATTGTTTCGCTAAAACAAATCGAACAGCACCTCTTCTTTGTTAAGAATCCCGTTCCTAAATGTTTGTCTTCCAGGGATATTTCTGATTGCCGGAATTTATACGGCATTCAATACTATCCGAGTTGGTGAAAACTGAATAGGGCTGGCGCACAAGCTTGGCGCTCATGATATTCAAAATTCAATCATCGCTCTAAAGATTTGGAGAGGATTCCATCGGATGTCGGCTTGATATTGCTTTGATAGGTTTGTCTGCGTCTTAAGATCTGATTAATCTCCCGATTTGACATCCAAAACGTAACAATATTGTGGACCTGCGTTTTAAATACAAGTAACAAACCTCTCTAGCTAGACACTTACGTTTTGAAGAGCGATTCCTTTCTACATCGTCCATCCGTTAGCAAAGAGATACTTTTATTCCATCAACCCTATCACTTGAAGATATTGAAATTTCACACATCAAGGAGTATACCTAGAATGCAGTGTCTTTTGATGGATACTCACAGCAACAATGGTGTTATGGGTATGCTCAAGAATATGCAGATAGTTAAATCCAAAGAATGATTTATTGAATTAAGCTTATTACTGAGTCTCAATCTGTGTTATTGCGATTTTGAAATCCAGGTAGGCATGCTACTTATAGATCAAAAATTGGTAAACGGATTCGATCGTCAAGCTTTTGGCCCTTTAGAACTCCATGTGGGCTACTTACCTACTTTTTTTTTTTTTAAGGAGAGTTAGGGTGAAAGGGCAAGCAATGACCCATAAAGCATTGCGACTTATAAAGATCTTTTGTGCTATCCCCTGGAATGTTGTTTGAGAATTAGTTCTCCGTTAGCTGAAATCTAGTCTTTGATGAAGCTAACGATAGTTCGCGCTGAGGAAGAGGTGACATCAGAAGGTGATATGAAGCCTTTGTCAAAGTGCTTAAGCCTAAGCCGGGCAATGGCCGGACAAACATAAAGTGTGTGATGGGCTATTTCAGTGTCTTCAAGACAGAGACGGGCTGTATCTGATTGAACACGGCCCATTTTCTTGAGGTGGTTATTGAAAGAGCAATGCCCAGTTACGAAGTCAGTTAAGATGTTAGCATTGTGCTTGCTCATTGTTATCTATTCGCTCTACATGTCCTCGCATGTCTACGCAGTTGTTTGACTAGGTTGATGTCGCTATACAGCTCCTTCAGAACCTGTCAACGAAAATGGGATCGAATACCTTACGAAGAATTTTTCTCTCTACTTCAATGCTTGCAAACGCACCTGTGATAGCCCGCTGAGTTGTTCGGATAATGTCAATATCGTCGGCGTATGCAAGCAGTTGTATGAAATTCTGATAGATTGTGCCTCTGGTGTTGGTTTGTGAGTTCCGCACAATGTGTTCAAATATAATATAAAAGATAATATATAAAGATAATATAAATATATTTTTTGTCATCAAATGTTTTGGTGAAGTCATTACCGACCTTGGAATGAATCTATAATAAAACAGAATCTGGAGTGGGTGAGACATCTTCTCCAAAAACTCTTGTTTTTTCGCCTCGTCAACCGCCTTCCGAAGAGGCCCTATCCCGCCTGAAATAAAGTTTAATACCTAAGCTAGATATCAGTGCTTTTACCGATCGCCAAGCCGCGACTTAGTCTCTGAAATTTGTTACATTCAAGTCAAAACCGCTCTAAATTGCCACTTGTCATTTAACGAGATGCAAATAAACAATCAAAATTCACCGGGTGCCGGGACAAAGGGATTTCAGATTATTGTATGGCCGACGAACTCGTCAGTCATCAAACAACCTTCTTTAACTGAATGTGATTAACATCAGCAACCAGTGGGTGCTGTGGCGCAGTGGTTAGTCTGTCGGACCAGAGGTTCAATGTTCGAATCTCAGATATTACCAATAGTTTTTCAACGGTCCCACCTTTTGCGAACGTCTGACAAAAATCCGAGAGTACTGTTGTCATGAGAAAGATACTCAAAAAAAGACAAATAATATCTGCCCTTCGGGCACAACTCTAGGTCCTTTCCCTTCGAACGGAAAATATAACGCGCACAACATGAGTGGTAACGAGAAACTAGGCCCTTGTCCGTCATGGGCTGTTTGCACCAAATAGTTATTTTTAATTTGTTTTTAGCATTACCAACCGCAAATGGGCAGATGGCACTATGTGCACATCACTAGACAGATCTATCCTTAGTTGGATCACAAACGCTTCAACTGTTTAATTATACAGAAAAGGTCAAAGCTGGGCCTTCTCTCATACGACGTCTGCAGAAGCTGCATGGACTAAGAGGAGGAGGAAACGGTTATTCATCCTCTGTCCATGTGCCTGACCCTCTCTAACGAACAAAAACACGCATAGAAGCCAACTTGTTTGGTAACCTCGGCAAACTGGTCAACTGCCTCCAGTGATTTATAACAAGCTCCCACTGATTCTGCTGGTAGTTCTAAAGAATACCCAGATCCATTGTGAACTTATACTGGTCTAAGTGAGTCTGTATCTGGTGCAGACTGCTACTCAAACATAACTTAATGGCGATTGATTCGCTGTCACACTCCAGCGTTTTTCGTCACTAAATTCCCCTTAAAACCCATTTAATCAACCGTCCAGTACATCAAGCTCTAATACTCGATCCCCATGTATGTATTATACTATTAATCCACCCATTTGTCCTTACGTCAGTTCATGTTTTATTACAAATTTGAGCAAATCAATTGATCTTCCTACTACGGACATAACCCTTACTCATAGTCCCATCGTTTAGTCTCAACTGAGTTATATCCTGCGGATAAATTATTAAACATGGAGTGGCCTTAAGATGCCATCATTGGAGAGCTTGTTGCTCTACTCAATAACATTCGCTTTCCGCAAAACTATACCCTTTACATCTTAATGAAATCACCCCCATATGGAACATTAAGAGTGTCATGGTAAAAAAGCATTCTCTTTACTTCGAAAAGTAGACCCACGATGGCAATAAATGAAAATCTCTGCTCAGAAGACATCAATTCAAATTTGTTTAGTCCGTTCTAAGGTGGATCATAATGTGGATCCAGTATCTTTCATATCCGGGTATAGGTACTTAGGAGGTGAGTGCCTCCTCGTTTACTTTCACCAAATGCCGTAACTTTCGATGTAAACTTTACAAATTGGTACAATCCTGCTCTTAAATACAAAGTGGCGCAAATGTAATGACCCAATTTGATTTAGCTATAATCTTTTTTCTAATTTGAGAAACAATTGAATTTTACCCGACTGTACATCAGTAATTTTACGTTTTATTGTCTCCGAAATTTTTAATAATATATCGTTCAACTATAAGGAATTCATAACTAACCATTCACAACTAGTAAATTGTCATCAACTAAGCAAACTTTTGTAAGACCCTTCGTGCATTACTAACAGCTGTACCCGGCCTTGCTTAAGTGCATAGTCGATTGCTTAGAATCCTTTTGCAGATTCCTTTAACACTTGGGCTAAAGTCTTCTGCAAATAATTGTCTATGCATTGGTGAAAACTGCTACAGATTCGATTCAGTGGTTTGGGAGTTTTTTATTTTTTTTTTTTTAACAGGTGTGTGGCCACGTCCAAATGTCGTGTAGGCACTGCGACCAAAGAGATCTATTGTCTCAGAGGCCACTTTTTAGGGCAGCAGTACTTTCACTCTCCTTATGAAAGCTATAATTATGGTTGCGGAGGAGTTCCTTAAGTCTATTGGAGATATGATCTCCTTAAGGAAAAAGCTTCTCCTAATTCTACACAGAGCTATGCACTCACATAGTATGTGATCTGCGGTTTCGTCCTCTTCTAGGCAGATGCAGCGTAGTTCTTATTTTATTAAGATGGTAAAGTAATTGACAGCGACTTGAAGCTCATAAGCCTTCTTATGTCGTTTCTGCCATATTTTAGGATATCAACTGCCTTTTTAGGAGGGAGATGCACGTGTTGCATTTCCAAATGCTTAGGGTCAGTTTAAAGGTAGAATCAGATATTCCGCAGAAAGATTCAGGTCCAGTGAACAACTCAGAGGAGCCTTTCCTAGCTAGCAGGTCTACAGTTGCGTTGCCGTCAACATGACTACATGACCTGGTACCCACCACAATTTTACTTTATTGTATCGGGCCAAGTTTTGTGAACTGTCGAAGCAGCTTAGAACTGATTTTGAACTGATCAAGAGGGAGATCTGTGCTTTAGGCGCTGCTTGGCTATCGGTGAGTATGTGGATAGAGGCACCTTTGATGCCTGAGTGTAAGTTTAGCCTAAAAAAAAACTGGGACTTTTTCCAAGTGATTTCGAAATTTTATAATTGGGTCCATATACACCGGCCCCAACTCCTGAATCAATTTTTGATCCGTCGGTGTACCACACGATTCCTTTTGGATTAATCAACGCTCCGCCATTATTCCATATATCACGGTTTGGAATCTCAATCTCAAACCTTCTACCAAAGTAGAGTGATTTAGGCGTTAACTCCGTGCTGAGCATGTCTAGCTCGGGGAAGTCGGTTAATAGATCCATGAGATCGACTTGATCCCATGTACTATTAACACCCGACTTTCGAAGACTAACTGCACTGCGAATTGTTACTTTTTTTATGAATATATGTAACGGAGTGAGTCCGATTATGGCTTCTATGGCTGTTGTGCGACAAGTATGCATAGTACCTGTGGTACCGACGCAAGCTAGTCTTTGAAGTTTAGTGAGTTTGTTAATGGTTGTGACCTCCTTGGTTTTCGTCCACCAGACAACGGACGCGTATGATGTGTCTTACAACTGTGGTATATAACCAGAATATGACTTTTGGGGGCAAACCCCAGGTTTTGCCATACACACGGTGACAGGCCCACATGGCAGTAGTCGCCTTGGCAATTTTATGCTTAACATGGGAGTTCCAGTTAAGTTTTCTGTCCAGAACAATTTTTAGATACTCAACTTCATCGGAAAAATGAATGGTTTAGAGTCACTGAGCCAATGTTCAGCGTTCTTCTTCCTGTAAACGGCTGCCTTTCTGGGGTGAATGGATAGGCTGTCCCCAGCACACCAGTCCGAGACTACAAGGAGTGCATCTTGCATAAGTTGACACACATTGTCTTCATGTTTGCCATTGATGATGATCACAAGACCATTTGCATAGCCTATATTTATGGAGCTTAAACTATGTTATTATGAGGCTATCGAGCATGGTCCTAACCCATCTGGGTAGTAGGTTCGTCTATTCCCCTGCGTCTTATGGCATTAGTGATGGATTCATGAGCAGTGTTATCAAAACCACCTTCTATGTCAAGGATTGCACAAAGGGCGATTTCTGTGGAGCGGTAGGTAGATTTGATTTGGGAGTTAGTCGCGAACAGATAATATTTTTTCACAGTCGTGTGGATTAGCGGAACCCAATTATAAATTTTGAACAAAAGTATGTATATCCGGGCAATGTATTGCAAAACTAAAAGCTTAAACTCCAACTCTTGCTGCCATTGTCCACTAAATTGGTCTCCTTTTTACCCCACCCTTGTGTACCCTTAAATAATGTTGCAAAAAAAAAAACCGACAAAATAAATTTAAATCCATTTTTACTTGTTTATTTTTGTTTTCATTGTTGTATTGCTCTATCCTTCTATTGATTCTCTCTCTCTTTTCCATTTCTATCTATGTTTTCCGCAGATCCAGTTTATTTTCTGTAAAATAAAGCCAAGACATCTATTTATCTTCCTTCCCTTCTTCTCTCTTTTATAAGAAAAAAAAAAAAAAAAACTGACCGAAAATGTCGCTCAGCAAAAATCATTGTGTTGTAAATATGACATGTTTGGTATAATTCCAGTGTGTTATCCTTTTACATCCTTATTCTCTTATAATACTTCTTTTTCTTAATCATTTCTTTTTCTTTGGTCTATATTTGTTTTATGTAATTCTTGTGTTGGGTTTTATTTTTAAAATATAATTAACTATCACACCAGAGGCTAAAACAAGTTAATTTTGTTGTTTATTGTTTTTATAGTGGAAAATTATTAATTAAAAAAAAATTCATTACAGCACCAACCTCGCAGCTGGATTGAGACAAATTTTCAAAAACGAGAATGTATCAAATTCATACCCTGCCCCAAGGACGAAGCCAAGTGAGTATGCAAATTGGGTTTACACTATATCTAGATTTATGACGGGCAGGGGGATAATTGAGTCGCTAAGCTTTAAAAGAGTCGAGTCGATTTTAACTTTAAAATCCTTTTTATATACTTTTGGTTTTGTTAACTTTTTCACTCACGTCGTCGTCGTCCTTGTTGAGAGGAATGTGTTACTATGCAGTTGCTCTGCGGCTATGTGGCTAATGAGGTATTTTCAGAAAGGATTTCCTGTAAGGGTGTCGGAGAATTAATTGCTTTGAGATGCGACGGATGGAAATGGGAAGAATGCATGTGAGGTTGAAGCGTTGGCATGGAAATTGATTTCGGATTAAATGAGGATAGCTGGAGTTCATGCAGAAGTTTATCCTGTATAATGATGCATGTGGAAATATTCATATTCATTTCTCAGAATAATTTGCATTAGGATAACAGAGGTAGAAAAGAATTGAGAACTTGAGATGGGGTTCGTGGAAATGTGCCATATTCATGTATTTATTCATTTTTTAATAACGAATTTATTGCGTAACTTACTACCACATTAAATAACATTTTATCGCTTTGGAGTTTGAGAGAAATATGGTAATGCATTTCTTTTGACGGAGTAAGCATACATCTGGTTGGGTCCTTCCAAGAGGAAAAATACAACAATTACCTTCTAGGAATTTCATTTATTTTGATGGCTATTAAGTACATATCAGCTGCTCCCAAATTGTGAATATTCTTTTGTTTTTTCATACAGTAGGCTTGAAAATGTATTAAAAAAAAAATATTTGGCGCAACAGATCTTCAAGTGCCTAGACCTAGCTCCTCGCAACCACTCGTACATTTTACTACCGTAGTCGAAGGGCGATTTATTTTAGAGAAGCTTTCTCTAACAACAATACTGTCGGATATTTGTCAGACGATCGCGAGAGGTAAGACCGTAAACTTTTTGATGTTTTCATGGATTCGACACACTAACCAGTTCACCACGGCGCCCAGTTAAAATGTATAAAATTAGGTTAAAGGGGTTAGCTGCAACGAATGGGTTCAGCCTGCACTCGGACCTCAAACGGATCCATTGTGCTCCCTTGACGTGGAGTTTCCTGGTTGAAGTACTGAAAAGAGAGGTAAAATAAAATGGCTAGAGGTCTATGGAACGGCCTCCTCTGAACCACCCTGAAGAAGTTATGAATTTCGTGATGGTGGTTGGTGGCTTTTCAGACAGGTCGCTCAGATGGTTGAAGAAATACTCTCCAAGGGACGGCGGTCTTCCTGGTATTGCAGAGACTAGGGCAACTGCAAAGGAAGTGTTCTGTGTCCTCCTCTACGGCTGTGTTGCCAACTTTGCAGAGTTCATCTGTTCTTAGCCGCATTCTCTTCCGGTGAGCCGCCAATAGATTGTGGGCGGTAATGATACCTATGAGAAGCGATAAGTTTTGTCTTTTTTGAGTGAGGATGAGCTTGGTTTTCATCTTGTCAGGTTTTGTTCAGATGCTTCTTGAGACTCGGCATAATGGGAGCGATCTCCACCTTTCTTCTGCTTGTCGTTTAAAGTCAAGGGCTGTGTTTGATTTAACTAGTGTTAGGGGAGGTAGGACTGACCTTTGGTGCATTGACAGGTCTTGTTCTGATGCATTTCTTGTTGTATTGAGCTGGATCCTTATGTGTGACAATATGGTTAGCAATACATGTACATTATGGTAATGAAGGAATATTTAAGCCATTTGATGGACAGGCGTTGATAGACGATTTTACCGGTACGACAACGACATCTGACAACTTTAGAATAAAAAGAGTTTAGTTTACAGAACTTTGTCAGACAATAAAAAAATTTGAAAAATGATAAAGTTCCTGGCTATGATTTAATAACTGGACGAATCCTTAAGGAATTACCAAAAAAACTTTAATATATTTGAATAGGGGTTTCCAGTTTTACCATTCAGGAATTGATGCTTCGCTTAGATTATTATACGTTCCAAATCAATGGAAAGTCGCAGATGTTATAATGTTTCCGAAGCCGAGGAAATCTCCAAACGACAAGAAATCCTGCAGACCGATATCGCTATTACCAATAATATCAAAGGTTTTTGAAAAAAACTCCTATTGAAACGCATTCAACCGGTCATTGGAGAAAGACGCCTAATATCTGATCACCAATTCGGGTTCAGAATCAAGCATTCCAAAATTGATCAAGTTTACAGAATAATCGCTGAAATTGAAAAAGTCCTAGAGGAGAAAAAGATTTGCTCTAGGGCTTTTCTTGACGTCTCTGAAGCCTTCGACAGGGTTTGGCACTATGGCTTGAAGTATAAGCTAAGACGGGTCCTTCCGGACCACCTACATAAGATCTTAGAATTTTACGTAGATAACAGACTTTTCCGTGTTAAACACGGAACCGAATATTCTGAATTTACGGAAATCGCCGCTAGAGTTCCGCAAGGAAGTGTCCTTGGCCCCATCTTATTCTTGCAGTACACTAGGGAAGGCACAATTGTACGAGTAGCTACTCTTTTTATAGATACCGTATGCAAACGAAGCTAAATATCTGGGAATGACACTGGACGCGAAACTTAAGTGGAAGCCGCACGTTAAAAAAAAAAAAAAAAAACGACGAAGTCGAAAACCGACTTAGAGGAATGTATAACAAACTGCTTCTATATAAGCATGTGTAGTGCAATTGTATGGGCGTACAGTATACAACTCTCGCTTTGTACCAAACCAAGCAATAGAAATTTTATACAATCATTCCAAAATAAAGTTATAAAAGCAATCGTGAATGCTCCCTGGCAGGGCTGTAAAAGAATGCAATCATTGCGGAATGCATTCACTGAAGTCATACTAAGAATTCACGTGGATTTGTTGCAATTCACTTCAATAATGACTTCAACTTAAAAAAAATTAATCACCATTCATTTTGAAGTCATGATTTAGCAATCATTTTTTGCAATCATAATTTTGAAGTCAAAATGAATGCAATCATTTTGAATGCTCTGCACTCATTGAAGTCACCTTGAAGTCACCAGCATTCATTGCATTCACTTGAAGTCATTGAAGTCTTTTATATCATTGAAGTCATCTGAAGTCATTGAAGTCTTTTAAATCATTGAAGTCACCTGAAGTCATTGAAGTCTTTTAATTCATTGAAGTCATCTGAAGTCATTGAAGTCTTTTAAATCATTGAAGTCACCTGAAGTCATTGAAGTCTTTTAATTCATTGAAGTCATCTGAAGTCATTGAAGTCTTTTAATTCATTGAAGTCATCTGAAGTCATTGAAGTCTTTTAATTCGTTAAAGTCATTCCAGTTATTGAATCTGTTTTTTTGGTGTCGTCTATCAGAAGAATAAATAACTTTATTATTGGTTTTACACTAAAATGTAGAGACATTATGTTATCATTTTTAATATTATTTATTTTCTTTTTTTATTTATGAATTAGTACTGATTAGTCATTTCATTATTTTTATTAATTTATTCTTCCGGTAGACGACACTAAAAAACAGATTCAATAACTTGAATGACTTCAACGAATTAAAAGACTTCAATGACTTCAGATGACTTCAATGAATTAAAAGACTTCAATGACTTCAGATGACTTCAATGAATTAAAAGACTTCAATGACTTCAGGTGACTTCAATCATTTAAAAGACTTCAATGACTTCAGATGACCTCAATGATTTAAAAGACTTCAATGACTTCAAGTGAATGCAATGAATGCTGGTGACTTCAAGGTGACTTCAATGAGTGCAGAGCATTCAAAATGATTGCATTCATTTTGACTTCAAAATTATGATTGCAAAAAATGATTGCTAAATCATGACTTCAAAATGAATGGTGATTTATTTTTCTAAGTTGAAGACATTATTGAAGTCATTGAATTGAAATAAATCCACGTGAAGTCAAATGAGTTAAATGACGAAATGATTGCATTCTTTTACAGCTCTGCTCCCTGGTATATTAGAAACAATGCTATCCATCTCCGAAATACAAACTTCGCTCGTAAGCTTCCTTTTCGTCTGCATGGTCATTGCAACCGTGCCATATTCCAAACTTTGGAAGTGCCAATCCTTACGCACCGACTGCAAACAACAAAACCGTTCGATTTAGCGCAATAAGAAGTAGGCGCATGTAATGACGGCATCAGAAAGTGATTTTGCTAGAAATCTGCCTGCCTCACGCGAATATTTTATTTAAAGCTTGAACTACCAGACCCAGAGTATTTAAATCCAGATTGTCAATGTCAACTGGACTTTTAGTCTTACTTACAATTGGTATATCTCCTTGTGGATCACAAATGCGCAAACTCGTATGATTATAGTGAAATGTTTTAGCTCTCTGCAACTTCCCCTAGTTGCCCTGACTTTTTCCCCACTGTTCTGTGCCATGTACTTCTCGATCAATCCACTAATTTCGGGTTAACCAATTTCATTGGATTACGTATTTTAGTATGTAAAAGTCACCTTATCGAAGTGTACGACCGATCTATTGCCACTTTCATCGTCGAATGTTGATTCTTTTTTTAGTAAACGTGTTCATTCGATATACGCTTCGGACAGAAAATTCAGAGACACCGATTCAAAATCGCCTGTAGCTTTTTCGTTGCAGAAGCGGCCACCTTCCAGTGCTACACTTCACCATATTTTGGAAAACATTCCGAAAGCGGTCTTTGTTTTAGCATTACGGGTCGCGGCATCTTCCAACGTAGTCTAGATGTTTTGAATTAGATACAAGTGCCTATAATTCCTTTGTTTTCTGTTATCAGAGCAGAGCAAAACATACTGCTTATCAAAAAAAAAAAAAAAAAACAATGCTGGAGATCCTTGCCTGATTCCACATACGATCTTGAACTCTTCTGGCAACTAACATCTATGCAGGACGTGATACTTAGAGCCATCCTAAATCGCCTTAATAACAGCTACTATTTTACCAGGAATATCTCTCCTGTACAAGGTAAACCAAATAAACTCTTTGCCGATGTTTTTAGCGAGGTTTGTAAGAGCTCCACAGTTATTCCATTAGGGCATACCGCTTTGTTCTTTTTCAATCATTAAGTCGCAGTAACGATGGAATTGCCGCCAATAAGGTAAAATAATGGCGAATGGGCAAAGAGGGACAAGGGGAATGCGGATCTATTTGCGGAACACCTAGGAAAAACGTTTAAGTCTTTTGATGATATACCTGCGTCTACTCGCGTTCACGATGTTACTTTGTGTGTTTTCCTCGCTCTCTCTCTTCTTTCTCGCTCTAGTCGCCTCAACTCGGCATATATCCTTGGCGTACGAGCTTACTACGTTCCACTTATTTCCGAAATCTAGCATGTGATGTACTATATTCTCAGGACTTGGTGTTTTTCCCAGTACTCTTTGCACTGCTTCTCTTTGTAGCTGCAATTGTGGGCAGTAAAAAAATACATGGTCCACATCTTTGGAAGTATCACTACATGATGGACAATTAAGCGTGAGATAGCCGTTCCTCCTGTCTATTCTTTAAAATCTTTCTCTGTAGTTCCTCCGCTGGTATATCGACTGGTAGCATTCCCGCGATGATGCAGGCTGTTTGATCCGAGGTAGTGCGGAAAGCGCTATTTATTCTTAGTGTACAAAGTCGATTTACTGCTACGATCTTTCTTTTGTATGAAGTCACTTTCATAACTGCGGCCCAAACTGGTGACCCATAAACCACTACTGATGTAACTACCCTAGCTAAGAGAAATCTCCGGCTGTATATCGGTCCTCTTATATTCGCCATAATCCACGCAAAAGATTCACACGAGAGTGCAATCATAATGCCAAGGTATTTAATAACTGGTTTGGATACTATCTCATGCCCACCTACTGTGAGCGTGATAGTTTCACGTCGTTTTCTACTTGTAATTAGTACCGCTTCCGTTTTGTGTTCAGCTAGCCTGAGGCCAACTGATGCTAGTCACCGTAGAACAATTGAAATGGTTTCATTGTTGATTTGAATAACCTCTTCCAATAGTTTTGTAACAACTATACCGAGGTCGTCCGCAAATCCCACGATTTTAGACTAGTCTGGTATTTCAAGACGAAAAACGTCATCGTACATGATAGCATCGGTCCCAAGACCAAACGCTGTGGTACTCCTCCTGTGACTGCGTACTCCTTTACATCATCATCTGTGTCATATAGCGACACACTCTGCCGGAAATAGTTCTTCACTATTTCCCTGATGTAAATTGGTACTTTCATATTTTGCACCGCTTCCTGGATGTGATTCCAACTCGCGATGTTGAAAGCGTTCTTAACGTCCAGTGTTATGCCGCAGCAGTTCTGCTTTGCGTCTCTTTCCCATCGTCTTCCTTCTATGGTCCTTTACGCTGTGTCAACAACTACCTTAATTGCATCAACAGTCGAGTGTGCCTTTCGAAATCCGTACTGATGTTCTTATAGTCCACCTGCTTCTTCATTGGCTGCTTCCAATCTGTTGCCGACTATACGCTCCAAAACTTTTCCCGTTGTCATAGGCAACTTTGAAATCGATGAATAGGTGTGTATCAGTTTATATTTCTGGGTTTTCCAAGATCTTTCGTAGTGTAAATATTATAATAATAATGTTAAGAGCAATCGCCAGTGCTCCATAGAATAGAGATATCCGCAGAGACGTATTTCATCGAAGATGAAATAACAAACTTTGCTGGCAATCTTCGTATTCGTCTTCATTGCAACAATGCCATACTCCAAATTCTGGACGTGACAATCCTTTTGCGTCGACTAGAAAGACTGAAACCATTTGATTTAGCACCGTAAGGCGTAGCCTCATGCAATGGCGGTATCATCAACTTTCGAAAGTTGACTATTTGTTTGCTATTTATCAGTGGATTTGGATCAAAATTACAAATATTTTACATGTAAGCACATAGCACACCAAATTTTATGTTTCAGAAAAATTTATTTTTATTTAACGATTTTGCCTAGATTTCAAATCTATATCAACTGGAACGATGTGCGTGATACCTAGTCATTCACTCGTACATCAGGTCTCTGAGCTTATTTTCGCCCATCTTCTTGACAGAATAAACACAGAATATGTGTTTAAATGATCAACATTTCCACCATGTCAGATATTAATTTTTTTCGTTTTATTTAGGCAAAATAAAATCAAATACATATATATTTTCGGGGCTTGTCATTAATCCTGCCAATGGTTTTAATTTTAATTACCGAAGGTTGAAAGCAACAAGAAAAGGAAATTACAGGCCGTTAAATTTAATCACCTATTAAATTTAACTATAGCAACAAATATAATTACTCATTTGAAACAATGTAAGCTTAATGAGTGAAATGTGAATAAAATGAAAACTGAGGGTAAATGATTTTTTTTTGCTGTAAATCACAATGGGGAGGCAATGTCTATCTTACCGCCTTAACTATACCATACGCTCATAAGATACTTTACCTTTTAAACGTTTAGAGTTTTTATAGTTCATTGTAAAGAATTCAGTAAAATTTAACCACGTTGCTCGGTGCTCCTCCATATTCAATAAATATAAATAATTTCAAATCAGAACTTCCGGATAATTTGTGAAATATCAGCAACGGAATTCAGAAAATATTTTCAAATCCTTTTAAATCCACCACAGGAATCATTAAACGTATGTACATCTATATATGTAATGCTCGAAATCTCCACAAATTCGAAGAACTAGAAAAAAAAATAACGCCAATGAGATAAAAGAAATGTTATGAAAAGTGAAACTTAATAAGGCATCAGGTAAAGATAGGATCCCATATGAATTCCTAATAAACGACAGAAGCGATTTTTAAGAAGAACTGGCAAGAATTTACAAGTTAATTTTTGAGTAAGCCTCATTTACATTTATCACTTTGGATACACATCTTGGATGAATCATCTTAAGTGCTAAGTGTTGCTATCCATTTTCGTTTCATTCAAAGTATACACTAAAAATGAACGATGAAACTCTTGACCGCCCAGCAACTTTTGATGAAAGAGTCGTTCATTAAACCGACGATTCATCAAAAGTGAAGGCGTAGTGATAAATGTAAACAACCTGTTTCAATACGCTTTTGTATGTCAAGCTATCTTGTGATAAAACTCATTGCAATCTGGCGCGTGTGCTTTTTACTCAGAAATGAAATGACAATGTGCGTGAAATAAATACAGAACTGGATGAAAATGTATGAACAACGATGATTGTTTTCGATAAATTCGCTCTGAGTGATACACTTGGGATGTACATCAAAAGTTAAACAGTTTAAATCCCACTTAAAGGAGTAGTAGATGAAAGTGTTACAAACAGTATCTACATAGTATTTCCAACATATAAAGAGGGGCATTTAGGTTAGGTTAGGCAAGAGGGAAGTGCACTTAGGTGCTTCACATGGGGCCAAACGGTCCATTGTGTTTCCCTTTTTAGTTTGTGGAAGCTGTTCTTCTTCTTCCTATTTCAGCGAGGTTATGATCCTAACCCTCCCACTTAACTGCATTGCTACTGACCCGCCTGTAGGATTCGCCTTCTCACAATCAATCACTAGTTTTCGAGTGAAACAGGAACAAACATACCAAAATCTAGAGAATCTATTATTTCAATATAGAAGTATCCTTCATTCCCAAATTTACGTTAACAAAGCAGTTATTTCGCCTTTTTTTTGCTTACGTGGGTAGGTTAAAGTCTTTATGAGACACTATGAGACACCATGTACTCATAGTAATGTCAGATTTCCATTGACTAAAAACACCCTTCCCTTCGTCTTGTTTATTACAACTAAGTTAAGTACCTTATCAAGTAGTTGAAGCTTCAAATAAAATATCGCGTGAGGCAGGTAGATTTCTAGCAAAATCACTTTCTGATACCGGCATTACATGCGACTACTTCTTATTGCGCTAAATTGAACGGTTTCGTTCTTTGGAGTCGGCACGTACCAGACCTAAAAAAATATCGGCAGGCCTCCCGATTTGAATCACTTGGTTGCTTAAGTCAATCAAATACTGGTGTCGTTGCATTTGTGTGATCCAGACGTTTATAGGCCACCCTCTCCTGCCTGGCGATGTTTTTGGAACGTTTATTGATATTGCCCTTCTAACAGGGTTCAAATGATCTTCTTTGAACGTGGCAATAGCACGTAAGATGATTTCCTTGACGCGAAGGCTTCCATGGATCTTCGAACTTCTTATTCGACGAAGCTTTGCCACTCCTGCTGTCATGCGAAGCGTCTTCATCTCTTACTTACTTACTTAGGTGGCGCTACAGTTCGGGGTGAACCTGGGCCTCAACCAACAAGCCTCTCCATTTAGCTCGGTCTTTAGCTAATTGCCTCCAGTTGCGCACTCCAAGTTGGTCGAGGTCCCCTTGAACTTGTGCGCGCCACCTACGGCGATAATTCCCTCTACTGCGTCGTCCCTCGGGGTTAGATTCGAAGACTCTGCGGGCCGGAGCGTTGGTGTCCATTCGCTCTACATGTCCTAGCCATCTCAGACGTCCAATACGCAGTTTTTTGACTAGGTCGATGTCGCTGTACAGCTCGTATAGTTCGTGATTGAATCTTTTCCTCCAAAACCCGTCAACGCAAACGGGACCAAAAATCTTACGAAGAATTTTTCTCTCGAAGCGACCAATGATATCTTCATCCTCTTTTAATAAAGTCCATGTTTCAGCGCCGTAAAGCAGGACTGGGATGATCAAGGTCTTATATAGAGTCTCCTTAGTTGTTCGAGAGAGGGCTTTACTGTTGAATTGCCTTATAAGCCCAAAAAAAACAGCGATTGGCAAGAGTTATTCTTCGATTGATTTCTGCGCTGATTTTGTTTGCTGAATTTATAGCAGAGCCAAGGTAGACAAAGTCCCTTACTACCTCGAAGTTATAGCTGCCCACGGTGACGTTTTGTCCAATTCGTCGATGTTGGTTTTTCCTTCTAGTTGACAGCATATACTTGGTTTTGCCCTCGTTTATCGCCAAACCCATTTTGGCCGCTTCCGCCTCAATGCTTGCAAAAGCACCGGTGACAGCCCGCTGAGATCTTCCGATAATGTCTATATCGTCGGCGTATGCAAGCAGCTGTACAGACTTGTAATAGATTGTGCCTCCGGTGTTGGCTTGTGAGTTCCGCACAATCCGTTCAAGTACAATATTGAAGAAGTCACATGACAGCGCGTCACCTTGTGTAAAGCCTTTTTTGACATCAAAGGTCTCGGTGAGGTCATTACCGACCTTGATGGAGCAGCGAGCGTTCTCCATCGTCAGCCTGCACAGGCGGACAAGTTTGGCAGGGATGTCAAAACTAGACATGGCTCTATGTAGCTCTTTTCTATAGATGCTGTCATAGGCGGCCTTGAAATCGAGAAAGAGGTGGTGAGTATCGATTTGGAATTCTTGGGTTTTCTCCAGGATCTGCCGAAGTGTGAAGATTTGATCGATGGTGGACTTTCCTGGCCTGAAACCGCACTGATAGGGTCCAATCAGGCTGTTGATAAAAGGTTTCAGGCGTTCACACAATATCGCAGAAAAGATCTTGTACGCGATGTTGAGAAGACTGATGCCTCTATAATTGGCGCAGTTTGGGGGGTCTCCTTTCTTGTGGATCGGGCAAACGATGCTGAGATTCCATTCATCAGGCATACACTCCTCTGACCAAATATTAGAAATGAGTTGGTGTATGCACTCTACCAATTCATCCCCAGCTGCCTTGAAAAGTTCGGCCGGTAAACCGTCAGGTCCAGCAGCCTTGTTTGATTTTAGCTTGGATATTGCTATCCTCACTTCGTTTTGGTCAGGTGGACGGAAATTTTGACTATCATCGTCCATGTTGAATGGTTCATTCTGCCTGACAGCGGGATGTTGGTCTTCGTCGCCGTTATACAGCCTGCAGAAGTAGTTTTTCCATATTCTCAGCACCGACTGTGATTCTACTACGAGGTTTCCATTCTCATCTCTACAGGTTTCTGTACGGGTATTACTTCTCTGACACGTTCTTTTTACCTTTTGGTAAAACTTCCGTACACTGTTCCTGGAGTATAGACTCTCGATATTCTCAAACGCGCGCTTCTCATGCTCTTTCTTCTTCTTTTGGAGAAGCCGATGTTCTTCCCGTCTCTTTTGCTCGTAGAGCTCACGAGCAGCTCTCGTCTTCCTTTGCAGCGCCGCTTTGTATGCCTCTTGTTTTGCTGCATGCACTCGCCGGCATTCTTCGTCAAACCAGGGGTTTCGCGGTGGTGGGCGAGCGAGACCCAGCACATCAGTCGCGGCGTTTCTGATGGCATGTTGGCAGCGTTGCCACTGGTCTTCGGCACTTGATGCTGGCGGTATAGGGGTGATTGAGAGATTTCGGGATACGCGTTCAGCGAAGAGTCTGGCGGTCTCTTGCGATTGTAGCTTTTCGACGTTAAATTTTCTCACAGTAATTCTTCTTTGTTGCTCAGATTGGTATATCCGCATTCGTACCTTGGCTACAACAAGGTAATGATCCGAGTCTATGTTGGCCGCTCGGAAGGTCCGGACATCCAGAATACTGGAGGCATGCCTTGCGTCGATCGCAATATGATCAATTTGGTTGATCGTGACATGATCATTGGACCGCCATGTCTGCTTATGAATATCGAGATGAGGAAACCATGTGCTTGCTATGGTGACATTTCGCTCCACAGCGAAATCAATTAGCCTTAGTCCGTTATCAGACGTGGTGTCGTGTAGGCTATGCTTACCGACTGCTCTACCGAAGACGTCCTCCTTTCCTATTTTGGCGTTAAAATCGCCCAATACGATCTTAACGTCGTATTTAGGACATTGCTCGTATGTTTTGTCGAGGAGCTCGTAGAAACACTCTTTGGAGGCAGGGTCCTTTTCTTCTGTGGGGGCATGAACACATATTAGGCTTATGTTAGCGAATTTAGCCTTGATCCGGATCGTCATAATACGCTCGCTCACGTGTCGGAAGCTTAAGACTTCTTGCCTAAGTCTGCCGCGTATGACAAATCCGCATCCGAATAAGCGTTGCCTGTTGCCTCTGTAGCAATCACCGTAGTAGATGTCACAGTTTTTCATCCTCTTTTTGCCTGGCCCATCCCATCGCACTTCCTGGATGGCGGTAATATCTGCTTTATAGCAGTCTAGGGCCTCTGCTAGTTGTTCGGCTGCACGTGGTCTGTAAAGGGACAGAACATTCCACGTACAGATCCGAAGGTCGTTGTCCTTATTTCGTTTGCTGGGGTCGTCATTAGTTGGGTCATCCTTATCCGAGGCTTTTGGTTGTTTCGGAACCATGCGTTTTTTACGTGGTAGGGAAGTTACCCCGACGGCACAACCCCCAACCTGGAGGGCCAGTTCCTTAATTATTCCCCTAGGACGAGGGGCCGGGTACACCGGTGCCAGTAGTCCACTACGGGAGTATGAGCGCTGCCGTTGGCCCATTAAGGGCTCCTCCGCCACCATCTCTATTCCAATGTCCTGACCAACATTGGAAATTCCTTACCGACCTGTGATCCGAATACGTCGAAGCAGCTCGCGCAAGATATTCACTAAGTTCAACCTAACTGGAACTATAGACGCCACCGTTGACTCCGTCTAGGGAATTCGTCCGCTGCCGCCTGGAACAGGAAGAAGTGCTCTAGTGAGAAAAGCACTCTTCCCCCCCTCTCTCATCTGCTGCCACCAAGAATCCGCCAAACGGGGTTGGTTACCCATTTCTTGGATTAAGGTACTAGGCACCCGGCTGTCACCGCGTGGAGGTTGAGAGTAGGAGTTGGTAGGCCTCAGCTGAGTGAAAACGCTTGTGTTTTCATATTATCGGATGCACTACCGTCTTCATCTCAGCTGCCGTTACTTTACTCTCATCCTTTTTGTACATTGTTCATCACTGTGAACCGCATGTGAGCACTGGACGCACAATTGCTGTATAGAGCCTTCCTTTCAGCTTAGGGGGCATTTTTCGATCACAAAAAATAGCGGAGTTTTCTCGCCACTTTATCCACCCTACGCTTACGCGATGATTGATGTCGTTATCACAGGTTGTTTCGCTATTGATTATAGTTCCCACATATTTGAACTCTTCGCACTTGGGAAGCGCTATTCCATTCCAAAAAAAGTCTGGAATAGGCCTGAGTGGATCAGAGAACGATCAGCACAAGCACTCTGTCTTTTTGAAACTAATGCGATACTCATTTCCCTCCAAGACGTCCACCTACACATCAAGTGGTTGTTGTAGGGACGTAGGATCTTCACTTCACCGTAATTTTACCTTCAAGCAGGTAGTCAAGGACTGCAATAAAGAGTAAAGGACTTAAGATGCTTCCCTTGTGTACCCCGACTTTGATTGGAAACTCTTCGGTTAGTCCAGCTGGACATTCTTCTCTTGTCTTTGCTCCTTCGTACATATCCATTAGCTGTACATAGGTTTCTGTAAGCTCTCGATGTCTTAGCGCCACCCTTATCAGATCTCGTGGTTGTCTGTTGAATGCCTTTTCAAAGTCAACCAATACAATATGCAAATCCTTTAAGGAATCACCATGTTTTTCCACTATGATCCTTATACTTTGGATTGCATTTGTGGTTGATTTACCCGCGGAAAACTCGCAGTGCTCATCAGATAGCCGTATTATTTTTTACAGTCGGCCACCTAATACCCGCTCAACGATTTTCATGGTGTGTGACATCAGCTTGATCGAACGGTAGTTATCGCAGTTTCGCGTATCACCCTTTCCTTTTTATACAGGGAGAGGTAACATTCCTTCCATTGATTCGGCATTGGACCACGTCTCATAAATTTGGGGACGAGAATTCTAAGCCATCTGAACCCGATATCTCCTATCTTTTTCCAGAACTCAGAGGACATCTCGTCTGGCCCAACAGCTTTTAGTTTTTTGAGTATTTCACCGTCTTACTGACTTCTTCGACTGTAATGTGGGGTATTTCTTCACATTTAGGGGTGGCTCTTGAAAAGCATAGCTGAGGAACCTGTTCATTCGAAAGTCATTCACAATACTGCCGCCACCTCAGCATAATTTTATCATCATTCACAAGAAGCTGGCCATGAGCATTGTTAATGAACTTTAGCGAACGAATCTCGTAGGGATCCCTGAAAAGTGGGTTGCCCTCGTGTTTGTATTGTGTCGTCGTAACTCCTGGATAGTCCGATTTGCATCAGCAACCGGGTACTACCGGGTCTTTATCTATTCAGACAACCAGGCAGCACTAAGGGCCCTTAATTCCTATACGGTCGGGTCAAAGCTCGTGTCAAATCAGATTTCCGTAACATGGATTCCTGGACAAGAAGATTTTGAGGGGAATGAACGAGCAGAATGTCTGCCGAGGAGATGCGCTGAGCGCCCTCTCATCGGCCTGAACCCTACTTCGGAGTACCACCCAGTGATATCCACTCCACAGTATCAAAATATGAAGCTAAAGGACTCGCCGAGCACTGGGTCAACCAAAATGGCCTCAGACAAGCGAAGAAGTTCATAAACCCAAACAGAAATAGAGCCAGCAAGCTACTTGAATTAAGCAAAGACGATTTGCGCACTTTAACGGGCTACCTAACCGGACACTGTCCACTCAGGAAGGTCTTATCTAGATAAAATGAAACTTTCAGATACGGCCATGTGCAGACTCTGCGGAGAACAAAGAGAAACAGCAGAACACATTCTTTGTGAATGCCCAGGGCCGCAAAGAAACGATTACTCCATCTAACGCGAGTCTCGATAGGCCCAGCGGATACCTGGAACATGGAACCCAAGACATTATTGAGGTTTATCAAGAGCCTCAATTTTTAATTCTGGTTAACCATTGGGACAGCACAATAGATCTTATAGCTCGCAGTGCAATGAGCCCCAATCATCGTATCATATCGTACCGTATCAGCAACCGGGAAAGATATTTTCTCCAGCTGCCGATACAGGCCCTTCGTACTCTCTACTTGAAGCTTGGTGTACTTCTTCGCTTTTTTTCTTGTAACATCTGAATTCCACTTCGAGGGGAGCTTTTTTATCTCTATTATTAGAGGGGTACTTTTACCAAGTTTTGAAAACCGCTTTATTCTCTTTTAGCATTTCTTTATCTTCATCACTCTACCACCATGTTTCTTTGACGTGTTGGTTATGGCCTTTTGAAGCTCTTAGCAGTGATTTACTTACTTACTTATGTCCTGTATCCCCTTGTGGGTCCTGGGGCCTCTACTACGCCTACGCGCCATCGTGTACGGTTTCTGGCAATGTGTCTGAGTTCTCCCCAACTTTTCCCTAACTGCCGTGCCTCCTTCTCGACTGTTCTGCGCCATGTTTTCCGCGGACCGCCAGGTCTTCTGCCATCCTGAGTTAGAGGGTTCCATTGCATAGCATGGTTCGCTATGGAGCTGTCACCCTTTCGGAACGTGTGACCAATCCACTGCCACTTCCGCCGTTGGATGGCTGTGCCTATTGGTTCCTGACCCGTTCTCTCGTAAAGGTGTTCGTTAGAGATACGATTGGGCCAGAAAATCCGTAAGATATTGCGCAGACACCTATTAACGACGTTTGCAGCTTTCTGGTGATAGTAGTGGTCACTCTCCACGTGCTGCAACCATATAGCAGCACGGATTCAACCTTGGAGCGGAACAGTCTTATTTTGGTGCTCAAACTGATTGCATTGCTTCGCCATATTTTGGACAACATCCCGAATGCGGACTTTGCTTTGGCGATCCTGTTGGTTATATCCAGTTCGGTTCCACCATCGGTCGAGACAATACTCCCAAGATACTGGAAATCCTCTACTCTCTCTACCGGTTGTCCAGCAATGCATATTTGAGCCGATGAGTTAGTTCCAAGGCTGATGATTTTAGTTTTTGTCGTATTGATTTTCAGCCCGACGACACCTGCCTCCCTCTCCACATCTGCTGTCATTTGGTGGAGGTCCATAATTCTGTGGGAGAGTAAGCATACATCGTCTGCGTAGTCAAGATGTTTCAGTTGAGATGTAAGAGTCCATCGAATTCCTCCGTTTCCCGTCGACAAAGCTGCATGAAGCACATCGCTAATCACCAATAGGAATAATATTGGTGAAAGGATACAGCCTTGTCTTACCCCACTTTGGATCTCAAATTCCTCAGACAACCTCCCCCTGTGCAGAACGTGACATTTGGAGCCTTCATATGTAGCTTTGATAATAGCAATTAGTTTATCGGGAATGCCTCTCCTGCGTAAGGCACGCCAAATAAACTCCCTGTTGACACTATCGAACGCCTTCTCAAAATCGATGAACAGCAGGTGCAGTGGCGATCGATATTCAACACACTGTTCGATGATAATCCGCAGGGTGTTGATGTGGTCGGCACAGGAGGATCCAGAGCGGAAACCTGCTTGTTCGGCATCGAGTGTGTCTTCGAGATGTTGTTTGATTCGCTCAAGGATGATTTTAGCTATTATCTTAGCTACAGCAGGCAGCACGCAAATACCCCTCCAGTTTCCGCACTCCAATAAATTTCCTTTCTTAGGAAGCTTGACGATCATTCCTTTTTTCCACTCGTTAGGAAAGCTCTCAGCTTCCCAAGCTCTATCTATAAGTGGAAGCAGAAGCTCAGCCGATGTTGTTGGCGCCGCTCGTAAGAGCTCTGCTGGAATACCATCAAGTCCTACTGCCTTGTTGGTTTTGAGTGCCTTGATCGCGGTAATGGTCTCATCTTTACTGGGAGTCGTGGTGCGTATTCGGGAACTTCTCACCTCGGGGATCTCAGTCTGATTTGGGAGCATATCGCTAGCGAATACACGGTTCAAAACCGTAGCAAAATGCTCTTTCCATCTCTTGAGCTGATCCTCATCCGAAATGAGCAAGGAGTCGTCTAGGCTTTTCACTGGGTATTGGCTGGAGCTGCGACCACCTGTCAGCTCTTTCGTGTCAGTCCTGCTGTCGCACCTCCGTGCAGCTTCTTCTGCTTCTGTAGCCAGCGCGTTGATGTAGTTGCGCTTGTCACGTCGTACGCTACGCTGAACTTCTCTCATCTTCATGCGATATAGGGACTCTAGCTCGCTTCTCCCTGCTGCTGGGGTAGCTGCAACGCGAGCTTTTAACTGTTTTCGTTCGTCAATCCTTCTCCAGGTATCCTCGGAAAGCCACGCCCTATGTCTTCCCTGCGATCGACCGACAATTCTTTCAGCACCAGATGTAAAAACATTTTTCACAGCACACCAATGGTCTTGGATGGTTGCGGGCATTGAGCTGCTGATTGCTTCCACACCTTGCGAAAAGTGCTCCCTTAATTGTTGGCGCACTGAGGGATCACTAAGTCTATCGATGTTGAATCTGGGCATTCTTGTGTTGTCGTGGGATCTTCGAACTGCAGCAGTGCGTAGTTGGAGAGTAGCTATCATAAGATGGTGATCACGTACTATCCCCACATCTGCCCCTCGTCTGTTTCGGACGTCCAGGAGACTGCTTCTAAAGCGGCGGCTGATAGCAAAATGGTCAATTTGGTTGGAGGTTGCTTGCCTGTCGTTGGAAACCCAGCTGACTTTGTGGCAGGTCTTGTGCTCAAACATGGTGCCACCTATCACAAGGCGGTTGGCATTGCAGAAATCCACAAACCTTTCGCCGTTGTCATTGCGGTTGCCTAGACCATGTTTCCCGATTACATGCTTGAGCCCTTCGTTGTCGCTGCCTACCTTGGCATTCAAATCCCCCATCACTATGACAATGTCTCCATTTGGTGTTGTGTTGAAGACGGCGCTTAAGAGATTGTAGAAGCTCTCCTTTTCGTCCTCAGACGAACTATTCGTTGGGGCGTAACACTGTATGATGGTGACACGTCGTACTCTAGTCCGGAATCTGGCCGTCAAAATCCTATCACCATGAGGCTGCCAGGAAATCAGGCCCTTGCGTGCTGTTGTTGTTAGCAGTAGTCCGACTTCATATTCTCGCGGACTTCCGGATGGTCTTCCAGAATAGAGTAGTACAGTGTTACGCGTTGGAGACTGGTACTCGCCCGCTTCTAACCATCTTACTTCACTTACCCCCAAAATGTCCAGTTTATATCGCATGAATTCCTTTTCCAGTTGGAGGAATCTGGCATTGCAAGGACCTTCTCTTCCCGAGTCGAGGAGCGTCTTTACATTCCAGAAACCTATCTTTGTCCGGGTACAATAGCCAAAAGTCGTCAACATGTGATCAGTCCTTATCCGAGGCATAGTGTCGGTTTCAGTAGCGAGCTGGTTTCAGTAACGCAGGTTGCTGGCCCACGTTACCTAGCCTAGAATCAAGGCCCTAGACAACCCGCACTTACAATTTTGGCCTATACGTATAAGGGTTTATACGTATAGTTGCCCGGGGACCACCACTAGGAGGTAAAGTAAGCACTTCATCACGAACTTGATTGTTGTGCTACTGGCCCAAGCCAAGTTTTGGGCAGTCAGTAGTTTCCCGATCAATCGCAATGCAGGTCCCCAAAGCAGTGATTTGGCCTTCTTTAAGCAAGTTCGCTGTAGGGAATACCACGCTCTTTTCTATAAAATTAGTAATCTAGGGGTGTCAACAAAAGTGCTTGGAGTAATACAAAGCCTTTATGAAGACAATAAGATCGTAAATGTGGGATGGAAACAAAACGTCCAACTGGTTTGAGTCGTACATGGGAGTCAAGCAGGGTTGTCTCTGGAGTGCTCTCTTTTTCTCAATATTTTTGGATGACACACAATACAACATTTTTTTCGGGAGGACAAGTGTTCGGTGGGGTTCATCTACAGATTTTGTTATACGCCGATGACATTGTCTTTCTGGCGTAATTCGCAACAATGTTGCAAATGATGATTAATAAGCTACAACAATATTGCCGCTTATGGAATCTCACAGTGAATACCAGTAAGTCAAAAATAATGGTGTTTCGAAATGGAACTGGGCGGTATTCAAGGCTAGAAAAATAGACATGGCAAAACGAAGTGCTCGAAGTTGTGAAGGAATATAAGTACCTTGGGGTAATTATTACTCCTCAAATGTCGTTCAAAAGGCATCTGAGAGAGAGGCTCAAAGAAGCAAAAGGGCAATGAATTGCAGCTAGAAGGGCATCCTCAGGAAAAAAGACCAAGAGCACCAAATTCAAAATTTTTGAAGTAACTATGAGGTCGATCATGCGCTACGCTGCTCAAGTTTAGGGTCTCTTAGTATGAGGAAGTAGAAAAATTGCTTAGATACTTTCTAAAAAAAGATTTTCAGATTACCCGAAAATACACCGAACTACACGCTGCATCTGGAAACAGGCTTACCTCCTTTATATGTCTTCACTTTAAGGCTGCACTTCCTTTACATCCTAAAAGTTATGAAACTTCTCAGCCACAGCCTTACTTCTAAAATATTTATAATCCTTAACTACTACTATAATTTCGCCGTTCTAGTGCCATTTTTCGTCTCAAAAAATCATTTTCGATGAACGGAAAGGTCCGAGAATGATTCAAAGTAGATGGTCTCAGTTTCTGCATATGTGTTCGTAGATCGCGAACGAAGTCGGTCTCTATTATATGATTCTCGCCATCTGAGTGAAGGAATTCGCCAGATAAACGTAGAGTTTCCCCGTATAGCATTCCGGCAAGTGTTGCTTATAGGTCGTATTTGTATGATGATCGGTATCCCAGAAGGATGAAAGGTAGAGCTTCTACTCATCCCTCTGTATCATTTGATCGCCGCGCCGTCTTCAAAAATGTATGCCAGCGTTCGATGATACCGTTTGAAGCTGGATGGTATGCCGTGGTTTTTAAATGCTTTACGCCTAGGAGTCTGGTCAGGTCTCGAAAAAAGTTAGACTGAAATTGACGTCCTTGGTCAGTGGTAACTCTTAAGGGTACAACAAATCGGGTAAAAAGTAAACGCTACTGTCTTTGCTACTCTTTAGGGTACGCCTCTGTCCGTCGAGTAAAGCAGCCAATGCAGGTTATACAGGAGCGATAGCCTCTGCAGGATGGAAGTGGTTCAACGATGTCTATATTGACGTACTCTGGAAACGCCCAAGAAAGTGGGCGTTTTGTCAGAATTTATTAATAGCTTTGCTTTCGATTGCTTTTTGGACGATTTAACATTTTTAATTTTGGACTATTTAGCATAATGTCAAATCACCCAAAAATATAACAGATTTTGGGCGGATTGAAATTTTCGTTAAATTGAGTTTAAGACTGGATTCAAAAGGAATTGTAACAATTACATTAGCGGTCACAGCGCTTTCACGGGGCAGCATACACATACACATACATACCCCATACACATTGCACTGTTTATGCATTGTGGACTTACGTATGCCCCATCTTATTTGGCCGTTGTTTTCCTTGAGAGGTTTGTAGGTGGGACTTATGCCCCGGGGACTAGTGTCCCTGCGCCCAAAATTGCGGAAAATAAATGTTTTCAACCTTTTCCAATTTGGTCGTCTTTTTTTGTTGGTATTTTCAAATTGCGATAAAATACCCATTTCTGCTTTAGGTGATTTGACATTTCATTTCTTGGTCGATCTTTCATAGTGTTAAATCGCCCAAAAATGTTGGGCGATATGACATTTTCCAGATTCGGGCGATTTGGTGTTGGGCGATATGGCACAGATCCGTCTTAAAATAGCCGAAACACAAAATCGCCCAAAATCACTTTTTTGGGTGTTTTGACATCAAAACAAATAATAAAAATGTTAAATCGCCCAACCTTTTCTTTGGGTGATTTGAAATTTTTTTAGCTTTTTGCATTTTGAGCGATTTGGATTTGGTTGACTTGACACCCAACCGTGGATCTTAGCTCTTTGGCAGGCAAGACACTCACTGGTCCATTGTCTACAGTCTTTTCTAATGTTCAAAACGACTCTAATAAAAACAGAAAACAAAAGATACAAAAGGAATTTAAAATATATACCAAGTAGACTTAAATAAAAAGAAAAGAAAAAGTGTGAGTAATTTCAGTTAAGAGCAAAATGAGAAAAACACACTGTTGACATTTGCCTATATTCGACTATAGAGCTCACCCGGTGAGGCAGATTGTTCCAAAGACGAACGGCATGAATAAAAATCTGCCTGCGAGATGCCAAGCAGGTATGTATAGATGGTCTTATGATAATACAACGATTGGACCGAGAGAAGGAGAGTTTGTTGTAAAGATACTCTGGTTGCTGTCTGTGAATAATCTTGAAGAGCAAGATACAAGATCGATATCTTAGGAAAGCATCAAAATCACAACCAAAAAGTTTGCGACGTTCAACTGAACATGGTCATATCTACAAAGATTGAAAACATAGCGATCAGTCGAATTAAGTGTATCTTTTAGCTTAAGAAGGGAAATAACATCACAGCCCGCAAAGAGTTCGCAGCCATAGGAAATAATAGGCACAATAAGTGCTTTTTCGAGTTTTAATTTAATTTCGGCAGGTAATATTGCTTTGCTAACTGATATACCTCTGAGCGATGCATATATTTTGGATACCACAGTACAAATATGGTTATTCCATGTAAGTTCACTTTTAAAAATTATCCCGAGATTCTTTACATGACATATTCTATATGGGTGGAGTATAACTCAACAGGAGGGAAGTTAGAAAGACATGGTGGATGCTTAGAAATAGGAATAATTTTGGATTTTACGGGATTAGGCATGAGTGCATTTTGTGTAGACCACTTCGTAATAGAGCGTAGATCATCATTCATTTTTACTACAGAATCTTCTACCATTCATCGCACATTCAGAGTATCGCCGAAGAAGCCTGAGCCAGGCGAACGGCAATTGCCTAGCTTTGTAGCACTCTTCGTCAAACCACGGTTCTTTACATCGCTTCTTTTTGTTAGTGCTTCGGTTGATACTCAGATATACGTCTTTTATAATCAATCATAAATTCAATCTTACTAAGACTACAGACGTCTTTTGCATTTGTAGTTGCTCCTCCAGTAGACTTCTATACAATTGCGCTTTATTTCATTCCAAACCAGCTTGGGCAGAATATTCCTTGTATCGTTTTCCGTTACTTTATGCCCAAAGGTAGCTAAATGGGGAAAAGGTAGGAATATGGTAGTTGCTTAACCTCCATATTTGTTACGTAAGAGTTCCATTCCCCTCTTGTTAAACAATAGTCAATAACAGACACTTCTTGTTTTCCAACAAATGTAAGCTCGCCATTACGGTCATTGTTGGTCGTTCCATTTAGTATTCGCAACCCAAAGGAATCGCAAAATTCTAAAAAACTTGCTACCTCTTGCATTACATTTACATATTATCCTTTGACTGCCTCCTCATACCAGTTTCTACATTCACTATCCCCTCTTCTCTGCCCATCCTTGCATTTATGTCGCCGATTACCACCATTTTCGGATTATGTCAGCACATCACATCACCTCCTGCAGTTTTTCGAAATCTCTTTCCCAGTTGTTACAGTTTATATATGAGGGAATAATACAGAAGGTCTTCTTATGAAATACTGAATTTAAGTACATGACCTCCTCAAAATATTTGAACTAACGGTTTTTTCTATAACAAATCTTTCATAAAAAAATGAGTTAATTGACTTAAATCGATTGGCTTCAGGGGAAAATATTCCATGGCAGATAACATTTACTATCTGTCTGCAATTATACATGTAAAATTTGCAGAAAAAAAAAATCCATGCATTCTTTGTAGATTGTAATGCTATGTTTGGGAAGGTACCCAGCAGACCTCTTATGTATAAACTTCATGACCTAGGAATATCTACCAAATTTGTAAGCATAATTGAAAACATTTACAGCACAACTAAATCCGAGATATGGGCAGGAGAAGAATACTTAGAATATTTGGAAAACCTAGCAGGGGTAAAAAAGAGTTACTTATTATCCCCATTGCTGTTTGTCCTTTACTGAAACGACCTTCACGATTATTTGAAAGGCGGTATTCCAATTAATAATTTCAATATTCGCTTGCTGATGTATGCTGCCATACTGGCAGAAGACATTAAAGAACTTCAAGGAATGATTAATGCTATCAATATTATTAATACTGAACAATATTAAAGATACTGTGATGCTTGGAATGTGATAAATTTAAATAAATCTGAAATTATCGTGTTCAGAAAAGGGCGATAACTCTCAAATAAAGAAACAATATTTTTCAAGGCAAAATTGTGGTAGAAAATACTATTAGCGGGGTTCACATTGATCGATTAGCTTTAGCGATTTGCTTGACGACTAAATAATGCGTTCGAATTGTACTACATGCTTGATAAACGTCATTTGTGATATAGATTTCGAACTGTGAATATGGCAGCGGATGTTTTAGCTGTGGCTCTTGTTATATATGAGATATTGGAAACTGAGGAAAATGAGAGAAATGAGAAAAGAAAAAAACGGATGTGGGCTAAGCCTTGGATAAAAAAAGGAATACATTTTCATCTGTAAACCTGTTGAGCGAATTGGAAAAAAATCGGCCGACGATTTTCGGAATTACTTAAGAATGGATTCGGCGACGTATGAGAAACTATTAACAAAAGTTATAAAAACTCTAAATACACACTTCAGGAAATTGCCGGAATATTTAGAAAATGACATTGATACTGCCTCTGGCAAACACCCAGACACTCTCAAGTAAATCATCCAATATGCTCTCCTTCGGCTTACCAGATGGGCTTCCAAATGTCGATTGGGCTTAACCCTCATAAAACAGAAATCGTTCTCTTCACGAGGAAATATAAAGTTCCCCTCATAGACCCCCATACGGTAAATGGCACCAGTCTCACCATGGCTGAAAGCGCAAAATACATGGGTCTTATTTCGGACAGAAGACTGAACTGCAAATCCAATCTACTAGAACGCGTAAGGAAAGGCAACGTATGTCTCTATTCCTGTAAAATGGCTATAGGTAGAAGCTGGGGTTTGAAACCTCAAATCACTCACTGGCTGTACTTGTCCGTTATCAGGCCTTTACTACTCTATGGCATGATCGTATTGTGGCCTGCCTTTGATAGGGCTCTCCACATCAATCAACTAGCTATGGTGCACTGAGAACTACCCCCTCCGTGGCTTTGGACATTTTGTTCCGTCCACTGCTCTTAGATATTTTTGGCAAACAGATTACTACCAGCCTCTTCTCAGTGGTCTAGTTATCACACTGGCTACTCATCGATCCTTGATCTTTTCAATTTCGCCCACGAAAACACGGACTGCACCCCGTCAAAACTGAGATTTGACCGTAAATTCCGTACCAGGATTCCTGAACGGGATGAATGGGACAACTCTCCCCCTGTTGGTGGCAGTTCGGTTCACTTTGTTACAGATGGCCCTAAGACCGAAGGTGGGATGGGCTGTGGTGTTTTTTTCGAAAAGCTCAACTTGGGCATTTCGCTCACCTCCTATGTGCATGTCCAGCTTTATCGCGCAAAAGAGACCTCGGCGATTTGGCGTCCTTAGGCGCCATGGGCATCCATCATTTTATCAAAAGCTCTGGTTGGTATGATCAGTCCCTGAGTAGTCTAATGGAAGATGGCATCGCAAAGGATCTTTACTATTCTAAAGATATCTGCTTTCTCATGCAGGCAGCCAACCTAACCTAAGCTCGTTCAAAAAACTCCTGCCAAAATTCTTTGTCTTGCGGTCGACACCATATTTTTATATTAAGCTTCGATGTTTTCCCATCGAAATTAGAAACCAAAATTAAAAATACTCTGAAGTTGACGCTCACATGTCTGTCAAGCAAAGCAAAAAGTTGAAAATTTTTGAAAACCATATGACAAATTGGATGGCTTGCTTAGTTTAGTTTATTTAACCTACAATTTCAACAATCAACAGGTTTTTCAAAAATTAATACAATTCATTTAATTCAATTACATAAATTCAAGTAAAATTAATTATTGACCTACGACTAACAATAGAGAAGTTTTGAAAGAGTTTCTGGGCACATAAATATCTAAGTTTGTGTAAAACAAATTAAATAACTTACAACACTGTGTGATAGGTTCACGAAAACCATAAGCGGTAGAATGTGGAGCTTCAAATAAAAGTGGCCTTTGTCTAAGAACTCTAGACGGAGCGTATAATTTTATACTGTTAAGTAAATTGCTGCTGTCGACAGACTATACGTTTTTCTTCTCGTTTCAAGAGTTTGTAATCCTAAAAATAGACATTAAGAACGGTAAGAATGATGTACATTAGAATCATGGGCATTACAAAGAAGCCGACGCAAAGCAAAACGTAAGAAATTCTTTTGTACACGTTCGATTCTATCGATACTATTCAGAGCAGTAGGATTCCAAACAACACAACCATATTCTAAAATTGGACGAACAATGCTGCAAAATAGAGACTTTAAGGTATAAGGATCTTTAAAGTCGTAAGAATTTCTCCTAATGAAGCCCAAGATTGAATTTGATTTAGAAACCATTGAACTGATATGTAAATTAAAAGCAAGTTTTCCATCAAAAATAACGCCGAGGTCCTTAAAATCATTAACAATCTGAAGATTAGTATTTTCAAAAGCGTAGGAAGGGACGATGTGGTGTAGTGATCGATTATAAGACATGGATGCGCACTTAGTTAAATTTAATATTAAGTCATTCAACTTGCACCAACTAATAAAAGTATCCATATCTTTTTGCATTAAAAGGCAGTCACGGACGGATGAAATTATTGTAAAAAATTTTACATCATCAGCGTACATCAGGCAGTGACAGTGTTTTAAAATACCGGGTAAATCATTAATGAAAAGAAGAAATAGTGAAGGACCCAAATGGCTTCCTTCTGGAACTCCCGAAGTAACATTTGTTATTTTTGAGTACTGAACTCCAATGACGACAAATTGTGTCCGACCATATAAATAGGATCTAAACCAACTAAGCAAAGAACCAAAAATACCAAATGCTTTAAGTTTACTAACAAGATTAAATAGATTAACCCTACTAAAGGCTTTGACGAAATCAGTATATATAACATGAACTTGCTGATGATTTTCAAGCGCAGTAACACAGAAATTAGTAAATTCTACCAAATTAGTGGTAGTAGATCTCCCTTTCCAAAAACCATGTTGATATTTACTGATATAAGCCTTAAGTAAAACATTAAACTTGTCTTTTACAAGACAATCAAGAATCTTGGGTATTGTAGGCAACTTAGTAATAGGCCTATAGTTTGAGACGTTATCCTTTTTTCCAGACTTAAAAATGGGAGTTATACTTGAAACTTTCCAGTCATCTAAGAAAACCCCGCTCGATAGAGATAGGTAAAATAATGCAGTTAGAGGAGAACAAAGTGAGGTAGCGCAATGGCGAAGAACAATTGGACAAATACCTAATAAATCAGGCTTGTATTTGGGTTCTACCTGGTTAAGTAAGGTAAGCACTTCCTCTTCATCGAAAGCAAACAGGGAACAGTCTGTCATGGATGGAAGGGATTTAAAGTAAACTTCATTAATATAAGTCGAATTTGTAGAATTATAAATACTTTGAAAGTATTCGGCAAATATATCTGCAACCTCTTTTGGTTCACTACTCTGTTTATTATTATGATGCATCATTGTAGGGAATCCTGTGCTTTTCCGCTTAGAATTAACGAAGCTCCAAAAGAGTTTTGGACCAGATTTAAGTCTATACTCCAACATTTGAACATAATTTCTATACAGAAAACTCGACAGAAACACAAATTCTTTCCTAAGACGAGAAAAAACCGCATGATCGGATGCTGACTTAGAACGTTTGAACTTTTTATGAGCGGCATTTTTGGCATTTTTCAGTCTTATTAATCTGTGATTGTACCAAGCGGGACGAAAATTAACTTTCTTGCGGACTAAAGGCACACATTTATTTAAGATATCGATAAATACATTCTTGAAACTAAGAAAGTTTTCAGATAAATTATTATTTTTAAATTTATGTGACCAGTTGACAGAAGCAAGAAGAGAATTCATGCTATTAAGATTATTTATGTCGAAACTGCGAACAAAGGAAATGGGGTTGTTAAACTTACAATAGTTATTGAAATTATAATTGTTTATTAAAATACAAAGCGCAGTGTGAAAAATTGAATTATGTAACAAAGGGTCACATTCAGCTACGGATGCATTTAGATCATCAGAAACAAAGACTAGATCTAGAACATTGTTAAATGAATTTGTAACGGAATTTTTTTGATTTAAGTTAAAAGAAAATAATGTGTCTACTAAAATGATTTCTTGTTCAGAACGCAACGAGATTGGTACTAATTTAGTTTCACTACCCTGGACCCATGTTAAATTACCAAGGTTAAAGTCACCAATAACACATAAATTAAAATTCAAGTATTCTGCGGAAGTAGCAACCCTGTTGATGTTATCCAGATGTTTATTGTAAACAAACGTTGAACTATGAGGAGGGATATAGTTGAGGAAAATCAGCAAACCGGTACCAGCAACACCCACTTGAACACACAGCTGGTCAATGTTCAATCGGCTCTCTTCCAAAACAATGTCAATCTCAACAGCTGATGCAATTAAAGATCTCCGAACTGCCATTACAACGCCGCCACCGCGTGTTTTGGTAACATCAAAGCGATCGCAACGAAAAACGGAGAAGGTAGAGGTGTCAAAGAGTTCTTCAATCATATGGTGATCGTGCAGCCAGGTTTCAGAGAGAGCAATTATGTAATAATTGCACTCATCAATAGAAAGAGAAACCTTCCTTAGTTTAGAAGAGAAACCTCCCATGTTCTGATGGTAAACACTTAGCTCGTTGTTATGACGTGAGTGGGAGGGCAGTGCACTCTCAGCAACTGTTGGGCTATTGGGAACTGTTGTTATGACTTGTTGTTGGTGTTGAATGGCCCAATGTTTTTTGGTGGAGAATCGAATTTTCTGACGTAAACATTTAGTGGCCAGTTGTCTGCATTCAATGCAGAGCCAAATTTATGGGCAGGAAGGCCAACTTTGAAATTGATATATTTTCAAGCAGAAATGTCCGTGTCTTTTTTTATAAATTTATAGCACTTAATGTCGTCTTCGGATAAATCCAGTTTCTGTGCAATATACTTCTTAATTGCAGACTCGGCAGTTGTGGATGAAAACTTTGAAACATGCAACCATTTGACTCGCGAGATGACATTCATACCATCGGGTAATACATCGACACCAACAACATGGGTACGATGTTTGTGACGTTTATTTTGTACCACTTGCCAGTTGTTTTCCTTCACGTTACTGCTAGGTATTTGAGTGTCAGTGACTCCGCGGACGGCTGATTTTGCCGCAGCAGGAAGAACTGTATCGTTGTTTAGCGTTGATGGAACGGAATTGGTAAACACTGGGTTTTTTGGTTGAAACGGAATGAGTTAACTGGTCGAGGGGAGGGAGTTGTCTGCAATAACATTTTTAGTTTTTTTTGGGAATTGTTTTACACATATTGACAGACTCGGTTGATTTCTCACGAACACTATTTAAAAGATCTGCAACATTTACTCGGAGAGAGTCCAAATCACACATTTTTTTTGTGAGAACATCTACAACGGAGACCAAATCATTAACCTTGGTAAATAATTGTCTAATAGTAAATTTAGAGCACTCAGGGCAATGATAGGCAATATTTGAATTCGATTTCCCCAAATTTTCAAGGAAAATTTCAGGAACCGCGGAACAAATCTTATGAAAAGAGTTTCCACAAAATAAACCGCACTTTATTCCTTCATCCAGTAGAGGATTGGAGCACTTGGCACAAATTAGTTTGACTTTGTCACTTGCCATAATGAAAACACATCCGCACAGCTCGAAGAGTGGCAAGTTAAGTTAAGCTTGCTTAATGAATGTTCAAATTGAACGATTTTGTCGGTCGTCAAGCAAATAGTTCAATGTGAACCCTATTTTCATATGACGAAAAATATCAAAACATCAGCTCTCTCACTAAAAATCCTTTAAAAAATAACATCCTACAGCGCGACGACAACTCCATTGCAAAATACGCCATACAGTGGGTTCCGCTTACCCAGGCAGGCAGAACAGCTGGACGTCCTAGGCAAACGTGGCGCCGGACAGTCGAGGAGGAATCAAGCTCTTTGAGAATGAGTTGGAGGCAGGGGCAGGAACTATTGTATCTATCGCGGCCTGTTCTGATGTGGTTAAGAATCCTCCAGGCTTTTCTTGGCAAGTTAAAGCTTTAGATATCTTTGGTGATCTCGATGTTGTGAGGGAGTGTCAGTTTCCTCCATTTGGCTTGACATGAATTGAGAAGGACAAAGTTGATATGGGCCAGATTTCCAGCTAAGCGGGTATATGGATTCTTAATATAAGTCTTTTTGTTGATCTTGCCATGATGTCAGCATGTATGAGTAAGTCAACATTTGCATCTATCTTGCAGTACTCGCTTACCAAAAAGTATTTTCTCCGGATACCAGATGGAACAATATTGCTGAGAGTTGGCAGCCATACTGTTGGAGTTGATTTAATGGTACCAGTTATAATGCATATGGACGTGTTGAGCTGTCAGTGTACTTTTAATACACAACTACTGTTTAGTCAGACTGGCGCAACATATTCCACAGAAAAGTAAACAAGTCCGACAGCTGCCGATCGCAGGGTATCAGCGGATGCTCCAGCATGTTTTGTTCGCGTTTATTTTTCTTCTCGATTTTACCAGCGTCATTCGTAACATATTTTCTTAAATTACAATATACGATCCAGCATTACTCCTACATAATTTGGATGTATGTTATGAGTTAACTGGGTACCAATAAAATTAATATGAAGACGGTATTTAGCTAGCTGGTTCCACAGGTGGAAGCGCACAGATTTAGTTTTGCTCGTACTACGGCAGAGCCTCCAATTTTTTGAAGTAAGCACCAAGTGCAAGTCTGCAGAGGGTGTCCTCTGCGGCAGGAAATGTTGTACTCTAAACACTCAGCATATCCACATTTTCGTGATTTTGCTTTCGAGAGGTCAGATATGTACACATATGTACCGATTGAAGAGAACAGAAGAGACAGATCCCTGTGGAAGCCAATTGTTCAGCTTTTTCGATTTGCTGTACTGATCTTTTATATGAACTTGAAAAATGCGAATGCGCTCAGTAGATTCAAAATCTTCTTACATTTCACGACTTTGAGAAATTTATGAGTCAGTTCTTCTCTTCACACCATATCGTCTGCGGCTGTTAGGTCTGTAAATGCAGTGGACATTTTCAATCTTCTCTCGAAGCTATATATTCAATGTGCGACGTTAGTCCAAGAATTTGGTCAGTGCAGCTACGATCAGACCTAAAGCTTGCCTGCTCAATGGAAAATGTTAAATAACAGTGCAACCGATCCTGTTTAGTATCAGGATTATCGTGAATAAATTTTCTCCCGGAATTTTTCCCCCGAACGAAAATTAGGTATCTTTCGCTCCCATCGAGGCTTCGAAATCACAACCAAGCTTCGACCCTACTGTGTATGATTTGAGGGCCCTAAGTGCTAATTGCTGTCTGAAAGAATAAAGATGAATTTCGGTTTCATCCTCGGGTGAATAAAATATTTTTTTCTTGTCTGACTTATCATCAGGGGTTACTCCTTTCCTCCCCATTATATGACAACCACGTGCTCGTAACAGGTAATTACTGCCACATGTTACATTGCTCAGTCGACTTTCATGAATCCATTTTCAGGACACCGTCTTTCTTGCATTACCGAGATTATGAGTACTTATGTCTTCTAAATTTTGTTTAAGTGCTTAGCTCCACATTGTCTTCAGACTCATCTCTTACCAATTACACAGTAGCTAACAACGGCAAATTATCAAAATTGACACAGCAAACCTCAACTCCCAAAAGCTTTAACAAACAAACAAAGGTAACAACAGATAAAATTGTATTCACACCCAATGGAACGACTTAATTCTAAATTAAGTGCGCACGCAAATTGCTGAAATAACAGGTAATTCAGTAGCTCAAATGTCTAACAAAATCATTGAAAAGTCAAGAGTACTTTGTGCAATTATTTAACAACTATTCTTTGGCATAAAATAAATTTAAATAGTTAAGCTGTTCCCAGCCCGCTTCCGAGACGTGCAAATAAACCGCAGAACGATGTCTCTAAAGTGCTCCAATATCGTAGTAAACGGTGGAATGTTACTCACCCTTGTGTGCGCCGCCTGCCTGTTATTAAATTGCTACTTTGCGTCACTGACGGTGTAGTATTTGCTTAAACGCTATTTAAGTTGGTTTATTTACACTTCATCAAAAATTAAGCCGCCTCACCCGACGTAGGGAGGAAAATACTTTGTCGGTTTAGGTACGAGGGCGTATACGTAACCTTTTTTTTTTTTATCTCATTGTATACTGGGGATATCGGTTTTATTGAATTGGTATTGTCAATACAATCATTGATGCTTTTACAATGAAACGAGAAATACCTTGTTTGCGCGTGAATTTCTTATATTGTTTGTTATGTATTTAGAGATGTGATGACGTGGTTAATCGGTATTGAGATCGAATTGGGCTTGCGTACTCTTTGGCCCTTTTAAAGAAAAGGAGATACTTGTATTGACCCAGTCGAAGTTTTAATGGCCTCGTTCTAAATGTTTGTGAAATGCGAAATTAAAGTAATCGTCGGTACTGTCAAATTAACCAGTCATTCTGTCTGCTAATTTTAACCGATGAACATATCAGTATTAAATCCTCAAAATGATGCCATAGCACAAAGAGATCAAAGAAATGTGCATACTGAAGAGAAAAGAGCAAGGCGTATAGAAGAAACTCTACAGAACCCATTGAATCCAGAAAAATACATGCGAATAATAGTTCTAGGGCTAGTGGACTGTAACTTTACTTATATTCCAAAAACTAATGAAAAACACAAAAACTCGTGTCGTGCCACGCATTAGAACACATCTTCTTTATTCGGAAGTTCCTTCAAAGTGATAACAATGGTTAGGGTTTTTGAGAGAGAGTGATCCCACATGCACACAAACAGGACCAAATGATAGTGTATAGTCGCGTCGGACGCTCATGCAGTGATGTGCGTGTATATGTGTGCATATCCTTTCTCTCGATATTAACAGAATATCGAACAACATGCATGGCATCATTGGACCTTATTTCTTCAAAAACGAGGCAGGAGCTCATGTTACGGTCAATTGATATCGTAACCCGTCAATGAAATACTCATCATTGATAATATGCATGACTTTGATCCGGTCTTTAGAAAACACCCTTTACGTACATGGTCCAAAGAGGCTTAGGTCTATGTGAGTGCTGTCTTGATGGACGAAACGGTTATATCTGTGAATGTCCAGTTTTCGGTCGAACCAGTACGGCTACTGAAAGAGAAAAACTTCCTTAAGGAGGACGAGCTGATCGAGTTCAACCTTGCCAACCTTTTGCTTTCCTTGCTTCTGCTCGGCCACGTGCTAATCCATTGATCGCTATTCTTATTTTGTTTGTTAAAGTTGCCGATGGTATATTCATTTATGTGTATCCAAGATATGCTTGTTTCGTAAATCGCATTTTTTACGTGGTAAAGCAGTTTCAGCTCCTATACTGGAAGTTGGTGCAAACAGGGGTTGGAACCCGGTGATCTAATCCTTTTTTTCCAAATTATTATTGATTATGACTCGAAGAGAACCCATCTTTTGTTGTTGGTGCTCTTAAAGTGATTTCCTTACATTCCTTATGAAGTAAACTTCGAATTGACTCAAGTCAGCCCCTTCCTCAACAATTCATCAGTCATGTATTTTATTTTTAAAAACGTGGCATTTTCTCGTGCTTTCGATTAAGTCTATCAATTGCTCGATGTAAATTGGTTAGGGAGGCAACTATTTTTAAAATCATTGTTATGGCTCTGACGAAGGGCAAGCTCGCAACAAGTGACGATTGATTTTAATTATTTTTACTCTGTGCACAAACCACTCTATTCCATTTATAGGTTTCATATGGTTTGTGTGGATTACTTTCTTTGAAATTTGTGTCTCCTCCGATCAACAGGATAAGTACATACACGGTCGGATCCTATAAGGGAATCAAAATAAATGTGAAAATGCCATGAGACTCCGGAAAATAACTTTGGCGAAGGACATTTTAATTTCTTACTTACACGCTTAACATGTTCATTTTTTTGCCTCGTTTTCTTTGTCTGTGTTTCCCGTAGGCAAGTGTTGTATGTGTGAACTTCCAATAGATTAGGTAGTCTACTCGTATGTTGTAGGAATTATGTAACAAATGCCATGGTATTGTGTAGCATGCCAAGTTTACGAACGTGTACGATTCCAATTGCCCCCATCTAGAGTTTTATTAGAAAATTGCTTTTCTTTGCTCAAGGCATTTGGCAGCAGTGGTAATTGGTCGGTAGTGTTGTTGTGAAAGTTTTAAGGGGAAGGCACATAGATGGAAATAGTGAATCGTCGGATGTCCCCTCAACTTTGGTTGACTATGGTTTTTAAATCTCTTTAACCGCAGTATATTGGTATGCCACGAATAGTTGTTCAGTTTTATGCGATTATTTTGCAATATGTCCTGCAGCTGAACATAATGTATACTGATATTGTAGCACAAAAAGTTTTTGCAATCAAAAGGGTAATATTTGACATCGCTTAAAATCGGTGTCATTCACTCCGTATAGAGAATTGATTCTGATTTTGGTTAACCAATTTAAAATTCCAGTAATATTACGCACGTTCTAATCCCGTCCCGCCATAACTCTCCATGCTTTTTAAAGATTTTAGGACCCCATGACCCTAGCTTTGTTCTTGCGCTGAAAATGGGCGAAACTGTGCCCATACTCAGTAATAGCGCAGGGCTTGTATCCACTAAAAACTACCTCTCCCCCTCTCGCCTGTTTCTTGCAGTATAGCAACTAAAGCATTTCTGCATAGGGGGCTTAAACCTCACTTGTATATTCACCTACACCTTTTAAGCATTCAGGGGTTAGTGGCTGTTCCACTTTTTCCCTCAAAACTTCTCTTGCATCGAGGAATCGTAGGTACTCGAAAATACTGTTTATAACGCAAAACAACGCGGGCAATAGGGACTGTCATTGTGCTTATATTAGGTATACATGTACAAGCGGAAGCATCCAGTCCCGTCAGGAGCTGGGTTAGACAGCAATCAAGATCTCCGTGCCGTCTCTCAATCCATGTGTGGATTTTACGTTCAAGCCGGCGTGTCCACTCGTCTTTCTTACGTGCGTGCCAGCGCTCTTGTCATTGTTTTAGGCTTCGTATCCTTTCTGTGTATATATTTTCGACTGAAAATTTTCATATTCGTCTTCTGTATGGTTCGCGCAGTGCTGATATTGGAGGCATTCAGTATTGCATCACAGAGTTCTGCACCTGACGTCGTTTGGCAGTATTTCGAGGAGATACTTTGAAGTATCTCGTCAGGTGATTTGTTTCCTTTGAATAGGAGTGCCTATACTAATCTCTGTCTTTTCTACTGGTCTGGAAAAAAACCTTTCCTTTAAGCACGAATTGGATGTATCCACAAACATGTGTGGGAGTGCTGCCTTGAATGTTGTGTTTGGAAATCCATCGGTTCTAGGCACTTTTCTGTTTCAAAATTTTTTGAAGAACTTGATTCGGATGTTTGGTATTTCTACTATAACTTCATCTAAATTATGATTCTCATAGCCATTCGTGGCATATTTTACTTACAATTGTAAGGAATTTCCGCTTCTTTTGTTAACACAGTGACATAATAATACAAGGCTGTATTTAGATCGCTATGCATTATCGCTAGTCGTTAAAAAAATAGTATTTTCTAGAAAATTGCTTTCCTGCTATCGATTCTTCTGCACAAATTTGAATCTTATAAAAAAATAGCGACGACTGGACGAATTTCTTACCCTTCTCTCGCCAGAATCGACTTGTATAGTTTCAAGAGTATTCATCTGACTGTTACATACTCCGGGGATTTAACGTCTCATATGCAGCCTTATAAGCTATGATTTCTTCTGGGACGTCTCTCTGTAGAAGGATAACCAGATAGGATGTCATTTCAAGGTACCAGAGAATGGTCTTGGCATCATAAAGTTTGACTCAGGTTCTGTTCTGGCTAGTAGGTCAGCTTTTTCATTTCCTTCGAGATCATTTCCAATCGATATGAACTCTGTTTGTCCTGGCTAGTGATGAGAGTAGTTGAAACACAATCCCATACTAGTTTGGATGTGTTTTCATAAACCTTTATTGCTAGTAGAGCAGCCTTGCTATCTGATAAAATATAAATGCTCTTGTTGGGTATAGATCAGTTTCTCTGATGCATAGTTCTATAGCGAATACTTCGGCTTGGAATACGGAGCTACTTTTTTCCATGCACGAGTGAATGAAGGTTTTCGTAGTAGCACCGTATACTCCAGCCCCAACTCCTTCATCTCCTTCTTATTGGCAAATGTAGCTTTGTTCTGTTCCCAGTAATTGCGATCTGGGAATGTAACCTTAAAGTTGTGACTGAAGCTGATTCTTGGCAGACATTTGTCCGTATTTGTTATACCTAGTAGCTCATTGTTGTTGAGTTCTTGCGCAATATTTGAGTGAACTAGTTTGGAATTTGAGTTATGTTTTACGATGAGCATAAAGGCATAAGCCAAAGCTTCTTTCCTTATATGAAGATGTAGGGGTGGTAGATTCAGAATAACCTCCAGCGCTGCACTAGGACCAGTTTTGATTGCACCAGTTGTACATACACAGGCTAGTCTTAGCAGTTTATTGAGCCTGTCCTGTGTAGACCTTTGCTTTGTTTTTTGCCACCATACTGATGCTGCATATGTGAAAATTGCCCCTGCTATTTCCGTGTAGAGCCATAGCGTCATTTTGGGGTTTAAACACCAATTCCTACCAATGAGACTTGTTTATGTCTGTATCCCCTTGTGGGTCCTAGGGACTACTACGCCTACGCCCCATCGTGTACGGTTTCTGGCAATGTGTCTGAGTTCTCCCCAACTTTTCCCCAACTGTCGTGCCTCCTTATCGACTGTTCTGCGCCATGTTCTCCTCGGACCGCCAGGTCTTCTGCCATCCTGAGTTAAAGGGTTCCATTGCATAGCATGGTTCGCTATGGAACTGTCACCCTTACGGAACGTGTGACCAATCCACTGCCACTTCCGCCGTTGGATGGCTGTGCCTATTGGTTCCTGACCCGTTCTCTCGTAAAGGTGTTCGTTAGAGATACGATTGGGCCAGAAAATCCTTAAGATATTGCGCAGGCACCTATTAACAAACGTTTGCAGCTTTCTGGTGATAATACTGGTCACTCTCCACGTGCTGCAACCATACAACAACACGGATTCAACGTTGGAGCGGAACAGCCTTATCTTGGTGCTCAAACTGATTGCATTGCTTCTCCATATTTTGGACAACTTCCCGAACGCGGACTTTGCTTTGGCGATCCTGTTGGCTATATCAAGTTCGGTTCCACCATCGGTCGAGACAATACTCCCAAGATACTGGAAATTCTCTACTCTCTCTACCGGTTGTCCAGCAATGCATATTTGAGCCAAGGCTGATTATTTTAGTTTTTGCTGTATTAATTTTCAGCCCGACGACGCCTACCTCCCTCTCCACATCTGCTGTCATTTGGTGGAGGTCCATAATTCTGTGGGAGAGTAAGCATACAACGTCAGCGTAGTCAAGATGTTTCAGTTGAGAAGTAAGAGTCCATCGAATTCCTCCGTTTCCCGTCGACAAAGTTGCATGAAGCACATCGCTAATCACCAATAGGAATAATATTGGTGAAAGGATACAGCCTTGTCTTACCCCACTTTGGATCTTAAATTCCTTAGACAACCTTCCCCTCTGCAGGACGTGACAATTGATAATAGCAATTAGTTTATCGGAATACCTCTCCTGCGTAAGGCACGCCAAATTAACTCCCTGTTGACACTATCGAACGCCTTCTCAAAATCGATGAACAACAGGTGCAGTGGTGATCGATATTCAACACACTGTTCAATGATAATCTGCAGGGTGTTGATGTGGTCGACACAGGAGGATCCAGAGCGGAAACCTGCTTGTTCGGCATCGAGTGTGTCTTCGAGATATTGTTTGATTCGCTCCAGGATGATTTTAGCTATTATCTTAGCTACAGTAGGCAGCACGCAGATACCCCTCCAGTTTCCGCACTCCATTAAATTTCTCTTCTTAGGAAGCTTGACGATCATTCCTTTTTTCCACTCGTTAGGAAAGCTCTCAGCTTCCCAAGCTCTCTCTATAAGTTGAAGCAGAAGCTCAGCCGACGTTGTTGGCGCTGCTCGTAAGAGCTTTTCTGGAATACCGTCAAGTCCTACCGCCTTGTTGGTTTTGAGTGCCTTGATCGCGGTAATGATCTCATCTTTACTGGGAGTCGTGGTGCGTATTCGGGAACTACTCACCTCGGGCATCTCAGTCTGATTTGGGAGCATATCGCTAGTGAATACGCCGTTCAAAACCGTAGCAAAATGCTCTTTCCATCTCTTGAGCTGGTCCTCATCCGAAATGTGCAAGGAGCTGTCTAAGCTTTTCACTGGGTGTTAGCTGGAGCTGTGACCACCTGTCAGCTCCTTGGTGATTCTGTATACGGTCCTGCTGTCGCACCTCCGTGCAGCTTCTTCTGCTTCTGTAGCCAGTGCGTTGATGTAGTTGCGCTTGTCATGTCGCACGCTATGCTGAACTTCTCTCATCTTCATGCGATATAGGGACTCTAGTTCTCTTCTCCCTGCTGCTGGGGTAGCTGCAACGCGAGCTTTCAGCTGGTGTCGTTCGTCAATCCGTCTCCAGGTATCCTCGGAAGCCACGCCCTATGTCTTCCCTGCGATCGACCGCCAATTCTTTCAGCATCAACTGTAGAAACATTTTTCACAGCATACCAATGGTCTTGGATGTTTGCGGGCATTGAGCTGCTGATTGCTTCCACACCTTGCGAAAAGTGTTCCCTTAATTGTTGGTGTACTGAGGGATCATTAAGTCTATCGATGTTGAACCTGGGTATTTTTGTGTTGTCGTGGGATCTTCGAACTGCAGCAGTGCGTAGTTGGAGAGTAGCTATCATAAGATGGTGATCACGTACTATCCCCACATCTGCCCCTCACCTGTTTCGGACTGTTTCGGAATGAGACTTGCATGTCCATAATGAGATCCTAGCTTTGTCTATGGCTTTTGTTAGGTGAGAATTCCAGGTAAGTTTTTCATGTAGTATTAGGCCAATGTATTTGACTTCCTTAGAGAATACTATTTTCCACCAAAGAGTGTAGGTGCTTTTAATCTACAGTACAACAGTTAAGGCCGACTTTTTGGCACCAGCCAGCAACTAGATTCAAGGCCCTCTGGAGAAGATCCGAGATTGTTTTTTCGAATTTTCCTCTGATTAATATCGCTGTATCATCGGCATAGCCTTGGACATGGAAGCCTTTGTTGATGAGTATTTTGAGTAGTTTATTTACTACGATAGACCACAATATGGTGGAGAGAACTTCCCCTTGGGGGCATCCTTTCGCAGTACAATGACCCTGAGTTTATTGCTGCCTAATGAGATGTTAATTTTTCTGTCTTCTGACATGCATTTTATCCAGTTACATCTTCTACAATATTATCTACTCCTGTGTACTGGATGCATCTGTTTATTTGGGCGTGGTAAGTATCAAAAGCTCCTTCGATGTCAAGGAAGCCTCCCACCGCAAACTGTTTCAGGGTTATCGCGAATAAATTGTCCCTCCGAATTTTTTCCCCGAACTAAAATTAGGTATCTTCAAAAATAGGCAAAAATTCATCAGGGAAAATTAGGTATCGCGATTGCGTTGAAAATGCTCCTGAATTATTATTCATGATATCTATTTCTTTTCCGCGGAATTATTTCCTCTTTTTTTAAGATACCTAATTTTTGTTGTGGGGAAAAATTCCGATTCCGAAAATTTATTCACGATAACCCTGTTTGTCTCTAAAGGATTTTTCAATCCTAGCTGTGAGTTCCGGAAGAGCATGGGTCGTTGGTTTTCCTGGTTGATAGGCATATTGGTTTTTATGTAGAGGATTCATAGTGAGGGCTCTGTCCCGATATGTCTATCAAGTATTTTCTCCATAGTTTTCAAGAGGAAAGAGGTAAGGCTTATGGGTCGGTAAGATTTCTTTAGTTCTGTTGGTTTACGGCCCGCTTTAGGGATGAACTTAACCGTAACTTCTTTCCAACTTTTTGGTATATAACCCCACGCAAAACTTGTTCTAAATAAGTTGATAAGTGTCGGTGTTAGATGTGGGGTGCCTCCTTGAAGGATAGCATGGAATATTTCGTCTTCTCCTGTGCCTTTAAAAGGAAGCACAGAGTTTATGGCCCATATTATTTTTCCTTCTTGGAAGATTTATTTTGATCTCTGCCAGTCCTATCTGGTTGGTCTTACGATCCTGCTCTGGGGAGGATATGCTGGAGCGATGATGGAAGATGGGGGAAGTGTGTTTTGGTTAGGAGCTGTAGATTCTGTAGACCGTTTTCCACATAAGTGCCATCTGGCTTTTTAATTAACTCGATTTGACTAATATGCTGTTTAGAGAGAAGTTTATGGATGCGGGCACTGCTGGGAATATCAGAAAGTCTCTTATTGAATAGTTTTCTAGTTTCTTTCGTTAGATTGGCGAGTTTGTTGTTCCACCACGGTGTGAGGCGGTTGCCTGATTTTTCTTTCTCTGGGCAAGCCTGGTGGTAGGCTGATTCGATTGCTAGACATAGATTCCCACAACCAAGTACTAGGCTATGTATGTCTCTAATATTCTTATTGCAACGGTTCAAGTTATCCCAATCTGTGGATATTCGCTATCTATAAGTTTGAGAGTGTTTAGTGCCCAAATTGATATCGAAACGAATTTGGCGGTGGTCCGACATGGATGGTTCTGTTGAAACATACCAGTTTTCGATAAAGTTTTTTTATGAACGGGGTACTAAGGCTGAGATCAAGAACTTCTGCTCTAATTCTGTTCATTAAGGTGGTGTTATTTCCGTAATTTATAATGTCAATATTATTTTTATTACTAAATTCTAGAAAAGACTCACCTCTTTTCTTTATATCCGAGCTGCCCCAGATGGTATGATGAGTAGTTGCATCGCGTCCAATTATAAACTGAAGGTTCCTTCTGCCACAGTAGTCCACGAGTCTCTGCAGTGACAGAAATTCCAGGTCTTTGGAGTCTCCAGCCAGGCAAGCTGAGCATATGGTATAACTGCGTCTGTCTTACGTCCGTCAGCAGGTAGTTCTATCATTGCCGCCACCAGATCTTTTGTAATGTGCTCTGGAATTGGAATTGTTGGACTCGCTTTAAAAATACCTGTGCATACTTAGGTAAGGTGTAATCAACACTCCAAGACACTTTTACTTTCGCACAACCTCAATACGATCATCCAATTTTCACTCCGGAAGTGTATTGCTGTCACCGTTTCTAAATATCATTATCTGGGACTTCGCTAAGTTTATAGACAAATTCCTAGTTTTGCAACTTCTACCACGTCCTATTCGAAAACTGTCGAAGCCTCCATATTGGGACACAGCTTCGAATCCAAAGGTTTTGGCTTGCCACCTGTGGAAGTTTCTTAATTGTCGGCTTAATTTCATTGTCTTTCATGTTAGATCTTGGTATAAAAGCTTGACGTGTGTGACGACTTTCGTCATCTCATACTGTATATAGTAGCTGCTGTGGGGTGAATTCGTTCAATATATATCTAAACTGTCGATATGCGGCAATGACGATGGTATAAGATGAAGCTTCCATAAAAGGAACCTTTATAAATTCCTATCATTCCTTCTGTCTATTTTTATAAATAAAGAGTTCCCGTTGAACCACTCGAAAGGCCTAATTAGAAGTATTTTTCTTACCCTCTTCAGCGTTCTGATAATAATCTCCTTAACTTGAACGCAACACTATTTACTATTACTTACAAAAAGCACTACCCCGAAACCTTTCATTCCCCATATAAAAAGACAATTAAGCAGGCGTTCCATATGAAAAAACAAATCTGTGTAATAGCTTTCTATAAACAGGGTCCAGCCTATTCTTTCCTATTTCAATTTGAAACCGACGCCGACGAGGTTACTAAATTATTGAAACCTTACAAATTTAATAAACCGATTTTTTTTTTTTTATCAAACCGTCAAAACGTGGTGAAAGTATCATTGAAAGTCTTCCAAGAAAAACCCAAGAAATGTTCACTACACTCACACTCATGCCACAAAACCACTTGCTTTCTTTGGAAAGTTCTTGGCGCTCATGCAATTAATTTTGTTCTACAACGACGCCTCAGTCTTCACGCAACCAGAGGTTTGGTGGTCGTATGTACTTACACTCTCAAATAAAATTGTTTAACGAACAAAATCCTTTTAATTCTTTTTTTTCTTCCAAATTTCAAAAAGACTACTCTCTCTGTATGAGGTTTGGTGTAGAGAAGAGAACTCCAAGGATCCGCATTCATACTATGCTTTGAAAGAACTTCTCAATTCTCTGATGAGATTCATGCACATAAATCTAAAAACAAAGTGTTAAAACAGTAAAGGAAAACCCTTAATGCTGAACAAATGCAATTCGATTTCTGTGGATATCTAGATATCCTCTGAATATTGTGACTGATAATAGGATATCCTTCCTTCTTATCGTACAAAAGGGCACTTTTAGTTATTCAATTACGCTTTCTGGAAAAACACAACCATTTCTAGGGACAACGGCAAAGGATAAAGGCTCATAAGATTTCTTCTTGTCGAAGGAGAATTACATTTATTTTCGAATAAAGACGATACAGATAGTGAAATTTGAAAACCTAAATTGTCCTCACTTGTGGGCTTATCAGATTATAAGAGAGAAAAAAAATTTTTTTGATTAGAAAATAAAAGGTTTAGGCCCACACATAAATGACTGCTTTTTATATACTCTTATGCCTCGGTTTTCTTATTAAAGTGTCCTTTTTGAGGTTCAAATTATCGGTGGGAATGAATGCTGATTGAAGCATATGGTTTGAAGATATTAAGAGCACTGTGGTTGTGCGTGCTGCTGATAGTAATAAGAAAATAGTACTTTAGTTATGAGAAGTCCAATTCTCTTGAGACAGTCCCTAAAGCGGTGCCGTATTTCCACTACTTTGGGTGCTGGTTATCGATGGTATTCCGATAGCGTCCGGGGGAAATTTGTAGACACATTAAAAGAGGTAATACATAAAATTACAATTCTCCTTACAGGACTTGGAAAGTAGGCAAGAGGCTGTGGAGCTCTTTCATTGCTACTGGTGACATACTTTTAATTGTATCCCAGATTTCCAGCGATATGCTTAACTTAGTCATATGGGGTAGGTGTCAGTCTTATTCCTCTTCAGAGTTATTCGCGCTTCGAAAGAAAATGCGAGCAGTGGAAAGTGTGTTCCGGATCTTTCTGCACCTCGCCGCAGTTGGGGCACAGTCGTCATCCCCAAACGGGTGTAGACAGGTTTCCATTTTCTTCATGTGGACGATTTATCCACATCTCCACATCTCTTAGTCCATCCTCCTTTTTCTGACAGATCCCACTTTGATCCCTTTCTTCGTATTGGCGCTTTCCAGCAGAGGCTTGCCGTTCCTATTTGTCACCGTATTTTCATTACATTCTGTCTGCAACAATATTCACTTTTATTTTTTTGCCGAGAGCAGGTGAAAAATCTTCCAAGTACGCCATAAGGTCCGACCGCGCGTGCTTATGGTAGTGTGAGATTTTTACTCGCTAAAAAAACACCTCCTCAAAATTATTACTACAACTAAGCGGATGTTTATCCAGTAGTTTTATTTTCGCTTACGAGAATAGTTATTCTAGAAATAACATAAATGTAGTACTTTACTTACTTACTTAGATGGCGCTACGGTCCGGGGTGGACCTGGGCCTCAACCAACAAACCTCTCCAGCTAGCACGATTACGAGCCAGCTGCCTCCAGTTGCGCACGCCAAGTTGGTTGAGGTCCCCCTCCACTTGTTTGCGCCACCTACCGCGAGGTCGTCCTCTACTGCGTCGTCCATCCGGGGTGGATTCGAAAACTCTCTTAGCGGTATCGTTGGGGTCCATCCGCTCAAAATGACCCAGCCATCTTAGTCGCTGTATGTGAACTCTTCTGGCTAAGTCGATGTCCTTGTACAGGCCGTATAGCTCGGCATTGTACCTTCTCCTCCACTCACCGTCTATGCAGACGGGACCAAAGATCGCTCGAAGAACTTTTCTCTCGAAATAACCAAGGGCATCCTCATCCGGTTTTGTCAAAGCCCATGCCTCTGTGCCATACAGCAGGACTGGTATGATAAGAGTCTTATAAAGAGTTACCTTAATAGTTCGAGATAGGGCTTTGCTACTCAATTGCCGTTCTAGCCCATAGAGACAACGATTGGCAAGAGTAATTCTTCATGTGATCTCCCTACTGATCTCATTTGCGGAGTTCACCATAGAGCCTAGGTAGACAAAATCCTTTACTACCTCAAAATTATATCCGTCTATTGTGACGTTCTGTCCAAGACGCCGATGTTGGGTGTCCTTTTTTGTAGACAGCATATATTTTGTTTTGCTTTCATTAACCGCTAAACTCATCTTTGCTGCCTCGACCTCAATACTAGCAAAAGCCCCATTGACTGCCCGCTGAGTTCTTCCGATTATGTCAATGTCATCGGCATAAGCGAGTAGTTGTACAGACTTGTAAAAGATTGTACCTCCGGTGTTGGCTTGTGAGTTTCGTACAATTCTCTCAAGTACTATGTCAAAGAGATCGAATGATAGCGCGTCACCTTGTCTAAGACCTTTCCTGACATCGAACGGTTCGGTGATGTTCTTACCGACTTTGATGGAGCAGCGAGAGTTCTCCATCGTCATTCTGCACAAACGGACGAGCTTGACAGGGATGCCAAGACTAGGCATGGTTCCGTATAACTCGTCTCTATACACACTATCATAGGCAACTTTGAAATCGATAAAGAGGTGATGCGTATCGATTTTATATTCATGGGTTTTTTCCAAGATCTGCCGTAGTGTGAATATTTGGTCAATGGTGGACTTTCCCGGCCTGAAACCGCACTGATAAGGACCTATCAGGTTGTTGACGATCGGTTTTAGGCGTTCACATAATACGGCAGACAGGATTTTATATGCGATGTTGAGGAGACTTATACCTCTGTAATTGGCGCAGTTCAGAGGGTCTCCTTTCTTCAGGATCGGGCAAACGATGCTGAGGTTCCATTCATCGGGCATACTTTCGTCCGACCAGATTTTACAGATGAGCTGGTGCATGCTCCTTACCAACTCATCTCCTCCTGCCTTGAAAAGTTCAGCGGCAAGGCCGTCGGCTCCAGCAGCTTTGTTGGATTTGAAGTTAGATATCGCTATCCTCACTTCATTCTGATCGGATTGACGGGAATCTTGACTGCCATCGTCACTGTTGAATGGCTCATTCTGCCTGACAGCGGAATATTGGTCATCATCGCCGTTTAGCAGTCTGCAGAAGTGTTCCTTCCATATCCTCAGCACCGACTGCGATTCCACTACCATGTTGCTATTTTCGTCCCTGCAGGCTTCTGTTCTGGCTTTGAAACCCTGGCATGTTCTTTTTACCCTTTGGTAAAATTTTCGAGCATTATTCCTGCAATAGAGTCTCTCAATCTCCTCGATCGATCGCTTCTCATGCTCCTTTTTCTTCTTTCTGGGTCGATGTTCCTCTTTTCTCCTGCGCACGTAGAGCTCGTACACAGCTCTAGTCCTTCTATGCAGCGCCGCTTTGTATGCCTCTTGTTTTGCTGCATGTGCTTGGCAGCCAGGAGTTTCGTAGTGGTGGGCGAGAGAAACCCAGTACATCAGAGGCGGCATCTCTGATGGCGTGTTGGCAACGCTGCCACTGGTCTTCCGCATTTGCTGCTGGCGGCATAGGACTTAGATTGAGATTAGAAGAAACACAATCGGCAAAGGTTCTGGCGGTCTCTTGCGATTGTAGCTTTCCGACGTCAAATTTCCTCACAGTATTTCATTGATTTCGCTCCGTTCTGCATATCCGCATCCGTACCTTGGCTACAACTAGGTAGTGATCTGAGTCCACGTTGGCTCCTCGGAAAGTCCGGACACCCAGAATACTGGAAGAGTGCCTTGCGTCGATCGCAATGTGATCGATTTGGTTGACAGTTTTTCGATCAAAGGAGAGCCATGTTACTTTGTGAATGTCGAGACGTGCGAACCGCGTACTAGCTACGACAAAGTTTCGCCCCGCTGCAAAGTCGATTAGTCTGAGTTCGTTGTCGGATGTGTTGTCGTGCAGGCTGTGCTTTCCGACCACGCTACTTAAGACGTCCTCTCTTCCTAGCTTTGCGTTAAAATCACCTATGATAATTTTAACGTCGTGGCTAGGGCATTGCTCATACGTCTTGTCCAAGAGCTGGTAGAAGTCGTCCTTTGTCGCGTCGTCCTTCTCCTCATGAGGGGCGTGAACGCATATTAGGTTAATGTTGGCAAATTTAGCCTTGATACGGATAGTCATAAGGCGCTCGTTTACATGCCGGAAACTCAAGACTTCTTACCTAAGTCTGCCTCCAATAACAAATCCGCACCCGAATAGATTCTGTCCTTTTTGTCTGTAGCAATCGCCGTAGTAGATGTCGCAGTTTTTCATAATCCTTCTGCCCGGCCCATCCCATCGCATTTCTTGGATGGCGGTAATGTCTGCTTTGAGACACTCTAGGGCCTCCGCAAGTTGTTCGGCTGCACGTGGTTTGTAGAGGGACCTAACATTTCACGTGCAGACACGAAGATCGTTGTCCTTTTTACGTTTGCTTGGGTCGTCAACAGTAAATTCATCCGTATCTGAGGCTGTTGGTTGCTTCGTAACCGAAGGTTTTTTACATGGTAGGGAAGTTAACCCGACGGTACAACCCCCAACCTGGACTACCAGATCCTTTTGTAGCAACCCCTAGGAAGGGGGGCCGGATGCACCGATGTCAGTAACCCACTTCGGGGATATGAGCGCTGCCGTTGGCCCATTAAAGGTTCATCCGCTACCATCTCTTTTTCAATACCCTGACGTAGTATTGAAAATCCTTATAGACCTCAGCTTCAAATATGTCGAATTTGCTCCGGTAAGGTTTCCGCTGGCCGGTAGACGTCACAGTTGATTCGATCGAGAGAATTCCTCCGCCGCACGTCCTCCTTCTGAGGACCTCTTGTTAGACTTCTGAGACGCATATTTCAGCCGATCAGGCCAACAAGAGATGCCTCGTCCAGTTAAACATATGCGCGCTGAAGTTCACCCAGATGTGCTTACGCAGCTCCGAGTGTTCAGCTACCCATATATCGTCAGACTCAGCATACGCTCATCGTTAGTTCACTATCAGATGTGGGAGGTGATGATGCGATTTTGCCCACCAATGTAGTACTTTAGACAGGTTAAATTCCAATGAAAGTTCCTGCCTTTATCACGACCGGCATACGCTATGACGCGATGTCAAAAGGTTTTGTCCTTTGAAAAACAAGTATTAAACCAGTAAAAGAGGCTGGCAATGGTGCAATGCTCGTCAACCCATGTATGTAGGTTCAAGCACCAGTGGTGCTTCCCACTGGTAATTATCAGTCACACTGTAAAGAGGAAAACGAATATCATCGAAGTTTTTCCAATTCTTGTCTGGTAGTGCAATGTACCAAAGAGTCTGAATTAAATCATCTAATACATGTGGTATGCACTCGGCCACGCTCTAGGCCGAAGCGCCGAATATTCAGCGGCCGAATGTTGGGCAAAAAATGTGCATACGACATACATGCTACGTGAAAAGTTGCGACCTGTCTCATTTTTGTGCATGCGAGAATGATGTTGCTTATAATTATTTAATCGGTGAAATTATTGCCTTAGATAATGAACCGTTTTCTCTTGTTGAACGAGTTGGCTTTAAAGGCTTATGGAAAAGGTAGTGCATCAATACAAAATACCTGGTCGCGCTTACATGACCGAGAAAGTTATTCCTGATGTGTATAACAGAATTTACTCTAAAATTGAAGCTAATATCTCGAAATCATCAGCAATATCAGTGACATCTGCTATATGGACATGTCAGCACAATAATGACAGTTTCTTGACACTGCGCACTAGATATCTGCAGACTTTATTCTGGAACATGGCGTTTTAGCAATACAGCCGTTTGCACGCTCACATACTGGTACCAACATCTCAAAAGAACTTAATGCTATTGTAGAAGGATGGTATATTCCTCAAAGCAAGATCCATTTACTTGTCCATGACAGTGGAGGTAACATGATAAAAGGAGTACCAGACACAAATTATGATTCTGACAAGTGTTTTATTCATTCACTGCAACGAGGTATCAGAGAATCGTTAAAGTCTCAAACAGGAATACCAGAGATGGTAGCTGCTGCGAGGCGAATTGTTACTTATTTTAACCACTCTGGTATAGCACAACAAAAGCTGAAATCCATTCGTCAAGAACTTAACTTATCAAACCACCAACTTGTACAAGATGTAAGTACACGCTGGAATTTTACATTTCACTTAATGCAGCGATTACTAGAACAGAAACGAGCTGTCTCTTTGTACATAACAGACAACGAATTCTCAAACTATTTAACACCTTCTCAGTGGGAGTTAATGGAACAATGCATAAAACTCCTTTAGCCGTTTGAAGATATTACTAAAATAACCAGCTCATGTACTTCCTGCATCTCTGAAGTGATTTCACATGTTGTCATATTGTTAAAATACCTGGGGAAGGAGGAGACAGCAGACAGAACACCAAATTTATGTGGAATGAGATTTTCACTACAAGTTGAGCTTAAAAAAACGGTTCAACTTTGATGAGAACGACAAATTTCTGGTTGCCACTTTCCTTGACCGTCGTTTCAAAGCTAGTTTCCTGTGAGTAGTTCAAATGGAAAGAGCACGACAAAAAATTCTTTACAAGTGGTGGTCAGCAAACGCGAAACAGTATCTAAGGCTGACAACATTCGCTAAGATTTATTTATCGTCTCCTGGCACTAGTATATACAGTGAGAGGCTGTTTTTGGGAAGTTGGCATTATTTATGAGGAGAAGCGTAATCGTTTGCTACAAACAAATGCTGAAAACGTTGTTTTCATTGAACACAAATTACCGTTAATAGATATTATGTATAAAATAACAATTTTTATAAATATAATGGATATACTCGTATTTTTGAGTTACATATGCGTCTTTTTGTTCATGAATTGATATTCGGTACTATTCGGCCGAATAAGTGGCCGAATAGGCCGAATACCGGATAGCAGCCGAATATTCTTGGCATCTCTAATATGCACTCCACACCCATAGTTCACTAAGCTGGTATACAGAATTCATTTTCTTCCACTAAATGATTTGACTTTGAGCACATATGCCCAGATTTGCGCATGATAAAGCATGACAGATTGAGTAATTCATTCCCATAGCTGACTGACTGCCTATTGAAAGTGAGACCCGCACTAAACGTATAGAGCACTTGCCTATTGGAAAATAATTAATAATTATTAGCGGCGGCACAAATAACTGCCGGCATTTCTATTACAAGTGCTCTGTGTATGACGCCCACTGCAGCGCTGAATATCTTCTTACATTTTCTGCTACTTGGTGTAGTGGTAATGTGTTCGGTTCCAGAGTGGTATTTTTAAAATCTAAGCTTCACCTGAACCAACCCCGATACCGATACCGCAACACCCTAAAATAGAACAAAACGCTGGTCGAATTAAGATCAAAAGTGCGCAAACTCCCCAACAAAGCAAAACGCGACGGAGACTAGAAAACCTACACAGTGGAACTAATCAGATACAATACCGAAATCAGAAAAGCCCGTTCTCTGATCCACTCAGGCCTATTCCAGACATTTATTTGAATGGAACAGTGCTTCCCAAGTGCGAAAAGTTCAAATATCTAGGATCTATGATTAATAGCAAAGCAACCTATGTTGACGACATTAATCATCGCGTAAGCGTAGGGTGGATGAAGTGGCGAGAAAATTCCGCTATCTTCTGTTTCAGAAAAATGCCACCTAAGTTGAAAGGAAGGCTCTACACCGCAGTTGTGCGTCCAGCGCTCACATACGGTTCACAATGTTGGACGATGTACAAAAAGTATGAGAGTAAGATGCTTCGCATGACAGCAGGAGTGACACAGCTTCATCGAAGTTCGAAGATCCGTGGAAGCTTTCACATCAAGGAAACCATCGTACAAAAAATAGAGCGCGACCGGCTCAGTTGGTATTGCCACGTTCAAAGAAGAGATCATTTGAACCCTGTTAAAAGGGCAATATCAATGTACGTTCCAAAGACATCGCGATGTAGGAAAGGTAGGCCTATAAACGTCTGGATCAGACAACTGCGACGGCATCGGCATTTCATTGGCCTCAGTAACCGAGTGATCCGAAATCTGAGGTCAAATAGGCGAACCCCACAGGCGGATCAGTAGAAATGCGGTGAAGTCGGAGGGTTGTGATCCCTTGTTTTCGGATCATAACCTCGCTGATAACAAGGAAGAAGAAGACCGAAATCAGAAAAGCTATAAAAAATATAATGGCTTCAGAGCATACTGCGAGAACATAGCGTCCACCCCTGCAGCGGGCAGATTCCATAAGACTCTGGCTAACAAAAAAAGGAAGGCGCGCCATGTTCACTGAAGAAGCAGGATGGCTGCTACCCCGATAATGAAGATCAAAGGGCTCTTCTACTACTCGAAACACACTTTCCGGGTAGCTAAATCTACAGTAGAACAGATGTATCGGGAACACATAAAAGGCCAAGTAGGTCTCGACTGGGCGATGGCAAGAAACATCTGCACGGAACAACGGCTATCTTGGGCCCTCAACACCTTTCAGCCGTTCAAAGCTGAACAGACGGGGAGCAGACAGTATATTCCTTGTCCTACCGCAAAAAGAGAAGCAATATAGCACTTGGCCTCAGTAACCGAGTGATCCAAAATCGGCAGGCCTGCCGATATTTTCTGAGGTCAAATAGGCGAACCCCACATGCGGATCAGTAGAAATGCGGTGACGTGGGAGGGTTGGGATGCATTATTTTCCGATCATAACCTCGCTGAAAAAGGAAGAAGAAGAAGAAGAAGTATAGCACTTGGGCATATACCCAAAAGTGGGTAAAAGAGACACAATTTCACCAAAGTCCCTTAGACCCATTAGGCTGACCTTATTCATACTAAAGACTTAAGAGAAGGTCAAAATAACTACCTTATGCTAACTGTGCTGAAAGAACACCTCTCCGTCACATTCAACACGCCTACAGGGCAGAAATGCGCCTTTCTGGACATCGAAGGAACTTCCGACAACGGCTCCAATGACGCAATTAGGAGGGGTTTCGAAATGGAAGGAGTTACTTACTTACTCACTTAGATGGCGCTACGGTCCGGGGTGGACCTGGGCCTCAACCAACAAACCTCTCCAGCTAGCACGATTACGAGCCAGCTGCCTCCACTTGTTTGCGCCACCTACCGTGAGGTCGTCCTCTACTGCGTCGTCCATCCGGGGTGGATTCGAAAACTTTCTTAGCGGAAACGTTGGGCTCCATCCGCTCTAAATGACCCAGCCATCTTAGTCGCTGTATGTGAACTCTTCTGGCTAAGTCGATGTCCTTGTACATGCCGTATAGCTCGGCATTGTACCTTCTCCTCCACTCACCGTCTATGCAGACGGGACCAAAGATCGCTCGAAAAACTTCTCTCTCGAAATAACCAATGGCATCTTCATCCGGTTTTGTCAAAGCTCATGCCTCTGCGCCATACAGCAGGACTGGGATGATTAGTGTCTTATAAAGAGTTACCTGAGTAGTTCGAGATAGGGCTTTGCTACTCAATTGCCGTTTTAGCCCATAGAAACAACGATTGGCAAGAGTAATTCTTCGTGTGATCTCCCTACTGATCTCATTTGCGGAGTTCACCATAGAGCCTAGGTAGACAAAATCCTTTACTACCTCAAAATTATATCTGTCTATTGTGGCGTTCTGTCCAAGACGCCGATGTTGGGTGTCCTTTTTTGTAGACAGCATATATTTTGTTTTGCTTTCATTGACCGCTAGACCCATCTTTGCTGCCTCTATCTCAATACTCGTAAATGCCCCATTGACGGCCCGCTGAGTTCTTCCGATTATGTCAATGTCATCGGCATAAGCGAGTAGTTGTACAGACTTGTAAAAGATTGTACCTCCGGTGTTGGCTTGTGAGTTTCGTACAATTCTCTCAAGTACTATTTTAAAGAGATCGCATGATAGCGCGTCACCTTGTCTAAGACCTTTCCTGACATCGAACGGTTCGGTGATGTTCTTACCGACTTTGATGGAGCAGCGAGAGTTCTCCATCGTCATTTTGCACAAACGGACGAGCTTGGTGGACTTTCCCGGCCTGAAACCGCACTGACAAGAACTTATCAGGTTGTTGACGATCGGTTTTAGGCGTTCACATAATACGGCAGACAGGATTTTATATGCGATGTTGAGGAGACTTATACCTCTGTAATTGGCGCAGTTCAAAGGGTCTTCCTTCTTCAGGATCGGGCAAACGATGCTGAGGTTCCATTCATCGGGCATACTTTCGTCCGACCAGATTTTACAGATGAGCTGGTGCATGCTCCTTACCAACTCATCTCCTCCTGCCTTGAAAAGTTCAGCGGCAAGGCCGTCGGCTCCAGCAGCTTTGTTGGATTTGAGTTTAGATATCGCTATCCTCACTTCATTCTGATCGGGTTGACGGGAATCTTGACTGTTCGTCAAGAATGGCTCATTCTGCCTGACAGCGGAATATTGGTCATCATCGCCGTTTAGCAGTCTGCAGAAGTGTTCCTTCCATATCCTCAGCACCGACTGCGATTCCACTACCATGTTGCCATTTTCGTCCCTGCAGGCTTCTGTTCTGGCTTTGAAACCCTGGCATGTTCTTTTTACCCTTTGGTAAAATTTTCGAGCATTATTCCTGCAATAGAGTCTCTCAATCTCCTCGATCGAGCGCTTCTCATGCTCTTTTTTCTTCTTTCTGAGAAGTCGATGTTCCTCTTTTCTCCTGCGCACGTAGAGCTCGTAAGCAGCTCTAGTCCTTCTATGCAGCGCCGCTTTGTACGCCTCTTGTTTTGCTGCGTGTGCTTGCCGGCATTCCTTATCAAACCAGGGGTTTCGTTGTGGTGGGCGAGAGAAACCCAGTACATCAGAGGCGGCATCTCTGATGGCTTGTTGGCAACGCTGCCACTGGTCTTCCGCATTTGCTGCTGGCGGCATAGGACTTAGATTGAGATTAGAAGAAACTCGATCGGCAAAGGTTCTGGCGGTCTCTTGCGATTGTAGCTTTTCGACGTCAAATTTCCTCACAGTATTTCGTTGATTTCGCTCCGTTGTGGATATCCGCATCCGTACCTTGGCTACAACTAGGTAGTGATCCGAGTCCGCGTTGGCTCCTCGGAAAGTCCGGACACCCAGAATACTGGAAGAGTGCCTTGCGTCGAACGCAATGTGATCGATTTGGTTGACGACTTTTCGATCAAAGGAGAGCCATGTTCCTTTGTGAATATCGAGACGTGGGAACCGCGTACTAGCTACGTCAAAGTTTCGCCCCGCTGCAAAGTCGATTAGCCTGAGTCCGTTGTCGGATGTGTTGTCGTGCAGACTGTGCTTTCCGACCACGCTACTTAAGACGTCCTCTCTTCCTAGCTTTGCGTTAAAATCACCTATGATAATTTTAACGTCGTGGCTAGGGCATTGCTCATACGTCTTGTCCAAGAGCTGGTAGAAGTCGTCCTTTGTCGCGTCGTCCTTCTCCTCATGAGGGGCGTGAACGCATATTAGGCTAATGTTGGCAAATTTAGCCTTGATACGGATAGTCATAAGGCGCTCGTTCACATGCCTGAAACTCAAGACTTCTTGCCTAAGTCTGCCTCCAATAACAAATCCGCACCCGAATAGACGCTGTCCTTTTTGCCTGTAGCAATCGCCGTAGTAAATGTCGCAGTTTTTCATACTCCTTTTGCCCGGCCCATCCCATCGCACTTCTTGGATGGCGGTAATGTCTGCTTTGAGACACTCTAGGGCCTCCGCAAGTTGTTCGGCTGCACGTGGTTTGTAGAGGGACCTAACATTCCACGTGCAGACACGAAGATCGTTGTCCTTTTTACGTTTTCTTGGGTCAAAAAAAAAAAAAAAAAATATTTGGCGCAACAGCTCTTTGAGTGCCAGGGCCTAGCTTCTCGCAACCACTCATGTTGTGTGCGTTATATTTTTCACACGAATGGAGGGGACCTACAGTTTAGTGCCGTATCCGAACGGCGATTTGAGAAGCTTTTTCGAGACAACAATACTCTCGGATGTTTGTCAGACGCTCGCGAGAGGTGGGACCGTGAAAAAACTTTTTGGTGTTTTGTAGGATTCGAACTTGGAACCTCACGCGTAGTGATCCCACACACTAACCACTTACGCCACGGCGCCCACATGGGGTCATCAACAGTAAATTCATCCGTATCCAAGGCTGTTGGTTGCTTCGTAACCGAAGGTTTTTTACGTGGTAGGGAAGTTAACCCGACGGCACAACCCCCAACCTGGAGGACCAGATCCTTTTTTAGCAACCCCTAGGACAAGGGGCCGGATACACCGATGTCAGTAACCCACTTCGGGGATATGAGCGCTATTGTTGGCCCATTAAGGGTTCATCCACCACCATTTTTTTTTTCAATACCCTGACGTAGTATTGAAAATCCTTACAGACCTCAGCTTCAAATATGTCGAATTTGCTCCGGTAAGGTTTCCGCTGGCCTGTAGACGACACCGTTGATTCCATCGGGAGAATTCCTCCGCCGCACGTCCTCCTTCTGAGGACCTCTTATTAGACTTCTGAGACGCATATTTCAGCCGATCAGGTCAACAAGAAATGCCTCGTCCGGTAAACATATGCGCGCTGAAGTTCACCCAGATGTGCTTACGCAGGTCCGAGTGTTCAGCTACACACATATCGTCAGACTCAGCATACGTTCATCGTTAGTTCACTATCAGATAGCTATCCAGCGGGCACCACGGGGAGGTTGTGATGCGATTTTGCCCACCAATGGTCTTGGTAATACTTAAATGGAAGGAGTTACCCACACCTTAATTAATTGGATATGTGGGACGCTAAAAACTACGACTGCTGAAACAGTCACAACAAGCACCTCTAGAGGCTGCCCACAGGGATGGGTACTATCACCGTTTATGTGGAGCCCAGTAGTGAGGATGGATGAACCGCTAAAAAGTAATAGATGCTGGCATTAAATGCTAATGATACGCCGACGACATATTTATAATTGCAAGAGGGATATACGAAGAATCGCTTTGCGAAATTATTCAAAGGGATTTAAGAGTCACACAGGAATGGTGTGAAATGGTAGGGCTGAGAGTGAATTCTACCAAAACCACTGTGGTACTCTTTACAAAGAAAATGAAGCTAAAGTGTATGCAACCCATCCTATGGGAAAGTATTAGAGTCGACCCACAAAATCAAATCAAGTATCTGGGCATAACACTAGATAGCAAACTCCTCTGGAAGGAACATGTAGAAGCTGTGGTAGCATGCGTACTTATGGTATTAGGAACATCTCAGGTAAAACCTGAGGGTGCAGCCCAACCTTTCTGAGGTGGTTGCACATGATGATAGTTAGACCCACGGTGCAGTGATATGGATCAGCAGAACAAGGCTAATCGCGACGAGGACATTTTTAAGCAAAGTGCAAAGACTACCCTGTATCTGTATAACAGGAACCATGAAAACATGTCCCACAGCAGCGCTGGAGGTTATTGTAGGACTACTTCCGCTACACATAGTGCTAGAAGTAATTGCAATGGAGACCATAATAAGAATAATCAAAGCATTCGTCGGGAAAAGAAAATGTATATTATAGTCCATTAGTCTACTCCGACATCACGGTTTTTGGAAGAGACTTGTGCCGACCAGTGGTACTCTAGAACATATTGTATTATTAATTCTGGAAGCTGTCAGTAAGTCTGAAAGCTTTTTTCGATATATAGCAGCAAGACATGTCGTGAGATAAGTTCCTAGCCAAGACTCCACTTGGATAAGAGCAGGGTATTCTGTGATTTCATGGAGAGAGGTTTTTTAGCTTTCCAGGCAGAGCCCACAGATAGTATCCGATGACAGTTTAAGTAGCCACTGATGACACCGGTAAGTATTTCTAGGTCCACTTGCCCAGATTCACAAAAAAACCTTAGAGTTCTTGGGTGACAAAGCTATTGAAGCATTTCTAGCCTAGACCTTTTGTCCAGATCGAGTTGGACCTGAATCAGGTCTATATCTTGATAAGCTATCTAAACTTTATCTTTCGCCATAGAAGGGTTCAGTGCTAGTGAAGGCGAATGATGCGCCGATTTTGGGAAGCCAATTATGCTGCTCATTCTACATGCGCTTCCAATGCAGAATGGTCAAGTTTTTTGTGGCTAGTTCTGAAAGCATTTTGACTGTCTCCACGACTAGATTTGGTTTCAATAGTCGAGTCTTTTCACAATATCGTGGCTATCAGTAAAGATCACGATGGTTTTGTCTGCAGATCTTAAAAGAGTGTAGGGAGGTTAAGTGCAAACTTCTTTTTTCTTCCCAGTGGTTAAGTCAAGAGCCCAGTGGACTTCTTGACTTAACCAGAAACGCGATTAGAGGTAGACGTTATGGGCATTGTACAAGTTTTGCAAACGAGCTTGTCGGACAAAGTTATCGGCTACTCAATATTGGTACTTTTCTTTCTAGTTACATGCTAAGCGAAGAACTTTAAGGGTTACAAAGATGAATATAGAGCGAAATGTTAGAAATAACTCTTTTGGGAATGTGAAAGTGATCAGAACTAGACTTGCCTTTCTTGTTTGTTTCGAAAAGGAATCTCTCCCATCCTTACTTCGTACGTGGTAGCGGATATTTATTTAATAACTTTGTTTGCGTTGGAAATTGAAAACTGTTTGTGGGATTCTTACGCACCTCCGCGGGATCAACGTATGGCATTTCAGCGCGGGGGACATACGAAAGGCAGCTGACAAGCTTGCGGCCTAAGGCACTAGGTGGAAGAAGAGATCCGTTTACAAAAATTCATTTCTCAATATGGTATAATCTCCTTATAGTGAAATGCATTTCTAACATTGGGCATACAGTGCCTTAATACCACGGAAAAAAAATTTTGTTCGTCTTTGCTTTTAAAATTACTTTCTACAGTCAGTCGCCTTGATCTCGTTCTCATCTGCAAATCTCTGGCCTCGTAACTCCTTTTTCAAATAGGAAAAAATGAAAAAGCGAACGCAAGTCTAATCTACAGTTACGATTCGCTTGTAAATTTCGTTGAGATTGTTCCGACTAACTCCAAAAAATATTTGTACCAATCGAGTCGTCGTTGGTTGTCGAACAGCGCATTTTCGGTACCCAGCGCGCAGATTTCTCCAATTCGTTCTTTGCTGATGTGCAACTCGTCCGCTATCTACCACATTTTTATTCTTTGGTCGGTCAGCACTAATTTTTCGAATTTTCCGACGTTTTCCTTAGTGACCCCTGATACAGGACGCCCTGGGCGGGGGTTGTCTTTACAGCTCTCTCGCCTTTGTTGAAATAAGCGAGCTCATTTTTTGACTATAGTATACGAATGTCCAGAATCGTGAAGAGTCGATGACAAGTTAGGTTAGATTAGGTAAAGGTGGCTGTCCTGACAGGGTCAGGACACACTTACACCACATGGGTCCATTGTGATACCACATGAGTAATGACCGGTCGAGTCACCGGTAACCAGGGGAACCTTAACCTTTCTCATGAGGGTTTTGGCTGAGAATGCTAACTGAAAAGGGTAGAGAGGGTGACTGACTCAGTCAACCCTGAAGTCAAGGTGTACCGAGAAGGGTCGAGAAGAGTCGATGACATGTCTTCAAGGATTTCGTTAGGCGATTTTTCTTTTTTCACAAGGTACTTTATCATGGCACGGTGCTCAAAATTGCTAGAATTTTCGATTTGGCCTAGCATAGTGATGTTCATCCTACCGCAGATAACCACAGAATGGAATTATTATTGAAACGAGATGTTATTTATACTACTAAAGAGTGCCGCAGTTAGTGTTATCACTAATGAGAATATGACTCTTATCAGCCGCCCCTCGTAGATTTTACTGTTCCTCATTCCGATACTTCCGTCTTGGATTCCATTACAGATTTACCAGCTTCTAATTTTGCACTAGAAATCCTGTCTCATTGACAAATGCTTCTAATCTATCGAACTTATGATTCTTTCTGATGCATTATTTGGGTGTTATCGCCTTTGAGTAGTGACACTCTCTGCCGTCTCCTTCGGAATCATTTACTTATGTAGAAACTGTGGATGCCAAGAAATACCTTATTCTTTATTTTAATTGCTCGCTTAAAAGATCGGTTTACTATGTTATCTAGTCCTGGTTTGAATCTGCTATATAGCTATATATTTGCTGTAGCAGCTCATCAGTGGGGATCAATAGTATAGGGTCTCACTGAGACAGGACTGAGACAAGTAGGATAGGACGGTTTATTTTGTTTTTTTATTCAGTCGAGAACTTGTGTGCATCCGTTAACATGGTCACGTGGAGCCAATGCTCACCATAAGTTCACTTTGGAAGTACATAAGTATAGTTTGGACTGGAGTGAAGGTAGTGGACAGTAATAAACACAATACTGTGAGAATTCATCTTTTCCTTCTTTAAGTCACCTTTTGATGCCTTGCCGTCCAAATTGCGCAATAAGTCATTAAGCTTGAAATGCTCTCTTAAGCTGAACTGATACCAGTTGAAACCTTTTAATTCTTATCTTTGAAAATTGAAGTTCTGTCGGACCAATAATTAACTTATTATTAATTTATTAGTCAAAACCGCTGTTAGACACTTGCAGTGTATTCTTCTTGGCATTAGCTCAACTTCTGATCTTTGAATGTTCCTACAGTTATCTGCCATAACTGCATTATCCATCTACTGACAATGTTATCTGTTCTGGACTTTGTGATGTTGAAACCTATAAATCTTACCCTTTTGCGTTCAGAGAAATCATGTTTGTCGATAGCAGATAACAGGGTTTCGCTGAGATATCTACTTCTTGCTTCATAATTTAAGGAAATCTTTCTAAGCGTTGTTGTCCCAAATATTCCCTCTTATATCCGACACGTCAATTGCTTACAAAATATTAACCAGGCTTGCGTTCAAGTACTTTCACAAGATCTGCATGAGAATATAGCAAGAAATGTTAAATATTACCGATTCTGTTTTATACTATTTGGCTTCTTCTTTCTCGAGTAAAAGGATCTTAAGTCTTAAAAATGTTCGATCTTACATTTCGCAAATCAATCCTTATGATAGTGCCACATACCAACAATGTTTTTGACCATTTCTTCCTCAAGATTCAAAAATTATAAGCATGTACGAGTGGATTGCCCATTTATGTTTTACCTTTCAGGTTGGAACGAACAAAAGATATTACAGATATTGTACCGCTTCCCTGTAAGGGCCACTGACTGATTTTTGACCGGACTTCAACGCCCTTCTATATTTACACTGCCCTTCGCTACTCACTTTGATTACTCGAATTTACCCATGAATCTTCTTCTTCCTTTTATCAGCGAGGCTATGATCCGAAAACAAGGGATCACAACCCTCCCACTTCACCGCATTTCTACTGATCCGCATGTGGGGTTCGCCTTTACCCATTCGAATTTACCCATGAATATTTAAAGTAAATATTCCTACTAATTTGAATTTACTTTCTCGTAGCGAAAAGATGTTCATTAGTACTTTTTGTCAAGCTTCAAACCATAAAGCGAATGTTCCACGTTAGCGTTGCGTGATAACTTCGCAAACACCCGACAGAAAATTTTCTATCTTTTATCTCTGGAATTCAACATTTTCTGCTTCAAGCAGATTCAAGTCGATTAATCCGGTAACCAAACTGTGTGCAGTTTAATCAAGTTCTGATTAATTAAAGTCCCGCTTTCGAACATTTCCACTCATTTGCGTGCTTCGCATTCAGCAGGCATTACATTTGCCGCACATGGTGCCGTTTATCTCACTTTCTGACAACATCATGTCACCAGCAGTTTGCTCGTAGAGCGTGTATAGGAGTGGTCGTTTGATAGTCACCGGCTACCAGAAGGAGGAGATCATGCTTTTGGCTACAAACTGTAATTACTGTGCTATTAGTCGTCACTTAGGCATGTCCTTTAGCATTAATATTTACTTGTACTGTGGTGGAGGATTTAATAGTGTAAGTCATTTGTCATTCAATGCAGACTGCATTATTTCGATGTGTGCTCTATGGGTGAGTTCCAAAATGTATCAGATGTATAGATGCAAAGTCATAAGTTCCAAAAGTTAAACAACAAAGTTTTGACAAAGTTACAAGCTTCTAAACGCATTCGAAACGTTATCGATGCCCATCAGATAACTTTTTCGATGCTTTCATTTGACATTTGCAAACAAAAAATTGATAAGGCTGCTGCACGTCTGTTTCCGTGAGTTTTTAATAATTTTCTTATCGTCAATAAATTTAGATAGATGTTGGATACGTTCGCGGTTTTTGCCATACACTTAACCCACTCACTTAAAATTTGTTTTAATTCTAAGTTTGCCATCTTAATTGTAGCAAATATCTGCCCTGTATAAAATGCGTTCCGAAACGGCAAACTTGTGCAAAGTAAAATTTATACAAGTCATTAAGGTTGCATTGCAGATGCATAAGTGGCCAACAAAACTAGGCTTCTCTTCAGGTGCGTAACGTTGTATATGTAAATTGAGGGCACATGTAACTACTTTATGGGCCGCCGTGACATATTGGTTAGTGTGTCAGATCACTGCGAGTGAGGTCCCAGAAAACAGCCAACGTTTTTTCACGGTCCACGGAACGGTCGCGAACGTTGTCATGAGAAAGCTTTTCAAAAACAAAATAAAAGTTGCCCTTCGGTTATAGCACAAAACTGTAGGTCCGTTCCATTCGTGCAAAAAATATAACGCACACAACACGACTGGTTGCGAGAAGCCAGGCCTAGACTCTTCATGGGCTGTAGTGCCAAATAAGTATGCTGGGCCCTCTAGAATTTGTAAATTCACTTCAAAAAAAAAATATATATATACAATATATTGAATCGATAGAAGTTGTTTTCAGTCCAAATTTCAGTACTTGATATTAATGGTCATTATCAGTAAGGGAAACAATGGTTCAGTGGGTAGTGTATTTGCTTGTGACGCGATTTGTGCAGCAATCAAGAGCATTGGAGTAAGAAAGAAGCAAATTTCATCACAGTTTCTCGAACTACTATACTGAGAAAGGTTTTTGCTGGGATTTAGATTTCCATCAATGAAAACTGGAAAGTTCCAAAAAAGAATTGAGACAAACTGATATTCAATAGAAAATAAATTGAGTAGAACATTTTTTTAAATTGCTAGCAGAGGGCGTAGTTCTAGAGCTATTTCAGATTCTTACCTGCGGTGAGTAGGACAGAACCTTACATAAAGTACTCATTTTAGAATATGTAATTGTAAAATCTCCCATCTGAAATGATGATATACTGCATTTTCCTCAAATCAGATGATAGACGTGATATTCCTCGAGCCATCGTGAATACGTCTGTGTTCGATGTCGTAGTCAGCACGCAATTCTTCCATTTTTACGCTAAATTGCCTTAAATATACCTATGATGACATTGTACTCTTCTTCAAAGTTATTTTTAAGCTCTTCCGTGAGAAGAAACCGCGAGGTGGTAATAATATTCTACTAATATTATGGAGTAACTTTACCTGCTGCGTGGGACATTTGTATTGCTTCGGGTATGAATAACTTACTTACTTAGGTGGCGCTACAGTTCGGGGTGAACCTGGGCCTCAGCCAACAAGCCTCTCCATTTAGCTCGGTCTTTAGCTAATTGCCTCCAGTTGCGCACTCCAAGTTGGTCGAGGTCCCCTTGAACTTGTGCGCGCCACCTACGGCGATAATTCCCTCTACTGCGTCGTCCCTCGGGGTTAGATTCGAAGACTCTGCGGGCCGGAGCGTTGGTGTCCATTCGCTCTACATGTCCTAGCCATCTCAGACGTCCAATACGCAGTTTTTTGACTAGGTCGATGTCGCTGTACAGCTCGTATAGTTCGTGATTGAATCTTCTCCTCCAAAACCCGTCAACGCAAACGGGACCGAAAATCTTACGAAGAATTTTTCTCTCGAAGCGACCAAGGATATCTTCATCCTCTTTTAATAAAGTCCATGTTTCAGCGCCGTAAAGCAGGACTGGGATGATCAAGGTCTTATATAGAGTCTCCTTAGTTGTTCGAGAGAGGGCTTTACTGTTGAATTGCCTTATAAGCCCAAAAAAACAGCGATTGGCAAGAGTTATTCTTCGATTGATTTCTGCGCTGATTTTGTTTGCTGAATTTATAGCAGAGCCAAGGTAGACAAAGTCCCTTACTACCTCGAAGTTATAGCTGCCCACGGTGACGTTTTGTCCAATTCGTCGATGTTGGTTTTCCCTTCTAGTTGACAGCATATACTTGGTTTTGCCCTCGTTTATCGCCAAACCCATTTTGGCCGCTTCCGCCTCAATGCTTGCAAAAGCACCGGTGACAGCCCGCTGAGATCTTCCGATAATGTCTATATCGTCGGCGTATGCAAGCAGTTGTACAGACTTGTAATAGATTGTGCCTCCGGTGTTGGCTTGTGAGTTCCGCACAATCCGTTCAAGTACAATATTGAAGAAGTCACATGACAGCGCGTCACCTTGTCTAAAGCCTTTTTTGACATCAAAGGTCTCGGTGAGGTCATTACCGACCTTGATGGAGCAGCGAGCGTTCTCCATCGTCAGCCTGCACAGGCGGACAAGTTTGGCAGGGATGTCAAAACTAGACATGGCTCTATAAAGCTCTTCTCTATAGATGCTGTCATAGGCGGCCTTGAAATCGATAAAGAGGTGGTGAGTATCGATTTGGAATTCTTGGGTTTTCTCCAGGATCTGCCGAAGTGTGAAGATTTGATCGATGGTGGACTTTCCTGGCCTGAAACCGCACTGATAGGGTCCAATCAGGCTGTTGATAAAAGGTTTCAGGCGTTCACACAATATCGCAGAAAAGATCTTGTACGCGATGTTGAGGAGACTGATGCCTCTATAATTGGCGCAGTTGAGGGGGTCTCCTTTCTTGTGGATCGGGCAAACGATGCTGAGATTCCATTCATCAGGCATACACTCCTCTGACCAAATATTAGAAATGAGTTGGTGTATGCACTCTACCAATTCATCCCCAGCTGCCTTGAAAAGTTCGGCCGGTAAACCGTCAGGTCCAGCAGCCTTGTTCGATTTTAGCTTGGATATTGCTATCCTCACTTCGTTTTGGTCAGGTGGACGGAAATTTTGACTATCATCGTCCATGTTGAATGGTTCATTCTGCCTGACAGCGGGATGTTGGTCTTCGTCGCCGTTATACAGTCTGCAGAAGTAGTTTTTCCATATTCTCAGCACCGACTGTGATTCTACTACGAGGTTTCCATTCTCATCTCTACAGGTTTCTGTACGGGTATTACTTCTCTGACACGTTCTTTTTACCTTTTGGTAAAACTTCCGTACATTATTCCTGGAGTATAGACTCTCGATATTCTCAAACGCGCGCTTCTCATGCTCTTTCTTCTTCTTTTGGAGAAGCCGATGTTCTTCCCGTCTCTTTTGCTCGTAGAGCTCACGAGCAGCTCTCGTCTTTCTTTGCAGCGCCGCTTTGTATGCCTCTTGTTTTGCTGCATGCACTCGCCGGCATTCTTCGTCAAACCAGGGGTTTCGCGGTGGTGGGCGAGCGAGACCCAGCACATCAGTCGCGGCGTTTCTGATCGCATGTTGGCAGCGTTGCCACTGGTCTTCGGTACTTGATGCTGGCGGCAAAGGGGTGATTGAGAGATTTCGGGATACGCGTTCAGCGAAGAGTCTGGCGGTCTCTTGCGATTGTAGCTTTTCGACGTTAAATTTTCTCACAGTAATTCTTCTTTGTTGCTCAGATTGGGATATCCGCATTCGTACCTTGGCTACAACAAGGTAATGATCCGAGTCTATGTTGGCCGCTCGGAAGGTCCGGACATCCAGAATACTGGAGGCATGCCTTGCGTCGATCGCAATATGATCAATTTGGTTGATCGTGACATGATCATTGGACCGCCATGTCTGCTTATGAATATCGAGATGAGGAAACCATGTGCTTGCTATGGTGACATTTCGCTCCACAGCGAAATCAATTAGCCTTAGTCCGTTATCAGACGTGGTGTCGTGTAGGCTATGCTTACCGACTGCTCTACCGAAGACGTCCTCCTTTCCTATTTTGGCGTTAAAATCGCCCAATACGATCTTAACGTCGTATTTAGGACATTGCTCGTATGTTTTGTCGAGGAGCTCGTAGAAACACTCTTTGGTTGCAGGGTCCTTTTCTTCTGTGGGGGCATGAACACATATTAGGCTTATGTTAGCGAATTTAGCCTTGATCCGGATCGTCATAATACGCTCGCTCGCGTGTCGGAAGCTTAAGACTTCTTGCCTAAGTCTGCCGCGTATGACAAATCCGCATCCGAATAAGCGTTGCCTGTTGCCTCTGTAGCAATCACCGTAGTAGATGTCACAGTTTTTCATCCTCTTTTTGCCTGGCCCATCCCATCGCACTTCCTGGATGGCGGTAATATCTGCTTTATAGCAGTCTAGGGCCTCTGCTAGTTGTTCGGCTGCACGTGGTCTGTAAAGGGACAGAACATTCCACGTACAGATCCGAAGGTCGTTGTCCTTATTTCGTTTGCTGGGGTCGTCATTAGTTGGGTCATCCTTATCCGAGGCTTTTGGTTGTTTCGGAACCATGCGTTTTTTACGTGGTAGGGAAGTTACCCCGACGGCACAACCCCCAACCTGGAGGGCCAGTTCCTTAATTATTCCCCTAGGACGAGGGGCCGGGTACACCGGTGCCAGTAGTCCACTACGGGAGTATGAGCGCTGCCGTTGGCCCATTAAGGGCTCCTCCGCCACCATCTCTATTCCAATGTCCTGACCAACATTGGAAATTCCTTACCGACCTGTGATCCGAATACGTCGAAGCAGCTCGCGCAAGGTATTCACTAAGTTCAACCTAACTGGAACTATAGACGCCACCGTTGACTCCGTCTAGGGAATTCGTCCGCTGCCGCCTGGAACAGGAAGAAGTGCTCTAGTGAGAAAAGCACTCTTCCCCCCCTCTCTCATCTGCTGCCACCAAGAATCCGCCAAACGGGGTTGGTTACCCATTTCTTGGATTAAGGTACTAGGCACCCGGCTGTCACCGCGTGGAGGTTGAGAGTAGGAGTTGGTAGGCCTCAGCTGAGTGAAAACGCTTGTGTTTTCATATGATCGCATGCACTACCGTTTGACATGCCGGGTATGAATAACGCAGCACTAATTTTGAAATATTTTTCTATTAAAACTAGTTTTTATTTTTGCCAGCAATGCCATTGTTGATGCTACCTGCACATTTAGTGTGGGAATAGTCGAAGTACCACGTAACAGATAAAACATAATACGGCCAATTTTGTAAAAAAATGTGCGCAACCTTTTCTTAACCCTCTGAAATAATAATTAGAATCGATCAGTATTGCTTACTTATAATAAATTCTGAAGGCTCGCAATTCGCGTAAATCTAAAATTTACAAAACTTTTTTGACAGCCAAACCTTAAAGCTGCTATTTGATTGACTCGTAGCAGCTATAATTTTTAATTTCATGGCATGCGGTTGGATCTTAATATACCCGCGCTTAATTTCGTGACATTTATACCCGCGCACGGTCTCATAGACCGAAGGTAGAGAGGCCTTTATAATGTCTTTTTAGAAGGAAAGTCTATATTAAAATTAGATTTTCTCACAGAAGAGGATAATAATTAATGAAACAAACCAAAGTTATTAAAGTAATATTATTTATTAACAGACTAACAGCCCCATAATACCGCCTCTAAGTTATATGAGTTTTTTAGGGACTTCAAAAAAGTAACAAAACATTTTTTTTCTTCTTTACAACTTAAATAAACTTTTTAATTAAAAAAATAACAAAATAGAAAATAAAAAAAAAAAATAACAAAATAGAAAAAAAAAAAGAAAATAATCACTCATCGCCGCAGTCTGAGCACACCATAGAAGCAGGAGCCTTGTTCCACTTTGTACGACTTTCAGGATTATCGATATCGGCTTGAGAATCATCTGTCTCACATTCGTCCTCAGAATCATATCTTGATTCCTGTAATTCAAAAAAATCCACTTCGACGCATGAATCTCCGACATTATAGTCAGAATCCGAATCATCTTCTTCCAACACCAGTCTGATACGATTCTCATCCATATTGTTGTATGTTATGGCTCTAAAGTAATAAAATATGATTTAATTATATAATACGACACATTAGCTATCAAAAACGTAGTAATATTCCAAAAATTATAAAAAAATAGTGTTTACACGAAAAGATCGAATAATCTTTAAAAAATAATTAAGTAAATAGAGTTACAAACAACTTGATCAGATATATCAAATTGAAGTAATGGCGGTATGCTCATGCATATGCAGGTTGAAAATGTGGCGATTGAATATAAAGCATATCGAAAATTCAGGGCTAATGCACAATTTGAGGAAACTCAGAAAATATAATTTATTTTGTTAGAAATTGATTTAAAACTACGCTATTCGACATATAATATAATTAGGAGTATTCACGCCTCTCCCCGTGTAGGGACGGGTTAAGAATATTACTCCAGCACCTCTTAACAAATAGCGCTTGTTCTAAAAGTCGACTAAGGGGACAAATCAGATCTAGGCAATATAACACCCAAGTGAGCCCAGCGATACATACACTATCTTCAAAACTCTCCCAAGTGTGCATGCGGTCCGTGGCTTGACACGACTGGAGATTACCGGTGTCGTTGAAGAAAGATCAAACAAACAATAATAAAATAGGAGCATGCACACGTCAAACAATAAATACCATCGCAAAAATATTGGAAAACTTTATCATTATGGTAATACTTGCTAAAAGGAAAGGCACTACCCCGCCAGGCACTAACACTGCTGCGCATGGAACTGATCCTGGACCGAGCAGAAATGTTCGTGTCAGAGCTATACGGATTCCGGGGGCTAGCAAAATAATGAAACAGTTTGGGCGAAATTTGAGGGTCGCGAGTTGAAACGTTCTTATCATGTTAAATACCATGTTCATCAAACAAGGCCGCCATCTGATCAGTTACAGCAGTGGGGGAAGTGAAATCCTGATTGAGTACCATTTGGTAGCCAGTTTCATGAAGCCTTGGATAAAAGATTGCTAAGTGATCCTGGGAGAGGCAATCGCTCAGCAACACCACCTCCTGCTAACAGAAATTTTTACGAAGACCCCAAGGAAAAGCAAACAAGCAAAGGTCCCTGAGAAAATCAAGTGGTACAATCTGGACAAAGAAAAAGTCGAGGCTTTTATTTTTGTAATGAAAAATTAACTCTCTCACACCATCAATCGAGCTAAGGATGAAGAGTGTAGAGCGCATAATATATAGGATTCAGTACAGCGAACTTGCTTAAAGCAGGCCAAATCACTGCTAAGAGCTTCAAAAAGCCATAACCAACACGCCAAAGAAACATAGTGGTGGAGTGATGAAGCTAAGGAAGTGATTAATGAGAAGAAAGCGGCTTTCGAAACTTGGTCAAAGTGCCCTAAAAAGCGAAAAAGAAGTGTGCTCAGCTTCAAGTAGAGAGCACGGAGGGCCTGTATCGCTAGCTGGAGAAAATATTTTCCTCTGTTGCTGATGCAAACCAGGCAATCCAGGAGCTACGAAGATACAATATGAACAAAAGCGCAACCATCTTCAAAATAGTCGCCCAAAGAAGGAGGAATGCTCAGGAGATTTGTTCTCCAAAGTTCATTAAGAATGCTCATGGCCAGCTTCTTGTGGATCATGACAAAATTCTGCACAGGTGGCGGCGTATTGTGAATAACTTTTGAATGAGCAGTTTCCCCGGCTATACTTTCCAAGAGCCACCCATAACTGTGAAGAAATACCCCACATTACAGTCGAAAAAGTTAGTGATGTGGTCAAATATTCCAAAAAACGAAAAGCGTTTGGGCCATATGAGATGCCCTCTGAGTTCTGGAAAAGATGGGAGACATCGGGTTCAGATGACTCAGAATTCTCATCTCCAAATTTATGAGAGGTAATCTAATGTCGAATCAATGAAGGGAAGTTACCTTCTCCCTGTATACGAAGGGAGGGGTCATACGTGAAACTGTCACATACCATGAAGATCGTTGAGCGGATATTAGGTGGCCGACTGCTATGATCAGTGCGGGTTTGTCGCGGGTATATCAACCACAGATGTAATTCAAAGTATAATGATCATAATGGAAAAACGTATTTGCATATTGTATTGGCTAACTTTGAAAAGGCATTCGGCAGACAACCATGAGATCTGATATGGGTAGCGCTAAGACATCGAGGGGTTCCAGAAACATACGTATATGTACAGATGATCATGGACATGCATGAAGGAGAGTGAGATGTCCCGCTGAAGTAACCGAAGAGTTCCCAATCAAAGTCGGGGTGCACCAGGGAAGTCTTTAGTCCTTACCTGCTTGAAGGAAAAGTGACGGACCCCAAGGTACATCGATTATTCTTTGCTGACGACGGAGCCATCATAAGTGAGGATCCTACATCCCTGCAACGAGTACGGATCTGTGGGTGGACGTTTTGGTGGGAATTGGGTATCCCATTAGTTAAAAAAAGACAAAGTACTTGTGCTGCCCGTTCTCTGATCCACTCAGGCCTATCCCTTAGCACGACCGGCTCCGTTGGTATTTCCACGTTCAAAAAAGAGACCATTTGAACCCTGTTAAAAATGCAATATCAATGAACGTTCCAAAGACGTCGAGAGGCAGGAGAGGCAGGAGAGGCAGGCCTGTAAACGCCTGGATTACACAAATGCGATGACATCGGTATTTCATTGCCCTCAGTAACCGAGTGATCCGAAATCGGGAGGCCTGCCGATATTTTCTGAGGTCAAATACTCGAACTCCACAGTTGGATCAGTAGAAATGCGGTGAAGTGGGAGGGCTATGATCCCTTGCTTTCGTATCATAACCTCGCCAAATTAGGAGGAAGATGAACATTGGAGTTTTTCAGCCGTCACGCAGCGGCTCATCTTGCTTACAAAAATCATAACTCTTAAACGAATAAATGTATCGTGTCATTTTCTGCTTAAAGAACATTCCCAGGGCTATGAAATTCGTGAATTTTGAGAAAAATGCTTTACAGGGTGTTCCATAATCTTCTGTTAAAATAAGACTTTCTCACCACAGGAGATAAGCATAATATTTTACTTTAAAAATATTCAAATGTTCATGATTGAAACAATAATAGGGAGTCTGAAAGATAATCCGAGCAAAACAGTGGTGAAAACGTAAACGTACCATTTATTAAATGTTTTTTTTAGGTGTATCAAAAGAGATTTTTTTATTTTGTGGCACATCAAATTGCTTAATAAAATGTTCCAGTAATTCATTTCAAGTCAAACAGTGAAGAAAAAAATAAACGGGCAAAAATAAAAAATATCATATTTCTTGGAAACGTTTATCAACATCTTGGGTAATGTCTAATAAACTTATCACTTCTGGAGAGTATTGTGCTTTGAGATCTGTTTCGGTTCAGACATGCTTTAACGAAGAAATGAGTGGGTCCGATGAGGCTGCAAGTATGTTGAAAAGGTCTTCATTCTGCCGTATTCCTAAAACCTTTCACATATTTTGATATCTATACTTCCTGTACTCATTATTTTTGGTTTCCTGAGATTCTTCTGACAATTCTCCAAGTGGTAACGATTGATACTCAATTATAGTTTGACTATAAGCCAGAATTTTAATAGGAGTAGTTGTTTTTCGGGATATTTTTGCTTTAATAACTCTGCTGTTTTCTTGGCATACTCCGCAAACTTGACAGTGTTAACCTTTTCCCTGCAATTCAAAACATTAACTATGACTTCAAGCCTCATTATTACCTCCCTATTGACCCCAGTTATACGAGCTAGTGCCTCTGATTCTTGAAAAAAATCTCCTCGAAATATTTTCATCATTGGTATTTCCAAATCCTTGTTTTGGTCTGTCCACATCGAGCCCAATCTCATCGGGAAAATGCTTTTGGATTCTTTAAAAAAATTATAAAAAAAAAAAATTCACACAAAATGAAAAAGAAATGATTTCTGAAACCCTTTGTCTAATTTTTCCACTCAAGACTAAGGAAAAAAACTCAATTTTAAGTGACCTTAAAAATTACTCAACTTTGGCTCTACAGGCAAAACTATTGATCCAAAAGAATTCATTTTTTCGCTTATCAGATCTCCAAACATTTTGTTAGTCCAGTGAATTTCAAAATTATGCATTATAGACCCACCCGAAAATTTAATTATGCAAGTACTTTTGCCTAAACGAGCCACTGTGCGTCGCGCATTAAGACAGCTAATTAGATCAGTAGAAGATACTGATACATACTATTGTACCTGTTTAATGACACGAAGTGATTTATTAGCTCGCCTTACAAGTAGCTGTGTTTAATTAAACTGCGTTGTCTGGGCAAGATTTGTGCGGAAATGCACAGAAACCTTTACAAATTGGTTGAATAGAATTCCAGTTCCATAGGCACCAAAACATCCTGCTCTTCGCCATAGCTACTCTATAGTAATGTATCCTTTCTTACAACAATATTAGATAGTAATAACGAAAGAACTTTCCAGCACTAGGAATATTGTGTTAGATGATTTAAATAAAAATAAATAAATAAATAAATATTTGGCACAACAGCTCCTTAAATGCCAGGGCCTGGCTTCTCGCAACCACTCAGGTTGTGTACGTTATATTTTTTACACGAATAGAAAGGACCTACAGTTTAGTGCCGTATCCGAAGAGCAATTTGTTTTGAGAAACTTTTTTGTGACAACAATACTCTCGGATGTTTGTCAGACGCTCGCGAGAGGTAGGACCGTGAAAAAACTTTTAGGTGTTTTCTGGGATTCGAATTTGAAACCTCACGCGCAGTGATTCGACACACTAACCACTTACGCCACGACACCCACAAGCGTTAGATGATTTATGCAAATTTAATACTGGAAAATTATGACTCCACTGTGCTTCAGCTAATCTTTTATGATGTGATATGCATTTTTTAAATCTAATCTGGAAACAGTACCTTTCCCCGTACTACATCTAATCAATTAAGATTATTTATTTGTCTTTGAACCGTGCTTCTTTGAACCGACTTTGCATCGGCTAACCACAAACAGTTTCTAAATTCTCATGGACGTACTCATAGACTATATGACCAGCTTTCTCGTGGTAGGCAGACTTTTCACTTTGAACAAAAACTCTATGTCTTCATCACTTATTGAGTACTCGTTTGCTCCTCAGCCTTGTTTGAGCAAGCAGATTACAAGTTAGGCTACACCTCGATGTCAGAAAAGTACCACCTGTAACATAATACCATTCCATATCTAGTTTGCTTTCAGAATGTCACAACTTTTTCTTCATTCCACCCCAATCGATTCTATTTTTACGCAGCTTTTCGTAAAAAAAAAAAAAAACAACCTGAATCACGTGCACCGAATTAATAAGCACGCACGATGAGACTTATGACTTGAAACAAAATCCTTTCGCAGGACTTGTTGGACGCTCTTGCAATCAAAAGGTCAAATTCACTTAAGTGCTTCCTTTTCATGACAAGAATTACAACACTAAATAAATAAGTCATGTCTGTTACGTTTTACTTAAATGGATATGATATCCTTTCAATGGTAAACAGCCACCCACGCAACAGTAACCCTTGTCAAATTTAACGAATTGTGATTGATTTATACTTATTGCTTAAGGGAGTTCGTTGACTTTGGAATAGTTAAAGGCATGACGAGTCCTTGAGTCTGGTGTTCAAATGGAGGAAATTTCAAAAGTCCCGAAGGATCTACGTATAATAGTCGTACAACTTTTTGGGATACGAATATAAGTTCACCAAATGATGTTCGTATATATCATAAAAGGATAATGATGCTCCTCCCTAGTCCATAGTAAACGCTATAATTTCCTTTTGAAGATAAAGAAGACCTGTTCAGCTTTCCAGTTCCATCTCCGTCCTCAAAAAGCACATATCCACTCTAAAATCCAATTTCCCCTCCTCATGCACAACTAGGCAAGCTGGCTACTCAAAGTTTGTCCCACAAAATAGCCCCCAAAGGATACCATTCCCTTCTCCACATACGACTCAATATTCTCGCTTCAATTCTGAAGTAGGTTATATTGCGGGGCACTGTGCTATCAAATCTTAAATCCCACATCGACCCACCAAGCAATTCTGTCCATTTAATTTGTTGTATTTCTATTGTCCTAGGTGCTGTTGTGGACAGTCCCGGCCAACACATCAAACAATACCTGGCATCGAGAGTGGTTCCCCCGGTGACCAATGGCTACCCTACAAGCATACGAGAGCTCAACCCACCGATGCATATGGCACAATCGAGTTCCAGGGCGGCGCCCATCCCACGAAGGCTCAGGTGAGTGTGACGACATGTGACGTGAGACAAAATTGAAAATTAAATTTGTAAACATTTTTACCCCCGATGTTTGCCTATGGATATATTCGTAAACTTGCGTACAGTATGTGCGACTTTCATTTGATACACGACCCGAACTGCTGGTGCAACTCTTTAATAAGGAATGGAATCTGGAACTGCCAAAGTTATTGATCACGGTGCAGGGCGGCAAGGCGAACTTCGAATTGCAACCGAAGCTCAAAAAGGTAAGACGTTACAGGGGAGGTGGGTATTGGTACAAAATGAATGAATCATCATCTCTGGTTGTCCACTTGATACAACAGCAAGTATCTCCATTTGTAAGTGAAATCGATTGGATGTCGGTGTCATCTACTTGAAGATGTGTAAAGAATACCCTGGCTCCAGGATGATTTGTTGTGTAATACTTGGTGTTATTGTTGTTGAAAATATTCCGGATTATTATGTAGCACTTAATAAATCCTTTCACAGAATTAGAGAGAGAGACACATTGAATGATGTATCTGCATTTGTATTTCAGGAAATCAGGAAAGGATTACTTAAGGCGGCGAAAACCACTGGAGCATGGATTTTTACCGGCGGCACAAATACAGGTAATGATTGAGTGAAATTCTTGAACAATTGTTATCCTTGTTTTCGGGGAAGTGCGTAGTTTTGTACATATACGCTTATCAGCTCGTCATCTCTTGTTTTTGTTGGTTTAAATCTCTCTAATCCTTTATATTCGTCTTAGTGTCTTGAAATCATAAGCAGTTTACAGAGGACAGGATTAAATGGAATATCTAAATGGTGACACTGTGATGTGGCATTTGTAGTAATGTGTCAAATATAGGACATCAGTAAAGGGCATTTAAATGTGCCTGGTATTTGCTGCCGAGGGCAGAGTGTAAAGTTAATTGACATCCCTGGAAGGAAGTAGGTGTCGATGTGTTGTGTGTTTACTGGTGCTTCTGCAATTTTCAACCATATTTGCGTGTAAACATGCCAGCAATAGGCAGTCATTTTGAACGTATGCCGAGATGTAAAGCTTCTGAACCGCTACGAGTTTCATTAAATGCCCATTTCTGGAGCATAATCATAAAAACTATTTGGTTTTTGTTTAGAAAAATCAAGCCTTTAGCTAAGGTTAGGGTTGATGAAGAAAATATTTCTTATCACCACACTCAGGTTTATCTAGATCCATTTTGATGCCTATTGAAGTTTACTCCAGCAGATACTACAGTCTGGATGTTCCTTCTTCCTACATTTGTTGATTCCTGTTAGGTGCTTTTAGCCAGCCTGATGTCCTCGAAAAACTGTAAAGATTGGAAAGAAAAACATCAAATAGTTCTTTAATATCTTGGAAATAGTAGCTTCCTAGAATTTTGTTCCTCTGGTGACAGAGGCTTGGGCAGTGGCAAAAAAAGTGGGGAGTATCTTCATGGTCGTCGCTGCTCCCTCTGCGCAAATCGTCGTAATTTAGTTCCCATTTGGTATTCGATGTCTTTAGGATTTGTTGCTCTACTATTGCTTTGAGATTACAGAGTCGAGTAATGACTGCTTTATCTCGAGCTCGAGCGACGAAGCTTTTCTCGCCAATTCGTACGCTATTTCGTTCCCCGCGACACCCCTGTGGCCGGGGACCCAGCACAGTCTTACGTTGTGCTGCGAGCCAAGAACATTGACCTCTTTGGGAGAGCTCTTAACAAGTTTCGATTTTTTTTTCTACAGCGGATATCGCTTTTATAACCACCTGTCAATCAATGAAAATGGTAATTCCCTATCACAGGATTGTCATCAATAAAACTAGAATGGAATGCTGAGCGCTTCTGAGTAGACACCCGCGCCTATGCCTACTTCCATTTTCGTACCATCTGTGTAGGTGGATAAGGATTTGGTTTCTTATATTGTTTCTGTATCCCATTCCTCTCTACTGGGAAAGATGCAGGGGAAGGTTCTAATAAAGCCAAGGTAAGGCAACAGATAGTCGCTACTGATGTTTGTTGTTGCAAATTTGCTTACTACCTGAGCATGTCCAGTTGAACTTCATTTACAGCTGCTACGCTGGCTGGTGAAGTTGTTCTCGTGGCACCACTTGTGCAGATGCATGCAAGTCTTTGTATTTTTGCCATGGAGTTGAGATTGGTTACTGTGCTGGTGGCTTGCCATCAAACTAAGTTGCCATACGTGAGTATTTTTTTAACGATCGGTCTTACAACACCCGACCTCACTGCCGGTTCCATCTCCCACGACGAAGATAGAGCGTCCATGAGATCGCGAGCGCTATCGAGCCTACTGCAATTCCTCTCATTTAGCTGCTCCCGATCTTTTTTCCCTAGCTTCCAAATCGTCGACTTCCAGTTGGTTATCCTACTACGAGAGGAAGTATTTGATTGGATCGAGTGCTTGAATGACCTTGCGATTGAGCAAGTGCCACCGTCATTGAAAAATAACTTCTCCATGTCGATGTCAATCGCTCCGTGCGTCGCTCCCCACATGCGAAGGATCAGTTTTGCTTGACGGATTTTGGAGCCTATTTTTCTCCTCCTCCGTCATTGTTTTTTGTTCCGTTGCTATAATATATTGTTGTTTGTTTTGTTATTACTTGTATTCATCGAGCATGGAAGAAGAGGTCATCCTGTACTTATCCCCTGTATAAAGGAAAGAGGAACTGAAATAAAACAATAGGTCCACATGTATCTAGAGTATTAGCTAGATACTGTGCACACCATTAGCCATGCAGGTCTTGGCACGTACCTTACTTTTGCTGATCGTCTTTTGGTTGCATCCCATCATCGTTGACATTACCGGCATGGTTTTCAATCTGTGGAAATATGCTTAGGTATTGACCTAGCCAATCGTATATATCCTCCGGCACCGCTCTTCAGATCACTGGATGATGCTTAAGCCTTCACACCAAGACATGGTAGAGACAAATTAATCCTAAAGCGGCTTTCTTGGCTTCCATTCGTTGTGCTGCCTCCGATGTATCATTTCTTATATTAATTCGCATTGGTTCAAATATTGTTCAAGAAAATTGAAAAATCCTGCAGTTCATTAAATGGATTCGAAGGCTCTCCACACACAATTTGATTCAGTCGGTCCGATAGTCAGGCTGACCCCACCAAATATTGCATTTGTATGAGCGGCTTCTGGTTTCGTCAGCTTACGCCTGTTCGTCTTCTTACAACTGCTATCGAATGTGCTAATCCTCCCTACTATGCCATCAAAACGATTTGATCGGATAATAGTTTAACACAGACGCCGACGTCCTACCAAATTAGACCGACCGCCCAGTCTTAGGATCGAAGGAAACAGAAAAGTTTAACTGCATACTTGTATTTAGCATAAATACAACAGAACATTTTATCGTCAAAGCTTTCCTTACAGTGGACAAATTTAGTCTTGAAAATCAGTTGTATGTTGAGCTTATACCATAAACATATAATACCTCTACGTATAACAATAGGACAAATTGGTTTCATGAAAGTTTACGATCTCGAGATTTTGATCAATCTCGACATTTCTATTATAGAGGAACTCAAAAAGTGTATGTCCCAATTCGGCCTGTCTATCTGTGTGCGTAAATACATTCTAGTACCAAATATTGAAGCTCAATTCTGATTAAAGTAAAAAGTTTTCTCTCATTTTCAGATATCAAATTATTGCACCTATTGTGCATGTTTGCTTTCAGTAATATGACTACATTAACTGATTTAAAGAATTTAATAAAGCACACACCTATTATTTTGCACACCTTTGTATCTCAGTCGTAAACATTGGGCAAAAGATTTCTTCGTCGAATTCAATACAAAGAAAACCCAATGGACCACCTTTTCTAAAAAGTCTACCGTACCACAGCTCCAAATGGACGACCAAATAATTCAACCTAAAGACGCCATGCACCTTTTTAGCGTGACGGTCATTTCTGGGCATAATATGGCACAGTTACATACCCAACATCGCAAAATCACCATCGATGAAACTTAGCTATTTATTTAAAGCAAAGAGATACATTTCCGTACTTCATATCGGCACAGCTTTCGTTTTTATACAAATCACAAGTTAGACCAGGGCTGGAATATTGTTCCCACGTTAAAAGTGCACTAACTTTTCAGGTAAAACCCGGGGGCGCAACCCAGCCTCACTGAGGTGGACGTACATGATGATAGTCAGACCCATCATCACATATGGTCCAGAAGTGTGGTTGGTTGGTTGGCTACGATCGGCCCTCAATTAGGATGCACTTAGACCAGAAGTAGGTCCATTGTACTGTCAATATGTAAGGTGGTTAGGTCACCCTCTTACTCTAGGAAGCATTTGCTTCGTTATATAAATGCATTGATTTTAGCCGTGCAGGCGTTGCTGAGATCATTAAGATCGTAGAAAAAGTATTCACCCAGGGTGGCCTTCCTAATATTGGTGAGCATAGAAAGTGACTAATGGTCTCTTCCTCCTCTACAGCTTCTGCAGAAATCATTGTAAGGGATACCTAGTCTTTGGACGAACTTTCATATGACGCAGTGTCCAGTGAGAACGTTTACTATTTTGGGGAGCGTTCCTCTCTTGTGTTTCAAGAGTCCGATGGACCTAGATTTGTTGAGTGTTGGCCAAAGTTGTCTGATGGTGTTGCATTGCCCTAGATGTTACCGTCGGAGATTGGCCACCTTCTCCCCGTCGGTTTAAATAAGGTACTTCATATAAGACGTTGGCAGTCACAGTGACCTAGTAGTATGGTTTAGTAGTATGGGTTAACAAAACAAGGCTAAGCACGACGAGGACACCCCGAGCAAAGTGGAAAGATTAGCCTGCATCTGAACCTCTAGGACAGTAGAGGTGATCGTAGGGCTACTTACGCTATACATAGTGCTAGAAAGAATTGCAAAGGAGAACATATTAAGAATAATAATCTAAAAGGGAAAGGAAAATGCATCGCAAGCAAAGAGCGACAAACCATATGAAAATCGGTGCCACTTCTGGACTGGTTCAGAGACGATATGATCAAGAAATACTGCGTTGAGAGAAAATTTGACTCAAAGCTGAGCAATAGAAAGGATTGGAGCAGTGATTCCGATAAGTACCAATTCAAACAACATACTATTAAATGGTACACAGACGGATCGAAAACATCTATAGGCACTGGGGCAGGTGTGAACGGGCGTAGATACTCAAAATCTCTGTGAATTTTATTCAGTATATTCCAAGCAGAGCTTCATGTTGTTGAAACATACGCCCAATTCAATCTAGATAGGAAATATTGCGGGCAAGATATCGCAATACTGTCAGATAACCAAACCGCCATCAAGGTACTGAATTCGCATGAGATCAGATCAAGACTGGTATGGGAGTGCCTCACCAAGATTAACAGACTGGGACAGATTAATAAAGTAACCCCTTTACTGGGTACCAGAACATGTAGCTGATGAACTAGCAAAAAATGGTTCAGACACCCCGTTCCTTGGACTGAAACCATTTTTGGGGATAGGACCACAAATACTGCAAGAACTGGAAAAAGAAGAACAAAGCAAATGGGTTAAGCAATAGGATGATGTCTCCCAACTGAGACAGGTGAAAGAACTTCTGAGAAACTACAACCAGAAAGGAAGCAGGGCCTTCCCAAGAGTTAGCAATAAACGACTACGCATCTTGATAGGCATCCCAATGGATCATTGACGACTTATGGGGAATCTCTGGACACTGCAGATTTTACAGGAACTTCGCAGAAATACCAGTTCACCTCCTTATGCTATGTTAAGCACTACTCCATAATGCTAAGCACTAATCCACAAAACATCGCCTAGGAGCCTATCTTCTATCAGAGATGGATCTACTTTCGCTAGATGCAGTTCAGATACTCCGGTTCATTAAAACAATTGGACTATAGGAAGTGGTCTAAATCGAGTACGTCATCGACTATAATTCCGATGCGCTGTTGACGAGTGTAATCTTCCACGATTAAATGAAAGCCTTGACAATACTATCGTCATAAAATGACACCGCTGTCATTTCAAACATAACCACAATCGGCTGCCAAAGTTTAGGCATTGCTACATTGACACTGTACATTAAGGAGCTAGGGCTATCGAACTTATTCCCTAAGTGTGGCGTTTCGCTGTGTACAACTCTGAGCTAAAATACGGGCAACGACCACTCCATATAGCCCCAACAAAGAGGATAAAGCATTAACGATTTTGTATATGTTTGCAGAATTTAGAATTTTTTCGGTGACACCTTAAAAGAGGGAGCTGCCATTTATATTGTCTCTGATCGATTTATGGTCAATCTTTGAGAAGATACTGTCCCAATCCAATATGCCTGCCCTTTACCATGCAGACATCAGCTCATTGAGAAGACTGGTTCACTGCAAAAGGTAATCTTATGGATTATCCTTCGTCACTCTAAATGCCAAATTGCCTATGACTTGCACACGCCACGGCAATTACATAAACCTCACCACAAACAGATTTATATCCCTCTTAGCGTGCCAATAGCCAACCTATGCGCGTGTATATACCCTCACTATTAAGAAATTTGATTTTACAAATCTGGCTATAAATATCCCTTAATTTAGGTCTTTGTAAACCTCGTCTCCAACTCCACCATTCAGCCATCTACAAACATTTCCTTAACGTCTATCCTACAAATTTATTGTCAATTTCTGTTTCCGTATCCACACAATACGAGAAAAAACAAAACCTTCGACTTCCCTTTCATCTATAAAATACCTTTTAACACAAACCCACTCGTTTCTCGTGTCTGGAAATATATTCCAGGACGATTGTTTTTCTCCTAATTCTATTTGGTTACCGTAAATCACATCCTTTTCACAAGCTCGCCATGAATAGCTTATAGAATTGGTAACCTTAGCTCTTACCTTTACACATTCATACACTGACGGTTGCTGGGATGTAATTGAATAGAACCTCAACCCTAGACAATGTCATCTCGTCTGGACCGGAGCACGTGACGTACGTGTTTAACAGCAACGTGACACTATCTAAATCCATCCTACACTTTGCTTTTAATAATATAGGTAGGTGGTAGTACTTCACTTGCAGCAATTTAAAGGACAACAAAATGTCCTTGTTCTAAGTCCTGTTGATAAGATATTGGACATCCAGGTGTTAAGGATTTTATTTTTATTTTATTTTTCTCATTCTAGGCGTCACAAAACAAGTTGGCGACGCACTATTACTCGAAGGACAGCAAAGGACCGGTCGTGTTGTTAGCATCGGTATTGCTCCCTGGGGCATTGTGGAGAGAAATCATGAGCTTCTAGGACACAATCGTGAGGTGCCCTGTCACAGTATTAGTTCACCAAGGTAATGTAAAAAAAAGATAGTTTCTCTCTCCGTATGACGTTGAAGGACATTGTGGACTACGCGAATTATAACTTCATTTCGAGTATATAATGGATTTCCTTTTACTCCTCTCTCATCTCGTTATAGATCTAAATTGGCAGTGCTGAACAATCGTCACGCATACTTTCTGCTTGTCGATAATGGCACTCAGGCCAAATACGGTGCAGAATTGATCCTGCGAAGGAAACTGGAGAAATTTATTTCAAATCTCAAACTACATCCTTGTAAGTAGAAAAATCAGAACAAAAACCAAATCAAAACTTTTTTCAAAACTTTTTCGTTTTATTTTATTTTTTTTTCTAAGTTTTCTTTTATTTTTCGGGTGGTGGTAGAGGTTGTCGAATTTGTTGGTCCATTTACTGTTTTCGGCGATGTGGTGTGGAGTCTTTCAAATAAGGACTTCCGTTCCGTTTCGATTCAGTTTGATTTTCAGTTTGTTTGATTAAAGAAAAGAAAACAAATCGAATTGAAAAAAGTAAAAAGTTTTCACATTTCGTTTTTATGGATTTCACTTTTGTTTATTTATTGACTTTTCACGTCAATACTTTAAATTTAAGGGTGGCCACTCGACACTCTATAAAAGTGTGCTCCCTCAAATGTAGACAAAGTAAGTGCGACCGATCGTAAATGGGTTTATTAATGTTTTCGTATAGAAAAGTTTCAATTGTGTTTTTGTTAAAAAAAAAAAAAAACGACAAAAAGTAAATAAAAATATTCTTTTAACAACACAAATTCCAATTAAATACATTGAGTGACTCAAACAAAACAGACAGAATAATAGTGTGTAGATACATTTAACATTCAATTCATGTGAATATAAGAAAACATTTAGTATTTTTGGTCGAATTGGTTTTTAATATTTTAATGAATTTTTTTTTAACGATGCTTTGTTGTTTCAACTCCTCATAGGCTTTTATTTTTATTTTTTAAATAAAATTTGAATACACGTTAACAAATCTAATTGGGGTATATCACCGGAGGAAAAATAACATTCGTTTCTCTGGAAATGGACAGGTATTGTTGGGTTATTCCACAGAACCACAAAGGCGATGGTTTTAGCTTCGTAATTACTCATACTCGTAGGGTTTGAAGAGACTCTTCAAGTGTTCCACTTGATGTTTCGCAAATTTCGCACAAGTACGGGGACAACTCGAATTAAATTTGAAAGTATTGTCAGTTGTGACTAATTTGTTCGTTGGCCAAGCTGTAATCAAAGAACCGTCCAGTCAGTATCAAGGGTAAGATACATTCATTTGATGAGAATTGAGTAAGATTAAATTAACGTCGGAGATTTACTTTATTTTATTTTAATAAGTTAGTTAGTTTAATTGACTATTTATTTCATAAAAAAGAGATTGTTAACAATTTTGAATCCTTAGTCTATAAGGTTGGGTTAAGGCCGTCTACCAGATTGACAATATAAATTTTCTATTTCGTTAATCTTGTGCGAGTATATAGTTTTAACCAATTTTATGTTTATTACCAAAAGTTTTCGTCTATAATGCATTTTCTGTAGCGTAGTGCGTTGGTTACGTAGTTGTACAATGGATTCCAGCTGCGGTTACCGTTTAAGATGCTTATCAATTCATCAACCGTTAGTTCCTGTGCTCCAAAAAAACTGTAGCGGAATTCTTAGAGGATGGGGCATATAGCGATGAAGTGGAACACGCCCTCCCGTTCCTTGCGATTACAGAGGTTGCACAGAAGTGGAAGTTATGGGCGTTGCGGTATAAAATTTAAACTTAAAGTTCGCCTCTTATTTTGAAGATAGTGCTTATCATATCGGTAGAGTAACTCATTAGGAAATAAGTTCTATACAGCAAATCGTAATTTAATCTGCTATAATATGCCCTGTATCGCGATGACTGGGCTTCATTGACAAATTTTTCATAGATTCTATAGCCTGTTTTCTCCCGCAATTTGTAGAATTTATGTTTCAATGGGATCAACTGTTCACCTGGTGTAACTAGGAGATTGAGGTCGCATTGCGATGCTAGGTTTTCCCAGCTCTGAACGCATTTTCCTCCATTAAGTAGGATATGGTTGAGCACTATCTTGGGTATCCTGCCTTGTTTCATCCCCATGACCTTTACCACATAGTCGAGATGGAGCTTAAGAGTATCCAGAAATAGGGGTGCTAATCCAGTCTCCAAATAAAGCATGTATTTCGGTGAACTAATTGGCAATTTAAAAACTCCCCTGATGAAATAGCGAAGAAATTTTTCTACGGGTTCAAATGAACCATATCCCCATACTTGCGCAGCGTCAAATAGGATGGATGCAGCAGTAGCATGGAATATTTTCTGCTTCGAGTCATGATTGACGTTTTTATTGTTGATACAACAACCCCAAACTGAACAAATTGCCCTTTTCGCTTCGGCTAATTTACCTTGAAGGTGCTTGCTCATATTTAAGCTAGGCGTACTCAAGACACCAAGGTATTTGTACTCCCGCACAATCTCAATAAGTTCTCCTTGGAACTTCCACATTCCTTTCCGGGAGTATCTGCCACCACCGTCCCTAAATATCATGATCTTTGACTTTGATAAGTTTACCGATAAATTCCAAGTTTTACAATAATCGCCCAGCCTGTTGATCATTAGCTGCATTGTGTCCACCGCATCTGCGAGGAAAACGATGTCGTCTGCGAACATGAGAGCTGGTATTATAGTTTGGCATATCACAATCCCCCCCTTAACGTGGTCTGTTATGTCATTTACATATAAAATGAACAGCAGTGTACTCAATAACATCCTTGCTTCACCCCCATCGTTGTATTAAATTCCTCTGATAGGTTGCTTCCATCCCAGACACATGTTATGTTGTTTTCATACATAGCTCTCAACACTGTGATGACCTTAGTTGATATGCCGTATCTGTAAAGCTTGTAGAAGAGAGCTTCACGTGCTATAGAGTCAAAAGCCGCACGAAAATCAGCGAAGAAGGCATATAACTTTTTATGTTTCCTCTTATAAGAATCTGCTATGTTTACCAGTGCGAATATTTGATCAATAGTGGAATAATTTTGCCTGAAACCAGCTTGGAATTCGTGTAGGACCTCATTCTTTTCCACCCACTGTGTAATTCTATTAAATAACACACCAGCAAACAACTTGGTGGATGTATTCAAAAAAGATATTCCTCGGTAATTAGCTGGATTGTTGTAATCCCCCTTTTTGTGCAGAGGAAAAATGATCGAGTTTTGAAAAGTTTTAGGAACATCTGCAGTTTCAAATATTCGGTTGAACTCCTGGGTTAGCACTAGAAGAAATTCAGGCGTACAGTTTTGATAAAACTCGAAGGGAATACGGTCGCTTCCTGGGGCTTTGTTCTTTTTGCACTTTTCGATAACAACTTCTATTTCAGGTACTGTGATTGGCGCATCCAAGAATTCGTCGACGCACAAAGGGGTTGCGTATTGGAAAGATGGTGATATTTGCACTGCACTGAGATGGGTCTCAAAATGTTCCTTTAGCTGCTCTGCTTGTAAGCCTGAAGCGATCGTATTTCTCTTTCCATTCACAAGCTTAGCCGCTTTCCAAAAATCTGCTGATGATCGCGATCTATTCAATAACGCAATATTCTGTTGGTCAAATGCTACCTTTTTTGCATGGCAAAGGTTCTTAAAGCTTTTATTTGCTATTACATACAGAACCTTAAAGGATTTGTTACCGTTCATCCTTAATAACTTGAGAAAAGAAAACGACGTGTCCCTGGCTCGCATGCATTCATTATGAAACCATTTTTGCTTGCTCATTTTACTGCTGGGTCTAGATGGTGGGGTTGACGGAGCGGCTTTCCTAATTACCACAGTTAGGTATTCAATTCGTGGTGGTGTACCGGCTTCTCTCAAATTTCCGAGTTCTAAATTGAGGTTTATTTTGTATTGCTCCTGAAATTCATTTTTCCATCTTAACTTGGGCAGTAGTTCGAGTGCGTTTGTGCTTACTGCATTCAAGTTGCCGTTAACTTTGACTGAGATTTCTAAGGGCATATGGTCCGAAAACATCCTATTCGAAAGTCACTAAGATAGGAGCACCAATCTCCCGATACAAAGCAGTAATCTATGACTGAGCATGCAGTTCCTCGCAGAAAAGTGTATTCGCCCCGGGAGTCTCCTTCGCACCTTCCATTTAAAACCTTGCAATCCCAGGCATCCGCTAGTTCTAAAATTTTAACACCTTTTGTGTCACATAAATTATCCTTGGAGCTACGGTTCATATGTATATAGGTAGATGACTGGTTGAATTCGTTCACAAAGCTGTTTTGAGATAAACCTATTCTTGCATTGAAGTCTCCAATAAGTAGTAGCTCAGTTGTTGCTAGGTTATTCAATACATCTCTTAACTTGTCAAAATCGCGTGGCCAATGGCTACAATTTAAATATATCGGCACTAGGAAGAGAGTGTTGACATCAATTCTAAGTTTTACTACGTAACTTTCTTCTACCGTCTCAAATTCAGCTGATATTCCTTCAAGTTTCTTCCTATATCCAAAGAGTTCACCCTCACTCGCTCTTCCACACAGGCTTGATTTGACCGCAGGTATGTATTTTAGCTCGTATTCCTTAAAAAAGTTCTTATATCTAATTTCTTCATAATCTGTTAAATAAGTTTCAAATAGTACAAATATATCGAATTGCTTTACATAATTAAAAAATTCAACAAAAACTAGTTTATTTTTTAATCCTGCTATGTTACAGCTTAATATTTTTAATTCATGTAATTCATCGTTTTTCTGATAGACGGGTAAACTTCAATTAAGCGCTTCCTTTGAACTCCTACTTGCATGACTACCCAAGTTTAGAGCGGCTGTTTTCTTGCTTGTGCTTGCACCTTTAGTGAAATATTGCCTTTTTGAACTGTTAAAAAGTACTGTGAATCAGAAGCAAAAGACAAAAAAAAACAAGAAAACAAAAATCTCCCTGGACGCCACCCCCGGAGAATCTCTGAAGCATAAACAACTGAGCTTCAATAATCACTACACCAAAAATCTTTCTCTCTCTCTCTCTATCCATCCTTTCCAACGCCCGCACTGTGTGTAAACATGTTAAAGGTATTCATAACCCTTTGAGCGCGCGAAAATTACGAGTATAAAAAAAAAATAATAATAACAAAAAAAATTTCAATAAAGTACTAATGTACGCATAAAAAAAATACACGATTTTTTAAATTGTTATCCAAATGATTGGTGACCAGACAAGCCAGTTGATCCGAACAGTTTTGGCGATTCTTTAGTTTTCAATTAATGAGTTTCTTTCTTTGTCTAGCGGGTTGTAGAAAAACGCGAATGTACACGAGAAAGAGTCCCGCTCTGTTTCAAGTAGTGTGAGACTCTTAATCACAGAAAGAAAAAAAACACCTTTAACCCCTTTTCAACCTGACACCATCAACTCCGGAACCGCTTTAGCATTACTTCAGAGCGGTGTCGTTTTCTTTCCCCTCTGATGAGCGGGTTTTTCGCATTATTCGGTAAAGCTTTCATCAATTTGGTAAACTTGCTGAGGGTATATTTACTTCCTCCTCTCTCTTTTTCGATCTGAGTACCGTCTCAATGAATAAATATATTTTTTTCCTCGAGACAATCTTGTTTAAAGCTTTTTCTGGAGAAAAGTTGCCTATCTCTAACTCCAGGCTATTTCTTTCCGCTGCCTACCTGGTATAGGTAAAAAGGTATGACACGCATCGTCTTCCAAAGAGTCTCCATATTGGCAGGCTGTGCTCCCCTCTTTTCTCATCTTGTGTAGGTACCGGTTGAAGTAACCATGTCCGGTAAGGAACTGGGGGATATAATAATTCACTTCACCGTGCTCCCGCTCCGTCTGTGCAGCAACGTGTCTGATCAAACGGTTGGTCCACCTTCCCCTCGTTTCGGCGTTCCATCTGTTTTGCCACTTCTGCTTCGAGAGTTGCTTTGCTTCTTTAGCTGCTGTTGCCACGCATACTTCCGCCTTCTTGTCGTGGACGTACGTTCTTTCTGCTGCCAGGAGATTAATGGGCCTCACTCCTGCGACTACTAGGACTGCTGGCTCCGACAGTGTTGGGTATGAACTCGTTATCCGCTGCCACTTTCTTCCTGTATATCTTCTTTATGAGTGCGTCAGCCCAGATCTCGAAGCCATACAAGAGTATTTAGTGCGTAACCGATAACCGTGGGACCTCCTATGTTCGCCATTAGTCTGCTTACTTACTTATGTCCTGTATCCCCTTGTGGGTCCTAGGGCCTCTACTACGCCTACGCGCCATCGTGTACGGTTTCTGGCAATGTGTCTGAGTTCTCCCCAACTTTTCCCTAACTGCCGTGCCTCCTTCTCGACTGTTCTGCGCCATGTTTTCCGCGGACCGCCAGGTCTTCTGCCATCCTGAGTTAGAGGGTTCCATTGCATAGCATGGTTCGCTATGGAGCTGTCACCCTTTCGGAACGTGTGACCAATCCACTGCCACTTCCGCCGTTGGATAGTTGTGCCTATTGGTTCCTGACCCGTTCTCTCGTAAAGGTGTTCGTTAGAGATACGATTGGGCCAGAAAATCCGTAAGATATTGCGCAGACACCTAATAACGAACGTTTGCAGCTTTCTGGTGATAATACTGGTCACTCTCCACGTGCTGCAACCATATAGCAGCACGGATTCAACGTTGGAGCGGAACAGTCTTATTTTGGTGCTCAAACTGTCTGCTTAGCAATATGCATGTTTCCGTGGCTCTTTCGGATGCGGACTTAATTTGTTGCCAGAATGTGAGCTTCGTATCTATCCTAACTTCTAGATGAGATCCAAAGTGGGGTAAGACAAGGCTGTATCTTTCACCAATATTATTCCTATTGGTGATTAGCGATGTGCTTCGTGCAGCTTTGTCGATGGGAAACGGAGGAATTCGATGGACTCTTACATCTTGACTACGCTGACGATGTATGCTTAGTCTCTCACAGAATTATGGACCTCCACCAAATGACAGCAGATGTGGAGAGGGAGGTAGGCGTCGTCGGGCTGAATATTAATACTGCAGAAAAGAAATTATCAGCCTTGGCACAAAATCATCGGCTCAAATATGTATTGCTGGACAACCGGTAGAGAGAGTAGAGGATTTCCAGTATCTTGGGAGTATTGTCTCGACCGATGGTGGAACCGAACTGGATATAGCCAACAGGATCGCCAAAGCAAAGTCCGCGTTCGGGATGTTGTCCAAAATATGGCGAAGAAATGCAATCAGTTTGAACACCAAGCTAAGACTGTTCCGCTGCAACGTTGAATCCGTGCTGTTATATGGATGCAGCACGTGGAGAGTGACCACTATTATCACCAGAAAGCTGCAAACGTTCGTTAATAGGTGTCTGCGCAATATCTTAAAGATTTTCTGGCCCAATCGTATCTCTAACGAACATCTTTACGAGAGAACGGGTCAGGAACCATTAGGCACAGCCATCCAACGACGGAAGTGGCAGTGGATTGGTCACACGTTCCGAAAGGGTGACAGTTCCATAGCGAACCATGCTATGCAATGGAACCCTTAAACTCAGGATGGCAGAAGACCTGGCGGTGTGAGGAGAACATGGCGCAGAACAGTCGAGAAGGAGGCACGGCAGTTAGGGAAAAGTTGGGGAGAACTCAAACACATTGCCAGAAACCGTACATGATGGCGTGTAGGCGTAGTAGAGGCCCTAGGACCCACAGAGGGATACAGGACATAAGTAAGTAATTCCTACATATTTTACTGCTTCCTTAGTGTATATGACTTCCGGACCCAGCTGGAGCTCGATTTTTGTATCCGCTTCCTTGTCAGCAGGACTATCGCGGTCTTCTCCACTGCTAAGCTTAGGCCGTGGTCTTTCATCCATGCGTGCACCCGTCTCATGACTTGATTTAGTCTTCTCTTAGCGTCTCCGGTATCCCGTGCGGTGATCACTGCAGCGATGTCGTCTTCATAGCCGACCAGAAAAGTGTTTTCAGGCATATCCATGCGAAGAATTCCATCGTAGGAGATGTTCCATAAATCCGCTCCCAGAATTGAGCCCTGCGCTGCTCCGGCCGGTATTTCTTTCCTGTTTTGTCATACTATTAGCTTTCTGTCGCTAAAGTAGTTCCTTATCACCCGTGGCTGCCCTGATGGGTTACTTCGGTAGCCCTAACTACCTCTTCCATAGCACGTATAGTAGAATGACCTTTTCTAAATCCATGCTGCCTTTCAGATAGGTCTGCTCTCTCCACCGCTGCTCTCCCCACCGATACAGAGAGTCGAGGCTTCAGCATTCTGTTAAGGAGTTTTCCTGTACGCTATCTGGGAGTCCGGGTCCCCTTTCCCTTTGCTAATCAGTACTAGCCGCAGTGTTTTACAGGCTTTGGGACAGATTCCGTGTTCTAAGCATCTGTTGTATATGTTTAGTAACAGTTTGGGGCAGGTACGTGCGATCACTTTTAACACTTCCGCTGGAATACCATCAGGTCCGGGGGTTTTTTTTTAATATGCATGGCCCTTGCTCTTCTTGTCTGAACAGCGGAACTTCACATTGTTGATGAGGGGAGACCTCCTTCTCCCTAGTGAGTAAAGTATTGAGGAATGGGCTTAGCTGCATGCATCCATTCTTGTTATGTTATATTTTTCACACGTAAGGAAGGAACTTACTCATTGTTGGGATATGAAAAGGGTAAAATAGCGGTGGAAGGTTTAAGATAGAGGCAAAATCCACAGGGTATATTAAATTCGACACACCTTCTAACACAGAAAATTTATTGAAATGTAATAAACTGAACCGAGTGTTCCGGAAAAGTTAGCGCTGGCAATATCAGGCTACTATCGACTTATACATATAATACATACATACATTTTCAATGCAGCTAAGCCTTCATAAGGGCCGCCTGAGTAGGGTGCTCAGTTGGATTCTCCATCCTTCTCGATCCTCCGCCATTGACTCCAACTCATCGGGAGGAATCCCTAGACGGCTCCAGGAGAGATATCGGACTTGATCCAACCACATATTTCTAGGCCTACTGGAGAGTCGCCTACCTGATGGCACAGCAATAATGGCATGTCTTGGAAGCCGGTCTGGGGGCATATGCACTACGTGACTAAACCATCGACGCATAGATCGTTCCGTTCAGAGAAGTAGCTGCTCAACGTTGAGCGCCTCGCGTACTCTGGTGTTGCGCACTCGATCCCTATGAGTTATTCCAACAACACCGCGAAGGAACCACATTTCGGCAGCTTGTATCCGCGATCTTATTCTTTCGGTCACTACCCAAATTTCATTACCATAGGTGAGAGTTGGAACATACACCGAGTTAATAACTTGGAAACTAAGTTCGGTCTTCCTTATAACAGATTGGCCAAGCTCTCTCAAAATTTATCCAGCCTGACCAATTTTCCAGGATAACTCGGTATTGCTCTTCCCATCACTCGTGAATAAAACCCCGATGTACTTAAACTTATCCACCTGTTTCAGTGGGACTCCACTAACACGCAGAGTGCTTTAAATAGGTATTTTGAAAACGACCATTACTTCCGATTTGTTCACGTTGATCTTCATTCCAGCATCATCATAAACGGCGACAAACATTTCGAGTGAGCGCTGAAGTTCGGTTTGGGAGGACCCAAGGATGACAAAATCATCCGCAAAGAGCAAATGACTAATCCTTAAGTCTCCCACTTTGAAATATTCTCCACAACGGCTGCGCTGTAACATCCAGTCCATATATAGAATTAAGAGGAGAGGTGACAAAACGCGCCCGAACACATCTTCTACAGTTTGTATATCATGACTGAATTGCCCTTAACTGGGAACCATCATTCCCATATTCCTGCAGACCACTCCAGAGTTTGTGTCGAGTAACCCTATCATATGCTTATTCTAAATCCACAAAACAGGTGTAAATAGGTTTGGCATACTCCCAGGCCTTCTTAAGAACTATTCTGAGAGTGAATTACTGGTCGGTTGTGCTTCTACCGCGACGAAAACCGCATTGCTCATCCACCACATTGCACTCCCTCTTTACCTAAAGCCTTGAGCATTTCTGGCCAAATTTTAGCGATTTGATCGCCAAAGTTACTTCCTCTACAGTAGGACTATACTGCGCCCTACTCTCGACCATAGATCTGCAATCTTCGGTGCCCTGTGCGGGATTGAGCAATTCTAAGAAGTGCTTGCTCCATCTGCGTAAGATGTCCTCCTCATTGGAAAGAAGTGTACCGTCTTTGGATTTAACGCCTTCAACGATATTCAACTTTCTTCCTTTGAGTCGGCGAATAGTATACCAGAACATTTTATTTGATCACGTTCCAATTTCTTGCCAAACTCCTTCCAAAATTGTTCTTTCGCTGTTTATGCAGCTAATTTGCAAGTTCTTCTCGCCTCAGTGAACCGATTTCAAAAATCGGAGTTTCCCAGGCGAATCCACACCTTAAAGGATCTTTTCTTTTCTCTGATGGCTTCTTGAACTCTGGGCATCTTAAACCAAGATGTTCTTTTCTTACCACCAGCGGCCACACCAAGCCGCTTCAGCCTACAAACATCCCCCGCAGTAGCCTCTCCCATCGTATGCGTGTAAACATCTTTGATTTCCTCTTTGGTAGAGGAGGCACAACATCGCTAAGATACAATTTGCATAGCAATAAGTGCTGATCAGTTGACAGTTCGGTCTCTCTCAACACACGAACATCACAAACCATTCTCTTCAGACACGACGGCAGCACAAAGAAATTGATCACTACTACTTCTGAAGATTCTGACGGTACCATGTGTATTTGTGAATGGCTTTGTGCAGAAAGATATATAGTAGATAGTATTCATAAGCCATTTTCACAGCGAAAATCGAATAACTTTCCATTCGCCTTCTGGTCAGGATCACCGTTCCTTCCAATCACACTCCCCCATGTCATAACATCTACACCCACGTGAGCATTGAAGTCACCCATCGGGACAAAAGAATCCACCCATCCGCAACCTTTTTAAGGTCGGCATCAACTTCATCTAGAAAGCTGCATACTCTGGCGGAAGATTCTGTACATACCCCTGCACCAATGCTATAGTTGATCTTCCAAGCTTGAGCTTCAAGATCGCAACTCTCCCTCCTAATGGTATCCACTCCAATACTCTGTCTGTCAACCTGGAACTTGTGAGTATCCCCACTCTCGCCTGAGCAGACATTGAGGGTGCGACTCCTGAGAGAAAGAGTTTCCACCCATCCGAAACGTCCACCGTATTAGAGCCTCTCTGCTTTGTTGACATGACTCCAACCATATCTAGTCGACATTTAACAGCTTCTCTAACAAGCTCAATGTCTTTCTCTGTGAGCGATGAGACGTTCCATGTGCCGATCCTAAGTCGATGCCGTTGTCGAAATTCAGAGAATCCATTTGTGCCCCTATCCGTGCATATCGCCCTCACCACTTGATCACCGTAAAGGTTCGCGAGACCATTGACAGAAAGCTCGTACCCATTGTGGGTAATACCCGGTCGGCTGTCGAGCGGGACAGGCCGACTACCAGATGCTCGCATACTGACACCCTTCAAGCCTGGCTCCAAAGGATGCCCTGGTTTACCATGTTTGGCAATATCCGAGGCACGTTGTCCTGAAGCTTAGAAATAGAAAACGAACATTTTTGGAACTGCCATGAGTCATGCCCGCATGTCACTAGGCTTTTTTTTTACAGGAGGAAACCCAAATCCCAGAGCACTTAGACTCGTTTTGTTTTATTGTACTTCCAGGTAGAACGCTTTCCTTGGTGCACTGATTTGAAAAACTTTGATGTTCTTTGATCGATGGTGGACTTTCCTGGCCTGAAACTGCACTTATAGGGGCCAATCAGGCTGTTGATATAAGGTTTCAGGCGTTCGCACAATATCGTAGAAAAGATTTTGTATGCGATGTTGAGAAGACTGATGCCTATCTAATTGGCGAAGTTGAGGGGATCTCCTTTCTTGTGAATCGTGCAAACGATTCCATTTATCAGGCATACACTCGTCCGACCAAATCTTAGAGATCATCACCACATGCATTGAAAAGTTCGGCCGGTAAGCCGTCAGGTCCAGAAGCCTTGTTGGATTTGAGCTTGGATATTGCTATCCTCACTTCGTTTTGATCAGGTGGACGGAAATTTTGACTATCATCGTCTAAATAGTTTTTTTTCCGTATTCTCAGCACCGACTGTGTGTCTACTACGAGGTTTCCATTTTCATCTCTACAGGTTTCTGTACGGGTATTGCTTCTCTGATACGTCCTTTTTACCTTTTGGTAAAACTTCCGCACATTGTTTCTGGAGTATAAACTCTCGATATTCTCGAACGCGCGCTTCTCATGCTCTTTCTTCTTCTTTTGGATAAGCCGATGTTCTTCCCGTCTCTTTTGCTCGTAGAGCTCACGAGCAGCTCTCGTCTTCCTTTGCAACGCCACTTTGTATGCCTCTTGTTTTGCTGCATGCACTCGCCGGCATTCTTCGTCAAACCAGGGGTTTCGCGGTGGTGGGCGAGCGAGACCCAGCACATCAGTCGCGGCGTTTCTGATGGCATGTTGGCAGCGTTGCTACCGGTCTTCGGCACTTGATGCTGCCGGCATAGGGATGATTGAGAGATTTCGGGATACGCGTTCAGCGAAGAGTCTGACGGTCTCTTGCGATTGTAGCTTTTCGGCGTTAAATATTCTAGCAGTGATTCTTCTTTGTTGCTCAGTTTGGGATATCCGCATTCGTACCTTTGCTACAACAAGGTAATGATCCGAATCTATGTTGGCCGCTCTGAAGGTCCGGACATCCAGAATACTGGAGGCATGCCTTGCGTTGATCGCAATATGATGAACTTGGTTGATCATCTCTACATCTATAAAAGAGAACGCATTTTTTCTGTTTGTCCGCGAATAGGGAGTAAGTACGTAACGGCACCTCAACAATATATATATCAATCGATTTGTGGTAAGAAGAGGAATAACTTAGGATACATTTTAGTATCCTGAATCCGTTATTGGGCTCTTAAACCCATTTTATATGTTTTTTTTTACTGAAAAAATAATTGTTCTATGCTTTACACACCTATGACTACGAAATGGCTGAACTGATTTGAATATGACTTAATTCCTCGATTAGTACATTTCCTACTGAAGAGATTGAGGTATAAATCATTATTCTATGATTCTTATAACAGAAATAATAAGCAAAAATATAATTATTTGAGATATAAAAATATCACAGATATGCGTGGGTCATTGCAATCAATGGCCCACCAGTGGAGTGCACACATATTCATGTTCATCAAACAAACTATGTACATCGCATAAAAGGAAGTCCCCAAAACGTGAATGACTACAATAATCTCGGGAACCACTGAAGGGATTTGGATGCGGTTTTCACTGTTATGATCTGCATTCCCCGGGGTAGATTATATTAAAAATTGCTCTACCACTTACAGGAACTGAACATTCGAGTTCTAAGTGGCAGAAAGGGGGTTAAAATTAAATTCACACTGTCCTGACTCAACAATGGCTTATTGAATTTAAAAACAAAAGAAATCGTTTTTAGTAAATTCGTTTAAGATTCATTTGAGCTATATTTCCTTTAGGGGAGACCACTGCCAGCAGCCATGCAGCAGAGGCTATCGCTGCAATAATGTGTGTATGTGAGTAGGTATATGGGCGCGCTGTTTTGAACTATTGTGTGTGATCTCTTCTGGAGTAAGCATTAAAAAAAATGATTGCCAGTGCCAATGTCAAATCTAAGACATTTTAAATTTTATTAATTAGGACATGTCAAACCTTCTTGCAGTTAAGAGATTTGGCAATATACGCGACCATATGTACATATAATACATATGCATGCACAGAGAGACAAATTGCAATATTTTTCCATCTTATTAGATGAGATGTTGTTGATCGTTGGATTTGTCTACATTTTAGAATGTTTTAATAGATTTAAAATAAGTTATTAACAGGGTGGGGTAGGCAGTTTTTTGCAAGTTGAATACTCATACGTGAAGTTTATTTTCCTACCTTTTAGAAGGTGTTTTTCGAGAAATATTGAATTATACGTGTTTTTCAAATGTAATAAACTGTTTTATTGAAACGTGACTGCATATCTGTAAATAAAATATTCTGTCCGCCGAATCAGAAGAAGAAAGTTGAATATCGTGAAAAGAGTCAGAACCAAAGACAGTACACTGCTTTCCAATGAGCGATGGAGATGGAGCAAGCACTTTTCAGAATTGCTCAATCCCAAACAAGCCATGTCATCAGGAAGATGACAGAGCTATGCTCGAGACTTTGCAATCAAATCGCTACAAGTTGGGGAATCTACCGATGTGGATGAAATCGGGCCAGAAATGCTAAATGCTTTGAGTAAGTGAGTGAGTGCAATGGCTCTCACGTGTCATTAAAGTGGCATAGGAATGCAGTGAAACACCTGATGATTGTCCCTCTTTGTAAAAGGGGGGACAAAAGAGATTCAATCAACTAAAGGTGGTATCTCTTTTAAGTCCCCGTGGAAACGTATTTGCTAAGGTGCTAGAAATGCCTTCCAGAGCTCTGGTTGAGGATAGTTTGGGGGATGAGCAATGGTTTCGGTTTTCGACCCGGCAGAAGTACAACCGACCAGTTATTCACTCTCAGAATGGTTCTTGAGAAGACCTGGAAGTATGCTGAACCTGTATACATTTGTTTTGTGTATTTGGCGAAAGCATGTGTTAGGGTTCCTCGAGGCAAACTCTGGAGTTCCTTATTAAGGGCGACGCAATATTTATATACAAACTATAGAAGCTGTGTTCGGGTAAATGGCGGTAAATCAATACCCTTCACTGTGGGGGTTGGACTCTGCCAAGGGTGCCTTTCGTCACCTCGCCTCTTCATTGCATATATGGACTGGATGCTGCAGTGCAGCTGTGGCAGAGAATGTTGCAAAGTGAGGGACTTAAGGATTAGTCATCCTCTCTTTGCAGATGATTTGGTCATCCCTGGTCGTTTGTCGGAAGTATTGATTGTTTCCATAACGCCTATTCAGTACACTCTGCATGTTTGTAGAGTCTCAATGAAGCAGCTGGATACGTTTAAGTATCTCGGGGTCTTATTCACGAGTGATGGAAAAAACAATGTCGAGTTATTCTGTAGAAATGGTCAAGTTGGATCAATTTTGAGAGAGTTTGGTCAATCTGTTATAAGGAAGGCCGAACTTACCTATAGTGTTCAAACCTAATTATCGGTTTTTAACTTGGTATATGTTCCAACTCTCACCTACAGTCGCGGATACAAGCTGCTGAAAGAGGTTCCTTCGCGGTGTTGCGTAACACCAGAGTATGCGAGGCACTCAATGTAGAGCAGCTACTTTTTCGAACGGAAGGATTTATGCTTTGACGGTTTCGTCGCGCAGAGCGTGTCCCCAGCTGGTTTCCAAGACGTGTCATGATTGTCGCACCATCAAGTTAGCGACCCCTCAATAGGCCTATAAATAGATGGTTGGATCAAGTCCGACATCTCTCTTGGAGCCGTCGACGGCGGAGGTTCAAAAATGATGAAGAGTGCACATAATTATCCTACCCTCGCGACCCTCATAAAGAATTAGCGGGTGAACTATTTTAATGACAAAACGGAAAGTGCTCTAAAGAAGTGAAATCGCACATTTAAAGACCCAGCGAAGCGGGTACAACCAGCTAGTTACATGATCATTGGACCGCGATGTCTGCTTATGAATGTTGAGATGAGGAAACCATGTGCTTGCTATGGTGACATTTCACTGTACATCGAAATCAATTAGCCCTAGTCCGTTATCAGACGTGGTGTCCTGTAGGCTATATTTACCGACTGCCCTACCAAAGACGTCCTCCTTTCCTATTTTGGCGTATAGCCCAATACGATTTTAACGTCGTATTTAGGACATTGCTCGTATGTTTTGTCGAGGAGCTCGTAGAAGCAATCTTCTGTGTCAGGGTTATTTCCTTCCGTGGGGGCATGAACACATATTAGCGAATTTAGCCTTGATCCGGATAGTCATAATACGCTCGCTCACGTGTCAGAAGCTTAAGACTTTTTGCTTAAGCCTGCAGCGTATAACAAATCTTCATCCGAATATGCGTTGCCTGTTACCTCTGTAGCAATCACCGTAGTAGATTTTACAGTTTTTCACCCTCTTTTTGCTATAACCGACAATGAATAGATAAGTGTGGGCTTAAAGCAGCGATAATTTCTTCAGTGCGTATATTCCCTTGACGTGTTGGTGTTACTACATAATTAGAGAGCTGCAGTACGAAACCCATCCTCAGTTTGACGGGTGGCTTGCTCTGAATGATGATTATGTGCGCCATAACTGTCGCGAAGTCATCTCTAACTTTCGTTAATTGACGACAAATTTTTGAAATAAATTTAGATAATTTGGGAGCGCTGTTCAAGCGTGTGCTTTATCATTATTGTGATATACGTACTGAACATAAATGTCAAGAAAAGTGGGCGAAAATGTGAGCCTATGCGGACTTATTCATACTGGCCATCATTTGGATACCATTAGAGCTTGGTTGGTATTTTAGGAATGTTTATTGGTTTTGTGCTATGCCCCAGACAAAGTAGTCAAACGGATTAAGGTCTGTTGAGTTACGAGTAGTTGGCCATAAGTTTGGTGTTATTTGGTCGTGTACTGCTCACCAGAATTGAAAAAGAATTAAATCTTTTGGGAGGATAATTCAATTGAATTCATCTAGAATGATTTGAAGTCTTTTTGCTAAAAAAGACTCTGATTTACAATAAAAAAAATTGAAGTCACCATTCATTTGAAATCAGTGATTAGTGCATTCAATTTTTAATTCTTTTGAATTACATTACTGAATTCACTTGATGTTAGCTGAAGTCCGCAGTGAATTCACATAAAATCAGTTGAAGTCAGTGAATGAAACAGAAATAATTTGAATTCATTTGACTTCAGTGGGCGTCTATTTCTTGATTTTTTAATGATTCACGAGTAATCTCGCTTATGATCTTTATTTTTTCCTAGCCTTACTAGTTGCAGAAGTAAATAATGTCCAAGTGAATTCACTGACTTCAAATGAATTCAAACAATTTTAGTTGAATTCATTGACTTCAACTGATTTAAAGTGAATTCACTACTGATTTCAAAGAAATACATATATGAATTCACTGCTGACTTCAACTCACATTAATTGAATTCAATTGACTTCCAAATATGATTTCAATTCTATGATTACAAAAAATTGAATGACCCAATCATTGGCCTTAAAGGAATGGTGATTTCATTTTTACATCATCAAAAATTTGAATTCTTTTTTTCGAATTCGGTGAATGCATTCTTTTACAACTCTGCTGCTCACTACTACAATAATCAACCTATCAGGGAACGATGTGTGCGTGTTCAAGCCCCAGCAATCATCAGTCACCCGAGGAAATAAAGGAAAACGAAATTCATCGATGTTTTTCCAACCACTGCACCAAAGAAAGGTTCCTGCCTGGTAGTACAATGGACCAGAGAGAGTCTGAGTGCTCTAGGATTTGGGTTTCCTTTTTTAAAAAAAGAAAAAATAAAAAAAAAAAAATCAGGGAACTTGGTGTGCGTCACACGGGAAATATTTGAAGGTTCTGCACACATCAAACTGTCGTTCCTTCTATTGAATTTCTGGTCCTGGTCGACATTTTTTTCATGGGAAGAGATGTGAATCTTTTGAATGCTTCAAGAGAAGTCATTGTCCTTGGAGCACATGCTGCTTTTTCGTTTCGTCCGACATAAACTGGTCACTTCTCATTACATAAAACTTAAATGGGATTTTCATGAACCACACCGCGAATTAGTCACTCAGACATTTGAAGGTCCCTTGCAATTCACCTCATCGACGTTCCAGGGTTCTGGTGATGTTGCAATTGTTGAAGAAGTTCCGGTTTTTTTTTTTTTTTCTTATTCTCCGAACATGTTGAATGTTTACATAAGATTACCAGTCCTTATAACATGGCAGGGCGAAAATATGGACCTCTCTTCATGTTTTTTTTGTTGTACCACGTGCTGTCACCTACCAAACTTTGTGCATATCAGTAAAAACTCGATATTGCATAAGGGCTTCGTTAGCCCCTGACTCAGTCTTCATTTGAATAGAAATTTCGTCCATTTTTGGTTGAGCTGTTTAATACAAAGGAAGTGCTGTAGCGTAATATAAATAAACCCGTGCACTGAATACTTGTATGAGGTATCTGGAAAAGTAACTGAAGTATAATAGATGTAGTATCACTTCTTTGCACAAAATTCAATATTTAAATGTTTTGACTTACTATGTAACTACGATAAGGGATGCTTAACGTTGACTAAAAAATACATTTTAAGTCTCTGCACGTATACATATTTTGTGCAAATATTTAAAATTCCCACACTCTTTCAAACATCTCTGCTGACAAACGTCAAATCGTTTGATTTCCATGTCAACTAGACACTTTGTTTGTATACGTTGTCAAAGATAATCGTATGCAATTCACCTTTTACACTTGTTAGCAAAACTCTAAACGATATTTGCTTGATAGAAAAATTTGAATTTCAAATAAATTTCAAAAGTACATGCGCTGAACCTAGGAATAACAAAAGTTATTTTCTTTTGTAGGGTTTTTAGGCACCCACACATGTCGAAAGGTGTACGAAATACCATCATTCGATGGTTTTCCGTAAATACACAAATTTAAGAATTTTTTAAAGTTGTAAGGAATTGTATTTTTTTTGCGAACATCCCTTGAAATTCAGTTTCAACACGCGTTCTCTTTCTCAGTGCCGGAAATTAACATATACATTTTAAGCACTCATCTGCGGGGATGAGCTGTGAGAAATATCCTGCTTGTTCTCTTCTTATTTAAATCCGGATGTGCATACACTGTGCCGATAAGTAATTAAGAGCTCTTCTGAATCACTGAACAAAGTTTCTATGACTAGCTTGACAATGCGCACATAAAGCCCTTTCCAGTTCACCCGACCTTTGTTCGATTAAAAAAAAAAAAAGAAATGAAACAAATTGTCATCGTTTCCCCCTATCTTCGCCAAAAACTATAGTGATGAGAGCTCATTGACGACGTAATAGGACTTCATTTATATACTTAGGGTTACTTGCTGTATTTAAAATTCACCCCTGTTGTCATACAACACATGCTACCAAGGAGACGTACATATGCTCTCCTTGTACTCAGATATTTATAGCAAAAATGGAATTCAACTTTTATTGCAAATAAAAATCACATCTTATTTGTTCTATGGAGTGGGTTCTTTACAGACGAATGAATATAAGGAAGTGTCCTAAATCCTGTTGTAGTCATGACACTGCTCATAACGCATGACTTTTTGATTTTGAATAGAAGGATGCAATAAAATGTATGTTAAGCAAACCAAGACATGAATTAAACGGGTGATTTCAAGCATTCACGTACATACTTGTAGATGATATTTGTATTTCAAGAAATATTTCCCATCTGTTCGCTCGCTAGCCGAACATATTTTTACTCAACATGTTATCCATTGCACCTTTGGTTCTCTGAAGTTTATTCTCTTTCGTGGGATTTTGAAATAGGATTGCGAGAACTTTGTTTTCTAAAGTAGATAAATATGTTTAAACTTGAATGGAGTTAGACGTCAAGGAAGCCAAAAAGAGCTCTGAGGCAATAAAGTACATTTTATCTAGTTTAAAGCGGTTTTTGGGAGTAGCTGACTTTGCGTCGAGTATTTTACGTACTCTTGATTCAATGTGTAGCTCTGTTAGAAGGCACGGTGTAGGTAAAAGCATCCATCGGAACCATACTTCATGCCATCTTCCAAGGCTTACTGTCTTTCTGTGGTTCACAAAAGTAATTTGCATCGACAATAACGTATGAGATACTGCACCGATTTTATAGATTCTTTTTGTGTTCCTTTCAAAACGAGAATCTGTATTTTGGGTTTAAATTGGATCTTTAAATCTTGTTAAAATATTTGCAATATTCCCATTTCGGCTTCTGTACCAATTGTGATTATTGGGTGATTTTTTGAAAATGTCTCTCACATCTAGGTTAGGTTAGGTTAGCGTTATGAGGTTATCATAAAACACTAGACACCAACGTGGGCCCATCGCGATCCCTAGGGAACCTTCACGGCAAAAGACCTAAACAAATTCTCCCATACACTCAATTTCACTACAGAATTTGAAGATGTCTGGTTCCGGGACCCTACCTCTTCTAGGTTATCGAAGAAGTGTCTTTCAAGGTGGTTTAGCCTTGTTCTGATAATGTATTATTATTATTGTTATAATTTTCTTTATTATTAAGTAAATGAATTACAAATAACAATATGAATAATAGCACTAGATGCCAGGGCTTTCGGCTATGTAAATAAACTTAATAGTAGATATAACTTTATATTTATAGTATTAATTACAAAGTGTTTTTAAGATTTATATACTTAAGTAATTTAAAAATATTTTTTATATTGGTTTCTGTGGCGGTTTTTAGTAGGTCGACGAATGTGGAGTTTACTAGGCTATTTGTTGTATCGTTGATCTTCCTTACTTACTTACTTACTTACATAGGTGGCGCTACAGTTCGGGGTGAATCTGGGCCTCAACCAACAAGCCTCTCCATTTAGCTCGGTCTTTAGCTAATTGCCTCCAGTTGCGCACTCCAAGTTGGTCGAGGTCCCCTTGAACTTGTGCGCGCCACCTACGGCGATGATTCCCTCTACTGCGTCGTCCGAGGGACGCCGCGGGTTTAGATTTGAAGACTCTGCGGGCCGGAGCGTTGGTGTCCATTCGCTCTACATGTCCTAGCCATCTCAGACGTCCAATACGCAGTTTTTTGACTAGGTCGATGTCGCTGTACAGCTCGTATAGTTCGTGATTGAATCTTCTCCTCCAAAACCCGTCAACGCAAACGGGACCGAAAATCTTACGAAGAATTTTTCTCTCGAAGCGACCAAGGATATCTTCATCCTCTTTTAATAAAGTCCATGTTTCAGCGCCGTAAAGCAGGACTGGGATGATCAAGGTCTTATATAGAGTCTCCTTAGTTGTTCGAGATAGGGCTTTACTGTTGAATTGCCTTATAAGCCCAAAAAAATAGCGATTGGCAAGAGTTATTCTTCGATTGATTTCTGCACTGATTTTGTTAGTAGAATTTATAGCAGAGCCAAGGTAGACAAAGTCCCTTACTACTTCAAAGTTATAGCTGCCCACGGTGACGTTTTGTCCAATTCGTCGATGTTGGTTTTCCCTTCTAGTTGACAGCATATACTTGGTTTTGCCCTCGTTTATCGCCAAACCCATTTTGCCCGCTTCCGCCTCAATGCTTGCAAACGCACCGGTGACAGCCCGCTGAGATCTTCCGATAATGTCTATATCGTCGGCGTATGCAAGCAGTTGTACAGACTTGTAATAGATTGTGCCTCCGGTGTTGGCTTGTGAGTTCCGCACAATCCGTTCAAGTACAATATTGAAGAAGTCACATGACAGCGCGTCACCTTGTCTAAAGCCTTTTTTGACATCAAAGGTCTCGGTGAGGTCATTACCGACCTTGATGGAGCAGCGAGCGTTCTCCATCGTCAGCCTGCACAGACGGACAAGTTTGGTAGGGATGTCAAAACTAGACAAGGCTCTATAAAGCTCTTCTCTATAAATGCTGTCATAGGCGGCCTTGAAATCGATAAAGAGGTGGTGAGTATAGATTTGGAATTCTTGGGTTTTCTCCAGGATCTGTCGAAGTGTGAAGATTTGATCGATGGTGGACTTTCCTGGCCTGAAACCGCACTGATAGGGTCCAATCAGGCTGTTGATAAAAGGTTTCAAGCGTTCACACAATATCGCAGAAAAGATCTTGTATGCGATGTTGAGGAGACTGATGCCTCTATAATTGGCGCAGTTGAGGGGGTCTCCTTTCTTGTGGATCGGGCAAACGATGCTGAGATTCCATTCATCAGGCATACACTCCTCTGACCAAATATTAGAAATGAGTTGGTGTATGCACTCTACCAATTCATCCCCAGCTGCCTTGAAAAGTTCGGCCGGTAAACCGTCAGGTCCAGCAGCCTTGTTCGATTTTAGCTTGGATATTGCTATCCTCACTTCGTTTTGGTCAGGTGGACGGAAATTTTGACTATCATCGTCCATGTTGAATGGTTCATTCTGCCTGACAGCGGGATGTTGGTCTTCGTCGCCGTTATACAGTCTGCAGAAGTAGTTTTTCCATATTCTCAGCACCGACTGTGATTCTACTACGAGGTTTCCATTCTCATCTCTACAGGTTTCTGTACGGGTATTACTTCTCTGACACGTTCTTTTTACCTTTTGGTAAAACTTCCGTACATTGTTCCTGGAGTATAGACTCTCGATATTCTCAAACGCGCGTTTCTCATGCTCTTTCTTCTTCTTTTGGAGAAGCCGATGTTCTTCCCGTCTCTTTTGCTCGTAGAGCTCACGAGCAGCTCTCGTCTTCCTTTGCAGCGCCGCTTTGTATGCCTCTTGTTTTGCTGCATGCACTCGCCGGCATTCTTCGTCAAACCAGGGGTTTCGCGGTGGTGGGCGAGCGAGACCCAGCACATCAGTCGCGGCGTTTCTGATGGCATGTTGGCAGCGTTGCCACTGGTCTTCGGCACTTGATGCTGGCGGTATAGGGGTGATTGAGAGATTTCGGGATACGCGTTCAGCGAAGAGTCTGGCGGTCTCTTGCGATTGTAGCTTTTCGACGTTAAATTTTCTCACAGTAATTCTTCTTTGTTGCTCAGATTGGGATATCCGCATTCGTACCTTGGCTACAACAAGGTAATGATCCGAGTCTAGAATACTGGAGGCATGCCTTGCGTCGATCGCAATATGATCAATTTGGTTGATCGTGACATGATCATTGGACCGCCATGTCTGCTTATGAATATCGAGATGAGGAAACCATGTGCTTGCTATGGTGACATTTCGCTCCACAGCGAAATCAATTAGCCTTAGTCCGTTATCAGACGTGGTGTCGTGTAGGCTATGCTTACCGACTGCCCTACCAAAGACGTCCTCCTTTCCTATTTTGGCGTTAAAATCGCCCAATACGATTTTAACGTCGTATTTAGGACATTGCTCGTATGTTTTGTCGAGGAGCTTGTAGAAACACTCTTTGGTGGCAGGGTCCTTTTCTTCTGTGGGGGCATGAACACATATTATGTTAGCGAATTTAGCCTTGATCCGGATAGTCATAATACGCTCGCTAACGTGTCGGAAGCTTAAGACTTCTTGCCTAAGTCTGCCGCGTATGACAAATCCGCATCCGAATAAGCGTTGCCTGTTGCCTCTGTAGCAATCCCCGTAGTAGATGTCACAGTTTTTCATCCTCTTTTTGCCCGGCCCATCCCATCGCACTTCCTGGATGGCGGTAATATCTGCTATATAGCAGTCTAGGGCCTCTGCTAGTTGTTCGGCTGCACGTGGTCTGTAAAGGGACAGAACATTCCACGTACAGATCCGAAGGTCGTTGTCCATATTTCGTTTGCTGGGGTCGTCATTAGTTGAGTCATCCTTATCCGAGGCTTTTGGTTGTTTCGGAACCATAGATTTTTTACGTGGTAGGGAAGTAACCCCGACGGCACAACCCCCAACCTGGAGGGCCAGTTCCTTAATTATTCCCCTAGGACGAGGGGACGGGTATACCGGTGCCAGTAGTCCACTACGGGAGTATGAGCGCTGCCGTTGGCCCATTAAGGGTTCCTCCGCCACCATCTCTATTCCAATGTCCTGACTAACATTGGAAATTCCTTACCGACCTGTGATCCGAATACGTCGAAGCAGCTCGCGCAAGGTATTCACTAAGTTCAACCTAACTGGAACTATAGACGCCACCGTTGACTCCGTCTAGGGAATTCGTCCACTGCCGCCTGGAACAGGAAGAAGTGCTCTAGTGAGAAAAGCACTCTTCCCCCCCTCTCTCATCTGCTGCCACCAAAAATCCGCCAAACGGGGTTGGTTACCCATTTTTGGATTAAGGTACTAGGCACCCGGCTGTCACCGCGTGGAGGTTGAGAGTAGGAGTTGGTAGGCCTCAGCTGAGTGAAAACGCTTGTGTTTTCATATGATCGCATGCACTACCGTTTGACCAGCCTTGTTGATCTTCCGGCATTCACATAGATGTCGTATTGTTAAGACGCAGTTTTCGTCGCAGAGATGGCAGATTGGAGGGTCCTTCTTTGTTAGTATATGGCTATGTGTTAAATTTGTATCGCCCATGCGTAGACGAAGGAAGCATCGGATCATACATTTAAGTATGACAATTTGTGTCCCATTTTGTCATTTCTGCTTCTATGTTGATGACTAAATAGTGGTGGGCGTATTGTTTCCATGTCTCCAGTTTCTTTTGGTACGAAAGAGTCCTTATTAGTCTTTGTATTACTTTGTTGTTATGTGTATAAAAACTAATAAGTGGCTCGTTTAATGCTGCCGATTTAGCAGCTTTATCCGCTTCCTCGTTTCCCTTAATGCCCACGTGTGCAGGAACCCACATGAGTTTGATGTTCTTCTCATTTGTCATAAGACTACCTCTGATAGCTTCGACTATAGGAGTTTTATTGCTAATATTTCTGATAGCGGATAATACAGAGAGACTGGCGGTGCAGATTATAATTTTTGGTTGTTTGTTTAATGTGGATGCCTTGAGAAATGCAAGAGCTTCTGCAGAAAACACTGAACAGAAATCTAGGGTTATACCCTTTGCTAGTACCTTGCCACTTTCTTCCACTACTGCAAAAGCTGTGCAGTTTTTAGTTTTAGACCCATCGGTGAAAATCAGTTTCCATTGTGTAGCTACATATTTTTATGCTATGTCCTTAAACTTGGCTTTGTATACCTCCGCACTTGTGGATGCCTTGGGTAAGCGATTAAGGGCAGTTATGAAGGAGTTTTCTGATAGAAACCACGGTGGGAACACTGATGTTTTTTTAGTTTGAATATATAGAGGTATATTGTAACTGCGAGCCGAGTGGATTGAGTTGTGTATTGTCGTAGGTAGTTTTGGGAATCTTTTGTGTGACAATGTTCTCTTGACATCAGCTATGACCGGGGATTTTCGGGATCCCATGTGTTTGGATATAAGTGCAAGTGTAAGGTGTTCGAATCTTTCTTCCACTGAAGGAAGTTCAGCTTCTGTGAGCATGTTTTTTACAGGCGTCGTCCTAAACGCTCCAAGAACACATCTTACTGCTGCGTGATATTTGGACTTTATTGATTGAAGCATTGTCTTAGCGCATTTGCCGTAAATTACCCGACCATAGTCAATTTTGGAGAAGATGATGGATCTGATGATACTGACGATCGAGTTAATGTGTGCGTTACAATTTTTGGATGCAAGATACCTAATTATATTTACTCTGGTAGCTAGATTTTTTCTTAAATTTAGACAATGATCCTTAAAACTATATTTACTATCGAGCTTGTTTTTCGACAAATGTGTAAAATCTTAGTTTTATTTATAGATATTTTTGCTCCAGATAACTTACACCATTCGTCAATCTCTGTAAGGATTTGCATGAATGTGGCAATAAGTTTGTCGATGCCTTTGCATTTTGATAAAATAAATAAATCATCAGCGTACAGCGAGTGACGAATGGTGCTATATCTTGTCAAGATCTCGCTTAATTCATTAAATGCAACAATAAAAATTATTACTGAGAGTGGAGATCCTTGAGGGATACCGTTCTCGAAATCACTGACGTTAGAGTAAACATTAATTATTTTAATTCTGAATTTCCTTTTGGAAAGGAATGATTTAATATATTTCAGCATTTAAGGACCAATTTTCCATTGGATTAATTTATTAATTACAACATGAATCCCAATTCTGTCAAAGGTTTTTTCAAAGTCTATTGACAGAAGTGAGACATGATTTTTAGAGGATAAAGCGGAAACAACGAAATCATCGATGTGTAAAAGAGCATCTGTAGTAGACCGACCATGTTTGAAGACTACTTGGTTTGTGTATATGAAATTATTTATCTCCAAGTACCAAAGAAGGCGTCTTGTTATTATTTTCTCAAGGACTTTGCCTACACATGGCAAAAGTGATATCGGACGGTAGCCGCTAATATCAGTGGTGGACTTTGAAGGCTTTCGAATGGGTACCACACTCGCAATTTTCCATATTTGGGGGATATCTCTTCAGCGAAGGAGAATGATAAAAATCGATTTTGTTAATTATTACTCGGATTATTATAAACTTTAATTTTATAGTTTTATTATGATTGTATTAACAGACAGATTTGAACAGAGAAAGCCTTAAAATTTATTTGTACTTCTCAATAAACTCATCTCATATTTAGGCATACCTTAAAGTGAGTAATGCAATGTATTTTGACTTATGGTGAAGATTTTTTTTCTAAATTGCAGATTTAGCCACAAATCATTATACTTATTGATAACAGAAAAAAAAAACCTCTTATGTTACTTTAGGTGTAGAAACATCATGAACAGAAAAAGTATTTGGTTCATTTTGAAATGTTGGGTTAAAACTTAACACACGGTCTTAAGGATCCTTAAATAATCTTTTAGAATAAGTTAAAATATTTTTAATCAGTTACATATTTTTGAAGATATGCAACAATTCCTTATACAAACCATTGAAAAGGCCCCTCACGCAAGTTAATGATTTTATCGCCGATAAAACCAAAAAAATATTTTTTTGGAGGTCAGAACCTCTTTATTAGACACCACTTAAAAAACTAAATACAATTTTGCCTTACAGTACTATTTATAAGTTCAACCTGCAACCTCAGCTTTTAATATGCGTGGGAAAGTATTTCGGACGAAATATTATCCCAGCCGATGCACCCGATCAATGTCTGCATTTTGCAGCGCGTGTGCTGACATTGCATTTATTCGGTGCGCGTGCAGAATGCAGTGTGCTAACTCCTCCCTCCTTAAAACTGCGACCCGCAGGTCAGATACTTAGGATTGGCGGGGGGTAAAAATCATTTACTTGTGGTATTGCTGGAGGTAGTTGAACTTGTACAGGTTGTTTTATTTTTTACATTTATGCTTATATACTATCAAGAAGATAATTATGATTAACAAGTATATGAATATAACTGAAATTATGGATGATTCGGTTACAATGGAAAATTCTTTTAGCGTTTTAATATTATTTAAATGTAAATAATGCAAAAATTCTAGGTCCAATTCTATGTCTTTTACGGTTATGTTTTGTTGGATTACAGGTGGCAAAATATGGAAGGTCGTTCTACTTAGTAATGTTTTTAATCTGAGATTTATGGATCTTTTTCCGGTTTCCGTAATAATTGTAACCTTATTGTCACGTAGAACCTTTTCTTTTGTATATAGAGGTTTCTGTTTACCGTCTCGACGTTTTACCGCTGCGTAGATTACCTCTCCGGGTTGGTAAGTCTTTGGTGCATTCCTCTTACGGTTTTCTCTGATATTTTTCCTCTTCTGATTTCTTTTAATTAGTTCGGAGAGATCTTCATTTACCTTGGATTGGAAGTCGACGAGATTACGGTAGTTGATCCGTTGGCTTCTTCCGAGGAATATGTCGCTCGGTTTCCTTTTTGTTACAGAATGTATGGTGTTATTATAGCGATCGACAGCAATATTTATAATCTCCTTTAGGGTCAAATAAGGATACTCCTTCCGAAGACATCTGGTGATTTCTATGATGGTTGAGTGGACCCTCTCCACCGTTCCATTTACTTCACTCTTTTGGGGTGGAGTCAAGTAGATTTTAATACCAAGAGATTTAATGTAGTTTGAAATGATCGGACTTACGAAACTCCTTTCGTTGTCAGTTACTATGGATCGGGGTACCGTGAAATAGTGTAGGATCTTAATTATCTTTTTTCGTAGATAGAGCGCCGATTTTTCTTTGATGTGAAAGAACTTTGCGAATTTTGACAGCTTGTCGACACACGTTATAAATTTCTCTCTGTCCATTTCGAAAATGTCCATATGAACGATTTCTGTCGGATAGGTAGGAATAGGTGTTTCTTGGAGTTCCGGTTTTGAAGGGCGCCTGTCGTACTTATTCGTTTTACATATTTCGCAGTTCCTCGTGAATTTCCTCATCAAACTGCTCATTTTCGGGAAGTAGGATCTTTCCAGGATTTGTTCTTTGTTCTCCCGGTCGTTGCGATGAGCTCTGTTCGCAGATCTCCCACTATTCTTTGTGTAATACGAATCTTAAACTTACTAAAGTTTTCTTTATAGATGTCCTGGATGAGTGGAATGTGTGTTTCCGGTATCTTAATCCCGTTGATAATGTTTGGTTTTAGCTTTTTCTTCAAGGTCTGTGTCAGGTTTTCTCTCGTGACTTTTTCCAGTCGAATATAATGTCTATGGAAAGTCGGATGCGGTTCTTCATACACAGACATTTCACGTCCCTCTGAGATGATTAACTGATTCCTGAACACATTCAGTGGAACTTCACAGTGAGGGATCAAGTCCGAGTTGTCTTCTTCGGCGCTGTGCATAGTTTGTGAATCCGATGTTAAGCTGTTGGCTTCTGTTTTCAATCTAGACAACGCGTCGGCCACAAGATTTGTTTTTCCCGGCTTGTAGGTTAGCTCATAGTTGTATTCTTCGATTCGCGCTTTCCACCTTTTCAGTTTCGCATTCGTATTGCGGTTGCTCAGTGCAAAAGTCAGCGGCTGATGGTCGGTCAAAATCCGTATCTTCTTTGCTCTGTAAAGGTAGTTTCTCAGATTGTCAAGAGCCCAGACGATCGCCAGCATTTCCTTCTCATTGGTGGCGTAATTTTCCTCTGTCCTGCTGAGCGATCTAGAGATGTAGGTAATTGGCCTGTCTTTTCCGAGTTCTCCCTGAGAAAGTACAGCGCCTATCGCAGTATTCGAGGCATCTGTTGTTAAGATGAAGGGCTTCTCGAAGTCGGGAAATATTAGAATTTCGGATGATGTTAAAAGCTCTTTGAGATTTTTGAAAGCTCTGAGTTCTTCAGCGTCCAATTGGATCTTGACATTTTTTGATGCACTGGCCTTGACTTGGGCCCTCTCCCCTCTTGTGAGATTTGTTAGAGGCCTTGCGATTTTGGCAAAGTCTTTAATAAATCGCCTGTAGTAAGAGGTGAGTCCCAAAATTCCCTTTAACTCTTTGAGGTTTTCCGGTGGTTTTAGCTTATGAATCGCGTCAACCTTTTTCCTATCGGGTCGTATACCCTTATTTGTTATAAGGTATCCTAAAAATTCAGTTTCTCGTTTTAAAAATTGTGTCTTATCTAAATTTACCTTGAGATTTGCCTGTTCTAATGCAGATAGCACCGTTTCAACATTCCTAAGGTGTTCTTCCTCATTCCCACCGAATATGATAATGTCATAAATGTAGACATAACATATTTTACCTATGTGGGCTTTCAGGACATCATCTATGGTCCTTTGCAAAATCGCTGGTGCGTTCTTAAGTCCGAATGGGAGTCGAGTGAATTCGTACTTCCCATTCATGGTAGAAAAGGCAGTTTTGGGAATGTCTGCCTCTCTCATCCGAATTTGGTGAAACCCTGAGGTTAGGTCTAGGGTAGTAAAGAACTCCGAATTTCCCAGACTAGCGATGGTGCTGTTGATGTCTGGAATCGGGTAGGTGTCGGATATTGTGACTACATTGAGCCTTTTGTAGTCTATCACGACTCTATACTTCCTTTCTCCTAAGGCGTCAGGTTTTTTCGGGACTATCCACAAGGGAGAATTGTACAGGCTTTTCGACTGCCTTATGATACCATCTTGCAGCATCTGTTGAGGTCCTGATTTCAGCTCTTATATGTGTATCGATGAATTCGGTATCGCTGATTGGCCCAAAAACCTTCTTATGCCTGTCGATAATACACTTCAGGATTTTTTTGGCCTTGTCGGGTAAATGCTCATCCCTAACTTCTATGTTATTGACTTGGACTGACTTCTTCTCTTCTAGGCGAATTTTTATGCCTGGGTTGATAGTCAAGATGTTGTTTTTCTGTCAATGATAGCTTCCAATTGCTTGAGTGTATCATCGCCGATGATACCGTCGAATGTTTTCAAGCCGGGCAATATGAAGAAATCCGGAATAGTGTTGTTCCCCGCCTTCTCAAAGAATTTCCCAGACACCTTCCTGTCTATTCGTATTTCACCTCCAGCTGACTGGATCTTAAAGGGTTTTTGCGCCGGTTTTGCATTGACACCTAGTTCAGGTCTTATAAAATTTTTATTGATCCCAGTGTCGACAAGGAATCTGAGAATGGAGCCATCCCTGGTAACATACTTTATGTAGGGTATGCTAGAGAGGCATTTGTCATAAAAATTTACCTCGGTTTCAGTTGCTTCTTCCTCTGGATCTTCTGCGTCGTAGCTGAGAGTCGTGGACCCCTCATCGAATTCTTGTTCGTATTCATCTTGGTACTGTTCTTCTTCCTGAGTTTGTGTATTATACAACCTCTGCTATTTTTGAGGGTGGTTGTCCGAATGATTCCTGAATGGGCTGTTTTGATTATAAGACTGGTAGGGCCCAGATTTTCCGGGACGATTGGGGACTGGTCTATTTATGTAATCAACCTGTCTTGATTGAACAGACTGGTCAACGGACATGGGCACTGGAGGCTTAGGTCCGGCTGGTCGCGGTGTCGGATAGCTTTTCTGAGGCCATGGGGGCTGGTAGCGATTTTTTTGTTGCTGCTGGTGCTGCGCATTATATGCTAAGTTCCTTTGTTGCGGTGGCAGACGTCTATGTGGAGGTTGAGGTGGGAGCGGCCGTTGTCGCTCCTGTCTGGGTGGCATTGGTATCTGGTTTAATGGAGTAGTTATGTGGTAATTGCTCTTCGGGTGTATTGCCACGTTTCTGAAGTTTAAATTTTGCATCTCTAGACAAGATGCGTATGCTTCAGGTAGCGTCTTTGGCCTTTGAATCATTAAAATCTTAGACAGCCCCCCGTTCAGTCCTCTTATGAAGACGTCGAGAGCTCGGTACCTGTAATTGTCTATTAATGCTCTTACGGTTTCGGCACTATAGTCTTCCGTTTTGAGCTTATTTATGATAAGCGAGAACTGATGGTTCACGCTAGCATAGTATTCGTCGATGCTTGAACTCCCCTGCGAAAGAGTGCTGAGCTGATGTTCGAGCGTTCTCACATCCCTTTTGTCAGCGTAATGTAAAGACAAGCAAGTTTTGATGGTCGACCAGTCATCATCGAAAATGTTGTACGAAATAAGAGCAGCATCAGCTCCGCCTCTTATTCTTTGACGGATGCTCTGCAATATTGCCCTATAGATGGGCTTCTCCTTTACTATTTCATAATCCCTCAAAATGCTTTCAACGTTGTGAATCCAGGATACGTATTGTACAGGATTGCCGTCGAATATCTGCAGGTCTTTAACGCAGTCTGGCAATCTACTAATGCCTTTCAAGTCCTATTCACTAATAGGGGGTTGCGGACTCGCAGTTGTCGCAGTTGGGTTGCTTGTAGTCGCTGCGACTTCAAGGGACGCTAGCCTTCGCTCCAATTCTTTTGATTTCTCTATCTGGGCATTTACAACCCCAGTAAGCTGTGTGATTGCGTTTTCGATCCTATCCATATTGCCAATTTATTGGGTTATATTCTTGTTTTTATAGGATCGCTATACGTTAATAAATTCTTTACTTTAATATATTAAAAGATTGTGTAGTGTGACAATTATGTGTTCTTAAATCTATTATATTTTATTCAATATTTCATTTTATTCTACACGGTTAGAATTTGTTCTTTTTGACATTTAGGTGTTTGCAAATTCGCATTAAAAAAAATATTTCTGTAAAATTTTGGCTAATTTAACAATATATACTATTCTTCTCTTTTAAATGGGTTCAGTATTACATTAGAGTTATTTTAACACAAGTTGACAATTTTAACAATTTTTTTTCGCTTAACTATTCGAGTTTAAAGTGGTGCACTTACATGAGGATTGTAATTCTGAACATGTCTTCGGGTTCTGCGGGTTCTTCGGACGCTGGACTGGTTGATTTGGTGATTATCTTCTTCTTCAGCTGCTTCGTAGATATTTTCTGTTGTAGCGGCTTACTCTCGTTCGCACCTTCAACGCCAATGCACAATGGAAGGGGTGTATGGATCCTTTTTTACCGCTTCGTAGAGTTTCTGACTCTTTTGTAGCGGCCTACTGCGGTACACTTTCACTATCACGTTTGCACTTTTATGTCCATTTTTTTCGTGGATTAGTATTATTTTTACTAAATTACCGCGTGTCCCTGCTCGGGCGCCAGTTAACGATTTTATCGCCAATAAAACCAAAAAAAATATTTTTTTGGAGGTCAGAACCTCTTTATTAGACACCACTTAAAAAACTAAATACAATTTTGCCTTACAGTACTATTTATAAGTTCAACCTGCAACCTCAGCTTTTAATATGCATGGGAAAGTATTTCGGACGAAATATTATCCCAGCCGATGCACCCGATCAATGTCTGCACTTTGCAGCACGTGTGCTGACATTGCATTTATTCGGTGCGCGTGCAGAATGCAGTGTGCTAACTCCGATGCACCCGATCAATGTCTGCATTTTGCAGCGCGTGTGCTGACATCGCATTTATTCGGTGCGCGTGCAGAATGCAGTGTGCTAACTCGCACAATGCCCTTTGACGCGCTCTGGCAAGGTGTTGCGACCGAAATTTTGGTCTGGAATTTCAGTTCTAGATTCACTAGTATATACTAGATGATATACCAAAATTTGAGTGTGGACGAAATGACTTAAAAATTGGAGTTTCTGTTACATGTTTCGGGCACTCTGGCAGGGGTTTGCGACCGCCCAATTGCTGTGGCAATTTCACAATTTCAAACGAGGACTCAAAGTTGACGCTATAATTTTTTTTCAAGATGTTTTACAACTTTGAGGCCCTGTAGCCCCTAAGACGCTCGGCCCAGGTCCGCCAGAATTTCACATCCGTGATGTATCCGAACACGACAACCAAACAATAAGCAAACTTTTGCTGACGAAATAATCATGAACAAATTTCACCAGCTCTTAGTCTATTAAGTTTCCAGTTTAGTTTCTTATCTAGAATTATACCAAGATATCGACAGCGATCCGAAAGGGAAAGCTCCAGCCCTGCAAGCTTAGGTAATTTGAAGAGTTGTATCTTATAATTCCCGCTGAAGAGTATCAATTCTGTTTTATCCAGGTTGACATGCAGTCCACACCCTGGACTAAAATAACTACGTCATCCGCGTAAGCGGTGACATTTACGCCTGTGTTGCTTAGTTCCTTAAGCATCCCGTCGATGACTACACCCAGATGATGGGTGATATAACGCCTCCTTATTGAAGTATTATATTTCCGAAGCGGAGTTAATGTTTCTCGTGCCGAGTATATTGCAGAGCCAATTGGTTATGCTATGCTCGACATTCATAGTTACTAGGGCCTGTTTGATTGCCCTCCCTTCTACGTTGTTGAAAGCACCTTCAATATCTAAGAAGTCTGCTACTGCAAATTTCTTATGACGAAGGCTTGTTTCTATTTTCCCTACTACGTCATGTAAGGCTATTTCTACAGATTTTCCCTTTAAATATGTATGTTGAGATTTGCATAGAATGCCGTTGCAATACTTACTTCTGATATGAATATCAAGAAACCTTTCAAGTGTCATGAGGAGAAATGACGAGAGACTATACTATAGTCTTTCTCTGGAGTGTGGCTTGGTTTATCTGCTTTAGGTATGAATATAACCCGCACTTCCCTCCATGCCATTGGTACGTAACCTGAACAGTGTTTAAAAATGTCAGGCTATTTCTGACCTTGGCTTGAGCTATTTGCAGCATAGCTGGTAAAATTCCACCAGGGCTTGGTGCTTTGAGCTGTGCGAATGACATAATAGCTCATCGCAGATTCTTCCATGTAATGAGATTATCTACCTCGTCTCCTATTGTCATACCAGTATTAGAGTTGTCATAAGTGGAAGAATCCATTGGTGATCTACTACCTGGAAAGTGAGCATCAACTAATGTATCTAAAACTTCCACGCTACTTTCCGCCCACGTGTCGTCAGATTTTTTTAATGAAGCTTGTCACAGCGGTGTCTTTTGCCAGCATCTTGCGAAGTCTGGAAGCTTCATTAGTATCCGCGATGGATTCACAGAACTCCTTCCACGACTTACTTTTAGATCACCTGATTAAGAACTTAAACTCTCTCTTGTGCTCTATGTATTCATCCAATGCAGTGCCGTCTCCTACTTTCTTAGCCTTGCTATATAAATGCCTGACTTGCCTTTTCTTGGAGTTCAATTCTTTACTCCACCATAGAGACTTAGACTTCCTCGTCACTGGACAGGCCCTTTCGAATGCCAGGTTCATTGCTTTGCCTAGATTATCGACTGCTCTATCTATATCTTGAGAATCGCCGTTGCGAACAGGCCTATCTTTAAGATGTTTCCTTACTATCTCTGTATACCTGCTCCCGTCTGCCCTCTTAGGGTTTCTGTAGCTGTCACTAGCTCCGGGTTGAAAGTCTATACAAAAACTTATCCGCCTGTGATTAGAAGAGATGCCTCTTCTAAGACCCTCCATCTCTCTACAGTTAAGTGATCAGAACAAGAAGCTAGATTTATGTCAAGCACTTTTTGTCTGTTCCTTACTACGAAAGTTGGCGTAATTTCCTTGGTGCATATGGTGAGTTTAATAGATGGAATAAAATCAAAAAGACACTCACCATGTGTGTTAGTATCACTGCTTCCCCATTGCGAGTGATGCGCATTAGCAGCGCAGCCCACGATGAAGAGCCATTTGTCCTTCATGACCAACTGCTTTATCTTGACAGATGGAATCTCCGCCAGCTCGTACGGGAGGTATGCGGAAACCAGGCACTTCGGTTTTCTTCTCTCTCTTTCGCAGGAGGCTGCTACTAAATCGCCGTCACTGAAATTATTCAAAAGAAATGCCTTTAGGTTGCTTTTTAGTATTATAGTATACAAGCCCTGATTTTACCGTCGTCAGCTTTATATAATAACAGGTAATTCCTATTATTGAGCCCTTGGATTTGGTTGTTGTCGCTGAACCATGGCTTCTGTACCAGTACGGCTGAGACCTCATGCTTGATAATGGAGTATCAGGCATGCCGTCGCAGCCTTACTGTTATGCAAGTTTCCATCCTCTTTGGGCTCTCACATATCTATATCTTTTTTCATTTCTAAACAAAACTTCCATTACCACAGAACATAGAAGTTATGCATGGTTCTCCACAACGATGTTATCCTTGCGTTAATACATTCTGGTATGGTTACATGATCTTCACAAAATTGGACATCGACTCCCTTGTAGTCTTGAACGTGCGGATTAAAATCACATGGTAAATTATTTCGGTATTCAAAGGTCGTCCAGATATACCATATGGTATTGTTATCTGAAATTCTTGGTATAGCCGATGACAGGACCCTCGTCTATTTGGTAATTCGTGAGGTAGCAGTTCATCTTATTTTGCTGGGAGAATGTCACATATCTCCTGCTTTTCATTGGTAAATATGCTGGAGCTGTCACTTTATGGTACAGAAGATTTGTGCTTTCATTTTCTCAATGCTTTCTAGGTCTTAGCTAGTTTAATGCCTTCCCTTTTCCATTGCTTTTCCTGGATCACATGTATAGAAATCCAGGCGAATAGAGTACTCTGTATGTCTTTTGAAAAATTATCAACCTCCTTGTCAGAATTACTCAATTTGAAAGTAGTGCTGTCGATCTGAGCAAGATAAAGCTTTGTGAACTTATCTTGTGGATTCTGAACTCCCTCAATGCCTTGTAGTATCTCCATCTCATTTCAAGGCTAAGTTGAAAATACCTTACGAACTTGTCAATCTTTTCTTCACAGATGCGGCAGAATATGATCATATGTTCAAAGTGTTTAGTTCTTTGTCCTAATACTCCTTGATCCGTGTGTTGGTCATTTTGTAGTTAGTTCCAAGAAATTATAAATATATAGGTATGCACGTATCTATGATCTTTATTCGTTGATCCATTCTACTACTCAGTTTCGGCATGAGTATTTTCAGGAACCTGATGAGTTTAGTATTTCGAATATTTCGTGTTCTGTTTCAAATCCTGTCAGCTAACCTTGTGCTAACCGCATTCCGTACGCCCTAATTCCCACAAATATCTATCGAATCTGCCCTTGATTTGCACATTTCCACTGCACCCTTGTGCGGTGCACTTTAGATATATTTACCCTCATTATCTTGTTGATCGAATTCCCCTGACCCGTGACCACAAATTATTATGCAATCCATAAAGTAATTGACCATAAAATTGTGAAATTGGACGTTACCCGGGTTCCTAGATACAAACATCCGTGCACGATAGACATTTCACCCCATTACTGCGGGCTCGGGTAATATTTAACAATAACCACACACACATGGCTAATTAAAGCAAACAATTGACACCGGACAGCAATTTGTATCCTCTCCTCCACCATACAAAGTGGTGTTTTTCAGCGTCTAGGTGCGCCGCAACGTTACTACCATATGCGATATATTTTAATTTTCATTGCAGTTACACATTCCAGCACGCCAGTGGTTTGCCTCGTCATCGAGGGTGGAACGAATACAATACGTGCAGTCCTCGAATACGTGACAGATACCCCACCAGTTCCGGTTGTGGTATGCGATGGATCCGGTCGTGCAGCCGATTTAATAGCCTTCGTGCATAAGTAAGTCTTCGCCATAACCCAGAACACACGTTTCGACTTGGGCTTGTTTGAGAGTGTTTTGTAACTGCAATGAGCTAATGCTGACCCAGGACACCGCAGGATTATCCCATTGCCAATATCCTGTGTCGGTGAGTCCTAGAATTAAAAATGCCGTCATCATTGTCATTTTGAATTGACCATTGAAACCAAATGGTGACTCTGATTATGAGTTTCGATTTCCGGCGGTCTACCGGGGGAGGAGAACCTGCGATTGGAAAAAAAAAAAAAACAAACAAGCAAGACCGAGTCGTAACTGCTGCTAATGGGAGGATACAATTTTCTTTGTTATCCTTGTATATTTGTACCTTAGATATGCGTCGGATGGAGATGAACAGCCGGTTTTGGAATCAATGAGGGAGTATCTGATTGGAACGATTCAGAAAACTTTCGAAGTCGGCATGGAGCAGGCGGAGAAACTTTATCATGAACTTCTGCAGTGTACACGCAACAAGAATCTGGTAAGTATGGGTAGGGGGCCTTAGGTATCTATTTCCAGATCTCTGTCCGTCTAGCGCGTGGGAATTGAGTCGCTCTGCTATCGGGGGTATTTATCTTTTTCTTTAATGCTATTGGTATTGGCTTCATTTGATTTTCTGTATTCGTCGGGCATCCGTCGTAAAGATGTGTATTCCCAGGTGAAGGTGGACTGAGAAGGTTGGCCCGGTCCTTGGTGTACACATTCAATGCGGGGGTAAAGTTAATGAGACGTAAATGGTATTTGATCGACATGGCGTTGTCGAGGGTTGGAGGAATGCCTTCGCTTGGCATTTTGGAATAGCATTGGCCTTTGGCGGGTCGGGTGGTTGGACGGAATTCCTTTTGCAAATTTAATGGTAGATTAATTTAATTTTTTTTATTGCGTGCTTGTGATTATTTTATTTGATTACTTTGTGAAATTTTCTAATTTAATTCCCATTGGCGTGATTAAATGGGTATCCGGTATGCCTGCGGCAGGTTTTTCAGTCGTGGTGTACCTACTCTTATTTTACGGTGGACAAAGCAGCGTCGTTTCAAATGGTAATTGAAAAGATTACGTGTGTTTCTTCAAGCATAAGGTTTAAATGGTGGAATGATTTTTATGGAAAGTCGTCCAAATAGTTTAGGGATGGAGATATATGTATACTTTGAAGGTTAGTGTCCTTTAACTAGTTTATGGGTCAATGCATGCCGGTACTTTAGATTTTATTTTAACTGGTGCGGCGTTATAGTTCATGGTGGACCCGGGCTTCAACCAATAAGCCTCTCCTTTGCCATCTGTTTCCAGTGCAGTACGCTAAATTGGTGAAAGTCCCTCTCTTCAACGTTGTCCCTTTGAAATAGATTAGAAGATTCTTCAGCAGGGAATATAAGAAGATCAGGGGTAGCTAATTTCCTGAACGTGTATTTCAGCTAATCGTGTATTTCAGCTAATCGGCTTTACGAGAATTTCGAAAAGCTGATGAGCTAGGGGGATCATCATCAAGACTAAACTGATGGTATCGGTGATCAGAAATGATAGATGTTGTCGGAGACAAGGTTAATATCTAAAACTTATTTTCGGTTTTTAGTAATAAATAAAGGTTGATTATCTATATTACACAAAGTGAGGTAAGTACTTAGAATGTAATCGTAAAGTAGCTCGCGTCTTTCGTTTAAATCCGAACTGGCCCTTACGGTGTAGTGAGCATTAGCATCACACTCGATTATGACCCCAGTTTTCCGCCTTCCCGCTTCTGTGGTCAGTATTTTCAGGTTATCTCCAAGAAGAGAGTCTATGTGGTCATGGGCGAGATATGGCGATACACAATAGTAGGAAGATTTTTGAACCAAGACGATGTCTTCCTTATCTTTGGACAGATACAGAAGAAGCCCGGCAGGTGTCGTAATGGAGTGCTGGCGGTAAATCTGTACTAACTGTAGCATTATGCCTACAAACAGATAGGGAAGCCTCTACCAGGATGGTGTTCATGCCCTCTTGGTCTGGGGTGAAGCAGGAGTTCATCTCAAATAGACATCATTTAGACAATCGTCCACCTCCATTGTCTTCATTGACTAGATTAGGTTAGGTAGATGGGTGCCTTGTGACAAAGAGTCACTGCTTACTCAGACTAACAGTACGTGTCCATTGTGCCCAATTATTTAACTCTGGAAACGTTGTAAAGAAAGTCCGCTGTTAGAACCACCCAGAAAGTGATATGAATCTCAGGAGGTCTATCAGCTCAACATTACCCAAGTCCTTCAGCTCCAAGAAGAAGTAACTACCAAGAGCAATAGTCCTTATGCAGCACACCGAGTCGCTCCGCGTGAACGCCAATGGCACAATGTCCTGTAATTGTGCCAGATATTACGCGTGCGTTATAACTAAGTTTTTCCAGAGAGGTTGATCTCTTCTTGCTGTAGGCCGGCCATACCACCCTGGCCGTTGCGCATGTTTCCAGATGAACCCAGCGTCTGTTTGCTCGACCGGTGGTTTCATCTTCTATTTTCTTCCGTATGGAACTGATTGGGGTTGCAACAGAGGGGAGGGCCTGCGATAAGTGCAGCGCCGACCCTTTCCTAGCAAGCTCGTCAACCCTTTCGTTACCTTCGATATCCAGATGCCCTGCTACCCAGCAGAGGGTCACCGTATTGGCTCTAATATCCCGTGTAAAAGTGATTTGCAGCTTCTCACAAGCCTCGACCTAATCACGGCAGAGTCCAGAGCCTTAACGGCTGCTTGACTGTCTACATAGACAGTGATCGTTTTACCAACTATATTACTCCCGCGTAAAATTTCAGCAGCCTATATGATAGCTGTGACTTCGGCCTGAAAGACGCTGCTGTCCTCGTTTATTCTAAATGAGTTGTTTATTCTTAGGGCTTCACAATAAACTTCGGCTCCCGTGCCAACGTCTATCCTAGAATCGTGCGTCGGTATAGAAAGCCAACTCCTTTTTCTTCATGGTTCTTCGGTTCTTCCAGTATATTTCTTCAGGAATTCTTGTAGTAAATCTCCTTTCCAATGCTAGCATCGGGTTCATGTGATCAGTTTCCATCAATCCACTGGTGGTCCCCCATCGGGACAGAATGGAGCCATGGCCGTAAAGGCCGATGACCACAATTGACCTTCTCTTAGTCTTACAGCGGTTTTAGCCGCCAGACTGCTGCAGTATATGTCAAGCGGAATGAAACTAAGCATAGTTTCCATTGCCGCTCTTGGTGTTGTTCTTATTGATCTCATGACTCCGATGCACGCCGCCCTCTGATTTTGGTGAGGTCTGAAAGCTGGTATTGCTTCTCAAGTATCGTCCACCATACTAGTGAATCATATGTGAGAACTGGTCTTACAACCGCCGTGTATATCCAGCACACCACAGCTGGTTTGAAGCCCCATGTACTACTGAATGCTATTTTGCAGGAGTAGAAAGCTACGCTTGCTTTTTTAACGCGTTCGGCAATTTTTTCCTTACAGTTTAGTTTAGAATCTAGAATTACGCCCAGATACCGAGCTGAACTTGAGATACTTAGTGCAAAGACCGATATTTGGGAGTGTGAAGGTAGGAATTGATCTCCTCTTAGTAAAAAGAACTACCTCCGTTTCTGAAGGATTCACTTCCAGCCCTTTGCTGCTGACCCAGCTATCCACTAGTTGTAGCGCGAAATTGAGCCTTTCACTTAGGACTGGAGGAAATTTTCCTGAAACCAGGATAACGACATTGTCCGCATAGGTCGTCACGTTGAAGCCCTTTTTCTTCAGTATTACCAAGATCTCATCCATCACAAGGAGGCATATTAGCGTGCACAGGACTCCGTCTTGGGGTATTCCTCTGCAGACCCTTCTCCGCATGGTTACATCTCCTTGCGTTGAAAATGTAATCCTTGATTGAAGCATCTGTGCAATGCATGCGGTGTTGAGATGAGCTCTGTGCATACTGTTCAGGATCGCGTCAGAGCTTACTTTGTTGAATGCCCTAAGAGTGAAGTCCTTGAAGTGGAGGGATCTTTCTATGCTCGATACGACCCGGTGGAGGGCCGAATCTACCGATCTGCCGTAGATGTATGCATGTTATGATTTAGATAGGTAATCATCGCCGATCACATTTCTTATATATAACATCTATTAAACGTTCCAAAGTTTTCAGCATAAAAAACGACAGACTGATAGGTCTCAGGTCTTTTCGTTTGTGTGGCTTGCTTTCCCTGCTTTGGAAATAAATACAACGCGCACCTCCCGCCATGCTTTAGGAACATAACCTAGCTTAAGGCATCCTGTGAAAATACGCTTGAGCCATGGAAAGCAATATCCACTGACTCTTGCAGCATCACAGTTCGAATGTTATCCATTCCTGGTGCCTTATATGGAGCAAATGATTTAATTGCATAAGCTATCTTGTCATCATCTATTATATTACCCACTTCTTCCGCACTTATTTCCGATGTCGTCTCTGGAATGGCTTAAGCATCTCCGAAGATTGATGTATATCAGGGAAAGTGAGTACTCAGTACCATGTCCAGCGTTTTCTCGTATGATTCTGCCCAGGTGCTATTGCTTTTCCTAATATTGGATTCCGGCGTTGGTGTCTTGGCCAGGACCTCCGTTAGGCGGGAAGCGTCATTTGTTGATTCTATAGATACGCAAAAGCACCTCCAAGAGTTCTTCTTTGCGAACCTAATCTCTTTCTTGAAGAGCTTCAAGCTTTCTTTATAGGTGGACCTCTCGACGACCCGCTCCTTAGCGAGGTTCCACCCTACTCTTGAACTTCATTGACTAGAGATGAGATTGGCTTATAAGTCGACGGTTGAGATTCATCACATTCCATAGATGGGAAGAAATGCGATGCTCCATGGTCTTTAGTCTTGGGAGTTGAATCAGAAAGATGAGGAGAGAGTTTGCTTCAGCCTAGCTCGTCCTTTTTGTGTACATTATGGGGGATTGCGTCAAATCCATACCTTATCACACCTTACCGCACTACTCGTACCAACGAAGTTAAAGATTTTTAATTCATCACAATAAGCCCGATCCTATAAAGATATCTTTGCTCTTCCAGCTTGACGACTTGGGAAGTGATGGGTTGCTGACTTTGATAATTTGGAGTATCTCATCTTTGGAGGGTTCGGCTGGGATCCCAGTGTAAGTCTTGGTCAGCGTGGGACATTTTTTTTAAAGTGTAGAGTGGGGTGATAAGAGCATTCTCTGGGAGCCCAAGCAAAGTACTTCGATCTAAAAAGTTACCTTTTGCAAGTCTTGGTCAGCTTGGGACATTTTTTTTAAAGTGTAGAGTGGGGTGATAAGAGCATTCTCTGGGAGCTCAAGCAAAGTACTTCGACCTAAAAAGTTATCTTCCGTACTAACCCCTGAGGGAAAGCATGTTGCGTGGTGTCCTAGCTGAAATCAAGTTCTCGAAGGAAGCGTAAGATGGTTTGGGCTGAGGAAGAAATTATATCAGATTGGGTGATAAACCCTTTATGAAAAATTGTTTGTCTGCTACGAGCGATGGCGGAACATTCACACTGATGTGCTCAGTAGTTTCAGTGTCATCGAGACATAGTCTGCAAGTGTCAGATTGACTAATGCCAATTTCCTTGGCATCTGTTGATGCATTCTCTGGCGCATAGCTCTATAGCATAGGCCTTTGCTTGGAAGATAGATGTGCCTTGAGTGAGTCATTACCTATTACCTATGAATGGGAATGACGATGGTAAGGTAGGTCCAATGAATCATGTTGAGTTTGAGGCCCAATTTTTTTGCCAAAGAGTCTAGAAAAGGCCCAAAAGGCTTTAGTCGACTTAAATGTAATTTTATTTAGATGTGGCCTCTAGGTGAGTTTCTGGTCAAGAGTTACCCCCAGATATTTGGTTTCACTGGAAAGATTAAGTTGGATACTATTTGGTGTTAGTGTCTGGAGATTTAAATTTCTTCTCCTAGTGAAAGGAATAATGACAATTTTAGATGGAATAACTTTTAATCCTTTTGTCTGACACCAAACGTTTATTTTCGATAGGGCATTTTGCATTCTTTCAGAAAGAATGGATTCTTGCTTTCCTCTTATTATTATTACTAGGTCGTCTGCATAACCTTGGATTAGATAGCCAGCATTGTTTAGGCCGTTTAGGAGTTGCTCAACTATGATTAGCCAAAGAAGATGAGATAGAGCGTCTCCTTGAGGACGGACTTTAGTGCTTTTGATGGAAAGTGAGAACTGACCAAGCCTGGCAGAAAGAGTTCTGCTGCTTAACATGGAGCAAATCTATTTGGTAGTATGTTGGTCGATGCCTTTGGCATTGGCTGTCATTTTTATAGAATGAAACGAGGTGTTGTCAAAGGTCCAGAGATGTCTAAAGCACAAAGTGTGACGTCTTTGTTCAACAGCGATGTTATTGCTTAAGAATACTGAGGTTAGACTAATCGGCCTAAAAGATGTTGGGTCTGATGGAGATCTGCAGCCGATTTTGCGAATGAAAACTACATTGGCATTTCCCCACACAAAAGGGAATGTAGTTTAGTTCGAAACTGGCTCTGAAGATCGAGACCAGGGAGGCTATGATGATTTCAATCCAGTGTTGAATTAAAGTGGGGAAAATGCCATCCCCACTGAGTGCCTTGTTAGGCTTTTGGGTTGAGATAGCCCATGATAGATTAGGGAGAGAAGAGTTTTCTAGAGAGACTCGTGGTGTGTCTATTTGGGGGTGAAGAAGGGGTTCATAGACAGGTAATGTGGATGCGTCAGTGGTCTGAGAGTCTGGAAAGTGAGTCTCTAGGAGTAGATTTAGCATTTAAGTGCTGTTATCAGTATATCTGCCATCAGGTTTTTGTAGGAGACCAATGCCATTACTATGGTCTTTAGAGAGGGCCTTTGAACCCTAATGGCTGACGACAGATGCTTGATGTTAGGAATTCTGTCAATAGTGATTCGATGCCTTGAAATACCTAAGTCAAATCTGATGCACATTTGGTCAGACAGTGAGAGTTCTTTTGAAACATGTCCATTGGAAATTGAATCGGCAAGAGAAGAACTAGTTATGGTAAGGTCTAGTACCTCTCTTCTGATTGAGTTAATGAATGTTTGCTCATTGCCTTTGGTTAGAATTTCTAGGTTAGTAGACAGAAGGTAATTTGGAAGAGACTCACCACTTTTGTTGATATTACTACACCTTCGGACATACATCCTTTAATTTACCTATGGCTATTTTGTAGAGATCACATGGTCTTTTATCCGTGCAAGCGATCAGCTTCACATAACCTTGATGGCATCAACCGTTGCGTCAATTAGGGTGTAACCAGGGTTCTCCTTAATGTTCTTTAGGAATACTGTTGCAAATTTGGCTGTGATCCCTTTAGGCTTTCTGGAGTGATGGTACCGGCAACACCGCTTTTATCAATCATCACCGTAAGGAATTTGTCCTTAAGAACCACGCTACATGAAACTGAATCGGTTCCCTCCAACGATTTTTGTATGTTTGACGTTAAGTTGGTGCTTGTCCCTGCTGGTTCGCAATTGACAAGTTCCTTCGCCCACTCTAATCTGGTTTTCATCCATTCCGCTCTATTATCCATCGGAATACTTTCGAAGTGTAAAACTACACGGCTGGCTGTACGGTTATCTTTATATGCCTGCGACTCAACCTTGAAGCGTCCATTTTAGACCAACATGGTGAAATGAAAAATGATTTGCGCGCACTTACATATATAAGCGGTTATGAATACCCTTAACATGTTTTTACACGGTGCGGGCATTAGAAAGGATAGATAGAGAGAAAGAGAAAGATTGGGTGTAGTGGTTTGAATCTCAGTGGGTGGCATCCATATAACAGGGAGATGTTTACAATTTTTTTTTTTGCTTCTGATTTACAGTATTTTTTCGCAACCACGGACGTTATAGGCATTTCACTCAGCCAATGGAGCAAACATTTTTCCAGAAATATGACCAACCGATTACCAGTGCTATGTCCTCGCAGCAGTGTACACACGAGCTTTCGCAATTGATCGGACTGACTCTATATACTTCATAAGAAATAAATAGATGCTTGCTGACGTCAGGATTTCAACCATAAATCATTAGCGTGACAATTGACGACGCACCACTACACCACTGCGACCCCTATTCTATATGGAAACGCAAGCTCTTACCGATTTCTTTTCAGAAGAGCATCAGAAGTAGACCTGGTTCGGCATTTTTGTAGAAATAATATACGATAGCTTTTTCCACATGTATGTCTCGCCGCTTGTGGAGTCGACTAAGTTGACCGGCCTTACATGTTCGAAGAAACGATAATGCAGTTGCTCTATCCTCGTGCGGTTGATTTTTAAACTCTTATCTTCTAACAGCTTGATCCAATTATTAAATCTATTCTGAAGGGCTGTTACGTCCGTACTTATGATAGCGCTGTAAGGGACTAAGGTTATTAGTCTCAGTTATTCTTAACGTGCATATTACTTTAAATTTTTCGTCATCGCACATATCGTACGTCTCCGATAAATTAAGATTTCAGCGACGTCCATATGATATTTCTCGGAGCTCTGTCGAAAGCTTTTTCAGATCAGATCATATGCAGATCCTTCGGGATATCGCGATGTTGTTTCATTTTTATCCATGCACTGAAATATATATATGCAAGCAAATTGCCCTTTTTGATGAAACACGGTTATGGATCCTTATGAGAACACATCCGACCTGTACCTATCTGTGCTATGCGCTTTTCCTAATGTACATACCATGTCATGTATTTGTTATATCAGTCGATTTCTTACTTCGCAACGATATTGACCAAACTAGCCGTGGAAATGATATCTCTTACTTATGTCCAGTATACCCTTGTGGTGGTTAGTGTGTCGGACCACTGCGCGTGAGGTTCCAAGTTCGAATCCCAGAAAACACCAGCAAGTTTTCTCACGGTTTCACCTCTCGCGAACGTCTGACCAACATCCGAGAGTATTGTTGTCTCGAAAAAGCTTCTCAAACCAAATTGCCTACGGCACTAAACCGTAGGTCCCTTCCATTCCTGTGAAAAATATGACGCACACAACATGAGTGGTTGCGAGAACCTAGGCCCTGACACTTGAAAGGCTGCGCTAAATATTTATTTATTTATTTTATCCCCTTGTGGGTCCTAGGGCATATACTACGCCTACGCGCCATTGTGTACGGTTTCTGGGAATGCGTCTGAGCTCTCCCCAACTTTTCCCTAACTGCCGTGCCTCCTTCTCGTCTGTTCTGCGCCATGTTCTTCTCGGACCGCCAGGTCTTCTGCCATCCTGAGTTAAAGGGTTCCATTGCATAGCATGGTTCGCTATGGAAGTATCACCCTTTCAGAACGTGTGACCAATCTACTGCCATTTCCGTCATTGGATGGTTATGCCCATTGGTTCCTGACCCGTTCTTTCGTAAAGTTGTTCGTTAGATTGGGCCAGAAAATACTTAAGATATTGCGCAGGCACCTATTAACGAACGTTTGCAGCTTCCTGATGATAGTAGTAGTCAATCTCCACGTGTTGTATCCATATAACAGCACGGATTCAACATTGGAGCGGAACTGTCTTAGCTTGGTGTTCAAACTGAATGCATTACTTCTCCATATTTTGGACAACATCCCGAATACGGACTTTGCTTTGGTGATCCTGTTGGCTATATCCAGTTCGGTTCCACCATCGTTCGAGACATTACTTCCAAGATAATGGACATCCTCTACTCTCTCTGTCGGTTGGTCCCCAATGCATATTTGAGTCGATGAGTTGAGACACAGGAGGATCCAGAGCGGAAACCTGCTTGTTCGGCATCGAGTGTGTCTTCGAGACGTTGTTTGATTCGCTCCTGGATAGTTTAAGCTATTGTCTTAGCTATAGCAGGCAGCACGCAGTTTCCGCACTCCATTAAATTTCCTTTCTTAGGAAGCTTTACGATCACTCCCTCTTTCCACTCGTTAGGAAAGCTCTCAGCTTCCCAAGCGCCCCCTATAAGTGGAAGCAGTATCTCAGCCGACGTTGTTGGCGCTGATCGTAAGAGTTCTGCTGGAATACTGTCGAGTCCTACCGGCTTGTTGGTTTTGAGTGCTTTAATCGCGGTAGAGATCTCATTATTACTAAGAGTTGTGGTGCGTATTCGGGTATTTCTCACCACGGGTGCCTCAGTCTTATTTGGGAGCATATCGCTAGCGAATACGCGATTCAAAACTATAGCAAAATGCTCTTTCCATCTCTTGAGCTGGTCCTCATCCTAAATGAGCAAGGAACCGTCTAGGGTGTTGGCTGGAGTTGCGGCCACCAGTCAGTTCTGTGGTGATTCTATAGACGGTCCTGCTGTCACATCCCCGCGCTGCTTCTTCTGCTTCTGTAGTCAGCGCGTTGAAGTAGTTGCGCCTGGCACGTCGCACGTTACGCTGAGTTTCTCTCATCTTCATGCGATATAGGGACTCTAGTTCACTCCTCCCTGCTGCTGTAGTGTCCGTAACGCGAGCTTTCATCTTTTTTCGTTCCTTAATCCGTCTCCAGGTATCCTCGGAAAGCCACCCTCTATTTTTTTCCTGCGATCGATCTACAATTCTTTTAGCACCATATGTAAAAATATTTTTCACAGCACACCAATGGTCTTGGATGGTTGCGGGCAGTGAGAAATATTTTCCCTAATTGTTGGCGCACTGAGGGATCACTAAGTCTATCGATGTTGAGCGTAGTTGGAGAGTAGCTATCATAAGATGATGATCTCGTACTATCCCCACGTCTGTCCCTCGCCTTTTTCGGACGTCCAGGAGATTACTTCTAAAACGGCATCTGGTGGCAAAATTGTAAATTTGATTGCTTGCCTGGCGTTGAAAATCCAGCTGACTTTGTGGAAAGGCGGTTAGCATTGCAGAAACTCACAAACCTTTTGCCGTTGTCATTGCGGTTGCCTAGTCCATGCTTCCCGATTACATGTTTGAGCCCTTCATTGTCGTTGCCTGCCTACCTTGGCATTTAAATCCTCCATCACTATGACAATGTCTCCATTTGGTGTTGTGTTGAAGACGGCACTTAAGAGATTGTATGAGCTCTCCTTTTTGTCCTCAAACGAGCCATTCGTTGGGGCATAACACTGAATCTGGAATCTGGAATCTGGCCGTCATAATCCTATCATTATGAGGCTGCCAGGAAATTAAGCCCATTCGTGCTGTTGTTGTTAGCAGCAGTCCGTTTTCATATTCTCACGGACTTCCAGATGGGCTTCCAGAATAGAGTAGTACAATGTGACGTGTTGGGGACTGGTACTCGCCCGCTTCTATCCATTTGATTTCACTTACCCCCATAATGTCCAGTCTAATTCGCATGGATTCTTTTTCCAATTGAAGGAATCTGGCATTGTAAGGACCTTCGCTTCCCGAGTCGAGGAGCATCTTTACATTCCAGAAACCTATCTTTGTCCGGGTACAATAGCCAAAAGTCGTCAACATGTGATCATACTTTATCCCAGGCATAGTGTCGGTTTCTGTAGCGAGCTAGTTTCAGTAACGCAGGTTACTGGCCCACAATATCTAGTCTAGAATCAAGGCCCTAGACAACCCACTGCACTTACAATTTTAGCCTACACGTATAAGGGCTTATATGTGTACGTATAGTTGCCCGCGGACTACCACTCGCAGGTTAAGCAAGCATTTCATCACGAACTTGATTGTTGCGCTACTAGCCCAAGAGAAGTTTTGAGCAGTCAGTAGTTTCCCGATCAATCGCAATCCAGATTCCCAAATGATATCTCTTGTGACTTAAGCAACAATTTTTTTAATGTATCATCTAGTTTTGTTTCTTTGAAATTTAAAATGATATCAGAAGTAAGTTGCCAGTGTTGCTTGCCGAAACTTCTATTTTAATGTAACATTTTTCACAGAAAACTCACAACACCAAGCCCAGTGTTTGAGGGAAAACATCTAATCTCTCCCCAACAAGGCAACAAAAATCATTGTTGTCTTAGATCACGTGAATGAAAAGTAATCGCCACTTATCTCACAGTTTTTATTTGAAAGCAGTCTTCCAAATCTTACATTCATTCCAGCCTATCGCCGTGGAATGCTTAAATCTCAACATTGGCGTTCACTATGATTACAACCCTCCCCTCGTCTTAGATTACTATTTTCCCATGCAATTAATTAAATTACTTTACGACTACAACTCTTGGAATTAAATTTCAGATAACTGTTTTTCGAATCCAAGAGAAACCGGAAGGCGAAGCACAAGAATTGGATCAAACCATCCTTACAGCCCTCTTCAAATCGCAGCACCTCAGCCCGCCCGAACAATTAAGTTTAGCTCTGACATGGAATCGTGTGGATATAGCCCGTAGTGAGATATTTGTCTACGGCCAGGAGTGGCCATTGGGTAAGTTGCCGAGTATGGGAGTCCTTCCTTTGATATCCTTTTAATATTTTTTTTTTTTGCTTGCTTCCTTTTGCGCGCACCAGGTGCTCTGGATGAGGCAATGATGCAGGCGCTAGAACATGACCGAATCGATTTTGTTAAACTACTCTTAGAGAATGGGGTTTCCATGAAGAAATTCCTGACAATACCGCGGCTAGAGGAGCTGTACAATACGAAGCATGGTCCGGCAAACACGTTAGGGTGAGTACGGTGCAAATGATTCTTATTTGCCGTCCAAGTGTTTGTGATTTGTTATCCCCTTCTTTTTACAGATATATCCTGAGAGATGTGAGGCCACATATACCAAAAGGATACGTATACACATTGCACGATATAGGATTAGTTATTAACAAATTGATGGGTGGTGCATATAGGTAAGTTGAGTGGGGTTGTTTTTTAAGTGTGGATTGACAGGGATTTATTGTGGCATGTGAATGGGGGTGAGAATTTCAATGACACCATCTTGTTTTGGAGTATCTCTGTGTTCGATTGCCGTTAGTAAGTTTGAATAAGGATGATGGTAAGTATCCAAGATTGAAACGTGATCCCGTATTAAATGAAATTATCTCAAAAGTATTGTTATGATCAGCAGCATAGCTTACGATTGATAGGTCCCACCAGACTCAAAGATTAATAGCCACTTAGTAGCAGGCTTCACAAATTGACGCGATTTGTGTAGTGGTAACAGGATTTATTTCATATAAATTTGTCATCGAAACACAAAGCCTGTGTACATGAAAATAATCTTTAAGTATACACAGCAACAATGCCACCAGCAAATATGATTGATTGAATTTCATTTTCTCCGTTCTGTAGACACCAAATCAGTCAATAAATCAAACCTTTGTTGGATACATGACCAAGCACTCAATAAAAATTGTTTTTCTTGGAAGTAAAACACTGTTTGGTTTGGTTGAAATTATTTTTTCTGCGGCATAAGGCAATGAAGGACGTTTGATTTTGAAGACGATGGCGTCGTTTGTGAACGATAGTCTAGGTAAATACTCTGTGGTCTGCTCCTATTTTATTCCTTACACGGAATTGAATTAAATTAAACATCGAGTGAGGTTTCCTAGCGGGTACTCGGCTTTTGTCATTGAAGACTATGGAATTGAATTAAAACACTTTCTGAAAAAAGTAATCTAACTTGACTGAGATTTCGGATATGCCACCGTTTTACGTACCTAGTCCCACTAGTATATTGCTTCGAATTATTGAAGCGGAATAAAGGCTGAACATTAACCAACATTGGAAAATATAAGCCAATGGCATAACTGAAGAAAATGCTTGCCTGCTTACTTATCTGTCAAATCAATCGAACATAGTAGATCGCACACGCGATCCGTTTTATTATACGAGAGCCAATAAAGTGTGAGTGTAGCTAATTATTTCTTGGAATGAATGGTGAATGTGAGCTCATTTCAGATTTATTATATGAGAAGCAATAAAGTGTGAGGGAAGGTAGTAGTAATAGGTAGCAACTCCTAGTTAAATCCTCCATGAGGAAGCCAATTGATCCGGAATGCGACTGCACTCTTTCTGATTAGTTTCACAACTGACTTGACTCCTGCTGCTACCTGGAGTGCAGAGTATTTGGTCGTCACACACGACAACTGTCAGATTTACATATACAATGAGTGAGTGAGTGAAAAAAAAATTTAACGAATGACGCTGGGCTGATTATGGGTTGGATGATAAGATTGTGAGTAGTCGTAGGTTTACATATGCGTGCATCTACAGGGTTTTCCAATAGGGATTTCAGAACTTGATTAGCAGGTGATTGCGGCCATATTGTTGAAACTACATCTGTGAAATTGGCTGTCATTTATTAAGCCTGTCTTGCCAAATCAACATTGATTATTATTTAGTCAACAACATGTGCAAATGATTAAATTGTTTTATGGAAGTGGGTTTTCTGTTCGTGCAACATTTCGCGCGCTTCGTCCATTTTAGGTCGAAAAATCATATTCAGCGACCAGGCCCATTTCTGGATGAATGGGTTCGTCAACAAGCAAAATTGTCGAATTTGGGACTATAAGAATTAACTCGAGATCCACCAAATTGCAATGCATCCAGAGAAATTCACTGTTTGGTGTGGATTTTGGACTGGCGGCATCATCGGTCCACACTTCTTTGAGAACGACGTTGGCCAGGCCATCACCGTCGACGGCGAGCGCTATCGGTCGATGATAACCAATTTCTTTTGACCCGAATTGGATGATATGGATACCGACGACATGTGGTTTTAACAGGACGGCGCTCCGTGCCACACAGCTGATGCGGCGATGGACTTTCTGCACGAACGACTTCCGAACATGGTTATCTCACGCGGAGGCGATGTGAATTGGCCACCGAGATCGTGCGATTTAACCCCGTTAGACTTCTTCTTGTGGGGTTTTCTTAAGTCACATGTTTATACCAATAAACCACAAACCACCACTGCCCTGAAAGCCAACATAATCAATGCCATTGGTCCAATTCAGCCTGATTTATATGCCAGAGTTATGGAAAGTTGGACGTGTCGGATGCGCGCCACCCAGCGAAGCCGCGGCGGACATTTGCATGATGTTATATTTCATACATAATGGCATACATGGGCCTTCTAAATAAATCAAAAATTTCAATTTCACAGTTTGTTTTATTCAAATTTAAAGATAGTAAACGCTTAATGGAAAACCCTTTACATGCGAATGTTGATTATGATTCTCACATTAGGCTTAAAACAAGACTTCGTTTGTATTACAAGATTTATCTATTCGACTTAGAAAATGAAGCCCCATAGATGTGAAGTGGGTGCCGTGGCGTAAGTTAATAGTGTGTCGGATCACTACGCATGAAGTTCAAAGTTCAAATTCCAGAGAATACCAAAAAGTTTTTTCACGGTTCCACCTCTCGCGAGCGTCTGACAAACATCCGAGAATATTTTTGTCACGAAAAAGCTTCTCAAATCGCCGTTCGGATTCGGCATTAAAAGAAACTGTAGGTCCCTTCCATTCGTGTAAAAAATATAACCCACACAACATGAGTGGTTGCGAGAAGCTAGGCCCTGGCACTTTAAAGAGCTGTTGCGCCAAATATTTGTATTTGTATTTTAGATGTAAAGTGACAACGTCATCGATTGCCACGCTAATGGTTCATGGTCCAAATCCTGTTGTCAGCAAGCAATTATTTATTTCTCATGAAATATATAAAGGGCCAGTCCGATCAATTGCGAAAGCTTATGTCAACATTATTGCGAAGGCAAAACACCGACAGTCGGTTGGTTATGTGGCTAAAAAAAATGTTCGTTCTGTTGGATGAATGATATGCTTATGACATCAGGTGGTCGAGAAAAAAAAAGAAAAAAAACTGAATTAGAAGCAAAAACAAAATATTAGGTTGTCCAGAAAATTATTGCGGTTTTTTACCTTCAAATGCAAATGCTTATATCTCAGCCTGCAATCTACACGTATTCGCCAATAAAAAGAAGAAGGTTAGGTTAGGTGATGGGTGCCTTGTGACAAAGAGTCACTGTTTACTTAGACCAACAGTATGGGTCCATTGTGCCCAATCATTTAACCCTAGAAATGATGTAAAGAAAACCGCTAGAACGACCTAGAATGTGATATAAATCTCAGGAGGTCCGTCAGCTCAACATTATCCAAGTCCTCCAGCTCCGAGAAGAAGTAATAACCGAGAGTCCTCATTCTTCTGACGGACAGGGCAGGACAGTCACACAGCAGGTGGCGAACAGATTCAATTTGTTCTTCATCCCTGCAACTTCTGTAATAGTCGTTATGCAGTACACCGAGTCGCTCCGCGTGAACGCCAATGGCACAATGTCCAGTAATTATGCCAGAAGCGACCCGTGCGTTATAACGACTTAGTTTTACCAGAGAGGTTGATCTCTTCTTGATGTAGGCCGGCCATACCACCCTGGCCGTTGCGCATGTTTCTAGATGAACCCAGCGTCTGTTTGCTCGACCGGTGGCCTCATCTTCTATTTTTTTCCGCAAGGAACTGATTGGGGTTGCTACAGAGGGGAGGGCCCGCGATAAGTGCAGCGCCGACCCTTTCCTAGTAAGCTCGTCAACCCTTTCGTTACCTTCGATATCCAGATGCCCTGGTACCCAGCAGAGGGTCACCGCATTGGCTCTAGATATCTCATTTAAGAGTGATTTGCAGCTTCTCACAAGCCTCGACCTAATCACTGCAGAGTCCAGAGCCTTAACGGCTGCCTGGCTGTCTATATAGACAGTGATCGTTTTACCAACGATATTACTCTCGCGTATAATTTCAGCGGCCTATGTAATGGCTGTGACCTCGGCCTGAAAGACGCTACAGTTGTCGTTTATTCTGAAGGAGTCGTTTATTCCTGGGGCTTCACAATAAACTCCGGCTCCCGTGCCAACGTACATCTTAGAACCGTGCGTCGGTATAGAAGCCAACTCCTTTTTCTTCATGGTTCTTTGGTTCTTCCAGTATATTCTGTCAGGAATTTTTGTAGTAAATCTTCTTTCAAATGCTAGCATCGGGTTCATGGAATCAGTTTCCATCAATCCATTGGTGGTCCCCATCGGGACAGAATGGAGGCATGGCCCTAAAGGCTCGATGACCACAATCGGCCTTCTCTTGGTCTTACAGCGGGCTTAGCCGCCAGACTGCTGCAGTATATGTCAAGCGGAATAAAACTGAGCATGGTTTCCATTTCCGCTCTTGGTGTTGTTCTCATTGATCCCATGACTCCGATGCACGCCGCACTCTAGATTTTGGTGAGGTCTGAAAGCTGGTATCGAAACCATCTCGTATCGATGATTTTTCTGAACATCATTGAAATCATGTGGCGCACATCTGTCGATTTTTTTTTATCCAAGTCCTTCCAAGCAAAACAAAATATATGCTGTCTACAAAAAAAGACGACCAACATAGGCGTCCTGGATAGAACGCCACAATAGATAGATATTAATTCTGAGGTAGTAAAGGACTTTGTCTACCTTGGCTCTATGGTGAGTTCCGCAAATATCGCCAGTGGGGAGATCAAACAAAGAATTACTCTTACCAATCGGTGTTTTTATGGGCTAAGAAGGCAATTGAATAACAAAGCCCTATCTAAAACTTCTAAGGTAACTCTGTATAATACACTAATCATCCCAGTCCTGCTGTATGGCGCAGAGGCATGGACATTGTCAAAATCGGATGAGCAGGCCCCTGGTTACTTTAAGAGAAAAGTTCTCCGAGCGATCTTTGGTCCCGTCTATATAGACGAGATAGGCCCTATCTCGAACAACTAAGGAGAGTCTGTATAAGACTCTGATCATTCAAGTTCCGCTTTACGGCGCTGAAATATGGACTTTATTAAAAGAGGATGAAGATCTTCTTCGTAAGATATTCGGTCCCGTTTGCGTTGACAGGTTTTGGAGAAGGAGGTTCAATAATGAACTATACGAGCTGTACAGCGACATCGACTTAGTTAATAAATTGCGTATTGGATGTCTGAGATGGCTAGGACATGTAGAACGAATGGACACCAACGCGCAACTGGAGGCAATTAGCTAAAGACCGAGCTAAACGGAGAGGCTTGTTGGTTGAGGCCCGGGTTCACCCCGAACTGTACCGCCACCTAAGTAAGTAAGTAAGTAAGCATAGATGGCGAGTGGAGGAAAAGGTACAATGCCGAACTATACGGCCTGTACAAGGCCATCGACTTAGGCAGGAGTGTTGACATATAGCGACTAAGATGGCTGGATCATGTAGAGCGGATGGGGCTTTGACGAGAAAATTCCCCTATCTTCCCCCTAACTTGAAAGAAAGGGCTCTACACTCCAGTTGTGCATCCAGCGCACATATATGCTTCACAATGTTGAACAATGTATTATACAAAAAGTATGAAAGTAAATTAACGGCAGTTGATATGAAGGTGCTTCGCATGACAGCAGGAGTGACAAGGCTTGATCGAATAAGAAGTTCGAAGATCCATGGAAGCCTTCACATCAAGAAAACCGTCTTACGAAAAATAGAGCGCGATCGGCTCAGTTGGTATTATCACATTCAAAGAAGAGATCGTTTGAACCCTGTTAAAAAGGCCCCAGTAACCGAGTAATCCAAAATCGGGAGGCCTTTTGATATTTTCTGTATGGCATGAAGGTCTTCTCAATAAACTAAAAGTGTACCTGCCAGAACAGTACTTCCACCTAATGGAGTCTTATTTAACATCGCGTTACTTCCGTATAAAACAAGAAAACTACTACTCTAAGCTAATGCAGATCGAAGCCGGAGTTTCTCAAGGAAGCGTCCTCGGACCTCTGTTATACCTCCTTTATACTAAAGACCTACCTACAACGCCCTACACCAAAACTGCAACTTTTGCCGACGACACGGCAGTCTTAGCAGTGGGAGATACTACGCTAGAATCGACGCAAAAGCTACAAGCTGCTACAGACCAAATTATCAGGTGGACTCAAAGATGGCGTATAAAACTATATTCGAACAAATCTGTACATATTGACTTCACAAATAAGACTATCTCGTACTCCCCCATAGCAATATCAGGCATGGCAATACCTTACGCTAATACAGCGAAGTATCTAGGTATGACTCTAGATGCCAAGCTTCGTTGGAAAGAGCATATTAAAATGAAAAGACAAGAATTAGATATTAAATGGCGAAAATTAGAATGGCTTATAGGCAGAAAGTCAGGACTATCAATTAATAATAAAATTCTTTTATATAACCAGATCCTAAAACCAGTGTGGAACTATGGCGCTCAACTCTGGGGATGTGCCAGCCAAACTAATATTGCAGTCATCCAACGATTCCAGAATAAACATCACATCAGAAACAGCGACCTCCATCGGGACCTAGGGATTCCTACTATTCTTGAAGAAATCAACACTAGGGCCAAAGCACACGAGAAGAGTCTCCAGGAACATATTAACGAGGAAGCAACAATTCTTCTTAACGTATATGGCGTGAGACGACTGCAACGTATAAGACCGTCAGATCTTGCAAGGCAACCGCAAACCAGACGACTTACCACATCCTCTACTAGATAGTGACAGAGCGACAACAACGAGCGAAAAGAGGCGCTCGGAGTGAATTTAACCTCCAACGCTTTGGATGGATTAAATCCCATCTATGCTCTTGTTACTTTCATTAAAAGTTAAGAATGACATACAACAAATTATAATTATATTGTACTTTAAAAATAGTAAACTGTTTGTCATTTACTTTTCTCTCACTATTTATACTGAAAAGCAAACTGCTCGTGGGTTTCATAACTAGTCGCAGTGTTAACAAACATTTGTAATCCTTTACAGCTTATTATGTTTGGAATAAAAAAAAAAAAAAAAAAAATTCTTCGGAATAGGTTTCCAGCAAGAAATGTTCTGAAAAGCATAGTTGGAAAGGCCAAAAACATTCCAATCTCAAGTTGAAGCAGCAAAAAAGGATTTTTGAATTTAGCAAGTCCTGCAGGTATGCCGCGATTGATGGAGATGGGAAAGTAATTTCACTGAACACCTTAGGACACATATAGAGAAACTATGAACCTTCGCCTGCGAACCCGATATCATTTTAAAATGCCAAACGACCTTGGCGAGGCCATAATTCACCTCAATGACATGATCCTCGAAGCTGCCGAAGTATCTACACCTATGACTATTGCAAATAAAAAACACAATTTCACGAACGCGCAAATTAAAAGGAAGCTCAAAAAAAAGAAAAAAGAGAAAAGTTAGAAAAAGGTGGCAAATAACAAGAACTCGCGAAGACAAAACTAGACTTAATAAATCCATAAAGGAACTATAAGAACTACTAAAAACTAACCAGAATGAAAGCAACAAAATATATTAAAAACTCCACAACTCACTTTCCCCCATTAAGAATCACCAACGACAAATGCGCCAGGATTGATAAAAAAAAGCTTCAATCCTAGTGGCACATTTTACGTAGTAGGGACATAAATATTGTTACAGTACAAAACGCATCCATTGCCATAACAAGAACTGAACGCACCCAAATATTCACATTTGGAATTTGAAATATGTACCGCTATGTTACTCATCTGTTACAAAAATTTGAGTTTGTGGTTTGTTTCGCCATGAAGGGGACCGAGAAAGAAAATCGTATCGCGGTAGTAGCTTTACATAAATGTAAAGTGGAAAGAAGTAATATTTTTAAAATGCTCAAGCCGCTCGGGATCAGCCGAATGTTCGTTTATCGGTGCATTCAATTATTTGAAGAGACTGGAGATATAAAAGACCGCCCACGTTCTGGGCGACCGCGATCGGTACAAACAGTAGCGGCCATCAATGCTGTCAAGGCAAGAATAAGAAGAAATGCGCTAAGAAATCAAAAAATGATGGCTCGCGAAATGGGGATTAACCAAAAATCAATGAGTCGTATTATCAAAAAAGACAAGACAGCTGCCACAGCAGGTCTTAAACGGAATAGAGTCGAAAAATCGAAGCGACTGCTTGTGAAATACGCAAACAATCTTCACAGAAAAAACATCGTGAAAACATCGGCTAAAGTCTACAAAGAAACCGTTTTGGAACAGGTCGTTGCTCCACTTAATAGCACTCTTTTTCAGAACCAGCAGTGGACCTTTCAGCAAGACTCTGCGCCTGCGCATAAGGCAAAAACTACCTAACTATGGCTTCAGAACAATATTCCGTACTTAATTAGGACTCAAGACTGGCCATCTGCAAGTCCAGATTTGAATCCACTAGACTACAAGCTGTGGACGGTTTTGGAGGAGATGGTATGCCGTAAAAGATACCCTAACATTGAGTCCTTAAAGACCGCGTTGGTCTCAGCTGTAGCCAATTTTCCGATGGAGGAGGTGCATGTAGCCATAGATGTGTGGCCCAAGCGACTTAAGGCCTGTATTAAATCAAAAGGCGATCAGTTTGAACTTGCATTTTTTGTATTTAATATTTAATTACAAATTAAAGAAAAAAAAGTCAAAGAAAAATATTCGGTCGTTTTAAGGTTATGAAGGAGAATGGGTGTAACAGTATTTTTGTCCCTACTAGGTAGAGTGACTTTTACTAACGGGAAAAATAATTCAGACATAAGCTTACCTACAACTTCTAGTAACCACAGCACAAATATGAAAAAAATATTTCACAAGGCGAAAGATTCATTGAAAGAAAATGTTACGTATACGCCAGGCATATCATGCAGTCAGCACGCGTATACTCCTTTATGTGCAAATCGTTCGAACCACTATTACATGACGTGGTTTCGACGGTGGAAATATCTATACTTATGGTCTGCGGCTGATTCCCATCGACTCTGAGCGACTTAATGCAATATGCACTGAACTACCTAACAAATGGGCAAAACGTAAATCCACTGAAACTAAATCAAACTGTTTTTTTTTTTTCTTTTTTCACTAACAAAAGGTACATATATTCCGGACTTCGCACTACCGACACTGGAAGGGTCTGTACTCAGTATGTCGAAAAACGCGAAGTACCTTGGCTTAATTCTTGATAGCGAACTAAACTGGAATCTAAATCTAGAATAACGAATAAAAAAAGGCATTTTTAGCTCTCGCCGAAAACCAAGCACTGGTCGTATGCAGTAGTTGTTGGAATCATACATTGTACATACGAATGCATTGTATGATAGACTGCCGTATACAAATTTAAGAACTGCCAGTTACAATGTATGTCTCAACAGATTGCATATCGGCGCTATAATAGCTGTCATCACAGAGCACTGTCTAATAAGCAAGCATGTTACAAGGCTGGGTCTTTATGTAAACGAACTTTGTAAAAGCTGCATGGATAAAGAAGAGGAAAAAACTATTTCTCACCTTTTTTGTTTCTGCCCAGCTCTCTTCCATAGAAGGAAGCTTCACATAGGAGCCCCTTATTACAACGATATGGGCGACCTGATAGATATTGATAAGAAGCTCAAAATGGTTTAAGTGAGTAGGTAGAGAGATTTTTTTCCATGATCCACACAGTACCACAATGGACCTATTATTGATCTAAGTATGTTAGCGATTCTCAGCTGGCAGCCACTTCAACCTAACCTAACCTAACCTAACAAATGTAAAATAAGCAGCATGTCCACCAACACTAAGCGTTCTTTGGTCAAGCGCGACTGCAGGTTTAGAGATACTCCGAATTTAATATACATAATGCTACCTGTATGTAGATCTAACATATTTAGTAAAGGTACTGTAGCGAAACGTGCTGAAATTGAGCACGTGGTCACAGCTCAAAACTTCATTCTATATCATATGTCGATAAGGTAACTGATTAACTGAATCTCTACATGGATTTCTATCGTAATTACTCTGTAAGGATATATAGTAGGGATGAATAGACATCTACTATTATATATGATTCTGAGATAGCCATTTATACGAACGGGTCTCAGATGGAGAATGGTGCCGGGACAGGTTTTTTTCGTTGTCTCAAATTCTTGTAGAGCATTTCGAGCTGAGATTCCAGCCATATGCGATGCAGTCTAAAAGGCAAGCAACATAGCTCAGGATAATATCTCCATTTACGTTCATAGCCAAGCAACCACTTCACATCAAGGAAACCATCGTACACAAATTAGAGCGCGACCGGCTCAGCTGGTATTGCCACGTTCAAAGAAGAGATCATTTGAACCCTGTTAAAAAGGCAATATCTATGCACGTTCCAAAGACATCGCGATGTAGAAAAGGCAGGCCTATAAACGCCTGGATCAGACAAATGCGACGACATCGGCATTTCATTGGCCTCAGTAACCGAGTGATCCAAAATCGGCAGGCCTGCCGATATTTTCTGAGGTCAAATAGGCGAACCCCACAGGCGGATCAGTAGAAATGCAGTGAAGTGGGAGGGCTGTGATCCCTTGTTTTCGGATCATAGCCTCGCTAATAAAAGGAAGAAGCCAAGCAACCACTTATGGCATTACCGGGAATGAAAAAGCGGATGAGCTCGCGCGAACAGGTTCGCATCTCTCAGTATACAAAAGAAACTGGTTTCAGAAAGCAGATGGGAAATCTAAAAAAACGGTTAACCCTATAAGCCTTCAATAGCGATATCCGCAAGAGTTATGAGAGGACATTACATGCATTAGAGAAGATGATTATTTAGATATTGAGGAGAACACTTCACATACTCGTATTATATGTCATTTTCTAATTGAAAAATGGAGGAACTCGCAGACAAATCCATTTTTATGAACGTGAATTTCTGCAACAAACTCGTTTACAGAAGGTTCTTATTGAAGATGGACACAACCACATCAAACAAGTCTTCGAATCTAACCCGGAGGGACGACATAGTAGAGGGCCTCCTCGCCATAGGTGCCGCACACGAGTTCAAGCGGACGTCGACTAATTTGCAGTGCGCAACTGGAGGCAATTATCTAAAGACCAAGCTAAATGGAGAGACTTATCGGTTCAGGGTCAGGTTCACCCCGAACTGTAGCGCAACCTAAGTTAGTAAGTACATCAAACAATCAAGTCTAAGCATCTCATACAAATCAGTAAATTTCTCTTTTGAACAGTTATATGGGTGTCGCTAAGCGCTCACGTAGGCGTAATCTCGAAAACTCGTCCTCACACCAAGAACTGCATATAAATGCAGTTCAAAACAGCAAATCCCATAGACCAAGAAGTACAAAATAAACACAATTTCTTGGATCACACTGCCTGAAGCGATATCCTGTTATGACATGTACTCGCATATAGTTACGAAATAAGTCGTATTATCATACTTTCCTATCACGTCACAGCCACTCACAAACTATGTTACTGTTCTTGGAAATCTCCCCTTTCTGCAGTCTTAACATAGACGACCGTTTTGTTTTTCTTTCAGTTATAATTTAAAAAGTTTATACATGGATAGGCAAAAAACTTTTTCTTACATCCGCAAGCAAACTCTGCTGAATGCGAAATTTTTGCAACGCTCTAGCTTATGTTTCAAAAAGAAAACTTGATGCATTGTCACTAACTTAAAAAAAATAAAATAAAGGATTCCAACCAAGACAGCACACTCTTCTTCTTGTATAGGAGTACAGCTGTATACGGCATGTTGAACAAGTTAATTACACTTCCTCGTCCTTTGTCAGAGCTATGCAGCACTGCGGTTCGCATCCTGTCAAACTTTTACCAGCCAAGCGGCATAGAAATGTATTTCATTGAAATTCATAGACGAAGAAAGGCGACGGAGACGACGACGACGACGTGTCCTTTTGCCACTAAAATTAGTTTCAAATTCATGGAGCAGTGCGAAATCATGGACATTCAAACAAATTGTTCTCAGCTCAAACGCAATACACGTCAAATTAATTAAAAGTGTATTTTGCTCTCCCGCCCGGCGCGCACCCAAAATATTTGTCTTACGGTCTACTGTCACTCGTCCCACTGAATTTGGGGATAAATTCAATTAGACAAAAGTCGACTTTATTCCAAAGCATTAATGAAAGGTTTAACTGGTGGGGCGTACCGGTCCAGAAAAAAATAAATAAATAAGGGAATCATTTCTACCCTCATTATCATAATCACCCGAACGCATTTAACGACGTCCAAAGGGTGTTATGGCATTTCCTTCGACTTCTTTCCCACACTCATTCCAAGTATCTGGCTCATGGATCTTAAGATAAAAATAGCCCGGCACAATATTATTTTCATTCACCATTTATATCAAGCTTACGTATAGCAGTGAGGCAAGACGAAAAAATAAAAGCACATATGGGAAGGATGGGAGCCGCCCAAGTGGGCATATAATACCAGTGGCATTCATGCAATTATAATTTTTTTGTTGACTGCATATAATGGTCGAATTCAGGAGGCCTATTGTTAGTATCCTTGCTGTATGATGACCTCATGATTGTATGTCTAACATTAACCGAACAAAGGATGAAGTAGTTGCTTTTGGGCGGGTGATAGCTTTAATCAATGATGTAAGCACTGGAGTTGGTATTCTCAACTTGTGGGACTTGTGTTTTAAGGCCGTCGACGTTAAGTTATGCTAATTTTACGGTATAGTTATTTATTCAGAAGAAACTTTGTAATCCTCTAAAGTGTTTGTGATTCCAAGGATTAGATGTGGTACCAGTGGGAGAAAGGAGTTGGCTTTCGGTTCCATTATGGTATGTTTAAGATTCAAAATAAATGGTGGGCTTGGGTATACAGCCAGACCAAAGAAATGCAAATTTGTTTGTGATGTACAATGGGCTATAAGATGTTCGTAAAATTTAGTTAACAGGCTGAAATAAGTTGTACTATGGTAATTTTTATTGGGTATATGTCTTTTTTTAGACCGTTTCTAGTTTGGGTACTATTCTGTTATAGTGTGGTAGGTCGAGATTTTTTCTCACAGACATGCTTTGCCAATTAAATTAGCATACAAAGGTTTTGATCTATATAAACTGTTTAGCTGCAGTCTGATCTATGTTAGTCTATCTACGATAGAAATGACGTACTGCATTCATGGATTGTATTTTTATCTTGAAGAAGATAAGCGACGTGTTATTGATAATTCAGTTGTGGATATTATTTATGTAGCTGAATCCTGGTTTGAAGGAAAGATGGAAACTCTAGATAGTTGTTATGAAATTACTGGCTACAATTTATATCGCAACGATCGGAGGACTTATACAGTTGGTGGTGGTATTGCTGTTTACTGCAGAATAGGGCTTGATTGCAGAGTCGTTAAGAAATCAGATGAAGATGGGATTTAGTATCTTATCCTAGAATTGTCTGAAGGTGCCATAAAATGCATTGTGTCTTGTTCTTATAATCCGAACAAAAGGTACTCACATGAACCGTTTTTCTCCGATATTGCTGAACTGACTTCGACCTATGAGCATACTATCCTATGTGGAGATTTTAATACTGATCTTCTAAAAACAATTGTAGGTCAAATCAACTACTTAATCTAGTATCTCTATCTGGATTATGCGTAACAAACTCTTATCCTACTCGGTATGCTCCTAACTCCACTCCAAGTTTATTCGGTCCTTTAATAGTGTCCGACTACTCTAACGTTCTCCTTTTTGATCAGCTTTCGCTGGATGGTTTCTCTGATCATGATTTAATTTTGTGTACATACAATGTTGAATCTTCTCGCATTTCCAGCCCGTTAAGTTTTCAATACAGAGATTATAATTCAATCAATATTCCTGCCCTTGCTCTTGAAGCAAGTATGGCTAGTTGGGACCATTGTAGGTACTGATCCTCTGCTAATGAAAAGTTAAATTTCGTGCAATCGCTAATGCTTGATCTTTTTAATAAACATGTTCCTCTGAAAACTGTTCGGGTGCGTACTGAGAATTGCCCTTGGTACACAATGGAAGTCATTGATGCAATTAAATCTCGAAAGAAAAAGTATTTAATATGGAAACGACTGCGTAGTGACAGAAATTTGAAAATGTATTCTTAAGCCCACAATTTTGCTACTTGGGCTATGAGAATAGCTAAGAAAGAATATTATTCGTCTAAGCTCAATCCGCGACTCGGTTCCAAGCGATTATGGAATAATTTACGCAAAATTGCGATAGGCAAGGCCAATAATTTCAATTGTACGATAGACCCGTTTCAGTCCAGATGATGGGGTAACGTAAATTTGGATTCTAATCCTTTTTTTTTTTTTAATGTCTTTGACTTTTACTTTGAAACCGTTAATGATAGTGACATTGCGAGAATTATTTCTACTTTAAAGTGAAATGCTATCGGCAAGGACTCTTTGTTACTTCGTTTTTAAAAAATAATAATTCCATATTTTGTAAGCTCTCTTAGACATGTCATTAACTTTTGTATTACCTCATCCTCTTTCCCTGACAATTGGAAATGCAAATATTTGGCGCAACAGCTCTTTAAAGTGCCAGGGCCTAAGCTTCTCGCAACCACTCATGTTGTGTGCGTTATAGTTTTCACACGAATGGAAGGGACCTACAGTTTAATGCCGAATCCGAACGGCGATTTGAGAAGCTTTTTCGTGACAACAATACTCTCGGATGTTTGTCAGACGCTCGCGAGAGGTGGGACCGTGAAAAAATTGTTTGGTATTTTCTGGGATTCGAACTTGGAACCTCATGCATAGTGATCCGACACGCAAGAATTACACTTGCCGCTAAAAAGCCACGAGCCTCATTATCTGGTGATTTCCATCAGATTAGAACCAGTTGTTGGTCATCTTGATCGAAGAAACCTACTGTATCCGCTCCAGTCCAGTTCTAGAACAAATCACAGCTGTTCTACGGCTATGGCAAAACTATGGACAACATAAGGCTCAATTTTGACGGAGGGATTTGACAATAGTTTGTTTGGTAGACTCCTCAAAGGCCTTTGATAGAGTTCACCATCATATTCTATGTTGCAAACTGCGATATTATTTCGGCTTCAGCCAGAGAGCTGTTAATCTAATAATACATTACCTAAGTAATAGATTGCAGGGAGTGGTTTTTGGAAGTAATTAATTAGGTCTCAAAGATGTCTATTCTGGCGTACCGCAAGGATCTATTTTGGGCTCTATACTTTTTTGTATGTATGTTAATGATCTGCCAAAGATATGCACGAATGTTTCTATTCATCTGTGTGCTGATGATGTACAGTTTTATTTGTCGCGGCCACCTGGTCTTGTTGAGGTTCTAGTGTGCAGAGTCAACGAGGATCTATATATCAACAATTTGATAGTACTAAAGTACTATAATACCAAAGTAGTGGACGAACTGCTGGACCGATGGTAACCGCCGTGTTTCGCTGCGACTAACAAAAGAGATTTTCTTTTTTTTATAATACTAAAGTTGTCGAGCTAGCAAGCTAGCTAGCTAGGCCCTGGCACTTTAAAGAGCTGTTGCGCCAAATATTTGTATTTGTATTTGTAAAGTTGTCGACCGATTTTGACCAAACTTTTGAACACTCTCGGGGCAATACCGACGATTTCCTGAAAATGTGAGCTCAGGCAGTTACGTGTTTTCGGAATCCATCCACACACAGGTACTCACATTTTTTCCCATAGAAAAAATAGTACTGTAAAAGTACACACATTCATGAGTGGTTGCGAGAAGCTAGGACCTGGCGCTTAACCTCCTGACACCGAGAGCCACAAAACGCTACCATTTCTTGTGGTTTGCTATAGTAAGCTAAAAAACTGAAAAAAACATATTTACGAAAATCCTTGGTCGTTGGAAAATGTTTTTCCCAATGTACTATCCATAGGAAATTCGGTGTCTCCCTAGATATTTTCTTCAGACCAATGTACTATACAAAGGACATTGGGTAAGTTCATATAATAATCATTTTGTGAATATTAATTGAGAGGCAATTGAAAAAAAAAAATTCAGTAATCTTCTCCTTAATTTCTAGTTTTTCCTTTTTAAGTCATAAGTTTGATTAGTCGCATTGATCAGTATTATGTAATGATGTAATGATTAAAAAATTCATATCAATCCAAATTAAATACATCCCTTTCTATATTGTAATTTTGACTTGTAAATGGACGTGTTGATGGGTGTCGGCCTCGTCGGTTGGAACTGGTGTGTGAACTTACGAGCTACCGACCGATTCCTCCGTGGGGGTCAATATCCATTCAACTTCAGTTGGTTACTCCTCGCCTGAAGAATCGTTTCAACATCCTGAAGATTCCTTATTTTCTCGAGGAGGAACGATGGATCTAATTCAGAAGCACTGCCATAGCTGTCGGAGCTATTAAAAGCTGTAAGGGTCGCATCCTCAGTGACAACTGATAGAACATAATTGACAACGAATGTGCTATGAAAAGTACATTAAATGTGTATAACTTTCAGTATTCACTTCGAATATCGTATATGTACATAGGACATTGGAATTAAATGAGATATACAACAAAAATTATGCATAAAAACAGAAAAATAAAAGCTGCTTTGAGTTTCTTATACATTAATTTTTACAAATAAACTGAATAAAAAAATATATGTATGTAGGATGTCCAAATTAATTGAAATTGCTTACGGATGGTCCTCTTTTTAAACTGGCGCCGGCGACTTCCCACATTTTAAAGAACAATAGATCACCAACTGAGACATGAATTCTCTTTCTAAGAGAAGGCATAATTATAAACATTTTTTTTAGCCACATTTACGTCAAAACCAATCAAAAATATTGTGGCAACAATTTTTTTAATTCAATGTACTACTCATAGGGCGCCAGGTGTCAGGAGGTTAAAGAGCTGTTACGCCAAATATTTATTTTTATAGGTATAAAAGGAAAGACTTGTGACCTTGTGAATACGGTTTCTTCAAAACTGTTGGACGTAGGTACTTGAAATTTTCCACAGTTACTCTTTATTTTGCCTAGATGCGAGATAAAGCTCAGTTATGTCTTATCGGATTAAAAAATTGAAAACAGGTGAAATTAGTATTAATAATTATAATTTGCCGCTGATTCATTTAAGGTATAAATCATTCTTTTGCGTTGTCCTGAAGCTGAGCAATGCTAAACATAATTAATCAAATCATCGCCCACAATTTTCCTTCAGTGGAGACCAATGCGAGCAGTCATGCAGCAGTGCCTTTTTTTTTTTTAGGTTGCGCCAAAGTGCACGATTCGCAAACCTGAGTAATCGATTCCAAGATTACGCCTACGTACTAAACACGCACCCTACACACTTCAACCACTCTCCCCGCGGTACTGCCGTTAGGTATTTCTTCGTGGGGCTAGTTAGCAATTATGCTCTAGTCTCCGAGGCCGCCTCGTGGGCTCTTCTTAGGGCTTCTGCGCTTCGCAGCGCATTCTGCACACATACTATGAATGAGCAGATCTCCATCCACTCGCCCTCTGATCGTGTCATGTGACTTACAAGATTTTCTGGACTTGGCAGGTTTGCTCTGTCTTCTGCAAAGCGTCTGCAGTAGAACACTGCATGCTCCGCGTCCTCCTCTTCGTTTGGACATATTGGACACAGGGGCGAACTATCGTGTCCAAATCTATGGAGGTATTTCCGGTAGCCACCGTGTCCGGACAGGAACTGTGTGAGGTGGTAGTTACAGTTCCCCCTCGCTCTCTCTGTCCATGATTTTATAGTGGGAATGAGCTTGTGGGTCCACCTGCCTTTTGTAGAGCTGTCCCACCTTATTTGCCACAGCATTGCTGATGCTGCCCTTTCCTCCTCCTTTATCCTTCTTGCCTCTTGCCGGTTCGAGGGACGTCTAAGGTATACCCTCTGCATCTCTTCAGCGAGGATGTCGATTGGGACCATCCCAGCTAAAACGCAGGCTGCATCGTCGGAGATAGTTCGGATGCCACTGATCACTCTGATTACGCAGAGCCTGTGAGCTGATGATAGCTTCTTCCTGCACTCATTTGTCGCCAGTGCACCTGCCCATATCGGGGCAGCGTATAGAAGTACCGAGCTGACCACTCTGGACAGCAGGAACCTGCTGGGGTATCAAGGCCCGCCGATGTTCGGGAGCATTTGGGAGAGTGCTGCCTGCATCAGCGATGCTTTCTTGCTAGAATACTCGACGTGGGCTTTGAAGCGCAGCCTGTCGTCGAGCATGACTCTAAGGTACTTCAAGGATTCTTTGGACCTGATTGTGTGGTTTCCGACCCGGAAGCTGGCGTATTCCACCTTTTTGCGGCTGGTTATTGGTGGGCAGCTAGTTCCAGACCGGTAGACTCCAGCCATTCCTTTATTCTCATCCGTGACAGACTCCACCTCGTGTACGTGCTTGGGTACTGTAACCACTGCGATATCGTCAGCGAAGCCAATTACTTTGAGCGTGATTTTCTGAAGCCGTACTGACAGTCTGACAAGGCTCCGTTTTCCTCCGCCACCGCAAGCAGTTTGTTATATATGACACGCTCTAGGATCTTTCCCAGCGTATCGAGCAGGCATATTGGGCGATACTATGATGGTTGTCCGGGCGGCTTATTGCTCTTTGGAAGCAGCACTAAATGTTGCAATTTCCATGGTGTATGGAATACCCCCTCCTCTATGCACCTTTGCATCGTTGTTAGAAAGATGTCCGGTCTCGTATTAACAGCCGCCTTGATTGCCATATTCGGGTTGCCATCCGGTCCAGGTGCTTTGCTGTCTCCGATTTTTCTGCATGCCCCAAAGAGTTCTTCTGACGTGATTGCCGGGATATGGTCCGTGCTGATCTCCCTCGTGATGGAGACCATAGTAGTTGGTCTATGGGGGAATAGGTGCTCTAGTATAGTCTTTAGCATTGCCGGGCATGTAAGTTGTGGAGACCTGCTGCTTTTAAGCTTCTTCATCACCACTCTATACGCCATGCCCCAGGGGTCTAATTCGGCCTCGTCACAGAGCCGCCTAAAGCTCCTTGACTTACTCTCCTTAATGGCCCTTTCCAGCAGTGCCTATCGCTGCAATAGTGTGTGCATGTGAGTATATGGGCGCACTGTTTTGAAGTTTATTGTGTGATTTGCTAGAGTAAAAGTTGAAAAAAATCATTATCAGTGCCAAATCTAAGACATTCTTAATTTTATTAATTAGGATATGTATGTGCTATCAAACTTCTTACAATTAAGAGATTTGGCAATATACGCGTAAATAGCAGGTGTAGAAAGTAAAAAGAAATCCATTATTTTTCCAACAGATGGCTTTAGTAATCTGTATCTCGCGCTGTATACGTCCTACCGGACGTACACTAGACGGCGTTAGAAAGATGACATTTCGTACAAAAGAAACTTCTCTGTCAGTTTTGTGATTGGTTGACTTAGTTTTGTTCGAGCGCGCGTCAAAGATGAACACCAGGAAAGGGAAAATATGGCATATTTTACAGTTTTTCTTCGATAAAGGCGAAAACGTAAGCCAGGCGGCTGAAAATGTGAATAGTGCTTATGGTCCTGATACTGTTACAGCCAATCACGCGCAGTTTTGATTTCGTCGATTCTGTTCCGGTAATTTCGATGTCAAAGATGCACCACGCTCTGGAAGTCAAATTGTCGAAAATGTCGATAAAATCATGGTAATCCTCGGGTCTGACCGTCATGTAAGCATGGTTTCGATTGCCCAGGAGCTAAACATTGCACAAAAAACCATTTGGAACCACTTAAACAAGGCTGGATAACAAAAGAAGCTTAATGTGTGTTATGGGTGCCACACGAGTTACCGCTAAACAACCTCATGGACCGAATTTCCATCTGCGAAACGCTGATGAATCGCAACAAAATTGATCCCTTTTGAAGCGGATGGTAACTGGTGATGAAAAGTGGATCTCTTAGGGCAGCCTTAAGCGGAAATGGTCGTGGTCGAATGGCGCTGAGGCAGCGCAAACGGTGGCCAAGCCGGGTTTGACTGACAGGAAGGTTTTGCTGTGTGTTTGGTGGGATTGACAGGGGATCATCTATTATGAGCTGCTCCCCTACGGCAAAACTCTTAATTTGGACATGTACTGTCAACAATTGGACCGTCTGAAGGAAGCAGTCGCGCAGAAGCCGCCAGCTTTGACCAATAGGAGAGAAATTGTGTTCCATCAGGACAACGTCAGGCCACACACATCGATAACGACTCGCCAGATGCTCCGGGAGCTTGAGTGGGAAGTTATTATGCATCCATCTTATAGCCCGGATCTGGCACCAAGTGACTTCCACCTATTCCTGTCCATGGCGAACGATTTTGCTAGTGAAAAATTCGCCTCAAGAGAGGCTTGTGAAAATCGACTGTCCCAGTTTCTTGCCAATAGGGCCGAAGGCTTCTATGAGAGAAGCATAATAGAATTACCTTCAAAATGGCAACAAAGCGGTGCATATTTGACTTTAATCGGATCATTCTAACTATGTTAAATAAAGCCTTCAATTTCATACAAAAATAATGGATTCCTTTTTACTGCACTGATATGTACATGTTGTACATGCAGATGTTTTTAATCGTTGGATTTATCCACACTTTAGAATGTTTTAATGGATATAAAATAAATGATGTGTTGTGAGCGGGTTTGTCTGTGCTCAGGTGGTGATTGCCACGGGAAAATTGAGCTTACACATTTCTGATATTGTATTCACTCGGCAGTTATGCTTCAACAATTAAAGAGCCGACAACTAACATGCGGGCGGAAAAAGGCGAGCACTGGTTAGCTAGTTCAAGTATACTATACATCAAAACGAATCGCGCAATTATATTAGTAGGAATTCCAGTCACCATTATTATTTATATAACTTTCACTTAATTTTTGCGCATATTCTAAACGTAGGTCTTTGCAAATTTGGCTTCAAGACCGCCGTACAAGTTGTTTTATTGTGGCTATTTTTTTTTTCCTTAAGTCTTTGCTTCATTAAAGACCACACATGTTCTATTGGATTCGCATCAGGACTTTGGGACGGGCAATCTAACGCTTTGTACCATTTTTCTCTTTCCAGCGCATGCACAGGCGACTCCGATATTTCAGATCATTATCCTCTTGCCAAATCCAGCCGTAATTGTTTGGCCTATACAGAGATTTGACAGACTTTAGCAAATCCTTCTGGTATAATTTTATCATGAATTGTGCATCGAGGTTTCGTGTGAACACTATTATTTTACCGAATCCTTTGCCGAGAAGCATCCATAAATATGAACTTTGCTTTATATTTTACGGTGCGTTGCAGAAACTTTTAATTTTCTTTAGTCTAGGCTTTCTTCTAATAATTATAAACAAAAAAAGTTGATTCATTTGCAAATATGATGTTGCTCCAATCTCGGTCTTAATTCTGCGTTGCCCAACTTAGCCTCTTTTCAATATGCTTTTGGGTTAGTAGTGGCTTAGGTTTGGTACTCCTGTTTTTAATGCCAGATTCTGCCAAACGGCGTCGTGTTGTGTTGATGGACACTTTAATTCCTTTTCTGCACAGTTTTTCTTTTGCGTCCCACAGACCTATTGTGGGATATTTCCGAAAAAATTCACAAATTACTTTATTGTCCTTACTGGATGTGCTTGTTTTGGTCCTTCTACCTAACCCATCATCAACATTACCACATTCCTTATACCTCTTTATCCACTTTCTCGTAAATGGCTCTGATGTTGTTAAATATTTTGCTGCTGACTTAATACTAATTTGCGGCCCTTTTGGGTGAGTTACTAAGCAAACACTTTCGAAACGGTTTTTAAAAACCGCAATGATGTTATTCCATCGAAGTATGGAGATATACTGAAGAAGTAAAATCAATGTGCAATCGGCAATTAAATGCAGAAAATAATTTGACTATAAACGAATGTGTGAATTAAGCAAACGAAGTAATTTAAAGTACGTTTTTCTGGAACACACTAACTACTGCAGTTTAATCAACTTACGGAAACCTACATAACACACAAGCGCAAAATCCCAAAATCCCCACCTTTTGAAAAATACACGATTTTATTATTCCCAAGAACAAAATCCCCAAACACGCTCACTGTCTGTTGATAACGAGGTACTTACATAAATTTGCAGGTACCGCCTATCGCTTCATGCAAATGATTTTGACAAACAAATTTTACCCGTTATCGTTTCATTTCTTCATTGGCATTTGACAGAGAAATATCGTGCAGAAGCAGAAGCGATGGAGATAAATGTAGTCAAATCGAATAAGGGTAAAGAAAAATTATATTTTGATGGCTATGACTACCATTTTCATTCCAGAACAAAAAAAGATCAATTTCGATGGTCTTGTTCAAAACGGAAGGAATATTTGTGTGAAAGTGTAGTGGTCACTAAAAAAATTAACGAAAAACACAAAATTCACAAGCCTCCCCACACTCATGAGCCATTAGCACACAAATTGAATATTTGTAAAACTAACAACAACTTGAAGCACATGGCAAGTTCAACATCATTGCAGTCATCGCAAATAGTTCGGGAAAGTATTGTCGGATGCGAACCGGAATGCCGTGTGTACTTACCATCTAAATATGTTCAAAAAAAGAAGGTGGGACGAATTCGTCATCTGAATAAATTTGCTAATGAACCTGCCGATTTGACATCAATAAATATTCCTGAAGAGCTGTTATATTTAGAAGGCGAACTATTTGCTTTGAGTGAAAAGTCATTTAATGACGAAAAAATATAATTCTGGGAACAAAAACCTCACTAAAAGCTTTGGGAGAAAGTCAGTGTTGACTAATGGACGGAACATTTTATGTTGTTCCCTCGATTATGCGTCAGCTATTATTATAGCGTACACGGTGTTATTGATGGACAGGTTGTGCCTCAGGTTTTTTGTCTTATGAGCAAAAAAAAAACTTTGCAGGCTTATACTGAATTCTTTTATGAATTATTTCATCTGGTGCTAGAAAGTGTTATAAATTTAAATCCGCTTCGAATTATTTCAGATTTTGAAAAAAACGATTTACTTGGCAGCAAAACCCTATTTTCCTTCTGCCCATTTTCAAGGCTGTTTGTTTTATGTCAGGCAAATAATTTGGAGGAGGGTACAAAAGGAAGGTCTGCAAAGTAAATATGGGAATAATCAGATATTTAGTTTGTATGTCAGGATGTTGAAAAGCTTGGCAAAAAAAATCATTGCTAAACGGCCAAATATCGGGAAACTGGAGTACTTGAAATTTATATCATACAATATATTTCATATTTTCATATTTCATATTTATTAATCGGTAAAACTACATTTACATAAGATAATGATAATCTCATATTTTATAAATGTGATAATTTCATGGATTAATTTTAAAATGGAGAAAAGAAAAAGTATATTTAAATTTAAAAAAGAATATAAATCAGAATAACAAATTAAAAAAAAAGGAAAAATTCAAATTGAAAAATAATGAAATTTACCTTCTGCCAGCCAGGTGAGATAAAAGAGTGCCACTGAAACAATCCGCATAACAAAGTCTTCTAATACCTAGTGGAAGGGCGTTCCATAGACGAATGACTGAGTGAAGAACTGACGATCAGTATTCATGGAAGTAGTACGAGGAGGAATGAAAGTGAGAGATCGCGATGAACTAGAAAATCTAAGTTTTTCATATAAGTATTGAGGGTGCCTGTTAGTTATTATTTTATGCAAGTATTTCAAGGCGCAAAATTCTAAATAAGCATTTAAAGTACAACCGAGAATATTATGAACATATGACGAAACATGATCATAACGCCTTAGGTCGTACACATACCGAATTATATTGTTGAATGCCACATTCAGTTTTCTTGTAGTTTCAGCATTGTTTTTGCAGAAAATTTGGCATCCATAAGTTATAGTCGGAACCAAAAGTGACTTTGCCAGTTTTAGTCGGGTCTTTAGAGGAGTATAGTGCTGCGTCATGTGGAGTTTCCTAAGACAGCCGTATATCTTACCCGTAACTACACGTACGTGATCATCCCAGGTTAGCCTATCATTGAACCACACACCCAAATTTTTGCGCTTAATTATATAGTCGACAGGCTCGTTGCCAAGACAAACAGATGGAAAGCTACTCAAGTCCACTCCATTTTTGGAAATCACTAAGCATTTGGATTTTTTTGGATTCAGACGTAGGAAGTTCTCATCCGACCACTTCAAAATTTATCATCATTATGTTAAGACATGAATTTATTATTCTTGATTATTTCTTCTTTTTGCTTAAATTCTTTTATGTTATACATATTCTTTGATGTTTTGACATCTGTTGAAGACCTTAGCAAAAGTTTGAAAAAAAATTTAAGTTTAATATCATAATAGCCGTATTTTATTATCACCCAAGATCCATATAGAACACACAACGAAAATAAAACGATCCGGATCTGGATCAACGAAATTATTTTCCTTGTGTCTTGTAGTGTGGTTGTGTAACCTACCAAGGAATAAAAAAAAAATTCTGGATCACGAAATTGATCCTGATAGAAAGCAAGATCTCGTATTGTTGTTGTATTGCATAGAAATTAATGATCCATATGGATCATGAGCGATAATAAAATACGGCTAATACTACGAGTAGTTAGTAATTTCAATGACTGGAGAACAAGCTTCCCAATATTTCGAGTATATGTAAGAACTTATGTTTGGCGCCAAACATAAGTTCTTACACAATCGAAATATTGGTAAGCTTTGTTTAAGGATTTTGGATTTAGGGATTTTGAATTTTGGGGATTTTGGTTTTGGGGATATTGACTTGGGGATTTTAGTTTGCGGATTTAAGTTTTGGGGATTTCGTAGCCATGTTCGTCAGCTTAATATCCTGTTTTCAGTTTCCGTCTAAGTTTCTTATTAGAAAGAGAATTAAGATATTTGACTTTGTCTTGTGTAATACAGTCTCTGTAGGCCATTGCGTTATATTTGTCGGGAAAGAAGCCCGGCTAAGTTCTGTGAGTTTGGGGTCGTTTCTAAAAATGCTCCCTTATTGTACACATATTGGAAGATGGACAGCAGCAGGTATCAGTCTCTTCAATGCTTTCTGTTTTTTTTGAGGTCATCGGGTTTAACGTGGGAGATTTTACTTCATTCCACTTTTCGAGAATGTGAACTACTCGTAAGTCCAGATTTCGCCTGAAGTAGACATTCAGCCAAAGCAATAAGATGTCAGAGGGCTTCTAAATTTCGAAATGTATATTATCATTCATTTTTCTATGTGAATGCCAAACATTTTAAGGGTATAATTTTGTCCCAAAGTTTTGCATCAAGCGATCACATTATACGTTAGTATAGGCCTTAGAGCAGGTACGTAAGATATGACGTACATTTGAAGGTGGTTGTGTCTTCGCTTTGATTCCAAATACACAGGAGCTCTAGCTCAGCGGTTTTGAATATATAAGTTCAAAGCTTTACCTGCAGCTCACCCTGTGTTTCAAAAACGTTTTATGATTGCTTTGTCTCCATCGAATCGTTGCATAGTAATCGAAACCTGTTTTCATATCTCATCCCGCTCCCGTGTCTACTAAAAAAAAAAAAAAACATACTATACAGTACACACAGCCGCAATGAAGAGCAAAGTTAAAGGGAAAACTATACCGATTGATGAGAGTGCTGGAGAGTCCAGATAGAGTATGAGGAACTGTCTCTCAACTGGTTCGCAAACGCCCCTAAAATGCAGGGTCTGACTATAGAAGAGGTCACTACCTACTTAAATATTCTTATTCTTGATCGATCGATATTCTTCTTCTTGATCGATCATCACCTCACCGTTGAGGCTCGTCGCGATTTTGTTAAGAATAATTCACTCTGCTTTAATTGTCTTTGGCATGGTCATGTATACAGTAAGTGTCGTTCGCAATTTCATTGCCGATCATGTAAAGCTCGGCATCACTCATTGGTATATCCCACGCAAAACCAAATTTTTCATCAATCAATCCAACCTAACTCAGATCCGAACTCGAGGCCTGCTTCTTCACTTTCACTGCATAATCTTGAACCACAAATACTGACCAAAAACTCGCCATTTTTCATCATTCCTTTTTCATTAACATCAAAATGCACCAAACACACACACAGTCAAGTACACAGAATTGGCAATTCAACTGCCCTACCGCTCAGATGTGTTTTTCTCTTTCTCCTGTTTCGCGAGTTAATTTTTTCACTTTTCGCCGAAACGCTTTATTCTCGTCAACTTAGAAAAAAAAAAAAAATACACCAAGTGCCGCCCGGTTTTTCTGCAAATTTGCAATTTTCTTCTACCGAATATCTTTTGTTGTGTCAATTCGACCAAGTGACCAAAGTTAACCAAGTTAACCAAATTATAATAATGGAAAAGTACTGCGGTAATATAGACTACGTCGAAACCAATAGTGATGACTGGGTCACCTGCAGTGGGCTCTATGGAAAGTCATGCCACCCTGCCTACATTGGTCTTTGCAAAGGAATTCTGACCTACCTCAAAGAGTCTATGGGTTATTTCTAAATACTTTTGTCGCAAGTGTAAGGAAAAATTCCGCTTCTTGATCTCATTTTATGATGGCCATAAAGTGCCATAATGAATCCATGAACTCTTCGCTCCTGAGCATTGCCGTACAAAATAAAAAATGAACTAATCAGAGTGATGTGCTTGCAAAAAGTTTGCACGACCTTAATAGTGTCTTGGACTGCTCCAGAGAACTCTGCAAAACGAAATTCCGAAATATCGACAACCAACTCGTCTGGGAAAGTTAAAGTGAAGAATCCTCCAACCGCGTTTTCCAGGATCTTTAATCCGATCTCAAGCTTGTATTGTCGACCACTCGGAAGCACAACTAATCAGAAAGGGTTATTGATGAAATCCAATCCTTACGCTGCGATATTGAAGTGCAGTCTCAAATTTGCTCCAAGTCGAAATCAGCGCCTGCTACCACCCTTTGTCATCAATTTGATCTCGTGTGGAATAAATTAGTTGATATCAGCAATAACTTGTTGACCTCCCTGGCAACTGATGTTATTTTAGATGAGCTCAAGACGATCAGCGGCAAAATTGACGTAATTGCGGATAACAATCATTGGCAGTAGAATTCCGTGTATAATACATCGATTCTTCTGGAACTACGGGAAACTTCTGTAGATTAGCCTTCACCTGGTAACGCCTTTAAACCTGTCACCGTACCGTCTTCATCATCCGTTGTTGCCCCACCGATCACCAAATCCTTACCTGCTTCTGTTGCCGCTCTTCCCACATCCTCGATGGCTTGCGCTATCGTTGCCTCCCCTCCAACTACTTACAGTGCTGTCGCCGCGCCAAAGCTTATATGACCTTTCGGAACTTCATAGACCCACTCCGAATGGAATAAGCGGCTTGAAAAGCTTAGTAGCGGCAACAAATTGAACTTCGACGGTGCCGATTATACTTAGGTTCGTACATTTTTCCAATGTAATTCCTCCATTACCATCACCAAATACAAGAGGATTGCCTTAGCTAGATCCAAAAAGTATAGCAGTTTCAAATTCAGCATTCCTTCCACATACGGATGGCTGTTCTCGAATCCCCCCCCGTGATGTTGTCAAGATTGGTAATATGACTATGTCTAAATGGCTCGATAAATCCAACAAAAAGTAGGCTAAGTCTACTGAGCATAGTTCTACCTCTATAATTAGCAATACTATTAGTTCTACTGAACCTGGCTCTAAGTTTACTAAGCCTTATATATAATTTTATATAATTCCCTATAAGTACTTTGAAAAGGGAATTTTTTGAAAAAAAGGGCGGATTTCAATTTTTTTTTTACTCTTCTACTGCTTTGGACCCTAGGAAGCATGTATGTGAAATTTAATCTTTTTGACTCGTAATTTAAGATGACATTTGGACAGACAGATGGACAGACAGGTGGGCGGACATGACTTAATCGACAAGGCTGCTGTTACTAATGTATAGTTTACATGGTCTATTTCCATTTATGTTACAAACTATGGTATATGTCAACCTAAATATATCTTACTGGATGGGGCATACAAATAGAATACATGATATAAATGACTTTCGACCCAAATTCTGCATCCAGATCAATCCATATATACGATAGGTATATTAACCACGTCAATAATAACAACCACATAACTGTTCATTTCCCCTAATGTATGTAAGCGTAAAGTAATTTGCAAAACTTTACGACGGCATACGCGTAAAAACCATCTACGTTTCTGCTTTAACACCGCTTTTATTTTGTTATTAAACCAATGGTAGTGGCCCAATAAATACACAGATAATGAACTTCAATTCGGAATGTTGATCTGTTCTAGGAATTCGTGAGAAAATTAGGTCGAAAATTACAACTGTCCTTCTGGTTCATAAGAAATAATATTTAGTCGCATCAGTGATTCTTGTTCGACGGTGGTCTTTTGTGTGTCATTCAATTAAAGATAAACAATTCGAAGAAATGACATCATGATTAGGCTTATGACTTTTGCTATTGAGTTACAATGTAGGACAAGGTCTGTTGACTGGAAAAAAAAGTCTATACTGGGGATGGAACAAGTCTTAAGTGAGACGTGACACAGAGGATGAAGTGTAGGGTGGATTAGGTGCTGCAAAAGTTTTACTCAAACTGAAGGAAGTAGAATGCTAACGAAGGTAATTTTTTGGGAGAACAAAAGTTACGTATACGCCCCTGGTTGTTACTATTCAACGCACTTCCCCAAACTTTTATTTTACCTGCGTCACTAAAACTCAGAAACGTGAATCCATCAAAACACGTTAAAGAGTTTCAATGAACGCGATTGTGCTGCAACTTTCTAATTCCACACGTTCAAGTTAAACTGACAAAATTCTGTTCAACTTGTCAGTGCCATGAAATCCAATTCCGATCCTGCTGTTGACTCACATTTCTGTTGATAGTTACTGTCAACAAATTTCAGTTTGGGTAGAACTAATTGTTTACCAGCGAGCAGTTAACCTGACAGTTTGTGGTTAAAGATGTGGCTTCGTTATTGATTGCCTGAGGGCCAGTGTGGGGTCAACTTGAGATAATAAATACATCCAATTATTGGTAAGTGGTTGCTTACCCTATTTATTGCTTGGAGTCGTCATCATTTAATGAAATTTTGGTGATAATACATGCTTGACAAGCGGTTGTAATTAAATTGGGTCCTGGGAAGATGCATTTAAACTCAGTCAAGAAGAAATATTAGGTATACGCCATGGTGCTATGATTTGAATATGAAACAATAATGTTACGTATACGCCACAGGGTGTTCAAAAATGTTATGCTCTCAATTTTATCTTCGCGTACAGATCTTTGAACAACCCTCCCGAATAGTAAAAACACAGCATTATGACCTGTATCCATTTCTATCATGACCTGACCCTCATTATCCTCATAAGGAAATACTTTCGTATGCAAATTTTATTTTAAGGTCTAATCAGTACGAGCATTATCCTTAATTAACCGAAAATTAGTTAACACATTTCCTTCTATGTTAAGATTTGCTCATAGATAAATCAATTAGGATAATTCCTTTGGGACTCAAAATGAAAAGGTTTTATAGCCTCGTCTACTTAAAAGCGGTCTAGACGTTTAAGACGTACGTATTTTTGGCTAGGAATTGAAGGTCGAAGTTAACTTCTTTTTTTATTTCAAAGTCCTTAAGAGCTCCTTTCTTTTGCATTTTCATTTTCTACCAGTTAGACATCAGCTGTTGTGATAAAAAAAAAGTTAAATCCGCACTTTCTGCCCGGTCATAAGAAAATGAAATCACTGGTGTAATTTGACGTACAGTTGATGGGTAGCGATTAGTTTTAATTCATCAGAAAGAAATGTGTTCAACAGTTTTACTCGACGATAAATCAGTCGTTTTACTCGTATCCTTAATGAAATTATGCGCATCCGAGAGAATAAAAGTGCTTACAATTTTGTTTCCCTTGATGGGAAGTTATTTAGCTGTGCACTTGTGTTTCTGTTTAGTGTTAAAGGGAATGTGATTAATGAACATACTTTTGGGTCTTTTATTAGATACTGAAATACTGCATATTAATTCATGAAGGAATTTACAATAGAGACTTGCTGAATAAATAGTAGTGTAGTTGGCATCATGTTGAAGTGGTTAAATCTTAAGGCAAGGGATGGAGTCCTAATTTCAGAATATCTTTATTTTTTATTTTAAGCAATTGCTTTGAATAGTAGCCTTTCTCATCATTCCTTGACACAGACCGTGGTGACCGTATTTTAATCCCCTTCTTCTTTGTTCTTCTTCCTCTTTTGCGAGGTTATGATCTGAAAACAAGCGATCATAACCCTCCCACTTCACCGCATTTCTACTGATCCGCCTGTGGGGTTCGCCTGCTTGACCTAAGAAAATATCGACACGCCTCCCGATTTTGTATTAATGCTGGTGTCGGTGCATTTGTGTTATCCATGCGTTTATAGGCCCGCTTTGCTTTCGCGATGTCTTTGGAACGGTAATTGATACCAACTAAGCCAGTCGCGCTCTATTTTTCATGAGATGGTTTTCTTCACGTGAAGGCTTCGATCAAGCCTAGTCACGCCTGCTATCATGCGAAGCATCTTCATTTGAGCTTAATTAATTTACTCTCATACCTTTTGTAGATTGTCCAACATTGTAAACCATATGTAAGCGCTGGATACACAACTGCGGTGTAGAGCCATCCTTTCAATATAGGTGACATTTTTCGGTTACAGAAGATAGCGGAGTTCTCCTGCCACTTCATGCACCCTACGCTTACGTGATGATTGATGTCATTATCACAGGTTGCTTCGCTATTCATCATAGATCCCAGATATTTGAACTTTTCGAACTTGGGAAGCACTGTTCCATCCAAATAAATGTCTGTGCATTTTTCGGTCACAGAAGATAGCGTAGTTTTCCCGCCAGTTCATGCACCCTACGCTTACGTGTTGATTGATGTCGTCATCACAGTTTGCTTCGCTATTGATCATAGATCCCATACATTTGAACTTTTCGCACTTGGGAAGCACTATTCCATTCAAATAAATGTCTGGAATAGGCGTGAGTGGGTCAGAGAACGGGCAGCGCAAGAACTCTGTCTTTCTTGAACTAATGTGATACCCATTTCGCCCCAAAACGTCCACCCATAGATCAAGTGCTCATTGCAGAGACGTAGGATCGTTTTTTTAAGATGGCTCCATCGTAAGCAAAGAATAATTGATGTACCTTGGGGTCTAAGGAACTTAAGACACTTCCGTGGTGCACCCCGAGTTTGATTGGGAACTCTTCGGTTACTCCAGCGGGGCATCTTACTCTTATCTTTGCTCCTTCATACATGTCCATGATCATCTGTACATATGTTTCTAGACCCCTCGATGTTTAAGTGCCACCCATATCAGATTTCGTGGTTGTCTGCCGAATGCCTTTCCAAAGTCTACCAATACAATATGCAAATACTTTAAGGAATCATGATGTTTTCCATTATAATCCTTATACTTTGGATTGCATCTGCTGATTTACTCGCGACAAACCAGCACTGATCATCAGATAGCCGTATTATTTTTCGTAGTCGGCCACCTTATACCCGCCCAACGATCTTCATGGTATGTGGCATCAGCTTGATCGAACGGTAGTTATCACAGTTTCGCGTATCACCCTTCCCTTCGTATACAGGGAGAAGATAACTTTCCTTCCATTGATTCGGTATTGAATCACCTCCCATAAATTTGGAGATGAGAATTCTGAGCCATCAGAACTCGATGTCTCCCATCTTTTTCCAGAACCCAGAGGGCATCTAGTCTGACCCAACCGGTTTTCATTTTTTTAAGTATTTGATCGCCTCACTAACTTCTTCGACTGTAATATCGGGTATTTCTTCATAGTTAGGGGTGGCTCTTGGAAAGTATAGCCGGGGAAACTGTTCATTCAAAAGTCGTTCTCAATATTGCCGCTACCTATGCAGAATTTTGTAGTCACCACAAGAAGCTGGCCATGAGCATTTTTAATGAGCTTTGACGAACGAATCTCCTGAGCATTCCTCCTTCTTTGGGCGGCTATTTTGAAGGTGGTTGCGCCCTTGTTCATATTGTGGCATTGCAGCTCCTGGATAGCCTGGCTATTAGCAACCGGTGAAGATATTTCCTCGAGCTCGCGATATAATGAACCTGCTGAAGGTAAGAAAATGGATTCGTAATGTGCAAGAATGTAACCATTCTGTCTGAAAGAGATGGACGTCTTCCAAGCCCGAAATGTCTTTGTTTTGTGCTTATGACAGATAGCCACAATACCACTATATCTATGCGATATTATTCGTATATAACGTTCTTACTACAATACCGACGTACATATGCGTAACGCATAAGTGTACTATTTTCCAAAAGTGGCAATGAAATTCGGAATTTTGCGTAATATACTACGCTTGTGGTGATAGCTGCTCCGTGGAAACTCAGTTTTTAAATGACATACCTTTCATGAAGTAGGGGAAATTCTTTCAAGCAATTCAGGTTTGTATTGCAATTTCTACAAAAACAGATGTCATTGTCATACATAAAGCAAAATTTTCTTTACCTATCATAAAATAGAAATAATAATTAATTTAAACCTAAAAGTTCTCAATGTCATATTTTCAACAAATTTCTGAGTATAACATATTTCTGTGTCAGGAGCAGTAATATTCGCTATACTATGGTGTCGATACAATTGTATGAATATGCGTTGTGTTATGTGTGTCATTAAAATGCTTTTCAGACGATCAGTTCTTTTTCAGTTCAGCTGTCAGTTAAATTGGCGTGAAATCTGAAGCTGATGGAAAATCAGTAAGTCTGTTTGTTTAGAGCTCGAGCGCTCAGATTTCGCTCCAAAATCACTATAACGGGTTCTGTTTTCTTGGATATATTTACTGCCTCAACACTTTTGTTTTGTATAATTTTATTTCTTTCACAATTTCTTACAATTTTTTTATTTTAACATTGAGTACTTAACCAAAGAAAAAGAAAAAACAAAAAAAAAAAAATTTTGTTCCCGATTCTTGTAAAGTTTTTTTCTTCTTCAAAATTAGATTCTCAAGTAAGTTAAAATACGTCCGTCCCCAATTTGCTTTACCATATTGAATCTTGCCCCCCTGGCAGCTGACCTCCTCGTGGTGGGGGGCGGGCAACGTGACTGGGATGTGCGGATGGGGTAACTTAAATAGTTATTCCCATCCATACAACCCAGTCACGGCTAACAAAGCGCACACCCCATGATGACACGAAGACGACCGGCCTCGGATATTGCCAAGCCTGGTAAGCCAGGGCATCCTTTGGAGCCAGGCCTGAAGGGTGTCAGGATGCGAGCGTCTGGTGGTCGGCTTGTCCCGCTCGGCAGCCGGCCGGGTCAAACCCGAAATGGCTACGAGCTTCCTGTCAATGGTCTCGCGAACCATTACGGGGGTCAAGGGGTGAACGCGCTGTGCACCGATAGGGGCACAGATGGACTCTCTGAGATTCGACAACGGCATCGACTTAGGAACGTCTCATCGCTCACAGGGAAGGATCTTGAGCTTGTTGGGGAGGCTGTTAAAAGTCGACTAGATAAAGTTGGCGTCTCTTCAACAAAGCAGAGAGGTTCTAAAACTGTAGACCTTTCGGATGGGTGGAAGCTCTTCCTGTCAGGAGTCGCACCCTTAATGTCTGCTCGGGCGGGAGTGGGGATACTCACAAGTCCCAGGTTGACAGAAAGAGTATTGGAGTGGATACCATTAGGAGGGAGAGTTGCGATCTTAAAGCTCAAGCTTGAAAGATCAACTCTGGCATTGGTGCAGGTGTATGCACCGAACCTTCTGTCAGAGTACGCAGCTTTCTTAGATGAAGTTGATGTTGCCCTTGAAAAGGTTGCAGATATGGATTCTTTTGTCCTGATGGGTGACTTCAATGCTCATGTGGGTGTAGATGTTATGACATGGGGGAGTGTGATTGGGAGGAACAGTGATCCTGATCAAAACGCAAACGGAGAGAGGTTGTTGGATTTTTGTTGTGAAAATGGCTTATCCATCATGAACACCATCTTTCCACACAAAGACATTCACAAATACACGTGGTACCGTCAGAGTCTTCAGCAGAAGTCGCTGATCGATTTCTTTGTGGTACCATCGTGTCTGAAGAGAATGGTTTGTGATGTTCGCGTATTGAGAGGGGCCGAACTGTCAACTGATCATCACTTAGTGCTGTGCAAATTGTATCTTAGCGAGAGAGTGCCTCCCCTACCAAAGCGTAAACCAAGGATGGTTACACGCATACGATGGGAGAGGTTACAGGACGATGAGATACGGGAGACATTTACACGGCAAATATCTGAAAGGTTTGAACGAATTCCAACTGTTCCATCAAATGCAGAGAAAGAATGGCAACTGTTTTCAACGGGGGTTATTGCCTCTGCGGGAGATGTTTGTGGAGTGAAGCGGCTTGGTGTGGCGGCTGGTGGTGAGAAAAGAACTGCTTGGTTTAAAACGCCCGGAGTTCAAGAAGCCATCAGAGAGAAGAAGAGAGCCTTTAAGGTGTGGATTCACTTCGGGAACTCCGATTCTCGAAATCGGTACACTGAGGCGCGAAGAACTTGCAAATTAGCTGTGAAAACAGCGAAAGAACAGTCTTGGAAGGAGTTTGGCGAGAAATTGGAACGTGACCACAGATCTGCAAATAAGATGTTCTGGCAGACCGTCCGCCGACTCAGAGGAAAAAAGTTGAATATCGTTGAAGGAGTCAAATCCAAAGACGGTACATTTCTTTCCAATGAGGAGGACATCTTACGCAGATGGAGCGAGCACTTTTCAGAATTGCTCAATCCCGAACAGGGCACCGAAGATGACAGACCTATTGTCGAGAGTTGGGCGGAAAGTAGTCCTACGGTAGAGGAAGTAACTTTGGCGATCAAAGCGCTAAAAGTTGGCAAATCTGCTGGTGTGGATGAAATTCGGCCAGAAATGCTCAAGGCTTTAGGTAAAGAGGGAGTGCAATGGCTCTCGCGTGTCATTAAAGTGGCCTGGGAATGCGGTGAAACACCTGGTGATTGGCAAATGGGGGTGATAGTTCCTCTTTTTAAAAAAGGTGACAAAAGAGATTGCGCCAACTACAGGGGTATATCTCTTTTAAGTCTCCCTGGAAAAGTCTTCGCTAAGGTGCTAGAAACGCGTTCCAGAGCTGTGGTTGAGGACAGTTTGGGGGATGAGCAGTGCGGTTTTCGTCCCGGTAGAAGCACAACCGACCAGTTGTTCACTCCCAGAATGGTTCTTGAGAAGGCCTGGGAATATGCCAAACCTGTCTACACTTGTTTTGTGGATTTGGAAAAAGCGTATGATAGGGTTCCTCGAGGCAAACTCTGGAGTGTTCTGCAGGAGTATGGGAATGATGGTTCCCTGTTAAGGGCGATTCAGTCTTTATATACAAACTGTAAAAGCTGTGTTCGGATAAACGGTGTTAAATCAATACCTTTCACTGTGGGCGTTGGACTCCGCCAGGGGTGCGTTTTGTCACCTCTCCTCTTCATTGTATATATGGATTGGATGTTGCAGCGCAGCCGTGGTGGAGAATGTTTCAAAGTGGGAGACCTAAGGATTAGTCATCTGCTCTTTGCGGATGATTTGGTCATCCTTGGGTCCTCTCAAACCGAACTTCAGCGCGCACTCGAAAGGTTTGTAGCCGTTTGTGATTATGCTGGAATGAAGATCAACGTGAACAAATCGGAGTAATGGTCGTTTCCAAAAAACCCATTCAGTGCACTCTGCATGTTAGTGGAGTCCTACTGAAGCAGGTGGAGAAGTTTAAGTACCTCGGGGTTTTATTCACGAGTGATGGGAGGAGCAATGCCGAGTTATCCTGTAGAATTGGTCAGGCTGGATCAATTTTGAGAGAGCTTGCCCAATCTGTTATAAGGAAGGCCAAACTTAGTATTCAAGCTAAGCTATCGGTTTTTAACTTGGTGTATGTTCCAACTCTCACCTATGGTCATGAAATTTGGGTAGTGACCGAAAGAATAAGATCGCGGATACAAGCTGCCGAAATGTGGTTCCTTCGCGGTGTTGTTGGAATAACTCGTAGGGATCGAGTGCGCAACACCAGAGTACGCGAGGCGCTCAACGTTGAGCAGCTACTTCTCCGAACGGAACGATCTATGCTTCGATGGTTTGGTCACGTAGTGCGTATGCCCCCCGGCTTCCAAGACGCGCCATGATTGCCGTGCCATCAGGTAGACGACTTCGCGGAAGGCCCAGAAATAGATGGTTGGATCAAGTCCGACATCTCTCTTGGAGCCGCTTAGGGATTCTCCCTGATGAATTGGAGTCAATGGCGGAGGATCGAGTCCACCTGAGCATCCTACCCCCGCGACCCTCATGAGCGCCATTGAAAATGAATGAATGAATGAATATTGAATCTTTGAATTTACAAGCCCATAGCTTTTGGCATTGTACGTAACTTACTTGAGCAGTATGGCCTAAGATTAAACATTTGGCGAGTTGTAGCTATCATGTACTTTTTTAATTCGATTGTATGTATCTTCCAACTGAGATGCCTATCAAAGAAAACCTTAGGATATTTAAGCGGAGTGAAAAACTGTGTTGCATTCAATTTGTTCATTGTGTGTTAGATTACAAATCACGAGCTTTGTTTTCTCGATAATGAAAAGTTCGTGTTTGCAAACCATTGTCTTAATAACTGCCCAGTCCTCTTCTAGTTTTACAACCAATTCTATGGAAAATATTTCAAGTTGGAGAGGGCAGCTATATCTACTATTACAAAATTTGGATGCAAAGTACCGCCAACAGTTTCTTGATTCAGCCAGAGCTTCATTACACCAGAACTATTACAGTCGCTTCGAATATAACCTTGAATCCAAAAATTATTTTCGAAACGATATGAGTGTTGAATCCATTTCTATGATCTTTAAAGCAAGAGGAGAGCTGTTAAACATAAATTATATTCCGCATAGCGATGACTTACCACTATTAAGTTCTCTTTGCATCATGAAGGAAAGGGAGGACATAAGGCATTTATTATGTGTTTGTCCAGGGTTGAAGGAGATAAGGAGAACGAAAATATCTTGTGCGTGGAGTAAATGCTGGAAATCTTAAATGGATTGAATTGGGAAAAGCTCTGCAAATACTGTAAAATAACTTTAGAGTATAGAAAAAGAATTATGGAGGAAGATTTTTAAATATATGCGTTAGCTTATTTCATTTTTTACTTAGTGAAATGTCAATCTGGCAGACAGCAACTACGCCATTGTCTTATTCAATATTGTCAAATATTTGTTAAGTATTTTAACTGAAAATAAAGTTGAATTGAAATTGAATTGAACCAATTCAAACAGGGAGTTAGTTATGAAGGTAAACGCCATATCGTCAGAAAAAGGAGTAATTTTGTTATAAAACTCTTTTGGAGTTAATATGAATCAAGAAAATCAAAGAAATGGGACCTAAAATGGAACCCTGTGGTACATCAATACTTATTTCAAGCTCCTCACTAAACACGCTATTGATTTTAACACTCTGACGTCTTCCCGTTGGATGTAGATGTAGATGTATATGATGGTGAGGATCAAGTGCACTGCGACCAATAAAAGATCTATTGTGCCCCCCATACTACGGCTCTAGCCGATGATATACTCGGTCTAGAGCACTTCCTCTAGTCCCGCTGCTACATCAAACCGGAGTATCTTCAGTGGATCCAGCGAAGGTAAATCCGTTTCTGATAGGAGGTAGGCATCTATGTGATTCTTTCTTTTGTGGATCAGTGCCTCGCATTCCATAAGAATGTGCGCTGGTGTTTCTGTGAAGTCCCTGCGGAATCTGCAGTGTCCGTCTCCCTCTATTCCCAGTTCCTAAGGTGCTCCTTAAGTCTGCCGTGACACGTTAAAATGCCTGCCAAGATGCGAGGTTGATTCTTGCTAACTCTTAGGCAGGCTCTGCTTCTTTTCTGGTTGTATTTCGCCAGAAGTTCTTTTGTCTGTCTTATTTGGTAGATATCGTCCCAATGTTTTGCCCATTTGTTCTCTTCCTCTTTCCTTAAGACCCGTTAGATAGGACTTGAACCAATTATGAGTTAAGTCTCTCAAACCAGCTTTGTAGAGTTTCTCTAAGAGAATTGAATGATTGACCATGTCAAAAGCTTTTGTCATGTCAATAAATAAAGTCATACTATTTTTACTGTTATAAAAACCTTCACTATTTCACTGCACAACTTGAGAATGGCATCCTCAGTGGATTTTTCCTTACGGAAAGCAAACTGTTTATCACTAAAAAAAAATTAATTTACTCATACGATCCTTCATACATGTTTCAAAAAGCTTAAAGAACGTCGGTATTAGGGAAGTAGGCTGATACTAGTTCATTAGAATTCAGCTATAGATGCAAGTATCTATTAAAGTTATTCGCAATTTCTATTGGGTTACAAATTAAAGATTCGTCGACTATAATTTCAAAGATATTTTCTTCATTCGATTGTATTAACAAGTGTTCACTCTTTTTTTTATATTCCTCTAATTTATATTGCAGGAAAAAAAGTAATCTTGACTTGTTTTCACTTTTCTTTTTACGAGCTCGATCAATTTTTTGAAGTGTCTCTGTAACTCCACATTGAATGGGTGCCGCCGACATTTTTTCCGAACTAAGTTTTTCTTGTTAATAAGCTTAATCAGCTCCTCATCAATCCATGGCCTGATTCGTTTTAATTTAGAATACTCCGGTCTCTAAACATAGGAAGCCTCTGTGATATGGCCTAAAAGTATCTTTAAAAAGGTATCGTAAGCCGACGAAATACCGCTTTCAACGCCTAGTTGGTTGAGTTCCCCCTGCACTTGTTTGCGCCACCTACCGCGAGGTCGCCCTCTACTGTGCCGTCCATGCGGGGTAGATTCGAAGACTTTCTTGGCTGGAACGTTGGGCTCCATCCGCTCTAAATGACACAGCCATTATAATCGCTGTATATGCACCTTTCTGGCTAAGTCGATGTCCTTATATAGGCTGTATAGTTCGGCATTATACCTTCTCCTCCACTCAACGTCTATGCAGACGGGACCAAAGATCTCTCGAAGAACTTTTCTCTCGAAATAACCAAGGGCATTCTCATCCAGTTTTGTCAAAGCCCATGCCTCTGCGCCATACAGCAGGACTGGGATGATTAGAGTCTTATAAAGAGTTACCTTAGTAGTTCGAGATAGGGCTTTGCTACTCGATTGCCTTCTTAGCCCGTAGAAAGAACGATTGGCAAGAGTAATTCTTCGTGTGATCTCCCTACTGATGTCATTTGCGGAGTTCACCATAGATCCTAGGTAGCCAAAATCCTTTACCACCTCATAAATATATCTGTCTATTGTGGCGCTCTGTCGAAGACGCCGATGTTGGGTGTCCTTTTTCGTAGACAGCATACGAGGGCAAGGTGAAAAGTTCTCGGTCTGACAATAAAAGACTGCTATTTTCAGTTAAAAAATGATTTTATTTTTCTACATAATCTCCCTTGACTTCAACACACTTAGTTCAGCGTTTCACCAACATCAGTATTCCTTCTCGGAAGTGAGAGTGGAAGGATGTGAAAATATTCATCTTTGGCCCTCTCAACTTCTGCATTGGATAAGAAGCGCTTCTCAGAAACAAATTTCTACAAGTTTGGGAACAGATGAAAGTTTGAGGGTGCCAAATCAGGTGAATAGGGCAAATCGTACCCCAAATACCGCAGTTTTCCCATCGCCAACGCACACTTGTGTACAGGTGCATTGTCCTGGTGAAAGATGATTTTTTTCTTCATCAAGCCAGGCCTCTTCTGGCGAATTTTGGCATCCAGCTGGTCAAGAAGGTTGGAGTAATATTCGCCTGTAATTGTTCTGCCTTTCTCAAGGTGATCAAGTAACAGGATCCCTTTCGCATCCCAAAACACACTGGTCATGACCTTTCCGGCAGATGAGATCGACTTCGCTTTCTTTTGCGCTCAACCACCGGCTTCCACCCACTGCTACGACTGCTGTTTCGTCTCTGGCGTGTAGTGGTGGACCCATGGACAATCGGTGACAAATCGCCGCGCAAAATTGGTCGGATCCCCATTCAATCGGTCCAAAGATTGCCGCGAAAATCGTTTGGGTATTTCCTTTTGATCGGCATTCAGCAAATGCGGCACCCATCTTGCGCAGAGCTTTCGCATCCCTAAGTTTTTGTGCAAAATGTTTCGCACCCTCTCTTTCTGTATACATACAGACTCAGCTATCTCACTCACCTTCACTCGCCTATCGTCCAACACGATATCATGCACTTTTTCGATGGTTTCGGGTGTGGTTGCGGTTTTTGGCCGTCCTTCACGTGGATCATCTTCGATGGACGTGCGGCCACGTTTGAGTTCAGCTGCCCACTTTTTAACGGTTGACATGGAGGGAGTAGAGTCCCCGTAAACTTTTGTCAACTTTGTATGAATTTCCTTACTGGTTAACCCATCCAAAACGAAGAATTTTGTGACCGCACGATATTCAAGTTTATCCACTTTAACCAAAAACACGCAAGACTTACTTACTTACGTAGGTGGCTCTACAGTTCGGGGTGAACCTATGCCTCAACCAACAAGCCTCTCCATTTAGCTCGGTCTTTAGCTAATTGCCTCCAGTTGCGCACTCCAAGTTGGTCGAGGTCCCCTTGAACTTGTGCGCGCCACCTATGGCGGTGATTCCCTCTACTGCGTCGTCCCTCGGGGTTAGATTCGAAGACTCTGCGGGCCGGAGCGTTGGTGTCCATTCGCTCTACATGTCCTAGCCATCTCAGACCTCCAATACGCAGTTTTTTGAATAGGGCGATGTCGCTGTACAGCTCGTATAGTTCGTGATTGAATCTTCTCCTCCAAAACCCGTCAACGCAAACGGGACCGAAAATCTTACGAAGAATTTTTCTCTCGAAGCGACCAAGGATATCTTCATCCTCTTTTAATAAAGTCCATGTTTCAGCGCCGTAAAGCAGGACTGGGATGATCAAGGTCTTATATAGAGTCTCCTTAGTTGTTCGAGATAGGGCTCTACTGTTGAATTGCCTTATAAGCCCAAAAAAACAGCGATTGGCAAGAGTTATTCTTCGCTTGATTTCTGCACTGATTTTGTTAGTAGAATTTATAGCAGAGCCAAGGTAGACAAAGTCCCTTACTACCTCGAAGTTATAGCTGCCCACGGTGACGTTTTGTCCAATTCGTCGGTGTTGGATTTCCCTTCTTGTTGACAGCATATACTTGGTTTTGCCCTCGTTTATCGCTAAACCCATTTTGGCCGCTTCCGCCTCAATGCTTGCAAACGCACCGGTGACAGCCCGCTGAGTTCTTCCGATAATGTCGATATCATCGGCGTATGCAAGCAGTTGTACAGATTGTGAGTTCCGCACAGTCCGTTCAAGTACAATATTGAAGAAGTCACATGACAGCGCGTCACCTTTTCTAAAGCCTTTTTTGACATCAAAGGTCTCGGTGAGGTCATTATCGACCTTGATGGAGCAGCGAGCGTTCTCCATCGTCAGCCTGCACAGACGGACAAGTTTGGCAGGGATGTCAAAACTAGACATGGCTCTATAAAGCTCTTCTCTATAGATGCTGTCATAGGCGGCCTTGAAATCGATAAAGAGGTGGTGAGTATCGATTTGGAATTCTTGGGTTTTCTCCAGGATCTGCCGAAGTGTGAAGATTTGATCGATGGTGGACTTTCCTGGCCTGAAACCGCACTGATAGGGTCCAATCAGGCTGTTGATAAAAGGTTTCAGGCGTTCACACAATATCGCAGAAAAGATCTTATATGCGATGTTGAGGAGACTGATGCCTCTATAATTGGCGCAGTTGAGGGGGTCTCCTTTCTTGTGGATCAACACAAGACGTCTACTGCAATAATCCGTGTAAACAAACTACTTGAGAGAACAAGTTGAAACTTGTCATACGAACTAATGAGAAGTGCACCCAGGCAGGAAACATAAATTTTTGCTGATTGGAACGCTACCTCTGCCCTTATATATTTTGTTTTGCTTTCATTGACCGCTGAACCCATCTTTGCTGCCTCGATCTCAATGCTAGCAAAGCCCCTTGACGGTTCGCTGAGTTCTTCCGATTATGTCAATGTCACTTGTAAAAGATTGTACCTCCGGTGTTGGCTTGTGAGTTTCGTACAATTCTCTCAAGTACTATGTTAAAGTGATCGCATGATAGCGCGTCATCTTGTCTAAGACCTTTCCTGACATCGAATGGTTCGGTGATGTTCTTACCGACTTTGATGGAGCAGCGAGAGTTCTCCATCGTCATTCTGCACAAACGGACGAGCTTGGCAGGGATATCAAGACTAGACATGGCTCTGTATAAGTCGTCTCTATACACGCTATCATAGGCAACTTTGAAGTCGATGAAGAGGTGATGCGTATCGATTTTATATTCATGGGTTTTTTTCCAAGTCCGCTGTAGTGTGAATATTTGTGTATTGTATTTTTTCATGCATTCTATTGTACTAATCTTGTATTTTAATCCACTATCTGCGTTATCATTTTATTTTTTTTTTTTTTTTTTAATTTTCTCCTCTTCTTATTTCTTCCGCCGAAGTTATCTCTACGCGAATTTAAACAATAATATTGTAGAATACGATTTGACACAAATGAAATGCTAAAAGAATTAAACTTGTGAATGTTCACTCTGAATTCAACCCAGGTTTTTCTTGGGTAAGGAAGCTGTTCGAACCATATGCTTCATTTGTAGTTATCATTTATTTTGTATATCATAGATATAATGGATTATTTGTTTTTGTTTTTTGCCCTGAATTATGGTTTAATTATTAAAAATCTATTTGGTATCCAATAAATCAATTATGCGAACATGGAAATTGAGTTCTGAGTGAAAAATAGATTCACATTGGCAAAATGTACGCATAACAGCTCTATTGAGCTGGATAGCACAAGCCCATACAATGTGGTGCCCGTGAAAGTAGTTGCCACCATTTAAAATACAGTAGCGGTCATTGAAACACTAGCATCCTCAAACACTAGCATTTAGATTATTCATGTACTTTTTTTTATTACGCAACTTGCGGAATCGCGTCATATGCGACTATAAAAAAGGATTTACTGCTTTTGCGGCACTTTAGTGTTCAAGTAACCAGCTTTATTACAGAAATATTAAAAAAAAAAAACGGTGAATTCCTACAAACGGTTGGATATAGACAAAAAAATCAAAATGTTGTCTTTGGCGGAGAAATGACTTTCCGCGTGGCAAATTTCGAAACAAGTTGGGATGGCCTAATTGTACATTTCTAAAGTCGAAAGTTTGAAAGACTGGTCCAAGAGCGCTGCCCAAAGTCGGTCTGAAGTCTTACTATTCCAACGCATTGAGGTTCGTGCGGAAACTATCACACTCCGGTTAATTTTCGCTCAATCAAAGCTATTGCATGAGTTTCGTTGAAAGCGATTTTATTCTACAAACAAGCCCCTCAAAATTTACTAACCGGTCAAAATATTTTGTTCAGTGCTCATGCGATAACAATTCCTGTCTAGTTGCTTTCGGCTGGGGAGAAAAGTAAGAGTAGGAGCTGGTTATTCTATTTAAAAGTCGGTATTTCTGGCAGCCAGTGCCTAGTTAGGTTTCAAGAAACCCATCGTATGTCATCGGTATTTTAAAGAAAGGTAGAAACAAACTTAAGTTAAGTATGTAACACTCGAAGCAGCAGTGGTTACGCTCAGCTTTCCTAATTACTTTCTTTACTTTAATTAATTTCTATACCTCGGAGGGCGGGGCCTAGGGCGTTAACAACAGCTGTGCACCATCTTGTTTGGAGTTCTGCAATGCGTTTGAAGCTTGCGCTCTCCCAAGTGGAGGTCCATTTTACGATACGAAGGTAGGAAACATGATCAGTGTCATCATGGTATTTTGGGTGGAATGTCATAGTCCTTTCAATTCCATGGCTTCTTTCAACAATACTGCACGGAGAACATCGCCGATGAGCACCAAGAATAATAGTGCTGATAGTATGCATCCTTGTCGTACTCTATTTTTAACTTCAACATTGTCTTACACCTTACAGTTATGTAAAACGTGATACTTGCTGCCCTCGTATGTATTTTTTATAATAGCTATGAGTTTCTTTTAAAAGTCTCCCCTGCACAAGGCCAACCAGATAGCATTTCGATTCAAGCTTTCGAAGGCTTTCTCGAAATCGATAAATAGTAGATGTAGCGGAGACCTATACAGAATGCATTGCTCTATGATGATCCGTATGGTGTTGATGTGGTCAATGTAAGAGGATCCAGCACGAAAGCTTGACTGCTCGACATCGAGAGTTGAATAGCTTTTTTGACGCTGAAAATATTTTGTTCTCAAAGCTTTCGGCCGATGTTGACTTTTCGTTTTCCCCTTCTGCGGCCTGCATTCAGTTCGGCGCTGCCGTTCACAATATTTGGTTATTTAACATCAGGACTTGTATCATGGCGGTCTTGGATTCGATCCTAAATTATCCAAGATTATATTGTAGCACCCTCAGGGCTCAGCTTCTTTTCTCTCGTTGAAATTCCTCTCTTTGGCTTGGATAACTATCTCTTTTTTACTTTAATGTTTTGACTGCCACTGATTGAATTTTTTTATCATTTTCTCTGGCATTTAAAAAAAATGTTCAGTTGTATCCATACTTAGCTCTACGGTTTTATTTGTACAGAGGGGCATTTTTAAGTTCACAGAATGAGTATGTAGGTCATTAGTGAGGGCAGTTTACGAAGAAGTAACGAGTTTAGTGACTCATTATTAGTATAAATAGCAATTTTTGTTTTAATCGAGCCATTCGTTTTTGAGCTTTCGTCGACCAAGCAACTCAATCGGGAAGAAAGTGTAGAATATGGAGAAAATCGAGTAAATTCTCGTGGGTTTTTGGAGTACTGAGTCGAATTGTTGCTGGGGATGAATCTTATAATTATGAGCCTGAGTCCAAACAAGACTCTACGCACAAGGCACACTACCACCAAAGAAGTTTAAGGTCTCACAGTCTGCTGGAAAAATCATAGCAACCGTTTTTTGGGACTCAGAAGGAATCCTGTTGATAGATTATAAAGACAAAGGCGTCTCCATAACCGAAGAATACTACGCTTTAATTCTAGAGTGGTTCGAAGAAGCCATCAAAGTAAAAAGAAGGGGAATTTAACCAAATGTGTCCTCCTTCTGCATGACAAGGAGCATGTTCACAAGGGAGGCTTCAATATTTTGGATTACCCACCCTATAACCCTAACCTGGCTCCCAGCGATTATTATCTTTTCCTAAAATTGAAAAAGGAACTTCATGGGAAGAAGTTGTCAAGTGATGAAGAAGTAAAAGACGCAGTCTCGGCTTACTTTTCCGATAAAGAAAAAATCATTTTTTTTTAGAAGGTGATACATAAACTAATTGAAGGATCAGAATGATGTATTAGGGTAGCAGGTGAATATATTGAAAAATAAAAATTAATTTGTATTTTTATTTTCACTTCTTACCTCCCATTCCGCAAACTTAAAAACCCCCCCCATATCTTCCATAAATAGAAACAATTTCACAGCTTGAGACTCGTAATCGTAAATTAACATCATTTTTAAATTGAACGGCAAGATCGCGAAAGGCCGTAAAAATCCTTCAATGGAAAACAAATGAAATTTCAAATTTTACATTAAGTATCCTTAATCGCAAGAGCTGTTGCTTCAGCTATTGTTCCGCACTTTAATGTGTCGTTAACGTTTCACGGACGATTATGATTGCTTGAGTAGAATGCAAATGTGATTCCCCTCACCCCGCTCGTATCTACAATATACATTCCCGATCCCCATTAGCGATGAATAATTCTTTTACTCGTACATAATTTCCTTCACCCTCTTTATTTTTTTCTATCTTTATACAGGTCCTATTATACGCGTCGAAAATTCCGGCCAATTTATGCTAAAGTGATGAATAGCTATGCAAATGCCCACAGAAAATCATCCACGTACCAGCGATATGCGGGGGCTAACTCCCTGAGTCTGGTCACCGGACTCCTGCCCTTCACATCGGAAATGGCACTTTTCGAATTTCCTTTCAATGAATTGCTGGTAAGTTCACTTTATTTTTTTGGGTAAATAATTTCAACATTAAAGGACTCCCGACAAGGAGAGATGTGTAAATAGGTTTCGACTTTGAATACACATCGGGGGCTTTCTGATTAAATTGCCCTGGTATGTGTGTGTGGGCGTGAGGGTGTGTCGTGTGTGTTTATAGCATTTTTTTTTTTGTAATTCTATTTGATTTGTATTTCTGGCGCACATGTATAGATTTGGGCTGTGCTCACGAAACGACAGCAAATGTCACTGCTGATGTGGACCCATGGCGAGGAGGCTTTAGCCAAATCATTGGTGGCGTGTAAGCTGTACAAGGCAATGGCCCATGAGGCCGCCGAGGATGATCTGGATACGGAGATCTATGATGAGTTGCGAGCCTATGCAAAGGAATTCGAAAGCAAGGGTTAGTCTGTAAATGTGTTTTGTTTTGATTTATTTTAATTTTTTTATTTTAATTAATTTTTACATGTGTGTAGGCATTAAGTTATTAGATTTTAGCTATCGGCAAGATGCTGAAAAAGCTCAACGATTACTCACATGCGAATTACATTCATGGTCAAATCAAAGTTGTTTGTCATTAGCTGTGGCAGCTAATCATCGAGCTCTTTTGGCGCATCCTTGTAGTCAAGTTATATTAGCTGATTTGTGGATGGGTGGCTTGAGGACTAGAAAGAATACAAATTTAAAGGTAAGCGGTAAAGCGGGGGTTTATAAAGGGACTTCTCTGGGGTTTTCTTCATTTGGAATCCATTTGACACTTGATTATGTATTCGACTTGAAGAAAGTTTATTCCGAAGAGAAGTTTCAATTTGATTTTGAAAGTTTTTAAGTGAAAGTGAGATAAGTTCTGTTTAAGGAAGGGTGTCGCGCCATGGTTTCATTAGAGGAGAAAGTTTTAAGTAAATTATTAGTATTTATGTTGGTATTAAATTAGGTTTGATTTGATTCTGTTGTATTATTAATGAGTTTAAACTACAAAATTAGGATATTCAAATATCTCAGGCAAATCCGATATAAGATTAAAAGAATAGAAAAATTCCGTTTAGCTTAAGATGACCCTCTGAGTAGTAAAATATTCGCTGCCGTAAAAGATGAATATGAGGTTGCACAATTCTTTTTAAATGCATTAAATATTGAAATTTATTCCCAATTTATGGGAACGTATACAAATTTGCATAGGATTGAAAACTAAATGTGTAGTTATATTTTTGTATGCAATATTCATAATGCTATAACTTCACAATTCAAAGGTTTATTCAATTATAAGTTAATTATATTACTTACTTACTTACTTACTTACTTACTTATTTACTTAGATGGCGCTACAGTCCGGGATGGACCTGGGCCTCAACCAACAAACCTCTCCAGCCAGCGCGGTTACGAGCCAGCTGCCTCCAGTTGCGCACGCCAAGTTGGTTGAGGTCCCTCTCCACTTGTTTGCGCCACCTACCGCGTGGTCGTCCTCTACTGCGTCGTCCATCCGGGGTGGGTTCGAAGACTTTCTTAGCGGGAACGTTGGGCTCCATCCGCTCCAAATGATCCAGCCATCTTAGTCGCTGTATGTGAACTCTTCTGGCTAAGTCGATGTCCTTGTACAGGCCGTATAGTTCGGCATTATACCTTCTCCTCCACTCACCGTCTAGTCAGACGGGACCAAAGATCACTCGAAGAACTTTCCTCTCGAAATAACCAAGGGCATCCTCATCCGGGTTTGTCAAAGCCCATGCCTCTGCGCCATACAGCAGGACTGGGATGATTAGAGTCTTATAAAGAGTTACCTTAGTAGTTCGAGATAGGGCTTTGCTACTTAATTGTCTTCTTAACCCAAAGAAATAGCGATTGGCAAGAGTAATTCTTCATGTGATCTCCCTACTGATGTCATTTGCGGAGTTCACCATAGATCCTAGGTAGACAAAATCCTTTACTACCTCAAAATTATATCTGTCTATTGTGGCGTTCTGTCCAAGACGCCGATTTTGGGTGTCCTTTTTTGTAGACAGCATACATTTTGTTTTGCTTTCATTGAACGCGTCTTGACTGCCATCGTCACTGTTGAATGGCTCATTCTGCCTGACAGCGGAATATTGGTCATCATCGCCGTTTAACAGTCTGCAGAAGTGTTCCTTCCATATTCTCAGCACCGACTGCGATTCTACTACTATGTTGCCATTTTCGTCCCTGCAGGCTTCTGTTCTGGCTTTGAAACCCTGGCATGTTCTTTCTACCTTTTGGTAAAATTTTCGAACATCATTCCTGCAATAAAGTCTCTCAATTTCCTCGATCGAGCGCTTCTCATGCTCTTTTTTCTTTCTTTCTGAAAAGTCGATGTTCTCCTTTTCTCCTGCGCACGTAGAGCTCATAAGAAGCTCGGGTCCTTCTATGCAGCGCCGCTTTGTACGGCTCTTGTTTAGCTGCATGTGCTTGCCGGCAGGGGCAAACCAGGGATTTCGTTGTGGTGGCCGAGAGAAACCCAGTACATCAGAGGTGGCATCTCTGATGGCTTGCTGGCAACGCTGCCACTGGTCTTCCGCATTTTCTGCTGGCAGCATAGGACTTAGGTTAAGATTAAGAGAGACTCGATCGGTAGAGGCTCTGGCGGTCTCTTGCGATTGTAGCCGCCCGACGTCAAATTTGCTCACAACATTTCGTTGATTTCGCTCCGTTCTGTATATCCGCATCCGTACCTTGGCTACAACTAGGTAGTGATCCGAGTCCACGTTGGCTCCTCGGAAAGTCCGGACACACAGAATACTGAAAGAGTGCCTTGCGGCGATCGCAATGTGATCGATTTGGTTGACAGTATTTCGATCAAGGGAGAGCCATATTCCTTTGTGAATGTCGAGACGTTGGAACCATGTACTAGCTACGACAAAGTTTCGCCCGCCGCAAAGTCGATTAGCCTGAGTTCGTTGCCGCATGTGATGTCATGCAGGCTGTGATTTCCGACCACGCTACTAAAGACGTCTTCTCTTTCTAGCTTTGCGTTGAAATCACCTAGGATAATTTTAACGTCATGGCTAGGGCATTGCTCATACGTCTTGTTCAAGAGCTTGTAGAAGTCATCCTTTGTCGCGTTGTCTTTCTCCTCATGAGGGGCGTGAACGCATATTAGGCTTATATTGGCAAATTTAGCCTTGATACGGATAGTCATGAGGCGCTCGTTTACATGCCGGAAACTCAAGACTTCTTGCCTAAGTCTGCCTCCAATGACAAATCCGCACCCGAATAGGTGCTGTCGTTTTTGTCTGTAGCAATCGCCGTAGTAGATGTTGCAGTTTTTCATACTCCTTTTGTCCGGCCTATCCCATCGCAATTCTTGGAGGGCGGTAATGTCTGCTTTGAGACACTCTAGGGCCTCCGGAAATTGTTCGGCTGCACGTGGTTTGTAGAGGGACCTAACATTTCACGTGCAGACACGATGATCGTTGTCCTTTTTACGTTCGCTTGGGTCGTCAAGAGTAGAATCATCCGTATCCGAGACTGTTGGTTGCTTCGTAACCGAAAGTTTTTTACGTGGTAGGAAAGTTAACCCGACGGCACAACCCCCAACCTGGAGGACCAGATCCTTTTTTTGCAACCCCTTGGATGGGGGGCCGGATACACCAATGTCAGTAGCCCACTTCGGGGATATGAGTGCTGCCGTTGGCGACCACAATGGTTGCTGCCCATTGGCTGGTTTCGACGGGGCGTATGATGCCTAGTTCTCTCAGTCGCTCTACCTCACGGCGAACATCTTCCTTCCGAGCGAAAGGTAAAGGGCGATGTTTAAAGTATTTAGGTTGAGAGTTTGATTTCAGGGAAACTAGTTTATGCTTCTTACACAATCCTTCGCGAATTGAATTTAAAAACCTTCGTGCAGAGTTAACGAAACATTTTAAATCTAAACTCCATGTACTTGCATCGAGACGCAAGTTTCTCAAGCAAAAAATGCTTTTGTTTGCCCTGAGTGGAACCTAAAGGGTCTTGCGAGGGATTTTTCATTCGTTTGTTCAAAGGAGGGATGCGGAATATCATATGCTGACACTATGATTAGAGATATGATCGCTTTCTTTATGCCACACGACGCAATCCGCATGGCCACAACGCAGAAAAAAGACCCCACGTTAAATGAAATCGAGGAACTGGCGATGGCATATGAGTATCACCTAAACAAGTTGTTACTTACTTACTTATGTCCTGTATCCAATTGTGGGTCTTAGAGCCTCTACTACTCGTACACTCCATTTTGTATGGTTTCAAGCAACGTGTCTTAGCTCTCCCCAAATTTTCTCAAACTGACATGACTCCTTTTCGATTGTTCTGCGTCATGTATTCTGCCATCTTAAGTTCAAGGGTTCTGATGCAAAGCATGGTTAGCTTTGAAACTGTTACCTTTTCGGATCGTGTGCTTAACCTACTGCCGCTTCCGTCGTTGGATGGATGTGCCTATTTGTTCCTGACTCATTCCGTGGTCGAGGTGTTCGTTAGAAATACGATTGACAGAACGCACCTGTTAATGGACGTGACATGATGACAACGATGAACGCATTTTCAGCCTGATAACGCCTACGTCCCTCTTCACATCTGCTGCCATTTGGTGGATGCCCATATTAATGTAAGAGAGTTATCACACATCGTCAGCGTAGTCAAACTGTTTCAGTTGGGTTGTAAAAGTCCATCGGATTCCTCCGTTTCCCGTCGACAAAGCTGCAGGACACACATCGTTCATCACTATTAGAAATAGTATCGGTGAAAGAATGCAACCTTGTCTTACTCCACTTTGGATTTCGAATTCCTCAGACAACCTTACTTTGTGCAGAACGTGACGTCTCGACTCACCGTTCGTACGAGTATGTAGCCATGATAATAGCAATTAATTTGTCGGGAATACTTTTCCTGCGTAAGGCACTCCAAATAAACTCCCTGTTGATACTATCGAACGCCTTCTCACAATCAATGAACAACAGGTAAAGTGGCGATCGTTATTCAACACACTGCTCGGTGATGATCCCCAGGATGTTGATATGGTCAGCACATCAACAGTGTGTCTTCGAGTTGTTGTTTGATTCGGTTCAGGATGATTTTAGCTATTGTTTTAGCTACAGCGGGCAGCACACAGATACCCTTCTAGTTTCCGCACTGCATTAAAAGTTTGACGATCATTCCCTTCTTATACTCGTCAGGAAAGCTCTCAGCTTCCCAAGCTCGCTTTATGAGTGGGAGCAGTGGCTCAGCCGATGTTGTTGGCATTGATCGTAAGAGCTCTGCGGGAATACCGTCAAGTCCTGCCTCCTTTTTTCTTTCCAGTGATTTGATCGCGGTAGTGATCTCATCATTACTGGGAGTCGTGGTGCGTATTCGGGCATTTCCTACCTCGGGTATCTGAGTTTTATTTTAGAGAAAATCGTTAGCGAATACATGGTTCAAAAAGGTTGCAAAATGCTCTTTCCATCTCTTAAGCTGATCCTGATCCGAAATAAGCAAAGTACGTCTAAGCTTTTCACTGCGACAGAGACGGCGCTCCACGAAGTTGTGCGAACGATAGAAAAGACAATCCATTTCAAACAAAATACCCTTGCTGCCTTCTTAGACATTGAAGGTGCTTTCAATAACGTCAATACGGAATCGATTGAGGAAGCTCTGATCCAACTGGGTGTGGAAGAGTTTATTAGCAAATGGATATTGACAATGCTAAAAACTAGAATCATTCAATCGACTCTCGGCAAAAGCAGCTCCACCATATCTGTTGTTAGAGGAACTCCTCAAGGTGGGGTCCTGTCTCCTCTTCTATGGCTTATGGTCATCAATAAAATTTTGTGTAGACTTGATGGAGTTAAGGTTGTCGCGTATGCGGATGACGTGGTAATACTGGTATCGGCGATGTTTCGATCCGTAATCAGTAAGATTATGGAAGGTGCCTTGGGCAAGATTACCTCATAGGCCACTGGATGTGGACTCAGCGTCAACGCAAGCAAAACTGAATTGATGCTCTTTACCACTAAAACCAAAATACCGACGTTTACGCTTCCACGGCTAAACAATCATCAACTCTCCCTATCCTCCAGTGCCAAGTACCTAGGTGTGGTACCTGATCCAAAACTAAGCTGGAAGCTTAATATTGAGCAACGGGTAAAGAAGCCCTGTGTGGCTTTCTACGCCTGCAGTAAGACCTTTGGCAAGCAGTGAGGACTTCTCCCGAAGATGGTCTTATGGATGTACACTGCCGTGGTGCGTCCCATTCTTTCCTGTGGATCGCTAGTCTGATGGCCTGCGCTAAGGAAAGCTTATAACATCAAACTTATCAACAGGGTACAAGAAACTGCGGCTATAGGTACAACGGGTGCCATGAGGACATGTTCAACCGATGCCTTAAACGTTACTCTGCTCCTTTTACCACTCGATCTTCACATTATGCATCTATCATCATGTAGTGCGGTCAGGCTAGGGGAAATAGGATGCTGGTGCACCAATCCGTATGGTCACAGCAGTATCCTGAATTTGCTACCGCAGGATCTGGTAGCTAATCTGACCGACTATATAACTCCCACAGTGAACTTAAGAAATGACGTCACTGTCAGATTCCCAACCTGGCGTACTGACAAATGAGTTCGAATCAACAATGTTCACCAACGGTTCAAAAATGGACTGCGGGGTAGGGGCGGGGATATGCTCTGATTCCCTCAATATTTCCAGGTCTTAACGGCTTCCTGATTCGTGCAGTGTGCTGTACGTAAGGCCTGCCGCCTACTTAAGCAAACCTCTACACCCCTTAATACCATTGCCATCCTCATTGACAGTCAGGCGGCTATTAAGGCTATAGTATCTGCCATTACATCCTCAAGGCTAGTAGAACAGCGCAAAAAAAACTCGCCTCGCTTGGTCACCGGCTGAGGATCTGTCTCCTTTGGGTTCCGGGTCACAGCAACATTGATGGGAATGAGCGAGCTGATGAACTCGCGAGGCAAGGATCTGCCCTTGATGCTTCACTAGCAAAGGAGGTGAACGTCCCGTTGGGGTTCCTTAAGGGAGGCATCTTCACGCACTATCTGCTAAAGGCGGATAGTAGATGGCAGGGGGTACGGAACTGTGTCATCTCAAGGCAGATGTGGCCCAAATACTCCCAGAAAAGAACGCAAGATCTACAAAACAGAAACCGTGCAGATATCGCAAGAATTCTGGCAGTTAGTACTGGCCACTGGCCCATCGGGGTTCATGCGGCCAGAATAGGTATTGCATTTAATGCACACTGTCGCAGCTGCAATACTGCTGATGAAATAGAAACAATCTTACACTTCCTCTGAAAATGTCCGGCTTTAGGTATGGCCAGACGGCGCACCTTAGGTAAACTCTTTTTCGACAACATTATAGAGCTAGCGGAGATTAGCATTGGGGATATTTGAATAATCCTTACCCCCTTTTTCTTCTTTTCCCTAGTAGTTAACGTCCGTGTTACATCCGTTAGGTCACTTGAGTTGTGGTAATAAAGCGCTTCTGTCCTAATTAAGTATCGGCATGGTTTGCTGACCCAACCACTTCTACCTACCTACCTCAGCTTTTCACTGGGTGTCGCCTGGAGATGCGGCCACCAATCAGCTCTTTCTGTAGATGGTCGTGCTGTTCCAACTTCTTGCAGCATCTTTTGCTTCCAAAGCCAGCACGTCGATATAGTTGCTCTTGTCATGTCGTACGCTACGCTTAAGTTTTCTCATCCTCATGCGATATAAGGACTCTATCTCGCTCCTCCCTGTTAATGGAGTAGCTGCAATGTTAGCTTTGAGCTATTTTCGTTCGTCGATCCGTCTCCATGTATCCTCGGAAAGTTACGCCCTATGTCTTTTCTGCGATCGACGGACAATTCTTTCAGCACCAGTTGTAAAAACATTTTGCACAGCACAACGGTTTTGGATGGTTGTGGGCAGTGAGCTGCTGGTTGCTTCCACGCCTTGCGAAAGGTGGTCCCTTAATTGTAAACGCACTGAGGGATCACTAAGTTCGATGTTGAACCTGTATATTCTTATTTTGGCGTAAGATCTTCGAATTGCAGCAGTGCTTTGTTAGAGAGCAGCTATCATAAGATGGTGAGCTTATACTATCCGAATAAGAAAACATATTTACGCCTACAATGTATGAAAAGGTCTAGAGGCATCAGGTTGAGTTCTCATCACACTGGTGACTCTAGTGCGCGCTAGCTTTTGTACCTTCGAAATGGCCATTATGTTGGCGACATTGCCTGTAGCTTGCCACTGTACTACGCTATCATATGTAAATATGGGTCTCAGTCACACAGTCATTCGCGTCCGGAAACGATCAACATCCAAAGCAATAACAAAATTTGTTAACTCGTTCTTGTTTTGTGTACCGATCGCTGCTCTCTAAGGATGACCATGTTGTTTACGGCAGGGCCAAATATCTCTGCTCTTGTGGTCCTCTTGTCAGCACCAGTGTCTAATAAATGCCCAGTTCTTATCATCTCGCTTAGCCGCGTTTATTCAACTCCGATAAAAATGCTTGTCTGGCAGTATACTGACAAGCAGCTTCAATAAATTTCTGAAAGATATCAACTGGATGTTTCTTATTCCTTGAAGAATAGAAAATGGCAGAATATGCTTACTGAAGTTTAATCCCAGAATACGTGGAACCTTAAGATATCGTTGGTGTCCATTCGCTCTGCATGTCCTAGCCATCTCAGACATCCAAATCGCAGTTTTTTGACTAGGTCGATGTCGCTGCATAGCTCGTATACTTCGTTATTCAATATTCTCCTCCAAAACCCTTCAACGGAAACGGGACCGAATATCTTACGAAGGATTTTTCTCTCGAAACGACCAATGATATTTTCATCCGCTTTCAGTAAAGTCTATGCTTCACCGCCGTAAAGCAGGACTGGGATGATCAGGGTCTTATATAGATTTTCCTTAGTTGTTCGAGATAGGGCTTTACTGTTGAATTGGCTTATACTTACTTACTTACTTACTTAGATGGCGCTACAGTCCGGGGTGGACCTGGGCCTCAACCAACAAACCTCTCAAGCCAGCACGGTTACGAGCCAGCTGCCTCCAGTTGCGCACGCCAAGTTGGTTGAGGTCCCCCTCCACTTGTTTGCGCCACCTACCGCGAGGTCGTCCTCTACTGCGCCGTCCGTCCGGGGTGGATTCGAAGACTTTCTTAGCGGGAAGGTTGGGCTCCATCCGCTCTAACTGACCCAGCCATCTTAGTCGCTGTATGTTAACTCTTCTGGCTAAGTCGATGTCCTTGTACAGGCCGTATAGTTCGGCATTGTACCTTCTCCTCCACTCACCGTCTATGTAGACGGGACCAAAGATCGCTCGAAGAACTTTTCTCTCGAAATAACCAAGGGCATCCTCATCCGGTTTTGTCAAAGCCCATGCCTCTGCGCCATACAGCAGGACTGGGATGATTAATGTCTTATAAAGAGTTACCTTAGTAGTTCGAGATAGGGCTTTGCCACTCAATTGCCGTTTTAGCCCATAGAAACAACGATTGGCAAGAGTAATTCTCCGTGTGATCTCTCCACTCATGTCATTTGCGGAGCTGACCATAGAGCCTAGGTAGACAAAATCCTTACTACCTCAAAATTGTATCTGTCTATTGTGGCGTTCTGCCCAAGACGCCGATGTTGGGTGTCCTTTTTTGTAGACAGCATATATTTTGTTTTGTTTTCATTGACCGCTAGACCCATCTTTGCTGCCTCGATCTCAATACTCGTAAATGCCCCATTGACGGCCCGCTGAGTTCTTCCGATTATGTCAATGTCATCGGCATAAGCGATTAGTTGTACAGACTTGAAGAAGATTGTACCTCCGGGGTTGACTTGTGAGTTTCGTACAATTCTCTCAAGTACTATGTTAAAGAGATCGCATGATAGCGCGTCATCTTGTCTAAGACCTTTCCTGACATCGAACGGTTCGGTGATGTTCTTACCGACTTTGATAGAGCAGCGAGTGTTCTCCATCGTCATTTTGCACAAACGGACGAGCTTGGCAGGGATGCCAAGACTAGACATGGCTCTGTATAACTCGTCTCTATACACGCTATCATAGGCAACTTTGAAATCGATGAAAAGGTGGTGCGTATCGATTTTATATTCATGCGTTTTTTCCAAGATCTGCCGTAGTCTGAATATTTGGTCAATGGTGGACTTTCCCGGCCTGAAACCGCACTGATAAGGACCTATAAGGTTGTTGACGATCGGTTTTAGGCGTTCACATAGTACGGCAGACAAGATCTTATATGCGATATTTAGGAGACTTATACCTCTGTAATTGGCGCAGTTCAGAGGGTCTCCTTTCTTCAGGATCGGGCAAACGATGCTGAGGTTCCATTCATCGGGCATACTTTCGTCCGACCAGATTTTACAGATGAGCTGGTGCATGCTCCTTACCAACTCATCTCCTCCTGCCTGGAAAAGTTCAGCGGCAAGGCCATCGGCTCCGGCAGCTTTGTTGGATTTGAGTTTAGATATCGCTATCCTCACTTCATTATGATCGGGTTGACGGGAATTTTGACTGCCATCGTCACTGTTGAATGGCTCATTCTGCCTGACAGCGGAATATTGATCATCATCGCCGTTTAACAGTCTGCAGAAGTGTTCCTTCCATATCCTCAGCACCGACTGCGATTCTACTACTATGTTGCCATTTTCGTCCCTGCAGGCTTCTGTTCTGACTTTGAAACCCAGGCATGTTCTTTTTACCCTTTGGTAAAATTTTCGAACATTATTCCTGCAATAAAGTCTCTCAATCTCCTCGATCGAGCGCTTCTCATGCTCTTTTTTCTTCTTTCTGAGAAGTCGATGTTCCTCTTTTCTCCTGCGCACGTAGAGCTCGTAAGCAGCTCTAGTCCGTCTATGCAGCGCCGCTTTGTACGCATCTTGTTTTGCTGCATGTGCTTGCCGGCATTCCTCATCAAACCAGGGGTTTCGTTGTGGTGGGCGAGAGAAACCCAGTACATCAGAGGCGGCATCTCTGATGGCTTTTTGGCAACGCTGCCACTGGTCTTCCGCATTTGCTGCTGGCAGCATAGGACTTAGATTGAGATTAGACGAAACACGATCGGCAAAGGTTCTGACGGTCTCTTGCGATTGTAGCTTTTCGACGTCAAATTTCCTCACAGCATTTCGTTGATTTCGCTCCGCTGTGGATATCCGCATCCGTACCTTGGCTACAACTAGGTAGTGATCCGAGTCCGCGTTGGCTCCTCGGAAAGTCCGGACACCCAGAATACTGGAAGAGTGCCTTGCGTCGAACGCAATGTGATCGATTTGGTTGAGGATTTTTCGATCAAAGGAGAGCCATGTTCCTTTGTGAATATCGAGACGTGGGAACCGCGTACTAGCTACGTCAAAGTTTCGCCCCGCTGCAAAGTCGATTAGCCTGAGTCCGTTGCCGGAAGTGTTGTCGTGCAGGCTGTGCTTTCCGATCACGCTACTAAAGACTTCCTCTCTTCCTAGCTTTGCGTTAAAGTCGCCTAGCATAATTTTAACGTCGTGGCTAGGGCATTGCTCATACGTCTTGTCCAAGAGCTGGTAGAAGTCATCCTTTGTCGCGTCGTCCTTCTCCTCGTGATTAGGCTAATGTTGGCAAATTTCCTATCCTTGATACGGATAGTCATGAGGCGCTCGTTCACATGCCGGAAACTCAAGACTTCTTGCCTAAGTCTGTCTCCAATGACAAATCCGCACCCGAATAGACGCTGTCCTTTTTGTCTGTAGCAATCGCCGTAGTAGATGTCGCAGTTTTTCATACTCCTTTTGCCCGGCCCATCCCATCGCACTTCTTGGATGGCGGTAATGTCTGCTTTGAGACACTCTAGGGCCTCCGCAAGTTGTTCGGCTGCACGTGGTTTGTAGAAGGAACTAACATTCCATGTGCAGACACGATGATCGTTGTCCTTTTTACGTTTGCATGGGTCGTCAACAGTAAGATCATCCGTATCCGAGGCTGTTGGTTGCTTCGTAACCAAAGGTTTTTTACGTGGTAGGGAAGTTAACCCGACGGCACAACCCCCAACCTGGAGGACCAGATCCTTTTTTTGTACCCCTAGGACAAGATGCCGGAAACACCGATGTCAGTAACCCACTTCGGGGATATGAGCGCTGCCGTTGGCCCATTAAGTGTTCATCCGCCACCATCTCTTTTTCAATACCTTGACGTAGTATTGAAAATCCTTACAGACCTCAGCTCCAAATATGTTGAAGTAGCTCCAGTAAGGTATCCGCTGGTCTGTAGACGTCACCGTTGATTCCATCGAGAGAATTCGTCCGCCGCACGTCGTCCTTCTGAGGACCTCTTGCTAGACTTCTGAGACGCATATTTCAGCCAATCAGGTCAACAAGAGACGCCTCGTCCGGTTAGACATATGCGCGCTGAAGTTCACCCAGATGTGCTTATGCAGGTCTGAGTGTTCATATACATACAGACATATATCGTCAGACTCAGCATACGCTCATCGTTAGTTCACTATCAGATAGCTATCCAGCGGGCACCGCGTGGAGGTGATGATGCGATTTTGCCCACCTTGGCTTATAAGACCAAAAAAACAAAGATTTCCAAGAGTTATTCTCGCTTGATTTCTGCGCTGACGTCGTTTTCAGAATTCATAACAGAGCTAGGATAGACAAAATCCCTTACTCTCAAATTTGTCATTTTGGAAGTTACGACACTTGTCATCTCAGGGTGCGATATGCTCGATATGGCCCTCGTTTATGCTAAACCCATTTTGGCTGCTTCTGCTTCAATGCTTGCAAACGGACCGGTGACAGCCCGCTGAGTTCTTCCAATAATGTCAATATCCTCGGCGTATGCAAGCAGTTGTACGGACTTTTGATAGATTGTGCCTCTGGTATTTGGATATATTGGGTTTTCTTCAGGATCTGCCGAAGTGTGAAGATTTAATGGATGGTGGACTTTCCTGGCCTGAAACCGTACTGATAGGTGCCAATCAGGATGTTAATAAAAGGTTTCAGGTGTTCACGCAATGTCGCAGAAAAAGTCTTGTATGCAATGCTGAGAAGACTTATGCCTCTATAGTTCGCGTAGTTGAGGGAGTCTCTTTTCTTGTGTATCGTGCAAACAAGTTGAGGGGGTCTCCTTTCTGTGTATCGTGCAAACAGTGCTGAGATTCCATTCATCAGGCATGCACTCGTCTGACCAAATCTTAGAGATGAGTTGGTGTATGCTCTCAAACAATTCATCACCAACTTGAAAAGTTCGGCCGCTAAGCAACCTTGTTAGATTTCAGCTTGGGTATTGCTATCCTCACTTCGCCTTGAACAGGTGAATGAAAGTATTGGCTATAATCGTCCGTGTTGAATGGTTCTTTCTGCCTGACAGCGGGATGTTGGTCTTCTTCGCCGTTATACAGTCTGCAGAAGTAGTTTTTCCATATTCTCAGCACCGACTGTGATTCTACTACGATGTTTCCATTTTCATCTCTACAGGTTTCTGTAGGGGTATTGCTTCTCTGACACGTTCGTTTTACCTTTTGGTAAAACTTCCGTACATTGTTCCTGGGGTATACGCTCTCAATACTCTCGATCGCGCGCTTCTCATGCTCTTTTTTCTTCCTGTCTCTTTTACTTGTGGAGCTCACGAGTAGCTCTCGTCTTCCGTTGCAGCGCCGCTTTATATACCCCTTGTTTTGCTGCATGCACTCGCCGGCATTCTTCGTCAAACCAGGGGTTTCGTGGTGGTGGGCGAGCGATAGCCAGCACATCAGTCGTCGCCAAGCCAAGCATAGACACAGCGGGCCCTAGAGTGAAATAAATAGTAACCAAGCAAAGTAACTTATTTTATTTCAAACTATTCTCCGGTACGTACTCTTCTCCCGAATACGGGAAAGCACGGTTCGCGATCGTAAAACTAATTGTGTTTTCATGTAATTGTATGCACTACCGCTTGACCACAAAGGCCATTTGAATCACTTCTTGGCGTAGTTTAATACCTTGGTATAAATCCCCTCATTAACGATCGACAATACAGATTTCACACAAGTCACTCTAACAGAAGGCTGGAACCATACCCTACGCAGATTCGGTGAATCTGAAACAATCCTTCTGGACATATCGAAACTACTGACCGCGTTTGGCATGCCATATTGCTTTCAAACTTGACAATGGGTGCAATCTTTTTGCTTCTTAATTATATTAACGATTCTCCAATTGGCCTGTCTATTAGTGCTGTTTTAAACGGAAGTTCAACCCTGCTAATTTCTTATCTTTATCAGTAACATTTTTTTGAGTACCTAAAAATTCCATTCACTGCTTTGTGGACAATAGTTCTATTGATTGCACATACGCCTCTGAGTGCCTTGTTAGCTTATGAAGTACTTGTATATCGAATTGAATTGTTCAAAGGAAAGTTGTTACCCCTCTCCCCTTTTTTGCCACTCTCCAACTTTTTGTAATCGATGAAGAATTTTTTGCCAGACCTTTTCTTGGTATTCTAAAAAAAAAAAAAAAAACATAAGATGCTCTGAAATTGTTTCGATATTTTTTCCTGAAAGAGCTGTTACCCCTATTTGATGATTTTACTATGATTTTGTCTAGGCCTGCCGATGTATAGCTCTCCAGTATGAATTTAGAAAAGAAGGCTGAATGCATTTCTACTCACAACTCCGACATGGTATTGGGTGGCAGCACTTAAATAGCTGAAATAAAGTGTCCTTCTGATTTCCATATATTAGTGTAATCTACTAACTTAGATCCTTTAACCCCTCGGACGGCAAATTGCGTCAACCACGCCTGCTCGCCATCTTGTTCGGAGTTCTGCAACGTGCTTGAGCTGCCTGCAACTCATTCCTAAAGAGCTCGATTCCTCCTAAGCTGTACTGTGCCACGTTTGTCTAGAGAGTTTCGCAATTCTGCCTGCCTGGGTGATTGGAATCCACTGCAATGCGTATTTCGCAATGGAGTTGTCTTTGCGCCGTAGGGTGTGTCCAATCCACTGCCACTTTCTCCTACAGTAATTCTTATAGGTTCTTGGCCCGTTCTAAGATAAATTTGTTCGTTGAAGATGCGGTTCGGCCAAAAAATCCTCAAGGTGGTTCTTAAGCATTTGTTTACGAAGACTTGCAGCTTGCGTGTGTTAATGGTGTCCATCTTCCAAGTACTGCACCCATAAAGCAGCACTGATTCTACGTTGCAGCTGATAACATTGCTTCTCCAGATTTTAGAAAGCATTCCGAACGCAGCTTTAGCCTTTCCGATTCCGCTGCACACATCCAGTTTGGTGCCACCGCGATTAGCCGAGACCACACTTCCTACATAAAGAAAGTTATCAACTTTCTCGACTTCCTGTCCAGCACTGTTAAGTTGGGCGCGGGTATTGTTTGTGTTTATTTTTAGCCTCACTTTGTTTGCCCCAGCTTCTAGGTTTTGGGCCATCAAATGAAGATCCATTATCCGGTTTCACATCCTCCAACATATTACCATTGTGTAAGACGTGACACTTCCCGCCCTCGTATGTAGCCTTGATAATATCAGAGCTATAATTTTTTCTGGGACGCCTCTCATGCGCAAGGCCAACCAGATAGCATCTCGATTCAATCTGTCGAAAGCCTTCTCGAAATCAGTACGGTAAATGTAGCGGAGACCTATACTCAACGCATTGCTCGCGTGTTATACGTAAGGTGTTTATATGGTCGTTGCAGGAGGATCCAACACGAAAGCCTGCTTGTTCGACGTCGAGAGTTGAATCTAAATGCTCTTTGATTCGTTCTAGAATTATTGTGGCTGTTATTTTGGCTACGGCTGGAAGAACGCAAATACCTCTCCACTTTCCGCATTCCGCCAAGTTTCCTTTTAATTATCATCCCCCTTTTCCACACCTGCTGAAATTGTTCACTATCCCAACCTTTCCGTATTAGAGAGTGCAGCAAATCTGCCGATGTATTTGGCCCCGCTTCAAATAGTTCGGCAGGGATACCATCAATACCCACCGCTTTGTTCTTCTTGAGGGACCTGATTGCTGTTATTGTCTCGGTTTCACTGGCAGATGCGGTGCGAATTTGGGAATTAGTTGCTTCGGAGTGCTCATTCGAATTTGAGATCATACCGCCATTGTTTAAGCGGTTTAGCACAGTAGCAAAATGTTCTCTCCATCTAGTGAGCTGGTCCTCATCCGAGATCAGAAGGTTACCGTCTAGACCTTCACTGGGTGTTGTTTGGAGTTCCGACCACCAGTGAGCTCCTTAGTGATGCTATAAACAGTCCTACTGTCGCACCTGCTCGTTGCTTCTTCAGCCTGGCTTCAAGGGCTGTGAATGGATATGCTGACATTTGTCACGTCTCACACTACGCTGCACTTGTTTCTTCTTCGCATGGTATTCGGCTTCTAGCTCGGTTCTCACTGCTGCTGAGGCTGCTGGAGTTCAAGTCTTGATTGCTGTACGCTCATCGATCCATCCCCAGGTGTCTGCAGATATTCATATGCGGTGGTATTTCTGCCGTTTACCGACATAAGTGCGTGTCCCAGCCGCAAAAGCATTTTCCACACTGTTCCAGTGACCATCCATGCTCTCCTGCATTGTGCTGCTGATTGCTTCTGTCTCTAACGCAAGGTAATCCCTGAATTGTTTACGCACTTGAGGAACCTTGAACCTGTCGATATTAAATCTGGTGATGTTAAGTAAGTTTGAGCGGTTGCTATTGACAGATGTAGTACGTAGGCGTATATGAGCTAACATGAGATCGTGATCTCGTCAGCTCCACGTCTGTTTTAGACGTGCAGGAGACAATTTCTAAAGCGACGGCTGATCGCAATGCGGCCGATCTGGTTGGATGTTCGCTGCCTGTCAGTAGACACCCAACAGATCCTGTTTCAGGGTTTATCCTTAAACAGCTTACCTCCAATGACTAAGCGGTTGGTTTTGCAGAAGTTCACAAACCTCTCACCGTTATCATTACGGTCTCCAACGCCGTGAACTCCCATCACGTGTTTAAGCATAGTGTTGTCGCTACCTACGTTTTCATTGAGATCCGCCATCACCATTACGATGTCCACATTAGGCGTTTGGTTGTAGGCGGCGCCTAAGTGGCTATAAAAATCATCCATTTCATTCTCAGTCGCGTCTTGAGTCGGAGCATAACACTGTATGATGGCAATTTTTCTAACTCTACTGTGGAATCTACCCGTCAATATCCGGTCACTGTGAGGTATTCAAGATAGGCGGCTTCCTCGTGCTGCTGGAGTTAGCACCAGTCCTACTCCGGACGCCCGTGCACTTCCAGCTGCTTTATCAGAGTAGAGCATGACAGTGCTTTTTGTTGGTGAGATGTATTCCCCAGCATCGAACCATCTTGTCTAGCTCAGCCCTAAGATGTCTATTTTGTAGCGTGCAAATTCGCGTTTCACGTGGAGGAATCTGGTGTTATGTGGCCCTTCATGGGGTGAGTTTAAGAGGGTCTTAACGTTCTAGAATCCGATTGTTGTCCATGTTCATCATCAAATTATCCGTCCGTATCCGAGGCTTCGGAGCAATTCTTTTTTTTTACGGTTGCGGCTCACTGGGTCACAGACCAACCGACACTTATCCTGTTTTGTGGCGCAGCTCGCCATTCTTCGTCTTCCGTTCGCAATTTCCAGATAAATTTTCAGATGGCACCACGAGGACGAGGAGGTGGAAGTAGGACTTACTAACAGAGCTGCAAGTTCTTCGGCTACAGTAGCTCTTTCCTGTTATTTAGCGGACCAACACCTATCTGGGGATGCTGCTCATATGAGGCCTTTGTTAGTCGTTTATCAACCAAAGTGTTTACCATCCAGTGTTAAGATGACAATAATTTGGTACGTAAATAGAGAATCCTCTCGATTTAATTTCTACTGCAAAAAATATCCGATAGTTTGATTATGTTGAAATCTTGAATGTCGGCCTCTCGATATATTGACATTTTTTGTGCATCCCTAATGGTAGTAAAAATACGGTGATATTAGTTCAAATACCTATGTATGTATTACATTTCAGGAAAAAAATTAAAATCTGTTACTCTACTACATGAGGTCATAAATTTAATAAGCCCTTAAGACTACAATACATTTCAGACTGCTAATACTAATACAAATTGTTTATCTGAGTTTTTAGTCCAAAACACTGTTACGATACCTTTAGGCATGACTACAAAAGCGATAAAGTATTTGGTTTTATCAAGTGTTAGGGAGCCCTAAGGAAAGTATATCCTATTGATTTCCAAAAGAATAAAACATGCTGTTAGGATATGGAAGACATCTTCAATTTCATTACGGTTAAAAAGGCGACATGTTGCTAAGAGACCATGTCTGCGTAGTGCGTAGTTAAGACCTAAAATTGTTCTAACTTTGAAAATGAAGCTTATTTCAGTGGGCGATAACTGCCTGTTAAAGTAGCTGTTTCCACCTAGCGTGTAGTTCAGTTCCTTATAAATCACTCTAATTGAAGACACAGTCGGTAAAATGTTTCGTCGACCCTTGTAATACAATCGTAAAAGCAGAGTCACCAATTATTAAAATGGATCAAAAATGTAGACCTTGTGAGGAAGCAATATCACCCCATTCTTTAAAAGAGGATAGTCTACATTGGAGCACATATTTCATCATTTGCTTCTGCACGTTGGTATCAGACCTCTATTAAACCTTGATGAAGTAATTAGCTTTAGGTTTCAAATTATTTAAGTAAATTTGAGGAAGCCCGAATTCGACGTGTATTGTATAGGTTGACGTTGATACTGAAAGGCTATAGATACGTTCGAAGAAAAAGCCTTTTTAAGGCACTGATAAAAAAAAAAACTTAATAAGCATTGCAAGGTAGGTGTTGATTACGCCATCCAACACTCTAAACTTAGAGGTAGCAGCAACATAACGATTGCAAAAGAACCTTATCCACATGAAGTTAATACCCGTTTTTGCTACCACACATTTCTCTTTAACGAGGGATGTTAAATCGAAGTTATATGAGATAAGATACTCAAAATTCTTAAATTGTTTGACGACCTCTATAAGAGTCTCGAACCAAAGACCAGTTCGCTAGAACAGCCCTTCTACGATGAGTAGGTTCAAAGATCTTAATTTTAAACTTTGCGGTATTGATTTAAGATCCACGTGATACATTAGTTTTTTAGTCTCTTTTTGAGATTTGTCAAACAATATGGTGAGGACATCAGGATAAGCGCCTTTACCGAAATCTCACCGGGCAATTTATTAGACACATCATCAACAAAAAGAGTGAACAGAATTGGACTTTGAACACTGTTTTTCGGCACACACGACTCAGTACTGAAAAAAAAGAAACATTCACTAAAAAACAACGTATGCCAAAATGAGGTATTGAATGTCTCAAAGAGCTTTAAACTGGCTTGCATCTGGTCATCCCGTAAATAACGCAGATTTTCGAAACCATCAGGTTTTCCCACTAAGCTTTCCAAATAAGATTTTTCCGAGAATCTTTTTCAATCTTTAATATGATATTTATTATACATATACTCGTATAGCTTTTCTTTATTCAGTGTTTAGAATTTGAACCGAATAGACCGAATTTTGTCCATTGTTCCTCGAAATAGAAGTGACATACGAGCATATTTACCACGTTTTGCTTTGGTCAATGGCAGTCTATGGCAGATAGATCATAACTGAAATCCAGGCCCAAAGATGGCATAAAAGAATTCCAATAAGGAAATGATGGCCTTAAGATATCGACCGCTTTTGGCTGTCTCGAGAAAGCACTTAAATACTCTAAAAAAAACTTATACAAAACGCTTTAAACAAGCTCACTAGATGGGCGGTTCGGTGTGGATTGGGTGTAAACCCCAACAAAACTGAACTTGTACTTGTACTTCTCCAGGAAATATAAAATTCCGTCAGTCGACCCTCCTTCTCTCAATGCTATCAGTTTAACTTTCTCTGACACAACAAAATATTTGGGTCTTATCCTGGATAAGAAATTAAGCTGGAAACTTAATATTCAAGAGAGTAAAGAAAGTTACCGTAGCACTTTTCTCATGCAAAAGGTTATTGGGAACAAATGGGGTCTACAACCTCGAATCATTCACTGGCTCTACATCTCGGTCACTAGACCGATACTTACATACGGGGTGATTGTCTGGTGGACAGCCTTAGAAAAAGCTATAAATCGCGATTATCTACTACCAACCTACGTATGCCACGTATGTTTTGAGATATGGCAACACCAGTGTGAATATATCAAATCTGACATTGTCATCGTAAAGTTTAATATTTTCAATAGTACTCATAATGTTTTGTCATACAAATGCTATTTGTGTTGTGTACAGGTACGTGAAATATTCATCTTGGTAAAAAAAAATGAATTAAAGTGCGATGATTTTTTATACCTTTTGACGTGGATTAAACCAACAACAGTGTGCCGATCAACTCACTTCGACTTCTGGTAACGAAGAACCATCTCGAGCCACCGTGTTTCGCTGGTTTTCCGAATTCAATCGTGGCCGCACTTCGCTACAGGACGAATTTCGTGAAGGTCGTGCAAAATCGGTTGTTGTGCCAGAAAAAATTGATGCTGTGCGTGAACTGATGTTGCAAGATCATCATGTGATATACCGTGAGATTGAGGCGTGCTTGGGCATTAGTTCCACTCGTATACATTCAATATTGCATGAACATTGGGCCTTCAAAAAGATTTGTTCGCGTTGGATACCGCATAATTTGACAACCGCTCAAAAAAGGCTCGGGTCGATTGGTGCCAAGAAATGCTGAAAAAATTCAATCGCGCTACTTCAAAAGACGTTTTTAAAATTGTGACACGCGACGAATCATGGATCTATGCATATGAACCCGAAACTAAACAAGAATCGACTGTATGGGTATTTCAAGACGAGCCAAATCCAACAAAAGCTGTTCGCGCACGAAGTACTTTGAAGCAAATGGTCGCCTGTTTTTTCGCAATAATTGGACATGTCCCCACAGTGTCATTAAACCAACATAGAACGGTCAATTCTGAATGCTACATCACCATTTCTTTGCCAGAAGTGTTCGGAAAAACAAGGGAAACCAATCGCAGAAGACAAATCATTCTCCACCACGACAGTGCAAACTCTCACACAACAAGTGAATTTTTGAGCATTCATCACATCGAATTGATGGGTCATCCGCCGTACAGTAGTGATTTGGCACCCAATGATTTCTTCTTATTCCCGCAAATCAAAAATAAAATGCTAGGTCAACGTTTTTCGACGCCTGAAGAAGCGGTTGATGCGTTCAAATCACATGTTTTGGAGGTACCTCAATCGTAGTGAAAAAAGTGCTTCAAAAATTGGTTCGAACGCATGCAAAAGTGTATTCATCTTCATGGAGAATATTTTCAAAAACAAAAAGCCATTTTCGATTATAAATATTTATTTTTACTTATCTTTCTCAAAACTTAAGTAGCAACCTACGTAAGGTCCAGCGAACAGCTTGTCTATGAATAAGCGGAGCACTACGTACAACTCCCTCTGCGACACTGGACATTGTGGTTCATTTGTTACCCCTTGATATATTTAGCAAGCAAATGGCAGCGAATGCAGCCGTTCGCCTTGAAGTGACCCAACAGTGGTCAAGAAAAGAATTTGGCCACGCTTCCATTCTGAATAAATTCAAAATCTCTCCCGAAAACACCGACTACACCATCAAACGTCTAAATTTTGATAAGAACTTCCTAGTCACCATCCCTTCTAGATTACTCTGGGAGGACGATGCATTTTTAGAAGATGACTCGATTCACTTCTACACTGATGGGTCAAAACCCAAGGACGGAGTTGGTGCATGTTTTCTCTAACAGGCTTAATCTTAAGCCCTCCTTCCGTTTTCCAAATCGTGGTAGCTACCGTGTTCCAGGCGGAAATAATGGTGACTAAGGCAGTCTTATCTTGGCTTAAGAAAAACGTGATATCTGCCAGAAATATCCGCATCTTTTCAGACAGCCAAGCAGCAATCAAATTTCTGGAATCGACCTCTTTAAATTCCTTAGTGGCTTTAGACTGGCGATCGTCTCTTGCGGAGATGAATGAGCAGTTCAATATTCACCTGTGTTGGGTGCCGGTGCATAAGGACACTCCAGGGAATTGTAAGGCCGATGAACTTGCCAGAATAGGAACAATTATATCCATCCTGCCGGATAAAGGCACCTTGAGTCTACCAATCGCTACTCGCAAACTCAAATTTAAGCTGGATGCTATCGAGAGCATAAATCTTGGGTGGACAAGTGGTCCTACATGTCTAGCGACAAAGTAAGTTTGGCCGAAGCTGGATCTAAAACGTTCTTAGAATTTGATTTCTCTCAACAGTTTGCATATCGGTGCTACAATAGGTGTTAGCACTGTCTAATAAGCAAGTACGAGTATGCTACAAGGCTAGGCCTTTTTGCGAACAACTTTTGTATAAGCTGCATGGATGAAGAAGAGAACGAAACTATTCCTCTCTCTCATAACAGAAAGCTTCATTTAGGAGCCCTCTATTATTATACGATGATTTAGGCGACCTGATAGATATCGATATTAAAAGCCTCCTTCGCTTCATAAGAAGCTCGAAATGGTATCAGCGAGTAGGTTTTCTCCCATGATCCACGTGGTGTCACAATGGACCTATTATTGGTCTAAGTGTGTTGGTGATTCTCGGCTGGCAGCCACTTCAACCTAATCGAACCTAACCTGTACCTATATAGCTTTTCTTCATTCGGTGTTTAGAATTTGAACCGAATTTTGTCCATTGTTCCTTTAAATGGAAGTAACAAAGAATCATATTCGCCATGATTTGCTTTGGGAATATCATAAAATTCGTAATGCAGCGAAAGTTGGACGCAAATTATTTGAAGTCTATAGCAGATAGATCATAAGTGAAATCCAGGCCCAAAGATGGTATAAACAATTCCAATAAGGAAAGTATGGGCTCAAGATATTGACCGCTTTGGAAGAAGACCAGAAGACTTGGAAAATGCGTAACGATCCGTTCCTCAACAGGGGATGAGAAATAGGTTTTTAAGAGAACATTAAGCATCTCAGGTAGTGCTTGAGTCCTTCAGGAAGTGAATAAGGCACGTCCACACCGAGAAAGATAATGCTCTCTGTCTGGTGGGATATGCGTGGTGTTGTCCATTTTGAAATGCATCTTCCTGGCCAAACCATCCCAAAAGAGTATGACAGTCAACGGTTAGATTGCTTGAAGGCAGCTCTTCTTTTTTTTTAACATAAGATCTATACGGAAAAATTGGGATAATTTCATGATGATTTTTGAAAGCAATCGACGTAATTGTCTTATCTGAAACAAATTTAAAAAAAAGAAGAAAATTGTTTATGTAAAATAAATGGATTTAACACAGAATCTTATAATAGAGGTAAATCAAAGGGAGGCGGACTTACGGTATTTCCGAAGGATGACATTTCATATGAAAAAAATTATAGGTTAATCCATCTCCTACGAATGTATTGCTCTGAATATCAAACGTGGAAATCTTGAAGCAACATTATTTGCAGTATACAGACCACCAAAACTAAATCCCAATCACTTTATTACAGAGTTGAGTGAAAACATCGATACAATCGAAAAGAAAAAAACATTTATTATAATTGTTGATATGAACATAAACATGAATAACACTTATCATCCTACAGTGAATAATTACCTTTCCATGATATCATTGAGAGGACTTGTAAACACGGTATTGTCTGTAACACGGGTGGATCTAGCAAAAACAGCAAAACGCTTATTGATCACTGTTTGGTTCGTACAACACACAAGGAAATCAAATCTGCAGTAGCTGAACTGAGCGTGTCTGATCATTATAGAATATACTGTGCACTTTTCTCCAACAATAACATCGACCTCAGTCAAAATAAAGCACAGGAATATATTCGTAGCCACATTTTGTCCCAAAATCAATTCAATAGGAAACAACTAAATGAGATCAACGAAGGTAACGAATTTTATGAGAACTTCAGAAACATCATCATTAGTTTAAAGACATCGTCAAGTGTCATAAGAGAAAGGAAGATAAGGAAAAGCGAACATAATTGGATGACCCATGAACTAAAGAACGTATGTCTGGACAGAGATCGACTATGTAGAAGGTACAAAAATAATAGAAGAAACCAAGATTACGAAAGGGAATTCAAACAATTTCGGAACGATCTAAACAGAAAAATCAACAACACAAAATCGAGGTTCTATAGAGATCAGTTTCAAAAAGCAAGCAAAAATCCTAGAGAAACCTGGAAGATCGTCAGCACTATACTAGGAAGGAGGTCCACCAATCTAAATAATATTTAAGTCAAACATTTTCCCAGCGAAAGACACTTTGATTATCTTGGAAACAAGTTCGCGAATAAATTATCATCAGAAATTAAAAGCACTCTGCACAAATGTGAATACAAATCCTAAACTCATTCTCCCAAGCAATTAATCTCCTCACAGAATCTGAAGAGATTCTTGTTATGGTTCAAGGACCTCACCTCTTCAAGGTTATCGAAGAAGTATCTACCAAGGTGTTTTAGCCTTGTCCTGGCAATTCCTTGACATTCACAGAGTATGTGAGTTATATCCTCTGAGACATGTAGGTCATCGCAGTAACTACAAACATCCGTGTCGGATAACCCTAGTCGCATGGCATGCTTCCTTAGGAGACAGTGATCAGAGAGTATTCCTATCGCTGTTCTTCGCATTGATCTTCTTCTTCTTCTTCTTCCTTTTATCAGCGAGGCTATGATCCGAAAACAAGGGATCACAACCCTCCCACTTCACCGCATTTCTACTGATCCGCCTGTGGGGTTCGCCTATTTGACCTCAGAAAATATCGGCAGGGCTGCCGATTTTGGATCACTCGGTTACTGAGGCCAATGAAATGCCGATGTCGTCGCATTTGTCTGATCCAGGCGTTTATAGGCCTGCCTTTCCTACATCGCGATGTCTTTGGAACGTGCATAGATATTGCCTTTTTTACAGGGTTCAAATGATCTCTTCTTTGAACGTGGCAATACCAACTGAGCCGGTCGCGCTTTATTTTTTGTACGATGGTTTCCTTGATGTGAAAGCTTCCACGGATCTTCGAACTTCTTCTTCGATCAAGCTTTGTCACTCTTGCTGTCATGCGAAGCATCTTCATCTCAGCTGCCGTTAATTTACTCTCATACTTTTTGTACATCGTCCAACATTGTGAACCGTATGTGAGCGCTGGACGTACAACTGCGGTGTAAAGCCTTCCTTTCAACTTAGGTGGCATTTTTCTGTCACAAAAGATAGCGGAATTTTCTCGCCACTTCATACACCCTACGCTTACACGATGATTGATGTCGTCATCACAAGTTGCTTTGCTATTGATCATAGATCCCAGATATTTGAACTTTTCGCACTTGGGAAGCACTGTTCCATTCAAATAAATGTCTGGAATAGGCCTGAGTGGATCAGAGAACGGGCAGCACAAGTACTCTGTCTTTTTTGAACTAACGCGATACCCATTTCCCTCCAAAACGTCCACCCACACATCAAGTGCTCGTTGCAAGGATGTAGGATCCTCACTTATGATGGCTCCGTCGTCAGCAAAGAATAACTGATGTACCTTGGGGTCCATCACTTTACCTTCGAGCAGATAATCAAGGACTGTAATAAAGAGCAAAGGACTTAAAACACTTCCCTGGTGCACTCCGACTTTGATTGGGAACTCTTCGGTTACTCCAGCGGGGCGTCTTACTTTTGTCTTTGCTCCTTCGTACATGTCCATAATCATCTGTACATAGGTTTCTGGAACCCCTCGATGTCTTAGCGCCACCCATATCAGATCTCGTGGTTGTCTGTCGAATGCCTTTTCAAAGTCAACCAATACAATATGCAAATCCCTTAAGGAATCACGATGTTTTTCCATAATGATCCTTATACTTTGGATTGCATCTGTGGTTGATTTACCCGAGACAAACCCGCACTGATCATCAGATAGCCGTATTATTTTTCGCAGTCGGCCACCTAATACCCGCTCAACGATCTTGATGGTGTGTGACATCAGCTTGATCGAACGGTAGTTATCACAGTTTCGCGTATCACCCTTCCCTTTGTATACAGGGAGAAGGTAACTTTCCCTCCATTCATTCGGCATTGGATCACCTCTCACGAATTTGGAGATGAGAATTCTGAGCCATCTGAACCCGATGTCTCCCATCTTTTTCCAGAACTCAGAGGGTATCTCGTCTGGCCCAACCGCTTTTCGTTTTTTGGAGTACTTGACCGCCTCACTAACTTCTTCGACTGTAATGTCGGGTATTTCTTCACAGTTAGGGGTGGCTCTTGGAAAGTATAGCCGGGGAAACTGTTCATTCAAAAGCTCTTCACAATACTGCCGCCACCTCTGCAGAATTTTGTCGTCATCCACAAGAAGCTGGCCATGAGCATTGCTAATGAACTTTGGCGAACGAATCTCCTGAGCATTCTTCCTTCTTTGGGCGGCTATTTTGAAGATAGTTTCACTCTTGTTCATATTGTGTCGTCGCAGCTCCTGGATAGCCTGGTTTGCATCAGCAACCGGGGAAAATATTTTCTCCAGCTCCCGATACAGGCCCTCCGTACTCTCTGCTTGAAGCTGGACGCACTTCTTCTTCGCTTTTTTCTTGCAGCATCTGTATTCCATTTCGAGGCGAGCTTTTTCGTCACTATTATTAGAGGGGCACTTTGACCAAACTTTGAAAGCCGCTTTCTTCTCATTTATCACTTTCTTAGCTTCATCACTCCACCACCATGTTTCTTTGGCGTGTTGATGGTGGCCTTTTGAAGCTCCTAGCAGTGATTTGGCCTTCTTTAAGCAAGTTCGCTGTAGGGAATCCCACATATTTTGTGCTCTGCACTCTTCATCCTCAGCTCCGTTGATGGTGTGAGAGAGGTAATTCTTCATTACAAAAACAAAGGCCTCGCCTTTTTCTTTGTCCAGATTGTACCACTTGATTTTCTCAGAGACCCTTGTTTGTTTGCTTTTCTTCGGTGTTTTCATAAAAATTTCTGTTAGCAGGAGATGGTGTTGTCGAGCGATTGCCTCTCCCAGGATCACTTTGCAATCTTTTACCCGAGGCTTCATGAAACTGGCTACCAAATGGTAGTCAATCTGAGTTTCATCTCCACCACTGCTGTAAGTGATCAGGTGTCGGCTTTGTTTGATGAACATGGTATTTAACACGATAAGACCGTGTGATTTGCACATGCTTAGGATGTCTTCACCAGGAAGGTTCCTGGTGCCATATCCTAGTCCTCCATGGCAGTCTTCATAGTCTTCGTTTGATTTCCCGACATGTCCATTCAAATCTCCTCCAACAAACAGAAATTCTTCCTTTGGGATGTTCTTAAGGAGATTGTGGAAATCTAGCCAAAATGCATCTTTATCTATCTGATTGCACCCATTGTGGGGAGCATATGCACTGACAATATTCCACACCTCTCCTTGTATTACTAGTTTGAGAGACATCAAACGGTCGCTGGACTTCGAAATGCTCAAGACGTTTCCAAGTAGCTCTGCCGCAAGGATGATACCGATTCCGTTCCTAGCCTTTTCCGTTCCGTAGTAGAACATCTTGTAATCTTTTGTCCTAACGTCCAAGAAACGCGCCCGATTCCCGGTGTTTTTCCATTTCGTCTCTTGGACACACAAGATGTCCACCCGCCTTCTATTCATCATCTCTTCCAGCTCGTAACTTCGACCGGTCATGCTTCCAACGTTCCAACTCGCGACCCTTAAATTGCGTCCAAACTGTTTCATTATGTTGCTAGCCCCCGGAATCCGTATAGCTCTGACCCGAACATTTCTGCTCGGTCCAGGATCAGTACCATGCACAGCAGTGGTAGTGCCTGGCGGGGTAGTGCCTTTCCTTTTTGCAAGTATTATCATAATGATACAGTTTTGCAATACAATTTTTGCACCATATTGCGATGGTTGTTGGTGTTTTAGTATTGTTTGATCTTTCTTTTATGACACCGGTGATCTCCAGTCGTGTCAACCCACGGACTCGCATGCACACTTGTGGGAGGGTTTTTATGGTAGTATATGTGTCGCTAGGCTCACTTGGGTGTTATATTGCCTAGATCTGATTTGTCCCCTTAGTCGCCTTTTACGACAAGCGCTAGTTGTTGGGGGGCGCTGCAGTAATATTCCTAACCCGTCCCTGCACGGGGCCTTAGCATTGATCTCTCTAATTTAATTATCTCCCCAGATTTTCTGCCGTCTAATATAGGCCACAAGGCCTTAGATACCCTGTGACCATCTAAGTTTGACCATCTTATTTTAGCCGTGTCAATGATTTTATCCCGAATAATTCACGCACCCTGGTTGTTTAATACTACCAATTATATCGCTACGTGGGAGCCCTACTCCTCTTTTATCCAGCGCTTCGGCTTGCTCGTTGCCTTTAATATCGCAGTGTCCAGGTACCCAACATAATCTGACTTGGTTCTGCGTACGTAATGCCCTAAGTATTGTGTGGCAATTCCTGATTATATTAGATTTGGGGACGTAAGACTCTAGCGCCTTTAGCGCAGCCTGGCTGTCAATGTAGATGGCGATATTCTTATCGGATATTGATCCCATCTCAAGTAATTCCGCAGCCTTAAGTACAGCTGGAACCTCTGCTTGAAGCACACTGCATGTGTCCGGAAGTTTCAGGGCCACCTGTAGGTTCGTATCTCTCGAGTAAATACCTGACCCCGTGCCCTCACTGGTCTTAGAACCATCTGTGTATATTGCAATCTCGTTATGGACAGAGACTGGCTTCCTTCGCCAGTCCTCTCTAATAGGATACAGAACTTCATATGGTGCGTCGAAGTCTAAGGTGCCAAGTATATCGTCAGGGATTCCGGGAAAAGATTCCTTGACAATGGGGCTATGTGCTATGTTGTTAGTCTTGAAGAGACCAATGTTAGTGAGCCGAAGCGCACTGTTGCCCACTTGAAATTTAATTTGTAGGTCTAGTAGTAAAAGATACAGAAAGATCTCGAGTGCAGCTGTAGGTGTTGTGCGTAGGGCGCCTATGATGGCAATGCAGGCTGTTCTTTGTACCATGGCCAACATATCCCGTGTGTTTTTCGTATTCGTTGCTTTCTACCGCACAAGAGCCCCATACGTAAGGATGGCTCTGACTATCATGATGTATAGCCAGTGCATCATTGCGGGCTTCAGGCCCCATTTTTTCCCCGTGGTTCTCTTACAGATGAAGAGAGCATTATAAGCCTTGCGGACTCTTTCCTGTATGTTAAGTTTCCAATTTAGTTTCCTATCCAGCATTATACCAAGATATCTGGCGCGATCCGAAAGGGAAAGCTCCACCCCTGCTAGCTTAGGCAGTTTGAAGGGTGGTATCACGTATTTTTTGCTAAGGAGTACCAATTCTGTTATCCGGGTTGACGTGCAGTCCACACCCTCTAGCCTATTTTTCGAGACTATTAAGAGCTGATTCTATCATTTCACTTAATGTGTCAAGGAATTTGCCCTGGACTAAAATCACGACGTTGTCCGCGTAAGCAGTGACGCTTATGCCTGTATTGCTTATTTCTTTAAGTATTCCATCAATGACTAGAACCCAGAAGAGGGGTGAGATAACATCTCCCTGGGGGGTGCCCCTGGTAACGGATATTCTTATTGAACCATTTCCCATAGTAGAGTTAATGTTTCTAGTACATAGCATATTGCAAAGCCAGTTGGTAATGTCATGCTCGACATTCATAGATTCTAGTGCTTGTTTGATGGCCCTTCCTTCTACATTATTGAAAACACCTTCTATGCCTAGGAAGGCTGCTAGTGCAAATTCCTTATGGAGAAGGCTAGTCTCTATCTTCCCTACTACGTCGTGTAAAGCTGTTTCCACCGATTTCCCCTTCAAATATGCATGTTGAGCTTTGCGTAAAATGCCGTTGCATCACTTATTTGTGATGTGAATATCAAGAAGTCTCTTAAGTGCCTTGAGGAGGAATGACAAGAGACTTATGGGTCCGTAGTCTTTCGCTGAAGTGTGGCTTGGGTTACCTGCTTTGCTTTACCTCCATGCCACTGGTACGTAGCATGACCTTAAAGTGTTTAAAAATGTACCTAAGCCTATTTCTAACCTTGGCCGGAGCTTTTTGCAGCTTACATGGAAAACTTCCATAAGGGCCTGGTGCTTTGAATGGTGCGAATAACATAATACCCCATCGTAGATTCTTCCATGTAATGAGATTCTCTACATCGTCCCCTATTGACCTACCAGTATACGAGTAGCTATTAGTAGTAGAATCCATTGGTGATCTACCTCCTGGAAGTGAGCTTCAATTAACGTTTCTAAAACTTTTTCGCTACTTTCTGCCCATGAACCGTCAGATTTGTTGATGAAGCTTGGGACAGAAGTGTCCTTAGCTAGCTTCTTGCGAAGTCTGGAAGCTTCACTAGTATCCGCAATGGACTCACAGAATTCCTTCCACAACTTTCTTTTAGATCACTTGATTAAGTACATAAACTCCCTCTTGCGGTCTATATATTCATCCCATGTAGTACCGTTCCCTATTTCTTTGGCCCTGTTGTAGAAGTGCCTAACCTGTTTTTTCTTGGAGTTAATTTCCTTGCTCCACCAAGGAGGTTGAGACCTCTTGGACTTCTTTCTTAATAGAACAACTGTACAAATTAGAAATTTTAACACAATTCAAAGATGACAGCACTTCCAAAATCCCATCGCAGCAAACATTTAATACTAGAAGGAGACAGCAAGACAGATACACCATACCGAGATACTGGAATGCATATGGTCGGCGAAAATATGATGTTGCAGCCCGCAATGCAATGAAATGCCCGCAGATTTTCGTAATTTCCCAAAACCAATTTTTTTAAAACAAAGTTAAAAATTATATTTAATTTCTAACCATTTCAATATCTAAAATTATCAATAATAAATGTCTGTATAATAAAAGCTGAATTTAATATAGTGTTATGTAGAACTCAAATTAAAACTTAACACTTATGCAACTAATCTTCTGCAGTCAAGCCCATAAGGCTTTGCAGATACAAATCAATGTAAATATAAAGTTGTAAACTTCCTTAAAGATAAATAAATTTAATTGAATTGAATTCAAAAAAAGGGCCAGCTTTGGTCAAGACAATGCCAGGCCATATGTCGCAAGAGATGCAATCCAGAAAATCTACAGCTTTGGATGGGAGATAAGGGTCATCCAACGCTGTCTCCTGTCATTGCTCCTAACAGTTGCTATCTTTTCCGTTTGTAAAATCATCTAAGCAATCGAAGAATGAGAAATCCGATCGATGCAGAAAGCATACGGACAAGTTTTTTACTTATGTATAAACCAGAAGAATTTTATAAATGTGGCGTGTGTACAATTACAAGTACGTTAGGATGCCACCATTAGGAGCGACGGCAAATATGATGATGAATGCAGCACCGAAAATTAGACTGAATACAAATGTTTATCGTTTAGTTTGTTTTTTTTTTCGCATCGCGGACAATGTATTGTGATGGCGGAACACACATAACGCAACAAATCATCAACGTTCGGAACTAATCATCTATATGTCACGTACGTCACAGTGTGCTTGTCTGAAACCAGCTGCAGTTCGAGTTGTTTAAATGATCTCTGTGTTATTAGAGCAGTCGCTTATATCAAATAATAACTTTGCATGGTGAACTCTGAAAAACGACTGTAATTCTTCAATTTGGAGTTGCAATATATGCGAAACTTGGTAACTAAATTGTTTGCAAATGATCGATCACAAAAACCGCAAGGATTTTGTCACTTTATGTGCGAATGGCCTAGCTTCTTCTTTGAAATTTTTCATCACACACTAGATATGAGTCATCCAATACCCTACTTTTAAGGAAATGCATGTCTAGCTTATCTCTGAATTTGATTCCTTGAGACTTAATATTTTGCTATATATATGTTATGTGTGTATAATCAACATGTCTTCAAATCCCTTCATTGGACATTGGGGTACCTATACTGTATAAATTTGCTCCCGAGTGCATTAACTTAGTGAATTCGTTTTCAAAAGATAAAATACAAATTTGTTGGCGCAACAGCCCTTTAAGGGCCTGGGCCTAGCTTCTCACAACAACTTGTGTTGCGTGCGTTATTTTTTTCACACGAATACAAGGGACCTACAGTCTAGTGCCGTATCTGAAGTGCAATTTGTTTTGAGAAGCTTTCTCGTGACAACAATACTCTCGGATGTTTGTCAGACGTTCGCGAGAGAGGTGAGACCGTGAAAAAATGTTTGCTCTTTTCTGAGATTTGAACATGGAACCTCACGCGCAGTGATCCGATACACTTTTGTTCTTAATCCCTCCATAATAAAACGAGCAAATTTAAATAATTCAAAACAAAACTGTCTTCTCTTGGCACGGCGCGACATTATACTCTTACTTTATGGTTAACCTTATTTTCCAAAAGTTCACGATGCAAGCATTGATTTCTTAGATTAAGAAGATTTTATTTATTCATGTAATATTTTCTAATATAGTAAGCAATATCATTTAAATAAACTCCTCAACGTTTACTTAGGTCATCCTTGGTCTGCTGCTTCCGATGTACATCAGACATTTGGATTTCAAATCCAAGGAAGAACTTCAACAGATGCCCCAAACCGAGGAGGAACATTTAGAGAATCAAAATTTGGACTATGACGATTCTGACAGGTCCCATCCAGATGCTGAGGTATGTAAAATATTTTTGCTAAAAAATGTCCTTTCTGTAAATAAGTTTAAAAAATATATATTTATTTACCTCTAAAATAAAATAAGCTAAAAAACAAAATAAAATTTAATCCTATAGACGTTGTTCATTTATTTTATTTTATCTAAGTTTTATGTAACAAATTCTTATACGAAAAGTTTTTTTTTTAAATTATAAACAAATTTTTCTATAGAACGCTCTCACTAAAGCGAAAAGATCAATTTCACTTAAATATAGGATGGGGAATAACTCGGCCCAGGTAGTAGACGATGTAAATATTACAAAAACGAATATTAGTTATCTGCATAGTATATATACTAACTCTTGTCGTGTATGTTTTTATTAGTTTGACCGTGTGTTGATGTTAGATTTAAGCGTTGATACTAAATATTGTGACGTGATGTATTTTTGCATTGAATTGTATTTATGTAAGCAAGAAACTAACAAGTATCTTTGTGTACTTGTTGATGTTGTATATTTACTCGTAGTGTATGTTGTAAATAAACTTTGTAAAAGTATGTAAATACATTTTCCTTTAGCGCAGAGTGGGTGGCGAATACGAATGTTGAAGGGATACTCTTAATAGAGGAAGTGCTTCTGTGTTTGGTGGGTAAACTTTTCCTGGTAAACCCTCATATGGGACAGGCAAAGCAAACAAGGAGTTTTAGTCGAACTTAGAAGTGTGTTGTTAATTCTTTTACTGAAATACTACTGGAGGATATTTTCTAACACGTAATAGAACTGCTTGAAATTCATTGGAGACATGGAGCTGGTGACGTTTTGCTTTGCTTTGCAAACAAACCTCTGCAAAATTATTCGTTTATTTATGCTATATGATATATACTCCTTCTTTTTTATTTTCTAAAAACAGTATACTTATAATTGTATCAGTATCACTTATAATTGTTGCGAATTGTGCATTTGTAGTGGAGAAGATCACTTAACTTATTCATCTCTTCCTTAACCGATGACATTTTCATTCTTACTTACTTTGGTGGCGCTACAGCCTGGGGTGGACCTGTGTCTCAACTAACAAGCCTCTTCACTTAGCTCTGTTTTCAGCTAATTGCCTCCAGTTGCGCACTCCAAGTTGGTCAAGGTCCCTCTGAACTTGTGCGCGCCACGTACGGCGAGAAGGGCCTCTAGTGCGTCGTCCCTCCGGGTTAGATTCGAAGACTCTGCGTGCCGGAGCGTTAGTGTCCATCCGCTCTATTTGTCCTAACCATCTCAAACGTCCAACATGCAGTTTTTTTGACAAGGTCGATGTCGCTGCACAGCCCATATAGTTCGTGATTGAATCTTCTTCTCCAAAACCTGGCAACGCAAACGGGGCCGAATATCTTACGACGAGTTTTTCTCTCAAAGCAACCAGTGATGTCTTCATCCGCTTTCGATAAAGTCCATATTTTAGCGCCGTGAAGCAGGACTGGGATAATCAGGGAGTCACCTAAGTTGTTTGAGATAGGGCTTTACTGTTGAATTGCCTTGTAAGCCCAAAATGTATTCGTCGCTTGATTTCTCAGAGTCTATAGCTGAGCCAAGGTAGAAAAGGTCCCTTACTACCTCGAAGTTATAGCTGCCCACTGTGACGTTCTGTTCAATTCATCGGTGTTGATTGTCCCTTCTTGTTGACAGCATATACTTGGTTTTGCCCTCGTTTATCGCTAAACCCATTTCGGCCGCTTCTGCTTCAATGCTGGCAAACGCGTCGGTGATAAACCACTGAGTTTTTTCAATATTGTCAATATCGTCGGCGTATGCAAGCAGTTGCACCGACTTTTGGTTTTGGCTTGTGAGTTCCGCACAATCCGTTCAAGTACAAAGTAAAGAAGTCGCATGATAGCGCGTCACACATCGAATGTGTCAATGAGGTCATTACCGACCATGATGGAGCAGCGAGCGTTCTCCATCGTCATTCTGCGCAGACGGACAAGTTTGGCAGGGATGTCAAAAGTAGACATGGCTATATATAGCTTCTCTCTACAGATGAAGAGATGGTGAGTATCGATTTGGATTTCTTCGGTTTCCTCCAGGATCTGCCGAAGTGTGAAGATTTGATCGATGGTGGCCTTTCTTGGCCTGAAACCGCACTGATATGGTCCAATCAGGCTGTTGACGAAAGGTTTCAGGCGTTCACACAATATTGTAGAAAAGATCTTATATGCGATGTTGAGGAGACTGATGCGTCTTTAACTGGCGCAGTTAAGGAGGACTCCTTTCTTGTGGATCGGGCAAACGATGCTGAGATTCCACTCATCAGGCATACACTCATCTGACCAAATCTTAGAGATAAGTTGGTGTATGCTCTCTACCAGTTGATCACCAGCTGCCTTAAAAAGTTCGGCCGGTAAGCCGTCAGGTCCAGCACATTTGTAGGATTTCAGCTTGGATATTGCTATCATCACTTCGGTTTGGTCAGGTGGATGGAAATTTGACTATCATCATCTATGTTGAATGGTTCATTCTGCCTGACAGTGGGATGTTGGTCTTCGTCACCGTTATATATTCTGCAGAAGTAGTTTTTCCATATTCTCAGCACCGACTGTGATTCAACTACGAGGTTTCCATCTTCATTTCTGCAGGTTTCTGCACAGGTATTGTACTCAGTATCAGGGTGGGATTATTACCTACTAAAACCAGGTTCATTCTCTCATTGCGCGATGAGGCTTAGCATTTGTTGTAAGTCAATCAGCTATTTTCACCACGGGTTTCGTTTGAGGCTCGTCTGCTCATTTTTATTTGGCAAATTTCCTTTATGAGAGTCGCTGCACGTTTGCGACTGTGTCCCATATATCCTGCAATGAAAGCTGGGTCTGGTGTTTTCCATGCTCAGTCAGTCATGCTTGTTTGGGAATCTGAAGCAGTGGAAAAGATATGCCTTGCACTTTCTTGCTCTTCACTACAGCAGACAGGGTAGAGTCATCATGCCCACACCTATTAAAATAGGTACAAAAGTAACCATGCCTCTTCCGTCTCTTTCCCCATTACGATGGTTTATCCATTTGCCTATGTTTCTTCTCCTGTACGGTGTTTGTATCCGAAACGGCGTTTGCATTCTTAACCGCTTTCGGAAAAAAATTACATAACAACTTGGCTTTACTTCCGGGGGGCAGTGCAGTTTGGAGGGTACCTGCTACATCCACCATTATGGATGTACTCTCTCTCTCTCTCTCTCTCTGCGCCTTTATTGGTGTCGACTGTAACACAATAGATCTCCTCCTGAATGTGTCTTCCACGACCCCTTAACTTATCTCTTGACTTCTTTTTTTTTTTGATTTGGGTTTTCTACACATTTATTTTTTAATTTAAAATTTATGTATGATTCCCACGTGTTAAGAGGAATGAAGTTCGAGTACATCGTAGCCTCCTAAAACGCAGCAAAGCATTTGTTACAACCAGATGTCACCAGGTATCTAGAGAGCTCCGTTAGCCATTTTGTATTGATTTTACATCCTCAGCACCATTCAGGTCTCGGCAAAGGTCATTTGATATTTTGTTTCCGGGATAGAAAACTTAATTAAGGGGCGGCGTTTACTAGCTCACATAAACTTCACGGGGCCTTGTATTTTTTTCTTCTCACACCCTTATTGGTTATTCGCAGCTAATCTGCAGATCTGCAGGCCATTCAGCGACTTGCTGACCTGGTAGCCTAAGCACGGGCCCAGTGAATGCTCTTCCTTTCCATATATATAAGCACTGGTGTTCGTTTGCTTTTCCGCGTACTATCGACTTTTCATCGAATTCAAGTTTCATGCCTTGAAGTCTAGGTTCAAGGTTCGCCTTCGCCTTCGCCAATCAGATGCTTGCTTCATGCTTACTTCAATTGGCCATCTCTAAAGAATATTTTAAGTAGTGATCGGGTTTTGGGTGAGGACATCTTTAATTGCCTTCGGTTTGAAAAAAGTTGCCGAGTTATATTAGCAAAAACAACTGACATTGGGAAAACCATATCTGCGTGGATGTCTCCAGCCTTGTAACATTTATATTGCTCCTTTGATGTGTGTGGACTGTTCCAATATTAAACTCGCCCACCTGTTATTATATCCTAACTGTCTAAGGATAAACAAATAGGTAGATACATAATCTATTCATCTACCTTTTCCGACCAATTGATCTACAAATTCCTTACCTAGCATATTCGGTCTGCTTATTCATGCCCATTTTCTGACTGATTGACGGTAATCCCAGTCTGGGATTTGAAATCAATTGATTGAAAGGACATTCTCATCAATGGGCCATTCTCATTCTATATGCATTCGTATACATAATTCAATTGAGCGTAAATTTTCAGCCCAGATTACTGATATATCAGGGTTTTTGAAAATATCTTTGAAAACTCTAGTAACTTTCCATTATTCTCACATTTATCAAACAACGACACATGGAATTACCATTGAAGCCGACCACTCAACGCATAAATCCATGACTAACGAGATATTTTTCCCCACCACCACACAGTATTCATCAACAGAGATGTGTTTCACTCCAATTGAAATACATACATATCTTCGTTTGGGCATCGCACACATACCATATATCAGTAAAATTTGTTGGCCAAAATAATATGTACTCAACTTGAGAGACGGGCGATGTAGAATTCTCTCCAAGGACTTCTCTTCTTGATTTCTATTGTATATCGTTCTCGTCTATTTTAACCCTCCTTTGGTATTCTTTTGAAAGTAAAATCATTGTTAGGAAAGAATTCAATTCTAATTTGTGCCTTGGCAACGTGTCGTACATGCGAATATAAAAATACTTTCGCCCCCCTTCTTTGTTATTATGAAAATTATCTGTATCTGTGACAGAGAGAGATGTTGTTTTAGGAATTCTAGTAATTAAACGTAGATACACGTTTACGCATCTAAAAATTTAACAAGGTATGCATGTAAATACACACAGGAAGCATTCAAGTACATATACACACACACACTTTTACACATTGCCAACAAATTAAAACAATTTTGCTTAATTAAATAAACGAAATATACACACTTTAATTTATTATAAGCAAAGCATAAAAATAAAAAAATCAACTCAAGACTTGGCTCACAATATTTTTTTTGTATATAAATGGACTCACTTCTGAATGTCTATACATAAATGTAAATGTCCAAAACATAAAATAAAAAATAAACACAAATAATTCTTATATATCAATCGAGATTAAAATAGAAGAAAATGGTGTGAAATATTTCAGGCTCTTTTGGCAGATACTTATTCCCTTCGTGAAACCAAAGTACAAGAAAATGGAAAAGTGAGTACAGAAATTAATTAAACTTAAACTTTAATTTTGTTTTAAACAAAAAAAAAAGGGAAGCGGATATTAAATTTTTGGTTTTCAATTTCTTCTCATTTGTAGTATAGTAGTGATTAAAAACAAATAAAAATAATCATTTAAAAAATAAAATATTAAATAAATACATATATATGTAAACACTCATTATTGTAATATTTAATTTTTTTTTTCTTCTGTATTCGTGAAATTTTGTTCACTTATAAATCGCTTTTCCAATTTTCATATTCAAAATATTCATAAAATGCTCACACACAGGTCGATCTCACAGGAGCGGAAGAACCCGCAAAAGTTAGTTTTGTATTTATTTTTTTTAAATTCTGCAAAAATATAAACGCAAAAAAAATACATGAATTACTAGTTGCCTTACTTACAAATGGTGTTGTGTGCTTTCTGAATTTTGCTACATTCTTTTTTTTTTTCGCAGTATACATGCTTTTCGGTTGTGGTATTTATATTTTATTTTAACGCTGAAAATTTGCTAGTGCCATTTGGAATATTATTTAGTGAAAAACTTCTGTGAGTAGTTAAAATTATATATATATTTTTTTTTGAGTGAAATTCCGCAGTGGTGGTGGCTATTGCACTGTAAATGTAGATTAAATTACTGAGCTAAATAAGCGAATAAATGTTAACACATTTTTTTAATGCGAAAGTTGGTGATCTTTAAAGTCTTTTGGTAAAAAAATGTACAAATGCTTGAATGTAATACATTCGCGTTTCATCCTTTCACCAATGTCATTGGTTAAAGTAAATATATGTTGAGAAGTCTGATTCAAGAAGCAAATTAAAATGTCAACTACGTCATCGAAGGCAGATTGCAAAATTTGAAATTGAGTCAAATTTCCGAAGTTATTAAATGATTCTCAGTAAATTCCTTCATCTTCATAAATAAAAAACAATAATTGCCACATGTTTGTTGAAATGTATACCGCACACATGGTAAAGTTCCCCCTTATGCAGTTAAATCTGGTCTAAGTTCTCCTTGGACAATTACCCCAATGGCTTTTCCGTATTTTAAGCGCAATTAACTCAAACTCGGTTGAGGTCTGATTTTATTTACTTATTTATGGATTTACATATTACATATAACAATACTTGCACTTACAAGCTAAACAACAAATATAATTATTCTAGATAACTAACATTTAGTGATCACAGTATTAAATACAAAAACAGGATAAGCATAACTAAATAGCAACATCTAAGTTTTGTAGCTTGTCTATTACAGCTGAGTTGTTACTACTATCCGCAAAGTCTTGGATGTCGCTAGGGTAGGATAGCTTGTTATATTCTTCAACAATGTGATGGATAGTCTGTCATTGGGCTCCGAAATCGCAGGCGCGAGAATCAGCAATTCCCCAGCGGAACAGCGGGTCTGTGCATCTTCCGTGGTTGGTTCGGAACCTGTTGAGCGTCGACCAGACGTTGCGCTGTAATTCAGAACCGAAGGTTCGACATAATGGGTTCGAGATGGTGACATTATCAGTTTGCATTGATGCTGTCCAATCTGCTGACCAGGTAGAGTTCAGATTGAAAGCATTATGCGCAAGTTGGTAGTTGGGTGCCGGGACTTTAGTCTCTGCTACCGTCCCCCCCCTTCCTTTCATCAGCGAGGCCATGATCCGAAAACAAGGGATCACAACCCTCCCACTTCACCGCATTTCTACTGATCCGCATGTGGGGTTCGCCTAGTCTCTGCTACCGTGACAGTAGTATAGTAATATCGTGGTGGATGGACAGTTCAGTGTTCGCCAACGCTTTTGTGTATTCCCTCAATAGCGTGGTTAAACGGCGCGATGAGGTGGGTCAATGCTGCACAGTACAGGAAGCCATCATGTTGGTGTGGATTTTATGGTGTCGGATAAAAGTCTCATGGTGTTGTTGAGTTGAGCGTTCACCTTGCGTACGTGTGCGCTATTCAGCCAATCTGGGGGGCAGTATTATGCTGTGGAGTACACGAGATCAATTGCGGCAGTACGAAACGTAGATGCACTCGAGCCCCATGTCGATCCAGTGAGTTTTTGGGTGTTGTTGTTGGGAGTTTAGAGTTTTCTAGCAACATTTAGTAGGTGTTGTTTATATGTAAGGGATCTGTCTAGGGTTACGCCCAGGTACTTTGGGTTTCGGTTGTAGTTAACCAGGGTGTTCTTAAACTGGACAAACAAATAAACAAATATTTGGCGCAACAGCTCTTTAAAGTGTCAGGGCCTAGCTTCTCGCAACCACTCATGTTGTGTGCGTTATATTTTTCACACGAATGGAAGGGACCTACAGTTTAATGCCGAATCCGAACGGTGGTTTGAGAAGCTTTTTCTTGACAACAATACTCTCGGATGTTTGTCAGACGCTCGCGAGAGGTGGGACCGTGAAAAAACTTTTTGGTATTTTCTGGGATTCGAACTTGGAACCTTGGGTGGGCAAAATCGCATCAAGGAGGAGAGCTCGTAAGCAGCTCTAGTCCTTCTATGCAGCGCCGCTTTGTACGGCTCTTGTTTTGCTGCATGTGCTTGCCGGCATTCCTCATCAAAGCAAGGGTTTCGTTGTGGTGGGCGAGAGAAACCCAGTAAATCAGAGGCGGCATCTCTGATGGCTTGTTGGCAACGCTGCCACTGGTCTTCCGCATTTGCTTTTGGCGGCAGAGGACTTAGATTGAGATTAGAAGAAACTCGATCGGCAAAGGTTCTGGCGGTCTCTTGCGATTGTAGCTTTTCGACGTCAAATTTCCTCACAGCATTTCGTTGATTTCGCTCCGTTGTGGATATCCGCATCCGTACCTTGGCTACAACTAGGTAGTGATCCGAGTCCACGTTGGTTCCTCGGAAAGTCCAGACACCCAGAATACCGGAAGAGTGCCTTGCGTCGATCGCAATGTGATCGATTTGGTTGACAGTTTTTCGATCAAAGGAGAGCCATGTTCCTTTGTGAATGTCGAGACGTGGGAACCGCGTACTAGCTACGACAAAGTTTCGCCCCGCCGCAAAGTCGATTAGCCTGAGTCCGTTGTCGGATGTGATGTCGTGCAGGCTGTGCTTTCCGACCACGCTACTAAAGACATCCTCTCTCCCTAGCTTTGCGTTAAAATCACCTAGGATAATTTTAACGTCGTGGCTAGGGCATTGCTCATACGTCTTGTCCAAGAGCTGGTAGAAGTCGTCCTTTGTCGCGTCGTCCTTCTCCTCATGAGGGGCGTGAACGCATATTAGGCTAATGTTGGCAAATTTAGCCCTGATACGGATAGTCATGAGGCGCTCGTTCACATGCCAGAAACTCAAGACTTCTTGCCTAAGTCTGCCTCCAATGAGAAATCCGCACCCGAATAGACGCTGTCCTTTTTGTCTGTAGCAATCGCCGTAGTAGATGTTGCAGTTTTTCATACTCCTTTTGCCCGGCCCATCCCATCGCACTTCTTGGATGGCGGTAATGTCTGCTTTGAGACACTCTAGGGCCTCCGCAAGTTGTTCGGCTGCACGTGGTTTGTAGAGGGACCTAACATTCCATGTGCAGACACGAAGATCGTTGTCCTTTTTACGTTTGCATGGGTCGTCAACAGTAAGATCATCCGTATCCGAGGCTGTTGGTTGCTTCGTAACCAAAGGTGTTTTACGTGGTAGGGAAAGTTAACCCGACGGCACAACCCCCAACCTGGAGGGCCAGATCCTTTTTTTTTTGTACCCCTAGGACAAGAGGCCGGATATACCGATGTCAGTAACCCACTGCGGGATATGAGCGCTGCCGTTGGCTCATTAGGGGTTCATCCGCCACCATCTCTTTTTCAATACCCTGACGTAGTATTGAAAATCCTTACAGACTTCAGCTCCAAATATGTTGAAGTAGCTCCTGTAAGGTATCCGCTGGTCTGTAGACGTCACCATTGATTCCATCGAGAGAATTCTTCCGCCGCACTTCCTCCTTCTGAGGAGCTCTTGCTAGACTTCTGAGACGCATATTTCAGCCAATCAGGTCAACAAGAGATGCCTCGTTCGGTTAGACATATGCGCGCTGAAGCTCACCCAGATGTGCTTACGCAGGTCTGAGTGTTCAGCTGCACATATATCGTCAGACTCAGCATACGCTCATCGTTAGTTCACTATCAGATAGCTATCCAGCGGGCATCGCGAGGAGGTGATGACGCGATTTTGCCAGTGAGAGCCCTTATCATTCCCATTATTACATATGGATGCCAAATATTTTGTAGCCATAGTGCAGAAATCGGGATAATACTTAAGGTCGCATTTAATAACGTGGTTCGGTATGTTTACAGACTTAGGCAAAAAAAAAAAACAAATATTTGGCGCAACAGCTCTTTAAAGTGCCAGGGCCTAGCTTCTCGCAACCACTCATGTTGCGTTATATTTTTGACACGAATGGAAGGGACCTACAGTTTAATGCCGAATCCGAACGGCGATTTGCGAAGCTTTTTCGTGACAACAATACTCTCGGATGTTTGTCAGACGCTCGCGAGAGGTGGGACCGTGAAAAAACTTTTTTGTATTTTCTGGGATTCGAACTTGGAACCTCATGGGTAGTGATCCGACACACTAACCACTTACGCCACGGCGCCCACAGACTTAGGCGTAGTGATCATATTTCTAGTTATCTTAACGACCTTCTTGGATGCAGCTTACATACATACATGGAATACTGTAGCTTAAAACTTCTAAACAATATAATCGAAAAAAGTAGCCATCATACTTATATGAAAAATTAGTTTTTGCAAGCTCGGTGCCATCTTTTACGGTCATTAGACCACGATTTATTTGTCAAGCTTCTGAGCGGCAATTTTTCGTTCATACTATTCGGCTTTGGAATTCTCTACCTATCGGCATAAGGAAATTTCGGGGCTCAGATAAGTTTAATGAAGCTCTATTACAATATTCGGCTGTCGCTCAGTAGTAAGTTAGTCGAATTAGAGTCTATTTCTTTTTTTTTTTAATTTCTCTTTAAAAATTTTATTGCTAACAAATATGTATCTATTCTATTGAAACGCATGTGAAATAAGAATTTAAATAATTTTTTTTAGTTACTTTTACAAGTAATGGATTGTAGTCTACTGTAAAAGATATTAATGTTTAAATGTTTATAAATAAATGAAAGGAAAATCCGTATCCACAGTAATCCACCGTAGTAGGTGTCACAGTTGTTCATCCTCTTTTTGCCCGGTCCATCCCATTGCACTTCCTGGGTGGCGGTTATATCTGCTTTATAGCAGTCTAGGGCTCTGCTAAGTCTTTGGCTGCACGTAGTCTGTTAAGGGTCCAAACATTCCACATACAGATCCGAAGGTCGTTGTCCTTATTTCGTCTCTGGAACAAGATGTGCTCTATTTAGAGAGCACCCTTCCCCCTCCCTCATCTGCGGCCACAAAAAATCTTCCAAATGGGGTTGGTTGCTCTATCTCAGACCAATGACCTATTTGGTAGGGGTTGGTAGGCCTAGGCTAAGTGAAAACGCTTGTGTTTTCATGTAATCGCCTGTACTGCCGTTTGGCCACCTGTGTATGTCTCTCTCTGTTTTAAGGGGCTTTTGTTAATTAGTGTTAATCAAACAAAGAAATACTCTACTAATCCTAACTAGATTTGTACGAACAAGAAATTTCGCTTAAAAAAAAATAGGGCTTGTTATATTTTTATTCTAATATCTATACAAGTATGTACAAGTAGTATAAGTACATATATCAAAGGAAAAATATGGACTTTTTGGTGTATCAAAATGATTTAATTCTGCATTTAGCACTTAATCGACACCAGTTTATTTGTGTCTCTTCACTCGCACTGTCATCTTCGCTTATATGTTTTTTGTTTGGGAAAAGGAAATCATTGCAACCTTTATAAATGTGCATTGCGCTATAGACAGCATTTTCATATCAGTTTAATTATTCGCATTTGAATATCATTCTCGAAAATGTACCAACCCCTTTCCCCATTTTTAACAGTGTCAGCTTTTCTCCAAATTGTGCCCTTAGCTGCCACAGCAGCTCACCTTAGTAGCATCCAGCAAATCTTCACAAAATCTGTTTCTTTTCTCATTCTTCATTATACTCGCACATAACTTACTCGTAGATGATTGCCTTGCACATTTTCCATTATTTTTTTTTTCAACTTGTTCTACTATATTTGTACAGAATATTTGTATCTTGCATTTTTTTTTTCTCCCTTATATCAATCTGCCCGTATTCTTATTCAGTTCCACACAGAAAATAAAATAAAATTCATTTGTATTGCTCACTCAAATTATTGCAACAAATTTTATTCATTTCCTCGATTTGGTTGAGTGGTTCATTATTATTTTCCTCTGCTAGTTTCACATATATCTAGATGTTTCATCTGAAATTCGTATTCCAAACAATAATAATTGCAATAACTTTACACATAAACTGAACATTTTACAGGTTTCCCTGTCCGACTCGGATCCATCTCAGTTCCGTGAATTCTTTAACATGTCCGACTATGAAATCAAACAGCATCAACCCTTGCGACTGAGGAAGAAATTCTACGAATTTTATACAGCCCCCATAACAAAGTTCTGGGCAGATTCAGTAAGTACGAAATTCTACGCTGCCAAACTTGCCTGTCATATTCGATGCCTCTTGCAGATAGCTTATATGTTTTTCCTGGTGATGTTCACGTTCACGGTGCTCGTGAAAATGGGACCCACTCCCCGATGGCAAGAAGTGTACTCAATTGCGTACATAACAGCGCTCGGTTTCGAGAAGATCAGGGAAATCATTTCATCGGAACCAGTTGCTATAACGTAAGTCTTGTTTTACTATATATCGTAATGTTTACTGTAATAATAGAGAGAAGATTGAAATATAAATATTTTTATATCAATTCCTTTCTGTTTTCTCGTTCTTAATGCTTTTATCTTCACATCCTTGTGGGCAGCCATAAATTTTCCGTCTGGGCCTGGAACATGTGGAATCCTTGTGATGGAGCTGCCATTATATTATTTCTCATTGGACTTTCATTGCGTTTCCGTCCGAATACAATGGACATTGGTCGAGTTATTTATTGTGTTGATAGCATTTACTGGTACTTAAGGATCCTGAATATTTTGGGCGTCAACAAGTACTTAGGTGAGTTTTGGGTTTTGAATGAAAATTATACTGAAAAGAACTTTAGTTTGAATGGAAGTGTGCATTAATTTTAAGAAGGTTTTCGTAGTAAAAATATTTTGGATCGAATATTCTGTTTTAAGTGTGCTCTTGACTTCATTATGTGTATCAGAATAAATCCTCTTTGAGGTAAAATAACGATTTTTTAAGAGTTTTTCATAGTGTTTGCGTTGAGTGGATTTTATTGAAATTCTGCTGTACATATGCCCGTAAGAGTCAAACATTAAATTTTGTGTGAATACAAGAGATTGGTAGTTTCAGGAATTATGTCCTGTACTTACGTAATGAGCTCCCGACCCTTGACGACTCTCTTCCTAGGACTCCGCAGTCTTCCATTCTCGCTAATCTATGCATTTTGCTCCGTCCTTTTGGCATCTGATTACTTAGACTTTATAATAGAATTCCGGTCACCTTGTCATCTCGAACAAAGATCCTTCTAGCTGGAGCATTTCATTTTATTTGGTCGAGCCAATGCAGTCGATGTGTCTTGGTTCTTAAGCCTGAATTTACATCTTGGTACAGCTTATAGAGTTCGCGGTAGAATCTTCTCCTCAATTATCCCTCTCGCATGTGGGACCTTATGCCCGATGAAGTATGGTTCTTCTGAAAGGATTAAATATCCACTTGCCACTAAGACGCGTAATATCAGAGTTTTATAGATCATCAATATCACAGTAGCTGTACTAGCTTGTGAAAGATAGTTCCTTCCCTTTTTAGTTTTTGCACTGCATCCGCTCCAAAACGAGATGACTTCAGATAACCTATTTTCAAACTGCAAACTCGTGTGTTCTGCAGCGTTACGTAGCACTGCTAAATCAGTTTTGACGGGATCCCAAATCTCAAGACAAGCTCAAGCCACTGAATGCAACATGCATGCAAGATTAAAGTCTATAAAGAGGTGGTAAATTTGAAATCCGTTGATCTATTCCAGGATTTGCCTTAGTATGAAAATTGTGTCTACCGTTGATCTGACCGGCCCGGAAACCACGGAAGGGCGGAAAGGCTTGGATATTGGCGCCTGGGCACTGAGTATGTATTTAGCCTATCATCGGCGAATTGCAGTAATTTTTTTTATGTTCACTCTAGAAGCTCATGTTTTAGTACTGAAAACTGCCCTATTACCCTGGAAATCGTTTCCGTGACTGAAATTACTTGGTTCGCATGTTACAAATGTAGTGTGCTGATGTGGTGAGTGCTGGTACTGTAAGTTCCTCATCACTGAAGTGCTTGTTTGGCGTTCTTAGAAAGAACCAGTAATCTTAACAATAAGCGAGCGCCCAATGAAAAAAGATGGAGCCCCTAGACTTACTGCCAACAAAACTAACTGGGACGGCTTTAGGAAATATTGTATAGAAAATATTGTTCTGAATGTGTCGCTTAAAACACCATATAAAATAGAAGACGAAGTCGGCAGATTTATTGAAGTCATACAGAACGCCGCCGCATGGAACAAAGAAGTCGTAAATAGCAAACCTAAATATCCGCCGGAAATAAAAGAACTGATACGTCAAAAGAGGAGAGCACACAAAAGATGACAACAATCCCGAGCTCTTCAGCACAAAACTCTTTTAAACCATCTGTGTTATGAACGCAATCAAGAATTTAAAAGAATCAAGAGACCTCTTCATATCTTGAGGACTTGACTGAAAAAACTTCGAATTATTCACTATGGAAAAACCCAAAATGCAATCACTACCGATAAAAAAAAACAATGGCGAATGGGCAAAAGGAGACAAAGAGAAGGCGGATTTACTTGCCGCGCACTTGGAAAAAACGCCTATTTGCCATTTGCTAGTAGAAGACCTTTGTGGTACGATTACGACACCTGACAACTTTAAAATAAAGCACGTGTTGTTGTTTGAACTTTGCCAGAGAATAAAAAATCTCAAAAATAACAAGGCGCCTGGATATGATCTAATAGCCGGACAGATTCTTAAGGAATTGCCAAAGAAAGCCCTGGCCAAGCTTCTGCATATTATAAATGTCGCGCTAAGATTTTTATACATACGTTCCAAGACAGTGGAAAGTCACCGAGGTTATAATGGTTCCAAAACCGGGAAAGCCTCTAAACGACAAAAATTCTACAGACCAATATCGCTCCTGCCGATAATATCTAAAGTATTTGAAAAGATTTTGTTAAAGTGCCTACAATCGGTCATTGAAGAAAAACGTTTCATTCTTGACCATCAATTCGGCTTCAGAATGAAGCGTTCCACAATTGGTCAGATTTATACAATAACAAATGAAATAGAGAAGGCCTTAGGGGAGAAAAAAATATGTTCTAGCGCTTTTCTGGACGTCTCTCAAGCCTTCGACAAGGTATGGTATGAAGGCTTAAAGTTTAAGTTAAGACGGATTCTTCTGGAACAATCATATGAGATTCTAGAATCTTACCTTGCGAACAGACTATTCCGTGTTAAACACGGATCGGATTACTCCGAATTTAAGGAAATCTCTGCCGGAGTACGACAAGAAAGTGTTCTTGGTCCGGTCTTGTTCTTTCTCTACACTCAAGATATACCGCAAGAAGAAGGCAGTGTCGTAGCTACGTTCGCGGAAGATACTGCTATTTAACAACAGACAAATCAGTCGAGTCAGCAACTGTAAAGCTCCAACGAGCTTTGGACAAAATTTGCGAGTGGACAAAGATTTGTCGTTTTGCTCTCAACGAGACCAAATTAACTCATGTTAACTAGTTACTTACAAACAAATTAACAACCTACCCATTTTTATTAACTCAGTACAAATATCGAATGCAAACGATACAAAGTATCTAGGAATGACACCAGACGAGAAACTCAAATGGAAGCCGCACGTTAAAAAGTAACGCAACGAGCTTGAAAATAGATTCAGATAAATGTATTGGCTACTTGGAAGACATTCCAAGTTAAGCATATACATATAACAAACTGCTTCTATACAAGCAAGTGCTTAAACCTGTTTGGACGTATGGTATACAACTTCGGGGTTGTACTAAACGAAGCAATAGAGTATCCTACAATCTTTTCAAAACAAAGTGCTAAGGGCCATAGTAAATGCCCCATGGTATATTCGAGTTAAAGATATCCACAGACACCTAGGAGTAACTACCGTCGATGACGTAATAACGAACTTTGCTCAAAAACTCCGTATTCGTCCACATGATCATTGCAACAACAACAATTCTGGACCCGACAAACATTGTGCGCCGATTCCAGGGAACGAAATCGTTCGATTTAACGCAATAAGAAGTAGCCGCATGTAATAACGGCATCAGCAGGTGCTTTTGCTGGAAAGCTGCCTGTCCAACACGAATTTTTTTTAAAACTAAAACTCAACGTTTCGGAAAAACCTTTTTCTATGGATAATTCCTTTCGACCCAGAGGGAGAGGTCATGGAAAGAATTTTTAATCACCGCCTTATGAGTTATGTCGAAAAAAATAACCTTCTCAATAACGAATCAATATGGTTTCAGGCAACAGCGTTTCACAGGGGACTTAATGACCTACTGGTGAATGCAGAATAGTTGCCCTCGATATTTCTTAAGCCTTCGGTAAAGTGTAACATAGTGCCCTCATAAACAAACTTCCAGTCTATGGTGTCCGTGGGACTTTCTCGAAATGGATTGCTAGTTTCTTAAGTTGTCGATCAATGCAAGCTGTATCAGATGGTTGTATTTCCACCCAATTTTCAAACAATTCTGGTGTTTCTCAGGGCTCTGTCCTGTATCCAAACCCGTTATTGATTTTGATCAACAACCTTCTATCTACTACTCGCAATCTAATCCTTTCCTTCGCGGATGGTAGTACTCTTGACTTCTCCAATTTATTAACGATAGTATAATCATCATAAAAATGTCATTTTTGTCTAAAAAACACCTAAACAATCTTTTACTTATACTGACAAGAATATGCTTCTTTATGGCCATAAAATTCATATTCTTCCTCAGTTCATAAACACGCTATTACACACCTCCTCTTAGCCGCAGGCAAATTTACCAACGAGTATATAGCTCTTACATAGTAAACATCCTTATTAAATCTCTCTTCCCGGATGTTTTCGCGAAAGATAATTCCAGTTTTCCTCCTGCAAATGACACCCAATTATTAGGTGGAAGTTGATTGACATACTACAAGGGAGTCAACAATTGAAATCTTCCCTAAAAAGCCTGTTTCATGTTCCCCGTAGTACTCCCCTCTGAATAGATATCCACCATCAAATGAGAAACCTGTTGGATTGTGAATGAAAATGAAAAATTGATTACCACCCGGTCATGTGTTATTGGCTTCTCTAACTCGTTCTCCCCTTTTCTTCTCTTTACAGGTCCACTGGTCACAATGATGGGCAAAATGGTGAAAAATATGATTTATTTCGTTGTCCTGCTGGCCGTTGTATTAATGAGTTTCGGCGTTAGTCGGCAAGCGATCCTGTACCCGAATAATGAGCCCACATGGCGATTAATTAAAGAGGTAAGCTTATGCTGTGCGAGATATATTTTCTACCCAACAGTAATTGATTAACATGCCTACAACCGTCCTTCACAAACATGAGTGAATTCTGATATTCATGTGTGTGTGGGGAGTATGCCGCAAATAATAAGGCATCTCAATCAATAAATAAAAATCAATAGATTCACATACTCGTACACTCCCCTCCGCCTCCTTAGGGGTATAATAATCGGGATAAACACCCATTCGGGTGCCATCTGTTTTTCGCGCTCTATCTACGCTGGGGCATCCAGATAGAACATCGGATTATTAAAAATGTATTTTAATAGGTTGATGTGTGTATGTGTGTGCATACAGTGGATTGAATCCGATAAATATGTAGGCTAAGCAATTGAATTAGAGCCTCGGTAAAACATTTATGGGCGCGTGCCTCAATTCGAATATGGATGGCTTACCTCTGATAAATAAATTTTATAATGCGATTTATGGGATCTTTTTGGTGTGTTTTAATTGAAAGTAAACGTCATCATTGCTCCTTTTTATGGATTCGTATGACTGGTTCAATGTACTGGTACAACACAGATACACAAATATAGCTGCAGATACGAGTACATGCATATCTGCTTGGAGGTACACTTTTCTTTTTGCTGAGACGTTAATATATTTATGCGCCTGTGATTTAAGAGTACTTTTTACGAGATAAGATATTAAAATACAACGTCGGGAAATATTCATCATAAATGAAGGCGGGCGTGTATAAAACTGGAGATTTATGATGCTTCTTATACAATTCGAGATATGAAAAGCATCTAAAGGCAGGTATTACATTTTTGGATTACTACTGTGGTGGCAATGGGATTGGAGATTGATATTGATGACGAAAGGAAATTGTTAGGATATTTAAAAATATGTTTATCTGTGAGATCGATTTCCCCAAACTAACCATACAAATGCACATGAGTGTACAATTGTTTTCTGTAATTCATCTAGAATGTCAACTGCACGTTGTTCGGAATATATTAAAGTGGAATACAGATTGAAATCCACAGTTTTATTTTATCACGGTGAGGCAATACCATGTATGCGTGAGTCGGTTCATTACATCCTGTTTTATATCCTGTTGGCTGTACATCCCAATGGATGTACGAGCCACAAAAGCGATTACACGTGGAATCAATAGCAATGCAATGTTTTTTGTTACACGTATCTAGGGGATGTGATGACCTAGGGCTAGGTGTAAATGCGAAAACGACAGTGATTTTGCTGAACGCTGAACATGAAGGTGGTGTCGTATATTCAGGTTTTAAGGGGCGGAGATGCATTTGAAATGAGTGAACATGAAAAGGGGAGCTCTAGGATGTTAAAAAGAGAGCTTCTTTGTTTAATTTTATTACTCGTAGATTTGTGTGTATTAACCAAAGGTATATTAAGTTAAGCTTATGGATTTTGAAGTTGACATTCCTTCTTGCTTAAGTAGATCCTATCACCCCTCGTTAGACATAAGACGTTAGGAACCCTTGGGGTCTAACTATGTTCTCTTCTACTCATTTCTACTTACTTACTTACTTAGGTGGCGCTACAGTTCGGGGTGAGCTCTTCCGCACCGGTGATAGCCCGCTGAGTTCTTCCAACAATGTCGATATCATTGGCGTATGCAAGCAGTTGTACAGATTGTGATAGATTGTGCCTCCGGTGTTGGCTTGTGAGTTCCACACAATCCATTCAATATAATAGCGCGTCACCTTGTCTAAAACCTTTTTTGACATCAAAGGTCTCGGTGAGGTCATTAGCGACCTTGATGGAGCAGCGAGCGTTCTCCATCGTCAGCCTGCACAGATGAACAAGTTTGGCAGGGATGTCAAAACTAGGCATGGCTCTATAAAGCTCTTCTCTATAGATGCTGTCATAGGCGGCCTTGAAATCGATAAAGAGGTGGTGAGTATCGATTTGGAATTCTTTGGTTTTCTCCAGGATCTGCCGAAGTGTGAAGATTTGATCGATGGTAGATTTTCCTGGCCTGAAACCGCATTGATAGGGTCCAATCAGGCTGTTGATAAAAGGTTTCAGGCGTTCACACAATATCGCAGAAAAGATCTTGTATGCGATGTTGAGGAGACTGATGCTTCTATAATTGGCGCAGTTGAGGAGGTCTCCTTTCTTGTGGATTGGGCAAACGATACGAGTACTCAGATTCCATTCATCAAGCATGCACTCATCTGACCAAATTTTAGAGATGAGTTGGTGTATGCACTCTACCAAATCATTACCATCTGCCTTGAAAAGTTCGGCCGGTAAGCCGTCAACTCATTTCTAGCCACGTTTATTTAGAGCAGTCAAATCTGCTGCAGGACAGGACACACTGATAGAGTGAGTCTCTACAATCAATAAGCGTAAAAAATTGCCCAAGCAAAGTTAACAGACTTAGTCCTGCTTCTAGTCTTGCTGATTAAATTCAGCACTACTATTCGCTGCAGACAGCAATATTAAGTATCGACAATAGTCACATTCGAATTGCGACAATTATACACAAGCATTACTACTGACGAAACAGTCGCAGCTTGGTTCAAATGGTGAAGACGTTTTCCCGCCAACGCAAAGTTTCGAACACAGGTTTTGCTTTCTGGATTCTGCTGTCCGCATTGCCAGGAGCCTGCTTGCATTTTCGGTGCAGATCAAGTTAAATTTGAATCGAGTCTGTGTCCAGATGAGTTCTTTGAATAGGCTCTTGCTTACGCCACAGAAGGGTTCAGGGCCGGTGATGATGTGCTAGTTTTCGCCATTTCATTACCCTGATGGTCATTAGACCTACCTAGTGACCATATTTTTACTAGCTAGTTGTGAAAGCATTTTACCGAAGATATCAGTTTGTGTGCTTAGGCATGCGTATAGATTGATGGGAAAGATTTCTACCTGGAGAATAGTTTAGTAGGCTAGCTCTTGTTACTTCAGTGAGTATGCCAGACCCTGATCCACTGTCAATTTAAGAGTTATCCGCATACCACACGCAATCTCTTTCTCAAGACCGCGGTTTCAGTGCTTGGCAGAGTGATGACTGCGGCGTACTTTCTTTTGAAACAGTACCTGGGAAGCATGTCATCCAATAGCATGCTGTATTCGTGGCCATGCTCGAAGAATTGTTGGAGGAAAGATAACTGTCACGGCGGTGCTTACATGTATTCGAAATTTTTTTCCTGATGGTGACTATTTTTATATGTATTTCAACAGGGGTTAAATCAAGGATGGTATTGAGAGTGAATACATATCGTCATACAGATTGCTTCTGGGCGTTGAGCACGTTCTTGTTTCTTTACTGCAGTAACTTCGATAGATTTAGTCCGCCACACAACGGTAGCATATGCTAGCAGCCTTCTCCCGACGAAGGTGTACGTTTATAAAATGATCTAGGGGTTTAGTCCCCAGTTTCTACGTCAGACACGACAGCAGATCCCATTTTTTTGCGGTTTACAGAGACAATGTTTTCTATCTGCTATTAGAGAAGTTTGTTTGAGGAGGTTGTTGCTTTGTTTTTCAGTCGGAATTTATTTATTCTATCAAGGAGCTTGGCTGCTATCCAATGGAAACACCTGTGGTGACAGTTGCAGTCTTGCCGTACCCCATTTGAGACTTCAAAGTCATCTGACACCTTACCATTATGCAAGGCGTAACACTTAGCTTCGTCGTATTTAGCCTTTATCATCGATGTGAACATGTCATCCGATACCCATTTCCCTCCAAAACGTTCACCCACACATCAATTGTTCATTGCAGGGATCGCTCCATCGTCAGCAAAGAAAAATTGATATACCTTGGGGTCCGTCACTTTACCTTCAGCAGATAGTCAATGACTGCAATAAAGATCAAAGACGCTTCCCTGGTGCACCCGAGTTTGATTGGGAACACTTCGGTTACTACAGCGGGACATCTTACTCTTGTCGTTGCTCCTTCGTACATGACCATGATCATCTGTATATATTTTTCTGGAACTCCTCGATGTCTTAGCGCCACCCGTATCAGATCTCATGGTTGTCTGTCGAATGTCTTTTCAAAGTCAACTAATACAAAATGCAAATCCTTTAAGGAATCACAATGTTTTTCCATTATGATCCTTGTCCTTTAGATTGTATCTGTGGTTGATTTACCCGCAACAAGTCCGCACTGATCTTCAGACAGCCGTCGCAGCCGGCCACCTAATACCCGCTCGACGATCTTCATGATGTGTGACATCGGCTTGATCTAACGAGAGTTATCACAGTTTCACGTATCACCCTTCCCTTTGTATACAGGGAGAAAGTAACTTTCCCTCCATTGATTCGGCATTAGATCACCTCTCATAAATTTGGAGATGAGAATTCTAAGCGATCTGAACCCGATGTCTCCTATCTTTTTTTAGAACTCAGAGGGCATGTCGTCTGGCTTTTCTTTCTAACTTCTTCGACTGTAATGTCGGGTATTTTTTCACAATTAGGGGTGGCTTTTGGAAAGTATAGCCGGGGAAACTGTTCATTCAAAGTCGTTCACAATACGTCGCCACCTCTGCATAATTTCGTCACCATCCACAACGAGCTGGCCATGCGCATTTTTAATGAACTTTGGCGAACGAATCTTTTCAGCATTCCTCCTTCTTTGGGCGGCTATTTTGAAGATGGTTGCGTACCTGTTCATAATCGCAGCACCTGGATAGCCTGGTTTGTATCAGCAACCAGTGAAGATATTTTCTCCAGCTTCCGATACAGCCCCTCCGTACTCTGCTTGAAGATGGGCGCACTTCTTTTTCGCTTTTTTTCTTATAACATCTGTATTCCACTGTATTATTAGAGGGGTACTTTGACCAAGCTTTGAAAGCCACTTTCTTCTTATTTATCACTTCTTTAGCTTCATCACTCCACCACCATGTTTTTTTTTGGCGTGGTTGGGTAGCCGTTTGAAGCTCCTAGCAGTGATTTGGCCTTTTTTTAAACAAGTTCGGTGTAGGGAATCCCACATATTTTGTGGTCTGCACTCTTCATGCTCAGCTCCATTGATGGTGTGAGAGAAGTAATTTTTCATCACGAAAACAAAAGCCTCGCCCTTTTCTTTGTCCAGATTGTACCACTTGATTTCCTCAGACTAGGACTGATAGGAGGAAGCGGTGTTGATGAGCAATCGACTAGCCCAGGATCACTTTGCAATCTTTTACCTGAGGCTTCATGAAACTGGCTACCAAATGGTAGTCAATCTGAGTTTCATCTCCACCACTGCTGTAAGTGATCAGGTGTCGGCTTTGTTTGATGAACATAGTATTTAACACAATACGATCGTGTAATTTGCATTTGCAGGAAAGGTTCCTGATGCCATATCTCAGTCCTCCATGGTAGTCTTCATAGTCTTCATAGTCGTTTGACTTCCCGACATATCTATTCAAATTTTAAGAAGATAGTGAAAATCTAGCCAAAATGCATCTTTTTCCCTCTGATCGCACTCAGTTTGGGGATTGTCATATGCACTGGCAATATTCCACACATCTCCTTGTATTACCAGTTTGAGAGATATCAAACGATCGCTGTTCTTCGAAATGGACAAGATGTTTCCATGTAGCTCTGCCGCAGGATGATACCGTTTATGTTCCTAGCCTTTTCCGTTTCGCAGTAGAACATCTTGTAAGCTTTTGTTGTAACGTCCAAGAAACGCGCCCGATTTCCGGTGTTTTGCCACTTCGTTTCTTGGACGCACAAGATGTCCACCAGCCTCGAGCAACTAGCTACTGCCTACGGTTTAATTATGTGTATAGATTTTGTAGATTTTCGTTATAGCCGCAGTCCCAAATTTAGCCTCTACGAATGTTGTAGTTTTTCTGAAAAATAGCACTGAATCTTCCTATCGATTTTCTCAGCAAAAGTCACCAAGCATCTTTATCATGGCTCTGGTGGTATGTGTTGGGGCACCATCTTTCTGATTCGCAGTGTATGTCACTATTTTATATGTTCGCGCTTCAAATCCAAAATCTACCACGAGACTCACTCCCTGTGTAAAAGATGAGTACTGTTGAATGCTGTTTTGAATTCCATGAAGAGATGCAGACTAGAAACTCATGTGAAATTTGTTTCTTCTGTTGATCTAGATCGGGACAAGAGGTCATACTGGTACATCTTGATAAATAAGTGAATAAAAGCTTTACACTGCATTGGTTGGCGCATCATATTGTACCTATATTTTAAGTAGAAATACTTCGCGTCTATTTTTCTTTAGATGAAGCGTGCTTTCGTTTACCCATACTTGGTTGGTGGCTTGGAACATGTACTCTACAGAGATCCATTCGTGGTTTGAATGCTCCGCTAACAAGCCATTAGTGTTGATGGCTTTGTTGTTTTCCAATTTGCTTATTGTTACTTACTGTTTTTCACTGATTGTGTAGTGACTTCTTAGCCTTTCACTTTCTCCACCTGATTCCAATTTAGCTGGAAGTGATGCCTAAAACTAGTTGGCATCGTCTCGTCTAGGGCTTGCTTGCCAGCTGACATATTTCTCTATTCACTCTAGTGAATACCTACTTTATCCATTCTACTGCTACCGCATTTGTGAGTCTTGGATCTTTACTAAATTTTTTGTAAATTTGTTGTGCAAAAACCCCGCACAGTGAAACAAAGCAATACAAACTGCGGCCAAAAATATGCTCAATGATTCTAGAATCAAAATACATATAATCGAATGACGGGTACACCCACCTTCCATATAAAAAAAATGCATAAAAATATAATGCCTTTACCAAAAATGTGATTTTGAATTTTTGATTTTGTATATACATATCTTCATAATAAAGGGTGGTGTTTAAGCCAGTACTAATGTCGTTTTCCATTGCGCCAAAAGGAGTACTCTTTTTGTGTTATGCACAGAAAAAGCACTCCAAATCATGTTCCATTGGCTGTTTGGAGTGCTGTTCCGGGAGTGTTTTTCTGTTCCGGATTTCATTTGGGAGTGCTTTCAAAATGCACTCACACATATAAACCCTTACATCGAACTACTTGTCAAAGTCATATGGTACAAGACGCATCCCTTTGTTTATTTTATTTTCTCTGTTGTGGTAAGTTAATAGAAACAAATTTTACATAGATATAATTAACAAATTAATAATATGTTAATAAAACGTGATGGGATTGCTAATATCCTTTTCCATTGGGCAAACAGAAGCCATTTTCTGCTGTGTTTGTCTGTAAAAAAATGTAAACAAAAAATCAGTAAGTAGAGGAAGATTTCACATGTTCCATCGGAGTCAAAAAGGAGTGAAATCGGGAGTGAAACCAAAGGAAAACGACATAACTTTAGACAGTTATATCTGTCAAACTAGTTGTCAGATTGCAAACTGTCAGTGTCATTTTTATTCAGTAATTTTTTACAATTTTATCGTGATGACAACCCTTCAACAACGCTACTAAATTTTAAAAATTTGGTTCCAAAATTACGGTTCTGTGCGCCTAACTTATAGAGCATATTACACCCAACATAATCGACTATTTGAGACCACTATTTGCGGTATTGTTGACCGTTTTCGCACAACATTTTCTTTGCAAGATGCAGTGGCACCATGATACATAAGAAGAGTGCGTACTGAAGAGAATATTGCATCCGTTCAGGAGAGTGTTGAAGAAGATCCAAATTTATCGATTCGACGTCGTTCATAACAGCTTGGTCTTTGTCTGTCCACTTTATGGAACATTTTACGCAAAGATCTTGGTTTCAAAGCTTACAAGATGAACCCGAATGACCATCATTTGCGTCGAAATTTCTGTGAATGGGCCCAAAATCAACTAGCATTGGATCATTATTCGTGTTATTGAGGACATACGGCCACAAATGCTTGAAAAAGTGGACGAAAACTTTGTCTCTCGGATGACATTCATCAGATTCAGCCGTTATGGGCATATGCCTGAAGTTGTGTTTAAAAATTAATTACAAATTGTATTCTCTCGATTGAACACAAATCAATGACTATTTAATGAAACTGGTATCGCATGTGGTCGAAATTCGAGCATGAAAGTGATCAACATTTTTTCATTTAATTGGTTAAAGCGTTTTGTATGAGGAAATCATGTGTGTATATTGACTTTATTTTACCTGCCTTAACGGTAATATACTCACATGCTTTTTTGTGCACATCTATGGCACAGTATCTTTCGAAAGATATAAGTGTTAACCCCCTCCTTTTATAATAAATACTACAAAAAACGTACGATAAATTTCGTGTTCACGTATTAAAATATAGATTTCATGTGTTTTGTTCAAAATCAAAGTTAGTACTGAGTTAAAAAAAACACCCTTTATATAATAACAGTACAAAAGTAGGCGGGATCAACCACACTTGATATAAAAATTGAAAGAAGATATCATATTGTATGATTTGGCCAAAAAATCTTTCTGTCCGGAAGAAGGTGTGATCAGCCCTAAAGTGGGTGGCATGTTGTAGCGGTAATGTGTTCTTTTATTGCGAGATAGGTTGTCAACTCAAATACCAACCGTATCTATTAATTATTCTTGATAAACAAAATTAATCACACACCACCTAAGTAACCTAAGTAACTCAACTGACGTACTCGAAACAAATACTAGAAATCATAACTGAATGCAAAAATCACAGCAAATATTCTGACCCATCAGTTCGGACACCACAAGCATGTACTGAAACCTTATACATAGTTTGAAAATATCATACTACACTCAATTAAAAGTTTTTTTTTTAATGAAGGTGAAAATCTCATTTAAGACGTCTTCTATCTCAGGATTAATATGCATCTGCAGACGCTCGTTGTGACGGATTGCGTTCTTTTTAATTGCTTCCGTCACATGATCAATCTGCAAATCACGATGCAAGTCATCATTTCTAATATACCATGGGGCATTTACTATTCCCCGAAGAACTTTGTTTTGAAATGTTTGTATTATTTGTACATTTGTTTTCTTTGTACTTTCAACCCCATAATTGGATACCATACGTCCAAACAGGTTTTAGTATCTGATTTTATATTAAGATTTTATTTTCAATAGACTCTTCCGAATTATATATCCTAACAACCAATCAAGTTGTGTATATCTGATATTTAGCTCTTCTACTTTCTTTTTTACATGTTCCTTCCATTTCAGTTTAGCATCCAGATTCATACCTAGGTACTAAGCTGTGTTAAAATAAGGAACTACTTGATTATTAATAACCACAGGAAGATTCGTTATTTTTTTGTTTGTAAAATTGATATGAGTGGACTTTGACTCATTAAGTTTAATTCGCCATCGTTGAGTCCAATCACATATCTTCTTAACTGAATTTCGAAGCTTTTCAGTTGCTTTAGCAACGCATCCATCAGATGATAGCAGAGCAGTGTCGTCTGCGAATGTGGCTATCATCGTGTCATTCTCATGTGGTATATCCCTAGTATATAATAAATATAAAGTGGGCCCTAGAACACTTCCCTCTGGAACACCTGCTTGTATTTCTTTAAGTTCAGAATACGCTGAACCATAGCGAACTCTAAAGAATCTATTTGCTATACAAGATTTAAGTATCTCATAATATTGTCTAGGTAAGTCCCTATGAAGTTTATACTCTAAACCCTTATGCCAAACTTTATCAAAAGCCTGTGCAACGTCTAAGAAGATTGTAGACCAAACTTGTTTTTCTTCTAGTGCTTTTTCTATAACATCAGTTATACGATGCACTTGTTCTATTGTCGCATGTTTATTGTTTTCTAAACCCGAACTGATGGGTGCGAATAAGCCTTCTTTGCTCTATGATTCTGTCTAGTCTTTTAAGAAGCAGTTTCTCGAAAAGCTTTGATAAGCCGGTAAAATTGAGATTGGCCTATATGAGGTAACTTCTGATAGAGGTTTCCCTTGTTTGGGTATAACAATAATTTCTGCTATCTAGCAGCGAAGTGGGACATATTTTTGTTTAAAACAAGCATTAATAATAAGCTTGAGTTTTAACAGCTCTTTAAAGATTTGAGCACTTATAAGATAATAACCTGGAGATTTTCTATTAGATAGTTTATGAATGCATGTGCTGATCTCTCTTAGCGAAACATAAGCAATTACGTCTTCATCTTCTCTATCAGAGAAATCAGGACGTTCGTTTGCCATGCTAGGTGGAAAAGGTTTAAAAACATTTATCAGGTGCTCCGAAAAAAGTTTGACCTTTTCTTTTGGGTCGCCGATCCACTTTCCATCAGATGTTTTTAACGCGGGATCATGCGCTTGAGGTATCTTCAAATGTTTGGCAGCCTTCCAAAGGGAGTAAGTCTGTGACTTTGTAAGCTGCTGGGTTACGAAGGTATTTATTTAGAGATCTATTTTTAAATTCATCGATACTTTTTTTTTAATGTTTATTATTAAGTCTGTTAAATATAGTTTTGTCGCCAGGATATCTTGTCATTTGCCATTTCCTGCGAGTTCTTCTCTTTTCTAATATTAGTTCCCTAATTTCTATGGGATATTATACCGAAGTTTTTTTTTTTGTTGATATGTCGTGTACTATCTTCTGCTGCCTGTTGTATATCGGCAATGAGTTGCTCCACTTCAATGTCAATATGGTTTGATGTAACCAATGGAGATCTAAGGTTAATAAATCCTTCGAGTAGTTCTTTAAATTTACACCAGTTCGTTCTTTTGTTGGTAAGTCTTACGTTTTTTATCTGTTCTATTGACATGCCGTTGACCGTTAGGATTACGGGCGTATGATCCGATGACAGATCATCACTGTTTTCAACTTTTACCTCTTTTCTATTGATTCCCTTGGTTATGAAGAAGTCAATAAGATCTGGTATTTTCGCTGGGTCAGATGACCAATAAGTGGGCGAACCAATCGAAATAAAATCGCGGTTAAAATTTCGCCCTGCTTTGTAAAACCTGCCTTTTGTCGTTATTGATCTTGACCCACAGTAGGTGTGTTTTGCATTGAAGTCACCTCCAATGATAAAGTTGTTGTCTAGGATTTGGAAAAGGTCGTTAAGATCTTCCTCTGTAGGCGAATGTTTGGGTGGGCAGCATATAGCAGCTATTTTAAATTCCTTGTTTTTAGTCAAAATGTTTATTGTAGCTACTTGCATGGTTTGTTTTGTTATTTTTGGCAATTCGTAAGTAGCAAAATAATAAAAAAAAAAAAGTTAAATTATGCCCGGGACTCTTAGCCACTCTCGTTCCACTATGCGCTGTACTACAATGAACAGATTCAATTCTATGTCGATCTGCAATAACCAATGATTCGCTGAATATTATATTTTCTTAGTACCTACTGGAAATCAAAATTGTATAAAAACCATAATTAATAACAAAAGTTAAATAAAAAAAAATTGTATCTTATAAGCATGATATACGTTTGTAAATACAGTGTATTGTCCATATTCACTATCTGCACAAAATCTTTTAATACAGTCTTATTATTTATTATTTATCGTATGATACATGATTTGTTTAAAATTTATTTACATATGCTTTGCATATTTAACTAGTTAGTGCATATTGCATCTATATAAGGAAACTTTTAGGGTGTGGATCCAATCTATTGCATTGCGTGTGGCGTGAAAGATATCTTCTACATTTCCAGGGTAAGCGTGAATTGACCAGTGGACGGATATGCTCGTATGTTCAATAGTTTGCTTCGGGAAGCTGCAATCGCATTTCGGAGATGGTGGTGTTTTAAGACTAATTCAGTAGGTACCTACACTTCTTTTTGACAATTTTTGTCTGACAAAAAATGGCATTTACTACAACTTCTGTTGATCGTACGTAAAAAAGTTGCTTAACATAATTTTAAGGAATTTTTTTAGGGATATTAATTTCATAAAAAAAAAATATTAAGTAAACATTTTGAGAAAAATCAATTTTAAGTGAAAAAATGGAACAACAAGTTGCTTAGCTATTGATCATAGATCCCAGATATTTGAACTTTTCGCACTTGGGAAGCACTGTTCCATCCAAATAAATGTCTGGAATAGGCCTGAGTGGATCAGAGAACGGGCAGCACAAGTACTCTGTCTTTTTTGAACTAATGCGGTACCCATTTCCCTCCACAACGTCCACCCACACATCAAGTGCTCGTTGCAGGGATATAGGATCCTCACTTATGATGGCTCCATCGTCAGCAAAGAATAAATGATGTACCTTGGGGTCCATCACTTTACCTTCAAGCAGATAATCAAGGACTGTAATAAAGAGCAAATGACTTAAAACGCTTCCCTGGTGCACCCCGACTTTGATTGGGAACTCTTTGGTTACTCCAGTGGGGCATCTTACTCTTGTCTTTGCTCCTTCGTACATGTCCATGATCATCTGTACATAGGTTTCTGGAACCCCTCGATGTCTTAGCGTCACCCATATCAGATCTCGTGGTTGTCTGTCGAATGCCTTTTCAAGGTCAACCAATACAATATGCAAACCCTTAAGGAATCACGATGTTTTTTCATTATGATCCTTATACTTTGGATTACATCTGTGGTTGATTTACCCGAGACAAACCCGCACTGATCATCAGATAGCCGTAATAATCTAATCCGCTTTCGATATGGATGGTAAAGACAAAACTTGTTCACTGCAACTTCTGAGAAAGCGGAAGCCGGCTTGATCGATTGGGATGTCTTGATCCATGGTTGGCATGGTTCTGTTGTACAGCAGCCTTTCTAGCTGGTTTTAACCTAAACTAATGAGTGCGATTAGTCTATAGCTCTCTTCGCTCTTGGCATCTTTTCCTGGTTCTAATATTGCAATGACTTTCGAAAGTTTGAAGGCCTTTGGAATAATGCGAGTTTCAAATTTTTTACCTGTAGAAGTATTTGAACTTGCATTTCAATTTTCAATTCAATTCAATTTTTTTATTGATTTTATATCTGATTCGATTGCCCACCTCGTAACGGCGTTGGTATCGGCAGATTTTGCGATTGTATTGTTAAGATTATTATTGCTAAATTGTTTGTCAGCCGATGCCTTCGATACCTTAAGGATTCTTTTGGCAATGCTGTCGGGGTGGACCGAACATTTTTTTTGTTGTGTTTATGGCTTGCAGATCCCAACCTTCGGAGAACTGACCATGCCGTTTTACTTGTGTGCTTAAAATTGTTTCTACCACGGTTCTCCATTTCTCTTTTCGTTGGTTGTCAAAGACCCTCATTAGTTCGTCTGCCACATTGAGATCACTATTGTTTTCGAACTTAGTGCACAATCGGTCTGTTTCGTCATTCCATCGAGTTATATATTCTTGGCTAAAGCCTCTCGGTATCGACTTCTTCGCTATGCTTATTACTGCGTAAGTGGACCTCGGGTAATTGTTAGCAGTTAGTTCGTTCCATGTCGATCTGCAATTTTGATTGTGAAATTGAAGATGTCGTCGGTTGAGTCACTTGGTATTAATTTTCAGCTTTTAGCAGAGTTTTTCTTTTTTGCCATATGTCATATGTTTTGTGCTGAATTGCGTCCGTTAGTGAGTATGTCTCGTCTGCGATAGACGTAATCGTTTTTTCGGTGTATCTCTTGGAGGGCAATCACGTCTTATTTTTTTTCTTATGGCTAGCTGAGAGATGCATTCAGATTTAGATTTGAAGATGCCCTCAATATTTAGTTAAAGAACACAGACAGTTGGTCCAATATTCTGGGTCAAGGGGTCCTTATAAGGGCTGTTTCAAGTTTTCTGGATGCAACGTTCAAGTTCTTTAAATGAAAACAGTCGTTTTTCTTTTAGATAATCGAGAAATTTTTCATAAGTGTCCTACGAAAAACAGTTTTGTTTGCCACTATTTGGATAGACTCTTGCGTAATCTCGAGTACATCTCGAGAAGGTGATCTACCTGTGGTATTAAGTCTTAAAAAATATGTTAAATATAAAAGTATACAGTAGCGTTTTAGGCTGTGATGAAAAGTGTAAATTTTTCTAAGAATTTTCGCTCAGTTATTCTCCACGATAAACATCGAAATTTTTTTTTTCTAAAAACGTTAATGTTATATCTTTGGAACCCAATGACTTTTTTTTACAGAATACCGTCGATAAAAATGTAATATTATATTTAACTGATAAAGGAAAGATGTAAAATAAATGTTTGTAAGGGTTTATAAATATGGAATTAGTATAATGTAATCTGTTTATAGTTGTTGTTTCCAGAACTTGTAAGTATAGTTGAAAATATTCATAGTTTTGTTTTTAACATAAATATTTTAGGAATTTTTTATAAAGAATATCCGGTAACACAACTGGAAACTAAACTAAAGCCAAAAAAAAATATTTTATAATGTGTTTTGAATTACTATAAGAGTACATACATTTAATAATACATGATGAAAAAAGAAATTGTTTTGGATTATTCACGATGATCTTGTATATTTTTTCTTCTGTCTCCAGCTTATGTCTGGTTCCATTGTAGCACCCGGATTTCTTGGCGCAATCAGTATGAACACAAGATCTTCTCATAACTCAAGAAATACTGGCTTACAGGGTGGCTTACACCGCTCTGGTAGTTACGGTAGAGTCGATCCATATAATCGATATCCCGGAAATGCAAATCACAATGTAAACTGGTTTGATATGAATTTATACGAAAAAAAAAAACATAACTTTATGTCCACTTAAAAAAAAAGCAAAAGCAAGTTGATGTTGTGTACCTTTAAAAAAAAAGCATTAAATCGATGTTATTGATTGAAAACCAGCAATTAAAATCGAAACAAAGAATATCTAGTTATGCATGTATCATTAGTGTGTGTACTCTTGTATACAGCTTTTATTATTATTTATTGTTTTTTTTTTTAAGTTTATTTTGCTTTTATTTGGGATAAAAAAAATGTATGTAAGGATTATGTGCATGCGACACGTGGCGATATTGAACTCTATTTATAGATGTATAGGCGATCTCTGCATGACAAGTCGATGTAACCCCCATTTCAAATTCTTCCCATCTCTATTCTCTTTCTTTATGTTGTTAAACCCTAAATATATTTTCTTCTAAAACTAAGCTAAAGTAAAGCTATTATAAATCTATATTACTAGACAATGTGTGTAGCATATTCTATACCTATATGTTTAAAATAAAGCGGATGGTATAAACGGCAGTACTCATATAAGTAATATCTGTGCGAAACCCATCCCTGTGAAGTGATACATTATTTTGTAAGTACCTTAAAGCTAAAGGATTTTCTTTTAACCGCGCGTGCAAGAATCCTATGAAAATATTAAGTTAAATAAAATAGAAAGGATTAAGGTCTGGATACTGTGACCTTTCAACAAGGCCTTGAAAGTTGGAGAATGAAATGAAATGAAATCGCTTTTCCCGAAAACCGCCGCACAGTGGCTCAATTTGCCTTTTTTGCTTGCAAAAATCATAACTCTTTAAAGAATAAAGATATCGTGACAGTTTCTTTTTCTGCTTAAAGGAAATTTCCAGGACTAAGAATTTTGAGGGAAATGCTTTGCAGGGTGTTCCAGAATCTTCTGTTGAAATAAGACTTTCTCACCACAGGAGAAAAATATTATATTTTACTTTTGAAATATTCAAACGTTCATGATTGAAGTAATAACAGGGGGTCTAAAACCTAATTCGGGCAAAACAGTGGTGAAAAAAGTAAACGAACCATTTTGTAAATGTTGTTTTTTTAAGGTGTATCAAAAGAGAATTTTTTTTAATTTGTGTCACATCAGATTGCATAAAAAAATATTTCAGTGATTCTTTTCAAGTCAAACAGCGGAGAAAAAAGTAAACGGACGAAAAAAAAAAGTTGTAGAGAACAGAGTGGAATCTTGAAAATCTTTAGTTTTAAAGTTACGAGTTAAACCTTTCCTTTCTAAATGCTTACATTTCTGAGAATGAAATATTTTTGAAAACATCCCGCCTCTAGACAAAAACTGAAGAAATGTTAATTGTGCAATAGATTCAGGTACTCTAGCACTTGTTTCATTCTTACATACTAGATAAAATCTTTAAAAAACAATGCCATGGACGATGATGTTTTATTAATTGGAAAATAAATAAAACATATCAGGAAAAGGACGTTTTACCGCGAGGACTCGAGCGGTGACATCTGTCTCAAGCTTGAATTGTTAATACGACATATTAGCCCACACGAATAACCAAGTGTTACTTGTGGTTATGCCGAAAGGGGGCTTATTATTGCAACAACAATCATGTACAGGGTGTTCTAAAAAATTGAATTCAAATGTTTATTTTTCGGTTACGACGGTAACGTTGGCTACGATGATGAAATTTCTCTTTATCATTCATCAATCAGCATGTTTTATTGGGTGCCTGTTGCCGCTTCGAAGCGAAAGGTTTTTGTTTGTAGGTAGAACTGCGATAGGGATAACTGTGAAACTGAACTGTCATTCTGCTCATTCATTTCTCTTTGACACTTATATTCAGTATAGTCTGGCAAATCATCATGAATAAACTCACACTCGAACAGTGCTACCAAATTATTCAAATTTATTTTGAAAATCGGTCGTTGAATCGTGAAACTTATAGACGACTTCGTAATTTTTATGGCAGACATAATCGCCCATCTAAGCAGTTTAACCGCTGGACTGTGTATAGATTTCTCTAAATGATCGAGATCATTTGCGTCTATCTTTTGCCGCTCGGGCTGATGACCCGTTGCTGTATCGCAGAATTATGTTCAGCGATGAGACCCATTTCTAGCTTAACGATTTTGTTAATAAGCAAAATTGTCGCATATAGATTGAGACCAATCAACAAAGGTCAACGTTAGATCCTTACCGGCTCAATAAATATTTCCTGGAAAATATTAATGACATTGATCCGGGCGAGATGTGGTTTCAAATGAATGACGCTACGTACCATACGGCGATCTTAACTATCGACTTATTGAACTCGCAATTTGGCGATGAGCTCATTTCGAGAAATGGATCGACTAATTGGCCTCCAAGATCGTGCTATTTGACACTTTTCGACTATTCCCTGTGCTGTAACGTGAAGTCAGTGGCTTATATTAATAAACCAGCAAAAATTGTTCATATTACTCGTGAAATACGGCCACCATTGCTCGAAAAAGTGATCCGAAATGGACGGTAGCCATATGTCCGAAATCACTTTTAAATACTAATGCAATTAATTGATCTTTCGAAAAAAAGAAGATTTGTAATCAAAAGTTGATATACTGTGTTATTTTTTAGATTGAAGCCACTATCGGGCTTAAAGAAGCACCCTTTGTATTATTTTTCCATGGAAAGTAAATTATGTATTTGAATGGTAAGTTGTCGGCTCAAATTAAATGGTGCAATGAATCACTACTTGTAGTAACACATTATGTAGGAGTACTTAGAATAAATACCAGAAATCAGAACCGAATTCAACAAATTACAGCACATTTTCCCCGACTAGTTCGAGCACCACCCATCGACGAATTTTTAATTTTTTTGTGTCCTGTATCCTGTGTGTCCTTTGTGGATCCTAGGGCCTCTATTACGCCTACGCGCCATCGTGTACGGTTTTCGACAATGTGTCTGAGCTCTCCCTTCCTTCTTACTGTTCTGCGCCATGTTCTCGTACCGCCAGGTCTTCTGCCACCCTGAGTTAAATGATTGAATTGCATAGCATGGTTCGCTATGGAGCTGTCACCCTTTTGGAACGTGTGACCAAGCCTCTGCCACTTCTATTGCTGGATGGTTGTGTCTATTGGTTCCTGACCCGTTCTCTCGTAAAGGTGTTCGTTATAGATTAGATTGGGCCAGAAAATGAGTATGATATTACGCAGGCACCTCTTAGCGAACATTTGCAGCTTTCTGGGTATAGTAATGGTCACTCTCCACGTGCTGCATCCATATAACAGCACGAATTGAACATTGAAGCAGAACAGTCATAGTTTTATGTTCAAATATTTTGCATTGATTCACCATATTTTGGACAACATCCCGAACGCGGACTTTGCTTTGGTGATCCTGTTGGCTATATCCAGTTCGGTTCCACCATCTGTCGAGACAATACTCTCAAGCTATTGGAAATCCTCTACTCTCTTTACCTGTTGTCCCGCAATGCATATTTGAGCCGAAGAGTTCGTTTCAAGGCTGATCATTTTATAATCATGGGGTAAGCATGCACTGAAACCTAATATCATCTTAGTTTCAAACCACTACACCAAGAATTGCTATTTCTTATCTTCTTTCTTCATATCCAACTAACGAAATTGCATTAAAAAGAGTTAAACTTTTAGACGTACACAAGTTAATATATGCACACAAAAAAATTAAATTCTTAGCTCAATAAATTGATGATAATAAATACTTTGTAGGCGTCGTTTGGGTACGTCAAATAATACTCTAAAAATATCTTGTATGATCAACTTTTTTGAGAAAAAAAGAAACGTTGACTGTTTTTAATGTCACATACTTATGGATACTTATACTCTGGTTACTATCGGAGTTTATACGCCGAAAGAGAGTACCCCTCGAAATTGACAATCTCATACATACTTACTTAGGTGGCGCTACAGTTTGGTGTGAACCTGGGCCTCAACCAATAAGCCTCTCCATTTAGCTCGGTCTTTAGCTAATTGTCTGCAGTTGCGCACTCCAAGTTGGCCGAGTTCCACTTGAACTTGTGCTCACTACCTACGGCGAGGTGGCCCTCTATTGCGTCGTCCCTCTGGATTACATTCGAAACATCTGCGGACCGTAGCATTGGTGTCCATTCGCTCTACATCTCAAACATCCAATACGCAGTTTCTTGACTAGGTCGATGTCGCTGTACAGCTCGTATAGTTCGTTATTGAATCTTCTCCTCCAAAACCCGTCAACGCAAATGGGACCGAATATCTTATGATGAATTTTTCTCTCGAAGCGACCAAGAAAGCCATCATCCGCTTTCAATAAAGTCCATGTTTCCGCACCGTAAAGTAGGAATGGGATGATCAGAGTCTTATACAAAGTCTCCTCAGTTGTTCGGGATAGGGGTTTACTGTTGAATTGCCTTATAAGCCCAAAAAAACACCGTTTGGCAATGGTTATTCTCGCTTGATTTCTGCGCTGATGTCGTTTTCAGAGTTTATAGCAGAGCCAAGGTAGACAGAGTCCCTTACTGCCTCGAAATTATAGCTGCCCACTGTGACTCCAATTCGTCGGTGTTGATTGTCCCTTCTTATTGACAGTATATAATTGGTTTTGCCCTCGTTTATCGCTAAACCCATTTTGGCTACTCTGCTTCAATGCTTGCAAATACATCGGTGATAGCCCGCTGAGTTCTTCCAATTATGTCAATATCGTCGGCGTATGCAAGCAGCTGTACAGACTTTTGATAGATTGTGCCTCTGGTGTTGGCTTGTGAGTTCCGCATAATCCGTTGAAGTACAATATTAAAGAAGTCACATGACAGCGCGTCACCTTGTCTAAAACCCTTTTTAATATCAAAGGTCTCGGTGAAGTCATTACCGACCTTGATGGAGCAGCAAGCGTTCTCCATCGTTATCCTGCACAGACGAACAAGTTTGGAAGGGATGTCAAAACTAGTTATGATTCTATGTAGCTCTTCTCTATAAATGCTGTCATCGGCGGTCTTGAAATCGATAAAGAGATGATGAGTATCGATTTGGACTTCTTGGGTTTTCTCCAGAATCTGCCAAAGTGTGAAGATTTGATCGATGGTCTGTTGATAAAAGGTTTCAGGCGTTCACACAATATCGCAGAAAAAATCTTATGTGCGATGTTGGGGAGACTGATGCGTCTATAATTGGCGTAGTCAAGGGGGTCTCATTTCTTGTGGATAATCTTAGAAGTAATTTGGACTGCTTTCTTGGCATTATAAATATAATGGTTTCTGCAGACTGTTACTTAAAGCGCATTAGATTTATTCCGGTCACTAAACTGATGGTAATTCGGTGCAACTCCGGAAATATATACAATAGATGGTGGTATCAAATGGTGCAGGGTCATAAGTCCACAGGCCAAAAGTCCACAATGGACTTTTGACCCACCTTGGTGGGTTATAAGTCCATAAACCAATTGTGAACTTATAACCCACCCAGCGGGAATTTTTCACTATTACTTTATAAAATTCTCAAAACTAAAACCTTAAGTATATACTTTGAGTTGTTCACCATCTCATTCTTGAGAAGTTTATAAAGTAATAGGGAACAATTCGCGCTAATTTTTCACTATTACTTTGTAAAGTTAAATATATACTTTGAGTTTTCACTATCTCATTTTTGAGAAGTTTATAAAGTAATATTGAAAAATTCGCGCGAATTTTCCACTATTACTTTATAAACTTCTCAATACTAAAACCTTAAGTATAATAGGTATATACCACAGGCCATGGACTTTTGGCCTGTGGACTTATGACCCTGCACCGTATCAAATTGCTTTAGATATGTTTGATAGGTAGGTAGAATGGTGTCTCCTGACAAAGTCGCTGGTCGCTTATGCCATAAGTCGGGACCATTTCGCCTTTTTTTAATATTCTGGGAACCCTTACGGGGAAAAAATGTGGATATGAATCTGAGAGTCAGCTCAATTTTACTCCATGGAAAAGTATCTATCAAGAGTTCTTAATCTTCTGTTAGCGAAAGCAAAACAATCGAACAGCAGGTGATAGACAGATTAAGTTTCTTCTTCGTCTCTGCAGCTTCTAGAATAATCGTTGCGAAGAACGCAGTGACGCTTCGCAGTGCCCAGTAATTTTTCTAGAGATGACCCTTGTGTCAATGCGACTAAGTTTAACCAGAGAAGTGGATAAATTCTTCTCACATTTAGATGAATCCAGCGCCTGTTGGCCTTACTAATGACTGGCTTCTCTACAGAGTGGTGAGCTTCCTAAACATGAAAGCCCGACCCCTTCCTTGTCTTTCTTGTTCGTCTGCTTTTTCTTTGCTTGGGATATCCATGTACGCTGTTACCTTGCATAGGCTCACTGTATTGGCTCCAGATAACTCATTAAGATGCTGTTTGCAAATTCTTACTAGCTTTGACCTAATTACTGCAAAATTCAGGTCCTTAGCGGCTGCCTTGCTATCGAGATTAACATGTTGTAAAACCACAGAGTTTTTCATTTACTACCAACAAACAGTTGGAAACGTTTCAAACATTGTACAAACTTTTGTTAACTAACGAAGAATCTATTATTATTATTATTTATTAAGTGTACATGAATGTACAAAATAATGTATAATTACAGCGCTAGCTACCAGGGCTTTAGGCAGTTAACGAAGAAATTTTAGCTTAAGACACTGAAATATACTCTTGTAGTGAAATAATCAGATTCAGATGCTTCCTTAAAAATATAAAAATAAAAAAATATAAATATTAAAAAATATTCAAGGTATACGTTTTTTTACGTTTGTCTTAATCCAGCTAATCGCTGCGTAGACGGGAAAATTATTTCTAATGATTTCTCTCACAGAGTAAGCTTTAGATTAACTTTATACTCAGCAAGTTATCCCGGGTTAACGTGAATAAATTTTCCCACGGAATTTTTACCCGAATAAAAATTAGGTATCTTCAAAAAAGAGGAAATAATTCCCCGAAAAAGATAAGGGCGTGATGAATGACAATTCAAGAGAATTCGTAACGCAATCGCGATACCTATTTTTTCCCCAATGGTTTTTTTTTTAAGGTACTTAATATTTGTCCTGGGAAAAATGCCAAGGAACATTTATTCGCGATAACCCTGATCATCGATTAAGCTGGCTTATACTTAAAAGGAAACTTTATTAAATACACAAACCAACTACTACTCATCAGAAAATATTTCTGATGAAATTTCGCGTGAAGTATCGCCAACTAAAATCACTGAGAATCAAGTGTATCTACTCGGGCGGAATGATTTGCCATGAAATGATGGCCGCGGTTAGACGAATTTGGTACTTTTATGTAAAAAACGAATTGCATTCCTAAAATATCTGAAATGCAATTACTTATGAATGAATGATTTGGTGTAGGAGACTTCTTCATCTGAAGCAGTTAAACAGAAAATTAAACCACTGTTCTTAAAATCCTGAAGACCCACCCACTAGTTCTTTTTTTGTTTGTATGCCTTGAATTTATTTTCGACCAGTGTTGGAGATCGGATTGAAAAATTCAAGTTGTAACTGTTTTTTTTTTAAGCCCGACAGAACTATATATTAAAAAAAACAAGTCACGCAAAAAATTAACTTTGAATCAGAAATATATTTTTTATTCGAAAAACTGATTCATGGCTGTTCTTGACAAAGGGAATTCTGCCCGGCCAATTTTGGGTCACTTTTTTTTTTGACAATGGTGGCCGTGTGTAAGGAATAACAAGAACAATGATGGCTTCGAGAGCATTAGTTGTTGCTTGTTTATCAGCATAAAGCAGTGACTTCACGTAGGCTCAGTGGAAAAAAATTGAGAGGTGTCTAATTGCACGATCTTGCATGTTGATCCACAAATCGATCATTCGCAATCAAATTGTTTTGGTCATCATATGGCGTATTTTGTCCGGAACAATCACCCCTATCGTGGAATCCGTCGGAATTGAGTTTCACTTCGCCTATTCGATTCCCTTTCACTTACTACTGCTATCATGGAATCCGCCGAGAACGTCTCCTTATCGACAGGCATTGAGGAAAGGTAGTTTCACTGTCAAACAGCTGTCTTTTATTTGTCAATAAAAATTTGTGTAGCTACATTCGTTTCGTAAAAGGAACATTTCTTTAAAAAGTGATTAAAATAAAAATAAAGCACACAAATGGACAGGATATTTTTTATTTATTTCTGATTTTAATCTTCTTCTTCTTCCTTTTATCAGCGAGGCTATGATCCGAAAACAAGGGATCACAGCCCTCCCACTTCACCGCATTTCTACTGATCCGCCTGTGGGGTTCGCCTATTTGACCTCAGAAAATATCGGCAGGCCTGCCGATTTTGGATCACTCGACTGCCGATGTCGTCGCATTTGTCTGATCCAGGCGTTTATAGGCCTGCCTTTCCTACATCGCGATGTCTTTGGAACGTGCATAGATATTGCCTTTTTTACAGGGTTCAAATGATCTCTTCTTTGAACGTGGCAATACCAACTGAGCCGGTCGCGCTCTATTTTTTGTACGATGGTTTCCTTGATGTGAAAGCTTCCACGGATCTTCGAACTTCTTATTCGATCAAGCTTGGTCACTCCTGCTGTCATGCGAAGCATCTTCATCTCAGCTACCGTTAATTTACTCTCATACTTTTTGTACATCGTCCAACATTGTGAACCGTATGTGAGCGCTGGACGTACAACTGCGGTGTAGAGCCTTCCTTTCAACTTAGGGGGCATTTTTCTGTCACAGAAGATAGCGGAATTTTCTCACCACTTCATCCACCCTACGCTTACACGATGATTGATGTCGTCATCACAAGTTGCTTTGCTATTGATCATAGATCCCAGATATTTGAACTTTTCGCACTTGGGAAGCACTGTTCCATTCAAATAAATGTCTGGAATAGGCCTGAGTGGATCAGAGAACGGGCAGCACAAGTACTCTGTCTTTTTTTGAACTAATGCAATACCCATTTCCCTCCAAAACGTCCACCCACACATCAAGTGCTCGTTGCAGGGATGTAGGATCCTCACTTATGATGGCTCCATCGTCAGCAAAGAATAACTGATGTACCTTGGGGTCCATCACTTTACCTTCAAGCAGATAATCAAGGACTGTAATAAAGAGCAAAGGACTTAAAACGCTTCCCCGGTGCACCCCGACTTTGATTGGGAAGTCTTCGGTTACTCCAGCGGGGCATCTTACTCTTGTCTTTGCTCCTTCGTACATGTCCATGATCATCTGTACATAGGTTTCTGGAACCCCTCGATGTCTTAGCGCCACCCATATCAGATCTCGTGGTTGTCTGTCGAATGCCTTTTCAAAGTCAACCAATACAATATGCAAATCCCTTAAGGAATCACGATGTTTTTCCATTATGATCCTTATACTTTGGATTGCATCTGTGGTTGATTTACCCGAGACAAACCCGCACTGATCATCAGATAGCCGTATTATTTTTCGCAGTCGGCCACCTAATACCCGCTCAACGATCTTCATGGTGTGTGACATCAGCTTGATCGAACGGTAGTTATCACAGTTTCGCGTATCACCCTTCCCTTTGTATACAGGGAGAAGGTAACTTTCCCTCCATTGATTCGGCATTGGATCACCTCTCACGAATTTGGAGATGAGAATTCTGAGCCATCTGAACCCGATGTCTCCCATCTTTTTCCAGAACTCAGAGGGTATTTCGTCTGGCCCAACCGCTTTTCGTTTTTTGGAGTATTTGACCGCCTCACTAACTTCTTCGACTGTAATGTCGGGTATTTCTTCACAGTTAGGGGTGGCTCTTGGAAAGTATAGCCGGGGAAACTGTTCATTTAAAAGCTCCTCACAATACTGTCGCCATCTCTGCAGAATTTTGTCGTCATCCACAAGAAGCTGGCCATGAGCATTGCTAATGAACTTTGGCAAACGAATCTCCTGAGCATTGTTCCTTCTTTGGGCGGCTATTTTGAAGATAGTGGCGCTATTGTTCATATTGTGTCTTCGCAGCTCCTGGATAGCCTGGTTTGCATCAGCAACCGGGGAAAATATTTTCTCCAGCTCTCGATACAGGCCCTCCGTACTCTCTGCTTGAAGCTGAGCGCACTTCTTCTTCACTTTTTTCTTGCAGCATCTGTATTCCATTTCGAGGCGAGCTTTTTCGTCACTATTATTAGAGGGGCACTTTGACCAAGCTTTGAAAGCCGCTTTCTTCTCATTTATCACTTTCTTAGCTTCATCACTCCACCACCATGTTTCTTTGGCGTGTTGATGGTGGCCTTTTGAGCTCAGCGATTTGGCCTTATTTAAGCAAGTTCGCTGTAGGGAATCCCACATATTTTGTGCTCTGCACTCTTCATCCTCAGCTCCGTTGATGGTGTGAGAGAGGTAATTTTTCATTACGAAAACAAAAGCTTCGCCTTTTTCTCTGTCCAGATTGTACCACTTGATTTTCTCAGAGACCCTTGTTTGTTTGCTTTTCTTCGGTGTTTTCATAAAAATTTCCGTTAGCAGGAGACGGTGTTGCCGAGCGATTGCCTCTCCCAGGATCGCTTTGCAATCTTTTACCCGAGGCTTCATGAAACTGGCTACCAAATGGTAGTCAATCTGAGTTTCATCTCCATCACTGCTGTAAGTGATCAGATGTCGGCTTTGTTTGATGAACATGGTATTTAACACGATAAGACCGTGTGATTTGCACATGCTTAGGATGTCTTCACCAGGAAGGTTCCTGGTGCCATATCCTAGTCCTCCATGGCAGTCTTCATATTCTTCGTTTGATTTCCCGACATGTCCATTCAAATCTCCTCCAACAAACAGAAATTCTTCCTTTGGGATGTTCTTAAGGAGATTTTTGCAAACAAAGAAGTCGACGTGCAGGCAGCCAAGGTAAAAATCCGCAGTGATTTTGATGCGGATGAGAAATGTGGGAAAAATCTTATTCGAACGTTTTTCACGATACAGGGGAACTGATTCACATTACCCACATGGGGAACTGTTCACTTTGCGGATTTGACGATGCCGAAATATTTTTTTCGGTGAATAATTCCCCCCGGCGGATTCCACGATAGGGGTGAATTCCTTTCATATTTATATATATAAAAAAAAAAGTAATTGATCATGGTCCGGTAACGATCTCCATTGACCGTAACGCGAGCTCCGTTCTCATTTTTGAAGAAATAAGATCGTAACAAAGGCTGCATTTTTCTGGATGTAATAGGGTCTTTAGGGTCTCTTGCTGATTGGTCTGAATCCGTGTGTAACAATTTTGCTTATTATCAAACTCGTTAAGCCGAAAATGTGCCGCATCGCTTAACTCTATTTTGCGATTAAACAACGGGTCAGCCTGCAGGTGCTCTAGAGCTCATTCAATCAGCGAGAGAACGATACAAATGATCTCGTAATCTCGTGGCTTTAATTCTGGATCTTACTCGTATATAGGTCAATGTAAGGTGAAAGTTAAGAAGCTTTCCATGTTTTCCATGTAGTCAACGGACAGAGCCCCAATTGCTGCGACCGGCCGGCGGTGATTCGACAAATTGATCACCTTCAATACTCTCTTCAGTACGCATATTCCTTTGACGTATTGGTGTAATTGAACCCTAAAGATTGTTTGTTATACGAAATCGATCCACAATTCGACAAATGTCTTTCACGAATCGATGACAGATTTTCAAAGTAAAGTTTGATAATTGCTGTTCATGTATGAGTCTTGTCGTGATGATTTGCCGGATTATACTGAACATAAATGTCAGAAAGAGCAGATATATTGACAGCTGTGTTTGACAGTTATCCATATCGTAGGTTAGGTTAGGGTAGGTAGATGGGTGCCTTGTTACAAAAAGAGTCAGTGCTCACTTAGACCAACAGTTCGGGTCCATTGTGCCCAGATTATTTAACCCTGGAAACGCTGTAAAGATAGTCCGCTGTTAGAACCACCCAGATAGTGATATGAATCTTAGTAGGTCTATCAGCTCTGCGTAGAAATAACCAAGACTCCTCATTCTTCTGATGGAAAGGGCAGGACAATCGCACAGCAGGTGACAAATAGATTCAATTTCATCTTCGTTCCTGCAACTTCTACCGAGTCGCTCCGCGTGGACGCCAATGGCATAATGAGCAGTAATTATGCCAGAAACGACCCGTAGGCTATAACGACTAAGTTTCACAAGAGAAGTTGATCCCTTGTTACTGAAGGCTGGCCATAGCGCCCTGGCCGTTGCACGTGTTTCCAGGTGAATCCAGCGTCTGTTTGCTCGACCGATGGCTTCATCTTCTATTTTCTTTTGTAAGAAACTAATTGGGGTTACTACAAAAGGGAGGGTCCGCGAAAAGTGTAGCGCCGACCATTTTCTAGCAAGCTCGTCAGCCCTTTTGTTTCCTTCATTGGCTCTAGATATCTCGTTCAAAAGTAATTTGTAGGTCCTCACAAGCCTCAACCTATTTACAGTAGAGTTCAGAGCCTTAACGGTTGCCTGGCTGTCTACTCCGATGCTCGGTGCCCTCTGGATTTTGGTGAGGTTTGAAAGCTGGTATTGCTTCTAAAGTACCATCCACCATACCAGTGAACCATATGTGAGAATGGGCCTTACTACCCCCGTGTATATCCAGTACACCACAGCTGGCTTGGATACGTATTACAAATACAAATATTTGGCGCAACAGCTCTTTAAAGTGCCAGGGCCTAGCTTCTCGCAACCACTCATGTTGTGTGCGTTATATTTTTTCACACGAATGGAAGGGACCTACAGTTTAATGCCGAATCCGAACGGCGATTTGAGAAGCTTTTTCGTGACAACAATACTCTCAGATGTTTGTCAGACGCTCGCGAGAGGTGGGACCGTGAAAAAAAACTTTTTTGGTATTTTCTGGGACTCGAACTTGGAACCTCATGCGTAGTGATCCGATACACTAACCACTTACGCCACGGCGCCCACGTATTACTGAATGCTTTTTTGCAAGAATAGAAAGCTACGCTTGCTTTTTTGATGCGTTCGGCAATATTTTCTTTTAGTTTAGTTTGGAATTTAGAATTAAGCTCAGGTTTCGAGCTGAACTTGAGATACTTAGTCCAATACCACCGATATTTTGGGGTCTGAAGGTAAAAATTGATCTCTTCTTTGCGAAAAAAACTACCTCGGTCTTTGAAGGGTTCACTCCCAGCCCTTTGCTGCCGACCCAGTTATCCACTAGTTGTAGTGCGAAATTGAGCCTTTCCCTTAGGATTGGAGGAAATTTCCCGGAAACCAGGATAACCACATCGTCGGCATAGGCCGTCGCGTTGAAGCCGTTTTTCTTCAGTATTACCAAGATCTCATCCACTACAAGGAGCCATATTAGCGGAGACAGAACTCCACCTTGGGGTGTTCCTCTGCAGACCTTTCTCCGGATGATTACATCTCCGTATCGTAAGTTTCGTCTAACCAGAACAAAAACTACAATTTACATTCAGAATCAAAATTATATAATTTTTTTTAGAAGAACGTCCTGCGTCGTGACTTTCTGAAGCAATGCACTTACAATGATTAAGTATTGGTAGCAAAATGAATTTCTATCCGGATACTTTCGTTCATACCTAGGCTTGACTGCTGGTCCCAAGTCGGCTTAATAAGTTTCTTTTGATTTCTTGACGTTTGCTAATTCTTTTCTGATTTTACAATACATCGAGCTCAAAATATTATCTATCAAAACGATGTAAGTACTTCTTCTAAGTACTATTTTTACGAAGGCTAGGTACATAGCTATTTACAGTGTATACTACCACATACATCCCCATCGGTACTTTAATGTTACAAAAGAAGGAACAACATCAGTATACATTCTTAAAGATAGTCCTACCACGTAGCAAACGCACACGTCCTCTATCGTAGAAATTAACCCCACTCTTACACAATATGCTAAAACAATTAACGAGTTACCAGTAAATGCCCGAACCTGAAACACGTTCTACACACCCTACTCGTTAGGTAAATCAAGTTTAATTCAATGAAAAATCATCGCGCGAAATGATTTCATTTAACATAACAATCCTCCCATGTAATCGAGTCGGAATACTCCCATAATAGGTATCTAGCTTATTGTGAAACCAAAAATTAAATCCATGCGCATGAAACACCAACACCACTTCCTGTTGTGCCTCATTTAATACTGACCGGACGCGAATTATTTTTCGATTTAACATCTCACAAAATAATAATAAAAAATTAATTAAACCTTCGCTTTTTTGTGGTGATTTAAATAGTTGTTCTTACAGTAGCGGGCACAACTGTTAAACTGCCTAGAAAATCTCCTCCTTTATTACAATCTTTGGAACTTTCTGCAAGGAATAGTGCATGATTTATGTTATCATTGTCTATAGATGTGTGCACAAGGATTGTAGGATAATTATGAAGGATTCTATCTGTAACCGATACTGTATCACATTAAAGAACTCTCTTCATACATAAATATCCGTGATGATCCAATTTTTACTTTTATTACTTTCACTACTTCACTACCAACTTCCTTATGTTCTACTTTTTTTTTTTTTCGTCGCCAGGTGTACTATCAACCGTATTTCATGCTTTATGGTGAAGTTTTTGCCGATGATATTGATCCACCGTGCGGAGAGGACCCACGTCAGCCAGCCTGTGTTACAGGTAGGATATCCTTTAGCGTACATACATAATATTCTTCCTTTCCATTTACGAGTCGTCCTTTTCATTATTGCTCCTCATTTCATTAATTATCTCTACTTCATCGACACATAGAGTTCCTCTCCCTCATCGAACGCGTTTCGACACCTATTAATTACAATTTAAGTGAAGAATCCATTAATTTTAATTATCTCTCCTTTTCTTTACCGTTATCTGCAACTATAAAATCGAAAAAAAAGGACACTGGGTAACACCGATTACGATGTCAATGTACCTCCTGATTGCCAACATTTTGCTCATCAATTTATTAATAGCTGTGTTCAACAATATTTTCAATGAAGTGAACTCTGTTTCGCATCAGGTGAGATCAAGACATGGGTTGGCAGAAGGATGCGTTAATTTTATTTTATATTTTTAATCAGGTTTGGATGTTCCAACGATTCACGGTAGTCATGGAGTACCAACAGAAGCCAGTGTTACCCCCACCTTTTATTGCCTTCTGTCACTTTTATTCGTTGCTCAAATATTGTATCCGCAAAGCGAAAGGTCTGTGATTGACACTTAATTATAAGTTCACAGGAAATGATAATTAGAGAAAATATATAATTTCAGGTTTGGAGGTGCAACGGGATAACGGATTAAAGTTGTTCCTTGAAAAGGACGACCTAGAGCGTTTGTATGACTTTGAAGAGGAGTGCGTGGAGGGATTTTTTCACGAACAGGAAATCATATTGAATCAGTCGACAGATGAGCGTGTCAAGTGCACTACGGATCGGGTGGAAACTATGTCACAAAAAATCGAGGATATCAACCAGAAGGAGAACTTGCAAACTGTCACGGTTCAGGTGAGTGGTAGTATGGTTAGTTTTAGTTTTTTGAAGCAATTATTAAACTTTTATATGGAAATTAAATGGTCAACAATAAACTGCAAAGCAGTTACGCGATTCAATTGAAGTTTGGAATTACTTTCAGATATCAAGTGGGTATCTGCAGAAAACAAGTCGGTTGGAAACTTTCTCTGAAATTGTTTTTACACTTTAGTTCGACTAAGGTTGTGACTGTAATTATTCTTGAACTTATACAATTCAAAATTAAGAATGGACAGGAATGTATATTTAAGTGATAACACGATGTTAGATAAACGAATGTTCATGGTATCTGTTTTTAAACAGTTCACTTCAGTGTCTATGCGATGTTGCACCAGATGTATTCGGCCATACTCTCTATTCTGTGAGGCAAATAATATATCAGCGTACTCACTGATTAGATTTGCTACTATGGCTCGCTGGTCCTGATCCAGTTCACAGTGGTTGAGGATCGTGTCCCTTACTTCCGCCATGGCTGATGAAACAGGCCTCGCAGATTCCTTTTCAGTTATTATTGATATTGAACATAACATAACCTCCCCTTGTTTTAGTTTGACGCTGTAGTTCTTTAAGTTCATGAGTCTTGCTGGAACCAGGCTGTTCTTTGACTCCACTAAAACTGTTCCCATGATGTAGTTTGGGAACTTCCTTTCTACATCTGGCTCCAATAGATAGAATCGGTGGCTCTCAGAATCACCCTCCAGTTTTGTTCAAATGATAGTCTCGGAAGATGTTGGTGAGACTTCGTCCTTGCTGTGTATTGTCCTTATATGTGCTGCATTCTCATTCCCGTACACCATTGGGATCTCTACGTTCCGGTACCTCAGAACTTGCATCCCGATGTCGATGATTACGCCATGTTCTTTCATGAAGTCCACTCCGATGATGCATTCATCATATATGTCGGATGAAATCCGATGATGCATTCATCACATATGTATGCATGAGGAAAGGCCGACCCTGCTAGATGTAACGTGAGGCGAACTTCTTCATATACTTTCGGCGATTCCCCTGTCGCAGTCCTAAGACAGTAGCAGCTGGTGTTGTGTAGCCATGACTTTCGGACGAGATCTCTTCTTTTAATGGAAGCCGTAGCGCCGGTATCGATAGTATCCACGCACTTGTTTTTGACGATGAATGTTTCCACTGTTAAACTCTTATTGCATCGTTTGGTTTGGGAGACCTGAATGGTGACTTTAGGGGCGTCAATTCCAATAGCCAACTTCTGCCCCACGAGCTGGCTCTTAGGCGTTTCCCGAATCCTGGTTTCGAGAAGCCTGACCAACAGGATGGATGTTATATCTGTTGAATGGTTCTTCGCTGCATCGCCTATTCGCACAATGTGGACAGTTTCCGCGTCTGGGTGGATTTCTGCATTGCCGTTATAGGTGTCCTATTTTGTTGCAGTTCCAGCAACGAATTTGTCCTCCGCGAGCATTGTTTCGGTCTTCGACGTCCATCCTCTGACAAGAGCATTCGACGGCGGCTATTTCCCTCACACGGTGGATTTCCCTGACAGACCAGTTCTGCCGCTTACATCGTCAGAGCAAACGCCAGGGCTTCGGCGAGCGTTTTCTTTTCAGCCATTCTTACCCCCATTTGTAGTTTCGTATCAGCTATGGCGTGGGTAAATGCTTGGGTCGCTATCTCGTTTAGAATCTCCTCACCGGCATTCGGATAGGACAAATGTGCCAATTGCTCGATGTCTGCTTGCAATTGCTGGAGTGTTTCTCCTCTCACCTGAACTCTTCTGCGCAACTGGACCCTATATATGGTATGTATTGCTGCATATGGTCGTCCCCAAATCGCATCTCAATGGCTTTTACCAGCGAATCGTATTTACGTTGTTTGTCCTCAGGAATGGTTTGTAGTAGCTCTACAGCTGATCCTCTAAGTGCATGCGTGAGGGCAATGGACTTCTCTTCGTCGTCCCAGTTGCTTCGTCGTCCCAGTTGTTCGTTATTGCCGCAGCTTCGAACTGCCTCTTGTATATCGGCCATGATATTTTACCATCGAAGACGGGAGACTGCATCTCTTTTCTTTTCGGGCAGTTCCTTTGCCAAATTCTCGAATCTTGCTTCAACAGCCTTGATTTTTGTTAGAACATTCTCGATTTTTTTTTTTTTTTTTTCCAATACACAAAATTCGTTTTATCCCCTTTTTCAGATACCAATGTAATATTCCAGTATTTCAACTCTTTATTTCTCAACAATTATCAGCTCCACTTTAACACAATATTCAATTTACTTGATTCATTATTTATTTCAAATTAAACTGTCTCCACTGTTTTAATCTCCCTTTTTGATCGCTGCATTCACTTTTTTCAACTATATCGACTGTGGTTGTGGTCGGTGTATTTATACCAAATACAAGAAGTTCTAGAACGTGCTAGATGATGATGGGGATGAATTGATGACTGCGGCGAAAGCGAAATATGGAGTGAATCGATTGGCACGCTACCAAGTTTGGCGAATAGGTGGCATTGTTTCAGTTCATTTGGTACACAAACCATGCAGTGCGGTGGGGCTTTTTGTCGATGCTAAAATACATTACGAGTACTTCATGAAAATTCTGAAATTAAAAGGTGCCTATATTTGTATGCATTTGACAAGTATTGAAATAAGGATTCATCGTTTTGGCCGTTCAGCGTGTTAAGAAAAGCCTCTCTGGATAACAAATCTTCTCCGAGATACCTTCTTCTCATACTGTTATAGACTGGACAAACCACAATAAAATGAAAAGTATTTTCAAGTGAATCAAGGTTGCACAAGGTGCACATACCTTCTGCATTGGTTTGGAAAGCCCTTGTGTTTAGGTTCAGAAATCCTCCCCTAGCCATGAATAGCGAATCATCTGAGAAGTAATTTGGGACCTCCTCCAACTTTAAGTTGCAGTACTCATCATGAAATTGGCTTCTTGCGTTTTCTACATGGTCTTTCCATTCCTTGCATCTTAAGGCGAGCAATACCTGAGCATGCGAACCATACCAGCTGAAAATATCATCCCGGTCTATTTGTAGTTCTACTGATTTGAAAATAGACTCCCACTCTGCCGCCCAACCTATTCTCTCTCTAATTATTACCATGGTCAATATTCTTGGTAGCCTGTTTCCGGGATAGGAAAGTACTTTTCTAATGAAATTGAAATGCAAGCGTGAGGATTGCAGAAATAGTGTAGGCAGTCCCGTCTCGATATGAAGCATGTAGTTTGGGGTATTTTTTGGCAAATTTAACATTCTTGTTATGAAAATAGTACTGATCCTTCTGCCGCTACGAAGATTTTGAATTTGTTGGAGGAAAGTATTTTTTTGTCGTGTACAAATGGAGCCCAAGAAGAGTTTATGGCAGTTTTTATCATTAAAAGTTTTTCTTCTAAGTGGGGTGTTTGTAAGACATATTGTAGCTTAGCTTCATCATAAGTACTTGTAGCTGTTGACTTCCTCTATGTCAGAGCACTTGTAATGCCACTTTTCACAATTTGCCCTCCTACCCCATTTCCTAAAAATTACGATTTTAGATTTTAGCAAGTTTACGGGCAGATTCCACCTTATTCCGCTAAGGAGTTAATCATTGTCTGTAATGATTCTGGGTTATCTGCCAGTAATAATAAGTCATCGGCATAGATTCTTGATAAGATGTGATGAAATTTGAATTCTCCCAGAAAGCTCGTCATACAGATCATTGAGGCAAAGAGAAAGCAACATTGGACTTAATAGGCAGCGTTGTCTCAAACCTACTTTAGTTTCAAAAAAGTTGGATAAGTGAACCCCATCCCAGACAGCAGACAGCGTGTTACCGAAAATGCTACGTAGGACCCTGATCATTTTGGATGACAAATCGAAATTACAAAGCTTGAAAAAGAGTGCTTCCCGATTAATTGTGTCGAAAGCCGCTTTGAAATTGTAACGAAATAAAGTGAGGAGGGATAGATACTAACACCAGTTACACACACGATTGGCTAACCAATGTGATCATTACCCTCCTCTGCCGCGAACGTAACTCGACGAGGTCTCAAACACGGCTCCGATCAAAGAACCTTCCATCTCCATAGCTACTTTTATGACCTAAAGCAACAGGACTCCATATGCCAGTCCGAGCAGCATCGGTGGAAGGGTGTTCGCACCACTACAGCGTAGGCATGCTAGCTTTGGCTCGTCCCAGCTCACCGGATGGGGGAGTTCTTGCTGTAGTAGATACAAACGAGGGTTACGACTTTACATGCCTGTAGTTATATGGTATTTCTACGTAGAAGTGATAGTTAATGAGGCCCGATATGTCTTCTCGCAGCACTAGCTCCGACTATACTGCACAGTTCCAAAAGTGGGAGGGGAAGTTAAGATGCAGTAAGTTCCCTGGTGTACCCGCCCCTACACACCACCGACTAGAAGTCCATGGCATGTTTCCGTGCTCTTCACATCACCGGATACTCGTGAAGCCCCGTAACTCGACCCATCGATAGCAAGCCCTTTAGGCAAATTCAGCGCCAACCCATCTCATGCACCAACCAAAAGTTTACCACGCTTCCATGATTAGGAACTACCGGCACCTGTATAAATTAAGCCACGACTAAGAAAATCCATCCAACAGAAATGCCAGATTAGAATTTCGCCGCTACCGTACCTTCAGCCTTAGTTTCAGGGTGGGCCTCCGCAGCTTCTAGGAATGAATTGAGGGTATGTTCCTCTAGTGGCTACTTCGGCATACGGTAAATAGTCTCACGAGTGGCACTAATTTGATTTGCACAATTTTTAGGGAAGAGAATATTTAAGTGGTCCATTTTCTCCTAACTTTTTCTTTTCGACTTAGCTACCTTCTTTGTTTTTTGTTTCGTAGAACAATTTATACCGCACACAACTTTCCCGCACTCTCATAACTTGTTCTTTTTAGACGCAACCAACATGCACCGGCAGACTCGAGTGCCTCCTTTTTTTTCCATGAAACAATTTGGTCACTTTTCCGTACTTAATCTTATAAGTTGTTCTTATTAAAACGCAACGTACACCGGCGCGGCAACCTCGGGTGTCTTTTTATTCCTATTCTTTTTTTTCGACGGGGAAGCTGACCTGGCTTTTATAGCTTCTCGCGGTGGTGTCCGGTTGCGGATCTTCATCAGCCGATAAATCCGTTTTCCTATATACTCGAAAACGTTTTCCTACCAACAATCGTGCACAGTTTACTGGGCCGTTTTTTTCTTCTTCTTCTTCTTTTGTTTCTCTACTTCTCTATTATCTTCTTCCCTAACATTCCTCCTTTTTTTCCATTCTCGGGGTTCTTGCCTTGACTTAGTCGGGAGTTAGAAGCTTTTTGATCAAGACGACCTCTGGAACATTTTATCGTCTGCGTCCAAGATACAAACCCAAATTTTCTCTCCGCCTGGGTTCGAACCTTTTTCGGAACTACCCTTGAAGTGTAATTGTAGGATTTTTTTTTCGAATATAAATTTCCCACAAAATCCACAAAGAACACATACAATTAACCTTTTCTTTTGTTCAAAGTTAGGTCAATAATATATGCTAGGTTAAAAATGTTATCCACCGTCGAATACCCTTTCCTAAAATCTGCCTGATACTCATTCATAATGCAGTTTCTATCAACCCAACAGTTTAGCCGTTTTGGAAGGATACCTGTAAACATTGTGTACAAAAAAGAAAGCCCTCGATAATTTTGATAAAACTCGTAAGTAATTCGATCCAAGCCGGGGGCCTTGCGGCATCTTGCTCTGCTAATTGCTGATTCCACTTCATCGATTGTGAAAGAGCTGTCTAAAAAGGGATCTACTATAAAATGAGCAGCCAACAATGTTGGAGGGGAAATACACAAGGGATTTATAAGTTCTCGGAAGTATTCCGCAATACTTTTACAATTGACTCTTCTTCCTACAGTAAAACTTACGCCTTTTATTTCTTTGGTCAGGGACCACCACTCTTTCGCATTTTTGACTTTGACCAACCTTGAAATGAGAGCCTTTTTATAATTTGACTTTTTAGTTTCACACAAAATTCTGAAATTTTTTTTTGTTTCTGTATAGTTTTGCCTAAACGGTTCACACCTGTTACCCTTATAAGATTTTAATCTTTCCATTGCTTTCAATTTCGCTTTATATGATCAAACCATTTTTGTTTATAGTTGGTCTTAGGCGAAGGGATCGGATTATAATCGGCTGCAACATAAATTGCCTCTCTCATGGATCCACCTGCTGATTTGTGATTTGTTCTACCCCAAAGAAAACTACCCCTTTCTTAAAAGGCTTTCTAAATTTCTTCTATAAGCTTCCTTTTTACGATCTTTCCATAACATATCTTCCATATTCCACAAAGACAATACAATCGGCATATGGTTTGAGTATATTTTTTCACCAACTGAAAATGATTGTACTGAACTAACCAACCCTGCAGAAACAACCCCATAGTCGATCACTGAAACTCCATTCGAGCCAGCAAAAGTCAATTCACCATCCACATCGCCATTTGCTCTTCCATTTAAAATGACACCCCCGCAGTCACTAACAAATTCTATCGATGACAATTGTGCTATCAAAACGGCGTATTGAACCTAATGAGTTCTGTTTGTTATAAAATCATGAAACTCGCAACATGTGGCATAACTAATTTGGCACGTAACGTAGATAGTGAAATTTTAAAGCCAACTACGGTCGAATTTTAGTGATTTTTAGTTAACTTTCAGTAATCCATTCATGAGGTGTTTATACACCCCGAAGGCGATCACAATCTATGTTAAAATATGAGTTCACCATTCAAATACGTGCGCTTGCATTAAAACCTTCACAAATGCTTTCGAAAATACCCGGCGGATATTTGCTAATCACGCTCTACTAAGAAAATGCAAACTGAGAGCACTAATCCCATGATTTTAATTTTAATAGTGAAAAGCAAATACTTTGTAAAATCAAAATCCAAATTAAATGAGCTCGTCGAATACAGATAATCTCTCTCAAAAGAGAAATATAATCAAATCTACACACATTTTCCAACAAATAGAATTGGATGCAAATTTGTACTATATTTCGTCTGTGTGCCCATCCTGTGAATATTGTAGGGTATACAGAAAGTGTGAGTGTACAATGTACACAACGATGCTCATACGGTACCAAAAATGGGAAATTCTGTCTGAATTTCATGGAAATTTCAGGAAACGCTTCCAAATATTTTGATATCGATAACGTAATCAACCGTATTCATGAGCACTAATAGATTACACAGTTTTGAGCTACAGAGTTATTGGCTATTCGATGAACAGTATTACGACTAACACTACTTTAGCAGTGTGGCATGCATAAGAGAAAATATAAATAAAGATCATTTAGCTTCACACTAATCAGATTAAAGTCAATCTGCTGAACTATTAACAACACAATTACAGCACAAGAACAATACTACTGAAATTACATACGAGTATGACGCGAGCAGCCCGGCCATAGGGTCCAGCTTCTCGCAACCACTCATGTTGTTTGCGTTATATTTTTCGCACGAATGGAAGGGACCTACAAATGTGTGCCGTATCCCAATAGCAATTTTTAATTTATTTTTTGAGAAGCATGACAACAATACTCTCGGATATTTGTCAGATGCTCACAAGAGGTGGAACCGTGGAAAACTTTTTGGTCATCAACAAGAGGAATTGTTGCGGAAAGTCATGATAATACAGAAAGCACCCTCTTTATTTTAAGCTTTAAAAAGTTCGGTGGCTAGGCTGTCGGCTCCCGTAAATTTATTGAATATAAGTTAAGGGCACCTGTACTTCATTTTGATCGAGTTAATGGGATTCTTCTCTGTCATCGTCGCTGTTAAATGGCTCCAAACTGCAGGAATCGATCTTTCTTCGTTTAACAGTTTAAGGAAGTGGTTTTTAAAAATGTTCAGCACCAATGGGGTTTCTACTACTATGTTCACTTTTTCGTACTTGTAGACGTCAGTCCGGGCCTTGTAGCATTTACTTACTTACTTGATGGCGCTACAGTCCGGGGTGGACCTGGACCTCAACGAAAAAACCTCTCCGGCCAGCACGGTTACGAGCCAGCTGCCTGCAGTTGCGCACGCCAAGTTGGTTGAGGTCCCCCTCCACTTGTTTGCGCCACCTACCGCGAGGTCGTCCTCTACTGCGTCGTCCATCCAGGGTGGATTCGAAGACTTTCTTAGCGGGAACGTGGGGTCCATCCGCTTAAAATGACCCATCCATCTTAGTCGATGTACATATGTGAACTCTTCTGGCACAGTCGATGTCTTTGTATAGGCCGTATAGTTCGGCATTGTACCTTCTCCTCCACTCAACGTCTATGCAGACGGGAACAAAGATCGCTCGAAGAACTTTTCTCTCGAAATAACCAAGGGCATCCTCATCCGGTTTTGTCAAAGCCCATGTCTCTGCGCCATACAGCAAGACTGGGATGATCAGTTTCTTATAAAGAGTTACCTTAGAAGTTCGAAACAGGGCTTTGCTACTCAATTGCCGTTTTAGCCCAAAGAAACAACGATTGGCAAGAGTAATTCTCCGTGTGATCTCTCCACTGATGTCATTTGCGGAGTTCACCATAGAGCCTAGGTAGACAAAATCCTTTACTACCTCAAAATTATATCCGTCTATGCGGCGTTGGTCAAACGGTAGTGCATGCGATCATATGAAAACACAAGCGTTTTCACTCAGCTGAGGCCTACCAACTCCTACTCTCAACCTCCACGCGGTGACAGCCGGGTGCCTAGTACCTTAATCCAAGAAATGGGTAACCAACCCCGTTTGGCGGATTCTTGGTGGCAGCAGATGAGAGAGGGGGGTAAGAGTGCTTTTCTCACTAGAGCACTTCTTCCTGTTCCAGGCGGCAGCGGACGAATTCCCTAGACGGAGTCAACGGTGGCGTCTATAGTTCCAGTTAGGTTGAACTTGGTGAATACCTTGCGCGAGCTGCTTCGACGTATTCGGATCACAGGTCGGTAAGGAATTTCCAATGTTGGTCAGGACATTGGAATAGAGATGGTGGCGGAGGAGCCCTTAATGGGCCAACGGCAGCGCTCATACTCCCGTAGTGGACTACTGGCACCGGTGTACCCGGCCCCTCGTCCTAGGGGAATGATTAAGGAACTGGCCCTCCAGGTTGGGGGTTGTGCCGTCGGGGTAACTTCCCTACCACGTAAAAAATCTATGGTTCCGAAACAACCAAAAGCCTCGGATAAGGATGACTCAACTAATGACGACCCCAGCAAACGAAATAAGGACAACGACCTTCGGATCTGTACGTGGAATGTTCTGTCCCTTTACAAACCACGTGCAGCCGAACAACTAGCAGAGGCCCTAGACTGCTATAAAGCAGATATTACCGCCATTCAGGAAGTGCGATGGGATGGGCCGGGCAAAAAGAGGATGAAAAACTGTGACATCTACTACGGTGATTGCTACAGAGGCAACAGGCAACGCTTATTCGGATGCGGATTTGTCATACGCGGCAGACTTAGGCAAGAAGTCTTAAGCTTCCGACACGTGAGCGAGCGTATTATGACTATCCGGATCAAGGCTAAATTCGCTAACGTAAGCCTAATATGTGTTCATGCCCCCACAGAAGAAAAGGATCCTGCCACCAAAGAGTGTTTCTACGAGCTCCTCGACAAAACATACGAGCAATGTCCTAAATACGACGTTAAAATCGTATTGGGCGATTTTAACGCCAAAATAGGAAAGGAGGACGTCTTTGGTAGGGCAGTCGGTAAGCATAGCCTACACGACACCACGTCTGATAACGGACTAAGGCTAATTGATTTCGCTGTGGAGCGAAATGTCACCATAGCAAGCACATGGTTTCCTCATCTCGATATTCATAAGCAGACATGGCGGTCCAATGATCATGTCACGATCAACCAAATTGATCATATTACGATCGACGCAAGGCATGCCTCCAGTATTCTGGATGTCCGGACCTTCCGAGCGGCCAACATAGATTCGGATCATTGTTGTAGCCAAGGTACGAATGCGGATATCCCAATCTGAGCAACAAAGAAGAATTACTGTGAGAAAATTTAACGTCGAAAAGCTACAATCGCAAGAGACCGCCAGACTCTTCGCTGAACGCGTATCCCGAAATCTCTCAATCACCCCTATGCCGCCAGCATCAAGTACCGAAGACCAGTGGCAACGCTGCCAACATGCGATCAGAAACGCCGCGACTGATGTGCTGGGTCTCGCTCGCCCACCACCGCGAAACCCCTGGTTTGACGAAGAATGCCGGCGAGTGCATGCAGCAAAACAAGAGGCATACAAAGCGGCGCTGCAGCGGAAGACAAGAGCTGCTCGTGAACTCTACGAGCAAAAGAGACGGGAAGAACATCGGCTTCTCCAAAAGAAGAAGAAAGAGAATGAGAAGCGCGCGTTTGAGAATATCGAGAGTTTATACTCCAGGAGCAATGTACGGAAGTTTTACCAAAAGGTAAAAAGAACGTGTCAGAGAAGTAATACCCATACAGAAATCTGTAGAGATGAAAATGGAAACCTCGTAGTAGAATCACAGTCGGTGCTGAGAATATGCAAAAACTACTTCTGCAGACTGTATAACGGCGACGAAGACCAGCATCCCGCTGTCAGGCAGAATGAACCATTCAACATAGACGATGATAGTCAAAATTTCCGTCCACCTGACCAAAACGAGGTGAGGATAGCAATATCCAAGCTAAAATCGAACAAGGCTGCTGGACCTGACGGCTTACCGGCCGAACTTTTCAAGTCAGCTGGGGATGAATTGGTAGAGTGCATACACCAACTCATTTCTAATATTTGGTCAGATAAGTGTATGCCTGATGAATGGAATCTCAGCATCGTTTGCCCGATCCACAAGAAAGGAGACCCCCTCAACTGCGCCAATTATAGAGGCATCAGTCTCCTCAACATCGCATACAAGATCTTTTCTGCGATATTGTGTGAACGCCTGAAACCTTTTATCAACAGCCTGATTGGACCCTATCAGTGCGGTTTCAGGCCAGGAAAGTCCACCATCGATCAAATCTTCACACTTCGGCAGATCCTGGAGAAAACCCAAGAATTCCAAATCGATACTCACCACCTCTTTATCGATTTCAAGGGCGCCTATGACAGCATCTATAGAGAAGAGCTTTATAGAGCCATGTCTAGTTTTGACATCCCTGCCAAACTTGTCCGCCTGTGCAAGCTGACGATGGAGAACGCTCGCTGCTCCATCAAGGTCGGTAATGACCTCACCGAGACCTTTGATGTCAAAAAAGGCTTTAGACAAGGTGACGCGCTGTCATGTGACTTCTTCAATATTGTACTTGAACGGATTGTGCGGAACTCACAAGCCAACACTGGAGGCACAATCTATTACAAGTCTGTACAACTGCTTGCATACGCCGACGATATAGACATTATCGGAAGATCTCAGCGGTCTGTCACCGGTGCTTTTGCAAGCATTGAGGCGGAAGCGGCCAAAATGGGTTTGGCGATAAACGAGGGCAAAACCAAGTATATGCTGTCAACTAGAAGGAAAAACCAACACCGACGAATTGGACGAAACGTCACCGTGGGCAGCTATAACTTCGAGGTAGTAAGGGACTTTGTCTACCTTGGCTCTGCTATAAATTCAGCAAACAAAATCAGCGCAGAAATCAATCGAAGAATAACTCTTGCCAATCGCTGTTTTTTTGGGCTTATAAGGCAATTCAACAGTAAAGCCCTATCTCGAACAATTAAGGAGACTCTATATAAGACATTGATCATCCCAGTCCTGCTTTACGGCGCTGAAACATGGACTTTATTAAAAGAGGATGAAGATATCCTTGGTCGCTTCGAGAAAAAAATTCTTCGTAAGATTTTTGGTCCCGTTTGCGTTGACGGGTTTTGGAGGAGAAGATTCAATCACGAACTATACGAGCTGTACAGCGACATCGACCTAGTCAAAAAACTGCGTATTGGACGTCTGAGATGGCTAGGACATGTAGAGAGAATGGACACCAACGCTCCGGCCCGCAGAGTCTTCGAATCTAACCCCGAGGGACGACGCAGTAGAGGGAATCATCGCCGTAGGTGGCGCGCACAAGTTCAAGGGGACCTCGACCAACTTGGAGTGCGCAACTGGAGGCAATTAGCTAAAGACCGAGCTAAATGGAGAGGCTTGTTGGTTGAGGCCCAGGTTCACCCCGAACTGTAGCGCCACCTAAGTAAGTAAGTAAGTATGTGGCGTTCTGTTCAAAACGCCGATGTGGGTGTTCTTTTTTGTAGATAGCATATATTTTGTTTTGCTTTCATTGACCGCTAGACCCATCTTTGCTGCCTCGATCTCAATACTCGTAAATGCCCCATTGACGGCCCGCTGAATTCTTCCGATTATGTGAATGTCATCGGCATAAGTGAGTAGTTGTACAGACTTGAAGAAGATTGTACCTCCGGTGTTGGCTTGTGAGTTTCGTACAATTCTCTCAAGTACTATGTTAGCTCGTCACCTTGTCTGAGACCTTTCCTGACATCGAACGGTTCGGTGATGTTCTTACCGACTTTGATGGAGCAGCGAGAGTTCTCCATCGTCAGCCTGCACAAAAGGACGAGCTTGGCAGTGATGTCAAGACTAGACATGGTGCTGTATAACTCGTCTCTAAACACGCTATCATAGGCAACTTTGAAATCGATGAAGAGGTGGTGCGTATCGATTTTATATTCATGAGTCTTTTCCAAGATCTGCCGTAGTGTGAATATTTGGTCAATGGTGGACTTTCCCGGCCTGAATCCGCACTGATAAGGACCTATCAGGTTGTTGACGATCGGTTTTAGGCGTTCACATAATACGGCAGACAGGATCTTATATGCTATGTTGAGGAGACTTATACCTCTATAGTTGGCGCAGTTGAGGGGGTCTTCTTTCTTCAGGATCGGACAAACGATGCTGAGGTTCCATTCATCGGGTATACTTTCGTCCGACCAGATTTTACAGATGAGCTGATGCATGCTCCTTACCAACTCATCTCCTCCTGCCTTGAAAAATTCAGCGACAAGGCCATCGGCTCCAGCAGCTTTGTTGGATTTGAGTTTAGATATCGCTATCCTCACTTCATTCTGATCGGATGGAAATCTTGACTGTCATCGTCACTGTTGAGAGGGGTTCATCCACCAGCATCTCTTTTTCAGTACCCTGACGCAGTATTGAAAATCCTTACAGACCGCAGCTCCAAATATGTCGAAGTAGCTCAAGTAAGGTATCCGCTGGCCTGTAGACGTCACCGTTGATTCCATCGAGAGAATTCATCCGCCGCACGTCCCCCTTCTGAGGAGCTCTTGCTAGACTTCTGAGACGCATATTTCAGCCAATCAGGTCAACAAGAGATGCCTCGTTCGGTTAAACATATGCGCGCTGAAGTTCACCCAGATGTGCTTACGCAAGTCTGAGTGTTCAGCTACACATATATCGTCAGACTCAGCATACTCTCATTGTTAGTTCGCGATCAGATAGCTATCCAGCGGGCACTGCGAGAAGGTATAAAAAAATCCAAGAGTCATTTGAACATAAAATAACGCAGCATTATCCGGCCTGTAGGAATGGGGTAGTAAGCATTGTGCTTAATCTCTTCAAAAAGGTGATGTGATGTGATAATCTAATTACTATTCGTACATTTTAAAGACATTGACTAGCTTAAGTCGCCTACATCACTATAATTCGTCTTTACAGTTTTCTGGGAGGGGCCGGTATTATATTGATTCCATTTTAGGATCTGCCTAATTTATTTGCATAAGTAAAGTCAACTCCTTAAATCTTAAAAGACAACAAACAAAAAGTTGGAAAGCAATGTCACATCTAAAGACGACCAAGAACTCTACCTTCTTCATTTATACACCTCGATGTGCTAAGTCATTTCTCTGCAAAATAATTTCTTCGAAACTCCACTAAATGTCACAATTTATTTCGTGGCTGCCAGCTAAATAAATTACATTGTTCAAATGGGCAAATCCCCATGTTTAAAGAGGCTCAACCGAAAATGCCATTCCACAGATTTGTTAGAAAATTGAATTTACCTTTCCAAGAAGGTAAACTTCCTTCCATTTCTAATTGAATAAAGCACCCGAAAATTCCTTCAAAATTTAAGGACCAACCATACCCATATTTTCTTCCACCAACAGTCGAATAAATAATTCATCCAAAGACCTCAATTTCAAAAAGGCATCAAAACAGTTTTCCCCCACCCACGCACGCATTTTGAAATGTTAAGCGCCATAAAATTTGAATCATGGAACTGGTGAAATTACCCAGCAAAATAAATATGCAGGAGCACAACACCCCGAGAATAATATTTCCCAAGCGTGGGTCCGCAATTCAAACCCCGCCAAAGCAGATTTCAATAATTAATTTGTGTTTTTTTTTTTTGTTCCTTTGTACGATGTCCTTTCAGAACATTGAATTTCGTTTGCGAAAGATGGAGGAATCCACCGAACAGATACTCTCCCATCTGGCGGTTATACATCGATTTATGTCAACACACACGATAACCACTGATGACCTTCATCATTCAAATGGAAATATCACAGTTCCTATAGGTCCTGGCGAAATGCAACGACTGCGGGCGGTTTCAGAAACTGAGAATATGAATAATTTACAGGTAAGGATTGTGCTGACAATTTGTGTTTATCTGATGGGTTCTCGTTTTGCAGGTGACAAATCGAAGGAAGTTCAACAGGTCTCTGACAGAAGTTCGACCGGATGCGTATATATTTGATGATGGGACGCATTTCGAAGTGGTACCTGTGCCAGAGGAGCCTGATGATGTTGTGAAATCAAGGGAGGCTCTGAATGAGAATGTCGTGCGGAAGGCGTCAGTTCAGTCAGAAGACTCGGATATTTATCCCGCGGCACTGTCGCAGAGACCATCGACGTGTGAGACTGTGAAGCGTACGCCTTATGTTACAGTGCGGCAGGACACTGGAGCTAGTACGGAGAGTAAGGATACTCTAACTCCGCTGGGTAACGATGATGAGCACACTTTGGTGGGTGATTCGGATGAAACCGCACCGGAACTGACGTTTGAAGGTATGCCCATATGTAAGTTTTCTGATCCGACACAACCGTAAGTACTGCGTGTTTCAATGTTACGTGCCAACTAACATATTAGGAACGATGTGACGTTATCCTTGCAATATACATCAATGCTCATATGTAAGGGAGAGCATGTCTCCCCCTTTGTCCCGTTTTGTAGCTGAAATTTTCCAATAGATTTGAGTCATAGACTACGTAACTGGAGTCTCATTAACTTAACTAAGTAAATTGATATGTATCTGCTTAGGATAGAAACGTATGTCGAAGTCTGTTGAGAGGCTCAATATACGCTACGCTCCGAAACAAATTGAAGCTCGGCCTTATATTTAGGGTTGGAGCTAGAGTCCTGTAAAACATGTATTACTTATTTTTTTCCTGGAATCTTGTTTGGGTTTTTTTTAGGCAACATTTGAAGGTAGTAGCGTCTGCACAAAATACTACATCTTAGGGCCATACATCTACTTATATTGCAGATTGAGTCTCAATGTATTTGAAGCGTCCTTGGAATTAGTTTACGTGAACGTTAGGATTTCAATAAAATCTCACTCTCAGGAAGCTCATCAGGTCGATAGTCCTGGAGCTACTTAAGAAAACTACACCCCATGTCTTGAATCTCCTATTATTCAGAACAAAATGTTTGCAAGCCAGGTGGCAAAGGGGTATCAATATCTTCCTCTTATTTATACGTATGCAATATATCTTGCAATAGCAAAGCAAATGTTATTCCTATTCATATTCGATTAAGGCTTAGGATCTTAATCGTTTCTTCTCCCGAAACCTCAAGCGTTTTTACATAGCTCAATATCCAATTTAGGTACTGCAATAAAAGTTTTAGCACTCTCGATCTTGCAGACCCGCAACCACCGCCTGGCTTATATGACAACGTGCGTCTTCGATCCCTCTGTTTAAAAGCTATTCTATTAGACTCGGGCTGCAATCGAGTAGAATAATTCCTGACGGAATGCACACCGAGGCAGGATCAAAATTGATCATCTTAATACAGTTTCGTGGTGCACATCTTAATGTGGTACTATCTACCCTTCAGTTTTAGTAGAAGTATAGACAACTGGGATTTATGTCACCTACTCGCCAGTGTATATGTGGGTGTTGGGTATATGGATTCTTCTATCCAAGGCATGGATAGTATTAGATAAGAGTGTCAAACTGATCTTTGAAGATAGTATATCTTCGTAAAAGCCCTCAACCAACCGTAAAGCTAATAAAAGGTCTAGAGTGGTAAAATACTGTATTGGTGCAATCTCAAAGGGTCCCACAGTTCGATAGAGGAAGAGTTTAATTAAAACTGCTGTTTAACTAGTTCAGCAGATACTTGGGCTGCGAGAAGAACTGTTGCTGATATCTTAGAATACCATGAATACTGACGACTTTTTAGTTTTGAGAGAATTTAGAGCGGATCTCAACGCACGCGACTTGAGTCCTCCGAGTCTAACCGAACGGCGTTAGCAGACGTCAATGTTTTTCTTTTTACTTACCTTAGAATATACATAGTTTTTGAACTAAACTCTCCAGTTCTTAGGAAACAATCTCTGTTGGAAGACATATCTTTCATACTTTGGCCGCCCGGATCACTAATCAGTAAATCGTAGTTCTTGTTTCTCATGTGCACACTGAGTGCCTTGATCATTAAAACCCGCTTCAGCTCTAAGAGATCAGAAAACCCTAGGAATGTACTTAGAGTAAGGACCCAAGTATGTCGGTGGGTAAACTTCAATCCAGCTCCAGAGTTAAATTTACTCGGAAGGGCCACAGGCCTTATGCCCAAGTTTCTTTTCTTTGGCAGGAAGTTTGAAATAGAGATCACAAACCATAGAACCTATGCTAACATACATGGAGAGGTTGAAATGATTAGGCCAAATTAAAGCAATTTTATCAGTTCCGCCTTGTGGCGGAATCAGTTCCAAAGTGTGGCAATGGTGCACTGGATAGTGTATTCGCTCGTTAACCGATGTGTACAGCAATCATTAGCCACCCAAAAGGAAAACGAATAACGTCTAAGTTGCTCCCAAAAGAAAGGTTCCTGCCTGGTAGTACAATGGACTGGGAATTTGGGTTTCCTTTCTTATAAAAAAAAGAAAAAATCAGTTGCGCCTCACAGATTTCTTATACACAGTAGCAAAGTAGCTTCTGTTTGACCGGATCTTTTCGGAATAAGAAACGCTCTTACTTACCACATCAACGAAAATCTGCCACCTGATACGAGGAAAGGGATGACACTCACAGGGAAAATCTTCCGCATCCGGGAGAATCATACTACATACAAAATTATGTTTGTAAGAAACCCAATCGTAAACGGAAGCCCGAAGCGAGGACGCATGGAAACTTAGCGTATGTTCGGGTCCTGAAAAAGCCTCCTCTGAGCCTTGGCTAGCAATCTCTTCAGAGATCTCGTTCCCCAAGATTCCAGTGAATTCAGTCTTGCGACCGACTTCAGAGAGTTTTTGTTTTACATTCACGAACTATTTTGGAAGTGGTTTAAGGGTTGAGCAAGGCCTTAAGCACAGCATGACTGTCGTCAGAGACGACCCCCCTACTTCGTTGTCACTTGAACACAGAAACATAATTGCCTCACGAGAAGTGAAGGCTAATGTTGTCGTCTTCCACGAAGACACCAGCACCAGATCTTCAATTGGTTTTAGATCCATCCGTACAAATACGATTGCATTCCAATCCTGACTCCATTCCTCTGCTCGAAGCCAGTCCTGAGCGACGAACAAATACTCCAACAAATTACTGTGAATTGAAACCTGAATGCAAAGATCACCTTTTTTCAAACTAGTTTGGGCGCCGCCTATGAAGTTTGCAATGAAACCTATTACCACCAGAGTTTCGAAACCAGATCTAAAAAATATGCCTCGTTACTACATCTTTACCTCATCTCCAACTTTCGTCGTGAAATTATCTAGCAGCGGTAAGAAAGGCATACTTTTAGACGTAAAATAAAATAAAAAAAAAAGATAGGGTCATACTGATCAACTATCAATTCATTCCCTACTTACAACGATCCAAAAATCTTAAGCCAATGTAGTATAGTTTCAAAGAACAAGCGTGCACGCATTAACCCTATCTTTGCTCTGTAGGTACAATTTGAGCATGCAGCATTCCATTAGTTCTTGTATTATAGAAACGAGCGCGTGTGTACGTATTGTTTCCTACTGTTCTACACGACCTGTCAACGACCTAAAATGAACGTCCGTATCTTTTCCTGCAACCCGCTCCCAATACTTTTACTCGATGTATGTACAACCTTTTATGCAAATAACATGCCTAAAAGCATCCCACTAACTTAGCATAACATTCTCAGCGTAAAACAGTTCATAGGTCACGCATTAACAATTTGTCATTCAGGAGCGCATGGAATGAATAACAAAATGTCAAAACTCCTCCCGCATGATTATAACCATCTGTTTGTATTGTCCTTTCAGCCGCAAAGCATCGTGCCATGCGACAGCGCACTGTATCACTGTGCCGCCGAAATTCGGAAACCACCTCCGCATACGACCAACTGAACCGTTCACACATAAGCCTCAATCAAATAACAATGTCAAGGCGACAGCTGAGTCTGACTCAATCGGAGCCTGACAGTGAAAAGGAGCAAGCCGGTAGGACATTCTAAAAAAAAAATTGTTTTTTTCGTCCTTTTTTAATTCTCTTTTTTTTACAGGAAAATCAATTTTGCATGCCAAACCCACCCGAAATATCCTTCTCAAATTGCACTCGGAATACACATCAATTACGGACGAATTGGAGAGTGTTTGCCACTTGATAACGTCCCCGACAGCATCGCTGCCAGGCAAAGGTAAGAAAGTATCCAAATTGGCTGTCTCTATTGTTGTAATCTTTTTTTTGTCCTCTAAAATGTTACATCATGTATTATGCGAATGGCATTTGTTTATAATAGAAAAAAAAAGTCTAAGGACATGTATTTTAACAAACTTTGTCCTTCTGTGTCAATTGCAGGTCAAACGGATCGTCTCAAGAACGAGATGTCAAAGGCTGAATTTGCCGCCCTCCTGGAAAAACAACACCTCAAGGAGTGCGAGGAAAACGATTATAGGATGTTGGAAGGATTATTTCAAGAGCGCGCTTCTGTCGATGACACCGATGATTCGGCTGAGGTAAGAGAAACCACAGACTCCTTGTGTTCCATAAAAACAAAAAAAGATTGAATCCTGTCTACTTTCCGTAATTGAATTGATGAATAAATTATTTTTGAATAAGAAAGAGATGAAAGTCGTGCGTAAACGAAATGAAATAACTGGGATGGTTGGCGTTTGTCTTTGGGCTCGTTGGCAGTTGGTACATCCTTCCACGGTACTAGAGGCTTTCTTTTCAATGCAAATGGGAAAATGTTTGTTGATTTAATCAAGTTTCCTTGAGTTTTCACGCGAAGTTTCTCTCTCTCTCTCTTTGATTATTTATGAATCTAATGGGGACGGGGAGAGGTGAAATTTAATAATTTCTCGTTTCTCGCTCTGTGATTATAATGAGGTGAAGTACGAGTAGGTATGGTAGGTACTCTTCGGATACTTTTTGCTTTGAATTTACAATAGAAATATTTCGAGGGGATTTTGATATATTTTATTCAGTTCTTTTGAGTTTCAGGACTTGAACTTAAATTTTACGGAAATGAAAATTTTGAAATCATAAATTTTAGCCGGAATTGGGAACCCAAGCAGAGTACCTCGACCTACAAAGTGATTTTTTGTACTAACCCCTCGAAGGAAGCTTAAGATGATTTGGGATGAGGAAAAGATTATAACAGATGAAGTGATAAACCCTTTATGAAAAATGGTTTGTCTGCGACAAGCGATGGCGGGACATTCACACATGATGTGCTCAGCAGTTTCAGTGTCGTCAAGACATACTCGTAGTGTCAGATTGACGAATGCCAATTTTATTGAGGTGGTACTTGAGAGAGCAATGACCAGTAAGGAGATCTGTTAAGACTTTGCATTGTGTTTGTTTATTGCTAGATATTCTTTTGATCTTTTACTGGAGAGATCAATAAATCTCTTTGCGTGTCTTAGACCTGTTTGTGAGTCCCAGAATGAGCGCTTTTCGTGCTGTTCCCAAAGATCTAGCTTAATTTTGATTTGAATTTGGAAACAGATCTGGTTAGTTCATTCGCAGTCTCATTGCCGGCGATGGTTTTGTGACCAGGGACCCAATTGAGTGAGAGGATGTTGTGTGCAGCAAACTGCTTGATGGTAGAGTTAGGTTTTGCTATCGCCGTTTAAATAAAAAAAAACTTTTTATTATTTTTTTCTTTATTTCTTTATTCAGAAAACCGGCTTAACTTTACGAGTTACAAAATTGAACTAACTTAAATTGAATTATTCTACAGGTTGGAAAGCCGCATTACTTCCCGTGGGAAAGGAATGCGCTTGTTTATGAAATATTCATATTTCATGCCCGTGCAATGAAATATGAATATTATGTTGTGTGCATTCGCGATGCGCGTGCAATGAAATAGAAAATTTTATGCTTACGGTTGCAAAAATAAAATGGCGCGTGTATCCGTTAGCCACATGCCAATGGTATGGGGCGGGGAAAGGGAAATGCCGTTAGTGTAACAAAATGTCGACTAGGCGAAATAACGGGGGGCGGGGAAAAGGGAAATGCCGTTATGTCCAAGAGGAAGTGAAGTGTCCGACGTAACTCCTCCCCCCTTAAGATTCTGCTCCGAAGAATCCGCATTTTTTACATTGACTTTAATTTTTGTACCGTTATTATTTTTTGAAATGAAACTGAAGATAAAAACTATTATTAAGATAATTATGGTAGCTGAAATTACTCCAAGATTTATGTATTCATGCGCGGTAGTTTTTAATTTAATTTCTTCTATTAAATTACGATTTGCGATATTTTTCAGGTGTATTTCTTCTGTAGAATAGTTCATTACAATCTTATTTATAGTTACATTATTAAGGCTAGGTATGATAAAATTATCGTATGTTACAAAATTTTCATATTTTATGTTATTTATATTTAGTTTACAATTTTCGAATCTTAATAAGTTGTTACCCATAACATTTAACGTGAAATTATTACAGTTATGCAAAATTTGGGTATACGGAATGTTTTTCGTTACAACAATATTATTATGGATTTGTTTGATTTCTATATTTTTATTTTCTTTAAAATTACATTTAGGACTTAGTTTAAAAATGTTAGATATACAGTTATCATTTATCATTTTTAAGTCTTTGAACTTAACTGTTCCATTAATATATTCATAACTAAGATTATCATCTCTTATAAACTGATTATACGGAGTTACTAATTCTAAGTTGTTATTATTAGGAATTGGTTCTATTAAAATTTTATGAAAAATTACATCTGAGTAATTAGGGATTAATAATATGAATATTATTTGGTCATCGTGTACAATAACAGTGCTTGCTTAATTTATTAATTGTTATGTTAAAGTTTGTTATTTCTTTTGGTGATAGAATATCTTTCCCTAAAACTCCTAGTCTGCTAAGCAGTAGATTTTCCTTTACCTTTCTAACTTGTTCTCTTAATAAATTTATATCGTATTGAATTTGAAATGCCTGCTGCATATTATATATTTCTGAAGATTCTCTATTTATTGCGTTACCTACATTTAGTAATTGGGCCTTTATTTCTAGTTGTTGTTCGTTAATGTGTTTCGTAATATTGTCAATGGCTTCGTTAAAGTGTTGATTTATCCTAATTTGGTCATTAAGTCCGTCGATCAAGTTTCGGTTATTTTTTTCGTTCGTCTCTAAACTGTTTCTAATTTCCTGTTCGTCGTCAGAGTCCATCGTTCCTGCCAAGTACTTAAGTCCTTTACCGACGATGTTAACTAGTCCTCTTCTTTGTTTATGATGGTTTTCTAATAAATTTTCTACTTCTTCCGATAAAAGTTTAAAATTATGCATTATTGCAGGGTATTCGTTTTGGTGATTTAGTTTGTTTATATTATGTTCTATAATGTCTAGGTTATTTATCCATGAGGTTAAGTTTATACTGTGAAGTATTTTCGTATAGCTTACTATTACTGGAATCTTTTCGTCCCTAATCGTAATGTACCCATGTCCTGCGTTAAGGTTTTGTACGTCTAGTTTTTGTCCGTTTGTTACCGTTGTTGTTAATAAAATTAGAGTCAGTAGTGTCTGAAAAAGAATTAAAAATAAATAAACAAAAATATTTCATGTGTTTTCGTATTTATATGTTCGTTTCACTTGTTTTTTATAGAACTTGCTTCCTTTACTATCTTTAATATGGTCTTTGTCTATAACCTCTACATTTTCTTTTTTGTGAATCGGTTTTAGTTTATTGTTGTTCCTATTTTTGAGATAAAGGTGGTTTGTTTTGGTTAGATCTACATCCTTTTTGTTTTTGTTATATTTGTTTATGTATTTCTCCTTATTTTTCCTTACTCGTTCTATGATATTGGGATAATCTTTGCTTGATATAGATCCATTTCTGAAGTCTATAGGCCTTCTATTTGTTGTAGAATGAATAGTTTGGTTATAGATGGTTACAGCTTTTAGGACTTTGTTTCTTAGGGTGTCTTTATTGTTGTCATCAGCTGTGAAGGTTCTAATGTGCTCGTTAAGAGTTGAGTGGAACCTCTCGATATCCGAGTTTCCAGTTTTGTGATAGGGTGTCGTGATATGGAGTTCGACATTATTTTCCTTTAGAAATTCTTTAATGAGAATTGAAGAAAATCCTGTCTCTCCATCGGTTACTATTCTATTTGGAATGCCTAGAGTTGCAAATCGATGCCTTAATGTATTGAGCAAGGACATCCACGTTCTGTGTCTAATTTCATGCACTGATACATGTTTAGTGAATTTGTCTATCATCGTTACATACATTAAATTTATGTTGGCATACCAGATGTCAATATGAACTATCTGGTTCGGTTTTGTTGGAGTTTCTGTTAATTTTAGTGGGATTTTATACGGTAGTCGTTCATACTTTGACTTATTACAAATTTCGCAATTATTTATATACTGTTGAATTTTTTCTTTCAAGTTAGGTGCATAATAAACATCTCTAATTTCCGCGAACGTTTCGTTTATGCCCCTATGATTTAGTAATCTATGTGTTTTAGTGATAACCATTGCTAATTTTTCCTCATCTTCCAAATCGCCTAAGAATTTACTACACTTGACGACTCTCAATAATTTATTCTTACTAAAATACTTTATATAAGTGTTCTGAAATTGAGCAAATAGATGATCGTGACTACAGTAAACTCCTACTATTCCCTTCGGTGGAATAAATTGTTTCATAATGTCCAAAACTAGATTTTCTTTATATGTTTTTAAATTGATAACTATTCTTTTTTTTCTAAATTGACTGTATATTTTATGGTTACTAGGGTTTTCTGTGGTATTTAATATTATTTGAGTTTTATAAATGTTCACAGGTGATTCTACAATTGGAATATAGTCACTATTGTCTTCCTCGGCGCTATGAATAGTAGCTAACATAGATTGGTTATCCGAGATATTTTCACTATTACTATTATTATCTAAAATTTCGTGTCTATCTGTTTCAATGTTTTCGTTAAAGTAGACTTCCATTCTTGATAAGCCATCTGCCACTTGGTTATCTTTTCCTTTAACATATTCAATATCAAAATTATACTCCTCTAATTTGATTTTCCATCTTTGGAGTTTGGCGTTTGGTTCTTTGAGCGAACTCAACCAAACCAGGGGTAAATTTTCTGCCGTAAAGGTAGGGCCTAAAATACTTTGTTGCCCACACAATCGCTAATAATTCCTTTTCAATAGTTGAATACCGTGTCTCATGTTCATTGAGAGTGCGGCTAGCATAACATATTGGATGACTTTCTTGTGATAGGACGGCACCTACAGTGAAATTAGACGCGTCCGTTGTCAGAACGAATTTTTTGTTAAAATCTGGATATCTCAGAATTGGTTCAGATACAATCAAAGCTTTCAAATTTTCAAAACTTTCAATGTAATCTGAATCATTGATGTTAATTTTTGCATTTTTCTTTTGGAATGCTGTCATTGGTTTTGCTACTTTACCGTAGTCTTTTATAAACTTACGATAGTAGCCTGTTATTCCGAGAAATGCCTTAATTTGCCTCGTTGATGTGGGTAGCTTATAATTTTTAATAGCCGCAATTTTGTTTGGGTTGGGCTTAATACCCTCTGTTGTTACAACATGGCCTAAAAACTCAGTTTCTTTTTTCAGAAACTCGCTTTTGTCCAATTGAACCTTTAGATTAACATCCCTCAGTCGTTCAAATATTTTCTTTAACGAAATTATGTGTTCTGCGAGGGATGTTGAGAAGATGATGATATCGTCGAGGTAAACGAGACATATCTTCCCAATAAAATCGGAGAGGACTGAATTCATCAGCCTCTGGAAGGTAGCCGGAGCATTCTTCAAACCAAATGGCATACGAACGAACTCGTAGTGTCCATTGTTGGTTGAAAAAGCCGTTTTCCTTACATCCTCTTCCGCGATTTCAATCTGGTGAAACCCTTTTGCCAGATCTAGTGTCGTAAAATACTGTGCCTTTCCTAGTTTGTCGAAAATGTCCTCGATATTTGGTATTGGAAATTTGTCGTCTATCGAAACTTCATTTAATTTCCGATAATCAACGACAATTCTCCACTTCTGCTTTCCGGATGCGTCCTGTTTTTTTGGGACGACCCAGATAGGAGCAGAATATGGGGAATTACTAGGGCGAATAATGCCCTGTTCCAACATTTCATCAATTTGTCTTTTGACTTCGTCTTTGTGTACCTCTGGGTACCTATAAAACTTTGTGTAGATTGGGATATCATTAACTGTCCTTATACGGTGCTTAATTGCATTAGTAAATGATAGGTCACTACCTTCTTGATAAAATATGCTGGAATATCGAGAAACTAAGTTCGTTATACTCATTTTTTCCTCTTTGTTGAGGTGAGCTATCCTTATTTGGTTAAGGATTGGCTCCCTACTAGTTTCCGTATGATATATTTCAAATTTTGGTACTTGTTTTTCATAGTCTTCTTCTTCCTTATTAAAAAATATTGGAATCGCACTTTCGTCTATAATTAAAAATCTTCGCCTGAAGTCAATAATTGCTTCTAGCGGCAATAAAATATTATTTCCTATGAGTCCATCGAATACGTTATGAAATTTGAATTCGAGGAACTCTGCAGTTTTTTCTTTCTTGAACTCTTTAAACAATGGAATTTTTACTTTTTGCCTTACAAAGATAGGCGTGCTTGTTGTCTGAATTTGGATCGGTTTATCTAATCTTATTTGCCATTTAGGGTGGCATATCCCCGTGTTTATAATACTCGTTTCTGAGCCTGGATCGATTAAGATCCGTAGATTAGTGTTATTATTGGCTTTAACTACTATATAGGGTAATTTCCCTGAAGGCTTTGTTGTCGAAAATCCGAATTATTTTGTATATTGTTAATTTGTCTTGCGTAGCTCCCGGATAAAGTATCCATGGGTTCTACTTCGTTATTACTTCTAAAGTTGCCTGAGTTACTAATGCGATTATTACTACGGTTAAAGTTTTGTTGTGCACTATGATTTGATCTATTGAAATTTGGGTTGTTGTGGTTATTCCGTTGAGGATTTTGATTTTGCCAGTTGTTAAAATTTTGTTGTGCACTGCGATTTGATCTGTTGTTATAATTATTCCATTCCATATTCCATTGGCCTATTATTACCTTGTCTACGATTGTCGCTTTGTCTAAAATTTGTGCTATCTTCATAGGATTGTCGTCTGTTCTGGTCTCTGTATCTGTCATTTGGTCTTTGAGAATTTTTATTACACATTCTATAATTCAAATTACTTTGATCTTGTCCTATAAAATTATGCACTGTATCTCTAATTTCTGTGATATCATACTTAGACATGATTGCATATGCTAATGACCCAGATGATAATTCTTTAATTTTTTGTACTAACATTCCATTAAAAATATGTAACACTGTTTCACTGTTGTCGCTAAAGGCGGCAAATTCATTTATGTTTTCTACAATATTCTTTATTTTAACATCAAGTTCCTTAATATTACTTACAGTTAATCCCCCGATGTCCTTAGTTATGGTCATCTCATCTCTGGAGGGTCTGAAGTGTTTTTTCAGTTTTCCTAAGCATGCGTCCCAATCCGCGGGTGGATTTGTGTTAAGAAGATTCTTCGCTGGTCCTTGGATTTTTGTATCATAGATGATTTCATAAACCTGTGGTCTGTCTTCCTCTCTGTAGTTTTCTAGTATTTTATTGACGGAGTTTGCGAACGAGGGCAGTGTTCCCGGATCACCTTGGTATATTGCGAGGTATCGGATTTCTTTTTCTATTCTCGATCTCGCGCTGGATGCTTGGTTATTTTGCACTAAAAGTTGGGTCAGTGCAATGAGGCATTGCTCGATGTTATTGTGGGCCATTCTGTCGAATCTTTGTTGATCGAAACACTGATTACGTTGTCTATTAATTTTGAGTCTATTTTTTTTCACGTTCTTCTTGCACGAAGTTACAGAAACAAGCGTTCACACACTTTTTACACACGTTTGCCGAGTTTCTTTGTCGAAACTACGTTCACACACTTTTTACACACGTTGGCTTGAGTTTCTTTTTCGAAACAAGTGATTCCTTGATCGGAATTTTGAGTTCGCTCGAATTAAATAATAGAAATTAACCGCGATACTATCTGAATATATTCGCGTATTCGAGCACTACCGACTGTGCCAGTTAGGTTTTGCTATCGCCGTTTAAATAAAAAAAAACTTTTTATTATTTTTTTCTTTATTTCTTTATTCAGAAAACCGGCTTAACTTTACGAGTTACAAAATTGAACTAACTTAAATTGAATTATTCTACAGGTTGGAAAGCCGCATTACTTCCCGTGGGAAAGGAATGCGCTTGTTTATGAAATATTCATATTTCATGCCCGTGCAATGAAATATGAATATTATGTTGTGTGCATTCGCGATGCGCGTGCAATGAAATAGAAAATTTTATGCTTACGGTTGCAAAAATAAAATGGCGCGTGTATCCGTTAGCCACATGCCAATGGTATGGGGCGGGGAAAGGGAAATGCCGTTAGTGTAACAAAATGTCGACTAGGCGAAATAACGGGGGGCGGGGAAAAGGGAAATGCCGTTATGTCCAAGAGGAAGTGAAGTGTCCGACGTAACTGTGGTAAGATAGTTTCAAACTAATCTAGACTCGCAGCTGAAAGATTTGCGAGCTTTTAGAGTTGCTTGGCCGGCTGATAGAATGTTTATATATGATCTTCGGAGGCCTCTTCAGATGCATTCTCTGGCGCATAGCTCTATAGCATAGATCTCTGCTTGGAAGATAAAGGTGTTTTGACCTAGTGATACAGCAGATTTAAAATTCTATCCACGAATTCCTGCACCAAGACCATCTGCCATTTTTGCGCTATCCCTGTACCAGTTGATTTGTCGGTCGATATGAAGGAACTGGGGCTTCCCCAATAGGTTCGATTTGGAATGTTGATTTTGAAGTCAGGTACACATATACACCCTGATTATCGTTGGCGTTTGTCGCTTTTCGACGATTGTCATTTTATTCATAGCTACGGCCTGCTGACCGTTAAACATTACTACGAGTAAGCAATTTGTTTGTCGTGTAGAATACTATTACAACTCTTTCTTTCATATGAAGAATAAAACGACAATCGTCGAAAAGCGACACACGCCAACGACAATCAGGGCGAATGTTATCAGATATTTTCATCGAATTGATCAGGTTTGAAGTTTCCTCAGGGGTGATTCTTTCCCAGTTTTCTGTTAAAGCCGTTTCGAGCATATCTTTCGATGTAATAGTTCTCTGGCGAATCCATCTTTCAAGTAAATCCCACAAAATTCTATAGGATTTAAATTTTGCGATTCGGGCGCTGAATATGGTATAACTGTTTTGGAATAGTGACGCGCTATCATACGATCTCTTTAACATTGTACTTGAGAGAATTGTACGAAACTCACAAGCCAACACTGGAGGTACAATCTCTTACAAGTCTGTACAACTACAACGCCGATGACATTGACATAGTCGGAAGAAGTCAGCGGGCCGTTAGTGGGGCATTTACGAGTATTGTGATCGAGGCAGCATAGATGTGTTTAGCGGTCAATGAAAGCAAAACAAAATATATGCTGTCTACAAAAAAGAACACCCAACATCGGCGTCTTGGACAGATATTAGTTTGAAGTAGTAAAGGACTTTATCTACCTAGGTTCTATGGTGAACTCCACAAATGACATCAGTGGGGAGATCAAACGAAGAAATGCTCTTGCCAATCGCTGTTTCTATGGTCTAAGAAGGCAATTGAGTAATAAAGCCCTATCTCGAACTACTAAGGTAACTCTTTATAACACACTAATTATCCCAGTCCTGCTGTATGGCGCAGAGGCATGGGATTTGTCAAAATCGGATGAGGATGCATGCATTGGTTATTTTGAGAAAAAAATTCTTCGAGTGATCATTGGACGCCGAACGGACGGCGCAGTAGAGGACGACCTCGCGGTAGATGGCGCAAGCAAGTGGAGGCACCTCAACCAACTTGGTGTGCGCAACTGGAGGCAGCTGGCTCGTAACTGTGCTGGCTGAAGAGATTTGTTGGTTGAGGCCCAGGTCCACCCCGGTCTGTAGCGCCACCTAAGCAAGCAAGTTTTGGAACGGTGTAAAGCAACTAGAGCTTGACAATTTCAGGGGTTTGATTGGAATCATTATCATGCATAAAGTAATATACATGATTAAGACCCAGTTTTGCAGTGCCAACGTATTTTTTTTATATGTTTAAAAATCCATATTTGTCCATAGTAGGTTCAATAAAGTTCAATTGTCCTACGCCAGTACTCCCCATGCACCCTTACACCATATTTGGAAAGAAGTTTGCTTTTTCGTTCCTGGCAAAGCCAATACAGGCCGCAAAATCTGCTGTCGAAATACACTTTTTATGGTGTTAAACGAGACTTACTGATAGATTAAAGTCATTTAACTTAAATTTAACAGTTAATCAAGTTTAAGGCCTAGATATCTGCTGTAAAGACGATTTTTTCAAATGGGTACAAAAGGAAACAAAGTTCATCATTCACCAAAGGTTTCTATTGGAGTTATGGAGATAGACAAACCCTCCTTCAAAAATTGCCACCAAAGGAGAATGAAATCAAAAACTTATTTTTGCTGGATTCTTTCCCCAAATCTATATAAACTCTAGATTTCGAGATCACTCAAAGCGTCAGTCTCTGTGGAAGTGGAATATTAGAAAGTTGTATGTAGGGAAGAAGAGCACGCGTAAATGTATTTGCTGCACCCTGTATACTGAATATTCAAAATGTTAGATGTTATTTAGTTTTTTATACTATTAGATTACAAGGTTATTTTTAGATAGTGTGAATAAGCGTGCAAATTTCATCATTGGACAGCATATATCTGAGGTGACCAAAACTAGTCGGAGCCTGCACTCGTCCTTCTCTGACTGGCCCAACCATTATATTGAAAGTGAACCTTACTTACTTATGTCCTGTATCCCCTTGTGGGTCCTAGGGCCTCTACTACGCCTACGCGCCATCGTGTACGGAAGTGAACCTTGCCTATGTTGATTTATCGATCGATCAACTCCAAGTCCCACCTTTACTGTCGGAACACAATTGTGAAGCTGAAGCTATAGCGCAAAGCGCTGTCAAAAAAAATCGCGCACTGATATAGCTGAGTACGAACACAATGGTGAAGCACTGCACGGGTGTTTGTTGTTGGTAATCAAAATGCGTCGGAATTTTTTTTTTCAGCTTCAGCTTCATCATTGTGTTCGGGCAGTTAACCAATTTAACAGCTTTGACGTAATATCGATCACAATATTGTTTAATGTAATTATGTTATTCTTGGAATACATCAACATATGTACATACATACATACATTTTCAATGCTGCTAAACATTCATGAGGTTCGCGGGGTAGGATGCTCAGTTGGACTCTGCACCTTTCTGGACTTGATCCAACCATATACTTCTAGGCCTACCGAGGGGTCGCCTACCTGATGGCACAGAAATCATGGGACGTCTTGGAAGCCGGTCTGGGGGCATACGCACTGCGTGACCAAACCATCGAAGCATAGATCATTCCAGTCGGAGAAGTAGCTGCTCAACATTGAACGCCTCGCGTACTCTGGTATTACGCATTCGATCCCTAAGAGCTATTCCAGCAACACCGCGAAGGAACCTAATTTCAGTAGCTTATATCCACGATCTTATGCTTTCGGTTACTACCCAAATTTCATGACTATAGGTGAGAGTTGTAACATAAACCGAGTTAAAAACCGATAGCTTAACTTGAACACTAAGTTCAGCCTTCCTTACAGATTGACCAAGTTCTCTCAAAATTGATCCAGCCTGGCCAATTCTACAGGATAACTCGGCATTGCTCTTTCCATCACTCATGAATAAGACCCCGAGGTACTTAAACTTATCCACCTGCTTCAGTGCGACTCCACTAACATGCAGAGTGCACTGAATTGGCGTTCTGAAAACGAACATTACCGATTTGTTCACGTTTACATCGACATTAATGACAGAAAGGCATGGTTGTGTACGACTTACTCGCTTTGAATATTCAAACCATGCATCGCCAGATTGCCAACGGCATTTTGATTGCAAATTTTCTTGTTAGATTGCAATCCCATTAAATTTGCTCCTTGAAGACTGAATATTGAAAAATTTATAAGAAAAGGATTCTCTTTTAAACACTGGTTCTTTCTATAAAATTAGTTTAATTATTTATATGCCACATATATTGGAACAATCTGTAAATTTGAAAATGAGGAAACTAGTCTTCTAATTTAAATGCACTTGGTGTGGATCTGGCCATTAAATCAAATCAAATGAACCGTATTTTTCCATTCTTGCGTACATCCTTCCGCACACAATATATTCATTTATTCTCTCCAGCTCTATATCGGATTCCCTTGGTGTGCTTAATCAACAATGTCAGCACATCCACCATCTTTCCACATCCAAATCTCTCCCAGTAGACAACAGCTTCGATATTTCATAGCATTAATTGTGAATTTGATTTCTCAGATGACTAATCCTTTTCCTCTTTCATTTGTTTCATCCCACACACAGGGAATGCCCATGGACTACAGTCATCGACATCCATTGCGTCGAGAGACTGCAATCGAGTTATCCCCTTCCAAGGCGGCGGGTGGCGGTGCAGGAAGCGGCGGCACGGGCAGCGGTGGTGCTTCCGGTTTCCTCATGAAAAATGAACGAACGTGGATGAGAAACTCCTCAACAGAACAAACATATCAATCATCATCGGGTGCGCCCGGCTCTCGTGACTATCTAAACCCACCGTACGACAGCTTTGGCGGGGGTGTAGTCAGCGCCAGTGGAGCGCGTCTCTTCAAAAAGTCCAGTGAAAGTCTGCAGAAAAACTCCAGCACCGACACCGACTACTCAATTCATCCGTACAAATTTATCAAACAAAGTTCCAACGACACCACCACCTCAATGACGGGATCTTACAACATTGACACCCCATCGTTAGCCAACGAGCTGTCCTTGGACGCATGTGACTCCCAGCAAGCAACCACAATAATCGAAAGTCGACACCAGCCCCTGCGAACGGCATCAATGGGCGCGGCCGACTACACAAAAGCCAAACAAGGTTTCGCAGACTACCCGCTGCCACCACCACGTTCAGTAATGCTCAAGAAACAATTCAGTATGGACCAAGGTAAGTGTTCACCCAAACGATCGGTTTCGGAGTCCGACAAAACTGACCCGGTTCAATTGTCCGCCTCTTCGACAAGTGGCAGTGTCGGACAGGCGGCAGGCAGTGAACCGACACAGAAGACTGTCATCGCGGGAAAAAGTTCACTTAAACCACCAACAACCTCAAAACTCGGTATGAATATCCTAAAGGAGAGCAGCTCCAGCACAGAAGAGTCAAAGGAGGAGCAGCATTCTGATGCTCATGTGACGCCGATACCATCGATCAGCACAAATCTGGTGCAGGATGAGATCGCAAAGTTGTCCTCCAACATCAAGAGCAGCACGGACTCGGAAAAGGATCCGCCTTACAACGAGACAATGTGCTGATTGTTATACGGAACAAGCCGCTGTGAATGCCACAATAAGTCAAAAGTGATTTGTAGATTTGTAAATAATTTTGTTTCATTTGCCTAGGCTAAGAGATAGTTTTTGGTTTTGTATTGCATGCTACGATGGGAACACAATCACAGTCCAAGGATGAATGTTAAACATTCGTTGCTTATGATAGAATTAGGTTAAGTGGAAAAACCGTTAGTTTTACATATTTTAGACTATATGCTGAGGATAATTAATAGATACGATAGAAAAGATGGGTGTGGTAGAGCCTAGCAATGCAAGCAGATGTCCATAATTATAAATTTATCTAATTTTATGTAAGGTTTTCCTGACATTTTTACTTGTTGGAGTTGAATATGAGGTCCGACTCGGAATAATTTTTGAAATTATTTTTAAAAATGCTGGTACATTGAAGGACAAAATTGCAATGAAATATATAGGAAAGCTACACTTGATCGGAAAGGGATTGTTTGATGCCCTATACCTCGTCATCTAGTCTGCACACCAAGCCAAACAGAATTAATCACGTCTTAAGGTTGCTGTATGGTTACCGTGAAAACTAACTGCATATAAATGCCCAGAAAAATTAGTCAGATATACCAACATACATCCTTAGATCCTTGTCAGATATCAATTTGAATACGAAGTTTGTCTGATAAATGTCCCCTGTGCTGAATGTGTTATTTTGACTCATTAACCAAAACAGCTTACTAACAATACGTCTTCTGCTTGAAACAACCCAAGCGAATTTTTTTGAAAATTAATAAACTGATCCGCAAGATGTTGGGGATACGATACGATTCAATGTTTGGGGTCCAAACGTACTACGACTTGTAAGATCTATTGAGCTGGTCCAATGGTTATCCAGAAGCAAAGTTAAGGTTTTTAATAAACCTCAATAATATCTTAGGTTCCAGGTGCCAAGTTTCCTCTGGGCCCATCGAGGCCCGCGTTAGATGGAGTAACCGTTTCTTTGCGGGTCCTGGGCATTCAGAAAGAATGTATTCTGCTGTTTCTTTTTGTACACCACAGAGTCTGCGCACCCCCTTAAAGTTTGCAAATCTTCTTTGCCGAGTTCAAGTAACTTGCTTACTCTGGTTTTGTTCGAGCTTTTCACTTGCCTTAGACCATTTAGCTTCCCATTGTGTAATTGTGAGTGGATACCACTGGATGGTACCCCGAAGCAGTGTTCAGGGCTCCTCCTCGCCAGACAGTCTGTCCATTCGTTTCCCTCAAAGCCTTCGTGTCCAGTGATCCATATTATGGTATCCTGGTTTGTGGACACGAGCCTATCAAAGAAGTCGAGGAATTAGGCGCCCTAAGTGCTGTCTGATGGTCCGTATAGATGCCGGTTCCACTGAGAATCCCGAGTCACTGACCATGTTCCTTTTGATGAAGTTAGAAGAAGTTATTGTATTATTATTGTTCACAAATATCTCGCTCTTCAGATCCAACGAAACACTCCAAGATAGAGCTGCCCAAAGCTATTCTTTATTTTAAACATTTAGTCCCAGAGTCCTAATAAGAAGTATAATAGTTCACTGGCATCTGAAAAAAAATTAAAGACCCAATTTGCAGACTACGCTTTGAGAGTGGCAAAACTCCTTTTCACATTCTGATAGAAAACCCGACACTCTTATCCATCAGAAAATGTGTATTTGACCAGAAAAAAAACTTTGACTTTCGGACAGATTGTGCGGGTGAAAAAACCCGCGATCAAAACTGCTTTGGTAAGCTCTTCAAAATACTAATCTAGTCTGATCCTCCTAGATCCAACAAGCCTGATCATCCTAGTCCAACAAGAATGTATGACCCTCAAGCGAGTGTCATTCCACTATTCAATTTATGAGAAAAGCTCTCGATCTCTCAGGCTCTCGCCAAAAGGGTATACAAAAGCACAGCCTATGTAGTTGGTACTGCTTGTAAATCCATCCTTACTGAAAGTTCTGTCCTGTTTGTTTTACTAATTCAACGAAATTATTTGCAATGTTTGTAACAATTGGAAGCAAAGTTTTAGTCTTTCGAAAAAAAAACTACAAAATTATTATTTTATTCTGGTGGAGTCCGTTTCTCATAACGCATTTAACCTTCCTATACCCGCGCATTAGTCTGTCAGACCGACAGGTTAGATAGATAGATAGATGTATATGATAATGAGGTGAAAGTGCACTGCGACCTTTAAAAGATCTATTGTGCCCCCCATACTGCGGCTCTAGCCAATAATATAATCGGTCTAGAACACTTCCTCTAGTCCAGCTGCTACAGCAAACCGGAGTGTCTTCAGTGGATCCAGCAAAGGTAAATCCATTTCTGATAGGAGATAGGCACTTAGGTGATTTCTTGTTTTGTGAATCAGTGCTTCGCATTCCATAAGAAGGTAGGCTGGTGATTCTGCGAAGCCCCTGCAGAATCTGCAGTGTCCATCTCGCTCTATTCCCAGTTTCCTAAGGTGCTTCTTAAGTCTGCAGTGACCCGTTAACATACCCGATCATATGCGAGGTCGATTCTTACTAACTCTAAGGCAGGTTCTGCTTGTTTTCTGGTTGTATTTCTCGAGAAGTTCTTTTGCCTCTCTTATTTGGGGGATATCGTCCCAATTTTTTGCCCATTTGTTCTCTACCTCTTTCCTTAAGTCTTCCTGTATTTTGTGGGGTCCTATCCCACAAAAAGGTTCTGCTCCAAGGAACGGTGTGTCTGATCCGTTTCTAGCTAGTTCATCAGTTGCTTCTTTTCCCGCCACTCCTACATGCCCTGGTACCCAGTAGAGAGCTACTTTGTTTGTTTCTCCCAGTTTGTTGATCCTGGTGAGGCATTCCCATACCAGTTTGGATCTGATCTCGTGCGAGGTCAGTGTTTTAATAGGGACTTGGTTGTCTGAAAGTATTGCGATGTCCTGCCCGCGATATTTCCTGTCTAAGTTGAATTGAGCGCATCTTTCGATCGCGTGAACTTCTGCTTGAAATATACTGGGGAATATTCCCAGTAATTCTGAGTATCTAGTCCTGGGCCCGTACACTCCGGCCCCAGTACCAGTAGATGTTCTTGATCCTTCTGTGTACCTTTTAATTGTGTGTTGTTTGAATTGATATTTATCGGATTCGATGCTCCAGTCTCTTTTGTTGCTCAGCTTTGAGTCGAATTTCCTTTCAAAGCAGTATTTCTTGACCATATCGTCCCTGGGCCAGTCCAGAAGCGGCACCGATTTGGATAGGGTTACTCGATCTTTGTTTGCGATGCATGTTCCTTTTCCGGTGCCCTCTTTGGTGATCCTCAATATGGTCTCCTTAACGATTCGCTCTAACACTATGTGTAGCGCAGGTATATGTACCTACGATCACTTCTAGTGCTGCTGTGGGACAGGTTCGCATGACTCCTGTTATGCATATGCATGCTAATTTTTGTACTTTCTTTAGGGATGTCCTCGTCGTGGTTAACCTAGTTCTGTTAACCCATACCATTGCCCCATAAGTGATGATGGGTCTTACTATCATCAGGTACATCCATCTCAGGCTGGGCTGCATCCCCAAGTTTTTCCTAAAATGTTCCTGCACACCAGGTTCCTTTTTTCAATAAAGGAGAATGCAACACATCCCTTACTATTAATAAAAGTTCAGTTTACTAAGGATTTCGTAAAATAGAATATGAAAGCAGGCTCTAGAGCTTTCGGTCACAGACACCAGACACATAACACACCATATGTGTTATTCCAACAACAATCCGCAGATTTCTTACATATATTTATATATGGTCGTTGCATTAGGATGGAAGTGATACAGAAAACTACGGGTCCTTGACTTACGTTTTCACCGAAGATGTGTTTTAATCCCATACTAAACTACATAGGTGGAGCTAGATGCACTGCGACCTAATAGATCTATTGTGACCCCTCCTGGCACCAGCTGGGGCCGTTCTTGAGCTAAGACACCTCGTTAAGTTTAGCTTCGTTTAGGTGTTGCATTTTAAGATTAAAGGCATTTCTCATCCATCTGCTACGTTCCTAGACAGCATACTCTGCTGCGAGTGTTCCACAGTTTCTTAAGATGTAGTCTAAAGTCTGCACATTCCTTTAAGTCCATTTTCCCCAAGTGCTCATGGAGCTCAATGAGGAAGCCCGGAAGTATTCAACATTTATTTCTGCTTCAACCGGTGTAGATTTTATATCTTTTTTCTAATAACATTTTCTAGGAATGCTTTGCCTGCCGTCGCGTCGTCTGGTAGTTCCCCGAAGAGTTTGGCACTTTTCTTTTCGTATTTCTTCTCGCCCATCTTGTACAAAGGTCTTGGCCCTATAAAGGGTTTGTAGCTCCGTTTATCCCTCACTCCAACGTGCCCTAAGTATACGTAGGGTGACATTATCGTAGTAAAGTTAAATGAGATTGTATTTCTTCATCCTACCATCTCTAGAAACCTGCTGTAGGGGTATTTGTTTTATGAGTCAGACTCGTTCTCTGAGACCGATATATTTTCCTCTCCCTATTTCGTCTTATATACCATAATTCTTATGATCTCCTCTTTGTTTCGTTCTATTGAAAATTACGACATGATAAATCAAGGACTGCCCCCATTACCAGTTTCTGGAATTTCTCGAGGTTCCTCTTCGTTGTGTGTAGCTTGGTTCATCTATTCGCTAAAAATCGTCATATTTACGTTTAATAAATAATTTACTTATCACCTATCTTTCGCCATCTTCCTTCCCATATTTTCAGCACTATCTATAACTCTACTACTAGGTTTTGTTTTTCTTATTGCTGGTCTTCTGTATTTGATGCCTGAAAAACCCTATTCGTCAAAGGGGTGGTTATCTGTTGTTGAAGCTATGTCCTCGCCTCAGTCATGTGGTGCAGGATAATTACAACGATGTTTGTAACATTACATCGCGAGTGGATGAAGTGATATCATGACATTGACTAATTGGACTAGAAACTTTACTTCTATATGACTGAGAAGAAAATTGACATCCTTCCTCTTTTGCATACGTCATTCTTCCACTCTCTATATGATTAGGTACCAAATTGAAATTCAAAACGAAAATAATTTATCACAAGTAGAGTGTATTCAACCCCAGGCTTCAACTTCAACCAACAGTCATTCATAAATAAATTAGCAGATAATGAACAACGAACATTTCATTTGTTGTGACTATTCTAATTAATTCATTTAACGGCCTGAAGTGCACAAATATTAACGTGGAAATTAAAACATTTAGTCGAGGGGGGAAACCTTCGCTTTCTTTTTTAAAAAATTCATCATAAAATGTATTCCTTTCCTGTTTATAATCAGATTCCGTTGCACACTGTTGAACATTTCTTCCTTCGAAAATTTATTAAGCCATCAAATTGCCGACCGTTGTTGTTGGTTGGTTACGTTTACGCTTCTAGGAATACAAATTACACGACACTTTTCATGCCTAAAGCTTCTATTTATTCAGCTTTGCGAGACGGTGTCACGTCGCGTCGTATAGGAGACATTTGTCATTTGAGACAAATACCAGAATCATCATTATTTTAATGGTTGAGCATATCAATTTGTGTGTCTTAGGGATTTTCTGATGGCGACAGGTCAAAATTTGGTTACATGTCCATTTAGTTTTCAGATTTAGACAATTTTATATAGTAGTGATTTTAAATAACATTTTTAGAACTGCTTGCAATGCCTAGGTTCACCTTTGCCCACATAAATGCCCAAAAATTCAATTCTGGTCATTAAAATTTGTTAAGATACATACATATCTATAGTTATGACATTATTTATTCCAAAATTGTTTATATTTTCATACCTATTTAAAATTTAGTTCAATTTGATTTAACATTTTCTAAGGAGAATTACATGGGTGCTTAAAGAAATTTTAAAGGACATAATTAAGTGGTCTGTTTGCTTTGTATCTGCGTATGTAAGATTTCAATTGTGTTAGCTCTAATGTTCACGCTTGATTGCGTATATTCGCTAAGTGTGAGATTATGTAAAATATTTACTTTACGACGCATCTTAAGATGAATATTTTGTGTAGATTTTAAGGAAAAACGAAGTTTTAAGGGTAACTACTTTGAAGTCTTAATTTTGTTGCTATTTCTTATTTTTATTTTTAAGTTCTTAAAGTCTATTAACATATTTGTAATTTTGAAGGCTTTTACTATGTTTATTTTGAATTTGGTGCTTTGAAAATATTTTTTCGATTGTTTTACATTTGCTGCCACATTTTTTATTTGTTTTACAAATTGATATAAGAATTTATGTATGTCTTTATACATAGTTTTTATTTCATGCTTGATTTAAATAAAACCATTCAAACTAGCTAAATATTCACTCAGGTTCTATTTTAAGTGTGTCAAAAGTTTGCGAGTTCTGGTTTCAGTCAAAACATAAGATGGTCTAAAGTTGTGGTTCACAGACTTCGGAAGTATATTTGCATATAGGCTTAGTTAAGCTTACATACTCATCTTAAAGGTATCCTTCCCAAAATAACATTTTTAAAAAGTGGTCCTACGTAGGTAGATAGGTGTGGTGGTTCTTCTTAGAAAGGAATTACTCAATTAGCACTAGGTGCCGTTTTGATACCACAAAACTCGTCTACCTGGATGTAAAAGGTGTGTTTGTGGGGAGTCTCTAGATCCAACCTGTGGAGTTTAAGAAGATTATTAAATCTTTAAGGTTTCTCTCTGAGACTTTATTAAGAGAATCGAAAAAGGAGTTTCCTAAGGCTCGTTGTCTGGCTCTAGCTAGTGCCGGACAGGCGCATAAAAAGTGAATAAGAGTTTCTTTCTTAGTTGCGACATTGCAACTGCGACAGTGTATATTATGTGGGATGCCTATTTTGACTGCATGGTCTCTTGTAGGTCGTGGTCGTCACTGTTATCTTGGCGATGTTCCTACGCGTTCTGTTTTGGAAGTCGGTTGATTTTGTTTTATTGTAGTTTGGCCACATCTTTCTAGATATGACACAAATTGTTAGCCTAGTCCATTTGAGGTTTGCTCGAGCAAGGAATTTTGAGGATATTTCTGCTTTGACTGCTCCAAGCGGAATCTGAAGTGATTCCACAAAAGAGCTGTGGAAGGCTTAGCCTTGCCTAGCTAGTTCACCAGCAATTTGGTTCCATAAACGTTACTGTCCCCTGAATCCCAAATTAGGGTTACCCTGAATTGGTTATCTAGCGAAGGTAGTTCATTTTGGCATTCAGGCACATTCAGTAACCGACGCAGTGACTTTGATGGTTGTTTGGCTATCCTACTTTTCAAACAAATCCTTGGATCAAGAAGAACTTGACAAAGCTAAATTTGTTGGTTTCGATTTTCAGTACATAGGGTGAGTTTTGTAATTGAAGTTCTGTACGGTTCCAAGAGTCCGTGGGTATTTTAGAGTGCCAAAGTTTGGCAATCTTATAGCTAGTGATATTGGAAGAAGCCATCGCATTTGAAATCATCCACTTGGCTTAAGTATAGTAGCATATGTTTCAAAAGAAATACATGGGGACGAATTTTTGTATCTGAAAAACAAGTTACTGCAAAGAGCATTATGAGTTTCTGCTAGATGTAATTTCCAGTTTTGCGCCTGGTTTTCTGCATCGCTTAGAATTTTTCTTTACGGACAGTGAAAGGGAAATATTTGTATGAACTGCATGATAGTGTCGTATGAATTTGAAAAAAAAAATATAGCTCAAAGGTAGCAAGATATTCCAAACAAAATGCTTTTCGCTTCTTAGACGTAAAATTACAACCTTAGTTGACCTACCACCACGGTGAAACAATGATATGGGGTGTTAGTGTGTTGGTCAGTACGTACATTCCACAAGTTTTTGGCTACGCATTATATATTTTTGAGGAATTTTTTGCTTTTGATAGTGAAAAGTACCTACTCACTATTAATAATGACGGGTTGTTGAAATTACTCATAGATTTAATATTCACGTTACCAGCTTTTCGTTAGTCTGCCTGAGTTGCTTGCAGAGTTCTATCGGTCTTGTGAAGCTACCATCGATTGAAATGAAGCTGCGTACATATTTTGAGTAGAAACCTCACACTGCCGTAAGTTCAGACAATTGATTGAAGCATTACATTGGGTTAAGCAAAGAAAAAAGTACCTCAAATCATTTGAAAACTGTGACCCAAAAATGATAGCATGATCGGAAAATGTTAAGTGCTACCATGGTACAAGTGCATCTACTAGATATAGGGCTCGATAAACGATGAGTTTACACTGTTCATTAACTGCTAATTAAAATAAAATATCAAATAAGAAATTTGGTCTCGGAATTCTATACTATTATTACATAAGCTATCCGATCAAAATTCCAAATCCAGGGCTTTGTAGGGTATTTAAGCTCAATCTCCGCAAATGATGCCTAAGACACGAATTTGGATTACAGAATGAGAGTCAGTACGCAGCTGAGGACGTGGGAAAACATTTTTGTCCTCACGCAGATTGCCATTCCGAAAATGCCAAATGTCTTCAATCTGTAAGACGAAGGTTCTATTCACACGAAACAAAATCTGACTTAACACTAAGAAAGCGTGATTTCAAGGCTATGACATGTTTATTTGTTCTATTTCATATGCAGTTTCAAGGCAATTTCTATGGACTTGTTTAACACAGGACTTTTTTTTTAACAGGTGTGTGGCCATACCCAAATGGCGTGCATGCACTGCGACCAAAGAGATCTATTGTGACAGAGGCCACTTTTTATGGCAGTATTACTTCCACTCTCCTTATAAAAGCTATAGTTACGACTGCGGAGAAGTTCCTTAAGTCTATTGGAGATATGATCTTTTTAAGGAAAAAGCTTCTCCTTATTCTACACAGAGCTACGCACTCACATAGTATGCGTTCTGCGGTTTCGACCTCTTCCAGGCGGCAGAGGCAGCAGGTGATATCCACCGTAATGCTCATTTTGTTAAGGTGGTAAAGTAATTGACAGTGACCGGTAATGAAGCTCACACGCCTTCTTTTGTCATTTCTGCCATATTTTAGGATATCAACTGCCTCTTTTTGGAAGGGTTGGACAACTCTTTTAGCTTGTCTGAGATTTTTGGAATTGTTCCAGTAGGAGATGCACATGTTGCTTTCCCAAATGTTTAGAGTCAGTTTAAAGGCGGAATCAGATATTCTGCAGAAAGGTTTAGGTCCAGTGAACAACTCAGAGGAGTTTAACAGAGGACAGTAGTCTGTATATTTCTTATAAAGCTTGTACAACTCTTGGCTTCTATTTAGTGCGTAATTATATACCAAAAAGACCGGGAACTTTTAAGAGCCTAAATAAGTTTCTTTATTTTCTTGACTAAAATTGAAAGCCAATTCTACCGAATATTCTTCAAAAACAAATTGTGACGCTATTATAATTCACCCTCCTCACTATCGTTTCATAAACCATTATATTATGTCTGTGTCTTGAGGGAAAATCTGTAACTGAGTCTTATTTTCGTAACCATTAAAACATAGACTTTTTTAATAAATTAATTTTTTATACTTTCGCCGTTTGCTTAAACTCATACCAATCAAGCTTCCAACATTTATTGGAAAACTTCTTATCTACTACAAAGACAATATTCCTCATTACTTCCAATTTATGTATGAATGTCTTCGCACTATGTAAACTTTAAATATAATCTTTATTGCTAATACTATTAATACAAAGCACAAATAATCAGCTTGATTTAAGTTTTAATTTTTTTTTAATTTATATCTAAAGCCAAAAATAAAATACAAATAATAATACAAACATTATATACATATATACAACGTTAAATTGTATAAAAAAGAAACACAAATTATGATGATAATTTTTGACAATACGAAGCATTATTTTAACAAATTAGAGTATTCATAGAAAAGCAATATAAAGAAAAATCTTTTTTATTATTTTTTTAATTTGTGTTTTTCTGTAAATAATATCGAGTGCTATGTATCACTATTCGCAAGTTAAGCACTTTTATGAATTTTTTTTTATCTAAATATTTCTATGTTTAAGAAAAATCCTTCCACAACTATGTTGTAAAACTGAAATATAGAACTCCTATTTATACATATCTAATTAAAAAAAAAAACACAAATTAAAATTTCTTTCCCATCACTAACTATAAAATTGATTAAAAAACAAGAAAAACGGTATGAATTAATCTCGCAACGCATTCGATTCGATATTAATGTTTAACAAATAGAGATTTATACATACATATATATATATAGAATGTTATTATTGTATACACGAACATTTTGTATTGACACAAAAGAAAAAGAAAGAAAACATATAAACAAATGTGTATATTCATATACCATATATCATTGTTTTAGAATATAGATTATAGATAATTATTTGTTATAAAAATTGTAAAATTGTATTTTGTAAAACATGTAATTATATGATATATATTAGTAAAAATAAATTGCCATTGTTGTATTTGTTAAGAGATGTCCTGTTACATAATTGTATATCCTATAGTAGAGTTTGCATCGAATGTTTAATTTCAGATTGAAATGAATAAAATTAAACTGAAGAAAAATATATGTTAATTGTATACACATAAAAAAAATAAGTCAATGCTCAACAAATTCAGATCAATAAATGCAAATGTTTAGGCAAACAAGGAAAGATATATGTTTAAATATTTGTAAAATTAAATTGCATCAAAAATAAAATGAACAATTTTTATCATAGATCGTATAACTTGTTTCTATGTCTAATGCTATGGTACCTTGGAGCATTGTATAATATTTGCTGCAGCACCGACCAATGAAATCCTTTAGCGAAACGACCCTGATGACTAGGAGACTTTTTCTACCTAAGCTTCTGATATTTCAAAGATTCTTAAGCAAATATAGTAAAGTTCGACGCTTTTCCTAGTCCCAACCATAAGTAATTTTAGGAAAAAGATTAGATTTAGATTAGATTAGATTGATTTTATTGATGTAAACATTGTAAGTACATGATCAATATACAAAAAATTAATAGGCATGGCACTGCCGTCTGCGAAGTTGACAACTAAATTAATAGCTTGTTTTTAATATTCAGAATAGCAAATAAAACAAAACTAAATAATATGTATCTAACACAATAAGATAATAAATTCTCCTTTAGAAGTTCTCATTTAATATCCTTCCTCTGTACACTAGGGCAGCTTTACAGTACTGATAGAGTTTGGGTACTTCCAATTCGTTGAATAAAACTAAGGTTTCATTATCACTTATTATATCAGAGGTGAAGAAATACCTCCTTATTTCTTTCAGGACTGGGCACCTTCCAACAAAATGTAGAACGTCTTCTCTTTCCTCCAGGTTGCATAGACCGCATAAATTTGGAAGATCCACACGATGCGGCATATAATTCAAATTAAGCATTTCTCCTCGTAACTTGGCCATCATTGAAATTTCGTCCACATTATGGCATAATCTGCTGTAAATCATCCTGTGCTGTGATTCCGAAGCTTCATTTAGGTATCCTTCTCTATATTGCATATCTGTTGCTGCGGTTAGTTGATAAAGTACTGGTTTCCAATCTGCTATTTCTGCTTTCCATTTCACAGCCCCTTGCTAATTCCAGCCAATCGCCGTACCAACTGGCCCCGTCCTGAATAGTTTGAAGAGCTGCTTTTTTCGGTAGCCGGTCATTACTCATATTTAGAACTTTTAATATATAATCTACCTGCAGCTTAAGTGTTTTTACAAACAGTGGGGACAAGCCGGTTTCCAGCATAATCACGTAATTAGGTGTATTTGATGGTAAGTGAAAAATTCGTTTGATGAAATATCTCAACAGCTTCTCTACCGTTTCGTAATGCTTGCATCCCCAAATTTGTGCTCCATAAAACACGATGGCTTCAGATATCGCTTCAAAGACTTTAAATTTACAACTGTGCGCAATGTTCCGATTAGCGAAGGATCTTTTCTATGTGGCACAGATTGCGCTCTTAGCTTTAGATAGTTTTTCCTTTAGACGAATTTCCATACACAGGTAGGTAGGTAGGTAGAAGTGGCGGTCCTGTAAAACAGAGACCCAATTAGCACAGCTGTGCCGTTTTTGATACCACGACTCATGCGACCTTGGATGTTGATGTGTGTTGGTGAGGACAATCTAGAGCCAGCCTGTGAAGTTTAAGAAGAGGGTTAGCTCATTTATCCGGGATCTCCTCAAGTGAATTGTAGAAGGGTTTGCCTAATGCTTGATATCTAGCCCTAGCTAGTGCTGGACAAGTGCACATGTAGTGGATAATTGTTTCCTTTTCGGTGGCTATGTTGCAACTACGGCAGTGTGTATTATATGGGATACCTAGTTTGGCGGCGTGCTCTCCTACCGGCCAGTGTCCCGTGATTATCGCGATTATACGGGCAATGTCTTTGCGCGTTCTGTTCAATAGGGCAGTTGTTTTGGTCTTGTTGTAGTTAGGCCACATCTTTCTGGATATGACGCAGTTCGTTAACCGGGACGATTTAAGGTTAGCTTTTCTAAGAAAGATTGAGGAGATGTTTGCCTTAATTGCTCCGAGTGGGATGTGAACAAGTTCAGCAAGTGAGCATTGAAGGGCTGAGCCTCGCCTGGCCAGTTCGTCAGCATGTTCGTTGCTATCAACGTTGCTGTGGCCTGGAACCCAGACTAGGGTCACCATGCATTGACCATCTAGCGAGGCCAGCTCCTGTCGGCATTCTAGTACTAATTTCGAGGAAATGGTTTCCGAGGCAATGGCTTTGATAGCAGCTTGGCTATCAATTAAAATAGCGATTCTTTGCCTTGGTAGTGTATTTGTGTGTGACTTGATTTGGCGATAGGCTTCGCGAATGGCGAGTAATTCCGCTTGGAAGACGCTGGCAGCGTCCGGGAGTCGATACGATCTTGCGATGTTCAGGGACTCCGAGAAAACACGCGCACCAACCCCACAGTCCATTTTTGACCCATCGGTGTAGACTGTTAGATCGAAACCACTGGTCGCCTGTCCATCATGCCAATCTTTTCTTGTAGGGAATTGTACATCGAAACGCTTTGTGAAGTTCAATGTGGGGATGATGTAGTCTGTTGGAGTCGGTACGAGTTCTCCTGGTAGAGAATCTAGGATATTGCCGTGTCCATAGGGTTTCGCAGTCCAACACTTGGACTCTCTGAGTCTGATTGCGCTGTGCGCTGAGATGTTTGTGATATGTAGATCTAGGGGTAAGAGGTGTAGCAGGACTGTTAGAGCGTCTGGCGAAGTTGACTGTAAGGTGCCTGTGGTGCCTATGCATGCTGCTCTTTGCACCTTATTTAGTTTGGTTATGTTATAGGCTTTTTTAAGGGCCGGCCACCATACTATCGACCCGTAGGTAAGGATTGGGCGTAATATGGCTGTGTACATCCACAGGGTCAATTTCGGTTGCAGGCCCCATCTTTTGCCGAAGGTTCTGTTGCAGGCATAGAAGACTATACATGCTTTCTTTACTCGTTCGTCTATGTTTGGTTTCCAGTTAAGTTTAGGATCTAGAATAACTCCTAGGTACTTAGCACTGGAAGATATCTATCTTGTTCCATTTCTCTATGCTACTTTAATTACATTAATACGATTTTGAATTTTTATGTCGGAAACAAATAAAAATTTAATTGAATTTGGCATTGTACCTTCTCTTCCACTCGCCGTCTATGCAGACGGGACGAGCACTCGAAGAACTTTTCTCTCAAAGCAACCGATTGCATTCTCATCCGATTTTTACAAACTCCATGCTTCTGCGCCATACAGTAGGACTGGGAGTATTAGTGTCTTATATAGAGTTAGAGTTAGTTATAAAAATTGCGATTGGCAAGAGTAATTCTTCATTTGATTTCCCCACTGGTGTCAATTGTGGATTTTACCATAGAATCTAGGTAGACAATATTCCATACTACCCATCTGTTTGCTGTGGCGTTCTGACACTGATATTGAGTGTCCTTTTTGGTAGAGAGCATGTACCAAATATTTTCACTTTCATTGACCGCTAAATCGAATTTTGCTGCCTCAATCTCAATACTCGCAACGCCCCACTGACGGCCCGCTGATTTCTCTCGGCTATGCCAATATCAACAGCGTAAGCGAGTAGGTGGACAGACTTGCAAGAGATTGTACCTCTGGTGTTGGCTTGGGAGTTGTGTATAATTATTTTACTTAGTATGTTAAAGAGATCGCACGATAGGACGTCACCTTGTCTAAGACCTTTTCTGTCATCAAACGGTTCTGTGGTGTTCTTTCCGACTTTAATGTAGTAGCGAGAGTTCTCCATCGTCGTCATGCACAGACGGATGAGCTTGGCAGGGATGTCAAGGCTAGACATACTTACTTACCTAGGTGGCGCTACAGTTCGGAGTGAACCTCGGCCTCAACCAACTAGCCTCTCCATTTAGCTCGGTCGTTAGCTAATTGTCTCCAGTTGCGCACTCCAAGTTGGTCGAGGTCGCCTTAAAGGAGGTGCTCTACTGCGTCGTCCCTCGGGGTTAGATTCGAAGACTCTGCCGACCGAAGCGTTGGTGTCTATTCGCTCTACATATCCTAGCCATCCCAGAAGTCCAATACGCAGTTTTTTGACTAGGACGATGTCGCTGTACAGCTCATATAGTTCGTTATTGAATCTTCTCCTCCAAAACGGGACCGAAAATCTTACGAAGAATTTTTCTCTCGAAGCGACCAAGGATATCTTCATTCTCTTTTAATAAAGTCCATGTTTCAGCGTCATAAAGCAGGACTGGGATGATCAGGGTCTTATACAGAGTCTCCTTAGTAGTTCGAGATAGGGCTTTACTGTTGAATTGCCTTATAAGCCCAAAAAACAGCGATTGGCAAGAGTTATTCTTCGCCTGATTTCTGCGCTGATGCTGTTTGTAGAATTTATAGCAGAGCCAAGGTAGACAAAGTCCCTTACTACCTCGAAGTTATTGCTGGCCACTGTGACGTTCTGTCCAATTCGTCGGTATTGATTGTCCCTTCTTGTTGACAGCATATACTTGGTTCTGCTCTCGTTTATAGCTAAACCTATTTTGGCCGCTTCTGCTTCAATGCTTGCAAAAGCACCGGTGACAGCCCGCTGAGTTCTTTCAATTATGTCAATACCATCGACGTATGCAAGCAGTTGTTCGGACTTTTGATAAATTGTCCCTCCGGTGTTGGCTTGTGAGTTCCGTACAATCTGTTCAAGTACAATATTAAAGAAGTCACCTTGTCTAAAACCGTTTATGATATCAAATGTCTCGGTGAGGTGATAACCGAACTTGATGGAGTAGCGGGCGTTCTCCATTGTTATCCTGCACAGACAAACAAGTTAGGCAGGGATGTCAAAACAAGACATGGCTCTATATAGCTCTTCTCTATAGATGCTGTCATAGGCGACCTTGTAATCGATAAAGAGATGATAAGTATCGATTTCGACTTTTTATGTTTACTTCAGGATCTGCCGAAGTGTGAGGATTTGATCGATGGTGGACTTTCCTGGCCTGAAACCGCACTGATAGGGTCCAATCAGGCTGTTGATAAAAGGTTTTAGGCGTTTACACAATATCGCAGAAAATATCTTGTATGCGATGTTGAGGAGACTAATGCCTCTATAATTGGCGCAGTTGAGGGAGTCTCCTTTCTTGTGGATCAGGCAAATGATGCTGGGATTCCATTCATCAGGCATACACTCGTCTGCCTTGAAAAGTCCGGCCGGTAAGTCGTCAGGTCCAGCAGCCTTGTTGGATTTCAGCTATGTTGAATGGTTCATTGTGCCTGACAGCGGGATGTTGTTCGCCGTTATACAGTCTACCGAAGTAGTTTTTTCATACTCGTATTCTCAGCGGTATCGTGAACTAAGGCCATATGAACTAACGCCATAATCCACTTATGGCCTTATTTCACTTTCAAATGAGAACTAAACTCATATGGTGTTAGTTTGTTTTAGAAAGTGGCCTAAGTTCTCATTTGAATGTGAATTAAAATCATATGAAGTTATTTCTCACCTATAAAGGTGGGGACGAACTTCACTTTCTTATGGGAACTTGGTACACACTCGAAAACATGAAGAGGGAAGCATCCTTCTTCTTTCTTCTTCTTCCTTTTATCAGCGAGGTTATGATCCGAAAACAAGGGATCACAACCCTCCCACTTCACCGCATTTCTACTGATCCGCCTGTGGGGTTCGCCTATTTGACCTCAGAAAATATCGGCAGGCCCGCCGATTTGGGATCACTCGGTTACTGAGGCCAATGAAATGCCGATGTCGTCGCATTTGTCTGATCCAGGCGTTTATAGGCCTGCCTTTCCTACATCGCGATGTCTTTGGAACGTGCATAGATATTGCCTTTTTAACAGGGTTCAAATGATTTCTTCTTTGAACGTGGCAAAACCAACTGAGCCGGTCGCGCTCTATTTTTTGTACGATGGTTTCCTTGATGTGAAAGCTTGCACGGATCTTCGAACTTCTTATTCGATCAAGCTTTGTCACTCCTGCTGTCATGCGAAGCATCTTCATCTCAGCTGCCGTTAATTTACTCTCATACTTTTTGTACATCGTCCTACATTGTGAACCGTATGTGAGTGCTGGACGCACAACTGCGGTGTAGAGCCTTCCTTTCAACTTAGGGAGAATTTTTCTGTCACAGAAGATAGCAGAGTTTTCTCGCCACTTCATCCACCCCACGCTTACGCGATGATTGATGTCGTCACCACAGGTTGCTTTGCTATTTATCATAGATCCCAGATATTTGAACTTTTGGCACTTGGGACGCACTGTTCCATTCAAATAAATGTCTGGAATAGGCCTGAGTGGATCAGAGAACGGGCAGCACAAGTACTCTGTCTTTTTTGAACTAATGCGAAACCCATTTCCCTCCAAAATGTCCACCCACACATCAAGTGCTCGTTGCAGGAATGTAGGATCCTCACTTATGATGGCTCCATCTGTCAGCAAAGAATAACTGATGTACCTTGGGATCCATCACTTTACCTTCAAGCAGATAATCAAAGACTGTAATAAAGAGCAAAGGACTTAAAATGCTTCCCTGGTGCAGTATGCAGAGGGAAGTATCCTACAATAACTAATAATGTACGTTTCTTAATACATATGTATATCAACATAGATGCATTCATAGGTATATACATTTAACGGCGTATAAACAGAGAGGTAGGTATGGGGCGGCATGCTGCCCCCTGCAACCCCCCAGCCAGGGGTCGGTTTTGGATTTGAGGTGGGTGCGAGGTTGGGTGAGAAACATGGATATAAAGAATCTTTACATACACCCATCTACTGCGAGGTTTCCATTTTCAACTCTACAGGTTTCTCTACAGGTGGTGCTTCTCTGAAAGGTTCTTTTTACCTTTTAATAAAACTTCCGTACATTGTTCCTGGAGAATAAGCTCTCAATGTTCTCGATCGCGCGCTTCTCATGCTCTTTCTTCATCGCTTGGAGAAGTCAGTGTTTTCCGCGTCTCTTTTGCTCGTAGAACTCACGAGCCGATTTCGCCTTCTTTTGCCGCCGCTTTATATGCCTCTTATTTCGCTACATGAACTCGCCGGCATTCTTCGTCAAACCAGGGGTTTCGTGGTGGTGGGCGAGCAAAACCTAGCACATCAGTCGCGGCGTTTCTGATGGCATGGTGGCAGCGATGATGAATTTCGATTTTTTTCAAGATCTGATATACATATGTAGTGAAGTATGTAAAGAAAAATATGTTTGTTTTTTAAAGAAATTTTTAAAAAGTTGTCGTTTTAACTGTTTCTAGAATTTTATGTCAACTGAACAGCATTTGATGTAAGAATTATTTTTCAAAACTACATTTTCAAAATAAAGGGTGGAAGAATAATGGATGGTATTTTCTTCCAGTTGCTCTACTGGATCCCTGGAGATGAAGTCTCACCACAAAATTAGAGTGGCGAAGATTGATTTAGAAGTGATTTGGCATCTGAAGCAGTACAAATCGACCTCTCTTTGAATATCCTGCCCTCCACACTCAAGCTCGGAGCAGGGATGAAGTCTCTAACAGCAGATGGTCCTCCCTAGACATTTGTATTATATCTACGTCTATCGGAGAAAACCTATATGGGGCCTGTAGAGAAGAGGAAGCCAATAGGGACACAACCTACTTTCTCTGTTACTGTCCAGGTCTCATCCACCTCAGGAATACATTTTTTTGGGCCACACTTCCAAGTCCAGGATTTAGAAGTTTTAGCCAAGTTAACCACATCAAATCCACTGGATCGTTTGGAAGTTCACCACAGTAAGGACCTAAATGAACACTAGAGCAAGGTTAACCAATGGGCATGGGTCATTTGTGTCACAATAGGCCGGCATTGACATAAGTGTAACGTCCAGGATTACTTTCCCGTCGCGTTCCCACATACCTAGCCTAACGTGGTTGATATAATTTTTCAAAAATTGGAGACCTTTTACATAATTTATTGTTGGGCTCGAAAACAATACAAAAACAGTTTAAGGTCTTAAAAGTTAATTAAGAGTCTTGCCATTTTTGAAGTCATGAGATTTTATTGTCTTTTATAGATTTTTAAGCTTTCGGTTTAGTATAATAATGTGTTGGAGAGAAGGGCATTTTCGTCACCTCGGCTGGGTAAAATTTGTCCCGAATTTTCAATTGAACCTTATTGCCTGCCTTTTTTAGATCTTCGCGAATGTACCCCATAGCAACGTTACCACCAAGACTAGGACTTGGACACCCACTAGTTATCTTCCCAACTAATGCATCATTGTGGTAAATTTCAACACCAGATCGAGCTGGTGGTCCATTGATCATTCTAAAACCAACACGACGTCGTGTAACACCATTTTTCAACTGATCATTGATTTGTTGAGCCCCTGGGAAGTTGACTTCAGTTCTGCGGCGTTTGGCTAAAAGAACACATTTTATTAATTGTATTTGAATTTAATAAAATGGAAGGAGTGAACTTACATACTAACCAGGAGAGGGCAGCTTCAACAGGCGATGTGTTTGAGTCAATATCAGAGCCATAGAGACAGAGACCTGCTTCTAATCTGAAATGTTAAATTTTTTCTTACTTACTAGTCTAAATATTCAAAACGGAGTTAAGTTTCAAGTATTCCATGCTAAGCCGAAACTGATAATAAATCGCACCGCTTACCTCAAGGAATCCCTCGCTCCGAGACCCGCCAAGCGTACACCATCGACCCCAAGCAGGGTTTCCGTCAGATGCCTTACCCTCTCCGATGGCACTGATATCTCGAAACCATCCTCACCCGTATAACCACATCTTGTTATCCGGCATCCGTTGACCCCAGCAACCTCAGCAACAGTTGTCGTCATGAAATACAACTTTTCTAAGTCAACTGTTGTTAGTGTTTTTAGCGCTTCGGCGCTGCTGGGGCCTTGTAGGGCGATAAGTGAACGATCGCTTGATGATAAGAACTCAATTGAAATATCTCGCTTATCAGCTGTGTATTTGTTCTTTAGAAAAAATTAAATAAAACTGTGTATTCTAAATTTTGTAGTTCTGACTTACTACTGCTGCCTTCATTATTTCCATGTCCTGCTGCTTCATTGCTGCATTGGATACAACATAGAGTAGATCATCGGTAATCTTTGACACAATTAGGTCATCAAGAATGCGCCCACTATCATTTGTGAAGACTGTCAGTGTTCCAGCATTGTGAGGAAGTCCTCGAATATCAGCGGTACAAATTGACTCAAAGCACGTCACAGCATCCTTTCCACGGACATAGGTCTGCAGCATGTGTGAGACATCGAATATTGATGCACTTTTTCGGGTGTGCACATGAGATGCTGCAATGCCTTGATCGGCATATTGAACCGGTAACAAATACCCCCCAAAATTTACAACTTTTCCACCTTTATCGACGTGAAAATTGTAGAGAGCAGTTTTCTCTGCTGCAGTTGCATTGGAGGATGCACTACGAGATAGCACTAGGAGGCTACGAGCTACTCTTGACATTTCGTTACTTTCTTATATAATCCACAGTATCACTCGATGACCAGAGAGTCCGCTAACTGTTGACTCGTCAACGAAGTATAATAAACTGATAGAAATCCGGTACTCTGTACTATCACTCAATTTTTCACTCAATACACAGATGTTTGGTACACTGCTATGCTTTGTGCGAAAGAGAAGTGATGTTTGCGTTTGGTACTCTGTTATCTATTTAGAAGTCGAACACGGGTGCTGAAAAACATAATAGGTATGCTGTCGATAAACAGATATCACAGTCAGTGAAAGTTTGGTCAGTAAAATACCGATGGTCAGTGTAATACCGATGGTCAGCTTTAATTACCTACAGTTAAAGCGGAGTGCAAGGAAGTGGGAAGTGAAAACGAATGCACTCCTTGTAAAGATATAGCCTTCATCTATCAAATAATTAGGAGTGATGGCAATGAGCTCCGCCGCTAATGAACACACTCCCGTCATACTCGTTAGTCATTAGTGACCACCTGGGATACATACATACATACATACATAGATAACGCACGTATGAAGTAGAAAGCGTAGGAAATAAAGTGCATGACTGAGTCGTACGTTCTTGCACATTAGTGCCGATTTTGAAAAAAGTTACAGAACTCGACCAAGGAAGATAGATGAGAAGAGAGCTAAAAAAAGATTAATGTTCCAATGGATAAATATACTTTATTGCACAATATGTTCTATAATTATTTTTACGATACCAACTACTGAATGCAGCGACCAAAATCCAAGTGAAAGAGAATCACTTGTTTCAAATTGCATCGGCAGTCACTCACACTAGCATCCGCTTACAACTATGCAATGCATTCCCTCAATAGCCCTCCGTGCAAGCAACATGATTAGAGAAAGCATAGAAGAGGAAATACCAGCAACTACAACGGAGGAACTATTTCGAGCATGCAGAAGAATAGGTGACAAAAAAGAGCCGAGCATAACAAACATTGCATTAAAAACAGCTGTCCAAGCGAGACTAGACATTTTCAAAGCAACGTTGTAAAAGTGTCTGGAAGAAGAAGTTTTCCCCGAGCCTTCGAAATTTCAACACTTGGTTCTGTTGCCCTAAGGAACCCAGAGAACCGTTCTCATATCACCCAATGTGCCTCCTGGGTGCAATGCGAACAATTCTGGAACGCACCATCTACGAGAGCCTTCTTGCGGCAGCAGAGGACAAAGACGTACTGTCCGACCTTCAGTTCGAATTTAGGGAATCTCTCTCAGCGGTAAATGCCATTATGATGGTAGTTGACATCGCAGCAAAAGCAATGCAAGGAGAAAGTTGGCGTTTTGGGACAAAATTATACTGCGCTGTAGTTCGTAGGGTTCGTCGTAAGTTTAGTCAAAATGGGCACGCAATACTACCTGCGAAAAACAGTCGCAAACTATCTGGCTAATAGGAAGCTAACGTATGAAACCTACGAGGGCTTGAAATATTACAACGTGTCTGCGGGCGTTCGACACGGTTTCGTACTTGGCCCCCTTCTGTGGAACATGTACTATGGAGTTGTGCGACTATCTCCGCCGGGTAAGCATTATTGGATTCGCTGATGATATGGCTATGCTTACTGTTGCGAAATATAGCCATAAGATAGAAGTCGCCACAAATGATGCAATATGCCAAATCAAAGATTGGTTAATGACAGCTAGCCTGGAACTGGCTGACCATAAAACGGAGGCCGTGTTTGTAACCAGCCGAATATGTCAACATTAGGTCGGAACCAGCAAAATAAAGTCCAAAGACGCCATCAAATACCTTGATGTGATGCTAGTCAACGGGCTGAACCTTAAGAGCCATGTAGAATCCATGAGCAAAAGGCCTCAGGAATCCAGACAGCGCTTTGCAGGATCCTTGCAAATATCGGGGGACCCGGATACGCCAGCCAAATTCTACTCTCAAGAGTAGTCAGCTCGGTCCTCCTTTACGCGGTCCCGGTGTGGGCGAAGACATTGACAACAAAGGCGATACGAAATAAACTCACTTCGGTATTTGTGCTCTAAGAACTATAAGTGGATTTAGAACAATCTCGGATAAAGCAGCATTTGTTATAGCCGAAATGGGTCGCATAGTCATCCTACGAGATGAGATGCTGCGAATATATGTAAGGAGACTCCCCCATCCGCAAGATGCGGCTGCAGCGAGAACAATAAAAGAAGAAGAAAGGTCAACATCACTAGCCAGCTGGCAGAACAGATTTAGATTTAGATTTATTGGTTACAAGAAAATCGCTGTACATGTAAGAGCAAAACACTTATAAATAGTACAGGTGGCAAGTAAACATATTTAAAAGAAGAATTTCAAGAAGACTTACAGATAATTAAAGTAATGAAAAGATGCAAAAGAAATTTAATATATACACCAAGTAGACTAAAATAAAAAAGAAAAGAAAACGTGTGAGTAATTTAAGTTAAGATGCGAAATGAGAAAAACACGCCGTTAAAAATTGCTTATACTCGACTATAGACCTTACCCGGTGAAGCAGATTGTTCCAAAGACGAACAGCATGGAAAAAAAAAACTGCCTGCGAGATGTCAAGCAGATATGTATAGATGGTCTTATGGTAATACAATGGTTGGACCGAGAGAAGAAGAGTTTGTTGTAAAGACACCCTGGTTGCTGTCTGTGAATAATCTGTGCCGTTCGAAAAATGTTGGTCCAACATTTTATTACCCTTTTCGGGAGCAGTTCTTGGAATTAATGAGAGCTGCGGGGTTGTTTTGCACTAGATAGCAAAATGTCGTTCAAATAGTGCATAAAAGTCCATGTTATTATGAATAAGAGGTGCATTTAGCTCGTGATAGCAGTCCGAAACGAACCGAAGTAATTTAGTGAAAAAAAAAAAATGGGAAAAATCAGTTTGGAGTCTGAATTTGACAACACGTGAAATTTCTAGAAAATTAAATGTTGCTCAACAAACTATGGCATGGAATTTAAAAAAAATATCGTGAGACCGGGACTACCAGCAGAAAGAAAGGCTCAGGGAGGCCAAAAAAGATGACCGCAGTGGAAGATCGCTTTTTGGTGCTGTACAGCCGTCGTCGTCGGTTCAAGACTTCGGTGGATCTTAAAAACAATCCGCGTCGAGCTACAGGAAAAATAATTTCGTCAAGCTCAGTGAGGAAAAGGCTCGTGAAAGCTGGACTTAGAGCACTCAAGCCAGTACTGAAGCCGGATTTTCCAAAAAGAGTCAGAGAAAAACTATTGCTCTGGGCTCAAGAGCATTTTAATTGGACTCAAGACATGTGAAACAACGTTATCTTTTCCGACGAATCAAAGTTTAAGCTGCATGTTGGAGATGGGAGGATTCTTGAGCGAAGAGAACCAAAGGAAAGACTGAGCTCTGAATGCATCTTACGGATGCCCCCCAAAACTGAAGGTGTGATGGTCTGGGGATGCTTCTCTGGGGATGAAAAAGGTAGAATGGTCTTCCTAGAATCGAAAGTCACTGCAGAAGTTTACCTACTGGTTCTGGAAATTGTATTAGAGCCCTCTGCGTTGGAGCTTTTTGGTGACACTTGCAGATTTATTTTTTAACAGGACAATGCTCCTTGCCATACAGCCAAATTGTAAGTATGAACTTGTTTTTCTGCTTTGCCTGCATCCACATGGAAAAACCTATCTGAGTCAATGTCCCGCCGATGTGCAGCTGTAATAAAAGCAAGAGGAGGTCCAACAAAGTACTAATTAGATAGAGAATGTTTCTGAAAAGCAATAAAAAAAACCAAAACACTGCACCAATAAAGCATTTTTCTTTAATCCCTAAAAATGAGGCAGATACCTAAAACACCCATTTTTTGGTCTAACAACTTTTTGCTCCCGTGACCGCGTGTGAAAAATTTGAACACTCTAAATGTATCATGAAACGATTGAAACCGCATAAGAAAACACATCCTCATCCAAAAATATGTAGTTATTTTTACAAATATTTTTAAAAATATGTAAAAATGTAAATTTTTATTTACAAATTTGACAAAATTGGAAAAAAAAAAGTTTGGCCAACATTTTTCGAACGGCACTGTACAAGTTTTAATTTAATTTCGACAGGTAATATTGCTTTGCTAACTGATAGACCTCTGAGCGATGCATACATTTTAGGTACTTCCTTCCTTACACGGGTGACATATTCAATATGGGTGGAGTATAGCTCTATAGAGATTTTCAATACTACGTCAGGGTATTGGAAGGGAGATGGTGGCGGATGAACCCTTAATGGGCCAACGGCAGTGCTCATATCCCTGAAGTGGGTTACTGACATCGGTGTATCCGGCCCCTCGTCCTAGGGGCTGCCAAAAAGAATCTGGTCCTCCAGGTTGGGGGTTGTGCCGTCGGGTTAACTTCCCTACCACGTAAAAAACCTTCGGTTACGAAGCAACCAACAGCCTCGGATACGGATGAATTTACTGTTGACGACCCGAGCAAACGTAAAAAGGACAACGATCTTCGTGTCTGCACATGGAATGTTAGGTCCCTCTACAAACCATGTGCAGCCGAACAACTTGTGGAGGCCCTAGAGTGTCTCAAAGCAGACATTACCGCCATCCAAGAAGTGCGATGGGATGGGCCGGGCAAAAGGAGTATGAAAAACTGCGACATCTACTACGGCGATTGCTACAGACAAAAAGGACAGCGTCTATTCGGGTTCGGATTTGTCATTGGAGGCAGACTTAGGCAAGAAGTCTTGAGTCTCCTCATGAGAAGAAGGACGACGCGACAAAGGATGACTTCTACCAGCTTTTGGACAAGACGTATGAGCAATGCCCTAGCCATGATGTTAAAATTATCCTAGGTGATTTCAACGTAAAGCTAGGGAGAGAGGACGTCATCGACGTCACGACATCACATCCGACAACGGACTCAGACTAATCGACTTTGCAGCGGGGCGAAACTTTGTCGTAGCGAGTACGCAGTTCCCACGCCTCGACATTCACAAAGGAACATGGCTCTCATTTGATCGAAAAACTGTCAACCAAATCGATCACATTGCGATCGACGCAAGGCACTCTTCCAGTATTCTGGGTGTCCGGACTTTCCGAGCAGCCAACGTGGACTCGGATCACTACCTAGTTGTAGCCAAGGTACGGACGCGGATATCCACAACGGAGCGAAATCAACGAAATACTGTGAGGAAACGTCGAAAAGCTACAATCGCAAGAGACCGCCAGAACCTTTGCCGATCGAGTTTCTTCTAAACTTAATGTAAGTCCTATGCCGCCAGCAGCAAATGCGGAAGACCAGTGGCAGCGCTGCCAACAAGCCATCAGACATGCCGCCTCCAAATAAGAGGTCACCCACTTTGATGGGCTTGATGGACTTGAAATGTGGTGAGAATAGACGGCGGAACTTCAGGTATCTTCTCTTAAAGGATTATACTGCTTAACTGGGACACCCTGTATACGCGTACATACATTGTACAGACATATAAACATTGTAATATTATTTCATTTTATTAGATGAGATGTTGTTGATCATTGGATTTGTCCACATTTTAGAATGTTTTAATAGATTTAAAATAAATTATTAACAGAGTGGCGTAAGCAGTATATTCCAAGTTGAATACTCATACCTTAAGTCTATGTTCCTACCTTTTAGAAGTGGTGCCGTGAAATAACGCCGAGCGAAATAAGGCCGAGATATATTATACTTCAGGTAATTATACGTGTATTTCAAATGTAATAAACTATTTCATTGAAACTTGACTGCATATCTGTAAATAAAATGTTCTGGCAGACCGTCCGCCGAATCAGAGGAAGAAAGTTGAATATCGTGAAAGGAGTCAAAACCAAAGACGGCACACTGCTTTCCAATGAGCGATGGAGATGGAGCGAGCACTTTTCAGAATTGCTCAATTCCGAACAAGCCATGTCCTCAGGAAAATGACAGACCTATGGTCGAGACTTTGGCGATCAAATCATTAAAAGTTGGCGAACCTACCGGTGTGGATAAAATCCGGCCAGAAATGCTAAAGCCTTTTGGTGAAGAGTGAGTGCAATGGCTCTCACGTGTTATTAAAGTGGCCTCGGAATGCGGTGAAATATCTGGTGATTGGCAAATGGGAGTGATTGTCCCTCTTTGGATTGCGCCAACTAAAGGAGTATATTTCTTTTAAGTATCCCTGGAGAAGCCTTTGGTACGGTGTTGGAGACGCGTGCCAAAACTGTGGTTAAGCAAAGTTTGGGGGATTAGCAATACGGTTTTCGTCCCGATAGAAGCAGGACCGACCAATTATTCACTCTCAGAATGATTCTTGAGAAGACCTGGGAGTATGGTAAACCTGTTTACACCTGTTTTGTGTATGTGTCGAAAACATGTGTTAGGGTTCCTCGAGCCAAACTTTGGAGTGTTGTGCAAGAGTATGGGTTTGACCATTCCCAATTGAGGGCGATGCAGTATTTATATACAAGCTATTTTCGGGTAAACGGTGGTAAATCAATACCCCTCACTGTGTGGTTGGACTCGGCCAAGGATGCGTTCTGTCACCTCGTCTCTTCATTGCATATATGGACTAGATGTTGCAGCGTAGCCGTGGCAGAGAATGTTGCAAAGTGGGGGACTTAAGGATTAGTCGTCCTCTCTTTGCGGATGATTTGGTCATCCTTGGGTCCTCTTAAACCGAACTTCAGCGCGCACTCTAAAGGCTTGTAGCCGTTTGTGATGATGCTGGAATGAAAGTAATCTGAACAAATCGGAAGATATGGTTGTTTCCAGAACGCCTATTCAGTAAAATCTGGATGTAATTATGGAGTGCTACTGAAGCAGGTGAATAAGTTTAAGCATATCGGGGTCTTATTCACGAGTGATGGGAAGAGTAATGCCGAGTTAGTCTGTAGAATTGATTAGGCTGGATAGATTTTGATAGAGCGTGGTCAATCTGTTATAAGGACGGCCGAACTCAGTGTTCAAGCTAAATTATCAGTTTTTAACTCGGTATATATTCCAACTCTCACCTATAATCGCGGATACAAGCTGCTGAAAGAGGTTCCTTCGCAGTGTTGCTGGAATAATTCGTAGTGATCGAGTGCGCAACACCAGAGTACGCGAGGCACTCATTGTTTAGCAGCTACTTCTTCGAACGGAAGGATCTATGCTTGGTATGTCCCCAAACTGGCTTCCAAGACGTGTCATGATTGCCGTTCCATCAAGTTAGTGACACCTTGGTAGACCTAGAAATAGATGGTTGGATCAAGTTCGACATCTCTCCTAGAGCCGTCTAGAGATTCCTCCTGCTGAGTTGGAGTCGACGGCGGAAGATCAAGAATGATGGATGGTGCACCTAATCATCCTACCCTCGCGACGCTCATAAAGGATTAGCGGGTAAACTATTTCAATGACAAAGGTGAGAATGCTTTAAAGAAGTGTACTTGAAATCGCTTATTAAAAGACCAAGCGAAGCGGGTACAACCAGCTAGTGTAGAAATAAAAACGAATATTTTAATATATTTGATAAATTTACTTTTATTTAATTAAAAAATACAAAATGAAAATATATATTTAAAAGATTACAATATATATACTATATGGATCTTATACAATATGTACGTACGTTTTTTTTTTTTTGTTCATTGATTTTCTTTATATTTTGCTTCTGATTTAAATTATCGACAATAACTATAATAATATTAATAAGTGTATTTCCTTTCTATTTGTTTAATTAATTAATGTCGTTTACATAAATTTGGTAAGTAATTTTGTTTCATATGTATGTATGCCACCAATATGAAGAAAACAGAACAAAATAAATCCAAAAAAAAAACATAAACCATTTGATTATTATTATTCTGCACGTTTTTACCTTATAAATTATATTTATCTTATTATTTAAATAAGTATGTGTGTAACAAAAAAAAGATATCATATTTTCTTCTTCTCCTCACTCTCTCTCCCTCTCTTCTCTTGTTAACATTTACTAAATACATTTTCGATTTAAAAAAAAAGAACTAGAATAAGAAAAATATGCGAGATAAAAATAAAATAATATAATAATTTATATATATAAAATTATTCCTCTTCAATTCTCATCAAATATTCGCTTACAAAGGAGAGAAAACTAATAAAGAGAAAAAGGAAATGCAGTCAAACTTAACTTTGTAATGGTTTAATTATTAATAATTTATTTATTTATTCATTCTATATGCATTTGTTTTTCTTTTGTATAGATATTTTTTTTTCTCTATTGTATTTCTAATTTTAATACGTTTCGCTCTCTCATTATTTAAAATAATAATAATAATAATAATAATATTAGTTTTTGTTTAGTATTCATAAGTTTTAGTAAAATACATGACAAAAAATTAGAAAGAAAATATATGTATATATAATTTTAAAATTTATTTATGTGTCGTATTTGCTTGAGTGTTTTGTGCAATTTGTACACTTTACATACATTTTTATTTAATTTTTAATTTTTAAGATATATAATACAATTTGCACAAAACAATCGATGTTAAAAGTATTTTTTTTTATTGTAAATATTTTACGTACTAAAAATATATTTATTAGCAAAATTATCCTTAAAATCGTCGCCTAAAGTTCTTATTTGTTTTCTTTTCTTTTTAAATGTGTGCGTTTGCTAAAGATTTTTTTTTTATTATTTATATTTATCTTTTGTGGTATTCCTAAAACGATTTTTATTTCTTTATTTTTAAACATACATAGATACATTTAATTTTTTTTAAAATTATCTTAACAAAGATAATTAAAAATCAGCCTTAGCCATTGATTTAAATTATAAACAAAAAATAAAAAGAAAGAAAATGCTTTGTTTTCTGTGTTAGATTTACATTGGAAGAAATATAATATCGAAAAAGATACGAAATCAATTGGAATTGTTGGAGTTAATCATAGCGTGATTTGGGAGTGTATAAAATAAAAAATAACAAAAGCAAGGAAATAACCAGTGATTGATAAAATGCAGTTACTGGTGCCAGTATATTTTTGTTTCAGTAAAATTTTGTATGTCATGTGGTTTCTTATTTACTTAGTTGTTTGTTGTATTGATTGACGTTTCTGGTTTTGTATTCGATTTTGAAATACAGATGCCAACTTGCTTAGGAGGTAAATTGTGATGGATGGGCTAATATCCGTAGCCTCAAGCGATAACCGCTTAAGTCGAGTTATGACGGAAATGAATTAAGGATGCTAGAAGACGCTGCAATATTCGAAGTTTATGCCATATAATTTTTATTTTTCTCTCTGTAGTGGTTACCGAGTTGTAAGTAAAGAAACAAGACCGATATAGCAAAATTCCATACGTTTTTAGGAAAAGGGAAAATTTCAAACGCGTTTTCTGAGAAACTGTGAAAATCTTAAGCGGTTATTGCTTGAGGCCACAGATTTTAATAGCCTTCAAGCAGTTGAGTGTTCAAGATAATGTCGACTCATTTCACATTGGGCACATGTTTTTATTCCTGTTCTCGTATGTACAAATATATGCGAAAACTTGGGAACATTTTATACGAGGACAGCCGGTTTTTAGCCTAACTTTGTAACACTTGCAGGGCGTAATAAGAATAAAAGTTTGAAGCTGTCCCTTTATTTTTGGGCGACACGACTATGAAAATAACTGCGATTTCAAATGCTACGAGTATCTGTGTTTATCGAAGTCCAGTCCAGTCGAAAACTATCCTGAATCCCGTTGTTGCTTTTTGATGATTGCCGTCGTACAGTGAGCATCTGAAAAACTGATGATCGAAATTCTGCAAAGAAATGTTCGTGCTGATAATGTTTAGATGTGCTTTACATTTCATCTGATCTAAGACGTTCAGGGGTTTGTTTAGGCTTAAGCATTACTCTAATCAGAAACCCAAGGAAAATCAAGAAAAGAGAGAAAACTATATGACACCGACACTGATAATTACTGATTTATAACACAAACGACAGGTCTTTTCTAACCATTCATTTAAACACCTGGATTCGCTTTTGAGAGTAGACACCACAACGCTATTAATAGACAATTATTGCTCAATACGGCAACCGGAATCTGGGTGACAAATTAGGCTAACAGCAACATACCATATAGAGTAAAGCATCTAACGTTGTTGTACAGATTTGAAAGTTCTGCGCTAATTATTTCAGACCACTGTAACTCGACTAGCTTCGTAGAAGGTAGAACGTGGTTCTTACATGCAGTCGAGCAGAGAATATTGAAAATTTACTGAGGATTTCAGAATAGTATGACAATTAATTTACTTGGTGTCCAGTTGGTAAAAGATTGCATTGAAGGAGAAGACTCTTAAATTTGTGCCATCGCATTCTAAAGGAAGATTTTGTAGAACGAACATATGTATGTTAACAAACACATATTAACAATTAACGAAGTTTCATGTCTTTTATTTATTTGTTGCTTATCAATTAAGTTAAGTCTTAGGTGTAATTTCTTTGATGGAAGACAATATATGTATTTACTAATTTATTTACAACTTGATATGAGATAAGCGATCATTACATAACAGGGCTCTATGAGAAGTTATGGAATAATTGACTGGGATAGGAACAAATTACATTGTAAATGCAGTTCCTGTGGCTCACCTATTTTTTGCCAAGAAAAAGAGAAATGAGGTCGCGATTACAAGGATAAGTGGGGATACCACTCATGCTCTAAGCCCCTAAGATAAACTTGCATAGTCTGAAGAAGTTCTACGGGACAGACTGTCGTGTGCCGTGGCGCAGGGGTTAGTGTGTCGGACCACTGCGTGTGAGGTTCAATGTTCGAATCTCAGAAAACACCATAAGTTTTTTGTACGGTCCGATCTCTCGGGAACGTTTGACAAACATCCGAGATTATTGCTGTCACGAAGAAGATTCTTAAAAACAAAATAAAAATTGCCTTCGGATACGCCACAAAAATGTAAGTATTTTCCATTCGTGCGAAATATATAACGCAAACAACACGAGTGGTTGCGAGAAGCTAGGCCTAGGTCCCCCATGGGCTATTGCGCCAAATATGTATGTATGTATCGGAAAGATTAAGAGGTTCTACGGATTATTAACGTCATAACCACATCATGTATTTAGTATTAGCTCCAAACCGTAGTACTATGACTCCGAATTTTAAGAATGCCTTCTCAATCATGCAACCTGACTCTCGTTGTCGTTGTTCGATTTTTGCTAGTTTTTTTCTATAGCGATCATTCAGCCCGATTCCATTTATCGTTTACTTAAGCCTTTCTCTGTTGTCGCTATTCTACTGCCGAATTACATAAACGGAAGCAGGGTTAGTGTAATTAGTCCCACACTAAGAATACTCTAGGAGACAAGAAAGGAGACATAATCAACCCCAGAGCAAGGCAGTGTCTCTGATTTGATATTAAAACCACGTGTCGGGTTAACGTTTCAATCTAGAAATGGCATCGAGGATCAGCCAGCACTGCACTTTTTTTTTTTTAACACAAAAGATTTATGACTTAACTAACTCGTAAGCAAGGTAGCGCCTATGATCTCATTCGCTAAGATCTGTGAATAAGTTTCATTAACTCAATGATTTCTATCAATACTTAGTCACATGAGTTAAGTGGAGTGGGGGCTCCACAGTCCATTACTGTACTCCTCAGATAGTAAATTTAATTATTTTTTTTTGTTTTACATAAGCAGAACGAGGCAAATTGATAAAATGGCAGTGAATGTTGTTTCTTCTTTGTTTTTAGTTAGTGTTTAGGTATTTTTCATTCTTAAAAATTTAAGCAGCTTTTTTTTTGTTGGAATTTTCTGCTTAGTTACACATAAATATATATTTATTTTTTTTTATAAACTTAATACTGTTTTACATTCGTGCGTGCTATTCAAATTATTATTTTTTTTATTTTGCTATAACAAATTCATTAAAGAAAAAAACAAAAAAAATGTATAAGTTGAAGACATTTCGTGTATACATAAGTTTTCTTTATCGTTAGTTTCACAATTAATCATAATTTATTTTTGTAACATAAAGTATTGTCATTTGTGCAAAAAACAAAAAGTTTGAAGTTTCTTTTAATTTTTACCAATTCGCGAGGAAGAATAAATTTATTGAAAAATAAACATAATTAACCAGCTTCCTTGAGCAAAATTAATTTTTTTAACTTTATATTGTTATAGAAATAGAAAAGAAACATTTTTTCTTTTTTGTTATAATCAACACATAATAAGAGAATGTAAATTAGCGTCATAAATATATGCTGATTGCTATAATCTTTTTTTAATGTTTTATGTATCATTTATATCTTAATCATTTAATAAATATTGGAAACTGTTTTTCTTTAAATTTATAAATCTATTGCAATAAATATTTACTATATCGTGGGATGTCTGTACTTTTGTTTTTTGCTTACCATTTTTTTTTTTTTATAAATTTTTTGTTTTGATTGTTTTTGTTTTGCTATGTTTGGATTCATATTACGGAATTGCGCGGAGAAGAACATATTATTTAGAGAAAAATATAATATTTATGTTTATATATAAAGAAAGAAAAAAAGAACTAATAAAATAAATTGTTTTCTTGTGTACAAGTTGTAAACTGTTTGTTGTGGTTGTTTTAAAGTATTTATCAGTAAGCCTGTGCTTCTTTGTAATCACTTTGATCCAAAGTATAGAAATCTTCCAATTTCCATTGTAGAGTCTCAAAGGTGGGCCGTCGCATTGGATCTTTGTGCCAGCATTCAAGCATAATCTCATATAGACGTGATTCACAATTTGGTGGTATTGGCATTCGATAGCCATGCTCGACTTGTGTTAATACTTCAGCATTTGTCATACCTTTGAAGAGATAGAAATATAAAATTTAAAGTGTTATGCAGGTGGTGTAAGATGAATACTATTTACCTGGATATGGAATACGTCCATAAGTAACTAATTCAGTTAGTAGAATGCCAAAACTCCACACGTCAGATTTAATTGAGAATTTACTGTAGTTGGCCGCTTCTGGGGCAGTCCATTTGATTGGGAAACGGGCACCAACACGGGCTTCGTATTCATCTTCTTTGATTAGCCTGAAAAGAGGGGAATGAACATTGTCTTAGAAAATAGTATAGGAAGAGAGCTAAGAGAAACTGTTAAATTAGGACGACTTGACAAATGATTGCCTTATAAAAGAACCGAGCGCTGGTTCCCTAAATTAAAAATAAGAGTAGCTTATAAACTCTATACGGCTTATAACTATATACTGCTTATAAACTCTAAATTATGAAAAGTATTTTGGTTGGTTGGTTGGTTAGGATCAGCTCTCGATAGACCAGAAGTAGGTCTATTGTATTGTCTATAATGGGTCACCCTCTTACTCTGGGAATCATTTGCTTCGTTGTATGAAAGCGTTAATTTTAGCCGTGCAGGCATTGCTGAGATCACTAAGATCATGGAAAAAGTATTCACTTAGGGTGGCCTTCCTAATGCTGGCGAGCGCAGGACAAGCGCTTAGGAAATGACTAATGGTCTCTTCCTCCTCTTTATCCCTACAGCTTCCGCAAAACTCGTTGTAGGGGATGGCTAGTCTTTGGGCAAGTCTTCCCATGACGCAATGTCCGGTGAGAATGTATTTTGGAGAGAGTACCTCTCTCTTGTGTTTCAAGAGCCCGGTGGACCTAAATTTGTTAAGTGTTGGCCGAAGTTATCTGGCGGTTTTGCATTGGCCTAGATGTTGTCATCGGAAATTAGCCACTGTCGGTTTGAATAAGGTACTTAACGTACGAGTAAGACGTTGGCGCTTCGATGCCGATGATGCTTATGCTGTTTGCACCAGAGGAGCCTTGTCGGGCCAGTTCGTCAGCTGCACAATTCCCTGGGAAATCACAGTGACCCATTATCCAGCAAATGGTGAGGTTGTAATGACCAGCTATCTTGTTAAGAGATACGCGGCAGTCTTTCATTGCCTTAGATCTCGTAGTGCTGGATGCAAGGGATTTGATGGCTGCATGACTATCGACGTAGATAGCAATGTCCAGTGTTGATAGTGTATTAGCCGCTAGCCAGTCAACGGCTTGGCAAACAGCTGTAACTCCGGCTTGAAAAACGCTGCAATGGTTTGAAAGGTTAAAAGAGAGGTGTATGTCCAGGTCTTCTGAAAAGATTCCGGCACCAACTCCGTCTTTGGTTTTGGACCCGTCCTTGAAAATTGACAGCGATTCGTTGAATAGGACATAGCGTTGCGTCCACTCAGCTCTGTCCGGTATCGAGTGCATGTAGCCCCTGTTAAAGTTATATTCAGTGTGCAGGTGGTCAATGGAAGTGGAAAGATGACGGTGCATCGAAAGAATTTTGGCATGTTCCGTGTGTTGCTTCTTCCACTACTTGGAGCCTCTCAGCCTTATTGCTGAGCTTATAGCCGATTTTTTACTGACGATGTCGATCGGAAGTAGGTGGAGCATGGTTTGGAGCGCCGCTGTGGGAGAAGTTCTCAGTGCACCGGTAATTCTGAGACAAAATTAGTACTTCTCCAATTTTTCGAATGTAGTTTTATAATGCATGGTTTTGACTGTTTTTTTTTAAGCTCTGTGTTTACTTAATTTAATATCTTAATCTGCTTGAGGAATATCGGGATATTTCTATTTGGAGATTGGGACGAATCTTCTAAGGTATAGAATGACAAAGTTGTACTAAAATCTGCCAATCATTTTTTGCGTCATACCTGCCCAAAGACGACCCTAGTTTTCATTTTATTATATGTATACCTAGAGTATATATATGGCGAAACCCACAGGCGGATCAGTAGAAATGCGGCGAAGTGGGAGGGTTATGATCCCCTGTTTTCGGATCACAGCCTCGCTGAAAAAGGAAGAAGAAGATACCTATAGTATATATAGCTTTCCTACCTTTCTCCCTTCCCGATACCAATTACAATATAATGATCTGTTGGATTGAAGACGATTCACGTCATCTGTCCGTACCCGCGACACAAACATATCCACTTTTTTTCGTCCATCTAATATCATCCACATCAACCATCAATAAGTACGATTAATTCTTTAAGCCATATGATTCACCCTACTACTAGTTGTATGCCTTCGCAGTCAAGTGCATAAGATTCAATTGAATTTAATTATAAGCTTTGATGACACAAAATTCTTATAAAAAGCTTCCGAGCAGTCTTTGATTTCGACATGGTGAGAGAATAAATTAAGGTCTTCCGCAGAACAAAGTATGTAATCTGTGGTAACATGAACCGACCTTGACTTAGTCACCTTTGGTGTTCGCTGTTTTACCTTTTTTTTCATTCATACGTTTCCAAATTAATATAAGCTTTTAGAGATAACTACTCGTAGTTTATCTTTATGTGATATCCTAAGTAACTTACCGCGCCAAACCGAAATCAGCAATCTTTACAATATTATTATCACCGACTAGCACATTACGTGCGGCCAAATCACGATGAATATAATTCTGTGATTCCAAATATGCCATACCGGCTGCTATTTGTGCTGCCATATCGATTAGAGTTGGCATCTTTAGGCTTCGTCCTTTTCCTGCAACGAATATTTAAAAAGAAAATTCTCTCAATAATGGGTGTCCTACTTTATTAAAAATTAAAAATCGTTTACCTTGCAAGTATTCCAATAGAGATCCATGCTTCATAAGTTCGGTAATAATGTAAATTGGCTCCTCCACTGTACATACAGCGTACAGTTGAATCAATTTATTATGACGTAATTTCTTCATAATTTGAGCTTCAGCCAAAAAGTCTTTAGGGTCCATTGTGCCTGCGAATGACAATAAAAAAAATAAATAAAATAAATATCTCTGTACACAGGCATCATTGACAAGTACACCTACCGGATTTCAATGTCTTGATAGCCACCGGTGTGGTGTTGTTCCATAAGCCTTCCCATACCTCACCGAATTGTCCAGAGCCAAGTTTGCGTACGAACTTCAAGGAGGTTCTATCGATTTCCCATTGATCGCGTGTTCGATGGGATAAGCCTTCGGTGACGGGTTTTTCAATCTGTGGAGCATATTAATATGAATTTAATATTTGTTTTTGTAATCTTTTTGTCATTCAGGTTTAACGACATATGTATAAAAAAAAATATATATATATATAAGAATTGAATGTGGGTTTTGTAAGGGTGTCGGGAGTGGGTGTGTGTGATGGTTTTTTGCTTGTGCCTGGAGGAGAGTACTTCAAAAAAAAAATGTGCACAACAATTGAGTTTCTTTTTCTGTTTGGGGGGACTTAAAAACGCTCAATTTTACAACAGTACAATTTGCTTTAATGATTTTAACGATTCATGGGAACACATCGAAGGAAGTATCTGTCAGAGATTTACACTAATTACATTGGATTCGCATGTACAAATGGTTTGGTGTGCAAATTGTCTAACAAGGAAATAGGTTCAAGCTTAACGCGGCTTAACATACATATGAGTTCTGGCATATATAAGGGTTATAACGTGACCTAAAAGGAGTTGTAAAGAATAATTCTACCGTTTCATCAAATTAGCATTTTCTACTTTTTACAGAAATAAACGGGATTAAGTGGATTTCACATGACCGAGAAGTGCTCTTAATGGGTAGTGATAGATACTAGGAGTCATCTTTGTCGATGATGATATGTGTGAAGCAGAAATAATTATAGTCAAGAGCTTTATGGTACATGAGGAGCAATTGGCATTAATAGAAGTCGTTTGATAATATTTGCTTTAAGTTCAGAACTAATTGTGATGAACGTATTGCCTGATAATTATTTAAATATGGACAAGATTATCAGTCCATGCGTCCAAGATAAGTTGACCCTGGCTTAAATCCAAGTAGATAAGGTCGAATCATTAATACAACTGGTAGATGAATTGACCAGTCGCATTAAGCCACTCATCTTCCACCATCAAGCTATTACTTGACCAAGCACCACTAGACTTGGACATACCACAAACCAAAATGTTGCCTTAATAGAGTTGTTTAATGAGGATTGTGTGCATTTCTTTCATTTTGTTGTAGGTACCAGGCAGATATTATATAAAAACAAATAGAGAGGTTCAAAGTTCAAGTTCATAAAATTTGCGCAACATACAGTTAATAATTTGGGTTTACTTCAAGGTTGATGGTCAGAGAAGTCCTGAAGTAATTACTTGTATCATATCATTACTGGTTGGCAAAACGACTTTGACCCCAAGTTTGAAAACATTTAATGTCCAAGCGAAGTAATGTGGCCTCGGAATCAGTCTCTAGGTGCTTGGTTACACGGTTCTTGCTCAGTACGGACTGAGGTCAAATTTATTAATCTCAAAATCATAAGCAAAACAAAAAAAAATAAAAAATCAATACCATGGATGTGATGAGATCCAACAACGAGGCTGACAAAAATTCTAAATTTGCTGCGTGTAAGTCGGTATGTGCACAAAAAAAAAAACTCTCAGAACCATGTGCAGCAGTAATGAGTTCGTTATTGAGCGACAGGTTGTCGTTTCAAGTACCAACGATGCCCATTCAATTATTCAACTAAATGAATGGACAACATCCAAAACTACAGAAATACTTGAACTCCAAATCGTTAACCCGGGTTAACATTTAAATCCGGGTTAAAGTGAGTTTAACCCGAAAATTAAACCCAATTCCATAATATTCACCCGCTAAACCCGAACTTAAACCCAGTTGTATAAACCTGGTTGGCGTTTAACCCGATCAAATTTAAACTGCCCTCCGGAGACCAGTTTAATTGCTTTAACTCGGATTAAAACACAAGCTCATAATATTGACTCGTTTTGTGCGAGTCACATTTGAAATTCCTTTGTTCGCAGGAGGCAGGAAAAGTGAAATAAATATAAAAAGTAGCAGGAACAAAAAAAAAAACAGGATTTCATTCGTGAAGTTGATGAAATGTTGATGTATTCATCGTCAAGACGAATTTTTGGAACAGCAGATGGTGAACCAGCCTCCTCCTCGTCGTATAAAAAGCTGAAAACTCGACTGCACACAATTTCAATTTAAAATTTTGACAATCCGTAGGTTTAAAAACGAGTTTAAACTGTTTTAAATCCGGGTTGAATGCATCCTTCATCCACCGGGTTTAATGCATGTTTTTGAGTGAATATTATGAACATAGGTTTAAATTTTCGGGTTTAAGAAATGCGGATTAAATGGTCGGGTTTAAAATTCACTTTAACCTGCTTTACACCCGGAGTGAATAATATGGCCGTTAGGGTTGTCTTCCTGTATGATTTCAACCAGGAATGACGAGGAAGATATACTTAAGACCATATCTACATCCATTTATATGTACAAGATGCGCTTAAAGATCTATACATGCACAGATGTCGTGGTCTTTTCAAAGTCAATCACTTTCTCGGCAGTATTTTCTTAGCAAACACATTAACCTTAGCCTAAACACATTAATACCACGGGCAATTATTATCATTTGCTGGATCTCTCCTCACACCGGTAGCTAGGTGTGGTGGTTTTTCTTAGAAAAGAAGAACCCAATTACGAGTAGCACTATGCGTCGTTTTGATACCACAAAACTCGTGTACTTGGATGTAAAAGGTGTGTTGGTGGGGAGTCTCTAGATCCAACCTGTGGAGTTTAAGAAGATTATTAAGTCTTTAAGGTTTCTCTCTATGACTTCCTCAAGGGAATCGAAAAAGGGTTTTCCTAAAGCTTGTTGTCTGGCCCTAGCTAGTGCCAGACAGGCGCATAAAAAGTGGATAAGGGATTGTTTCTTATTTCCGACATTGAAACTGCGACAGTGTGTATTGTGTAGGATACCTAGTTTGACTGCATGGTCTCCTATAGGCCAGTGACCCGTGGTAGTTGCTGTTATCCTGGCGATGTCCCTACGCGTTGTGTTTAAGAAGTCGGTTGTTTTTGCTTTTTTGTAGTTTGGCCACATCTTTCTAGATATGACACCGTTTGTTAGCCGAGTCCATCTAAGGTTGGCTTTGGCAAGGAATTTTGAGGACATTTCTGTTTCGTGGGCGCCGTGGCGTAAGTGGTTAGTGTGTCGTATCACTACGCATGAGGTTCCAAGTTCGAATCCCAGAAAACACCAAACAGTTTTTCACGGTCCCACCTCTCGCGAGCGTCTGATAAACATCCGAGAGTATTGTTGTCACGAAAAAGCTTTTCAAATCGCCGTTCGGATACGGCACTAAACTGTAGGTCTCTTCCATTCGTGTGAAAAATATAACGCACACAACATGAGTGGTTGCGAGAAGCTAGGCCCTGGCACTTTCAAGAGCTGTTGCGCTAAATATTTATTTATTTATTTTTTTTTTTTTTTCTGTTTTGACTGCTCCAAGCCTAATCTGAACTGATTCTGCAAACGAGCTGTGGAGGGCTTAGCCTTGCCTAGCCAGTTCATCAGAATGTTCGTTTCCATAAACGTTACTGTGCCCTGGAACCTAAGTCAGGGTTACTTTGAATCGGCTATCTAGCGAAGCTAGCTCATTTTGGCATTCGAGCTCACACTGTGGGAAATTAAATAGCTGACAAAGAAGTGAAAAGAGCATGCGTTTGATCAAGCCGAGTAGTCAATTAGGAATCCACACCGCAACCTTGAGGAAGAATGGACCAATAGATTCTGCAGGCAGATAACAATTGATATGTACCTGTTAACTATTTGCGAAACTCTAGCCAAAGCGCAATAAGCTTTGACGAAGGCATAGGGGAAGACTGTTGGTGCTGGCAAGTGTGCCCATTGACTATACGCTACTAAAAAGCTGCACATTGAAACGATGCTGCTCTATACAATGTCTGAAGTGATAAACGCATTTATGAGGATACATTCTATTTTCTTTGCAAAATTAAGGGTCATACACCCATCTCTGCAGACCGTCGGATATATTGGGCTGACTGAAAGAGAACTGTCTCAGTGAGTTGTATCCGTTTTAGTCAATAGCAAAGGTGATAGGCAGAGACTTTAGCCATTTCAAATTCCCACCTTTGATGTAAGAGGAAGGTTTGCAAGCCACGACACTCAAGTGTAAAACCGATCTCTTTGCTAAAAGTTTTGTAGCAAAGACATCGTGAGATGTATTTTGATGATACCATAGTCATTAGCCACTTGGGAGCTTTTGGCTTTGTTGAAAGGGTTATATGGAAAGCCGTATAAAGGCATAATTAAATCACCCTGTAAGGCCTATAATTGTAGGAACCCACAATGAATTCACCGCTAGTAATTCTAAGCCAATGAATCACCCTATTTGCCAACTTTCTTCAATTATTAAGTTGAACATCGCATATTGGGCACAAATGCTAACCGCTATAGACAGTGTAAATTTGTTTTGCAAATATTTAACTTTCTGGCTGATTGCTAAGAATCGTTGACACTTTTTTGCTCAATTAATTTATAAACTTTAACAAACGTTAGTCGCTACTCGCTGGCCAATTTTAAGTTCAGCTAATTGGTTTAGAAAACAAAGGGGGAAATTTCGCACATAATTGTCTTTAAACGGAATGGTATGTGATTAAGGCATTTTTAAGTGGAATCGTTAGGTGGTCGGCCTTAGGGTTTCTTTTCTTTTTGATTCAGACAGATCTAGATAGCTGGGTTTTATGGGTTTTTTGTTTCGAAGTAGAAAAGGAATGCTTTAATCTTTCAAAACGTAATTCAGAGATAAATTCATCATGAGTTGCTTAACCTCTGTGATCTGTACTTAGATGTGGGTCGTAAAATTGTACATGACGCTCTATGGGAGACTGATGGCGTAAGCCTGGTATTTTCTTTAGTTAGCTAGGAACGTCCGATGTGATCACCTTTGAAAGAATTTTCAGCCAAAAAATGATGATGCATTCAGATCATGTGCGTAGTTATAGGAGCTTGGAAAGTCTCTTTCCAGATATGGAGCTAGATCAAGATTAGGTAGAACATTAAATCAAATAAAAACCCAGTAAATCCGTTCATTCATTTTTATTTGAATTCCCTTTTACTACTTCACTATTTCTAGAGTTTTGATATTGAATCACTGCTTTGGTAGCTTCCATGCAAGCATAATTTTTTAGGGCACCGGGTAAGATAATCTTACAAGCCGATGCAAAGTCCAAATGGCTTAAGGTCTTCCGCCTTGTAACTTTCTTGCAGCGCAGTGCTTCTGTTGCTAAACGGGTAAACATATCATTCACAAATGAATGCAGAATGAGCACAGAGTTTTTCGAAAGATATAATCCGGGATGTACTGCCTTGAGAACTTTTTTCAAAGAGTTTTTGATTTCAAATGTGCCTAGATCACGTCTCTTTGAGTTCCTTTTTCTACGTTTTTGCCTTTTGAATTTTGTTGTGATTTTATTGCGGGATTTTTCTTTTCTTTGCAGTAATTTGAATGAAAATTTCTTGTCTGGTAGTTTTGGTAATCCAAGATTGGTGATAGTCTGGCAAACAGCTTGAACACGACTGGTTAAAGATGTCATTTTAGGCCAGAGCTGGTATTTTGAAAAATATGCTGAGGAAAAAAATATATATTTGATTTCGAGTAAACGTGTTTTGAATAAAAATTCTAGGTCTCACTTGATGTAGAAAATAGAAGCTACTAGGCAGTTGGGGCATTGTGCGGAACTGAAGTTGACTCAAATAGGAGATTCAGATCATTAGTGGGTGTAAAGCGTCTACTGAAGTCACCTAGAAGAGGGGTGAAGTAGCTGAGATTGGTTTCGGAACTGGCCCCCATTTATGTTCTAAATAAGATTTTGTATTTCTTTTAAGTCCAACAGGTCTTTTCAGAGACTTTAGCGAGATACTCGTTGATTCCTTATATGGTATGACTTACATTCTATTCGAACTCTAAATAAATCCATCGAAAGTCATTACAAAATAATTTTTGAACTTGGAACGGGATCAGGGAAGCTACAAACAATGACGACAAGGCATACCATCGCTAGAAACACTATGGGTTTAAGCAGATCCGAATGAGTTCGAGCGATCCACTGCGCAGACACTCTAAAGTTTTGGTCAAAGCTAAATGTCTTTTTAAACAGAAGATAGCCCGGATAACTTCTTTCTTGATGTACGCATTAAGAGGTAGTGTAGCATTGCTAGGAAAAACCCGTTTGCAGCTGAAACTCATTTTTTGTTTGGACTGAAAGCTTAATCCAGACAACCGATGCATATTCTAACCAACATTTTATAATCGCCGAATAGAAACATTTTGTTCGACAACAGATGTATTTATTTAAAAACCTTGTCCCCCCATCCTGACACTAACACGATGATTTGACCCGAACTTTTCGGAAACTACAACTTAGAATTTTTCGAGAGGAATATGTTTGACTGAGACTGTTTGCTACAGTGCAGTGCAAACTAATTGATACAATATAATTATGGACCTAAGACTTTGCAGGGTGCCCCACATAAGAGTAAGCACAACTTCAAAGTTTCTAAAATATGGGCCATTTTTCTCCAAAAGTGTGTGTATAAAAGCTAGCTAACAGCCCACAAAAGTATTCACAATTTATTAGTCCAGCATAAACTCATGTCAACTATATAGCGATTTGACTTTAACGACAAATATTTCTTTTAGGTCATTCACTTTTCTGGAGTATCGAGACCTTTTTCTCAAAAGCATCCTTAAATTTTTTCCGTACCAATTATAAGCAGTATTGAAGACGATTGATACAGCTAACCAAGCATTATGTGAAAACCGTATTATGAAAAAACGATATTTTTTCAAAAAAATTTCCCGAAGCCCTGATAAAACTGATTGATCTAAACAAAAGGGTTGTACTTTGAACTGCAAGTATCTTTATAGGCATAAATGCTAGACAAATAAGTTGTACGTTATTTTATAGACCTGTTAATTGTCTTCCATTTTTTTTTTTTCTCAAACATTCTAATCGAATGTAGACTTTTGATATAAGTTGAGAAAACGGAGCCAGGCTACCTCGAAACCTATTCAATTTCTAATAGCCCATGATTATAAGAGTGGAACTTTAAGCACCATTGTTCGTGTCGTCTATACAATTTGATGAGATCATATGGGTAGTGGGAAGCAAGAAGGTAGAGGTACTGGTGTACACACCCGCGATTGATTTCCTAGAATATTGAAAGTTAGAAGACAGTCTTACATTCTCACAAAAATATTTATTGCGACTACATATCATTCTACCTATAACAATCAGTAAAATCACACGAAAATTTGTCAATATTGTGCCCGCCAATGCCTAAACAGACTTGTAATGAATTCCACTTGGCAAATATTTGACATAAATCCCACTTGGGATCGAAATTGTGTAACCAAAACCTACGGCAAACCTGTATTTGGTACACCATTGTACTGACGACTTGTTTTATTGTCCACATCCCTATTTACACTCGATTCAGATTTGTTTGCCCCAGCGCAGTGGTCTACCCATGAGTCAGCAGTTGTTCCAATGAATCACCCCACACCGACCAGTCTACATAGGTACATATGTATACATCGCTTTCATTTTGTCCGCCTCGTCTCCATATCCACTATTCACATTTCCGGAGAGCGATGAATTCGTGATTTCAATTAATGTCAGTGCGCACACATTTCACTTTTTTTCATTTGCATAGATTTTTAGCCAATTGCACGGGCCTATACGAGTATATCTGTAGCAGTTTCTCTACATAATGATGGGAAACACCATTTATATAGGTACACTCTAAATACAATTCGAATTAATTATTTCAATGTCAACCGAATCATTTGTCAATCATGACTTTCCAATCACATTTTCCACACCAATGACTCAATTACAAAACCCTATTTATGAGTGTGTGTACTTCACGAAACAATGGGGGATATAGCCACGCTGAGATTGGCTTAAATGAAGCCAATCAGTGTCTCGAATATTCCACCCAACTTACTCAATTGCACTTTTGAAATGCACTTTGCTTTGAAATTGATTCAAACGGTTGTGGTGTTGCATACGCAAACCAAATTGATTGCACTTCGAGTGCCACCTATCCGGTAACAAGAGCCCAACGAAAATTAAGGTTCAGTGACACCCTAAATCAATTCGACCTTCAATTGGTGAGACTAGGTTTTGGTGTTAACAATTTTTTTTTTTTTTAAACTGGTTAAGGTACATAGAGGCGGCCAGTGGGGCAGTGATGACAAGCTTTGGGCCTATTGTATGCACGGTTTTATGATCCGGTACTTGAGAGGTGACAAAACAGACTTAATTGGGTACTGAGAAAATATTTATATTAACAAGATTAAATATTGTAATTATTGTATACTAGTATAAGCATAGGCACTATAATTTTAGTGAGCTGTTAAGGTGGAAGGGCAGTAAAGAGTTGTGATAAAATTGTACTTGACTTTACAGTCGACTTGTCTACCACCTAGGGGAGACTAAAAAGCCGTAATAATTATTCTTAATTCTTACAATGATTCAGTCAGCACCTAATAGTCTGCTAAGTATTTTTTTGGGGTTCAAAAGGGCACGAGAGCAATAACAAAAGAGCATCAGTTGAAGATAATATGTGACTCACGTGAATATACATGCATTGACTTACAAGTAGATTACGTCTCTTAATTTCGAAATCTGGGCCACAGTTTTAACCAGCAGCGTTTCAAATTACTTCATTTTCCTCATGAGAGCATTTATCGCCCGAAACAAAAACGTACTGGATTCAGTTGGATACAGAACACTCAGGAATATATTATTCTTTTTGGTTAAGCTGCAGGGATGCATTTGGGGTCTGTAGCATACTGGAGCAGTAAAGCAGAGGACGAAATTAATGTTTTTTTTTTTTTTTTTTTTCGACATTTGTAGTGTGAAAGCTCTCCTGGGGCTAACAAAAGGTTGAGGGCGTTGACAGACAACTACTTTCTTTAGGTGATTGTGTGAAAATGGTTAAAACTAGAATAGTACCCTAAACGCTGATATTCTTTTCTCATAGAATCTGTGTAAAATCTATTCTTTTTGATTCACTCGCAGAGCTACTATGCCCTCTGAAACCTGTGCAGCTCATTTCCTAAGCGATACTATAACATACTATACTATACTATACTGTACTATACTAGGGCCTTGTACGCACTGCGATCTACAAGATCTATTGTGCCAGCTCGGTGTTTAGCCGAGAACTGGTTTAAGGCTCTTGATAAACCTCAATAAAGCTCCAAGCTCAATATTCCAAAATCCACATGACCTGAATAAAGCTCTCCCGAGGTGGAGAAGTCTTTTTCTTGCGGCCATGGGGCATTCACAAAGAATATGTTCTGCCGTCTCTTTTTGCTCACCACATAGCCGTCATATGTCTGTATCTGCTACTCCTATTTTGTGCAGATGGTACCTGAGGGGGCAATGACCAGTCAAGTAACCTGTTAACGTCATTAAGCCTGTTTTGCGGAGCTCAAGTAGCTTCTTAGCCTTACGACGGTTGAGGTTGATGAGCTTTGTTGCTTGTCTTAGGCCCAGTACTCTGCATGACGCTTATCTTCCCATTGTTTTATTATGAGGTTTGTGTTACTACGTGTAATTCAAAAGCAGGGTTAAGGACCGACTAGTGGGCGGCTTGGGCCACTTCTGCCTAAACAGTCCGCCCGTTCATTGCCCTCAAAGCCTTCGTGTCCTGGTGTCCAGGCCACGGATACTGGTGTTTTTCGATGCGAGATCTTCGAGTAGATTCAGACAGTCCCATACAAATTTGGATCCTACTGTGTAGGATTTCAGTGCCATAAGTGCTACCTGGCTGCCGGAGAGGATATAAATACGGGTGCCTTCGACCCTTCTTCGCAGACATTTTCGTACACAGAGTTCGATTGCATGGATTTCCACCTGAAATATTTTTGGTGATTTCTCGAGCGCTGCTGCACATTGGAACCTGGATCCATAAGCCTCTGCGCCAGTACTACCGTTTTCCAATTTGGAACCAAGTTTGAGAGTTTGGTAAGAATACAAGCCCTTGATTCCTCCATGTGTGGCGGTCCCCTATGACCACATTGAGTCTTCTGGAGAACTGGTATTTCTTAAGCATGGTATCTGGGATCTTGAGAATAGGCTCATTTTGGATGTACTCTAGAATCTTCAGATGGCCTGTAAAGTTGCCAATTTTAAGGACTAAAATCTTGGGCAGCTTAAGAGCACTCAGCATAGCTTCTTTTTGTACAGTAAAGTGTAGCGGTTGAAGGCTAAGCATTGCTCCCATTACTACCGTGGGGCACATTTTCATTGCCCCTGTGATACCCAGACAAGCTAGTCGATAGATTTCATTCAACTGTTCCTGAGTTTTGACCTGTAAGGTTTTTGGCCACCAAGCCAACGACGCATAAATGACTATGGGTTTGATAATGGCACTATACGTCCAGTATATTATCTTGGGTTTTGGTCCCCAAGGTTTACCGTGTAGGCGCTGGTACATACACATTGCTCTTGTCGCTTTCTCGATAACCTTGTTCAGCTGAGCGTTTTGTCACAAATAACCCCTAGGTATTTTGCTTCCCTGGATATGTCGATTGCGACGTTTTCCAGTGTAATTTGTTTAAGAATGTGATTCCTTTTACTGGAAAAGGGTACAAGTATAGTTTTTCCGGGATTGATGGTAAGTCCCTTTGTCCTGCACCAATCGGAAGTTAAGTTAAGGGCACTTTGCATCCTTTCCTAAGCGATATGTACATAATGTTAACATACAGTGCTTTATGATGTTTTATTGTGGACTAAGACTTAGGGGTAGATTAATGTGTTGTTGGGGTCAGATTGTGATTTCAAGTTTTGTAAGTCAAAGATGCAACAGCAACCATGAGTTGATCAGATCCACCCGTTACCCGGTGAAGCATTTGGATGGAGGTAGTATTTTCCCATAATTTTAAGCCAATTAGTAGTTTATGCCTTCGGCATTCGACAGACATCCACGAGATCTGATATGGGTGGCGCTAAGACATCGAGGGGTTCCAGAAACCTATGTACAGATGATCATGAACATGTACGAAGGAGCAAAGACAAGAGTAAGATGCCCCGCTGGAGTAGCCGAAGAGTTCCTAATCAAAGTCGTGGTGCACCAGGGAAGCGTATTAAGTCCTTTGCTCTTTATTACAGTCCTTGATTATCTGCTTGAAGGTAAAGTGATGGACCCCAAGGTACATCAGTTATTTTTTGCTGACGATGGAGCCATCATAAGTGAGGGTCCTACATCCCTGTAACGAGCACTTGATGTGTGGGTGGACGCTCTGGAGGGAAATGGGTATCGCATTAGCTCAAAAAAGACAGAGTACTTGTGCTGCCCGTTCTCTGATCCACTCAGGCTTATTCCAGACATTTATTTGAATGGAACAGTGCTTCCCAAGTGCGAAAAGTTCAAATATCTGGGATCTATGATCAATAGCAAAGCAACTTGTGATAACGACATCAATCATCGCGTAAGCGTAGAGTGGACGAAGTGGCGAGAAAATTCCGTTATCTTCTGTAACAGAAAAATGCCACCTAAGTTGAAGGGAAGGCTCTACATCGCAGTTGTGCGTCCAGCGCTCATATACGGTTCACAATGTTGGACGATGTACAAAACGTATGAGAGTAAATTAACGGCAGCTGAGATGAAGATGCTTCGCATGACAGCAGGACTGACAAAGCTTGATCGAATAAGAAGTTCGAAGATCCGTGGAAGCTTTCACATCAAGGAAACCATCGTACAAAAAATAGAGCGCGACCGGCTCAGCTGGTATTCCACGTTCAAAAAGAGATCATTTGAATCCTCTTAAAAAGGCAATATCAATGCACGTTCCAAAGACATCACGATGTAGGAAAGGAAGGCCTATAAACGCTTGGATCAGACAAATGCGACGACATCGGCATTTCATTAGCCTCAGTAACCGAGTGATCCAAAATCGGCTGGGCTGCCGATATTTTCTGAGGTCAAATAGGCGGATCAGTAGAAATGCGGTGAAGTGGGAGGATTATGATCCCTTATTGTCGGATCATAACCTCGCTGATAAAAGGAAGAAGAAGAAGAGTAGTTTATGCCTCAAAGGAAGAATGTCCAATATTTTAAGATTCAAAACACGAGGACGATACCATCATTTGAAAAAGGAGTCATGCCAGATTTTTATCCGAGGTGACTAGAAACTAGTTAATTAAGGGAATTAGAAAAATATGCACTTTCAAGCGCGTACTGTATTATACAATATTGGCTACTAAGAGCTCTATTTCGTGGTAGTCTGTAAGCGTGAAAAATGTCAGCTTAGAGTAAAGACCCATTGTTGGCCTAGGATTAACCAATTAAAATTATAATAATAAACATTTTATACCATTAGCACTGAGCGCGATGTTACTAAACATTTACTTTCACACACTTCTCTAAGGTTTAAGACTATTTGCCTCTCACAAAAAAACTCGCGCCCAAATAAATGTTGTTTGCATTCTCAGGACTTGGATACGTGTAGAAGATCTGTATACATTCTTTGCGAATGTGAGAGTTTAGCCCAAATGCGAGTGAAACGCCTAGGTATGTACAATGGTTACTTCTTACTCCTGGAGTAGTCCGTTTTTTTCATGTTTTTGAGGGATGATTGTTTTTAGGTTTTAGTGCCTTTTATAAGTTCACCTTAAACCGCAATGGGCCCACTCTGGTGCCGAGTTTTTTTTTACGATTTAGTCTCCTAACCCTAATGAACTTAACCTATTTGCAATAGTAGTGACCGTCGTTGCATAGGTTTCAATTTTTCTTCTTAAGCCGGGAATAAAGTTGGCAGCAGAGTTGTCCGCTCAGTAGCAATCGGAAGTGGATCCGCGTTTATTGGTCATCATAATTTACTGGATATTATATACGCCATTCGTTGGCAACACCCTATTGCCGCAACAGCCACACAATTTGATCTAATAAACTTCCCGAGGCAAAGGAAGATGATACTAGTAGATATTTTCGTTTATTTAATGGGCTTCCAGAAGAAACACACGGAGTAGCGGCTATAGCTTTCTAAAATGCTCGACCGTCGATATACTATTTTCTAAGTTTTTTGGTTTAATACCTTCAAAGCACAAGCCATAGACTAACGCGAACGAAACTAGCGCATAAATATTTACAAAAGTTGACAAGGCTTTGATTACTAAATAAAAAAAAATTTCAGATACTTGTAAATACCCAGCCAAGTGGGTGCAATAGCTTGTTTTTTTTAAAGCCTAGACACTTTAAAGCAAAGATTTATTTCAAACAAACAACATTTTCGAGCGCTTACTTACTATTAAATAAACTATCCACAATAAAGGTTTATAGGTATATTATCTTAAATATGATAAAATTATTTCTGACTCTGATCTTTTATAAAAGGTTCACTCAAACTAATTTCTATTTATTTAAAAAAAAAAAAATAAAATGTCTCTAGCACTGGTTTATAAGGTAATATAAAACACACCAAGAAATGTTTCGAAAATAACAACAATTTTTCCAACAATAAATATCTTCAAAACTCTATTATTAAACGACATAAAGTATTTAAAGAAAAACAAAAAATAAAAAATAAGTTTTACAAAATTCGATTGAGAAAGGTTTTGTTTTTTTTTTATTGTATTTTTCTGTTATAGAAAAAAAGATTTGTTAATTCCTACCTCAAATATACCCACGAATTGGTTAGACTATAACGCAAATTATAGAGAAATTAAAATTTTTAAAAAAGAAATCGGAGAAAAGAGAAGGAAAAAATAAGAAAAATACAGAATAAGAATCATTTTTCAATATGATTTTCGTTCTTTTTTTTGTGTCATGGAGAAACAGAATTAAGTAAATAAACCCAGAAAAAAACGAATGAGAAATGCAGAGACGAAACGTATAAGAAAAACTGATAATTATGTCAAATAATAGAATCAAAATAGGGAATCAAAGTGTGAAATATACTTTTTTTTTTTCGTTCTCACGAAGAAATAAAATGTGTATTAAAGGTGTGAAAAAATATAAACGAATATGAGAAATGCTTTTGACCTACCTGTACGCATGGTTTGCATAGATTGACACACAATCCATCGGAATCCTTTGAGTAGTGTTCGACGAGTTCTTGAAGAGTTCTAAAATTTGTAAAGGAAAATATTTATTCGTTTGAAATTGGATGGGCTGTGAATAAATATACGAGTATCTGTGACTTGAGTGGAATGTGATAATAGAAAAATAGTGAATTTAAGCTCTGAATGCTTGTGAACGATTTCAAATAGCACGTATCTTTTGCGACAAATTGATACTTTGACTCTCTAAAATCAAAATTAGGTATCAGAGGGGATTGTTTCAAACTAGTTTTGTTATTGTTTAGAGCATAGAGAGTTGCGTAAGGGACTTCCCTCTTCATATCGCCTTTTGGAAAAATTTCTTCAGTGAATATCGACGAATTAGTGCATGATAATGTGAAAGATATTAGTATCTCCACCATCAGTTGACTATAAATGCCTTACACGTGTCATTCAAACTCGAGCCCAATCCACCGTATCTCCCATGAAGTAGTAGAATTATGAGTGCATATCCCCCGAAATTACTCCCTGGTGATTATTCCTCCCAATTCACTTGGTATTCACACACACGCTAACTTCCTTCTCCTCTACGTATCGCACACTCAAGTCATTAGATACATTTATAAGATTAACAAACGAAATAATATCATACCTGAATGTCGTTCGTCGTGCAATAAAGAATCCGCCTTCATCTAATTGTCTGATGCGGTAATGTTTTACTGTGTCGCCATCTCGCACTGAAACAAAAGGAGATTGAGAGTTGAGTTTCAAGTTATTTTCCAAAAACCAATTATATATTTATTTAAAATTTCTAGTTATTGTCAAACTACTTGTCTGTATTATTAGCATATATGTAGGAAACCGCATCTGGGTAATTAGGGAAACTTTTCACATACTTGATTAGACGTAATTAACTCTTATTGATAATACAATTAGTAGATGCTAAAATAAGTACGGTCTGGGAATCAAATCACGATAAATTATAGATAAATGTCATGTAGTGGTCAGTTTCAGCACTATAAATCAAATGAACCTTCACAAGCGTATGTTTGACATAAAGTTTTAGCATAGGGTGTCAGACCATAACAAAAGGGTTAATTCAAGGTTAGGTGACCTCAAAAAAAGCTCTTTAAAAATATATAAACCAATAATTTTTTTTAATTTGTACGACGGGATGGATATTCGAACTTTGAACCTGGTATTGAGTGATAGTTAACTCGGTCTTGTTCATCAATGCATCACTGAGCAATGAAATTTCTAATTTCTCGCTGGAGAAGTATGTTTCCAACGAACCGAATGCGTCCTTTCAGTGCAAATTGTTAAATTTTTCCATACTTTCAACATTTAGAAAATACTATGGAGAAAATACTTGATAGACATATCAGACATTCGCTATTAATCAACGACCCATGCTCTTCAGGAACTTACGACTAGGATTGGAAAATCCTTTAGAGACTAAGAGTTTGTGGTGGACTGCTTCCTTGACATCGAAGGAGCTTTTAATAACACCAAACACGCCTAAATATACAGATGCATCCAGTACATAGGAGTAGATAATACAACATGTAACTGGATAAAATGCATGTTAGAAGACAGAATCACTTCAAAGGCCGCCTTAAACTGTCGTTTATCTCTTATTTTTTTTTTTTTTTATAATTTACTCGCGCTAAAGGGGTTATGACTACCCTTTTTATGCATTATACATAGCGTGAGCGTTAAGGAAGAGGGGTTAGGGGGAAACGAGGCACCGATGCACATTGGTCTTAAATGTCTGTAGGTTATAATGGAGAGGAAAAGCAGACTCGGGGAGAGCATTCCACAGACGTGTTGTGCGGCTCATAAAAGAATCTCTATATTTCACGGTACGTCCGAAGATAGGCTTAAGGGTAAACTGATGAGCATTCGAGGCATGGCGAGTATTGCGGTTAAAACGAAGAAGGGGAGGAATGCTATTGGCTATTTCAACTGAGCATTTTCTGTGGAAATATTGATAAAACAGGGATAGGCAGGAGACATTACGACGGTGTTCGAGCGAAGCAAAATTGCTTGTAATATTCGTGTCTCCGACGAGTCTTATCGCGCGTGTTTGAATCCTATCTAGCAAGTGCAATATGGTTTTTGGCGCACCAGACCAGATGTGAGCGTTATACTCTAACTTAGGGCGAATGTACGCCTTATAAATTGTAGCCAAATCAGAAGGGGTGAAATATTTCTTACACCGCTTTAGGAAACCTAAACATTTCGCTGCATTCTTGGCGATTTCGAATACATGGTCGTTCCAACAGAGTTTGTTGTTGACACACATACCGAGCATGGAAAGTTTTTCGGTTTCTACAATGCAAGTGCCATTCATGGATAATGGCTGATGAGTAGGGTTTCGCTTTAATGACAGAAGACAGCATTAAGTTTTGGATACATTAAATTCCACTCTATTGATTGAACCCCATTTGGTTATGCTGTCCAGGTCGGAATTTAATGCGTTTAACATACGATGTCGTTCCTCTTCTACGGCCGAAGAACAGGGACGTGAGCTAGGGAACGAATATGAAAAACTGAGGGTACTGTCATCAGCGAAGGAATGGATTGGATTAGAAGTAGCAGACAAGAGGTCATTTATAAAAATGAGAAAGAGAGTCGGAGACAAAACGGAGCCCTGGGGAACACCAGCATTTATATGGTGAATTGCAGACTTGAAGCCGTCCAAAACAACTTGAATTGAACGGTCCGAAAGGTAGTTTCTAATCCAAAGAAGAAGAGTATCATCGATCCCAAATGCACGCATTTTCGACTAAAGAGCTTGATGCCAAACTCTGTCAAATGCTTTTGAAATATCAAGCGCAATAATCTTACTTTCACCGGAGTGGTGCAGAGATTCGTTCCACTTATCGGTGAGATATGACATCAAATCACCAGTGGACCTGTTGCCACGAAAGCCATACTGTCGGTCATTGAGGAGCTTTCGTGATTCAAGATATTTCATTAGCTGACGGTTTATCAGCGTTTCCATGACCTTGGAAAGAAGGGACGTTAGTGCAATGGGGCGGTAGTTGGAGAGAGAAGATGAATCGCCTTTCTTAGGTACGGGCTGGACAAATGCTGTTTTCCACTTACTCGGAAAGAGACCTGAGGAGTAGGATCATCTCTTATGGAGATGACGGAGCAGTTCAACATTCACCTATGCTGGGTGCTGGGCCACAGGGACATTCCAGGAAACTGCAGGGCTGACGACCTCGCCAGACAGGGTACCACTCTAAGGATTTTGCCTGACAGACAAGCCCTGGGTATGCCCCTCGCTACTTGTAAGTATCTACTAAAGCTGAACGCTATTAGCACGACCAACCTCTACGTGTCACATTTCGAGACAGATCTGGCCTAAGCTGGACCAAAAAGGTAGTGCCGATCTGGTCAAGTTAAAGCGTACACAAATCAGCTGCGTTGTCGGTGTTCTCACTGGACACTGTCTTACGGGCCAACACGCCAAAAGACTTGGTCTCTTCTCCAATGACTTCTGCAGAAGCTGTAGGGACGAGGAGGAGGAGGAAACCATCCTTCACCTCCTATGCACATGTCCAGACCTGTCGCATAAAAGAATGCTCCATCTAGGGTCCCTCTTCCTTGACGACCTCGGCGATCTGGCGTCCTTAGACGTCATGAACATCCATCACTTTGTCGAAAGCTCCGGTTGGTTTTGTTAGTGGCCTAAAGGGTTGATCCATGGTATCACAAAGGACCTTAACTGGTCTAAGTGTGCCCACTCTCGTGTGGACAGCCAACCTAACCTAACCTAATCTAGAAGACAGAGAAATTAAAGAATTAAGACTCTGATCATCCCAGTCCTGATTCACGGCGTTGAAACATGGACTTTATTGAAAGTGGATGAAGATACCCTTGGTCGCTTCTTGAGAAAAATTCTTCGTACGATATTCGGTCCCGTTTGCGCTGACGGGTTTTGGAGGAGAAGATTCAATAACGAAGTATACGAGCTGTACAGCGACATCGATTTAGTCAAAAAAAAACCTGCGTATTGGACGTATGAGATGGCTAGGACACGTAGAGCGAATTGACACCAGCGATCCGGCCCGCAGATTCTTCGAATCTAATCCGGAACACAGTAGAGGGAATCCTCGCCGTATGTGGCGCGCACAAGTTCAAGGGGACCTCGACCAACTTTGAGTGCGCAACTGGAGGCAATTAGCTAAAGACCGAGCTAAATGGAGAGGCTTGTCGGTTGAGGCCGAAGTTCACCCCGAACTGTAACACCACCTAAGTAAGTAATCTATCAGCGTCTTAAAGTATGTTCTGTCTTTCGGCGTATATGAAAATATATAGGCTGAAATCTCAGATCTTTAGAATACTCTCCCTTCTTCATGTATTGTACACTATGTGCGTGGTCAAATAGCTTGTTTGTAAACAGCAAATTGCTCCGAGAATTAGACTGTGACCGTAGGAGATTGTCGATCAGTTTGTGCTTTATTTCTTGGTCAATTTGCTGTCGAGAGGTAAGCCCTGATCTGGGTCTTTTGTTGATAAATAAAAGTAACTTAGACTTCGTTGGCAAGATTTACCGGGGTTTCACTTAGCGACCTGGCATTTCTCTGATGGCAGATGCAAACTTCAAACATCCCACAAAGAGTACATTATTTGCATATGTCCTATGTGTTCTTAACGTTTTAAGCGAAAGGACGTTAAGCTTATTGGCGGTAGTTGTTGGCTCTTGTGTGACTCAGCCTAATCGTTTTGGTATGATGATTACCTTCCTATTCGCCGGGCTAGGTGCATGTTATTTACTACCAAACATGTGGAGAATTAAGACTAAGGTTAGGTTGGGTATGTGGGCTGGTGTATGGGATAGAAAACCTCTACACCAAACTCAGGTCATATAACTTGTCTTAGTGTATCTTATATTAGGCAAATTAAAAATCTCTCTTACTATAGAGGTTGAGGAGAATGGCAAGAAACCGAACTCCGAACATCAGAACAGTATTCAGGGCAAGAACTTCTTACTTACTTACTTCGGTGGCGCTACAGTTCGGGGTGAACCTGGGCCTCAACCAACAAGCCTCTCCATTTAGCTCGGTCTTTAGCTAATTGCCTCCAGATGCGCACTCCAAGTTGGTCGAGGTCCCCTTGAACTTGTGCGCGCCACCTACGGCGATGATTCCCTCTACTGCGTCGTCCGAGGGACGCCTCGGGTTTAGATTCGAAGACTTTGCGGGCCGGAGCGTTGGTGTCCATTCGCTCTACATGTCCTAGCCATCTCAGACGTCCAATACGCAGTTTTTTGACTAGGTCGATGTCGCTGTACAGCTCGTATAGTTCGTGATTGAATCTTCTCCTCCAAAACCCGTCAACGCAAACGGGACCAAAAATCTTACGAAGAATTTTTCTCTCGAAGCGACCAAGGATATCTTCATCCTCTTTTAATAAAGTCCATGTTTCAGCGCCGTAAAGCAGGACTGGGATGATCAAGGTCTAGAGTCTCCTTAGTTGTTCGAGATAGGGCTTTACTGTTGAATTGCCTTATAAGCCCAAAAAAACAGCGATTGGCAAGAGTTATTCTTCGATTCATTTCTACGCTGATTTTGTTAGAAGAATTTATAGCAGAGCCAAGGTAGACAAAGTCCCTTACTACCTCGAAGTTATAGCTGCCCACGGTGACGTTTTGTCCAATTCGTCGATGTTGGTTTTCCCTTCTAGTTGACAGCATATACTTGGTTTTGCCCTCGTTTATCGCCAAACCCATTTTGGCCGCTTCCGCCTCAATGCTTGCAAAAGCACCGGTGACAGCCCGCTGAGATCTTCCGATAATGTCTATATCGTCGGCGTATGCAAGCAGTTGTACAGACTTGTAATAGATTGTGCCTCCGGTGTTGGCTTGTGAGTTCCGCACAATCCCTTCAAGTACAATATTGAAGAAGTCACATGACAGCGCGTCACCTTGTCTAAAGCCTTTTTTGACATCAAAGGTCTCGGTGAGGTCATTACCGACCTTGATGGAGCAGCGAGCGTTCTCCATCGTCAGCCTGCACAGACGGACAAGTTTGGCAGGGATGTCAAAACTAGACATGGCTCTATAAAGCTATTCTCTATAGATGCTGTCATAGGCGGCCTTGAAATCGATAAAGAGGTGGTGAGTATCGATTTGGAATTCTTGGGTTTTCTCCAGGATCTGCCGAAGTGTGAAGATTTGATCGATGGTGGACTTTCCTGGCCTGAAACCGCACTGATAGGGTCCAATCAGGCTGTTGATAAAGGGTTTCAGGCGTTCACACAATATCGCAGAAAAGATCTTGTATGCGATGTTGAGGAGACTGATGCGTCTATAATTGGCGCAGTTGAGGGGGTCTCCTTTCTTGTGGATCGGGCAAACGATGCTGAGATTCAATGAGAGTACCTGCGAATGTGTGATGTGATGTGATAAATCAATTTGTATCTTTAATGTCCAAACTTTCGAGTTATTAAGGTCACCACGTATGTCATTGTGCGAGGTATAATGTGAGATAATTGTATCTCTGTCATTAATCAGATCGGGGATTTGATTCACAGGCTTTGTATAAGATAGTGTTCGCTCTGGCAATTGACCGATTTTATAAAGATCGACAACAAAAGTAAGTTTTCTTTTATAAAGTGCATGAAAATCGATTGTGAAAAACAAGGGCCTTGGTACATAATAGCTGGAAAACTGATTGAGAAAGAAATATACGAGATCTAGAGACTTGGAGGGGGTTTAATACAAAAAAGCATATTTGATGACAAAAGATTTGGAGAATTCTCACAACTCGGACAGATGTGTAAATGGATATAAATTTTTTCTTCAAGTGCTGCTACTTGGGCTATTCTTTGGAACCAGAAGAGGAGGTCCATTATGTCTTTGGAATTATGTCTTTTTATGAATTATGACATAAAAAATGATGTCCCTTTCAACGAGAATTTTTGAAATTCTGATGGCAAGCCATATGTCCAACTAAAGAATCGAAATTGTATCTGCAGTGTCGTTCCTTACTATCGCTTTAATGCCTTACTCAGACTAAAGAGTTGCCAAAAATACAAATACAAATATTTGGCGCAACAGCTCTTTAAAGTGCCAGGGCCTAGCTTCTCGCAACCACTCATGTTGTGTGCGTTATATTTTTTCACACGAATGGAAGGGACGTACAGTTTAATGCCGAATCCGAACGGCGATTTGAGAAGCTTTTTCGTGACAACAATACTCTCGGATGTTTGTCAGACGCTCGCGAGAGGTGGGACCGTGAAAAAACTTTTTGGTGTTTTCTGGGACTCGAAATTGGAACCTCATGCGTAGTGATCCGACACACTAACCAATTACGCCACGGCGCCCAAAGAGTTGCCAGACCTATGCATTTTTTGGTTGCCCTCGCATTACTGCACTGTCCATTTAGGGGCCTAAAAGTAACGCATAGCAGTGTTTTTTTTTTAGTAGACACGGGAGCAGGTTGGAATATGGGAACGGAAGCTTGACTTATCCAAATACATATTATATAATATGTTTTTGAAACGTGTACAGTCGCGTGTACTGCTTGTTGGATTGAAGTATTCACGACGGAGTTAAAATGCTTGAATCCGCATGGCTTCAGGCGCATCAGGTCATTACCGACCTTGATGGAGCAGCGAGCGTTCTCCATCGTCAGCCTGCACAGACGGACAAGTTTGGCAGGGATGTCAAAACTAGACATGGCTCTATAAAGCTATTCTCTATAGATGCTGTCATAGGCGGCCTTGAAATCGATAAAGAGGTGGTGAGTATCGATTTGGAATTCTTGGGTTTTCTCCAGGATCTGCCGAAGTGTGAAGATTTGATCGATGGTGGACTTTCCTGGCCTGAAACCGCACTGATAGGGTCCAATCAGGCTGTTGATAAAGGGTTTCAGGCGTTCACACAATATCGCAGAAAAGATCTTGTATGCGATGTTGAGGAGACTGATGCCTCTATAATTGGCGCAGTTGAGGGGGTCTCCTTTCTTGTGGATCGGGCAAACGATGCTGAGATTCCATTCATCAGGCATACACTCGTCTGACCAAATATTAGAAATGAGTTGGTGTATGCACTCTACCAATTCATCCCCAGCTGCCTTGAAAAGTTCGGCCGGTAAGCCGTCAGGTCCAGCAGCCTTGTTGGATTTTAGCTTGGATATTGCTATCCTCACTTCGTTTTGGTCAGGTGGACGGAAATTTTGACTATCATCGTCTATGTTGAATGGTTCATTCTGCCTGACAGCGGGATGTTGGTCTTCGTCGCCGTTATACAGTCTGCAGAAGTGGTTTTTCCATATTCTCAGCACCGACTATGATTCTACTACGAGGTTTCCATTTTCATCTCTACAGGTTTCTGTACGGGTATTAGTTCTCTGACACGTTCTTTTTACCTTTTGGTAAAACTTCCGTACATTGTTCCTGGAGTATAGACTCTCGATATTCTCAAACGCGCGCTTCTCATGCTCTTTCTTCTTCTTTTGGAGAAGCCGATGTTCTTCCCGTCTCTTTTGCTCGTAGAGCTCACGAGCAGCTCTCGTCTTCCTTTGCAGCGCCGCTTTGTATGCCTCTTGTTTTGCTGCATGCACTCGCCGGCATTCTTCGTCAAACCAGGGGTTTCGCGGTGGTGGTCGAGCGAGACCCAACACATCAGTCGCGGCGTTTCTGATGGCATGTTGGCAGCGTTGCCACTGGTCTTCGGTACTTGATGCTGGCGGCAAAGGGGTGATTGAGAGATTTCGGGATACGCGTTCAGCGAAGAGTCTGGCGGTCTCTTGCAATTGTAGCTTTTCGACGTTAAATTTTCTCACAGTAATTCTCCTTTGTTGCTCAGATTGGGATATCCGCATTCGTACCTTGGCTACAACAAGGTAATGATCCGAGTCTATGTTGGCCGCTCGGAAGGTCCGGACATCCAGAATACTGGAGGCATGCCTTGCGTCGATCGCAATATGATCAATTTGGTTGATCGTTACATGATCATTGGACCGCCATGTTTGCTTATGAATATCGAGATGAGGAAACCATGTGCTTGCTATGGTGACATTCCGCTCCACAGCGAAATCAATTAGCCTTAGTCCGTTATCAGACGTGGTGTCGTGTAGGCTATGCTTACCGACTGCCCTACCAAAGACGTCCTCCTTTCCTATTTTGGCGTTAAAATCGCCCAATACGATTTTAACGTCGTATTTAGGACATTGCTCGTATGTTTTGTCGAGGAGCTCGTAGAAACACTCTTTGGTGGCAGGGTCCTTTTCTTCTGTGCGGGCATGAACACATATTAGGCTTATGTTAGCGAATTTAGCCTTGATCCGGATAGTCATAATACGCTCGCTCACGTGTCGGAAGCTTAAGACTTCTTGCCTAAGTCTGCCGCGTATGACAAATCCGCATCCGAATAAGCGTTGCCTGTTGCCTCTGTAGCAATCACCGTAGTAGATGTCACAGTTTTTCATCCTCTTTTTGCCCGGCCCATCCCATCGCACTTCCTGGATGGCGGTAATATCTGCTTTATAGCAGTCTAGGGCCTCTGCTAGTTGTTCGGCTGCACGTGGTCTTTAAAGGGACAGAACATTCCACGTACAGATCCGAAGGTCGTTGTCCTTATTTCGTTTGCTGGGGTCATCATTAGTTGAGTCATCCTTATCCGAGGCTTTTGGTTGTTTCGGAACCATGCGGTTTTTACGTGGTAGGGAAGTTACCCCGACGGCACAACCCCCAACCTGGAGGGCCAGTTCCTTAATTATTCCCCAAGGACGAGGGGCCGGGTACACCGGTGCCAGTAGTCCACTACGGGAGTATGAGTGCTGCCGTTGGCCCATTAAGGGCTCCTCCGCCACCATCTCTATTCCAATGTCCTGACCAACATTGGAAATTCCTTACCGACCTGTGATCCGAATACGTCGAAGCAGCTCGCGCACGGTGTTCACTAAGTTCAACCTAACTGGAACTATAGACGCCACCGTTGACTCCGTCTAGGGAATTCGTCCGCTGCCGCCTGGAACAGGAAGAAGCGCTCTAGTGAGAAAAGAATCCTCCCCCCCCTCTCTCATCTGCTGCCACCAATAATTCGCCAAACGGGGTTGGTTACCCATTTCTTGGATTAAGGTACTAGGCACCCGGCTGTCACCGCGTGGAGGTTGAGAGTAGGAGTTGGTAGGCCTCAGCCGAGTGAAAACGATTGTGTTTTCATATGATCGCTTGCACTACCGTTTGACCAGCCGGCAAGAACTTCGCAGATAGTTTTATACGTGCCTACTACAAATGTAATGAACGTCATAGATTACAAGTGTAATAACTTAAAGTGTGCTTCACTTTTCACAATACGAGTACTATATCTACAACAGGCTGTGGCCAAATCGTCTCTCCCGTGCAGGTACAACTCGTTATATAATTGCATTGTGTTATTGGTAGATCTAGCAACAAAATACATAGAAATTACGTTAAGCATTGCACGTTCACGGGAGAGACGATTTGGTCCTTGAACAATTTTGTAATGAGTTTTCTTTCAACGACTCTTTTTTTTAAATTCATTACACTGTTTTGCAAATTTCATTGTAGTAATTTTTCTTGTCGGACCAAGGTATCATGAATTGCAGATCCAAGAACAGCTCGTTTGAGTTGGGTACAAAATCTTTACAAACATATTACAATCAATTACAACTTAAATAAAGTATAAAACATACAATAACTTATTTAGAACTCACCTGACAATGAGTAATCATTATGTCGACTCTCAGAATCTCTAATCAGAAAAGCGCCATGTTCATTTTCGGGTAGTAACAATTTCTTCTCAGCCTCGATACGTTTTATTTTCCGGAAATACCATCTGAAATGAATTGATTTTGAATTGATTAGATTTTTTGCATTAGTTAAGGACACACACCATCAATTATCTACACAATCATGTCATACATAATTAACTTTTTTTTATTTAACCAACATGATATAAGCAATCGGGTAATTAATAACTTTTTTTGTGCAATTTGCACAAATTTAACGCATTAAATTTAATATCTGCACCACAACAAAACGAGAAAACAAGCCACTGTTTGAATGATCAAAAAAGTGCCAATAAACGTTTTTTTTTTTTTTGTTGATTGCAAATTCGACAAAATATACAGTACCTCCCACGAAAAAGGAAATTACCTTGACAAATTTCAATTATAAACAATTTTTTTTTTAATTTTGAACCGTAAACAAATATCGACGACCTCTGATACGGCCAGTTACTAATAAATCAATTACCATACAAAAAGTGGTGGTAAAGTATAATATTCATACAAATTATCTAATTTGCCAGGCGTAATGTGTCACTAAGACTTTTTTTTTTTAAGTGACAAAATTCGCATATTATGTATCTTTGGAGGTTCATTGCAGTTCACTGGATATCGTTCAATGGCTTTACTTAAAAAATGACGTAACAAACTATTTAGGAGTGGTCAGTGCGACATAAAATGGTATGTTTTCTCTTTAGAGAGGGTTATTAAACTGTTTAAATGAGAGTACCTGCGAATGTGTGATGTGATGTGATAAATCAATTTGTATCTTTAATGTCCAAACTTTCGAGTTATTAAGGTCACCACGTATGTCATTGTGCGAGGTATAATGTGAGATAATTGTATCTCTGTCATTAATCAGATCGGGGATTTGATTCACAGGCTTTGTATAAGATAGTGTTCGCTCTGGCAATTGACCGATTTTATAAAGATCGACAACAAAAGTAAGTTTTCTTTTATAAAGTGCTTGAAAATCGATTGTGAAAAACAAGGGCCTTGGTACATAATAGCTGGAAAACTGATTGAGAAAGAAATATACGAGATCTAGAGACTTGGAGGGGGTTTAATACAAAAAAGCATATTTGATGACAAAAGATTTGGAGAATTCTCACAACTCGGACAGATGTGTAAATGGATATAAATTTTTTCTTCAAGTGCTGCTACTTGGGCTATTCTTTGGAACCAGAAGAGGAGGTCCATTATGTCTTTGGAATTATGTCTTTTTATGAATTATGACATAAAAAATGATGTCCCTTTCAACGAGAATTTTTGAAATTCTGATGGCAAGCCATATGTCCAACTAAAGAATCGAAATTGTATCTGCAGTGTCGTTCCTTACTATCGCTTTAATGCCTTACTCAGACTAAAGAGTTGCCAAAAATACAAATACAAATATTTGGCGCAACAGCTCTTTAAAGTGCCAGGGCCTAGCTTCTCGCAACCACTCATGTTGTGTGCGTTATATTTTTTCACACGAATGGAAGGGACGTACAGTTTAATGCCGAATCCGAACGGCGATTTGAGAAGCTTTTTCGTGACAACAATACTCTCGGATGTTTGTCAGACGCTCGCGAGAGGTGGGACCGTGAAAAAACTTTTTGGTGTTTTCTGGGACTCGAAATTGGAACCTCATGCGTAGTGATCCGACACACTAACCAATTACGCCACGGCGCCCAAAGAGTTGCCAGACCTATGCATTTTTTGGTTGCCCTCGCATTACTGCACTGTCCATTTAGGGGCCTAAAAGTAACGCATAGCAGTGTTTTTTTTTTAGTAGACACGGGAGCAGGTTGGAATATGGGAACGGAAGCTTGACTTATCCAAATACATATTATATAATATGTTTTTGAAACGTGTACAGTCGCGTGTACTGCTTGTTGGATTGAAGTATTCACGACGGAGTTAAAATGCTTGAATCCGCATGGCTTCAGGCGCATCCGTTTAGATAAAAAAAAAAAAAAAACCAATGTATGTACCTGATCCAATCCATGCTCTTAGACGCGTGCAAGTTGCTTGGGTAGTTGTTATTCCAAATGTTAAATTTGCAAATTAAACACCTGTGCTTCAGCCACTGGGGGCATCTGCTAATTGAGTTATAAAAAATGTTTACGACGATATTTGTTTTGAGATTAGTCATAAGAGCTATTAGTTTTGTAACATTCTTTTATAACAAAATTGAGACAAAGTAGTTATAGCCGTGATGTATTGGGTTGGCCAATAAGTTCCCTCTGTTTTTTTTAGGCGGAATCAAAGATTAAGTATTTAATGTTAGGAAAACCTTTAATCAGTTATATGGTACATATATGCACCATTATTTTCTACAACTTTATGCCATCTTTCGGGTAATTTCATAATGCCGCTTTCGTAGAACGTTTGATTTTTATTGGCGAAGAATTGCTCCAAGTGGATTTTACAAGCTTTCAGCGAAACGAACATTTTTCCATTAAGTGAGTTCTGCAGGGACCGGAATAAATGGTAATCGGAAGGTGCAAGATCAGGTGAATACGGCGGGTGAGGTAAAACATCCCATACAAACTGCACCATCTTCTGCCGAGTCTGCAAAGAGACATGCGGTCTAGCGTCGTTTTGATGGAACACGACGCCCTTCGGGTTAGCCAGTTCCGGTCGTTTTTCGGTGATTGCATCCTTCAGTTTATCCAATAGAGAGCAGTATTTATCGGAATCAATGGTTTGGTTATAGGGAAGAAGTTCATAATACACAATTCCCTTCCAATCCCACCAAATACAGAGCAGCATAACCTTCTTAGGGTGAAGACCAGCTTTTGGGATGGATAAAAGGTGGCTCACCTCTTTTGCTCCATGATCTTTTCCATTCCGTGTTATTGTTAAGTATCCACTTTTCATCGCCCATTATCATCTGTTTTAAAAATGGTTCACTTTCGTTGCGTTTCTGCAGGGAATCGCTGATGGAGACACAATCCAATAAATTTTTTTCACTCAAATTGTGTGGCAGCCAAATATCGTATCGATTTACGTATTGCAGTTTACGCAAGTGATTTTCTACCCTTGATTTCGATATATCCAATATTTCAGCTATGTGCCTGGTTGTGTAGCATGCATTATTTTTAACTAGAGCTTTAATTTACTCCCCATCAATCTCAACCGGTCGTCCAGAACGGGACAAGTCCAAACATGTGAAATCACCATCACGAAAACGCCGGAACCACTCGCAAACAGTCCAAGCGCTTACAGAGTTATCCCCGTGCACAGCGCAAATCTTCTTATGTGTTTGTGCAGCGTTTTTTTCTTTCCGAAAATAAAAGAGCATAATATGCCGAAAATACTCCTTACTTGCGTCCATTTTCAAAAGTTTACCAAATGCGTAAAACACAACCGATCGCTATGAACTTTCTTTCACATATGTACTGCGATGTGTATTTAAAGAAGAAAAAACTGCAAGCTCAAAGCAACATTTACAAATGGCGTCATTTAAAGTTAACGGGAACACTAACGATAAACAGAGAGATTTTATTGGCCAACCCAATGTTAGGTCAGAGAATGAGAAAGTCAGTAGTACGCAAAAAAAAATAAAATAAAATACTTAAAACTCATTTCATATTTTCATACTTATTGTTTTCTTTTTATGTATATTCAGAAAATTGTAATTTTTTTAAAACTTTTGAAATATTTTCACAATATTTTATTTTAATTATTATTGATTGCATAAAATTCAGAACGTTTCCATCTTACTGTATTAAATTTACAAGAAATTGAATATTTACTTGTTAAATAACCACCTGCATACAAACAAATGGTTTTACGGGTAAATCGAATGAATTTGTAAAAAAAAAATTGTGAAGAGTAAAAACATATGTTTGGTTTTGAAAGCATTTAGGTGTACTTGCCCAGGCCTGACGGAATACGGCCTTAGATTGATTTTTTAAAACTTTAATTTTTGAAGTAAACTGAAGGGCTGTAGCTATGATAAGTTTAACGTGCCTTAACGATTCCAGAGTCAGCCTTTTAAGCGCGGTTATGCACTTTAAATTATTATATTTTAAGTAGACACATAATGTTAGAAAAGGTTGACAAGATTGCATTGACTTATTGATAGCACTGAAGACCAAAGATTTTAAGCCCACAACTCGGATTGATATTATCTAATTTTTCATCAGGTTTAAAACCAAGCAACACTTTGAGATAGTTAAAAATCACCTATAACAACAAAGCCATAAATTTCTGTTACATAATTGGTTTTGTGGCCAAGAAAATTTGAATTAAATAATGGGTGGGCCATCTAGTGATTTCTTTTTAAATCATATGTTATTTTGACACTGACAGCTGTTTCCCGCTCGAAATCTTGACGGAAAGTCAGTATCATACCTCCGCAGAACAAAATGAGTCGCTTTACGCTTGAACAACATTGGGAAATATTGAAAAGAAGTTTTGGCCGAAATGAAGCACCCACCGCGCCTGCTGTACGCAAGTTTGTGCAAAAAGTTCGTGAGACTGGTATGCTAGTGGACAACACTCATGGTCCCCGTCGTCGTACGGTGCGCACAGACAGTGACAGTTTGGTGCGGATTGTGGAGTGGTGGCATCATTGGACCATTTTTCTTCGAAAATGAGGCTGGGAACAACGTTTGGGTCAACGGTGGGCATTACAGAGCCATGTTAACGACTTTTTTTTTTACTGAAATTGAAGACATAGATTTGGACGACCTCTGGTTCATGCAGAATGGCGCGCCATGCCACACAGCCCATGCCACAATCGGTCTTTTGCGCACCAAATTCCCAAATCGTGTTATCAGCCGTCTTGGCGATGTCAATTGGCCGCCTCGGAGCTGCGATTTGACCTCTTTGAACTTTTTTTTTGTGGGGAACCGTGAAGGACCGATGTTATGCCAACAATCTGGAAACGATTCAAGCACTTAAGGACAATATCATCCAAGCAATCCATGAGCTACAGCCCGAAACCATCAACAAGGTCTTGGAAAATTGGAGTGATAAAATGCGCTACTGCGAAGCCAGCCGAGGCAGCCACTTGAATGACGTTGTGTTCCATAATTAATGGGAATGTTTGCTCTTACTAATAAAGCCATAATACATGGAAAAAATCATTTTGTTCATTTCATTGCATTTTTAAAAAGAAACTTGTAGTTGGCCCACCCTGTATATGACAATCCTAAAAACGTTATGAGTTGTGAGACTCAAAAGCGATGTACGGTTAACCCATGATCGTTTCAATTTAAGAACAGAAATCTGGGCTTAACCAATTTGGAATGCCGCACATTTTGAATATTGTTATGAAACTCTGAACGAAATTACTACAGCGGCTCAAAGGACTATGCTTAGCTTAAGGGATGATTCAAAGCGCTTGAGTTCTTCGACAAAGAATACATTAGATAACAAAATAAATTTAACTAAAATCGGTTCAGAAGTTTTAAAGTTATGCGAGTGTAAAACTGGAGTTTTGGTTCAGTTCAACTAGACGAAATTAGATAACAACGGCGTTGCTTCTGAGGAATTCATATACTGCAATGCCATACGTACTGTATATCCCATATATCTTTTCGGCGCCCTATGCTATGATCCCCATTCAGCTCTTTCTCTAATCTTCTCTTAAGTGAGCCACAACAACAACACGTATCCATATTATACCACCCGGATACGTGTATGCGTTATTCAAGGATGCTTGATCCGCGTAATCATTCAGATGGAACTAGCTGCTTAAAAATCGGTTTGCGGAATTCAGTTAACTGAATATCCATTTAGATGAAACGATCATATTCTTTACATGTTGTGTAGGTCGACTTCAAAAAAGATAATCTTTTGAATGTGTTTATACCTCAAAATTTCGTGGAGATTATCTTTATAATTTTTTTTTATGTTTTCGGTACTTTTACATAAATTCAAGTCTAGATAATATAAATGCGGTTTATCTGCATTCATTGCTTCCGAAGGTACACCACCTCCCAGATCGCTTCCCATGTTTTACTTATATTACCAACATCAATAGACTGGAAGGTTTTAAGCACAAAACTGTGTACATGTTCACATTTCTGAAGGACACTCACTTTAAGTGGTGGTCTATTCCGTTCTTAAATTTTGAAAACTTTTTTGATCTTAGTTTGCGAATGTAATGCTATTTGTTTTTCCATATGGTAGTAAGTAGCAACTCTTAGAATTTTTTTCATAACAAAGACACCCGCAATTCAAAATATACACCCTCCACCCTCTAGCATCATGTAGTGTAGTCTTAAGTCTGAACTAACAAAAATAAGTGTGTTCAGACGCTTCTTAATTCATTCACTTATAGAGTATGCACTCAGATTTGTAACATACGAGTACAAGGTAAGTAAGGTTCAACATACTATTCAATTTTTTATTTTTTTTTGCCATTTTGTTCGAGGTATATCCAACCTGACCTGCTTTAGTGGAAAGAATTAATTCGCTTAGCCAATCTAGGAGATTCACAAGCGTTGTCCATTAAGTGAAAGGTACCAGCCTGCCTTTGGGTACCCCCCCAAGTAATCGTTGCTTAGAAATGTGTGACCGTGAAACTTTGTTTTAAATCGAGGTATCAAGTCTGTAAAAAAAAAAAAAAATTCACAAAAGTGGGTCTCGTAATTCTGTCCATCTGTCTGGACCTTGAATTCCAGTCTCAGCTGCTGGGATGACGTATTTTAAACTTCATATACCCCAGATGGTCGGTAGGTAATATCTCAAGGGAAAACCAGAGGCAAATTCTAGATAGGCATATTCTACATGATTAAAAGACGCAATTCACAGATCTGGTATAAATTAGACATTAAAGACATTTTAGCAAAGCATGAGAGTACGTTCACACATTTCTGTTTAAGCTTCACCGCGACATATGATGGCAATGACATTTAATATTCATTTATAAAAGCACCGCTATACGGTGCACCATTACAGTCATTAAACATGTGGTGTCATCCTCCTTCATTACAATAAAGTCTCGATAAATCCTATCGCCTTCCATCAGTAGCTGACAACCGTCAACGGGCTGGTACTTTTTCTTGCCAACAACCTATCATCAAATAATTGCCCTGCAATTATTTCATTTACTTATTCGATTCATCCTCCATTAGTTTATCTCAAAGATAACATCGAAGCGCCATCCGATACACACCGACTGTCGTTCGGGCTTATCTTACCCGCCGTGAATACTGGGGTGTAATATTCCTTCCGTATGCTATTGTGTTGCTTGTTACCGAGAATCCATTCCACACAAAATCCATGTGATGGCCATAAAACTTATTTTTTTTACAATTACATTGAATTGCTTAATTGTTGAGAATATTTCCGATGACTTTCAATTACATTGATCAGCACACATATCGATTTGATTGGGAAGAATGTGATGTGACACCGTACTTGGTGTCATCAGTTATTCTAGACAGGGCATGTGTGTAGAGTATTTGCACACGTCAAATCCTTATATGATTTAATGATGGGTAATAAAATTGTTAACTTTTGGTCAACATGTGGGTGGTGGAAAGTACGTTTGTAATCATCTTTTACAATGTGTTTGTTTTGATTAGGTTTACAGGGAAATTGTTAGGTTTAAGTGGAAGTTATTGTCGGTAGTTTAGAGTTTCTAACACGTATTTGGGTGTGGACAGTGGGCTGTGACCTAAAATGGACGGTATGACTGGTTTAGTTGGAAAATTGTGGTGATATAAGAGAGCTTTTAAAAAATGTTTTCGATAGAATGAGGAATAATTTTCCAATTCATTCTAATAGAATCGTAGATACATGTTTAAAGATGCTGTACACCGAAACACAGGAGGTTTTATCTGTGATGTAAGTTACGGTAAAGTACTGCATTCATCATCTAAAAGATTCTCATCATCTATTACAATTGGTCGCATCCACATCTACAAAGTCCACACTATATCCTTCTGAAAGATGTATCGAAGAAGATTAAACGGATAGAATCAGTCGAGATTTAAGCTAAGTAATTAATTTCATTGCTCTATTACTGGAATAAATCCAATAATGCCCAGCTTCCTTAAGAAAACTGATGGGACTTGGACGACTTTGACTGCGAAGATTCGCTAAATTTACTGCTTGACACTCATTTCCCAGATAGTTCCCAAATTGTTAGTAACATGGTTTTCAACAGATCATGTGCATAAATTACCAAAACCTCAAAATTGATTACACAGGCGAACACCATTGGGCCCTAAATAGCTTCAAACCATATAAATCCGCGGGACCTGATGGCGTAATACCTGCCGACCTGCAGAAGTCATCGGACATAATCTTGCCGGTGCTTGAGACAAAAACCAAAGATGCAGTTGGTGGAGATGTTTTCTCTGACAGGCTTAATCTTAAGCTTTTCTTTCGCCTACCAAATCATTGTAGCGTCTTCCAGACGGAAATAATGCCGATTAAAGAAATGTTATCTTGGCTTAAAAAAAAACGTGATATCTGCTAGAGATACCCGCATCTTTTCAGACAGCCAAGTAGCAATCAAATCCCTGGAATCAACCTCTATAAATTCCTTAGTAGCTCTAGACTGCCGATCGCCTCTTGTGGAGATGGCTGAGCAGTTCAATATTCAGTGTTGGGTGCCAGAGCATAGGGACATTCCAGGGAATTTTAAGGTCGATGAACTCGCCAGAATAGGAACAACTATACCCATTCTGCCGGACAAAGGCACCACAAGGAATACCAATCGGTACTTAAAATCTCAAATTTAAGCTGAATGCTACCGAAGTACAAATCTTAGGTGGACAAGTGGACCCACAGCTAATGTGGCCAAAGCTGGATCTAAAACGTTCTAAGAATTTGATTTATCTCAACAGATTGCACATCGGGACTACAATAGGTGCCATCACTGGACACTGTCTAATAGGCAAGCATGCTACAAGGCTGGGCCTTTTTTGCGAAGGACTTTTGTAGAAGCTGCATGGATGAAGAAGAGGAAGAAACTATTCCTCACCTTCTTTCTTTCCGCCCAGCTCTCTCCCGTAGAAGGAAGCTTCACTTAGGAGCCCCCTATTACAACGACATAGGCGACCTGAAAAACATCGACACTAAGAGCCTCCTACGCTTCATAAGAAGCTCAAAATGGTTTAACGAGTGGGTAGGAGAAACTTTCTCCCATGATCCACGTGATATCACAAATGACCTATTACTGGTCTTAGTGTGCTGGCGATTCTCAGCTGGCAGCCACTTCAACCTAACCTAACCTATATCTCTTACGCGTGCAATAACACACTTGCATTAGAAGCCATACTGTAAGGCATAAGTTAATATTAAAAAGAAAAAGTTATTTCACTCGTGGAACACTCATTTCATCTTGCAATGGTAACCAACAAACAAATCTAACGCTTTTAGAGTGTTAAGTTCTTCTTATTTTTGAATACTAACTTCTGCTTAAGAGTATATTTTTTCAATACAACTAGGTAACTGCAAGATGTAAGTTAGAAATGAAAAGTAGAGATAGGGTTTGAATCCCAGATGTACACATACGAGTAACATACGTAACATTCTCCATGGGTGGCGTCCAAAATAGTTGGGGAGAAGGTGATATTTTTGTATTCCTTTTTGATTCACAGTACTTTTTTCTGAGTAGGTACTTATTTGAGCGTTAACATCATTCACTTGTAATTGTAAACAGTACGATATATGTACATGTTTAAACAATTTTATTTCTAGAAAGACGAAACTAAACTCTAGCTTATCAATGAGATTATTCGTTAGTCAAAACTACTTATTGTTGGTAAAACAGAAGACTATATCCCTGTTGGTTTTCTGACAAACACCGTGCCATCTAATCGATGAGGAGGCCATACCACATTGCCCAAATGTAAGATAAGACGACCCGGTGACGTAAGCTTCAAAATTTCAATTGCGTCAAGGCCTGTGTTTGCTGTAGCACCGTCATACTGAAACAACATGTTATCAAGCTCTGCGCTTTCATTTCGGTCTCCGAAAAGTTCTTCAACATCTTTCTATAGCTTTGGCCAAATTAATTATTATTAATTGTTAAAGTTGAATTGCATTAGAGACTTTATTTAAGTCTGGCCTGTACTATCCGAATTTTAGAAGTAATTGCATTACATTACGTGATCGCAAGAGACATTTCTTCATTTTAGAATTACCGACTGAGAATCCCAAACTAAAGTTGAGTTAGTTATTACGTCACATGTTTTTTTTTATAAATTTTGTAGTCATAAGTAAGTCAAGGTAAGGCTCTTCAGAATTGCAGCTCTGCTATGTAGACAAGTCTAGGATTGTTTACCTTGACTAATATTAGTTGACGACGAATGCGTCATAACCGACTTGCTCATTAATCAGTATGATCTTAACTTAAAATCAAGCTACAAGAACGCGAAAGTTATAGTTTGAATTATAGGTGTATTATGAACAGATTCATGGCTTCTGAAGTACAAGCCACAGATAAGACTTAAATATACTTTGCAAACAGTAAACGTTGAGTGGTAGATCTGGCAAAAATCAAAAGTACGACCGAAAAGTTATCAAGCAGTACGCGCCACCGCGTTAACCCTTTACAATAATAAACACTTGGTTTGCGGTCTGATGATGATTTCCTTTTCATTTATTCACTGGATTACGGGGCATCCCCTTATCCAAAAACTTCATACAAACAAGTCGTTAATCTTAAATCTTTACCATAACGCCATCTCTGTGACAACAACTATTTATAGCTCTTAAATAGAAATAAATTGTCAGCTTATAGACTCTGTCTATACTTTGATCTAACACCCATTTAAAGCGTGTCCACCCCACAGCAAAATGTCCAACTTGACCATGTTCACAATTTAACAGTAATTATACGAAGAAAAAAACCTTAAACCTGATATCGGTGGTTTCTCGATGTTTCTTCAGAGCTCAGTTACCGTGGTGCATTCATGATGTCCACTGAATGTCATTTAGTGTAAAAATTTAGCATGAAAATAGAAATGGACTTCGACTCCCATCAAGAGCCCATATGAACGTGTGCGTGCGTAAGTCGTCGCCGTACCATGTTGTCTATTGGCGCCATGGTCAGTCTATCGTCTGGGTAGATAGATGCATGGTTTTATTTATCCAAAGACACTCACACACACCTCGGATGTACTTCAAACTTAGTGTAGTGGATTACAAGAAATGGAATGGAGAAGAAGAAGGATTTCGTGTTTAAAATTAGCTTAACGGCGCATGTTATCGTCGCCAAGTCACAGAGAGAAGTTGAGATCTAAGTTTAGTGACACAAATCGATTCAACGATACGTTCGAATTAATCTCGAATATTCACATTTGTCGTATGGCCGATGATGGGGGTATTTTGTGTTAGCCGTTCATTCATCAGAAGGTGGTGCAAGGGGTTCGGAGTTGGTCATTTAGAGACGTGCGTCGTCGTCTCTTAATTGATCAAATCGAATCGAACATTAGAGACCAGTTTTAGCTGCTCTCTTTCGGACGGAGGAATGCAGTGTCGTCTCCGTGATTGTAGAGAGACAGAGACCTTTTTAACTGAATTTGTGTTGCGAAGTTTTTTTCAGACTGTGTTGCCGCCAGGAGGTGTAAGCATGGTCTGGTATTGTAGGTGCACCTAACTGCTTCTTATTGGTGTGTTTACATTATAGGATGTAGAGACATGCATATTTAGAGAGGGATTTTGAGGTGAGGTTTTGTTAACAGTTTGCTAGAGTGTTTACTATCTGAAGGGAGTGTTTTGAATGATATGCATCACGTAGATGAGGTCAGGAAGTCATGCTTGGTAATAAATAGTTTTGCTTGCAATACAGAAGAAGGCTAGTGACTGACATCACTAGAGTAAATTAAGAAATCCGCGATAGGTTTGTGCATTGGTTGTAAGAATCAGATATCATTACTTAGATGCTGTTGGAATGACTGAACTGCTCTTCAAATTGATAAAAATACTTCGTAGAGATAAGCCCCATGCTGGTTGCTATTTAAATGAGTTCCACGGTGCCGTCATTGACCTTTGTTAGCTTACGTCTTCTGACAGATCTTTGCTAATAAACAAGACTCTGCCCAAATTTACATTTAACAGATTAAAATAAATACTAATACAAAATAAATACAAATGACAAAGAGGAGCGTAACAGGAAAACGCCACAGAAACGTCTGAACTCCTTTAAGCCTACTAGTCGGTTGCAAGAGAGTTTTCCCGAGTACGCTTGGCTAAAGCTACACCTATTTCCGAAAGTAATAAATTTCAAGTAACTGTCCGATATTCAAAATAATTTGGTATATCTTTGTTCCAAAATCCACAAAGATGTCGCTTTAGATATTCGAAATGTAGCAGTTGAAGGCGATTTTCAAAAGTGCAGATTTCCAGAACCTTTACGTAGTTTTTCCCAAAATCGGCAGAGATGTAGCTTTTCATATTCGCTCTGAATACGGAACCTTCTCGATCTCTCAACATTTCAAAGTGTCTAATAAATTTTAACTAAACCGAAAATCGTTAACACAAATTAAACCCAATTAAGATTTGACAAATTGCACTTTTGCTGCACAATCTTAAAATGCTGTTCGCATCCAATCAATTTACGCATAAATTTATCTAAAAATTCACGGAAAAACAACCGCCTGTTGCGTTATGAGATTTAGAATGAAAATTTACAATCTAATTTGAGCTAAATTTAACACGAAACAGGTATTTTGTTTACGTTTAGCAGACAAAAAAATCGCCTGCATTACTACTATGAACGGCTAAGGCAAATTTGATTTATGCATCTGGCCAAAATAGTTGACTCGGCTGGCTTCCTGCACACACAACACAGTGGCATGTACACACCCCGAGGGCGATTCATAGAAAATCATAGACACGCCGATGATGTTGACGATCTCACGCATATAAACGACATCAAGTACAAGAGTGTAATCGATAACGACGAGAATACAAGAAGAAATTGCACCAACCTCGTGCGGGCTGTGGCGTCGTCAGCACCATCATCATCGTCTTCGTGGTCGTACTCGTTGGAATCTATCTAGTTTAGGCTGGCTTGTTAGTGGGGTAGAGCCCAGGCTCTAAAAATAGACTTAATCTCTGTGCAAGAAGGCGTCTTTGGTTCACATAGAGCGAGAGAGATACTCAGTAGGTATGTACATATATATCTATGAATCTATGCGCCGGCAATAGGTGGTCAATTAATTCCAAATAATTTGTTCAATTTTGTTGGGATGCTTGCGGATGATTGATTAGCAATTAGATTGGGTGGGCACACAGGCTAACTCTATTTTTAGATTAAAAATCTCCTCCTTCAGGTGGTGTGTGCATCAGGCGCGAATCGGTGGGAAAGGACATGTGTATGTTTCAAACGAGTTATTACCTTGAAACCACTCATAACAACGACAACGACGACGGTGATGATGATGATGATGATGGTGCTGCCGTTGGTGTGTACCTAATTTTATGGCTGATATTTTCTCTTGAATAATGCAGAGTTCAGCAGACTGTGATCTAAATCTATTTTAGGAATCTAGTTCATAATTTAGAAGGAATGTGCACATCACGATAGGTATACGGACTAAAAGGGGTACACGAAGATCTATAATCACAAACCATGAACAGAAAACGAAAAGGATCATCATTGATGGATCTGAAGGGTTAATTTCTAGAGCGAAGCCAATTGTTTTCAAGATGAAGTTGAATAATCAACGATGTAATCGGCCGGCTTAATAATGTTACGTAAATGAACTCGCTAATGCAAGGAAAATAGTATTCGTTCAAAAATTACTATGCGAGGTTAGGTGCAACATTAGTTACCGCCAGCAAGCGTTGCACGTTAAAAGTAAAAGTTGCAACTACGCTTGAATTGTTTTTATGCGATAACTTTGGTAATTGGCTGCAGATGGGTTGTTGGATGGCATTTTGAATATTTATAGGTTTCAAATGTTTGCTAGATTTGCAATTTTGGTGTATGAGTGCACTTATAGTATAGTTATCAAATGTCACTGGTTACTAAGACAGGTTACGAATTTTCAAGCACGATGTATTGGATAATTAAAAGATACAAACAGGCAGGCTAACAGAAGTGATGCTCATCTATAGATCATCTAAATGTTTTTTGTTAGAAATTTGTGCACCGAGAAGTATGCAATTAAATTTGAAGCCATCGTATTTGGTTACATCATTTTGGGTGCTAAACTATGATATAATTGCCGTGTTTTTTTGAAACCTAGCCAGGCAGTCGTTCATTTAAACGATTTGCCAGCCGAAAAAAAAAAATCTCTAGGAACAAAGCAACTTCGCAGTGACAGCGACAACAAATAACTAAAAAAAACATTCGTTTTCGCGTCGCCTGAAATTAGGCACCACAAAATTCCCCGCCAGCCGCTTTTTGCTGGGTATAAAATCAAGATTAGTAGCCAGCCGGTGTTTGTATTTGTTTTATGTGTAAAATTTTACTTTACTAGCAACTACTGGCTGGCTAGGTTTCAGAAAAACACGGCTAATGTAAGTATTGCAGCTTCATTGACTTCAAAAAAGTTTTCGATATTCTAAATAGATTATATTTTCCAAATGTGCTTATGAGTAGAGGTGCATTGAATAAAATTGTGAATACTGAGCCAAGGTCCTGGTTTTCAGTATTTAGATATATATTTTTCTGCTTCAACAGGCCTTCCACACTACAGCCCCCCTTTATTTAAAGCTGCTGAGATGAAGAAGTTGTACTTCCAATTGCTCGACTATGGCCTTACAAAGAAGATCAACTATGGGCAAATGGCTTAATAACTACCTTCATCCAGTCCTACTTTAAATACAATCCTTTATATCTGCACTCTTTCATAAGAACTCCCACAGCATAAAATTTCTCATGGATAAAAAATCATATTGTGGCGCCAGATAGATGGTATTGCATCCTTTTTCCCACTATGTCGCATGTTTTGCTGTCTATTCTCATGTCTCTCTAATTAATCGAAGCAAGTGAGTTTCTATATTTTTTCTTGCATTTGATTTGAGTTTTCACCTGTCTCTCCAACATAGGATCAAACGCTTCCGATGAATTTATAAAAGTTCAACATTTACAATTTCTTTAGCATGTTCATTGACTATCTCTTGATGAAGAAGATTCTACTGCACGTCTGGACAAGTGAAACTATTTGCCTTTTTTTTCTGTTGACTCCTATGTAGAAAGGAATGTGGACAAAACGTGGTGAAAAAGAATAGCAGAGAACGAATTGTATCCGGCTAATGTTAAACTGAAAAAAAAAAAAAAAAAAACATCGCTGCAGGTGTATGAGTGTATGAGATTGGAATTTTCCCACGTTTTACGAGGAGGTTTCTAAAAATATCTAAGGATTTGTTTGGCGTACCCTGCTTGTTTGCGCCATTTAGGGAGGGAAGTACAAACAATTTTTCGCATGTTTTGTTTGCAATCTGCTAATTAATGCTGGAACAGGTAGTTTTTTTTCAAGGTGGGGTTGTTTACTTTTTAGAATTGGTGAAGGTTTCTTGAACAGAATTTAACTGGAAAGTGTTAAAGATGTGAGATGTCTTCCGACTAGGAGAAAAAGATGAGTTGAAGCAGAAGTTTGTGTTAGTTTTTGTTTGCATCGTACGGCAGGTATTGTTTTTTTTTACCCAAAGTTCACTGACCACTTATGTGCTGCAATTGTTTAGCTCCTTAGCGTTCAAATGCGATATTCAATTAAAAACAACAAAAATCTCCCCCACTCTCCCTATTCTTTCCAACGTCCGTACTGTGTGTAAACACTTAAAAGGTTTTCATAACTCCTTTAGTGCGAGAAAACCAAAAAAAAAAGTACAGGAAGCAAAGGACATATTTGGAGTTTAAATCTTTGAACTGTTTTAGAAGTTTCATAAGTATCTACGACTACGAGTATATCTGGGAGCCGGGTTGACTTAGAACTATCCTCATTTGTAAACAAGATTTATTTCTTTTTTATAATTTTGCGCGCACTCAAATGATTATGAATACCCTTAACATTTATACACGCAGCGCGGGCGTTGCAAAGGATAGATAGATAGAGAGAGAGACAGATTTTGGTGTAGTGGTTTCGAAGCTCAGTTGTTTATGCTTCAAAGAAACTCCAGGGGTGGCGTCCACATAACTGGGGAGATTTTTGTTATTTTTTGTCTTTTGCTTCTGATTCACATTACTTTTTTTCCGATAACCGATGTCATAGGCAAATCATTATCAACAGAGCGAACAATTTTCCCAGCCATATGACCAAGTAGTAATGTTTACACAAGATTTCGCAATGATCGGACTGACTTTATATATTTCATGAGAAATAAATGCTTGCTGACATCAGGATTTGAACCATGAACCATAAGCGTGGCAATTGATAATGTTACTACTACACCATTGCCACCCCCAAGATATTTATTATAATTTAATGGATGTCTTAAAAATAGAAGAGATATCAAAAACCCAGAGAGTAGTTGAGCACTCAAGAGAATGTATCTGAATACGTACATTATATATTACGACAAAAACTCTTATTTTTCTTCTCATGTATCTGAAATTTAGTCCTCTTAACCTGCGAGAGACAAAATTCTTATCAAACCCATTGGTTACGATTAAATTGCCTTCTCCATGTCATTGGAGCGAAATTCGAAAATAAAACGAAAATATATACAAATTGAGAGATTGCATGCACCGCTTATAGCCTTCCAAATGACTTCCAATCACGTGTATCTCGTACCATATTAGCCGTGATTTATGGTCGTTACAGAGTTTATTCATTGACAACCCCCTGTTGGATAACAGAAATTCGATATCATACTTTATCCGGTATTATTAACAAATTCAAATTAAACTCGAAAAATAATGGAAAATTAAATGCAAGTCCAATATTTGCAAAATGATGTTGCATCAACAAAATGTATTTTTCTCCCAACAACAGAAAATTGTTGAAACTTTTCATCGACGCTAATTTCATGCATAATTCATATACAAATAAAAATTCCTTACAAAATATCAGCTACATATATCCGTCTGGTCAAAGTTTTTGACAAATATTTACACAGAAAAAATATATAGTGTTGATTCAATACGTTTGGTTATTATGTATGCAAGAATTTCTTCGCATAAGGTGATCGTATAGGGTACCATCATGCGTATGTTTAGAACACCTATATCGAACCACTGGCAATTAATATATCACACAATAAATAATGCCATCAAAGTATATCACCGTCGATTGAGCTGCAAACTAGTTTTTTTTATCATTTCTTCCGGGAGATTTTCGTTCAAGCTGTCTTAGCTAGTCTCTAAAAGGAATCACTTAGCGAAATCAATGCAAAGATATACTCGCATGTTTGTAATTCTATAGGCGCTCGTTTAAAGATCATTTACAACTCATTTGAACACCTACAACGATATGAAATTTAAATCCGATTATTTGTGATAATTCTCAGATGACTGTTTTTGTAAAAGAATATTTTATATAGATTTTATTCCAACTGAAAGTGCGCAATAGGTGACTCGGCTTGACGGTTTCGGAAGCGGGGATTCACAAAAAAAACATTCCACTAGTGATGGTACATTTTTGAGAGGATGCATGTGAATTGAAAAAAAAAAGTTAATTCATTAAATAGGATAAGAACATAAGAACGTGAAAGATATAAAGCCTTAAGTTATGTTAGTATTTCAAAAACTATTTTTATGCAGTTTTAGTCAGTCAGTCTTTTGTCCGCATAGAATTTGACATTTTTTTAGCTAGATTTTCACATCAAATGTAAATTGTTGTTTCACTATAAAAAAAAAAACATTTTTAAATGAAACGGATTCGGAAACCGTGCGATATTGACTCCAAATGTATCCATTGTATAATCACAAACGTTTTATTTTTGAGAGTCCGAATCATTCAAGCACTTCTTCTTCTTCCTATTTCGGCGTGGTTATGATCCGAAAACAAGGGATTAAAACCCTCCCACTTCACCGCACTTCTACTGATCCGCCTGTGGGGTTCGCCTATTTGACCTCAGGAAATATTGACAGGCCTGCCGATTTGGGATCACTTGGTTACTGAGACCAATGAAATGCCGATGTCGTCGCATTTGTGTGATCCAGGCGTCTAAGTAGGTATAGGCCTGCATCTCCTGCCTCGCGATGTCTTCGGAACGTTCATACAAATTATTTTTACAGGGTTTAAATGGTCTCTTCTTTACACGCGGCAATACCAGCTGATCCGGTCGCGCTCTATCTTTCGTAAGATGGTTTCCTTGAACCGAAGGCTTCCACTGATCTTCGAACTTCTTATTCGATCAAAGTTTGTCAATCTTGCTGCCATGCGAAGCATTTTCATCTCAGCTGCCGTTAATTTACTCTCATACGTTTTGTACATCGTCCAACATTGTGAACCGTATGTGAGCGCTGGACGCACAACTGCGGTGTAGAGCCTTCCTTTCAACTTAGGGGGCATTTTTCTGTCACAGAAGATAGCGGAATTTTCTCGCCACTTCACCCACCCTACGCTTACGCGATTAATGATGTCGTCATCACAGGTTGCTTAGCTATTGATCATAGATCCCAGATATTTGAACTATTCGCACTTGGGAAGCACTGTTCCATTGGAATAAATGTCTGGAATGGGCCTGAGTGGATCAGAGAACGGGCAGCACAAGTACTTTATCTTTGTTGAAAGAAAGCGGTACCCATTTCTCTCCAAAAGCTCCACCCACACATCAAGTGCTCGTTGCAGGGATGTAGGATTCTCACTTATGAGGGATCCATCGTCAGCAAAGAATAATTGATGTAACTTGGGGTCCGTCACTTTACCTTCAAGCAGATAGTCAAGGATTGTAATGAAGAGCAAATGACTTAAGACGTGTCCCTGGTGCACACCGACTTAGATTGAGAACTCTTCGGTTACTCTTGTCTTTGCTCTTTCGTACATGTCCATCTGTACATAGGTTTCTGGAACGCCTCGATGTCTTAGCACCACCCATATCAGATCTCGTGGTAATCTGTCGAATGCCTTTCATTCAAGCACTTACATATATGATATTTTGTTGAGCTTAGGATAATTTAAATAAATAAAATTATAATATTAAGAGATAGAATGATACTCTATTCCCACCCCATAAATCATGACTATTGAGGATAGGAATATACTGCCACTCAGATGAGATTTTTTCCGTTTAGAGATTTTTAAGAACGTAACAAAAACGTTGTAATTTTCTTTTTCGATGAAGGTGGGCGTGGCTGTTTCGTATTTGCAATTTAAATTCGTAGATCGTTCAAATAAATTTTACCATCACCATAAATAAGTATATGCGATTTGAAAAGCGAACTATTGGACGAAAGTGGACGTCGTTCTATGTACATGAAAAAGTTGTGTTTATTTAGAATAGTAAGTAACCTACGTACGGATTTCAAAAAATTTGACATTACTTGTATTGCATCGAATTGTACAAAGCTTATATGCAAAGTTTGCGGCTTATAATTATGTATATGTAAAGGGTTTTCCAATAGGGATGAATCGATTTTGAGAGTTCGTGGCGGCCATGTTGTTTTATCTGTTGTTAATTTCCTGTTTTTTATTATTTATTTATTAACCCTAACTTAATAATTACAAATTAATAGGTTAGGTTAAAGTATAGGGCTCTAGCACCGATGGCTATCGGCCCTTCCTGTTTTTTATTTTTCAGACACTAAAGAAAAATCACCATGGCAAATTACAGTGTCAAGCAACACGCCTAAAAGATACAACTTTATTATCAAAATGGGTGTTCTGTTGTGGCAACGATGCGTGTGTTGCGCTCATTCAGCAACGAGGCCGATTTTTGGATGAACGGGTACGTCAGCAAGCAAAATTTGCCGGATTTGGGACGATGGCAATCCACACGAGGTCTACCAAGTGGCAATGTATCCACAGAAAGCCACTGTTTGCTGTGGATTGTGGGCCGGCGGCATCATCGGTCCGTACTTCTTCGAAAACGACGATGGCACTGCCATTACCATCAACGGAAAGCGCTACCAATCGATGATAACCAATTTCTTTTCACCCAAATTGGATGACATGGATGTGAACGACATGTAGTTCTAACAGGACGCCGCTCCGTGCCACACATCTGATGCCACAATGGACATTCTGCACGAGCGGCATAGTTATTCAACACAAAAGCGACGTGAACTGGTCACCGAGATCTTGCGATTTGACCCCGTTACATTTTTTCTTGTGGGGTGTTCTTAAGTCGCAGGTTTATGCCAATAAGTCACAAACGACCGGTGCCCTCAAACTCAACAAAACCCGTGCCATCGCTCAAATTTAGCCTGATCTATGCCCCAGACCCATCGAAAATTGGACCTCTTGGATGCGCGCCATCCAGCGAAGCTGTGGCGGTCATTTGAACGATGTCATATTCCACACATAATGCCATTGATAAAAATCAATAAATAAATATTTGGCGCAACAGCTCTTTAAGTGCCTGGGCCTAGCTTCCCGCAACCACTCACCTTGTGTGCGCTGTATTTTCTCACAAATGGAAGGGACCTACTGTTTAGTGCTGTATCCGAATGACAATTTGTTTTGAGAAGCTTTTTCGAGACAACAATACTCTCGGATGTTTGTCGGGCGTTCGCGAGAGGTGGGGCTGTGAAAAAACTTGTTGGTGTTTTTTCTGGGATTCGAACTTGGAACCTCACGCGCAGTGGTCCGACACACTAACCACTTACGCCACGGACAATACTACACAGCAATTTTAGATAGGAAGAAGCCAGCACTTGATCTGGGAATGGCCAGCGGAAAAGCGCTTTTGTTGTGCATAACAGTACACCGGTCATTCGTTGCTTATGAAAATAAAAAAAATCCCATTATGATTAAACCGAGCAAGTTCAAATTATAAATTTCACACTTTATTGGCTTGACATTGAAATCTCTCACGTGTTGGGATTCTCAGTTTGCTGCAGACATCTGATCAAAACTGAATCAAATACCTTAAGATGTTTACAGCCCATTGTAAAGTATTAATAAAAGCGAAACAAATATCAAAAGAAAATCGAAAAAATAAAACTAAAATCAAAACAAAATCTCATCATTCAATCCAATCGCATATTAAACTTTCACTCTAATTTAATGTCGGCGGCGCCTCAATGTCGGTCTGTAGTTGTATATCAATCGACCATCTCACTTTTATGTTACACTCCTAATTAACTGAAATTGAATATGCATTTGGTAACAGAAAGCCCAGTCAAGAATATACTGGTCTTGGCCAATTTCAGACAAGACTTGAGTGACTCCAAAAGTGCATTGCGCTCTCCTTAACTAGCGCGCACGCGTGTGTGGCAATTCCATCATTTCATCTATTTATAAACAACAGTAACAAGCTGAGAGGCTCATTTGCCCACAGAAAAGGAAATCCCCTACCATCCATACCAATGATTGTTGCAATAATAATGCAACAACGACTATTTGTGGTATCACCACCATTGCTATCACAGATACATCGAATCCACGAGTCGTAGAAAAGACCCATTATCTGTGGTCTTTTGCAGACGCAATCTATTTTTAATCCAACTGCACGCTTTTTACTGATCGTAAAAGAGTCACAACAAAATTGTTGAAATTAAAAAAAAAAAAAAAATTGAGATTTTCTGTTTGAAACAAGTTTGCTGTGAATAGGTATGTGCAGCGAAATAAAAAAAGAGATCAACTTTTGTATCTATAGAGTTGTTTGGGTATCGTTTCTGCTTAGTTGAACGATGACCGAGAGTTTAAGGTAATGAAATAGTTTCAATCGATTGGGAGACTTAATTAAAGAGTCTATTTTTAGTTTTATGGATCAATAGAGGAATGTTGAGACGAGGTTTCGATAAGATCATTGGCGCCTCCAGCTGAAAAAAACATCAGCACTAGGTAATCAAAGTCGATGCCTAAAGCGGAAGCTGTAAGGTATGAGGAATTCACAGTCCATCCTCTTGCACCAGGCCTACAACCGACTGCTGTTCTTCTGGAGGAGTTTTTAAAATAACTGACGGTAGAATGCAATTGATCCCCAGATTCTCTAATTCCGAGCGAAATTTTGGAAAACTATTTGTTTGCATTGCAACAACATTTTAATGAGTGGAGCGAGAGGCAAAAAACTAAAACTCAAAATGTACCACTCATTGCAAGTAATCGGCGGCAGCCACAAGATCGCCAGATTCAGTTGAGCTGACCTGCAATAACATCAAATATAATACCATCAAACACTCGCTATAATTAATCGAACTCGACCTGGCCAAATACAAAATTGAAGCAGTGAACGAGAAAGGAGCGAAACGAGAGACACATTCACGCTCAGAATCGGCAATAATTCTATAGTATCGCAATCGACTATTGTGTACCTGAGGGTAATAATTGGCACGAGGGTATAGCATAGAATGCCTGCAACACTACTGGGACATGTTTGCAGGAAGAGTGCTACTGGATAACTTTGCTGTCGATACATAATAGCAGTACAATTGCAGGCAAGGAATTGCATATTCATTTTGGAGAACGGCAAAGTATTATTGGGGACCTGAGCCTGACCGTACATTTAGCAAGCACATAGATAAACCATGGAGATGTGAACTTAATACTGTATCAAATTTTGACCATACATACGTATTTCTACGCATAACTTCCACTTTTTAACGAAAGAAAGAAAAACTGCAACGAGTCACATGAGGCAACTCATTGAAAATCGTCGAATGCACTACAATTGAAGCAACATATCCGTAATTTGCTGCGTACGAGATTCACAAGTGCTATGCCGAATTGCTAAACTAACGATAATACAACGAAATAATACTTAGTTATGTGATGATCACATGCAATGTAGTCTGTGACTAGCCCAACCAGTCCTTTCCTACTCAGATTGAGAAGGCATTTTGCAGAAGCTATCAAAATTAAAAAAAAAAAAAAAAAAAGCTTGGTGGTGCAACAAGAATCGAAACTGAACCATCTCTGCGTATAGTTGGACATCATATGCGAGTTGATCCAGTACAGGATTTTTTGCCAAACTAGGAGGAGTCTCTGAACACTCTTTCGCAAGCGCGTCAGATATTTCACTGAACAATTCCGCTATGATTCGGTATTCCAATAAGACAAATCCTATTCCATTTGGAAGGCTTTTTGAGCTATTTATAGGAGTGTGAAGCACGTTAAGTGCAGCCCTTACATATGCTGATATGTACTCGTACCATGCAATTTTTCAACAATTACCCAGTCTGCCACTCCGAGTATGGCCAAAACCTATGTCTAAAAGACAGTCGCCAATTTGCTCATGGTGGAGGAGAATTTGGTTTCATTATCCAAAAATCAACCAACTGCAGTTCCATTAGTGTTGCTGAAGCGGTCAGTGTGTAATCTTGAAGAAGCTCAATTGGATTTTTTCATTTGACCCTGTTGGGGAAGTATATTTCGTATCTTCTACCGAAAATGACGACACGGCATTATGAGTGGAAGCGTAATCCCGCTTTTTATAATCCCGTTTATCAAAATCCCCAAAAAAAAAAGTTTTAAAATCCCGTCGTCTACAATCCCGATTATTTTAAATCCCGCTTTCTAAAAGACCGTTTTTCAGAATCCCTCCTTTCTACTTGGATTTGATTTAAAGAAACTTTGCATATACCCAACATCGCATCCACTCCAAATCCAACAATGACCCCAAGCAGCATGCCCTCCATAAATATTCCACTGTTTATGGGATCTACTTGTAACTTCATAACTCAGAAGTTTTAATTGGAAAAGTGGGATTTCAAAAACGGGACTATAAGAAACGGGATTAAGGCGGGATTATAAAAAACGGGACTATACAAACGGAATTTTAAATGCGGGATTATAGAAAAGGGTGATATCGAATCCAACTCATCATGAGTAAAGCACATTGCTCTCACTTATTACAAAATAGTGCTCCATGCCGAATGTCACGTCTTTCGTGTCAGACCCCGTAGACACATTGCTTTCATTGCCTCCTTTTGAATAGCTACGCCCAGCGGTAGCAAATTGGGCAATGCGTTAAGAGCGTCGTGAGAAATAGTGCGCATGGCACCAATGACTCCATGAAATACTTCTCTCTACAGGGTGAAAATTGGTCGAATGGTACTCGTAGCTATGTACAACTAGTGTACCTTACATCATACCGAAAGCTCTTCAACACTGCCAGCTTACTATCTAAAATTACTCCTAGATACTTAACGTCAGTGAGAAGCTGGGGAGTTGTACTCTTCATCCAGGATTATATTAAACTTATACTAGCTTTCAAATCGAAAGCTCAAGCACAGGGATTCATCGGAAAACCAAAGATTTTTCGGCGAAACGATAAATATGACCAGATAGCTCACTCTTATTATAGAGCACTATGGAGGCCTTTACTACGCACTTAACAAATTGTTCCATCCTTTTCGTTTTCTTTGTTGGAAGTTACCGACTGAGACTTATTTTACCTAAACAACATTCAAACGAAAAAAAAAAACTTAAATGATCCGTAAACAAAGGTCCAAAACTCGCAAATGCAGTCAACTTTCGCCAGAATCAACATCGACTCAAAATTAAATCCAAACAGAAGAGAGAAACAACGATACAGAAAAAAAAGCAGATAAATTTTCTGCATTTTTGTCAAATACCCGCCAGGCATATAGCTGCCAAACAAAAGATTATAAGCCAAGTTATAAATATTATGTAATGTCAATAAACAATTTTTGCCGGCACGATGGCGACTCTGTTACTCTTAGTAACCTACATTTCGATTTATATTTACTTTTTTGTTACATCGTTTGTATTAAAAAAAAAAAAAAAAAGTGTAACACACGGAACCAAACTATGTCAGTCAAACAATATCGATGCGATGGCCAAAAACTCATAAATTTATTTGAATTGACAGAGCAAAACGAAGAGAGAAAAAAAAAAACATTTGAATTGCCTCAGAAACTGGTAATCAATCACAGAAGAGTGGCGATTTAAATTTTATAAAGGTAAAGTGATAATTAACGAGAAAAATGCAATAAATACCAGGGGTGAGTGGTTAAAAGTTAAGAAAACTATATCAGATTACTTCCGGCAAAAATTGATAATCGAACCAATGTGCACCAGCCTTAATGACCTAAATAGTTTTTTTTTTTACAACTACTACGTGATTTTTTGTGTACTTCTTTCAAATGACAGGACAGCCTACGTTAAGCCGCATACACAATTTATTTCAAACTTGTTCCATTCATCATGAAATATATACCACCAGCACATTATCGAAATGATAATTCGATAATTTTTTATGACATTAGCAAGCAATATAATAAAATATAATTAAAATCACATAAATAAATAAAAAAAAACATAGATTTGTGATTCATGGAATTTCTCATCCGAAACGCCTTGAGAAACTTCCTCAAAAAAATATCCGATGACATTCAATACATTATGAGGCTGAGCATCTTAATGATTTGCTAAAAAAAAAACTAATTTAATCGATTATGAATGAATAAAATAAACAAATTGGCTCATTGACACTGACAAGCGATCCGAATACAAGTTAATTAAATATGATGGGAGGAGACCAATTTTTTTGAACATAACCAGTGGGCATTTACGTAATTTGGACAACAGATGGAAGTTTGCAAAATATGAAGGTCAGCATGATGGGGGCCGTTTGACTAGTGAATCAGAATGGATGTATTGACTGAATTCTAGACAACCCGGTTTGAATAAAAAGTTAACGCATTAACACTGCTTTTCATATAAGCGAAATACATGATGGTCACGCAAATTGAAGAGTAGTAAAGTGCTAGATGATATTTTTATTTATTTACTGTTGACCACCAAAGTTGAAATAGGTAATGTTTACAAAACCAAAATGTACAGCAAATTCTATAAGCGAAACCCGGATGCAGGAAGTGTTCAGTCATGGTAGAAAAAAAAAATCAATAAAACTATAATAGAAAAAAACAGTTCAAAATTTGGGGAAAAAATTCAAGCCAAATACTCAGCGAAGTTTCTAAACCTAGGTACCTGTCAGAGTTCAACTTTTCGCTTTTTTTACAATTCAAAGTGTACTGTTTACAATGTAATCGAATTAATAGCAACAAAAAAACTAATGAATCATGCCGTAAGCCACTGGCTAATAAAATAACAAGCTATTAACACTTTTTTTTATTTTTTTTTATTCCCGCACTTAGAATTTTAGTACACGACACTATTTCCCAGTTAGGGATATTTACTAACGAAGATTTAAAGCTATAAATCTTCTTTGTTAGGGTGGTACAGTCGTAAAAGTTTTCAACGTTACCAGCTTGCAATATAGTATAACCCACACCAATCTACGACTTTTAAATTCTGTGTAACACGTTGGCTGCAATGTGACTCTCCAGTGGGTGAAACATTTGCTTCCAAAACTGTGATGATTTCATGCCGCTCGGTCACGATCCACGTTTCCATGAGGAAAGTGCCAATTCAGGTCTACAAATCCGTAGTCGATTGGCGATACTCTGGAAATTTAACTGACGTATTCCCCGATACAAAGGGAATTTTTAAGCTAGACTTTTGGGCTCGAGATATTTTGGCAAGCAAATTGAATATCTAGGTAACAGTGATTTCGAAATATAGCGTTTTTTCAAAGTCGTCCGATCGTTTGCTCACAAGAGTTGGAGGCTTCTAGCGGCGACGTTTCGCCTTATCGAAATGTAAAAAGCATTTATTGTGTATCAAGTGCAACAACATATTCACGGGGACCTTGGAACGTCCTATGAGGTCAATTGCAAGGGGCCTTCATGTGTTTGAGAGACTAAATCGCAGTGTGGTTCTTGAAATCCTCTGATATATGCAAGTCTTGTGTCATAAAAAGAAGCTTGTTTGTTTCGCTGCAGTACTGCTAACGAGAAAGAAATTAAAACTAAACTGAGAACGGACCAAGAACCTATAAGCATTACTATACGAAGAAGAAAGTGGCAATGGATTGGACACACCCTACGGCGCGAAGACAACTCCATTGCGAAATACGCCATGCAGTGGAATCCGCTCACCCAGATAGGCAGAATAGCGGGACGCCCTAGGCAAACTTGGCGCAGAACAGTTGAGGAGGAATCGAGCTCTTTAGGAATGAGTTGGAGGCAGCTCAAACGCGTTGCAGAACTTCGAAAAAGATGGCGCGCAGGCGTGGTTGACGCCCTATGCCCCCCGAGGGGTTAAAGGATCTAAGTAAGTAAAGTACACTTCCTTTGTAAGTGTCCGGCTCTAGGCAAGGCCAGACAGCTCACATTAGGTAAACCCTTTTTTGACAACCTGATAGAATTAGCGGAGATAAGCGTTGGGGACATTATCAGTTTCCTCAATGCAACGGTGTGGATTTGAATAATCTTTATTCTTTCTCCCTTTCCCTACAAGCCACGCCGGTTTCACATCCGTCTAGGTCACTTGAGTTGTAGTATTAAAACGGCACTTTTTGTGGTAATTATGTAGAGTATCAGCATGGTGTGCTGTAACAACCGCTTCTATCTACCTACCTACCTTGTTTCGGAGGAAACGCAAAACCGTTGTGTGATCAGAGGAAGGCGGCTCATCAATAAGTTGAAGCATCCGGAATATCCCGACATTTATTGGCTTTTTTCCGATACGAATTTCGACCAGGACCAGAGAGTCAGTAGATGAAACGACAGATGGCTGTATGCAGAGCCTTCAGATGTCCCCCGTATGACGCGCATCAAATTTCGGGGCAGGGTGATGGTCCTTGGAGTAGTGAGCAGTAAAGATCATGCTATGTCTCCTCATTTATTCACACAAGGTCTTCGACAAGGACAGTTGTGAAGGCCTGGGTTAGACAGTGTGAATGAAGGCAAACCATAGGTGTCCTAGCAGGATTCTGCGCCAGCACACAAAGCTGCGACGATTGAGGAATGCATGGCGATCAATTTCCATGATCGCATAACAAACTTATGGACACCTAACTAATAAGACCTTAATCGGTTGGATGATTTTGCGTGGGCTTAGTTGAACATCCCCACAATACCATCCAATCTCTAAAGCATGTCATTGCCCAAGTGATCGCCAACATCAATAAGGATAATTTAATTCGAGCATGTTCGCGCTCAAATTTATCCTCAACTAACCTTCGCACCCTGTAGATATAAGCCATATGATTATCAAGGGAGAGTTTGAGCTTTATTATTTCTATCGAAGAATTTTAATTTGAGGTTGCACGAATACTGGATGCCAAGTCATGTTCATGCTCTTTATTTTGTCAGAAATAGGCTCTCCGGTGATAGTCGCACCAAGCCAGTCAAATAACAAATAACTTGGAGCATGAAAATCATCACATCTTAAACTTAAACGATTCAACAGCTGTCTTTCAAAAAGATCATCTTGAGTCATCTTAAGCCCGCATCTTAACCTTTTCCTCTCAAGACTAAACCAATCTCTAAAACTGAAACAAAGTATGCACTGAATTCCCGCCATCCTATGACCGATCACAGGCAACCAACCAAGACCAATTGAAAAGCAGTTCAAGACAAATAAGTCGATCAAGTCAGCTCGATACCAAGAATTGAAAGTTATAAAAAAATCTAAAAATAGCCTTCCCACTGGTATCTATTGCAAGTTGTGCGCATCCGTTGACATTTTAACGACCGCATCTGTACGATCATCATGTGATCCTCCATTATGCATCCTATCCATAAAAAGAAACACTCGTCCACCACAGCCACACATTTTTCACACTGCAAACACGCATTTATATTCCTGTTCACAACAAGACCACTACATCCCAGCTCTAGGAACTCTGCGTATAATACGATCCTCATCTCCACCACTGATGGGGAGGAATCTCTGTACATATGCCCCCTTACAACCAATTAAATTTCTTTTCCATTGAAATTCCAATCAAATACCAGGTATTTCTATGTTCAGCCACAACAGGTCTCCTCTGCTCTGTGTGTCGGTTAATTGTCCACTACAACGCGCTACGCTTTCCTCTCCTTATTCGTCTTACGCGCTCTTGTTGTAATGGCTGAATACACGACGCTTGATGGCTTAGTCTTGTGGTCATGCCATCTGTCTGTTTTATGCAACTCCTCCCCAATCAAAAACAGATACAAACAGGACGACAATTTAATAACTCCACCAATCAGTCAAATGCAAAACACACGCATCTCATAGATAATAACCACCAACATGGTTAATCATAGTTTTAGTGCCAACAAAGGAGAAGGCGAATTCAATTTAGCAGAGGCTAGCCTCCCCAAATCCAACAGATTCATTCGAATTCTCCTTCGGGCGATAGTCTAATTAAATTTCTTTTGTTGGCGCCAATCTAAAATAGCTTTGTATGTGCTCCACATATCCTGTCTGGTGGTCGACGATATAATGACGCCTAGTTAATCTTTTTCTCCTTCTCTCTTACAGTTTTAGTCATTATTTTTATTTTTATTTTGAGTGAAAAGTAATAATTGCTTCCGACACATAGCACAGTTTCACGCACTAGAAATTTTTAAACCCATTAGATGGAGTAAGTTTTGTTTTGGGATGTAGATCGGGGTTATAGCTTTGATTATGTGCTTCAATCTGTTTGATTGGTCATTAAGTTCGCTTTTTTTTAGGTATTTTCGATTTTATGAGCTCGAAGCCAGGCTTGGAAAATTTTACCATGGACATTTAGATAGTTAAAGTTACGAAACATCATCTTTTTGTGGTACGAGAAGTAGTTAAAGTTAAGAAGAAGGTCAGGGATACAATAGAGCAATATATGCCTGCGACAAAGATGGTACAGATACAAGGGTTTTAAAGGCAAAGTTATGACTAAGTCACTGATGGTGGTCATTGGTATTTATACCGTTCTAGATATCTATAATTGAGGCCACATATCCGAGTGCACCATAAAATTGCTTTTAAATTTAAAAGTATTTCAAAGTTCATCTCATTTGATGGCCGCACGTAATTTCACTTTGGAAGATTACGATCAAAACAGTCGAGAAGGAAGCTATTCATAACTCGACTTTATAGCTAGATACAAACTAAATGAAATCATTTTGCTAATGTTACTGTCAGCCACAATTGGCAACATACATAACTACGTACCGAGTTAATTAAAATTTATCTCGTCCTGGTTACAAGTGATGGACGTACAATGTGCAACGCTGAGCCACCATGTCAAATATTTAATTAATAAATTCGAACCGGAATACTACAAGCTGGGACTTGAGCTTACTCGTAAGTGAATTATAAGTAAGTAAGTGGAAACTTTGACAAACATACAAACCAGCGTGGTAATATTCTAAGTGCAAAAGAAACAAAAGGCGTCCAGCAAGTCCTTATCTGTCACTGTTCAGTAACAGGGAGGTAGAAGAATATACTGATGAGCATTTGACCAAAATTTGAGAACAGGAAAGAATGGCGCCTTATTACCTACTCCACAAAGGCAATTAACTAAAGCCCGACTCACACTATTCAAAATCTTTAGGCAAGGAAAAATGTGTTCGGTTATTGACTCGTAGACTGTGAGTTCAAGTAAAACCATAACCATAATCAAACAAGTGCTTGGAAAAAATTACTGTTCGGATGCCATCCTTGGAGTCTGCAATGAAGATTTTCAGGACATTCAGTATGAAGCCAACCCAGTTAATTTTAGTTTCGACTCCAATATAGTAAATAGAGTTTGTAAATGAGTTCATCAGCAGTTCACATAGGAAAGTCATGAAAGAAACTAGCACTACTAGTAAGTTCAGAACTACGTTCTTCAAAACAATACCCTGAAAACAGAAATAAACCATTTTACAAAATAAAAATTCCATTGTAAGGGTAGGTTAAGTAGACGAGTTTCATGGAGAGGAGATATACTAGTCTATATCACAAAATACAAATACAAATACAAATATTTGGCGCAACAGCTCTTTAAAGTGCCAGGGCCTAGCTTCTCGCAACCACTCATGTTGTGTGCGTTATATTTTTCACACGAATGGAAGGGACCTACAGTTTAATGCCGACTCCAAACGGCGATTTGAGAAGCTTTTTCGTGACAACAATACTCTCGGATGTTTGTCAGACGCTCGCGAGAGGTGGGATCGTGAAAAAACTTGTTGGTGTTTTCTGGGATTCGAACTTGGAACCTCATGCGTAGTGATCCGACACACTAACCACTTACGCTACGGCGCCCACTATTGTCTATATCACAATCAGGTTAAAATAGATCGAGTCAATCGAAGTTTTTTCACATGACATGTTATAGTACTGTGGCTCGTGATCTTTCTTACAAATGTAGGTAAGAATTTTCTGTCATTTTGAATAGTTCTGCCGATTTTACCTTTATTGAACAGTGGCCATACGATACGATACGATGATTGGGGCCCAAGTGCACTGCGACCTATATGATCTATTTTATCTGGACCAATGGTTAACCAGAATTAAAAAATTGAGGATTTCGATTAACTTGTCTTGGGTTTCATGTTTCAGGTATATCGCTGGGCCCGAGACCCGCGTTAGATGGAGTAATCGTTTCTTTGCGGCCGGCCCCTGGGCATTCACAAAGAATATGTTCCGCTGTTAATCTTTGTTCCCCGCAGAGTCGACATATGGCTGTATCTGAAAGTTTTATTTTAGTTAGATGGTACCTCAGTGGTACCAGTGGTCATCATTTTCCTGCTGTAGAAAAAGTATTCAGGGAACTCCCTCCCTTATTCGCCTCTCTAAGAGATTCACTAACTGCTTCATGCCTGAGAGTAACGCGAAATCTTCACTGATTGCTCCGGGCTTAGCACATTTTCCTATGTCCTAGAATATCCCCATCTCCTGAGATCAAACAGGGTTTAAAGCTGTATTCCAAGGACCCTAAGCATTTCGCAAAATAGTCGTAGATATGGCTTGTATTGCTGCGTGTCATTGCCAATGTAATGTTATCAACCCAATTTTACGGATAGTCTACTATGATCTGACTGATTAGGCCCAGCGTGTCAGAAAAAATTTCAGATCTATCAGTGCAAATGGAAATGGATTCCGTACCTGGTACTTCTCCGTCTACCCATTCTTCTCTTCTAGGATACAGGCCTTGGGACTTCCCAAATATACTGTCAGAGATTTTGAGGGCGGTGCCTCCGACACTAGGTGAATGGGACAACTAAGTAAGTGTAGCTCGAGCGATAGGACAAAGTAAGCCTCATTCCTGCAACTGAAATTGTAAACGAATTCAAACTCTTTTAGCTTTTGTGGGCTATGACTGCTGATTGATGGTTGATATATTGATGAGATGCTGAGGCTCCGTAAATCTTGAACTATATCTCCTAATTGCGTACGTGTACTTTTCCTGACGTCAAATATTTATTTACCCGACTTTCAAACAGAAAACGTGTCGCCTATATATGCATATATTTATTTTTATGATAAAACGAGCTAGGCACATTGTGTCAAGTTTATTATCCTATCAACTTAACAGTTGTTGTGAAAATCCAATTTTGTTCTAAGAAAGTTTAAAAATATAAACGAATTTGCATAAATTAAGATACAAAATATCGAATGAGTGATTTAGATGACGAGTATGAGAAGTTGAAAACATTGGTATAAATACATGACATTTAGTCTCGAAATGTATTAATTATAAAAGGTGTAGGTATAAGCAGGCATTTTAGGTCCAAAAATGAAAAATAGCGTTCCATCTGTAAGAGGTACCGATTCCATCGCTGAAGTCCTTCCTGCAATGTAGAACCGTCTAAGCCCAACAAATTGTTAGTACGTACCGCGGCAAAACATACCTCAACAAGTGGATTATTGGAAATTACAGGGGTATTTCGAAAACTTCAGTAACTGTATAGGTATACATTTTAGGTTAGAAATTTGAAATGAAATATGGTCTGTAACCTAAATATAGCCTTTAATGTAATATAATGCTAATGAACCCTGTTCTTCATAGATATTAACTTGTGTCTACGAGGTTAACTTTTTTAATGTAATTCACGATATAAATTAGAAATAAAGAGTGTGATGTGAAGAGTAATGGTATGGAACTCCGATATCAGGTTTTAGTGTGGATTTGCCCATGGATGGTGTCCGAACTATTCAGGGAGATTTTGTTGTGAATTTTGCATTCGGGTTTGATTTGTAATATTTGTTCAAAGTACCTTATTACAACAAAATTGGAAACCTAACACTTAATAACCCACCACAGCAATACTATACCATGCCACCTACATGGTTAGATATCATAAAAACCGAATCAATTAACAAGAAGATCCATCTATTGGTCGAGAAAATTTGTTAGTTTTTGTATCTTCTTCTTCTTCTTCTTCTTCCTTTTATCAGCGAGGTTATGATCCGAAAATAAGGGGTCATAACCCTCCCACTTCACTGCATTTCTACTGATCCGCCTGTGGGGTTCGCTTCGCCTTGTTAGTTTTTGTATCTTTTATTCAAATGATTGGGTTACTTGAAGGTAGACGCAAGATATTCAGTGAAGTCCCGAAAGATTTCCGTTCCTCCTTTTTTTGTGACTAAACCTTGACAAAGAAAGTGGAGTGTGTAGAGGCTATCACAGTTTATGCTAAGGTTCACGATTTGATAGCTGAGTAAGTAAAAAAGTTTAATTGTAATAAATTCGCGAATCCATTCCATCACAAGAACTAAAACGATGCAAATTAATGTCAATAAAATAGATACTCAAAGGCACGTTTTCTAAAGTGCCACAGGTGTAAGTAAACAAACAAAATAAAGAATCTATAGATACATTCTAATACGTTCAACAAAGATACTCAAATTGGATTTGAAAAGAAGATTTAACAGGAGTCAATTTAAAAGCTACAAATCACACACGTGATTTTTAAAGACCATCGGAATTTGCATTTATTGCTAGGTGATTCGGTGTGTTTTTGATTTGCGGTACCGGAATGTGCAAATATATCGAGATATAAAATCTGTAAATTTATTTTCACCTCAAACACGAGTTTCAGTTGTTGTTTTCGTTTTTTAATTTATATTTGAATTTACACATGACTGAGTTGTTCACTGAAATAGAATTGTATGAGCATGGTATGTTGGGCTGGTAATAGGCACTTTTGAGTTGGGTGAGCCTTCGTTATAATGGTGTTGGATACTGTCAGTGGAGGGATTTTTTTTTTTTTTTTTTTTTGTAAAAAGGAAACACAAATCCCAAAACACACAGACTTCTCTAGTCCATTGTACTACCAGGCAGGAACCTTTCTTTGGTGCAGTGGTCGGTAAAACTAACTCGTTTTTCCTTTTGTATTCGGGTGGCTGATGAGTGCTGTTCCCCTCTGGGGCTTGAACCTGTGCACATCGGTTAACGAGCAAATACACTACCCACTGCAGTCGAGGGATGCGCTCCAAAATTTAATTATGTGTTGTTTTAAGTTAGAACTCATAGTCGCTTTGAGAGATAGTCATAGTGATTGCTTGGGAATGAATTGGCAGCTGTGTAAGAAGAAAAGGTGAAGTACGCCCATTTGAGTGCTGCGATAGACATTAGCATTTAGCTTAGATCCAGATACAGCTCGGTTCACTACAGAAATCAACATCATTTACTGGTACTCAACTCCAGGGCACACATTTCAGACATGTAAATACATGATACTGTCAGTGTATTGTCTTGGCATTGCCAGATCAAATGCCTCATCAATTTGCTGATTGAGTTTTATCATAAAATATGTACATACATATCTTGATACAAAACAGATACGTCACGTATACAAATATAATTTAATCATCATTCTGGACGTTCTAGATCTCATATTTATTCAATTGTAAGATTAAAGCCATTGAACGACCATCGTACTATCATGTTACTCACAATACACTGTGAGATGCAATTCTTTGTCACTTTGCTAGGAGCTCTCTTTTAGAAATGTCACAGACGCGTGCGTAACTAGAAGCTCCTCGAACCAATGGCATCCCTGAATTCATATATGTAATTGGACCAATTCCTGGTACAAATGTTAATCAAATCAAATCAAATTCCCCTAAAAGGATATAAATATAGAACCTTCAGGCTTGTCACATCAAGTTCACGAATGCTCTGAGAACTTGACTCGATCAGCGAGTTAATAATTTTAATTATTTTTATCATTGAAAAGCCTCATAGTCATTCATCAAAAATTTGTTTTCATTAAAACGCTACCGTGTGTCGTTTTTATAGAATGCGCTTATACAGTAGTCCCCCGCGCCGAACGCCTATCATGGGCATAGGTATCATGATAAAACTTACACACTGAATAATTAAAATGAATTAATGAGTCAAAACTAAAACCACACGACAACGACACATACAGCGGCACTCTCTATGTGATTAAATAATTAATTGTGCGACTGTCCCGTCAGCGATAAGATACGACACTTTGCGCCTCCGCTAAACAATAAAAAATGTTCATTGTTACTCCTGCTAGCATTCTTAGCACGAATAAAGCACGTATTCGGTTAGCCTACACTCGACTAAATTTGGTTTTGCCATGCCTCCGCTATATCACTCTCTCCTTAGAGCCAAAAGTTAATTCACGGTGAATTTCTTTTCCAAACGCCAAATAGGGCCAAACCGATATACAATAGGCCGGTTAGATACAGTTGCGCACTATTGTATCTAAATGTTTTTTTTTTTCTTCTTTTTTTCCTTTTTTTTATCTCAAATTTCGCCAGGTAGTTCAAGGTCACTTCTTTATGAAGTATCTTATGTATCCTATTACGTCTGGTTATAGGCGAGAATTGTTACGGTAAGGTAAAATATCTATAGCCACCGTGTACCGCAGGTGAAGATATGCGTAGGCCTGCTCTTCCATCCATTTCTCAGCAGCTAACGGTTGATACAGACAGATCTCCGACAAGTAACGATCATCAATAGTTAGATACACACACAAAACAACACTGTATCGCGAGATGAGTAACAGATAGATACTTACAGCAGCCGGCGTGCGCGGCTTTGCCACTTTAGACTTTGGTGTGTGAAGCTATTTTTTGTTTGTATCTTGGTTACACGCCGGCTGGTTTTTGGTGTTGTTTTTGAATATAAAGAAAAATATTAAAAAAAAAAATTCTATTGAATTTCATCATGAGTATAGCATGAAGTCTGGGGGTATGCTAGGTGAATATTTAACGCAATGAGGATATGGATACTAATGTAATGCTCTGTGGGTTTTTCTATTTTTCAAACGAAAAGTGTTGTATCTTTCATACGAAAGGATTGGGTTACTTGGTTACTATAACTAGCATTGATTACTATAAATTACTAAATCAACTTGTTTGGGGTTTCAGTTTTGAAATATCTCTGCGGTGGAATAGGTAGATAGATTTTCTGAACTTTCTCAGAAGACGGTGTGGTTGTAAAAGTTATATTTAGATTTTGTAATGTGACATGTCTACTGCGTGCATTTCTTACATCTGTAGGGAGAAACCTACAATTTGTTTGAGTTAATTATTCAGCCTTTGGATGACATATGAGAACGATTTATGCCTCAAAATTTTGGCTGCATTATGTCCTTAGCCGCGAAATGGGATAGAAACGAATTGCTTGAACGCTTCTGCAATTATAAACTTTATTTAGTCTTATTTCAGCAAGTGAGTGGATTTGGATAAAAATTTGGGTTTCAGTGCTAGACATCGACGGAAGGCTTCGAAATTTCAAGCAAAGATTTAAACAAGTGATGGCGAAGAGGCGTCATCAGGAAGTGCGTATTGTCTAGTTTCGTTGTCTGGGTATAGCTATTCATAAAGGCGCCTAGATGGATCACTTTTCCGTTGCAGGGATGCTACCTAGTTTTTTGTTTACGGAATTGACACAATAGATACCCAAGAATGTTCCTTACCTCACAAGAGGTTTGAGTCTTTGCTGGGGTTTAGCTAGCGAGACTTTAACAGAAGTTGTTATAAAAACTGTTATGCATGTGTTAGGTCAACGGACAGTGTCTGATTAAAAGTATCAGCACTGAAAATGTCGAGAGTCGCTCAACTGTTGAACGTAAAAAGCTACAATAGATCAGGTGAATAGGGCCGCAAAATTTGAACAACTAGAGCGGGCGCATGCTTGAGTGTTGCAATCAAACTAGTGAGAGAGATATTTGCAGCCGAGTTGTTAGAAAAGAACAGACGCCCAATAGATGCGTCGAGTCGTGTAGACAAATCAATGTCAAAGCCTACGCCATACTGTAGATGGAAAATGTGCAGGTTAAGGCTGTTGTACACGCTAAAACATGGTCTCACTAAACATGGTCTTACTAACGATGGTCTCACTAGCCATGTTTTAGCTCATGTTGATCGTCCGCGGGCTGGAATGTGTACCAATTTTTTGGTCTCACCAACATTAGTTTTTGTCTCACTTAAAATCAAAGTTGGTTTGATTTTTGTCGATGTTTGTGGACAGACCTTTATGTTGGTGATACCATGTACGATTGTCTGCGGACTTGTTTGTCATTATTTACTAAAACAAGTCATTGTGATTGGGAAATTCATGCTGATAGGATATAAAAAAAACAGGAAAATGTAGAGCTGTGTTGAACTAAGTTCGAGTGAATTGACTATACCTTGGTCTTACCGTCTGCGGGGTTTTAGTGAGACCATAGATTAGCGTTTACGGGTCGCTTTAGATACTAAAGGATCAGATCTAGTGTATGATTGCAGAGCCTCAATTAGTAGCTTTGATGAAGAGGTGTTGGCGACGTTATTGTAATACCATTTTCAGTAGCATATTCAATCAGTAGGACCTCTTAAATCATAATGACTCTTATAGGTGAAGACGAATAACTGTTCATTCAATTAGGACTTGGCATAACCAAAAAAACGTTCTTTTTTGCATGTAGGAATTGCCTTATCCTACCTAGCTGGATATTCAATCAATCGTGTAATTAAGGAAGGTCCACAAGCTGATCATGAAGGCAGCTAACACCTGACGATAACATTCACTTAAGCACAGGAAGCATATGGCCAAATCTTTATTGAAGGAGAACTTCGAATCCTGAAATTCAGTTTATGACCCGAGTTCAATATTCATTAAGGAAAAACTCTCCAAAACACATGCAAAGTGAAATCTTCGGAAGCTGAGACATACCTATGTCATACCTTGCCCCAGCGGGGAACAGCAATCATGGGCCACCCAAGTATAAAGGAAAAATGAATTACACCGAAGTTTTTCCAACCACTGCACCAAAGAAAGGTTCCTGCCTGGTAGTACAATGGACCGGAGAGTTTGAGTGCTCTGGGATTTGGGTTTCCTTTTTTTTTATAAAAAAAAAAAAAAATGTCATACCTTTAAGTAAATGACAAAAACTCTATGTAAAGTGATCAAAGGATTTGGAAAGGTAGACGCTCTAGCAAACCACACATCATTTTAATGTTCAAGCAACATATAATCAAGAACAGTCGCCCACTTGCTTACCCAACTGGGGCTGGGATATAGTTCCGAGTTGGGCGGCCTTCACTTCGTTCAAGATCTTGGACTTGCAAAAATATATACGAGCAGGATTTCCTGATGGAATGCATTTTAAATTCCCTCTTTATAAGTATAACACCCCGCTTTTGCCAAAGACGTTTTTTTTTCGAATACCCCTTTCTAATAAATAGATGTATTAAATTCAGTAATGTATAAAAACAAGTTGCATTAGCCAGTCTGTTTGACAAAAGATAACCAAGGGCCTTTCGCTTTATTTTCTTTAAGTAAAATGCATGTAAGGTTCGTTTTTTTCTTCATTTTCCACAAAATGCTTAACAATTCAAATGCCTCAAAGTCAACCACATTTGAAATGGCATTTCCTTACCAGCTCACTTAATTGGTCGGAAGATCACATGGCCATTGTATCGCGTTTATACCAAAAATCTTCTATGACGTAAGAGTACTTTAACTAAAATTCATACGGTGGCGCGATCAATAGACGTCATAGCATTTTGCCAAATTCAACGTGCCATTTGTATTACATCAGATCGTACTTAGACATTCAAGTCGTTACTTTAAATTTAAATTGTCTCACAATTACAAGCGAAGAGTGAAAAAAAAAATGTTGTCTGCAATACATGTCTCACCAAAATGATCGTGTTTCATTGACATTCCTGTGTAGACAAAATTAAGACTCCATAAGAAGATCGGATCGAGATGCACGATCTGCAGTGTCAAAGGTTGCCATAATTTTGTAAGTTTTTATTGAATCTTCACATTCAAACCATCTAACACTTACTGACTCCCGATCTCAGAATAAAAGATCACTTCAAGCCATGTAACGATCAGCTTCCACCAATCAATCGATCAATCATTATCTCTTAAGCAATTTTGAAATATAATGTTGGTACATAGTACAACAATGGCTGTGCGCTTTTTCACACTACACCTCAAACATGTATAGTTGCCAGAGATATACAAAGAGGGCACGTGTCAGCTGCCACTGGTTACCACCGACAACCACATGATTGCCATTTGACTAGAGTAACTTGTACCTATTTAACATTCAGTGGAAAACTTTAGCAATCATAAAATAAAGTTCACCAGGCGATTTCTGAAGCAGAAATACCTTTTTTGTTTAAATATAATTGCATTCAAAGGAATTACGTAAACAAATAAATAGCCAGGCTGTGTACAGTACCTTATGTATCTGTAAGGAGGCAGTTTCAGTTCCTATCGTTGTCTGTCTGTCAGCTGGTTAGCAGAAAAAAAAAAAAAAAAAAACTTGACTTCAATGTCGTGTCGACATTGCAATATTCTCGTGTGGGTGTGGTGGCAACTCGATTCCCGTTTTTCTTTTTTGTACTGATATCTAAAGTAAAATTGGAGTTGTAGTATAGCAAGTTCCCCGAATTGGATTATAAATTTCAGATCTTTTTATTCTCTGACGCACGCGAGTGATAATAAATTATTCCAGATGAGTCACATGCATACAACAATCACCTGATCAGTGACATTAAAACTCAACATTTATATGTGAAATGTCAAGATACCATCAGGCGAGCAACAATGGAGATTCAATGTATCTAGCTATCTCTGATGTGAAACTTCATGTATGCGCCAAAGAAAGGGAGGAAACGAGTTTTTGATTTCGTTTTGAGATTTTTATTAGTTTTTTGTTCTTGAACAACAAAATACAAACGGTATATTTACCGTATTAATAGATAGAGATATGCATTGTATGATATTGTAGAATTTTCGGTTTTCTTTATACTGTTGGGTAGATTTATAGTTTGATTTTATTGTCATTCTAGGAACACACACAGAAGGGGTAAGTATTATACATACAAAATGATAAAAAAAAGCTTTGTTTATCTTAAACATCTATAAAGAAAAAGATACGAATATGATTTATGGAAGGAGAGGAGGAGAGGAATGTGCAATATTTTACAAGAGAAATGATTATTACGTGTAGTCCCTCAAGGTTGCATGCATTCACCAATACTTTTTCTTCGCGGCGCGATTATGGGTAACATGATTTATTAGTTATTGTCCTAAGTTTTTTTTTTTTTTTTAATTGTTCACTCTTTTAATTAATGGAGGGTTTAGGTTTTATGCAGTAGTTACAGTGCAGTCGTTTAGCCAGAGGTCCGTGAAAAATAGACAACGCTTAATTTGTGACTGGGCAGGGATAGCATGTTAGTATGAATTATGGAATCTGAGAAGCGACATGTGAATAGTTTCGTCTTCATTTTCACAAAGCTACCAAGTTTCTAAAAACTTATTGTAGTATCTATCGCTATAAACATAGAGCAGGAGATAGTTCCGTATCATTATTCCATCGTAAAAGATACTAAGTAACGAAAAATGTTGAATTCATTTTCATACTACACACTAAAGTGAATGGAATGCAAAAGGTAGATAATAAATAACAAAACTAGCATTGTGACACAGCTGATGTTTGATTGGCACTTGGTGAAATATGTGTGCCTGATCCATTAACTAGAGATTGAGGTTGACTTTCGTAGACTACTTAAAAGTATAAGCGTCAAATCTGATCACTTTCTCGTTGCAGACAAATTCAGAAAAATATGCAAATCGTCCACAATAAGTATCTAGTTCAACTCTAGACGTCTTCGCATTTCTGGGTGAACGACAAAATCTGTACAGTGCATTCACCAAACACAAACGTCAACAGGAGGAATGAGTATCAAGCCAGAAGGGAAGACAACAAAATCCTGCATAGGTGTTGTGGCACCTTATAAGAGAAAAAAAAAGAAATTAAAGGTACCTCGGAGTTGAGTTACTATTGTTTTACGAACCAAGTACGTCCAAATGCTTTTATAATGTAACATGTTCAACTGAGTTATAATATAGTAAGTGAACTATGTCCTAACACCACTGAGCTGCAGAGCAGAGCTCTGAACAGAGCTCGAGCACATCGAGCGTGCTCTGAACGTGCTCTGAACCGAGCGTGCTCAGAGCGCTCTGATTTGTTTATGAAACACACTTGAGCACTCTGATGTCATTTGATTAGCAATAATAGGTTGAGCTGTCAAAATATGAATAGAATATCTATTGATAGTTATTTTTTATGTTATATTTACTTTCTGCACCAGAACAACAAATTTCGTCCGCCATTTCAATTGTTTTGGAATTTTTTTTTTCTTTGTCCTCTCCTGTCAAACATGAAAAATGGCTGTGCTCAGAATTTTGCTCTGAACGCTCGATCAAATTATTCAGAGCTCATAGAGTGCGCTCTGAGCACACTCTGAACGAAAAAAGAAAAATGAATTCAGAGCTCTGATGTGTCTGAGCTAAAAAAGAAACACTACTTTTTTTTGACAACTCAGGCTCTGCTCCGAACTAAAAAAGAAAAACGCCTAATAGTGAATTGCTTAGAGTAGTTTTCAGTGATCAAACCTTGACCTTAAGTTGGCAATTAACGCAGCAGAGGCTAGGTTAGATTACGAAGTGTGGATGGGTGAAGGTCATTCCATCGAAAATCGTTGAAGGCCGTCTTTCTTATGCTACTCAGGCCTGGGCTTTCAGTTACAGTATAAGAAGCACCATCATCTGCGTCTGCTTAAACGCATTCTTCTTAGCTAGTGCGTCAACCGGTTCGGGCTTGTAATGAGTTTTTCTGAAATGCAGATCGGAGTGCGCTTCATCTCCCATTAGCCAGTTTAGTCCAAGGCTATACTGGATATAAGATGCTCCATAGGACAGTATTAAGTTATGAACCATTGATTGTTCCAGTTTTGAGACCTTCTCGGTTCTCACGTTACCGTTGTGGTTTCCAGTGGGTAACCTTAATTCGTTGCATCTTTTGTAACTTTCAAAAAAAAAAAAAAAAAAAAAACAGTCAATGAAAAGTTCTACCGAGTAGATTCCTTAACCCATGTCCTCTTTCATTTTTGAACTATCTATTGAGGATCCTGAAGTCGGGATGTGCCGTTAGGAGATAAACCTTCGTTTCAGCAGGAGTTAACTTTGTCTTCACTGCATGGACATGAGCATCCAAACCTTTCTATTGCAAAAAAAAAAAGCTGTGCGTCATGGATACTTCATACATATCTCCTAAGGTACAAGACGAAGAAGGACACAATTTAGCAATTTGAACGCGGCATGGAAAGAGTACAATAGGTAAAGTATTCGTGACGCCACGAAACACACATAATCATTACATTTGTCTTAAGAAATACACAGATTTGGTGGTTAGTAATAAGAATACGATAGTTTGTGTAGGTTCCCCAATTTATCAGCCCTAAATGGTTAAGATGTACATAGATACAAGTACAAGTCCTTTAGCCAAAGCTTAACCCCAATTGACTTTTTGCTAAGCGCAAACATGTTTTTTCTCTTTTTTTTATAAATAGGGATGAGCCAAAAAAAAAAAAGAAGAAGGCCAATGCGCAAAAAAAAATAATTCACAAACCTCTTCAACTGGCGTCCGACCACATTCCATTTGCTTTGGTAACAAGATCATTGTACGCATACCTACGGTGCGGCGCGGCGCTTATAATTTTTGCGTTGAAAAAAAAAATGTTAACCCACACCATCACCCTACATCCCTTCATCTATTATTCATCATTTTCTAAGCAAAATATCAGTAAACTTTAAACTATAGGTGTGTCTGTGTATAAAGATTCACTTACGATTTTTCATTTAAAAATTCACCTCTCGTAAATTCCGAAAGTCTTCGTGATTTGCCTTTTTTTGTTGTTGTGGATTTGCTACCGCCGCTACTAGCAATGGCATTCGTACATTGACATGTGCATGCCGCTGGTGATGGTGATGTTCCTGCTCCAGGATTACCAGCACCAACGCCCGCCGCCACTGACGATGAGGTTTCGTTGACCAAAAATGAATTTTGTTTGAATTTCTTATCAGATTTTGAATTGTTGTTGTTGCCGCTACTGGTATCAATTAGCATGTTGTTGTTGCTACCACCACTGCTGACTGTCATACAATTACAATTGTTACCAATACAATTGTTGTGATGATGATGATGGTGGTGATGTACGCTGAATACGAATGGTTGCTGTTGCTGTTGTATTGTTGGTGAAGGTGTATTGTTGCCCAACATCTGTTGCTGGTTGTTGGTGGTGCTCGCGGCTGTCAATGCATTTGACGTCGTTTTGACGATTGAACAATCGCAATCACTTTCAAATTGCTGCTGCTTTGATGGTGTGCCTGTCATCGTACTGTCAACACCCAATTGCTGCGGGTCACCACCACCGCTGCACAGTTTGTTGTTTAAAAGGCATTGCATGGGCCCCTTGCAACAGTAGTGCTGTTGCAGTTGCTGATGATAGTGTCGCCGATGAATGGGGCTTATTTCACTGTTATCGATCGAGAGCTTTTTCGATAACTTCTTCTGATGTTGGTGGAGTAGTTTTAGTTGGTGTTTGCTGTGGACTACGGGTGAGTCCGGTGGTGATATGGTCACCGACGTTGAGATGGCATCCAGCGAGTTTGATTTGAAAATTTGACCACCACGTCTGGTGAGCTCAAAGCGATCCTTATTGATACGTGAGTACAACTCATCACTGTCCAGGGGGAGAATGTTTACACTGGGTATTGTATCAATCTTGGACTCCTCTTGGGGTGACTCAGTTTCTGGTGCTTCGCCTACCATTGCCTCTACCTGCACCGATGGTGATGATGACTTGTAGGCAAGAATGTTCGAGAATCGCCTCATCTTCGTTGGTTTCTTCGATTTCGATGATTTTGGTTCACAGTACTCATTTGATGCTTCAGCTGTCACTGGACTGTCAGTAGCTGTCACTGTCACCGGGCTGTCAGTTGACTCATCGATTTTGCTGACCAAAAATCGATTTTTCAACAATTTCGGGTTCGACTTCATCACTTTATCAGTGGATTCACCCTCTCGGATGATATCATAGATCGTTCCATATCGCTTTGCAGTTGGCATAGGTCCAATGGTCTCTGCTGCTTGTCCATCTTTGCCCTCGTCTTGTTGTTGCTTCTGATGCATTTGGATGATATCGTAAATCATGCCAGGGGACTTTTTCTCGTCCTTCTTTTTCAAGCCTTTCTCTGATATCGCCGTCAGACTCTTTCGCTCAAATAGGTCGGGTTGTGACGTCTTACGATGTAGAATTTCGTAAATCGTACCATATGTCATGTACTTGTCATATTTTTGATATGTCAAATTGTAAATGTCATTCTTACGCTGTATGATATCGTAAATTGTTCCATAGATCAGCTTATCGTAAATTTTAAAATTTCTCTTATAAGATTCGGATTTGGAGAGTTTTGCCGTCGCCGCGTCAATATCTGAGTCCATCTTGGAAATAATCGCTTTGAGACTATGGACATCTGTGGTGCGTTCGATTTCTTTCGATGAATTTCTTCGCATGAGAAATGATGCGGTTTTTTTGTGGCGGGAATTTTGCCGCTTAAATGGAGACGGTGTGGTGGAGGCTTGTGGTGTGGTAGTGGTATCAACGTTCTCACATTCTCTGACGAGTTTTTTAAATTCCTCATATGATTTCCGACGAATGCGTGCCTTCTCTTTGTCGTTCGATATCAAGTTATGATCGAGAATCTTTGAAAGGAAATCGGAATTCTTACGGAGGATTGTTGTTGTGGTTTCGGTTTCTCGAGGAGTTTTTACATTTCTCTTTTCTATCGGTGAAGCGGATGTGGATAGATCAGCTGGGTCATGCTCGTTTTCTTTATCTGAACTTGAGTTGGTAGCGATCGGTGATTTGGTTTGTTCAAGGATTGATTCGAGTTGATGGTTCTTTGATGTGGGTGATCCTCCGCCGCCAGATACTGCAGCATCAGTGGCAAACATGGATCGAAATTCTTGATATGATCGGCGGCGTGAGTTTGTTTTTTCTAATTTTTCAGGGTCCTTTGCTTGGACTGTTGGAGATCCAGCCTGAGAAGTACTCTGTGTGGAGATCGCATTGGAGAAAATCGCTTTGAACTCTTCGTAGGATTTTCGGCGATTTCGGGATTGTGTCAGGCACTCCTTGTAGTTCAGTCTAGCGATCTTCTCACACTTATCCTCATGGTCTACCTTACCCCTGGATGCCTCTTCATCTACCGACGGTCGACTATCGAAGGCAATACTGGACAGAGGAGGATGTTGCTGTTGTTGTTGCTCAATACGGTTTTGCATCTCGATGAACCCTGAATCCATGGAACTGATCGTGCAGGTTGAATCAAAACTTGTCTTGCGACTAGAACCATTGCTGCGCGGTAGATTACTCGTCGTGGGTTTCTCCTCCTCATCGATTGTTACCAGTCGGTTGACACTCTCTGAGAGGATATGCTCCTCTGTAATCGGCACTGGTACCGCATGATCATCATCATCGTCATCATCGAATATGATCAAGTCTGGTTGTACACTATTGACAGTCTCATTGTTATCACAGATTGGTTCTTCTCCTTTTCCGTTACTGATTGTGGCATCCTCTTCGATCGTAAAGATCTTATCCACATTGCTGCAGCTTTGACAAGGCATTTCAGCGATCATTTGCAGGTTGGGCTGCTGATCGATCGTCGGCTTCTTGGATTGCTTATTGACAGTTGCGTAAATGGGGAAGTCCGTAGTCAGCGTACTACTCGTGCTTTCACTGCCAGTGCTGTGCTGATGTTGAAATGCTTTACCGTTTTGAATTGGAAATTTAAGGTGGAAATTTTTCCCAAATTTTTGTTTATTACGTGCAACAGCGATATTGAATCGCCGCCTTTGACGTTGTTTAGTGTATTTGTTCGCGATTGTATAGATCGGATCGAGTTCCTGATCACCTTTGGAGGACGATCGATTGCATGGTCGACTACAAGTTTTCAAGTACCTTTGGAGGATAAGCGTGTTCAACTTATTCGCTGATGCATTGGAGGATGCCGGACACTTGGAGTAAGTGTCATTCATGCACTTGGCACAGCAGAGGAACTCATAAAGGATATCATCTGCAGGGGCAGCTGTCTGATTATCTAATGAATACTTTGGCTCCAGATACCCATCGGGAGGTTTTAAGATTTTAGTTGGAACTGACTGATCAACGTTACTATTGCTCGCTGTCACTGGCATGAGGATGTAAGTATTTTTATTTGGTCTCTGTGGTGATGAGGGCTTCTGTAGCTGTTCGGTAGTATCAATCTTATCCTTATCATTACTGTCCGGTTCAGCTTTGGTGCTGTTGGAAGCTGTCTTAACGATGGAACTTTCAATACTGATTCCACTGTCGAGTAGGACAAATGTTCCATCGGAGGGTAGAATTAGACGACCTTCTGCGGCAGCATTTACTAGCTCTCGAAGGGCAAGGACTTGCTTCTCTGTTACATTACCTTGCAGTTGAATACCATGCAAGGCGAATGCTGTTGGCTTATTGTTCACTGAGTTTGGGTCAGTACACCAAACTACAGGCATTGTCGTCATTTTGAATTTGATTTCGAATAAATATTTTATACTTATATTTTCCTTTAATAGCTTATGAGTGTTTATGGCTAAGAATATTATTTGACTTGCATGTTTCTATTTAGACTTTAGTTTTTCGCTATGGCAAGATTTTTAGTTTTATTTCTTTATTAAGGGGTGTTTCTGAAAAATAGAAATTTGTTTATTGTTAATTTTATGAGTTGAACCTTTAGAGGTTGAACTTCCAACTTTTTGCTTGATTCTTCATTACCGAATTAGGTTTATACTTAAAAAAAAAATGCAATTGGTTAGTCGGTTGGATAGCTAAGAAGACAGGCTGTTTTAAAAATTGGAGTAGAAAGAGCAGGTATGGGCGTAAACCTGAGTAAACTTATGGAAACTTTAAAGAGCCTTTGAGCATTGTACAAACGATTTTTCTTTTAATCCAAGACATTGTCATTCAATATCAGAAACATAACGAACCAGAACCAGAACGACAGATGCCGGTATCGATGATAAAGATTTTATTTGATCAGGTACGAGTAGTTACCAGAACAGTTATTTTCCTTGTTTTACGGGACCTCCCACCCAAACACGGGTTTAATTCCAATACCTGCTGCAGCGAAGTTTTTAGTAATATGAGACTTCCAGCATAACCCTTTGCTAATCCAAGTGAACATCTAGGCTAACAAAGGACGTGTTCTATTGGGTCTGGGAGTACTGCTGAGTAGATGCTGAGAAAATCAATTTCATTGACAAGTTTTAAGCTTTAGCAGAGACATCTTTTTGGAGCTTTAATAGCGAAGACATTAAAAATGTTAAGGCTTCTGCTGCGAGAACATAAATCCTTTTATCCTTTATTTCAAAGCTGAGCCATAAATCACTAACAGCGTGTGTAGCTGTTGGCGGCCAACAGTACTTGGCTGTTAGTGGTTTTCTTACTTATTTACTTAGGTGGTGCTACAGTTCAGGGTGAACCTGGGCCTCAACCAACAAGCCTCTCCATTTAGCTCGGTCTTTAGCTAATTGCCTTCAGTTGCACACTCCAAGTTGGCCGAGGTCCCCTTGAACTTGTGTGCACTACCTATGGCGAGGAGGTCCACTACTGCGTCGTCCCTCCGGGTTAAATTCGAAGACTCTGCGAGCCGGAGCGTTGGTGTCCATTCGCTCTACATCTCAGACGTCCAATACGCAGTTTTTTGACTAGGTCGATGTCGCTGTACGGCTCATATAGTTAGTTATTGATTTTTCTCCTCCCAAACCCGTCAACGCAAACGGGACCGAATATCGTACAAAGAATATTTTTCTCGAAGCGACCAACGATATCTTCATCCTCTTTTAAAGAAGTCCATGTTTCAGCGCCGGAAAGCAGGACTGGGATGATCAGAGTCTTATACAGAGTCCCCTTAGTTGTTCGAGATAGGGCTTTACTGTTGAATTGCCTTATAAGCCCCAAAAAACAAGCGATTGAAAAAAGTTATTCTTCGCATGATTTCTGCGCTGAGCTTGTTTTTCGAGTTTATAGCAGAGCCAAGGTAGGCAAAGTCAGTTACTACCTCGAAGTTATAGCTGCCCTCTGTGACGTTCTGCCCAATTCTTCGGTGTTTATTGTCCCTTCTTGTTGACAGCATATGCTTGCTTTTGCCCTTGTTTATCGCTAAACCATTTTTGGCCTCTGCTTCTGCTTCAATGCTTGCAAAGGCAACGGTGACAGCACGCTGAGTTCGTTCAATTATGCCAGTATCGTTGGCGTATGCAAGCAGCTGTACGGACTTTTGATAGATTATACCTCCGGTGTTGGCTTGTGAAGTCACATGACAGCGCGTCACCTTGTCTTAAACCTTTTTTTGACATCGAAGGTCTCGGTGAGGTCATTACCGACCTTGATGGAGCAGCGAGCGTTCTCCATCGTCATCCTGCACAGCCGAACAAGTTTGGCAAGGAAGTCAAATCTAGACATGACTCTACATAGCTCTTCCCTATAGATGCTGTCATAGGCGGCCTTGAAATGGATAAAGAGATGGTAAGTATCGATTTGAATTTCTTGGGTTTTCTCCAGGATCTGCCAAAATGTGGAGATAAGACCGATTGTGGACTTTCCTGGCCTGAAACTTCAACTTCTGGTAGGGGCCAATCAGGCTGCTGATAAAAGGTGGTCACACAATATCGCAGAAAAGATCATGTATGCGATGTTGAGGGAGACTGATGCCTCTATGTTGAATCATTCTGCCTGACAGCGAGATGTTGGTCTTCCTCGCCGTTATACAGTCAGTGCAGAAGTAGTTTTTCCATATTCTCAGCACCGGCTCAATACGTCGTATTTAGGACATTGCTCGTATGTTTTGTCGCGGAGCTCGTAGAAACAATCTTTGGCGGCAGGGCCTTTTTCTTCCGTCGGGGCATGAACACATATTAGGCTTATGTTAGCAAATTTAGCCTTGATTCGGATAGTCATGATAACCTCGGTCACATGTAGGAAGCTTAGGACTTCTTGCCTAAATTTGCCGCGTATAACAAATCCGCATCCGAATAAGCGCTGCTTGTTGCCTCACTGTAGTAGATGTCACAGTTTTTCATCCTCCTTTTGCCCGGCTCATCCCATCATGCTTCCTAGATGGCGGTAATATCTGCTTTATAGCAGTCTAGGGCCTCTGCTAGTTGTTCGGCTGCACATGGTCTGTAAAGGTACAGAACATTTCACGTACAGATCCGAAGGTCGTTGTCCTTATTTCATTTGCTGGGGTCGTCATCAGTTGAGTCGTCCTTATCCGAGGCTTTTGGTTGTTTCGGAACCTTCTTCTTCCTTTTATCAGCGAGGCTATGATCCGAAAACAAGGGATCACAGCCCTCCCACTTCACCGCATTTCTACTGATCCGCCTGTGGGGTTCACCTTGGTTGTTTTTTGGTTGTTTCGGAACCATTCGTTTTTTTACGTGGTAGGGAAGTTACCCCGACGGCACAACCCCCAACCTGGAGGCCCAGTTCCTTTGGTTAAACCCCTAAAACGAGGGGCAGTACAGAGGGTACACCGGTGCGAGTAGTCCACTATGGGAGTATGAGCGCTGCCGTTGGCGCATTAAGTGCTCCTCCGCCACCATCTTTATTCCAAGGTCCTGACCAGCATTGGAAATTCCTAACCGACCTGTGATCCGAATACGTCGAAGCAGCTCGCGCGAGGTCCGCTGCCGCCTGAAACAAGAAGTGCTCTAGTGAGAAAGCACTCTTCCCCCCCTCTTTCATCTGCTGCCGCTAAAAATCCTACAAACGGGGTTGGTTACCCATTTCGTTTGACCACCACGGTTAGCGGTTTTCTGCTGATATATTTTATGGGTAGGCTGAACAGGAGTATGTTTCCACGCCCATGGGTTTGTGAAAGACTTTGTGTACTTGTTTAAAGTTTAGCAGTAGTTCATATAGTTCAAAAGTACTGGTCTGGAATCTTTCTTTTCTATGCAACTTTCAGCCACGGTATTTGGTTTCGAATGCTGATTTCAAAATCGTTAGTGATGTAACGAATGCCACAGAGTATTATAGAATTATGCGAATTAAAAACATTATTCTGGTATTTAAAGATTCCGATTTTCGCTTGCCGTCAACAAATTCTTTTTGCAGTAGTATCCTTCTGTTTAACTGATTTGTGTCTTAGAACGCTAGTTGGCCGTATCGAACTAGTACACAAAGACGGGATTCGATTTTTCAATCAAGATTAGTAGCAGCAAGAAAAATTATACTCAGGTAAATAAATATAATACTAGTCATTTGTCAGCATAAGATGTGAAGAATACAGACCTTCCCATAAAGGGAAGTGAATCAAGAAATTACTCATCAGGATGTAAACTTGAGTTTGACGCTCTTAGGCGTTATCCAAGCTAAGTAATTAAAGTTAACACTTTCTTCATATGTTACTTTAACTACTTTACAATAATGCATTGTCAGGTTTCAGAAATTTTACGACGTTCTTTTTTAAGAGCTCGCAACGCTTTTACTCTCGACGACCTTAGTGCGATAAGATACAATATTCGTTTTTGTTTTTTGTCACTTGAAGCAAAAGTTCTTGTGAAAAAAATAACTTCCGCATTTGCTGGCGAACAACAAAAGTGCAACTTTCGCGCGATGGCACTTTTTTTTTCTTTCGTTGACGGCCGTATTTTGAATTAAATGTGCGAAATCGTAAAAATCCATCTTTATCTTTTGCTGTACGACGTCGACGACACCACGACTGACACATGCAATGGCGGTGCGCAGTGATTGGTAATATTTATGGGATGTGCCGCCGCACTTGTCGCACATAAAACAGCGTTAAAGCATGTCATATACAACAAACAGATACGAACGGACAATTCGTAGATACATTTCCTTCAAAAGCCCGCGAGAAGAAAAATCATTGCTTGACAACAATGACGACGGCAATCGTAGTATAGGTATACATGAATGAAACTATAATGAATGGAAAATATCTGTGACAGTGAAAGAAAGATAAATAGATACGAGCGGGCAGTGTATCTGCATTTAGCACATAAATAAACAATGGTACCAATACTCGCACACAATGAGTATCTGCGCATGTATTCGAAATGAATTATTCCAGTAATCGAGTTACATTCGAACGTGTATCTACGCGTCTCTCGAAATATTACGGCAATTGCATATAATTTGACTGAAAATTAACAATTCGAACGAATCGCCAGCATTGCTGCTGCCGATTGAAATGGTGAACGCTTAACGTTCGGCTTGTGGTTTTTTTTTGTGCAGACCACGGGATTTTTTTTGCGGATAATTTGCTCTTTCACTATTCTCTGCCATGCACTTTACGAGCTCTGTAATGAAAGCAAATAATCATCATCATTGGATGGAGAGTAGGTATAGGCTGGTACGCGGCGGCGGCGTCTACCTCGCTTGTACGTGCATCCGCACACACAATACAGATAGTTGACTTAGGCCGAATGTCATCCACCTCTTGCCAGCGAATCCGGACATACTGATTAGTGTTTTAATGAGATCGGAATTATCAGATATGTACATTTGAATTATGTAAAAGGAGTTTTCGAGTGGTGTGCTAACATCATGCTATCGTCATTGTCTACTGTATGTCATAATTGAAAAACATTAAAATTGCAATTATTTTACACTCAACACGAAATTTAATAGAGATTGATGGACAATAGAAGATAGTGTTATTTGAGGAAGTTAGACAGCAGTTTATGGTTGCAGGCTTTTCCAGGAATGAAAAGATGGAGAACAATTTTGAAAAGCCAGGGATGAATCAAATTTACGCCAAATCAAATGGTTACATCTATCCAATTCTTAGTCACCAGGACACATGGTGTCCCACAAGGATCTATTCTTGGTTCAGCTATATTCTTTTGAAGAATAGACAAAACTTCGAACAGAAAAAGGGCCTAATTCCCCTGTAAAATGCAGAAATATGGAAGAATCCTAGGTATGAACTGTGGTTTGCCTGGAAATATGGAAGGCATTATTCAGCCGCTTGCGAAACACAACTGGAAACTAGTTAGAGAATTCAGTGTCAAAGTACAGTTTAAGTTCACCCATATTATGGTTCCAATTTGACGAATTTGTCCATAATTTCAATAGCTCAACTCTAATGACTAGTTTTGGTGTTTGGTAAAGTCCACATCAAAAAGGCAGACCTGAACAAGTTCTGAAGAAATAAGGTGCCTTATACTAAATTTAGGATACATGCTTTCGAAGGCCCCTTTTTGCTTGGGGCTGTTCATGGATCGATTAGCCTAGGAGTGTATTTTTCAGCGCAATATAAGTTTCGATTGAAGTAGAAGCTCTGCGAGACACTCTTTTTTCGAATGTTAGACATTCAACTCATTTAACGAAGCTCAACAGCTTGAATAAATATTTATAGAAATAAACACGTTAACACAGATAAACTCGCAGAGATGCACAAGTTGTTTCTGGTATCGTTGCTGTTTAGTGCCATTGACATTATTGTGCGACGTCTCCAGCTAACAAGGCTTACTGCATAGTCGCAGGGACGATGAAGAAAAGGAATCTGTTCGACAACTGCTTTCCGTGTGCCTTGTTTAGGCCGACAGAAGATTCATGACTCTCAACAGTTGTTTCTTCGACGAGTTGGAAAACTTCCAAAGCAATGGAATCTTTGGGGATTCAAGTCTCTACATCTAACCCAACAGCTTAAATTTTTAGATTCCCAGGCTTACTAGTAATGGACACAGTGGCTCCAAGAGTATTATATACATCGCAACAACCCAAAGGAAGGAAAAGATCTGCTTTCGAAGTTGCTTGACATTTTTACGATTGCTACTGTATTTTATGATTGTCAGAAACTCGTTAATGTCAAGACGTTGAACTATTTTTTTCACTCATCTACATCCGTATTTTTGCAAACAACTACGAGGAAGTCAAAGCAGTCATTTTCTTCAGTCAGAAAAATAAAAAATCCAAGCCAAACTTCAAGTGCTACATGTCATCGCCACATCACTTAAGGCACAACATTTTCCTCCGTCCAACTCACGACCACTTAAGCTTGTAGCTTGTTTCCTGGTCACAAGCCCCAAAGTTGATTAACACAACAAACTGTGATCTTGTGCAAAACTTTCACAAAAGCTCAAAATCATTTCGAGTGGATCACCTACTTCTACACATTTTCTGACATGTAAAAAAAAAAAGAATTCATTTACGAACGCATCCCTGGCGTCAAAAACGACACCCACGCAAATTCGTGTGAATTTGTTTAAATATTTTCGCTAGTTTTGTTTTTTGAATGCAAATTAGCTTAATAAACATAAACGCCAGACAACTTGTTCAAATATGCTAATGTCTCTATGGAAATTTGAACATTTGAGGCGCAACCACGGCAGCAACACAACTGATCAAACAAACAACAACGAGCGCCGAAAAAAAAACGCACAATAATGTAACATTGCCCCAAGAGTATTATATAATTGCCCCAGACATACCAACACACACAAGCGCGTCATACTGATGATAAGTACATCGAAAATGGAACAGTTTTACACGCCGCCCGGGGGCAATGACAAAATTTGTGATACAAACTCTGACAGACAAAGCGTTAAAAACAAAAAAAAAAAAAAAAACACGTACCTACCTACTTACCTACCAACAATTTTTTTTGCACATTTCGAACCTTCAACGAGAGGAAAACGGGCTTTTAAAGACTTCTCTTGTTTGGTTGGTTAGGGATTGCATAATGTACGTCCACACTTCGTGGTTTGGTTTTGTATTGTTTCGCTCTTACTTTTCTACACACGATGTCTGCTCCTCTTACTTTGACATTTCGTCTTCTCTCCTTCTATCTTTTTTTCGTGGTTGACTTGGATTGTACGGATTGTACACGAAATCGTTTAAACTAGGCTAAACGATTCAAAATTCAATGAGATACACGTGTTTTCAGTTTAAACAACGGTGTACGCTGGTGGTAGGGTTCAGCGCACAACACAAGCCATCGACCATTAATACGAAAATGTCAAATAAGTTGTTTGCATATGCATACACACGAGTCGTTAGTCTATTGACAAATAGCCAATTTCAAAGTGAAAATTATAAGGTGTGTGGTTTTCGAATGCAAGTGGGTGGGTTAGATTGTTGAATGGAGTACCATATCATCGAAAAATGTCACATTTTGAAGTTTCATATCTAGATCTGACAGACGAGAGTGAGAGAGAAAACAAAGAAAAAATATCACTGACAGTAGCCGTCACGGATATGAAGTGGCCTTCTTTTGACGGATCAGATCAAACACTTGCGCGTCAACATAAATCTTTGATGTGTGTTGGCCGCGACGCGATTTGTATTTGTTCTTCTGCTACTGACAGACAGAGTACACACAACGAGTGGCCACTGGAGTTGACAGGAAAAATCGAAACATAGTCGGTAGTAAGTAAAGTGTCAAAGAGATGCGCATCATTGCAAATGGAGAGGTTTAGGTCTTGTTGGCGCGATTTCTATGAAGTTTGACATTAACATGTTGTGTCAATTCTTAAGCGGCAGAGCGGTCGTTATGCACACTTATGGTGGCGGCGAGAATGCAGTTCTTTTGATTGAAAAACCACAGAACAGGTAAAAGAGGGGAACAAATCTGAGTCACGGTATAAATAATGGAAAATAGTATTTGTACTGTCGACTTAGAGATGAGGATGTCGCCACTTAACCTCTTTTTCTGTTTTCGACTTGTGCGCAATTCATCTGTCTGGGGAGTTTGTTGCTATTCCTTCTGCAGCTTTGCTTGATTATTTTTCATTGAAAAAGTTGTATTAGGAGTTGTATGAGCGGTACTTGTTTTGCCCGTAGGAAATGTAGAACCATTGGCAAACTTAACGCAATTCATCGGATTTTAAAATAAAGTGTAACTGCTTTGACCTAATATAAAAGTTGCGATCCTACCTTATTGAAATTTGTAAAACCTTCTGCATGTGACCTGAACTCCGTTCTGCTTCAATCCCACATATTGTAGTTAAAACAAATGCATCAATCCTTAAGAGGATTGGATATCGCAACAGGTAAATAAAAATAGTCAAGGAAATGTAACACACTTTGAGAATATAACGAAAAACTTTAATTAAAAGAGCTTTATGCAGCGCTGCAGAGCCATAGAAGTAGAAGAAGGTGTTAAGTATTTTCTCAAACAACACCCAAGCTTAAGCAGAAATATTGTAGAAAGACAGCTTTTGGAGAATACTACTACATCGAGCTAACCGAATTCTCATCTTACGAAAGGTTTACTAAAGTATTGTATATAGTTTCCGCAAAAAACCTACGCAATAATGCCTAATCTGATTTAGTTTCTTTGTTCATGCTTTAGTATTTTGGCACCCTGATGGCTCAACGTCGTTGTGCTTTCGGCTGAATGACTATTGAATGGAAATGAAACACTACAGGATTTCACGAAGAAATATAAAAAAATCCTCAAGATGTTCAATGCCCATTAGAACTTCTCATTCGTTTCGAACCGAAGCCAATTGTCTAAGACTTCTGCCAGTAACTTGACTCCAATCCCAGCAATAACCCACAATTATGATGCAATTCTTGCTTGCCTTAAGAAACTGAAATTTCTTAGAACCACAACTAATTTCTTCCCACGGTCTCTTCCGCATTCAGTCCACATCCAATTCAAAACGCAATCCCAACCAAATCCACAAATAAACCTTCCCTCTGTTCAAAACCCAGGTCAATGTCAATGTCAGCAGCTGTCTGGTAATTTTATGTTCCTCACACCCAAAAAGAAAAAAAAGTAAAACAAAACAAAAACCGAAACAAATTTACAATTCTCATATTCTTTTCATATTCATATCTTCTCCTGGCCATGTTTCCTCTTTTTCTTTTCGGTCCACGACTCTTTCACCTTCTTCGCGCTCCCTAAAAGTCAGAGTCCATCTCTGGGTTTTGCGGCGTAGCCAATTCAGCGCGAAATCCACAAAAAGATACAATTTCCTTTGGCCATATCTTATTTGGAAGAGTAAAGTTTATGAACATTTAAGCCGGGACTCGTGTGTGCGTTTTTCTACCTCAAATTTATCGGTTCTCTGTCAGGCTATATCGGAATTTTTTTTTATTTTTAGTATTTAGGGAGAGCGCAGGAGATATATTTGGAAAATAAAAAAAAAATCTACCAACACGCAAATCTAACGAAGCGTATCGGGTTTATAAATACCTGCTGCTGGCGACATACACGCAACATACCCTCCCATAAGAGGATGAAATGAACACACTCACGTACATTACAAAACATAACGTAAAGATTATAAACTTTATTTTAATAAACTATTAGTCGCCGTCCATATATAGACAGTTCGATGGGCGATTAGCCGATAACAAACCGAAAACGGTGGCGTCCGTTGTCGTCGCTGTGGTTTTATTTTTCACGTTTCGCGCGATGCAAATCGTGAAAGTTTTATAATTTCATTCATTTTCAATGCGATACGACCTTTATGCGTGTGTTACGTTCATGGTACCGCGAACTTTAATTAAAAAAAAAAAAAAACTTTTCATTAAATATTGATTTTCCACACGTTCGAAAGATACTAATGACATTTATGTATCTTTTTGTGGATTCATCACATGTGGTGTGGTGCTGGTGGGGTTTCCTTTGTCCAACGGATAGAAATTAAAGTTAGACTTTAATGTAGGGATTCATTTTAAATCAGGAGTACTTTTTAAGTATTCATAGCTGTTTACACATATTGAATGACATGAAGTCCTCGGTGATGATACTTACTAAATGGATGAAGGAAATTACATTTTTGAATACTCGAAGCAATCATGAACGAGTTCTTGAACTAAAGTTTCTAGGCCACAGGTGAACGTTTTATCGATGCTTTTGTTTTGCGATAAATATGTACTAGTATGTGGAGGAATGTAATGAAATTGCTATTCTTTTCGCTATCTTTTTCTGGCAGCCTATAATGCAATATTTTATTCAAATTAGATTGTTGACACTTATGCCATTGAGGGATGATTCAGAGCAATTTTGTTACCACAATATAATTGCATTTCTGCACGCGAAACAAGATCCTTGCTTAAAACGAATGAAACTCGTACACATTGATAATTCCTTTAAATAATAATGATTAGAAGATGCTATAAGTTCCAGGGTAGGTATGACTGGTTTCCTTAATTTTTTGATATAGGACATAACTTATTCAAATAGCGCTAAGTATAGGAGTGAACCGGGCTATAGATAACAAGCCCGTCAGTTCGATTGACGACATAATTTTCTTCCTTGGTTAGATTTATATTTCTTACTCCTAGCCTCAGAACTGGAACATTTATACAAAATATTCCATGGAATTGTGGTCAGCGGAGTATGGAGGCCATTCAGCCGAAATAAAATGAAATGTGAAAATGTTTCCTACGTGTTGAAAGCACCAAATTTTAACTGCAAAATGGCTTCTGGCCGGGCCAAGGAAACACTAAAGGATTTTGTACGGAATGACGCGTATTTCGCTTAGCCTGAAATAGGCTACATTTTGACAAAAAATTCAAAGTTACCATCCTTTGCAGGTCATTTTTGGAGGAAGATTTATTTCCAGAACATAAATCGATACATGTCTACAGCGACGGATCAAAAACTAAAGACGGGATAGGCGAAGATGTTTTCTCTGATAGAATTGATCTTAGCCTCTATTTTCGTCTTTCAAATTATGAAGTGTGTTCCAGTCGGAAACAATCGTGGTAAAAGAAAAACGTGATATTCGCTTTAGCATATTTTCGGACATAAGCAGCAATCAAGTCGATGGAATAATTTTCTTTAAACACAATAGAACTTCTAGCAGTTGAACCCTTCGATGTCACTAGGGGTCAAAATTACCCCTAGTGCAACTTCAAGCCAAAATTACTAAACGTTATTGGCGGCCGAGGGGTCTGAACCCCCGCCCACTATGTAGCTATTGCCTTAAAGTGTCATATCTCAAGAGTATCACCCTAAAATTTCATGAAAAAAAAGTTAAATTGTAAAAGATATGATTTTGCCGGGGCATAGGGATATTCCAGCGAACTGTAAAGCTGATGAACTCGCTAGATATGGAACACCAATAACCATCCTACCGGAAAAAGGTGGACGAGTGGTACACCGTGTCCAGTGAAATAACAGATTTGGCCAAAAGTGGATCTGAAACTTGATTTCTCTCAACAGATTGCATATTAGTACTACCACAAAACTTGGAGTATACTCATATGATTTTTGTACAAGCTGCTTGGACGAAGAAGAGGAGGAGCTCTAAGAGCTAGTTCAACGGTACTTAATAACCCCAAGTGTCTCAACGATATCACATTACCCATATTCGGCTTCGAACAGTTCAATGACAGTATTTCGTTTCCAGTCCCATTTTTTTTTTCTTTTTTTTTTTTTTGTGCAATGGCTGGAAAAACGCTGATTTCGTTTTTATACTCGCGTGACAGCTTACTGCTGTTCCCCGCTAGGGCTTGAACTTGCACACATCGGTAAACGACCAAACACACTATCCACATTAGAAATCTGGTTTTTCAGTTCGAAATGATGTTCATTGGATGAATCAAAAGGCGTGTTATCAAGAAGCACGTAAGGGTGAGATGAAGTATAATTAATTAGGATTAACTGACACCCATGTGGGCTTAAAAAAATATTACGACTACTACGCAAGACTAGTCTGTGAGAGTTTCTCTTCCCCTTCTCCAGTGTAAAACTTAAAAAAAAAAAAGAAACTAAAGGTGTATTGGCTAGATCCAATCGGCCTATTGCTTAGCCCTCCAGTTGAACATCAATCGTAGAGAAAATGGTCGAAACTCTCATGTATTCTAAAGCACATTTGTTCAAATTCATATAGGACACATGAAATATTATAGATTAAGTGACTTCCTCTTTAGAGAGCACCAGCGGATCAGTACTCGGTAAGCTTGGTATGCTTAAAAATCTTGCAGCATATTGTTACGCGAGCGTACAAATCAGAACAAAATAAAAAACCGAGAAGCCCTGAAAGACATCTCGAAGCTGTCAACCCGAACGTACCAGAACCTACCAGATTTTTGCGGATAGAATTCCAGTGGCCAATTGCATATTTGGAATTTGCCTGTAAAGTCAGATCAAAATATAAAAGGAGGTTGGCAGAAGCCCAGGGATGAGTACTCTTTTTGGGAAGCAGCGATAGTTGCTGCTACATAGAGACGCGCAGGTTTTTAGACAACAAAAAATTGTACTAGAATTATTTTGTCTATTTAGTTAATTTAATTCTAAACAATTTTATTAAAATAAAAGAACTTTAGAAACCCTCTCGGGAACCAGAGAAGTTCTGTTTTTTTTTGTCTCCATCATCCGTCCCAATATTTGGCGCGATCGGCAATTTTTGTTACAATATCTTATGCATCTTGTTCCTTTTATCAGCGAGGTTATGATCCGAAATATCTTATGCATCTACTCTTAAATACTTCACCCTGGGAAGCATTTAAGCTCCAATACTTTTTTTTAATTTCCTAGGGCAGAGTGAAATGCAAGGTTCACGTCTTTCTTTTTTTAAAGAAGCATTTTAACTACGAGTATCTTGAACCAATTGTTTTGAATTAAATTGGAACTGGAACAAAAGGTGAGAAGGATTTTCAAGCATATTTTTGTGGCAATAAATTAAAATAGCTTTAGTCGACTGGAGACAAAATTGCACATATTATATCAAAATATTCCTAATTATAGGAGATGAATGCCCGATTATTTTACTCTACATGGTAGAGGAGTCCCTTTGAAGTAGATAGAGAAGTTTGTGTCTTTTTTCACGAGTTACCTCGTACGACTGGTCAGGCTGGATCAATTCTGAGAGAGCTTGATCGATCTACTGTAAGGAGGATCGAACTAGAAATATTAGGGTAGTGACCGAAAGAATAAAATCCTGGATACAAGCTACCAAAGTGGTGATGTTGGAATAATTCGCAGGGATTGAGTGCGCAACATCAGAGTACGGGAGACAGTCAATGTTGAGCAGCTATGTACTTCTCTGAGCATAGCATTTACAATGTTTGGTCACGTAGTGCTTATGTCCCCATAACGGTTTCTAAGACGAGTTATGATTAAAGGTAAGCAACCCTTTGGTAGACCTAGCAATATACATATATTGGATCAAGTCGGACACTTTTCCCTGAATTATTGGGAACAGTCTGAAATAACTGTTCGTATAAAACTTGTTTTAAATTGGTATATCATTCAGGATTCAAGTCCAGTTTCGTATGAATCCCGTGAGATGCTGTATTTAAACTAAATGATGAGCAGATAGCCAATTTCATTTGCGGCTGACTAAAACTTCATACATGTGAATACGACCGCAAACTACTTCAAATTGCAAAGTTGTAAAAAATATGAATGAAAGGTTTTAACCTTGCACTTTAAGCAAATTCTGTTGACGCAAAAAGTCAATGCAAAGTTGAATGGAGTGGTTGAGTGGCTAAGGGAGAGTAAAGCCTTTGTCTGTTCGTCATCGGTTTGGTTACTGAAATTTATAGGCAGAATGATGAAATATTAAAATTAAATATTTAACAGACTGTATGCATGCCTTGACTTTCTTTACAATTCATCTATACCAACTGGAAATTAGGTTACTGGTGCCAAATTTCGATAACATTTGACGACAATTGCGCCCACTTGCTCTAGAAAAATGTCATTAGAGTAGTTTTGCGGATAAAATATCTTTAATATCGAGAAAGCATTCTTAAAGTAGCATATCAGTGCATTTAAGTCAAACTCTTAGAAAGATATGCCTACATTATAGGAGATGGATTCAAAACCGATTTACTGTATATTTTGTTTTACGGAGGGTCTAAGAAGAGTTCACTTAGATGTTGGTTATTTATTTTTAGAAAAAAAAAAGAAGTTTGATATCGATTTCTTATAGTTTAACGATTTTTTTTAATTTCGGAAAAATCGGCCAAAATGGAGACAATTAAACAAAATTAGTGATGTAAGTTCCATCACATCAATGAATTCCCTTTGTTTTTGAATTCTCTCCGGATTTCGATGTCAACTCAAGCCCATACAAATTTTAAACGAAGGTCAAAGTTGGTACTCGTATGAAATAAAGGCACCATCCTTTGTGACTGTTTTCAAGTGGTCTCAAAGATTCGAGACTGGACATTTTTCACACAACTGGCCCTCGTGAAGACAAAAATTTGACGAAGATTTAAGAACGATCCAGGAAATAACAGGTGATGAACTGGCCTTGTATGCCATGACTGTGTCACGAATATTAAGTTTTCACCTAAACTACTCGAAGAAATCTGGTCGATGGGTTCCACGAGTTTTGAATAACTACCATAAAGGCATGCGTTTGTTTACTACAAGTATGATTCGGAAACCAAACAGAAATCCATGGTACGGGACCCGGAAGGTGCTGCGTCCCCCTGTTAAGTCAAGACAAGAAAAATCGACAACAAGTGATGATGTAGGTTTACTTCACCAGAGCGACAATAGTCGCTGTTATTCCATTGGAAACTGATTAGACAGTAACTGCCAATTTGTATTCTGACACTTGTTTAACAAATGCTTCATTTTTTTTGTTTTTTTTTTGGAAAACCAGAAGAAAGGAGAACTTTGCTGCCTTGCTGCCATTTTCCAGGGAAAAAACAAGCAATTTTCTAACGCTCTCTGGGATCAATGGAATTCGGTCAGCACCTTATTCCCCGGATCTAGCGCTTTCTTATTTCTGGTTATTCCAAAAATTAAAAAAATAAATTGAGGGAACGGTCTTCCTTTCAAATAAGGAGACAATAAAAGCAGTCAATGCCGAAATTGAAACTGTCCAAATAACCAATTTTAAAACAATTTTAGTGGCAATTGTGTTCAAAATAAAAATAAAATTTGAGACATTAGAAATATTTACCAAAAAAAGTATTTTTTTTTCTAGCCAACTTAGCGAGCTTTTGATAGCCCCTCGTACATAGTTGCGTGTTTGTTCTCATTGTTATTTATAATCGTTTATAGTCGCTTGCGATTTCAGTTCTTATAAATGTGTCATTCCAAAACATATTACAAAATTGGAAATTAACAGACTGCAATATGAATATTTAACACCTAGTGAAAGATATTTAAAGGAAACATCTGGCCACTCTACTCCTCTGACATTTTCACGTGATTATCTGATTTCATCAGCTGCATCATTTGCATACATTTGTATTTAAAAACAAATTAAATAGATTTCTTGTTATACACCACAGTAAAAGTTCTCAAGTTGTTAAAATAAAAACTTGTTTACATTTTTTTCTTTTTTCTTTTATAATGGTATAACAGGAAAAATAAATGGATTTCCTAACATTTTCATAGCGATAGTATAAAAATTAGAATATATATATTTTTTTAATTGATTTCTCATGGTTGTGATGCACAATTCTAAGTCGTTTAGAGAAAGCTTTCACAAAGTGATGCACATTTTTCGGATGTAAATTTGTAAATACCAAGTTATTATAATTTTTTAGAATTACCGTGGGATCAAATATTTTACGCTTAACTTCTAATAAAGCGCCGAAACGTAATTATAGGGCTTATGGTTCGAAAGTCAATTAGCTATTTTCAACCGATTAAGCTGGAGAAATCGAAGAGTTAACGAAAGTTTATAGATTTTTCAATAATTTTATGAGAGTTTTAGAAAATTCTTTTGGCGGGTTATAAAATCTTTTTTGACAAATCTTTGAAGTACTTAGGCCTTCAAAGTGATGGCCTTGGAGGCAGCTATTTATTGTTGAAGCAGGAGAGAGTCATGTATACTGAACTGTAGTAGATAAGGGATTCAGACACCACTTATTCTTTGAACATATGTAAAAAAAGTAGAATTAGTAACCAAACTGAATAGTCTTTTGCTTAGTCCCTAGTTGAGACAATGAGAGCTACCACCCTCGTCGGATGTCAAGTAGAGGAAAACTACTGTAAGCCAAGCTTACAGAATACTCACGAAAGATAATTGGTATGCGTAAGTGAAGCAGTATGGTCGAAGCGGCCCTTCTGAGCTACATATGCATATACCTAGACTTGAACAAGGCAACACAATGCTAATTAATACCAGCACCTGCATATGCGAGTACTAACTGCACGTTCTAAAGGAAAATCAGCAAGAGATCTGAAACAGGAAAATTAAAATATATGTGTTCGCTAAAACTTTGGTATTTGGGTCAAAAAGTTTGAAAGCAAAGTGCAATCTGAGAGTATAGAAAAGTATGAATCAATAATTAAAATATGATCATCATCGGCTGGATAAATAACGCAACATATCAATGTAAGTGATATCACCGGTAAAACCACATAAGGTGTCAGTAGTAGCTGAAAATGTGCGAATACAAATCTAAAGATGCTAATAAATACCTAAAGATACGAATGAAAAATGTGTCACCACATTAAATGCAAAAGTGACGTTTATGTTTATTTCCTCACTGCTAAGCTATGTACGTATATTTTCTCAAGTGGACAGACAGAAACCTTGGTCTACTGCGCACTGGAGATTAAGATAATAATTTAAAATTAAAGTGTTTGTAGATGAGTGATCAATCAATAAGCGCCATCATCATTTTGTTTACTGACGAAGTGTTGCAGTCAAAATTAGTAAGATTCGCTAGATCTTGACTTAAGATCTGTTTTTTTAAAGTGTCTTTGAAGCTTGCGCACAATATTTGAATGACGGATATTCGTAAGAAATGATGGGATTGAACGGATGTCAAGTGTGAATTAAATACAGATCAGATTTCTGAAAATCGTGTTACGAACACGTAAAAAAAAAAATAAAAATAAAATAAAATATACTTTCTTTAAACTCTGTCTTTCGATCTTAAAAGGGTGGTTTCGCGAAAATTCAAATTTAAGGTTCAATGAATTTTGTATCAAGAACTTTCGTCAAATGTTTCGGACGTGTTTTGCAGTCAGTGATAGGAACTTAAATAACTAGACAAGGGTCATTTAAAGTCAATCAGAGTCCCATAGAATCTACAGATCCAATCACATTGGCGTCAATGTTAAATTATGTAGATTTAGATAATCTATCTAATATTACACATTTATATAATATTTATTAAATGAAGTTATGCATAATAGCTCCAATGAGCTGCAAGCTGTGAAATACAACCATTATGTATTTTGTGCAATGAAAGCATTTTGATCAGAGCGTCAGGAGGAAAACAATCTTCAAGTATCTATGAACATTAGTAGAAACACGTATAAAAGGTGAAGTGCCGATAAAAACCAAAATGGTTACATTTGTTTCCACCTTTACGGTTGTGTCCGGACAAACATTTCGCATTGCATACCCTCGGTTTTATAACAGCACCTTACCCCGTAATATTTAGGACACGTCATCGAGTTCGATGAGATTTTAATTGAATTTTTATTGCATACTTTTGTAAGCCATGTTTAGCATTATTGATGACTACTAACTACTAACAATCTAGCCCCTAAAAGTATATCAACCAATGCTAAGAGTTCAGAAATGATTGCATAGATTTGTGAGCACAAGTTTGCATGACATGTGAACAAATATATCGAATCAGAGTTCGGCATGTAAAAGAAATGTAGACACCCATGAAATAAAAAGTAAGTGAAGGCTGACAAATGCATCAACATATAGCTTATTATCCTCTTAAATTCGATCATATCAAATGCGTATCTACACCAAGCTTTTGGGACCTTTATCTTAAAAAAAAAAGGTTTTTCTTTTCTCGAACTGATTTATGGTTATGGTTAAGCCCTACTTGGAAGGTGTTACAAAAATTCGTGAATTTCAGGCTTTGGCATTAATAACAACGCATACTTTCTTCTATAAGAGTCATAATCATCGTTTTTCTGATAAAACTTATTGAAAACCCATTCCAAATAGATTGCATGTTTTCTATAGCCTTAAAACTCCAGACAACTCCATCTACACAGCGACCATTATGGTTTGGAAGGCGAAAAAAAAAAGAGTTTTATACTTTACACATAATAAAAGATATAATAAGTTTCACAAATTCAAAATTGTCAATAACATGAGCAACATTTTTTTAACTTTTCCAAACGTATCGAACAAAGTTGGAATTATCTATCGCATAGGACAATTGATTGTGAGTCATGGACACGATGGTTATGTTGGAGGGAAGTGCAGCTAAGTGCTTATCACGGGAGCCATTCGGTCCATTGTGTTTCCCTTTGTAGTGTGAAACCTATACTTAAATAATTATCTTGCGGTCGGTTCTGTTGTGAACCAGCCTGTGCTCTTTATGAAGCCTATCATGTTCCTTAGTGGGACTTGTATGAGATCCCCTAGTTCGGCAAAAAACCTGTTTCCCATATGATGGAGGTGGCGGTTTTGAAGATTCGGGCAATCGCATAGCAGGTGTTTGATAGTTTCTGTCTCCTCTATGGACACGATCAAACGAACTAAACTCAATTAACTTCACCGAAATAAGGAAACAATATACAGAAAAATACTTAACTATTTAGAATTTCACAAAATACAAAATACTGCTAACCATACTGTTCTTAAACTTTAAACCTACAATGTGCAAATTCAATGCAGACACTTATCCAAAATAATTCCAAGGAGCCCTCCGTCAAAACTATTCTCCTAATTAGTGTCGTCTTGAAAATAACAAACATGTTGAAACCCACTCAATATATTTTGTTACATAATGTATCTAATTGCCTACAATCGAATTTAAACGAGAAAAACCCTAGTACCGTCAGCCATCTAATTGATTTCAAGTACAAAGTCCTCTTTTGGAAAGTAGTGAACTATTTTTTTGGTTCGAATTTCTTCTTCTATTAAGTGGCATCATGTACAAGTAGTATACATGTGCAAATACTTGCAATGAGCACCACCAATCCAAAGACTTGTATGTCAATCTGTATCATAGATGAGTCACTTAGTCTGACCTCCTTATACTCTCTCTCTCTATCTACTCAATATATTAAAAAAAAGAAAAAAAAAAACATTTATAGACATCAGTGAGACACATTATTAGCATTTTCACTATTCACCTCAGCCAAAGTGCACAAAGAGGCAGAGAATGTGGATTGTTGTCGTCGTCGTGACGGCAATCCTGCTAGGCTTTTCAGTTTAAAAACACGTCACTTGACGTTTTATTTGATGTTAAAGGTAAAAACATGTAAATTATCATTCACCATTGAGTTGCCGCGCAGCGAAAATGCAAAAGATACACAAAAAATAAAAAATAAAAATAAAACTTGCTAAAAGATACAAAAAGTACGAGTATCTATGGCATGCTAATGGTAATACATCTAACTTGAAATTGAAACAAAGTTGCATTTAGGGCAATTGGATGATAACAAAACAACTTTCTATAGAATTTTCGTAGCTTTTCTATTGTGCGCTAGCTGCTATACCAAGGAGGCTTGAGCAGAGAGTTACACAGTGCATTACTCAAGGGGAGGCAACAAAAAAGATTGTCGTGAATCGGTAACTGCGTTTTATTGCTAGGTACTGGGTTAAGTCAACTGTCCTCCATAGGCAGCTAGAGAGATGGTCTTTCGTGTGAGTTCAGCAAAAAAAAAACCAACACACAATCAGCTAACGTCGATTCTTTTATATTTTATTGGATTGTAGTTGACACTTTTGCCCGTTGAACAGCAGCTGTAAACAAAGAGTTTCCGCATTCATTCCACCACACGTTGAATGATAACTTTTATTGCACGAGAAACTTATTTCTGACGACAGCAACGACGACAACGGTAAGTGGGAGGTGGTAGAGTAGTTGCCAGGTTGGTCGCGGTACTGTATCTAGTATAGGTGTCTCTGTTGGTAGCCAAGGTTCTTGATTGGAAGTTTTGTACCTGATGGAGCGGTTAAGTGTAAATGGATATTGTAGGGAACTAGTTTGCTTTTTTTTTTGCTCTCTTCGTGAATTATATCACACATTAAGCATTTCTTTAAAAAAAAAACTGGTTTCGGATGGATGTACGATATTTAATAGTCTTATTTATGATTATTGATTAAATGCTTCCTTGATCTCGCAAACTAATAAGGCATAACAGGCTACCGAATGGAAAAAGCGAGCCAGTAAAACAGGAGCTGCTGTGAGTAGAGGTCGCCCCATGGAGGAAGTCTGCGCTCAAAATTGTGTTAAACATGTAAGGTCAGACAAATGGAGGATATTTCAATGTTCACCCGAATAATGATGTGGGCGCCGTGGCGTAAGTGGTTAGTGTGTCGGATCACTACGCATGAGGTTCCAAGTTCGAATCCCATAAAACACCAAAAAGTTTTTTCACGGTCCCACCTCTCGCGACCGTCTGACAAACATCCGAGAGTATTGTTGTCACGAAAAAGCTTCTCAAATCGCCGTTCGGATTCGGCATTAAAAAACTGTAGGTCCCTTCCATTCGTGTGAAAAATATAACGCACACAACATGAGTGGTTGCGAGAAGCTAGGCCCTGTCACTTTAAAGAGCTGTTGCGCCAAATATTTGTTATTTGTTTGTTTGAATAATGATGTACTGTGAAAATAACAATGGAAAAAATGGAAAGGAAGAAACGAAAAATTCTTTATTTTAATAAACTGCAGTAGATCGAGGCGAACACAAACGACAGGTCCATTCACGTGGCTTGATATGTGAAACCCACAGAATTTTGTACGGAAATGCATTAAATTATTGATTGTTTTCAAGTTGCAAGTAATGTAAAAGATAGCTTTGACCTTTAAGCTTGCAAACAGATTTAAGCCGGAAAATCCAAGCTTTTTTTAATAGAAACCTTAGTCAGATTCCAACAGGAAAGAACACAAAACTAAAGCATTGTGAAGCGTGCAAGTAAAAGACAATATAGGCTGGGGACAGTCTATGGTCAAGGCGTATAAACCTACCACATCTGCAGACTGGTAGTGTAGTAGTTTAGAACTAGCTCTAAGAAGAATAAGGAGAATCTTCCGCAACGTTTTCCATGGGACTGGCAACATAAGTTTTCGGAAAAATTTTGAAATCGATCTTACTTATCAACTCTGGGATTAAAAATTCACAAAATGTGTACGTAGATGACTACCCCAATGTTTTTGGATCTACAATGGAAACAAAAATCCAATGCGACATTTTAGCAAATAGTTCAAATATTTTCTTTGGTTTGGATATTGGATACCTACTAGCGTTCGAAGTAATGTCGATTGAAGTTATATGTGGATGGATACACTGTTCTCCATATATTTTTGTAGCAAATCGATTTTCGGCATAGGTTCTTTATTTTTAAAAAGTAGTATCCTTATGGAGTTAACGAGAGTATTGAACTTCAATGCAATTGTGAAGAAGTTATGCCCCATTCATCACGACATCTATTACAATTAGGCAAAGCAAACTCGTTCTGATATTGGATACAGTTGATCACTACCAATTCGAATGTGGTGGCACCTCCCCGTCAGAAAGTTTTGGGACAAGCGAATGAGGTATGCGAACTTTTAAAAGTAAGCTATCTTGGTAGGAATATAGCATTTAACTAGTTTTACCAAATATTGTTGGTGGCTTTTACAAAACGAAATCGTCTAACAGTGACATCACAGACTTACTTTTTTTTAATTAAGCCCTACGCTTAAGATTATAACTTTCTTAAAGCGATTGCGAGGTAAGCTGCAAATGAAGAGAATAGATACCAAATGTCCCAATTAATTCTGACGACCTTTTGGATTTGATATTTGATGCTTTCTTTCGGAGAAATGTTTCTACGCCAGCTGGGCATCAGACACAGGCGATCGACAACTGGGTACATTTAAGAAACTGAGTGGTAATGTGTCTTGCAAATAAAATGTACATTCATCTACAGCATACACAAAGCAGGTTAGGCTATATAGTGCCAACCAGACGGGATACCATCAATCTATGTAGGTTACCTGTACTATACTCTTCAAAATCGAATTATATCGTTTATCAAACCACTGATCATCATCCAGAACTTCGCTCCATTTTCATAAAAAAAAAAAAAAAAATTTCTACACACTTAAGGATGAACAACCAATTTCTACCTTCTTATTTTCTTGAGCCATTTTTCACAATCCAGTATTTCACTCCGAGTGGCAAGTTTCTAGAAATTCTTCCATCATCGTCTCAGAATTAGCCTCTGTGATCACTCTCTATCTCTGCAGACATCTTCATCTGATGAAGATTTATGGCACACCATAGGTATCCTTTTAATTTCTATTCATAATAGCTAATTTCCTTTTCATATGAACTCTCTGACCACAAACAATATACGCATACCACTAAAACATGTTTTCTGTGATTAATTAAGTTGATGCAAATTTTGTAAAGAAAAGACTATTAAATATCCATAAAGTATCATTTATAAATGTCCATACCACTTTTCGTCCGCGCTTTAAAAGAATATTTTTCTTTATCACAATCCAACTGGACGTGACGTAACTATTCTTAGATCATTGAGAATAATTTTTGCATAAACTGCTCTTTTGTATCTCTTTAGCCCCCGTGATTTCTTCTGCAAAACGAATTACCTCACTACCAATCTACCCACATTTTTCTTCTTTTTTTTTTGTGTCGTGTGTTTACTATCGGTGTGTATGTATCTAACCTCCTGAAGCATGGGTTGTAGCACCACCAGCACAAGCAGCGCTCCACCACACAATTGTTGAGAGAGTTGAATGGAAAAATTCCCCCTTGACTTATAATCATGCAAAACCGGTCCAAAGTGGGTCGGAACATTTTCATATACAATACTATCCAACAGCCAAACAACCAACTCTATGTACTACTATCCAGAAACAAAAGGCATCACAAGTACCCAGCACTTGTACAGGGTGTATCTGTAGCATAGTCGACGTCATCATCATCGTCAAACAGGTCAATCAACCTATCCTTCCTTCGTTCCAGACCTAATACACATACACATGGCCACCTAAACTCATATTTTAAGTAAAAATCAAAAGTTAATTTCACACAAAGATACACCATGCTTTATCCCAAAGCGTTCTGGTATCTGTCGGATGTGGTATGGGCTTGTATCTCGAACTTAAATGTGTGAGTTTTTCGGACTGTAATTATCATCATCACCATGATCATGGTTTATTGTTTATTTATTGTGTTATACTGCTGCACCGATCTGATGTTTCGCGTGCGCTGCTCAGATATTTTGTAATATGGTATGTATGTGAACCTTCACTCTCACAACCCAGGTGCGCGAGGCGCGAGCGAGGTGCGCTTACGCGGAATTTCAATAAAACACCCGAGTGGAGTGTGACGTACCGTACTAAGAGAATCGTCGTTGTCGTTGTTGTTGAACTTTAAGTTCTCCCTGTACTCATGTTTGTATCTTTTCGGTATCGTAGGGTCCCGTTCAAAGCATTAGCATTTTACGAGCGTTCTAGAGACTTTAGTGGGCAAGGCAGGATCTTTACCTCTTTTTCTTTGCATTATGTATCTTTTTTTCCAGCTGTCAATTTAAAATTTGAAAGTTGAAAGATACAAGCTGTAAATTTTCGTTACTTTTATGGATCGTATGGCACTGGCTGCGTATCTAGTTGAAAAAAAAAGTTAAACAGGTGCGCACCCATATGGGAGGTTTATCTCTGAGTCTGTCAGTTTTCATTCGAATGGTTTTATTGATCCTCTTTAATCTATAGGTCTAGAGGTCTGAAGTCGAGTTGAGTTTATTGTTTCGTGATAGCCTTAGAGTGTGCTGAGAGTAGATAGGTATGTGTGTGGTATTTTGTTTTCGTATCGTTTATGAGTCATTTGCATTCGAAGTGAATTTTAATTGCAACGAATTTATTTTTTTATGATGATGTTGTTGATGTTAACTTAAGCATTTAGTTATGGCAATTACAGCGATGTGCATATGTGCAACAACAAACCGCAAAGGTCAGGTACATTTTTGTTTAGCGATATGCCATTGATTGGATTTTATGAATGAAATTTCAATGCAAATTTACGTTTATCGCTTAAGATAGTGGTAATGGAGCTATTTGTAAGCATATCGACACACTTTCTACGAAAATATCAGCTGGGGTTTCTTAAAATTTTTTTGGGGGGACTTCATCGGTTAAAGGTGTTGACAGTTGCACTCCGAAATGTTGGCTCAGGTTCAAGGAATATCATTTAAATTTGCCTTGATGTAATTTGTGGGAAAATACCGAAGGTATTTTGTTTTTTAGCTGAACGTACAGTTTACATTAAACGTCATATAGGTGACACTACCATGTGATGTAAAAAAGTGTACAAGTGGTCTTACTGAGGTACTAAATTGGTTTGAGATACTTTGTGTATCTGCGACAGAATTCATAGGCAGAGGATATTTCATGTGAGGTTCTTCGAGGGCTTGTACGACATTGTTTCAGAGCTTGGATGTCATTTTTTTAAACTGAAAACAGAAAGGGCTACTATACGTAATTATTAACATTTGACGAACCACTGAGGGTTTTTATTGTTAGACAATTCAAACGCTTTCTGCTGGTGTCCTTGAGTCTATCTTTTCCAAATGGACGAGTCACTCAATGCAGACCATCTTAGCTTTTTAAAGATCAAGAGAAATGCCACGGCTCTGAATTGTCCGTAGATGCGAATGATAAATTCTTCATTCAAAAATGCAGCGAGATAGGACACATTAGAACCATGTTTTATGAAAGAAAAAAAGTAAAAACGTCATTTCTGAATCGGAAGCAAACATTTTACATATTAACCAAGTCTATAGACATTCGGGTAATAAGACCAGTTAGCGGGTGTTTATTCACGGCTCCTATTCCTCCTCATTGATCTTTAAACTAAGGTGTAGCAGAGCAAGTATTAGGAAAGCTTTCCCAAAGATTCCAATTACTTATCGATAATATGACTACTTATTACGTAAGAAACTGATCATTCTTGGCATCGAATTTTGTTAAAATTTTGGTCACTGCGGGTCCTCGTTATTTTTAGAGAGTTGTAATTATTTAGCAGTTTGATCACTAAGATTGCTACGGAGCTGCGTTGTCTTGAAACGTTGAACAGTATAGCTAGAAAAGAACGCTTGATCACTAATCATAAGCATGACTTTTTAACTTGGCGTATTTGAATAACGAGGAAAGCTGTCACTATGAAAACTGACTACCTTGACCACTGACCACCATGATCGATGATTACTATGATCGCTGATCACTATGGCTGACAGGATCTAGAAAATTTAAATCAAGTCAGAGAATGCAAGCCGAAACCGGGAAAATGAATTATCACAGATTGGAAAAGTGTATCCTGGTCAAGACACAGGACAGGCCTTAGTTTTCCATGAATTTAACTTTCAACAGAAGAACGAAAATACCATGTATTTGCAAAGGAGATTAGCTCTCGTGGATATTACTTTGTAGTCGCATACATCTTGCATCTAGAACACTCGACGAAATTCACTTTACAATTGAGACCATACTCGCACTTTATTGAATTAGTCATTCAACATCGCGGCAAAAGACCTTAAAAGAGATCATGATGATAAAAGTTTGGATTGTCAATAATAACGCTGGGACTCACCACCGATCAAAGCAAACCAATCTTCAGAACGAGTTCCAGGGGGGCTTTAAAGAATTAATTACTCTTATTCAGTGTCAATTGAAAAGATCTTGTGCATCATCAGATCCATCAGCATGCTATGTTGCTTTAGGAGATATTGATCAGGATACAGGTCTTATGACGCAAGAGCTTCGAAATTCTAACATGTATCATCATTTTGGTTTCTATAACAACTGCATCAGACAATATGAATCAGCAACCATTTCATTTTCTAAGTTCTCTACAGTTTATTTCAATTTAGCATTTGAATAATAACAAACTGTGGAATGATACAGTCAACCACTACGTGCTTTTAAAGAGATTAGAAAACTATTTTTCGTGCTAACAACGGAGCACTATTTAAATTTAAATGACACACGGGCTAAACTATTTTGGGACATGACATTTTTTGATAATTTTTTTAAAGCGATTGGATCCACTGGCATTCTCCGAGTTCTCAACGATCAGTACTATCATGACTTAAATCGGATATGAGCATTGGTAACTGGCATTTTGCGACTTATCTGTATTCAGTAGGATCACGACTAGATCGGGTATGATCGTTGGTTTCATCATCGATTATGAGCAAATTTTTTATTTCCTAAAATTCGTAATTGATTTTGGATGATCACGAAGTTCATAATTATGATCAGAAAGTCATTGAATTCACTAAATAACAGATATTTCAGTCAACTCGACAATGATCACTATGATCACTAGCAGATTGTCAAACATTATTGGGAGCACGAGCAAACAGTACTAAAGTCAACGAGTCGCTCACCTATCATTGATGATCACCAACAGATCGCCGATCATCATAGAGATCTCCAACTATACAAAACGATCATTAGTGTGTTATAGATTATCATTTTGTGAATTAATGATCAGTTGATTGGGTTCATTGATCCATTTGACAGTTGATCATCACTGAGATCACCACCTAATCATGATTGCTTAGTGAGTTGATAATGACCGCACATGATCATTAGGAACCTTAACATGTTGACAGACTTGAGTTCTACCGCAGTGTAATGTCGTGATTTCTTCCACTATGGTATGACCTTCTCATGCCAATATCTTAATCCAGTCAATCAATTGTCAATCTATCCATCAATAAATGGCCTTGAATAGCAAGACGTTCTAGTAAAGAAATTCAACTTCCTTGCAATTTCAGGAAATATTTGCCGTTCATTCTTTTTATTGTCATCGCTTATACCTCTACCAGACAGATGCGCACTGTTATCTAATTTTTTCGTTTCTGTGCATATATTAGAAATGCCAATCTCATTTCATTCAACATCACAAACATGCGAAATTTACTTCCCTAAAAGTAGCAGCACAAATCAACAGAACACAGTAAGCAATAAAGATTTTATGAATATTTCTTGGTGAATGCCTATTTTGTTATCTCATAGATATTCTCGTGCAATTCTGTGCCACGCATTCGAACGTGTTTTTTGACTGAATTTAAAATCAAGTAATTAAAATGAGTTATCGCCAGATTAGTAGTTCTTCTTTTGTCACACTTTGTGTCACAACATATGCATAACTATCATAGATATGTATGTTAAGCCATTTATTTAATTGTGGTTCTATAGTTACTAGTGCATCAAACTTTCTTTTTTCAAAGTACAGAAACCTTGGCACAAAAAAAAAAAAATGAAAGAAACAACAAGAAGTAACAACCAAGCTTAGACAATTGTTTTATAGTACACACTGCCTGCTGGGCCGACGGCTAGATATATTGGATTAGCGCAGCTCAGATGGTGGTGGATTTGTGTGGGCTTAAGCGAAATAATTACATAAATAATCGGATGGGTTCCTGAAAGAAGCGCAACAGTTAGGTAGATGACTACAGATAGCACCGATAAAACGTTGCAGATACATTGTACTTCTTCTGCTTTTTTTCACTTCACCGGGTATCTATGTGTACATCATTCGCAATTTTTGTTCATTGACCTAAATTATATTAAATACGAGTACATTTTGCTATTTCTTTGTTCGCCACGAGGTGTTAAGTTATTTCGATGTACTCTAAGCTATTAATGAATGATCATGAGGAAAATAACTAATACTCACGAGTGAAGCCACATTTAACTATTTGCATCTTCTAACCTTTAGCGCTCTATCGAAGGACGTGCGATTTCCTTCAGAAAAATAAGTGAGTAACTTCGCATAATTGTATTATTAGTCGTTGGTCAGGGTAGTGCACAACAGATGACATTGAAGAGGGAATAGTTCAATAAAGGGGATGATAAAATAAAAAGGTTGTTTGCTGCAAACCTTTATAGTCGGTCAAGTCTACTCTAATATCTAACTCAATATAAATATCAATAAGATACATGTTACTAACGCAATATTAAATAAGATTGACATCTATGAGAATGCAAACGAAACTAGGTTATTGGTTTGTATATTGGGTACAGCAAGAGAAATGCATCCTGGCTCTGCTAATCAGGGTTATCGTGAATGAATTTTCCCTCGGATTTTTCCCACGAACAAAAATTAGGTATCTTCAAAAATAGGAAAAAAATTCATCAGGAAAAAATTAAACATCGCGATTGCGTTGAAAATTCTCCTGAATTGTCATTCATGGTACCTTTTGCTTTTCTGCGGAATTATTTCCTTCTTTTTTGAGGATACCGAATTTTTGTTCGGGGGAAAAATTCCGAGGGATAATTTATTCACGATACCCCTTAATATAGCCCAGATGGAAGCGAGCCAATGGTATTTAAGTGAAAATTACTTTAAAATGAATTATCAAAGCAGTGGCATTTGATTAATAGAAGGATGGTTTATCATTTGTTTTATGTAAAGAAAGCTACTTAATGCTGGAATGGTCAAACCATTAGGTAAGGTAAGTTTGGATAGGGATTCTCATATTCTTCTTCTTCTTCCTTTTATCAGCGAGGCCATGATCCGAAAACAAGGGATCACAACCCTCCCACTTCACCGCATTTCTACTGATCCGCATGTGGGGTTCGCCTATAGGGATTCTCATATTAATGCAAATTAAATGTTGGAAACGAAGCAGGCATTTCCGCGTTCTGAATATACAATTAAAAGGTACGCTTTAGGTTTAAGCGATGTTTTTCAAAAATAACAAAAAAAAAAATAATAATTTATTGTTTAGGTGGTGCTTAGTACAAGATTCTTGTTACTTCAAATTACTTTGTCGACAATGTATCTCCTTTTTGTCGAGGCACTGCATTTCGCTCCGAAGTTACGGATAATAGTTTATTTTTTTGTTTTTGTATTAATTCTGGTGCTACAATTTATCACAAATATTGTCAGGAAGTATCTTAATGATGGTACACCACTGTGCTGATTATTGTACTGAAAATAATTTATTGCAGTGGTTAGTTGTCACTGTATCCCCATAAAAAAGCTGTGTGTAGTAATACTGATGAGAGTCAACGATACAGGCTTGCAATGATTATGCGCGTTCGCTTAGTCATTTAATCATCAATTCACTATTCGTCGACAATTTGCTAGTGTTTATCACAAAACACATAATGAATAGAGCACCAATTCACTAAGCTATTTGATACTCATTTCAGAAATTTCGGCGACTAGCTGCCGATCTTAGTAATGATCGGTGATCTGGATCATCAATGATGCGTTAACGCTTATCTAATTGTGATCTTAGTAATTGTCGAAAATAATTTAGGATTGTTGAATACGTACATGATTAGTTCACAATCCTTAAACATTTTTAGTAACCACTGATGTGTCACACTCAAAGATCATAGCATGATTTCGACAAGTTTACTATTTTTGACTTTACGGACTTAAGCTAGCTTCTCACTTTAACTTGGCAGTAAAAGTGCAGTAAAATTATTATGTGGGTGCTGCTAAAAGCATTTTAATCTTCCATTATTGCTGTGAATGCGATCAGTACCAGCTTTTATGTTGCTACAGGCAACACAAACTATAACAAAATGTAGCTGGTGTACGTATATGCACATGTTATTGGGTACATCATCGTGTAATGAACTACAATATTTTGAACAAATGTAAGATCAGCTTGCATATGCTCATATGATGATCTGCATTTGGCAGCAACTGTTCAAATCCAAAAGTGTTGCAACCTGCAAACAAAGTAGCTCAAGATAATCCAAAAGACCGGCAGCATTTGTTTTTTCTTCGATTTTGAGTCTAAATTTTCATTTAGGTATTCCAAACGGAGAAAATGACACTCAAGTAGGTTTTGCTTTTTAGGCGCGGCCGATGCTATTATATATTGGAGGCTGCTTTTGATGAATGCTTATCACTTTAAGAGACGTTTGAGCAGACAAACATTCGCAAATAGTGAGTACAGTCAGACAACTTTGAGAACCCTCCCACCGAAACCCATAGTAGCTAGTACAATTTATTTTATATTGTTTTTTCTAATTTATTTGTACTCAACAACAAAAAAAATAATAAAAATAGAGTCAGTGAATGCGGAAGGTACGGGGACCATATAATTTTTCTGTTTTTTTTGTATAAACGATTCTTTATTGACATTTATTTGGGAAAAATCGCAAAAAATGTTAGCTTTGGGTTTTCTGTTATTGTCTAAATGTTGCACAAACACTTTTTTAAATATTTGAATAGGATTGATATTAGAAAAGAAAATTAATTGTACCGCAGTGGATGTTTTTCGGATTTTGCGAAAATTTGTAAGTAAAATTCAGATACTTCCGGATATTTTCATATTATTTTTAGAACGCTCTTTTTCGAACATCCGTGGAAGCTTCCCATCAAGGAAACCATCAAGCGACCAGCTCAGCTGGTATTACAACGTTCAAAGAAAAGATAATTTGAACCCCGTTAAAAAGGCAATATCAATGCACGTTCCAAAGACATCGCGATGTAGAAAAATCAGGCCCATAAACGCCTGGATCACACAAATGCGGCGACATCGGCATTTCATTGGCCTCAGTAACCGAATGATCCAAAATAGGGAGGCCTGCCGATATTTTCTGAGATTAAATAGGCGAACCCCACAGGCGGATCAGTAGAAATGCAGTGAAGTGGGAGGGTTCTGATCCCTTATTTTCGGATCATAATCTCGCTGATTAAAGGAAGAAGAAGAAGAACGCTGTTTTTAAAATCAATGAATTCTACAAAATAATAGTAACTAACAGTATTAAGGGACAAAATTTGGTGTAAGTAGAGTATTAGTCATGAAGGCTTACAAAAAGTTATTACAATAAAAATTCTCTGTGAATACTTTGCGTACGTCGTTAAATTCGATCATCCAGGACACTTCTTCTTCCTGAGGAAGAGGATTTTCATGGCAACCAGAATTATCGATTGGTTCTGCGGTTAAAGCAGGAGAACCCTAAAAAGATGATCTACTAATTGTTTGAATGCGTGTGTACTTATAATTTTTATTTCTTCGTACTTCTACCTTCTTTTCTCTTTTACCGAGATCCTGAAACCACGGACGAATAAAAGACTGAGTAGATTTTAGATATTATTTAGAATTCAAGCCACACCCAATACATGCTGCACTAATAGGATGACATTCTTAAGAGTGCATCTGTAAATCGATGGGTAAGAATAATAAACGCAATAAATTATCGGGATTTTATGGTGACCGAAGACTAAAAGCAAAAGATACTGGTCATAAAATGGAATCGTAAGGCATACCAACATTTACGTGCTAAATTTTCGTTTTGCTTAAAAATTATTGTTTTGTTTTTTTTTTTTGATAAACGAATACATGGAACGAAATAGAATTCAGTAATGATAGGACAAAATTAAACCTATCACGACTAAGCTGGAGAGTTCGTGACTATTGACGTTAATTTGAATTCGAAGAAATGAACGTTAAAATCATTTAGCTGGAAGCTACGGAATACTTTTTTGAAAACAGTAATAATAATAATAACAAAATAAAATAAATAAATAGATTTATCGATATATGATGATTTGTTCCTAGATATGTATGTACGAGTATAATGTGAATGGGTGTAAGGTGAAATACGAGTATTGTAAATCGAAGTCACTGTTACAGTTCAAATAGCCAAAATAGCTTATAACAAAAAAAAAAATACAAATATTTGGCGCAACAGCTCTTTAAAGTGCCAGGGCCTAGCTTCTCGCAACCACTCATCTTGTGTGCGTTATACTTTTCATACGAATGGAAAGGACCTACAGTTTAATGCCGAATCCGAACGGCGATTTGAGAAGCTTTTTCGCGACAACTATACTCTCGGATGTTTGTCAGACGCTCGCGAGAGGTGGGACCGTGAAAAAACTTTTTGGTGTTTTCTGGGATTCGAACTTGCTTATAACACAAAGTCTCATTTTTTGACATTTAACACTGAGTATAGGTTTATTACGATTAACTTAAAAAAAAAACTCCTTCGTAGAATTTCGCCGCAATATTCTCAATAAAAATTTATTTTACACCCTCAAACCAACTTCCAAGTATTGATTGCTATTGTCAGATGTATCACACTCTAGTAAGTGCGTGACCAATTTTAAATAAAAAATTCACAACTACATATGTACATGACTAGATTAGTTAAACCCACTAAAACGAAATGAGTGAAATCGAAAATAAAAATCCTTTCAGGTCAAATCTGTCTGGAATCAGTTGTGTGTGGTTCGTAAAAAATTACTTTCGGTTTATTTTCGGTCAACGAAACCAAAAATGAATTATACATCAACAACATTCGCAAAAAAAAGAACGTAAACCAAATAAGACATGCACTCGTCTTAGTTCTTTATTCCTTTGGCATACTATGAGCAAGCAGCAAGCCAACCCATCAAACAAAATTGAAATTCTTTACTGACTTGTCGAAAAGAAAATGAAAAAAAAAAACCTCACAAAATGAAGAATCAAGCAAAAAATAGAAAGTTCTTTAAAAAAAAAACTAAGTTTGGGTTGTCTTTACTGCCGTGTTCTTTAGTGTGGAAAAGTATCTACTAAATGAATACGACAGCAAAAGTAAAAAATATAAAAAAATATATATATATTTACCTATAATCCCGATGTTAATAATGATGCTAGATACTTTAAGCTTTGAATTCACTTCACTTTTTCACTCTCAAAAATTAGAAGAGAGAGAGAGAGATTCTTTTTGCAGTTGCAATATAGTTGCAACCCATTCAACATACACCAAAACCTAATCAAGTATACAAAATACACAACAACCACAATTTAGAAAAAAAAAAATAAAATAAAATAAAAGAAAAAATTGAAACTAGATCATCACTATAGCGCACACATTCACTATTTCACTTTGCGTCGTTTTAATTTTCATCAAATCACTTTTTTACGCAATCGGACGCAGTCGGCGGACCGATCGAATGGGTGGTTTGATTGCTACTTGATGGTGGGTGTGAATATCTATTATTGCTGACCAATTTCAATTCATTATTTATTTTTTTTATTAATTCAATATTTCTTCTCATTTTGTTTTTGAATTTCTTTGGCTTGAGTTTTGATTTTTTTTTTCTCTTTTCGCAAAAAAAAAAATGGTTTTCCTCCAACACGCGCGCTCTACCACAACGTTTTTATGCAATTTTTGCTATGAAAAGCGAATAGATACAAAAAAAAATGTATCTACAACTGCTACTAGTTAAGGTTTCGTACTCAGACCGAAAAAAACAGCATTAAATGCAAATATAACAATTTACTACGGTTTTTCTTTTTTGTTTTGTGTTGTGTTGTTGAGTTACGTTCTGTTGCATTCGTTGGTGGTTTGCATTCATTTTGCAAGAAAATAAAACACATCTCACATTGTAGATACGTTTTCAAAAAACTATCCAAAAAAAACTCAATTTGTTTACAAATAGATACATACACTCTCTATATAGATTTAAGATACTTATACAAAACAAAGAGAATAAAAAAAAAAACTTCAATATCCGGCCGACGATTAAAGTTTTTCTTTTCTTTTTGTTAAATTTTTTTCAAAGCACATACGACGAAAGTTTGTTTTATACACGCGTCCGCTTTTAACGCGCTATCGATGTCGACTGAGGTACTTATGAAACTCAAAAGAAATTTTAACCGAATATGTATCTTAGGGGTTTTTGCTATAAGAAAATAAATTAAAAAAAAAAAAAAGAGTTTTCCCGTACAAAACCTCACTGGTGTGTGTTTTGCTGGCTGGATGGTATATCTTATAACCAGTTGACGGTTTGCGCTCGCAAAACCACAAGCAAATCAAACTGCAGTGCACGCTCTATGACCAGAGTCAAAGTATAGAAAGATACAAAAATTACAAGGTGGAAAAAGCTGAGCTTAACGAACCTTAGCTCAAAATATGATTGTATGTGAGTTACCCACTCATAGTTAGTTCTCTTTTAGAGATGCATTCTGAAACACTTTAAACCGAATAAACATAGATGTGCGCTGGAGGTGTGCATAGAATCAAAACCGATCTGTCTAATGAATCAGGTTATGACATTTTGATCGTTCAGACAGTTTTATTAGTTGGTAAGTCGGTAAGCTTTTAAGAGTAATATTGCTGGAGGGGGAATCAAAAAAAGTCACTCAATTGGGGAGATTCTCTTAAGTTTTCGCTTTTATTTGTTGGCGCTTTCTCTTTGCGGGATGACTTTTGATCGGTGGGCGAGTTGCCAGATGAGGGCAAACAAATTAATCGATTTTCGTGGAATTGTAGGTTTTTTTTTGGCAGATTGGTAGAAAGTAAGGTTTTAGGAAAGTATTTGCACTTCAAGTGACTGACGCTAAAAGTTTTATTGACCCATATTTGAGTACTTAGTCATAGGGTGAGAGGAAGTTTTTATAAATTTGCTGACATGTTCTTTTTGAAAGTGAAGTTGGTTTTTATTTGTTTTCGAACAACTAGGGTTAAGTTTCTATTTGTGTAACTGATACTAAGATCGACGCAAAGTGCCAGATAGGGTAAAAGAAGACCTGACGAATATCACGACCTAAAGAGATCTTTTGTTTATCCCTTCGAGCCCCTAAAGCAAAGGTGTTTCGCTTCCGTCGGGGACACGCTTTTGCTTCTTGGGCTTCTTTTGTTTGTCGGGGAGGTTAATGAATATTTTGGGTTATCGAAATCCTTTAATGGAATTCCACTTAAAATGCTGGGTACCCAACCAAGCTATAAAGACCGTCATTTTATCAAACGTTTTTAAATAATTACAGAGGTTTTGGAAGTTTCTCTAAGCTTATCAGTAAATGTCTTGGGGGAATTCGTATGATTGTAACCATACCGACGAGTTTTAATAGTCTAGTTATGTAAATTAGAAGAAGTGTTGCCTTAAGTGTTATTTCTTGCCCGTAACATCCCATGTTTACAGTAGGGATAAAGTATCCGTAGACTACTTACGACTATTTCATGATTCAATGGACTTACCTGGAAAGAGAGGAAGAAAAAAAAAAGTTAAGTATATATTAAAAATGGTGAAATATTTTCTTATATATGTATGTATACATATAAGATAATAGATGTAGTATATAAGAAAAACCAAAAGAAACCACTTTATTGGGAAAACTTGGACCTAAACTTTTATTTGTTTTTTTGTTCTACCAGACCCTGAAGTAGAGGCTCAACTTTTCAAAAACACCCTGTATATACAGTACGTCCCGCAGAAGATCAGTCAACACTTCAGAGGTGAATATAGGCACCTTTATTTGGCAAAAACTATTCAGTTGAGTACGTAGGCCATGTGGAAGATAATTGCAAAGATACTCACACCGACAGTTCTGATTTGAAGAATAGTTTATTTCTGAATGAGCATTCTAATTTTAAAATCAGTTTAAAAAAATTAAGCTGTTTTTATTTATATTAACGACCTTCTCTACTCATAATCCAATCCATGCCATCGCGGATGAAAGTAGTGAAACTGAAGAATTCCTTCACCTAGACCTTCGCTGGAATCGGCAGGTTACTGAAGCTGCGAAATGTGCTAGATACCTTGGGTTCCTCAAAAGATGTAAACGTTTTTTCACTCCTGCAGGCTTGGCTACGACCTATTAAGCTTACATTCATTCGAAAGCTAAATACAACTCGCATGTTTGGGTGGGGGCTCCCACTATGTGGTTGAAATTACTTGAACATGTTCATCGCCAAGCTTTTAGATTGATCGGTAATTAATCTATTGGCACACAAATTCTATCGCTTGAAAATCGCTGAAATGTGTGATACTTAGCGCACCTATATCGGTACTTCCACCACAGCTTTGTGAATGGAATATACGAGTATAGTTGTGTCCCGTTCATCTACCTGCTCAATCGCAAAACGTGTGTAGCAAGTTCTGCGTATAAGTACACTTTAGAAAAGAAAAAAAGGGTAAAAAGAAGAAAGGGAAGCAAAATACCTAGGGGTAGGTTAGGTTGGGTAAGTGAGCTGGTGTAGGTGATATAAATCCTCCACACCACACTCAGGTCAATATAGACCCATCGTGATACCCATGGGGGAAAAGAAGATAGAGTGGAATGAGTCCCTTCCTTATGAAAAAGAAAATAAACGTCTTTGTACATAGCCTAGATGAAATCATTTAGTACAAACCAAGATCTGCTGCACCCTCTGATACGGAGAGCTTGGGATAGTGAACAATTTCCGCCGGAGTGGAAAAGGGGGATCATTAAAGTTCAGAAAAAAAGAAACTTGACGGAAGGCGGAAACTGGAGAGGTATATGTGTTCTTCCAGCCGTAGTCAAAATAACAGATAGAATAATTATGGAACGAATCAAAGAGCATTAAGATTGAACTCTCGAAGTCGAACAGGCAGGCTTTCGCCCTGGATCCTCCTGCATCGACCACATAAACACCTTACGGATCATAATCGAACAATGCGTTGAGTACAGGTCTCCGCAACATTTGCTGTTTATCGACATCGAGAAGGCTTTCGACATCTTGAATCGAGATGCTATCTGGTTGGCCTTGCGCAGGAGAGGCATCCCAGAAAAACTTATAGCTATTATCAAGGCTACATACGAGGGCGGTAAGTGTCATATCTTACACAATGGTAAGGTGTCGGAGGATTTTGAAGTCCAAAGTGGAGTACGTCAAGGGTGCATACTGTCACCACTATTGTTCTTGGTGGTTATCATCGATGTACTCCGTGCAGCATTGACGGAAGGTAATTATGGAATTCGTTGGACGATGACATCTTACCTTAAACACCTAGATTACGCTGACGATGTTTGTCTACTTTCACATCGGATAATGGATCTTTATTTGATGGCCCAAAATCAATCAACCAAAGTGGGGCTAAAAATAAACACAGCCAAAACAATAGCCCTGAGCACTTCTAATACGCGCGCTCAACTTAACATTGCCGGACAGGAAATCGAGAAAGCTGATAACTTTCTTTATTTAGGAAGTGTGGTCTCGGCTAATCGTGGTGGCACCGAACTGGATGTGTGCAGCAGAATCGGGAAGACTAAAGCTGCGTTCGGAATGCTACACAAAATCTGGAGAAGCAATGTTATCAGTTTAAGAACTAAGCTGCGATTGTTCCGTTCCAACATAGAATCGGTGCTGCTTTATGGGTGCAGTACTTGGAAGGTGGACACCATTAACACACGAAAGCTACAAGTCTTCGTAAACAAATGTTTAAGGAACATCTTGAGGATTTTTTTTGGTCGAACCGCATCTCGAACCGAACAACTTTATAGGAGAACGGGCCAAGAACCTATACGCTTTACTAAATGAAGGAGAAAGTGGCAGTGGATGACGACGCGAAGACAACTCCATTGCGAAATACGCCATGCAGTGGAATCCGCTTACCCAGGCAGGCAGAATAGCGGGACGGCCTAGGCAAACGTGGCGCAGAACAGTTGAGGAGGAATCGAGCTCAAACGCGTTGCAGAACTCCGAACAAGATGGCGCGCAGGCGTGGTTGACGCCCTATGTCCCCGAGGGGTTAAAGGATCTAAGTAAAACTAGGTAAGTAAGAGCTTTGTTCCCTGGTTCGAGTTTGAGTGTGCAAGACGGGATGTACACTGAGCGCTCCGATTGGTCCGAGTTTAGTGCTGAGCCTTCTCTAGCCTTACCTAGGGGTAACACTACATTAAAGATCCAATTGGAACCCCCAACAGAACCGTAGCAAGGCAACTAAAGTATTCTGGGCCTTTCCAGACTCTTCCGCAAGAAATGTGGATTAGACTTTCCTCACCATAGTTAGTAAAACTTCACTTATACCTCAATGGTGTGGTGGGTAAGCTTCAACAAGTCTGTGGGCGCTTCGGTCTTCAAAAGGTGAAAAGACTCGCCTGTGTAGGCATTACGGGTGCGCTACACTCATGTCCGACTGCTGCACTGGAAGCCCTTCTATACCTCCTTCTACTTCTGCATATAAATGTTATGAAGACTGTGGTCACAAGCGCCTTAAGGCTTTACCTCCTGTATAATATGAAGACTTCTTATTAATTTGACGATTATTGATAAAATTTCGCTGCTATCCCTATTAGCAGCATGTGTCACCAGAAAAATCAATCTAAATTGAGTCTAAGCTAGTTTCGAGTTATCTCCAAACCCTTTCTCAGCTTGCTACTCACAATAACCTTACACTAACCTAGATCTCTGGTCATAAAAAGGCAACATTAGCAATGAGATTGCTGACAAACAAGCCAGATTAGGTACCCAATCCCCTTTCATTGACTCTGAACCATTCTGTGGCTTAACTGCTAGCCAATTAAATTAAATAGAGTTGAAACATTGGGACCGGTATAAAGAATGATAGCACACAAGATATCAATGAGGTCGCAATGCTCTGAGAGGCCTCACCTTGGCCTTTTCGCTCCTATTTAACTTTTTAAAAGTTAGATGACATAAAAACAAAGGCATTGCAGAGGACTGTGTCAGGTAAGCCTTTCATTGCATTCTAACTAGCTATATTTCAAAAGGAAAGAAGGTACGTAAGCTCTCATTTTTCGACTAGAGCTCACAAAGTAAGAAACATCCGTATGGTTGTCGACTTTGTTTTGTAGATTTATGCGAATGTACAGCCGTACTGTACAAGCGTGAACTTTATTTAAGGTGGATGAGGATATTCTTTGTTGTTTCAATAGAAACCTTTTTCATAAGATATACGGTTCCGTTTGCGTTGACGGGCTTTGGAGGAGAAGATTCAATGACGAGTTATACAAGCTGTACAGCGATATAGACCAATTAAAAAAAAAACTACATAATGAAAGTTCTAGATGGGTAGAACATGTAGAGCGAATGAACATCAACGGCCCAGCCCGCAGGGGCTTCGAATTTAGCCCGTCGCAATAGAGGACCTTCTCACCGTAGGTGATGCGCATAAGTCCTAGTGGACAAATTAGTTAAAGATCGAGCTAAATGGGGAGGCTTGTTTGTTGAGGCTCGAGTTCACTCCAGACTGTAACGTCACCTATGCAAGGCAAACTCTGTTGCGACTTTAGAGGGATGAGTTCGGTTTTGTACTTAATGAAAGTGATTTCTATGCAGATATCCATTTACCAACGCACTTCCCCTCCTTTCTGAATGAGTTGTACGTGTGCTTACGTCGAGTTACTCGTAATAGACCAGGCGAGTCACACTACTGGTCAGAACTAGCGCAAGGCTCCTGGAACAACATCTCCAAACTAAGAGAATATGCAGAAAGCAAAATTGCTATTACTAACTTGCCTGCAAGCACCTTGTCCCCAAATAGGCTATACTATGTGAATATAACAACTTTATCATAAAAAGCAAGTGATGATGATTCGTTTTGTCATATATGTTAGAGCCAAATCAGTAATATTGAATTGTTTCATTTTTATCAACAACATTTACTTTACTTTGCCCTCGTACACCATTGTAACCATTCCTGTCACTTTTGCATCCATCAACACTCACGTACGCATTGTTGTCAGCGTATGCAAGTAGTTGAACAGACGTTTGAAAGATTTGTCTCTTCGCTAAACGTACTGCTTGACACTCATTTCCCAGGTAGTTCCCAAGATTTTAGCAACATGGTTTTCAACAGACCGTCTGCACAAATAACCAACTCCTCAAAACTTACTACACAGAGCAAACTCCATTGGGCACTAAATAGCTTCAAACCATATAAATCCGCGGGACCAGATGGCATAATACCTGCCGAGTTGTAGAAGCCATCGGACATAATCTTGCTGGTGCCTGAGACAATACTAAAAAGATCTGGTATACATATATCCCACAAATATAGAGAGAAGTTAAAGTTGTCTTCACTCAATGGCTCTACATCTCATTAGACCGATATTTACATACGGGATGATTTTCTGGTGGATAGCCTTAGAAAAAGCTATAACTCGCGATTATCTAAGTAAGGTCCAGCGTACAGCTTGCCTGTGCATAAGCGGAGCACTACGTACAATTCTCTCTGCGACACTGGACATTATGTTTCATCTGATACCCCTCGATATATTTAGCAAGCAAATGGCAGCGAATGCAGTCTTTCGCTTTGGAGCTACCCAGCATTCGTCAAGAAAAGAATTTGGCCATGCTTCCATTCGGAATAAATGGGTGCGTGCCATGGCGTAAGTGGTTAGTGTGTCGGATCACTGCGGGTGAGGTTCCAAGTTCGAATCCCAGAAAATACCAAAAAGTTTTTTCACGGTCCACCTCTCGCGAATGTCTGACAAACATCCAAGAGTATTGTTGTCTCGAAAAAGCTTCTAAAACCAAATTGCCCTTCGGATACGGCACTAGACTGTAGGTCCCTTCCATTCGTGTGAAAAACATAACGCACACAACATGAGTGGTTGCGAGAAGCTAGGCCCTGACACTTAAAGAGCTGTTGCGCCGATGAACTCGCCAGAATAGCAACAACTATACCCATTCTGCTGGGCAAAGGCACCACAAGGAATACCAATCGCTGCTTGCAATCTCAAATTTAAGCTGGATACTAGCGAGAGAACAAATCTTAGGCGGACAAGTGGACCCACATGTCTAGCGACGAAACAGATTTGGCCAAAGCTGGATCTAAAGCGTTCTTAGAATTAGATTTCTCTCAACAGATTCCATATCGCGCTACAATAGGTGTCATCACTGGACACTGTCTAATAGGCAAGCCTGCTACAAGGCTGGGCCTTTTGCGAACGACTTTTGTAGAAGCTGCATGGATGAAGAAGAGGAAACAACTATTCTTCACCTTCTTTGTTTCTGCCCAGCTCTCTCCCATAGAAGGAGGGCTTCACCTAAGAGCCCTCTATTAGAACGACATAGGCGACTTGAAAAACATCGACATTAAGAGCCTCCTACGCTTCATAAGAAGCTCAAAATGGTTTAACGAGTAGGTAGAGAGAAACTTTCTCCCATGGTCCATGTGGTATCACAGTGGACCTATTATTAGTCTAAGTGTGTTGGCGATTCTCAGCTGGCAAGCACTTCAACCTTTACTAAGCTAACCTTGGAGCAGGGTGAGTTCGCCATCGTCATCCTTCATAGGCAGACAGGGTAAGCAGGGATGTCAAAATAAGCTGTTTACACTAGGCCTTTGAAAAATGTTACAAGTATTGTTATGGTTTCAAAATTCGCAAGTCCTAATGAGAAGAGTAGATAAAGGAAGGGTTGTTGCTATTAGATCGTTTGATGATTTGGAGGCATTGGTGGACTAATTCTTTGTCACTTGCTATGTTTTCAGATAGCCTTGATTTCGATCATTTAACCAATACCCCTACCACTAATATTCGAAGCATTAATGATAGCATTTTTTATTCTAATACCAATAAATATAATATTTATTTTTATTTTATTGTACATCAAAATATTCATAATTTGGGGCAAAGCTTTGATTTACTAGTGTAATCTGGAAGGACTTGTTTACTTACCGGATCTAGTATTTGTATGTGGATTTTTGCTTGTGAAAGCGACGAATATTCTATTCCTGACTATATTTCTTTTCCATTTACTAATGAATCGTATTCTGCAGGCGGAGTTGCGGTTTTTGTTCGTGAGTCGTTCGAGTTTGTGGCAAGTTGTCTCAGTTAGTCTTGTGCTGACGTATTAAAAATTTATGTCAAAGTGTGTTATGAAGTCTTTAACTTCGTATGCATTTATAGACTGCATTCTCAAAATAGTCGTTTGTTCCTTGATGAATTTTCAAATTTGTTTTCTATTGAAAAAGAGGGTAATCTGGTAATTCTTGCTGACTTAAATAAAGATATTTTGGAATCAAATCCTACATCTGACTCCTATCTTACTTTGGCAGCTGAACATGCCCTTACTTCTTTCATTAATGAAGTAACTACACAAATTTTTGGTACATGTTTCGATCATGCCTGGGGTAGGTTTAGGAAAATGTCTGTAAATCAATGCAAATTATACTCCTGCACCTATAGTAAAAAAGGTAATGTTTGATCGCCTAAATAATGCGCTTCGTGTTGAAAATTGGTTGGATGTCTTTGCTGAACGTAACGCTTCTAAGGCTTTCGTCAAATTTTTAATAATTCTGCAAAAGTATAGAGAATTATGGATTTTAGATTTTTTTAAGATTTGATTGATTTTATTTCAGTAACCATTAAAAAATTCACAGTTCGTTAAAAACAAAATCATATAGCGTGGCATTGCCGACTGCCAGGTTAACAACTAAATAACATTTTTCAATTTGATATGTATAAATAAAAAAAAGAAAACAAAAACAAAAGAACAAAAAATCGAGTTAAAAGTTTTCATTTCTTATTCTATTACGATATGCTAGGGCTACCTTACAAAAACGGTATAGCTTGGATACGTTCACTTCATTGAGCAGGGCTAAGGTTTCGAGGTCTGTTAGGATGTCCTTAGCGAGAAAGTCCCTTCTTGTTTTCTTCAAAATTGGGCAACTGCCAACAAAATGCAGAACGTCCTCTCTTTCCCCAAGGTTGCATAAGTTGCATAATATATGGTAGAGAGATCCTCACGATGCGGTATGTAGTTCAAGAGTAGGAGCTCCCCTCGTAATTTAAGCATCATAGAAATCTCCTCCACGGTGTGTTCATCCGGAAAAAAGTTTTTCAGTCGAAGATTGTGACACAAAAGGCTGTAGATCATAAAACAAAATGGCCTCAGACGCTGCTTCAAAAATGTTGTACTTGCTACTGTGCGCAATGTTTTTATTGGCAAAGCATCGTTTCCATGTGGCGCTGATAGCGCATTTAGCCTTGAGAAGTTTCTCCGTCAAATGTTTTTCCATGTTTAAATTTTTCGTGAAGTAAACGCGAAGGTATTTATACTCATTGACTAGTTCGATGCTCTCACCATTAAAATTCCACCTTTCATTTAAGCAATTTCTTCCTCCGCCTCTTTTAAAAATCAGTACTTTGGATTTCTCCAAATTTACCGATAGATTCCACAACGAGCAATATTGATGCAGACGATTGATCATCAATTGAAGAGACTCGGGCGTATATGCAAGTAGAACTTCCATATGTCGTCCGCAAAAAGAAAGGCCTTAATTTGTTGTCGGACATACTCAATACCACCGGGCAAGGAATGAATTACGTCGTCGATAAACAGCGAAAATAAAGACGGGCTTAAAGTACATCCGTGTCTCACTCCAGATTTCGTGTGGAACCAATCAGAAAGTTTCTCACCATTCCACACTGCTGCCTGAGTTTCGCTGTAAAGATTTTGAAGAAGTCTGCCTAACTTCCGAGACATTCCCAGGTTATAGAGTTTATAAACAAGCGCATCGCGATATAATTATATAGTCAGACCATTGCACTAAGAAAATGCAACGTAATACTTAAGCCTTGGTTATTTACTTAAAAAAATTAAATACGTAAAAAATGCTTTGAACATCCACTAATTCGTACTTGAAGACTCTTTTGAAGAAATTGAGCAAAGATATAAACAAGGAGATTAAATTGCGCCATGACAGATATTATTTCTTTAAAGTACATAACTCACTTGGCAACCCTAGAAAGGAAGGTAATTCATAGTACTAGTATCGCGTGTGGTCGAAATTCGACCGAGTGAAAAAAGCAAACAGCGAGAGAAACAACGCTATTTATTTGATAACATAATTTTTTTTCTAATATTCTCTCGTAAAGGGTTTTAAGCTCATACAGCCATGAACGTGATCAAAATGCTTTCATATACCTGTTCTTGGTCCTATACTATTCCTCATTTAGATAAATTCTTTCTTTAGTTAACGGTTTGTTGGAAAAGTTAAAGCTTTCGCAGATAATTTGGGTATTGCATATAGTTCAGATAACCCTTTAAATTTAATTGCTGATAACAACAATGACATTAGTATGTTGCGGAACACAAATTAGAAGTCAGTAATTTACTTTAATCTGAACTCACAGGATTCTCCTGATATTTATATATTTTTTCATGCTCCAAATTGTACTCTACATTGTGATACACATTGTACATGCAATACTTCCAGTTTCAAAGTTCTGTTTAACAAAGATGCAATCTGCGATGCGACTTTTCAAGATTGAAGTAGTAAAACGATTTAAATAAAATGGGTAATCTAATCGACCAAAATATGAGTTGGTCTAATCACATCCCAACCCTGAAACAACATCTGCGTTCCTCCGTTCGTAGTATATCGTCTTAAAAAATTAAATAATAAGACTTTGCGAATAGTCTACTTTGGAACTGTTCACTCTAGGTTAGAGTACGGAATAAACTGTTGGGGCAGCGCTTACCAATCGAAAATACAGTCAATTGCAGTCTTACAAAAAAGTGCTGTGAGAATAGTGTGTGGCGCCAATCGATTAGCTCGCTCAATGGAACTATTTAGGATTTTGAAAATTCTCCCAGTACAGCACCTGTACTTTATCAAAGTTTTGAAAATCTTCTTGTTGAGAAGTGGATATTTGCAAAGCCCGATCTTCGAAGCCTGTGATTTGCGTAGTAACTCTGATTCCGTTGTCAATATTTCTACTTTTCGCACTACTCATTTTCGGAACTCCTACTCGGTTGTATCCTGAAAACTGTTTAATAAACTTCCTGCTGATATATGTACGTTGCCTCAGAATTTCATCTTTATTTAAAAAAAAAAGTAAAGACGTGGCTTTTTGGTTTCGATCACGAAAATATTAAGTTCTGTTGTCCTTTATCGTTTAGTTTACAATTATTTATGTACATTTATTTCACTTATTGCTTCGTTGCTATTTTGAATTTTAAAATATTTAATTGAATTTAATCCATATACAGGGTGGGCCAACTACAAGTTTCTTTTTAAAAATGCAATAAAATGAACAAAATTAAATTTTTTCCATGTATTATGGCTTTATTAGTAAGAGCAAGCATTCCCATTAATTATGGAACACAACGTCGTTCAAGTGGCTGCCTCGGCTGGCTTCGCAGTAGCGCATTCTATCACTCCAATTTTCCAAGACCTTGTTGATGGTTTCGGGCTGTAGCTCACGGATTGCTTGGATGATATTGGCCTTAAGTGTTTGAATCGTTTCCGGATTGTTGGCATAACTTCGGTCCTTCACGGTTCCCCACAAAAAAAAAGTTCAAAGAGGTCAAATCGCAGCTCCGAGGCGGCCAATTGACATCGCCAAGACGGCTGATAACACGATTTGGGAATTTGGTGCGTAAAAGACCGATTGTGGCATGGGCTGTGTGGCATGGCGCGCCATTCTGCATGAACCAGAGGTCGTCCAAATCCATGTCTTCAATTTCAGTAAAAAAAAAAAAAGTCGCTAACATGGCTCTGTAACGCCCACCGTTGACCGAAACGTTGTTCCCAGCCTCATTTTCGAAGAAAAATGGTCCAATGATGCCACCACTCCACAATCCGCACCAAACTGTCACTCACTGTGGATGCATTTGCTTCTCGACAATAACGTGCGGGTTTTCCGAGCCCCAGATGCGGCAATTTTTTTGTTAACCTAGCCGCCGAGACGAAAATCGTTGTCCAATTCAAGCTGCCCTAAGGCCCAAACTGCGAAGCGATAACGAAGCGGTTGGTCGTGCGCTTTCAATTGCTGAATCAATTGGACCTTGTACGCGAATAATCCCAGATCTTTGTGCAGAATTCTCCTCAGGCTAGTGCGTGAAATGTTGAGCTGTTGAGATCGATGACGAGTTGATGTTCGTGAATTGAGTCTCACACTCTCGGCTACAGCAGCCACATTCTCGTCTGTGCGCACCGTACGACGACGGGGACCATGAGTGTTGTTCACTAGCATACCAGTCACGAACTTTTTGCACAAACCTGCGTACAGCAGGCGCGGTGGGTGCTTCATTTCGGCCAAAACTTCTTTTCAAAAAACGCACTGTTTGGGCTACACAGCACTCACTTTAGAAATAAGTTTTCAATATTTCCCAATGTTGTTCAAGCGTATACCTACTCATTTCGTTCGCGGAAGTATGATACTGACTTTCTGTCAAGATTTCGAGCGGGAAACAGCTGTGTCAAAATAACCCATGATTTAAAAAGAATTCACTAGATGACCCACCCGTTATATACCTTAACGTTTTTCCTTTTTCAAGCTCCTTCTATTTTTTTATTTTTGAAAATGTTCACCCCACAACAACAAACAAATTTGAATTTATTATTGGTTAATTTGAAGATATTTAAAATTAATATAATATAATAATAATAAGGGTACTTTATTCAATTTAAAAGTACAATTTAAACAATGGCTTAGCCGTCTGCCGTAGATTGACAATCTTTAGCTACACCTATACAAGGTTTTGAAAACAAAATCAAAAGTGGATATATTTCGCATTTTTATAACAGTTACGCAGATAATTAAATCAAAGTTCAAAAGTTTTCATTTATAATTGAAGTTCTGTAATTGAGTGCTACATGGCAGTATGCTGCAAGGGCGATCCAATCGCTTCCATTCAATAAACTCTTAATTTCATCCAGTGTTAACAGGTCCGCTCTGAAGTGCGCTCGCCTGGTTTCTTTTAGTATTGGACAAGTACCAATGAAATGTGCAATATCTTCTTTTTCACCTGTATTGCATATGCCACATCTTAAGGGTAGGTCGTTGCGGTGTGGCATGCAATTTAGTTTTACTAGCTCTCCTCTTGTTCTAAATATTATCGAAATTTGTGCTACACTGATGTTCGAGTGTATATAGTTCTGCTCGTAAGTTAGGCTTTTGTATTGTAGATAAGTCGTGAACTTGAATTTGTTGCCATTATAGTATATTCTCTTTTCATACCTTGTTCGACGTCCGATAAAAATCGAAAGATAGAGGGTATCCATTCTGGGAGATTTGATTCCGTTAAGTTCAATCTGATGTTATACTTGTTAGCAGTATTTTCCCAATCTTTAAAGAACTGTGATTTACATCTTAAGGATCTTTTTGCCAGAATCTTAGTCAGCCGTGTATCATCGCTTCCGCCTAGCACCTTTAAAATATACTTCATATTTGTCTTTAACGTGAATATAAAGAGTGGTGATATTCCAGTTTCTAGGTGTAACATATAGTTTGGCGTATTTAAAGGTAAACGCAATAGTTTTTTCAAGAAGAACCTAAGAATTTTTTCGACGTCATCATATGATTTGCTTCCCCATACTTGGGCTCCATAACACATTACTGATCGCATTACGGCTTCGAATACTTTCATTTTCGCTGTTACGCATACTTTGGGGGAAGAAAGCAAGTTTTTCCACGTGGCGTTGATTGCTCTCTTCGCATCTGTGAGCTTAAGTTGAAAGTGCCGTTTTAACGAAAGGTTGTGGCTTATGGTAACACCTAGATATTTATACGACCTAACAACTTTCAGATCTTCATTTCTCGCGAAGCGTCCTGTGCCTTTGCGGAATACTAGCACCTTGGACTTTTCAGTGTTTATGAGCAAACAATTGAGTTTACAATATTCCTCTATCTTGTTGATCATGAGTTGTAATGAGTTTGGCGATTCTGCAAGTACAACTATATCATCTGCATAAAGCAATGTCGTAACTTTAAGTTCTTCTATCCTTATACCTGCTGGTAACAGGTTCGAAATATCGTCCAGGAAAAGGGAGAATAGCAGAGGGCTGATAAGACATCCCTGTTTGACTCCGATTTTGACCTCGAACCATTCTGACATGTCGTCGCCGTTCCATATCGTCGCCTTATTATTATGGTACAGACCTTTCAAAATATTTATAAATTTAGAGGACAGTCCAATTTGCGATAATTTGTAAAAAAAAAAGTTACGATTTATTGTATCGAACGCGGCTCTAAAGTCAATAAAGAACGCACATAGCTTCTTTCCTTGGTCCAGAAAATATTGGGCGATTGACGTTAGACTAAAAATTTGATCGACTGTAGAGTAACCTTCTCTAAAACCTGCTTGGAACTGACTTAGTTTTTGATTATCTTTTACCCATTTTGTTAATCGTGCCGTCATATTTAAAATTAAGTTTTCACTAAAGTTTTGTATTTATACCTAGCCTTTTTTCTTTTTGAAGTGACATTTAACGCTATCTTAATTAAAAATATAAAATGTCACTAATTAATTTTTTCTTATTTTAAATATTGTTAAATATATACACCTTTTGTTGGGATTGTTTTAAAGATCAATGATTTAAGAATAAAGAAATAAATTTTTTTTTTTTTTTTTTTTTTTTTTCCGAGGGTAGGTGAAAATCTTCAAGAAGACACTATGAGGATCGACAGCGCGTGCTCATAGTAGTGTGGGATTCTTACCCACTAAAAAACCTCCCTTCAAAACAGACTTGTTTTCATTTTTACTACAACTAAGTATTCGACTTATCAAGTAGTTTTCGTTTCACGAAATAATGACGTTTTGCAGGTACCTTCCCATTAGAAGTTCCTGCTAGCTCCGCAGTTTAGACGCGGTTACTTATCGCGCTAAGTCTAAAGGTTTTGTTCTTTGTAGACGGCGTAGTAAGTTTCTTTCATCCAAAACTTGGAGGACTGTTATATTAACGTGACTTTCTAGTCGACTTTTATGTTTTCTCGCGTAGTTTTTGATTTCGTCTTCGACTGTTTTAATGCCAAGATCTCTGTGGATATCGCTATTTCTGATATACCATGGCGCATTTACAATACCTCTTAGCACTTTGTTTTCAAAAGTTTGTAAAATTTGAATATTACTTATTTTGGTACAACCCCAGAGTTGTATACCATATGTCCATACAGGCTTTAGCACTTGCTTATATAAAAGCAGTTTGTTCTCTATATTAAGCTTGGAATATTTTCCAAGTAACCAATACATTTCTCGATATTTGTTATCTAGTTCTTTGCGTTTTTTTTTAACGTGCGTTTTCCATTTCAGCTTTGCATCAAGAGTGATTCCAAGATACTTAGCCTCGTTTGCAAACGGAATTTGAACCGAGTTTGAAAAGATCGGCAGATTATTTACTCTCTTATAAGTAAAATTTACATGAACAGATTTGGTCTCATTGAGTGCGATTCGCCAAACCTTTGTCCATTCATTTACTCTATCCAAAGCTTCTTGCAATTTTTCTGTAGTATCTTCGACCGTTTTACCTACTGTCAAGATAGCAGTGTCGTCGGCAAATGTAGCTAGCTCAGTGCCTTCTACTTGCGGTATATCACGAGTGTATAATAGATATAAGACTGGACCAAGAACGCTTCCTTGCGGCACCCCAGCCATTATTTCCTTAAAATCCGAATATTCGTTTCCACATTTGACGCGGAATAGTCTATTCGTAAGGTAGTTCTTCAAAATATTATATAGGTGCTCTGGCAGAACTTGTCGTAATTTAAACTTCAAGCCTTCATGCCAGACCTTGTCAAAGGCTTGAGAGACGTCAAGGAATACGCTTGAACAAATCTTTTTTTCTTCAAGCGACTTTTCGATTACATGTGTTATTCGATGTACTTGTTCAACTGTAGAATGCTTACTTCTGAATCCGAATTGATGATCCGGAATGAGATGCCTCTCTTCTATAACCGGCTGTATTCGCCTAATCAAAATTCTCTCGAACACTTTGGATATGATTGAAAGAAGCGAAATCGGTCTATAAGACGTTTTTTCATTCGGCGGTTTTCCGGGCTTAAGGACCATTATGACTTCGGCCACTTTCCATTGACTGGGAACATATTCTAGTCTAAGCGCGGCGTTTATAATAAACAGAAGCTTCATTAGACCTTTTCTCGGAAGTGCTTTAAGAACCTCTCCCGTGATTAGGTCGTATCCAGGAGCCTTCTTAGGTTTAAGTTTCTTTATTTCTTCCTTAAGTTCGGTTAGTGTTGCATTTCTTATTTTACGATTGTCAATATACGACGTATTTATATTTTGAATAAGAGCCTGTCCATCAAGCGGTTTGAAAGTTTCTTCCAGGTGGGCGGCAAAAACTTGCGCTTTCTCTTTATCATGCCTGGCCCATTCGTCTTGATTTTTCCTAATTGGGGCGGCTTGAATTTGAGGTTTTTTAATACCTTTCATAGCTTTCCAAAGCGAATAATTAGAATCTTTTTCTGCCGTTAAGCTTTCTAGGTGAGTTTGCATTTCATTATTCTTAAGGTCTTTAATAGATCTTTTTAATAAGTTACACAAACGGTTAAGATGTGCTTTATGTTGCGGAGCCCGAGTTTGTTGCCATTTTTTGCGCGCTTTCCTCTTCTCCTTAATCATCTCTTTTATTTCCTGCGGATGATTTTGAATATATCTGGCCGGCGTTTTCTTAGGTTTCGGAGTATTCTTCCACGCGGCATTCTGTAGGATTTCGACGAAGCGATCTACTTCAATTTCAAGTTCATAGGGCGTTTTAAGTGATACCCTCAACTCAGTATTTGATTCAATATCTTTTTTGAAGCCATCCCAATTCGTTTTCGCGCTGGTTAATCTGGCCGGACCTACTTTTTTAATCAGAGCATCGCTTATCGTCATAATGATTGGAGAATGAAAGAAATAAATGCAATACAATACAATATACAATACTTCATCTTTAGAGATAGTTTCGTAGGCGGCCTTAATAACGATAAAAAGGTGGTGGATATTGATCTTAAATTCTTGCGTCTTCTTTAAGATCTGCCATAGTGTGAAGACTTGGTTGGTGATGAGCTTTACTGGCCTAAACCCACACTGATATGATCTAATCTGTTCGGCTTTACTTACTTACTTAGGTGGCGCTACAGTTCGGGGTGAACCTGGGCCTCAACCAACAAGCCTCTCCATTTAGCTCGGTCTTTAGCTAATTGCCTCCAGTTGCGCACTCCAAGTTGGTCGAGGTCCCCTTGAACTTGTGCGCGCAAGCTTTTTTGAAGCAAAAAAGAATATCTTCATCCTCTTTTAATAAAGTCCATGGTTCAGCGCCGTAAAGCAGGACTAGGATGATCAAGGTCTTATATAGAGTCTCCTTAGTTGTTCGAGATAGGGCTTTACTGTTGAATTGCCTTATAAGCCCAAAAAACAGCGATTGGCAAGAGTTATTCTTCGATTGATTTCTGCGCTGATTTTGTTTGCTGAATTTATAGCAGAGCCAAGGTAGACAAAGTCCCTTACTACCTCGAAGTTATAGCTGCCCACTGTGACGTTTTGTCCAATTCGTCGATGATGGTTTTCCCTTCTTGTTGACAGCATATACTTAGTTTTGCCCTCGTTTATCGCTAAACCCATTTTGGCCGCTTCTGCCTCAATGCTTGCAAACGCACTAGTGACAGCCCGCTGAGTTCTTCCGATAATGTCTATATCGTCGGCGTATGCAAGCAGTTGTACAGACTTGTAATAGATTGTGCCTCCGGTGTTGGCTTGTGAGTTCCGCACAATCCGTTCAAGTATAATATTGAAGAAGTCACATGACAGCGCGTCACCTTGTCTAAAGCCTTTTTTGACATCAAAGGTCTCGGTGAGGTCATTACCGACCTTGATGGAGCAGCGAGCGTTCTCCATCGTCAGCCTGCACAGACGGACAAGTTTGGCAGGGATGTCAAAACTAGACATGGCTCTTTAAAGCTCTTCTCTATAAATGCTGTCATAGGCGGCCTTAAAATCGATAAAGAGGTGGTGAGTATCGATTTGGAATTCTTGGGTTTTCTCCAGGATCTGCCGAAGTGTGAAGATTTGATCGATGGTGGACTTTCCTGGCCTGAAACCGCACTGATAGGGTCCAATCAGGCTGTTGATAAAAGGTTTCAGGCGTTCACACAATATCGCAGAAAAGATCTTGTATGCGATGTTGAGGAGACTGATGCCGCGATGGCGCAATTGAGGGGGTCTCCTTTCTTGTGGATCGGGCAAACGATGCTGAGATTCCATTCATCAGGCATACACTCGTCTGACCAAATATTAGAAATGAGTTGGTGTATGCACTCTACCAATTCATCCCCTGCTGCCTTGAAGAGTTCGGCCGGTAAGCCGTCAGGTCCAGCAGCCTTGTTGGATTTTAGCTTGGATATTGCTATCCTCACTTCGTTTTGGTCAGGTGGACGGAAATTTTGACTATCATCGTCTATGTTGAATGGTTCATTCTACCTGACAGCGGGATGTTGGTCTCCGTCGCCGTTATACAGTCTGCAGAAGTGGTTTTTCCATATTCTCAGCACCGACTGTGATTCTGCTACGAGGTTTCCATTTTCATCTCTACAGGTTTCTGTACGGGTATTACTTCTCTGACACGTTCTTTTTACCTTTTGGTAAAACTTCCGTACATTGTTCCTGGAGTATAAACTCTCGATATTCTCAAACGCGCGCTTCTCATGCCCTTTCTTCTTCTTTTGGAGAAGCCGATGTTCTTCCAGTCTCTTTTGCTCGTAGAGCTCACGAGCAGCTCTCGTCTTCCTTTGCAGCGCCGCTTTATATGCCTTTTGTTTTGCTGCATGCGCTCGCCGGCATTCTTCGTCAAACCAGGGGTTTCGCGGTGGTGGGCGAGCGAGACCCAGTACATCAGTCGCGGCGTTTCTGATGGCATGTTGGCAGCGTTGCCACTGGTCTTCGGTACTTGATGCTGGCGGTATAGGGGTGATTGAGAGATTTCGGAATACGCGTTCAGCGAAGAGTCTGGCGGTCTCTTGCGATTGTAGCTTTTCGACGTTAAATTTTCTCACAGTAATTCTTCTTTGTTGCTCAGATTGGGATATCCGCATTCGTACCTTGGCTACAACAAGGTAATGATCGGAGTCTATTTTGGCCGCTCAGAAGGTCCGGACATCCAGAATCCGCCAAACGGGGTTGGTTACCCATTTCTTGAATTAAGGTACTAGGCACCCGGCTGTCACCGCGTGGAGGTTGAGAGTAGGAGTTGGTAGGCCTCAGCTGAGTGAAAACGCTTGTGTTTTCATATGATCGCATGCACTACCGTTTGACAACCCTGGTCGGCTTTAGGCCCTCACACAACTCAGCAAATGATATCTATGCGCTATGATTAATAGATTTATACTCTTGTAATTGACGCAGTTAAGGGCACCTCATTTTGTGAGGGCAACATACATTTTTAGAACTAAGCCATCGCAAATTGTTCAAAGCCAATATCTACTGCATTCACCCACTGGTTTCAGCGCAATTAACACCCCAAGTGCACTTCTTTCACTTCGTAACATCTGCAGATCGTATTCACTTTCTTTGAGAGAAAAACTCAGAATTCATCTTTGCGACTTCAGGTATGCAAGGTACCCCCAATGGGTGCTGGATTTTACGGGAAAATTCTGACATTCTGATCGTTAAACGTTGCATGTGTCACATTTCTGCATAAAATTTACTTGTCATAAAAAAAATATATAAAATATGAACTCTAGACGGTAAAGGAGTGAAAGTGAAGATGCTCGGGCACACGTCATTCTGTAATAATGTTGGAGACACCTCCAGAGTGGGAAAGTTTGTCAAAGCCTAAGACATACCAACTACTAAATGCGGGTATGAATATTCCAGTATGTATCTTATTTTTTATCGCATTTAAATGGCGCTATTTTTATTTCTTGTCAACAATTAATAAGAGGTCAGCGTGTATGAAAAACTTATCAAAACTCTAAATAGGTGACCGTTAAGACGTACTTCTTTGCACTTGGAATGTGCTTTTCTACAATAAAAGCTGAATACGTGACATGATGACCAATTTATTTCTCAAAACTCGATAAAATCTAATTGCTTGCTATTTAATCGCTCTCTTAGCTAATAATATCTATCAATTGCTTTTATTACCTAAAACGAAACACAAAGACTGAACAGAAATTCTCACGTGAGCTTTATCAGTAAAAAAAAGAAGAATTTGCAATTTTAATAGTGCACTGCATTAAAACATAAAGTAAAAACAAAACTTAAGCAGCATTCACAACGCCAAAACGACATTGAGCGTATTGCGCGGCGTACATATGACATTTTCTTCCGTACCGTACCGGAAGAATGTATCTGACTCGCGTGAAGATTTGTGAACATTTCTTGTTGTACGAGTATCTCTTTAATTCCATTTGCATAGCCGAAGTAAAATAAATTAAAATAGAGAAGCTCGCGTGTAAAATACGCGAACAATATGTAAATGTTTGCAAATAAAAAATTGTTTAGTGCGTTTCAGAGGTTTATCGGATTTTGCACAAATAAAATACCAAATAGATTTTTACACGAAAAGCTTGCTGTTAATGTTTTGCTTAATGGACTATGAAGACATAACTATATGTACAGCTAACGATTTAAGGGATCATGCTATAAATTTGTAAATTGAAGATTTACAAAGCCCAGCGTGGAACAACACTCCCTATAGGAAAAATATAGTGAAACTAAATATCCGGCGGATATAAGACAACTAATACAAGGAAAGAGGAGAGCATAGAAAAGATGGCAGAAATCCCGCGCTCCCCAGGTTAGGTTAGAGTGGCTGTCTGTATCAAAATGCAGGCGCACTTAGCCTTAGCACAAGTTGAGCCCCCTGTGTGTATCCCGCCTTGCACACTCAAGCTCGTTGCTGGGAATAAAGCCATTAGAGAGGCGAACACAAGATGGACCTCCATGGAAACTTGTGTCACCACTAGGAAGCTATAGTCATCCTTCAACAAAGCAAGAACCGAGAATTACTCGAAAAGATAAAAAAATCCCTTTCCACCCTCATGGGCATCATCACTCTGCGGTACCACTTGAAAGAACTACGCGTGACGGAGGTGGAACTCTGTATAGGCTGTGGTGACGAGGGAGTTTTTGAGGACACTACCCGGTGCCACGTCCGGGTCTTCAACACTCCAGGAAAAATTCCTTGGTAAATATTTCTTCCAGGATCTCTAAAATACAGAAATATGTATTGGCTGATAGGAAAGGATTCGCCACTATCAATCTACAATAAGCTTTTATTATGTAAGCAATCATTGAAGCCAATATGGACATCTGGTATTCAACTATGGGGCTGTACCAAAAAGAGCAACGCAGACATCATCCAAAGATTTCAAAACAAAGTACCATGGAATATCGTTAATGCACCCTGGTACATAAGGGATAATTACCTCCACAGGGACTTAGGAGTGGAATGTGTCACGGATGAAACTAGGAAAAATGCACGAAGGCATGAATCAAGGCTTCAACAAAACACTAACACTGAGGTAGTACAACTTTTAGACAACACAAACATAGTGCGCAGGCTCAAAAGGACAAAGCCATTTGAATTGACCTAGGTGTATTAGAGCACACAAATGTAGAAATATATAGGTATATAGAGTAGGTATAATATGTATCTGGGCCCCGTGCAGGGACGGGTTAAGAATATCACTGCAGCGCCCCCCAACAACCAGCGCTTGTCGTAAAAGGCGACTAAGGGGACAAATCAGATCTAGGCAATATAATACCCAAGTGAGCCTAGCGACACATATACTACCTTAAAAACCCTCCCACAAGTGTGCATGCGAGTCCGTGGGTCGACACGACTGGAGATCACCGGTGTCATAAAAGAAAGATCAAACAATACTAAAACAGGAGCATGCACGTGTCAAACAACAAACACCATCGCAATATGGTAATATTGCAAAACTGTATCATTATGGTAATACTTGCAAGGAAAGGTACTACCCCGCCAGGCACTACCCCGCCAGGCACTACCCCGCCAGGCACTACCATTGCTGTGCATGGTACTGATCCTGGACCGAGCAGAAATGTTCGGGTCAGAGCTATACGGATTCCGGGGGCTAGCAAAATAATGAAACAGTTTGGAGGCGATAGCTACCGTTCGATCAAGCTGATGCCACACACCATGAAGATCGTTGAGCGGGTATTAGGTGGCCGACTGCGAAAAATAATACGGCTATCTGATGATCAGTGCGGGTTTGTCGAAGGTAAATCAACCACAGATGCAATCCAAAGTATAAGGATCATAATGGAAAAACATAGTGATTCCTTAAGGGATTTGCATATTGTATTGGTTGACTTTGAAAAGGCATTCGACAGACAACCACGAGATCTGATATGGGTGGCGCTAAGACATCGAGGGGTTCCAGAAACCTATGTACAGATGATCATGGACATGCACGAAGGAGCAAAGACAAGAGTAAGATGCCCCGCTGGAGTGACCGAAGAGTTCCCAATCAAAGTCGGGGTGAAAGTGGGAAACGTCCTAAGTCCTTTGCTTTTTATTGCCGTCATTGACTATCTGCTTGAAGCTAAAGTGACGGACCCCAAGGTACATCAATTATTCTTAGCTGACGATGGAGCCATCATAAGTGAGGATCCTACATCCCTGCAACGAGCACTTGATGTGTGGGTGGATGTTTTGGAGGGAAATAGGTATCGCATTAGTTCAAAAAAGACAGAGTACTTGTGCTGCCCGTTCTCTGATCCACTCAGGCCTATTCCAGACATTTATTTGAATGGAACAGTGCTTCCCAAGTGCGAAAAGTTCAAATATCTGGGATCTATGACCAATAGCAAAGCATCTTGTGATGACGACATCAATCATCGCGTAAGCGTAGGGTGGATGAAGTGGCGAGAAAATTCCGCTATCTTCTGTGACAGAAAAATGCCCCCTAAGTTGAAAGGAAGGCTCTTCACCGCAGTTGTACATCCAGCGCTCACATACGGTTCACAATGTTGGACAATGTACAAAAAGTATGAGAGTAAATTAACGGCAGCTGAGATGAAGATGCTTCGCATGACAGCAGGAGTGACAAAGCTTGATCGAATAAGAAGTTCGAAGATCCGTGGAAGCTTTCACATCAAGGAAACCATCGTACAAAAAATAGAGCACGACCGGCTCAGCTGGTATTGCCACGTTCAAAGAAGAGATCATTTGAACCCTGTTAAAAAGGCAATATCAATGCGCGTTCCAAAGACATCGCGATGTAGGAAAGGCAGGCCTATAAACGCCTGGATCAGACAAATGCGACGACATCGGCATTTCATTGGCCTCAGTAACCGAGTGATCCAAAATCGGCAGGCCTGCAGATATTTTCTGAGGTCTAATAGGCGAACCCCACAGGCGGATCAGTAGAAATGCGGTGAAGTGGGAGGGTTGTGATCCCTTGTTTTCGGATCATGATCATAACCTCGCTGATAAAAGGAAGAAGAAGAAGAAGAAGAAGGTATAATATGTATCTGGATGGGGGTGGCAATGGTGCAGTGGATAGTGTGTTTGCTCGTTAACTGATGTGTGCAGGTTCAAGCCAATCATGGGCCGCCCGAGTATAAAGGAAAAACGAATTACATCGAAGTTTTTCCAACCACTGCACCAAAGAAAAGGTTCCTGGTTCCTGGATCGGAGAGTCTGAGTGCTCTGGGATTTGGGTTTCCTTTTTTATATTAAAAAAAAAAAAAAAAAAAAAAAAAAAAAATGTATCTGGATATCTACGTAACATTCGAAAATATGTATATACGAGTGTAATGGAACGACAACGTTTTGAGTGGATTAAATCCCACTTATGTTCGATGCACTTACTTATAAACATAAGAAGACACTATCATCTGTCAAGAGAAGCCAATGGGCGGAATTCTCGAATCGAAAACAACGACCATAGAGATCAGAGAAAAATTGCTAATTAGTCCAGGTGACTAGATCGCAATATCATCGATGAGCATAGAACGAGGACTGTGCTCCATCCGACCCTAACCAACGGTATTAACCGGGGTAGGTAAACGCAACGTAAACAACAGGCGTATCTAAATTCGAGAAAAAAAAAAGGATCTCGAGGAGCTCTCCGGCGTTTCGACAGAAAAGATGCTGAACTTCATCAAATCATCAGGGTGGTTTGTACGCAGAAACGAAGTAAGTAATTGAGTTTGAATAGTTTTTTACCGGTTTTCAGTAGGCCTCGATGGGCAAGGGATTACTTTTTCCCCTATGGATATCATAATGGGTCAACGCTGACCTGAGTGTGTCAGAGAGCGTCTCTCCCTGACAGCCTATATACGTAACCTAACTAACATAGTCCAGAAGAGGTCCATTATGATACCACTGGCCCTAACACTGATGGACTACTCAAAGGATGCTTCGGACTTCGGTGTTCGCCAGGTCACGAGGTCGTCGAAGAGAAGAGCTCTATGAGCCCCACTCCGTGTCAACCTCCAAGTTGCGATTTGATCTTACTGAGCGGGACCCAGATCCACATCCTGCCTATTGGACAGTGGGGTCATAGGAGGGTTCTCTAGGAACCCAACAAAATATTTCGAGCTACAAAGTGATCTTTTGTACTAACCCCTGAAGGAAAGCATGTTGCGATGGTGTCAAAGCTGAAATCAAGTTCTCTAAGGAAACTTAAGATGGTTTGGGCTGAGGAAAAGATTATATCAGATGGAGTGATAAACCTTTTATGAAACATTTTTTGTCTGCTGCGAGCGATGGCAGTTACCTGCAATATTTCTGTGACCTGGCACCCAGTGCAGGTAAATGTTGAACTGCTCCAATCTCTATAAAAAATGAGCGGCAACTTTGATGCCAGACCACTGGAAGGAGATTTTCAGACTAGTGGCCATACTGCAGCATTATGTCCAGTGCTGCGGAGGGTGTGGTAATGATTAAGGTGTACCGTTTTTTCAGGAGCCGGCCAAGACACGATCACGTCATTAGTGTATGAGCCTGATAACGAATTCATACAAAGTGCACCGCGGAGTTCCATGCCCCATATTCTACCTATAGTCTTCTCCCTTTTCCCAGAACTAGAGAGCTACAATTGCTTTCTTCACGCGTTGAATTAGATTGCCTTCCCGCGTCCTACCAAAATATGACCTAAGTACTTTGTATTATCTGTAGATATGAGATTGGTGCCGTTTATAGTGGGAGGGTCTATGTGAGGAACCTTATGACCAGTTCAGTTTCTTGGGGGTTAACTCTGAATCCACATCTTGTGGCCCAATTGGAGAGCAAGAGAACATCATATTGAAGGAGCTCTCTTGGACTATTTGGGTGTTTACCTGAGACAGAAAAGCAATATCATCTGCATAGATAATCACTTTGCATTCTGTCCTTTCCAGGTCGACAAGTAACTCATTTATTACTAGATTCCAAAAAGTGGAGGCAGAACATTACCTTGTGGTGTCTCACAACTAGTCAATTTTTCGAGCCGATGCTTCACCCTAGTTTGTGTTAGTAATGCTGCCTTTAATCAGTTGATTGATTGGCATCCTAACCAAATTACATATTGACTTTCAAATTAGCGCGTTAGTAATTGTTTCTGGTTTGACACTGTTACAAGCTCCCTCAATGTGGAGAAAAACAACAATAGTGTACCCTTAATGCTCAACACTCCCCAGCATACAAGGCATTCAAGCAACTTATGTAATATATTGTAGCATCCACAGAAAGTACTTTTCGAAGTTTATTACCAACAAGCATGGTGTAGCAACACTAATGCCATCTGTCAAAACTGCCATCAATGTGCACATTTCACACTCCACAATGCACCCCTAGTGACATTCAGCATATTCGAAAATGTTTTAGAGGTTCTTATATTTGCTATAGGGGTGAAAATAGCGATGAACGAGTGCGAGTATGGTTAGAATTAATTATTGGAAAACTGTTGCTGAGAATAAAAGATTTTATGATTAAAAGTGAATTTGTAGTTTAATTTGAGATTAATAAAGAATAAAGTGATTTGATTATTTTTAAGTATAACGGAAGTGAATTTGCCAGTTGTCTATAAATAAACAGAAAACAGGGTTTTATTATTACGAACCCCAGCAAGAATATTACAATATAATAAAAACTCATTCATTTCAACGTATTCCGAAGGCTTGATTGTCAAAAAAAGTTCAAACTACTCACACAATGGCGAATGAGCAACAGGAGGTCTTTGGCGGATAGACATTAAGAGAGGAGATTACGACGCCTGAAAGCTTTAAAATAAAAAGTGTATGGTTGGTCGAACTTAGTCAAGTAAAAGAAATCTGAAAAATGCACCTGGATATGATTTAATAACCGGACAGATTCTCAAGGATCTAAAAGGCATGCTAAAGAAAGCCCTAATTGACACTGCTTCATCATTAAACTGCACTGCATCATACATGCAGCGTTAAGACTATTATACGTTTAACTACAATGGAAAGTTGTCGAAGTCATCTTCTTCTTCCTTTTATCAGAGAGGTTATGATCCGAAAATAAGGGATCACAACCCTCTCACTTCACCGCATTTCTACTGATCCGCCTGTGGGGTTCGCCTTGTTGTCGAAAGTTGTCGAAGTCATAATAGTTCCTAAGGCGGCAAAATCCCCAAACGGCAACAAATTGTACAGACCGTCCTGCCCATAATATCAAAGGTATTTGATAAACATTGAAGCGCCTACAACCGGTCATTTAAGAAAGACGTCTAATTTGTGAACATCAATTCGAGCTCAGAATTAAGCACTCCAACAGAATAACCAACGAAATTGAGAAAGCCTTAGCAGGGAAAAGAAAATATGTTCTAGCACTTTTCTTGACGTCTGTCAAACCTTCAACAAGGTATAGCACGAATGCTTCAATTATAAGCCAAGATAGGTTCTTCTGGAACAGTTATACAAGATTTTAGAATCCTACCTTTAAAACAGACTTTCTTGTGATAACAGCGAAATCGAATAATGGAAATTTAAGGAAATCACCACTGGAGTTTCGCAATGTTGTGTTTTGGTTTGGTCTTGTTTTCACTTTACATTTAAGACATACCTGGAGACGAAGGCACCGTTGGAGCCACGCTTGCGGGCGATACGATTATACTGGCAACGGACAGTTCACTCGAGTTAGCAAGATTTTTCATTATGAGAAAAGAAAAAGAAGATAAATACATTTAAACCTTAAGGAGGCAGTCGTTTTCTTTTTACTTTCTATGGACGAGTTTTGAAATTTAAGAAACAGCACTTTACACGACTATGGATTCGAACCTAGAGTATTCGCATTTTTGACTCAGAACTTACATTTTTTGTGTTGTGACGTTATTATTAAAAAATGAAGAAACAAAGTCGGATGATACTCCGCAAGGCGAACAAACCTCACACATGGAGAATTTATCGTCCCTCCGCTCAATCTGCAAACTAGACATGTTTTTAAAAGTTTTGGAACATACTCGCATCATTGAAGGAAGTATATCAGAATACGAACACGGATTTTAAAAGACGCAACGCAGAAAAATTTCGACTGGGGAAATGGAGAGATCGCACTAAACATTTTTTCTTCATTATAGTCCCAGACATCAAATACGATTGAGTTTCGCTCTTTATGCCATCAATCGCCAATATTTTTTGATTACTTCAATAAGCTCAGAGATCTTTTGCAAAACGCCCGCTAAACGTCTTGATGGCAATCCACAAAAAACAGAACTAGTTCTCTTTACAGGAAAATACAAAACTCCGCATTTTGATCCTCCAAAACTATGTGGCACTAAATAGTTTGAGACTCGTTGACAAAGCCAAATATTTGACTCTCATTCTCAACAAGAAATTTAGCTGGAAATCCAATATCCTAGAACACATTAAGAAAGTCACTACAGCTCTATACTGCTGTAACAAAGCAATAGGAAACACGAATTGCATACCGGCTCTATGTATCTGTCATCAGGCCTATAACGTATTGGATGAATTCAAATTTGCGACACCAACTGCATACTCCCACAACTTCGGTTCGACAACAAATCTTAAACCCATATGCTTCCACACTGATGGACCCGAAATTTAATCGGGAGTAGGAGGCGGTGTCTTCTCCAATGATCTAAACATATGTATCTCTTTTCGCCTTCCTAAACATTGCAGCGTTTTTCATTCGGAGATTATGGCGATAAAGGAAGCCCTATCGTGGCTGTATGTATATCTAATCGGGATATCACCATTTTTACTGACAGTTAAGGCACGATGAAATCCCTGGAAACTGTCACCTTCAACTCAAAAACTGCCCTAAATTGACACTTGTTTCTTAACAAGATGGCTAAGCAATTCAATATTCACCTCATTTGGGTGCCGGGACACACAAGTGCAATCGTTTCCGCTCGTAGACGATTGCACTTAGGAACCTTCTTCTTCCACAGTGTAGTCTAGCTTTGTAACAAGTTCCAATTGTTTCTAACGGTAGTTCTTTCTGGAGATCATAAGTCAATACGGTACCACAATGGACCTTTGCTGGTCTAAGTAAGGCTGCTTCTAATGCAGTCTGCCACGCTAACCTAACTTAACCTTTCAAATAGGTAAAAAATATGTCGAAACTTCAATTTTGCCAGTCTATTCCATGTTGAATCAGCGACCAGTAATAGGACTCGCATTTATAAATAGAGCTTATAAGGAAGCCCTTTAGTATTTAAAGTCTGTTCTTGGCTAGGAAGGTTAGAACTAATCTGGAGTCTTCAGGAGCTTACAAAATCCTGACTGATATAATGCATGCACAAGCGCCTAAGATGAGGAGTAGATTGGCAAAGGTCGGCAAGTCATCACGGAGGCGGATATAAGAACATCTGCTATCTCTGTTGGGGTAGAAGTCAGTTAAGTAGGGAGATTCAAATGAAAATACCGAAAACTCACTCTTTTTTCGTCGTGCAGTAGTTATTAATTGTTATGGTCCGGTGTTGATAGTATTCGATTGACCAATAAGTTCCCTCTGCTTATTTTAGTTGCAATAAAAGACTGAATATTTATTGTTATGAAAAAATTTAATCATTTATGCGAGTATATGGGCCATTATTCTCTACAACTTTCTGCCATCTTCCGGGCAATTTCATAATGTCCCACTCGTAGATTTGATTTTTCTCTGCGAAGAATTGCTCCAAGTAAATTTTGTAAGCTTCCAGCGATTCGAAATTTGTTCCATTAAGCGAGTTCTGCAGAGACCGGAATAAATGGTAATCGGAAGGTGCAGGATCAGGTGAATACGGCGAATGGGGTAAGACATCCGAACCAAACTGCACCAACTTCTGCCGAATATGAGAAGAGGCATGCGGTCTAGCGTTGTCTTGATGAAACACGACGTCCGGCCACTCCGATTAATTAGTTCAGGTCGTTTTTTGGTTGATTGCAGCGTTCAGTTTGTCCAATTGAGAGTAGTACTTATCGGAATCAATGGTTTGGTTATGCAGAAGAAGCTCATGGTACACAATCGCTTTCCAATCCCACCAAATACAGAACATAACCTTCTTCGGGTGAAGACCATTTTTTGGAATGGATAAAAGTGGCTCATCTCTTTTGGTCCATTATCATTTCCGTTGTTATAAAAAAATCCACTTTTCATCGCCCGTAATCATGCGGAATGGTTCACTTTTGTCGCGTTTCTACAGAGAATCACTGATGGAGACACCTTCCAATAAATCTTTTTCCACTCAAGTTGTGTGGGAACCAAATATCGTATCCACTTACGTATTGCAGCTTGTGCAAATGATTTTCCACACTCGAATTTGATATATCAAATGTTTGTGCTATGTTCCTGGTTGTGTAGCATGCATTATTTTCGATCAAAGCTTTAATTTGGTCCGCATCAATCTCAACCGGTCGTCCAGCACGGGGCGAATCAGAGCATGTGAAATCAGCACCACGAAAACGTCGGAACTACTCACGAACAGTCTAGGTACTGACAGAGTTATCCCCGTGCACAGCGCAAATCTTTTATGTGTTTATGCAGCTTTTTTTCCTTTTTGAAAATATATTGTAATAATGCCCCGAAAATACTCCTTACTTGTCTCCATTTTTTTAATTACACCAAATACGTAAAACACGACCGATCGGGTGTTTGAAAAAAAAAAAAAAACCTAGCTAAACATAACACTTATATTTAAATACTAGCTGCAGTGTGCAAGTAATAAGGACTCACGATTGAGTGCTTCAAGATATAGGCGAGCCTTCTTCTACTCGTAGCTAAAGTTGTAGCATGAGCACTGCCTTATGGATCATCAACTTGGGCCAAGATAGCAGAATCTGTAGCTCCAGAGCATATAAGCAGAGCATATGGTATAACTATACGAAAGGGTTTGGTTTCAATTCAGTGGTTGAGTTCTATAGTTCTGTCTTTTAAGAAGAAACATGTCTAAAACTAACAAGTATTCTAACTAAATTCGAAGCAGTGTTTGGGTCAAGAACATGTGATTTCGTCAAACGTTTAGGGCTACGAATAATTTGTTAGTACATTTGTTCAAACAAGGTGAACCATTAATGAGTTGGAACTCTTTTGCTAGCACTATGTTGGGTGATATCGCCAAAATATACGAAAAACTGAACACATAAGGGTGCTGTACTGTCCAGAGCTAGAATCATTGGTACAGGACTCGTTTTCCAGCAACGCAACGATTCTAACAATTCGCCCGAGTTATGAAAACACATCTACATGAAAAGGGTTAAATGAAACCAAAAACATTTTTTGCATACTCGTCTGGCATCTCTGCTACGGCCCAGGTCTTCAGCAATAAATTTCACGAATACGATTTTTATAAGAACTATCTGATTAATCTATGAACCGATGTTGTGAGCGTCACCAATGAATCAGGGGGTTTTGAAGCTAATATAGACGCTATAGAAGATTACGGGCGGGATTGATCACGCTGGGACTATACTGACTTAAGCGTTATCTCACCGCGTCAAACCTTCTTACCGAATAGAGTTGAAATTTAAAGAATAAATCTTAAGCGAATATTTCTTAATTGATGTTTGCATGGAGAGTTCGATGGTTATCCTAGACAAAAATCAATATCTGCAAGAAATTGTGTAAAAGAATTGCATTTATTTTGCTTCATCAGAGCGAAAACCCATCTCTTAGTCATTCCTACGCACAAGCCTTTAGCTAGTTTCCTTATTTACGAAATTAGTTCTGCGAATCGTATGCAAAAATGGAAATAAAAAAAAAATGGAATACCCCGGCAATTTCATTACCACATCGACGTCTTTGACATCTTTGGACGCACTAACCAACATGTTACGTAAAACTCCAAAGTCTGGTCAGGTATATTACGCTCGCTGTCAATGTCATCGAGCATTCCCACAAACAGGTGCTAAAAAATATAAAGCCCATAACATTTCAGAAGCCAATATAGAGTCAATAAATCGCGGCAAGTTATTGGAAGTGTGTTTGTATATATAGGTATTATTTTTTTATACCAAGAATTCAACAATACTCGACTAACGAGAAGCAGATATTTCTCAAGAAGTTATAGATACCTTCCGCGCGGAAGGTATACGACCCATCGTTTAGTAGAAAAATAAGCAAAAAAAAAAAATTCTGATCCAGATTGAATTGCATCTTCGTCATCTACGAGTAATTGCTGTTACGTAGTTCTACGTATTATAGCACAAAGCATTAAACTGTCTGTAAGTGCAACCAATTAAAGTGACAACAGCTACTAGAGAAGAATGTGCGGCTAATTTGATTACATTATTGTACAGTAATGGGACATCATCAATCATTTTCTTTGTTTGGGAGAGATTAAGATTTTGCAAAAAAAAAAATGGAAACAGAAAACTGTATAAGAAAAGGATGATGAATTGTCTCAACGTGTACCGGCAGGGGTCATTGAACACACCAGTGGATGCGTTGGAATTTCATTCTAAAGGACTACGGCTATAGATGTTGTAATGCAAAAAGTGTCGAATTTGAGGGATTAAGTAGAACAAGGGATTCACGCCAAACATGAATCACACGGAGTTTTGAAGAATTCAGACCAAATTTGACAATAAAACATTTGGACGCAATATGAATATCAAATGGTATTTTGACGAAAAATAAACTTCAGAACTTGTTTTCTAAGTTGAAGAGATTTATTTTTAGGTTTTACAAGAGCGGCATCTTCCGCCACAGACTATTTTGGAAAGAAACTTGACGTCTTAGCAACATTCAAGAATCGTGTTAAATATTTTTATATTTTACATTCTATGACGTATCTATTGTATTTTTACTTTAAACACCAGCTTTATTTGCATATCCAGTCATTTCAGCACTGGTTGAGGCTTAGTATCTCTTGTTAAAATCTTAACTTTCTACGTCAAACGGTTGGAAAGTAAAGAAGCTATGACACACAACCGGAAAATATATATCAGAAGTCATTATAATGGTTCGGTTCCTACTTTGTTTTATCTGGGGGGAATTTTCGATCATTATTGGACAACCTAACAATCTTTATTTGCAGATACCTTAAGTACTCTTAGACTATTATGCTACAAGTGACCCTTAGTATCAGAGCTGCAGATAATGGGCGACATAAATAAAATTGAATGGCTACTTATTACTTCACTTTTTCAAGAAAACACTACAGTGGGTGCCCAATTATATAGCATCTTCATGTTAGATCAGCTTTGCTTATAAGTGAATACTTGCTCTCCCATTGATATAAATAAAACGAAGCACATGCTTTTTCAACTGAGTATATGCTTCAAATAAATGGCGGCAAGGTCTCCAGGCAAAGGGGGCAGAGGGTTAGGAATAAGTTGTTTCTCTTCCCTAAGACCGTCCATACGTGGTGAAGAGCCACACCCTACGCGAGGTGCCGCTGTTGTTAACGAATATGGCGGATCTAAGGAGGAAAACTTGAAAAAACCCGGAATCCCAGGTGTAAATTACCGTGCCTATGGGATGAATGACACCACGTTAAGGTGTTTTCTAACGGTGAACTCTGGATACCTTGGGGTCCTCCAGTTTCAATTAATTCCCCTTACCTGTATACAGGGGGTGAGTACAGGCGGACATCTTCTTCCCCCTTACTCGTCGGACCCTACATGTCAGATTTCAAAAATAAAAATATAACTCAAAAAGCCCCGGTCGGGCACTCCTAGCTCTATAAAAGCTCTGCTTCGTACTTCGGATGAAGAAAGCGTTGGAGCAATCGACTTGAACCTGGAAAAACTCTTTCTAGATGACGCTTGCTCCATCGCTAGCTCATCCCTCTCTAATGCGTCAACTAGATCCCGACGAGCAAAAAACTGTAAGTTGACTGTCAAGAGATTAGGGAGGTGGGAAGAGCTCTCAGAGCCAGACAGGAAGAGACTCCCCAACGCACGGGCCTACCTGCAGGAGTTGGCCTTATCGGAGCGCTCGTCAGTGACAGGCTCACCGATGGGGAAGACCCCTGCAGCTATCCCGAGCGTGGGAGAACCGATGGGACCGCCAAAGTCTACGATAAGTCGTAGCCAGTCTAGACCTGAGGCGATCACATTGGCAATCTCGGAGCAGCCTCCCATTTCAGCAGAGTCACAGAAACCATCTGAGGACAGCAATGTAGATGTCCGGGTGGCGAAGACGGATGATCCGAATGGGGCAAGCCGCAGCCAGCTTCGTGAGGAAAATCGGTCAGCGCCCATACCGGATGGTGAATGTAGCCCTGCTGACAATGGAAATTCTACTACCTGTAGTTTCGCGATAGTAGTCAGCGCGGGTGGACTTGGCCTGGGACTAGCCCGACCATCATCCACGTCCGAAAAGACTAGGGAGGTTAGGACACAGAAGAGGACAACAACGCTCAGGAATAGGAAGCGTAATGCCATTAGGTTAATTCGGCGGCTTAAAATACGTGATCCGAAGTCCATCACGGACAAGGAAAGGGAAGCTCTAGACAGGGCCAACAACACGCTCAAGCTCGCAGGGTCGACTAGGTGCACCGATCAGCAGGACTGGAAGGTAAGAAGATCGCCTACGGTGGGACGGACGGAGGCCTACTCGCGAGAAGGAAGGTAAGCCTCTTGCCAACTTCCCAAATCGCGGGCAGGCTGAGGCCCTTGTCAACCGAGCCGGAGTCAGTCGTTAAGACCTCATCCGAACCGATTGCGAGCAGTTCCAAACGAGGAAGACATGACGATATGACCTCGCCGCCTACGAACAGTACCAGCAAGAAGGCCAGGCTGGCCGCATCTGCTAGTGCTGGTCTACAGGTGGCGATTGTAGATCATAACAGCACAGAGAAAAGACTTAGCAAAGATCAGTGGAGGCTCATCGAGTTGCGCATACTCGAAGCTATCAATTCCACCATTCTTTGAGCAACTGACCACCTTCAGAGGTTTTAAGCTCCTTTCATGCGATAATGAGTTCACGCTTAAGTGGCTCCAAACTTTCGTGGCTAAGACGCAGGCTCCATGGGCTAATGCCGACATTCGACTCGTCGAAAAGAAGGACCTGCTAGAATGTACTAGGCCAAAAGGGTGTATCTTGATACCCTCATATTCCCAAGGAGCGTATTGAAAGGAACCTACGGCACCTTAACCCGGAGTTCCTTAGCGACGACTGGTAGGTGCTTGAAATGGGCGAGCACTCAGAAAAGGGCACGGAGATCGTGGTCCTGCTCAACCATAGATCAATGCCTATGCTAAGAAGATTCAATAATAAAGTTCGCACTGGTATCACCCGGTGTAAAGTCCGACCCTTTACGGATAGGACAGAGAGGAAGGAAAGGGGGGCGGGTGACAAGGTAAGAAGAACATGAAATTCAATCAAATAAACCTGCACCACAGCATATCTGCTAGCGCCAATCTTATATATCTTCTAGGCGAAAGGAACATAGACATCTCTCGTACAAGAGCCATGGATCTCCCGTGGCAAAATTAGTGGGCTAAATCATAAAGATTTAGCACTGTACAGCAGCGAACCGCTAAACGCGGACCGTAAGAACAGAACTTGTATCGTAGCTAGGAAACACATTAACTTAATTCTTGTATCTACCTACAGGAACTCAGACCAGACGGTAGTAAGGCTTGACCGGAGGGGGCTTCCCCCACTGATTATCTCAGCCGTGTACATGCCTTACGACGGAAATGATGGACCGCCATCCGAACTCACCCGCCCCTTAACCAGGAAAGCGGAAATCAAGAGATGGGACCTACTACTAGGCTGCGATGCGAACGCACACCACGCGCAATAGGGCAGTGGTGATACAAACCCACGCGGTGAGTTGATTTTCGAATACATCGACATCAGTCTAATTAACTGGATTGTTAGCATGCTCGAGGAGCGACATATAACCACCGAACTTAAGAGTTCAAAGCTAGAAGCATACGCCTCGAGGGGTACCCCTCAAGGCGGGGTAATCTCCCCACTGCTCTGGGTCATTGTTCTTAATGAGGTACTACAACAACTAAGGCACAGTGGGGTCAGAGCTACAGCGTACGCGGATGACGTCGTGCTGCTTGCAACAGGTAAATTCCTGCCTACCCTTAGCGAACAACTTGACGGAGCCCTAAATATTCTTAGCATATGGGCCAGGAGCTGCGGTCTAAAGGTTAATCCCCAAAAAACCGAACTCGTACTTTTTACGAATAAGAGGAAAATACCGGAGTTTAGTACACCTTCTGTTGATGGTATCCCACTCAGATTGTCCGATAGCGCAAAATACCTGGGCCTTGTACTTGACAAAAAGCTCAACTGGAGATTAAATATAGAGGAAAGAATTAAGAAAGCAACAATAGCCTTTTACTCATGTAGTAGAATTTTTGGTAGAACCTGGGGACCCTCCCCCACAATCATACTATGGATGTATACGGCTATAGTTAGACCCATACTGACTTATGGCAATCTAGTATGGTGGCCAGCTGTCAACAAATCCACCAACTTAAAGGCAATCACCAAAGTTCAAAGACTAGCGTGCATTGGCATCACCAGTGCAATGAGGACAACCCCAACCGCAGGACTCGAGGCTATCCTCAACCTGCTACCGCTAGACATCTTTATACGAACATCAGCAGCCATTAATACTATGAGAATAAGTCAGTCAGCGAACTGGAAACCAAGCAGAACAGGTCACTCGATGATCCTACTCGATTACTTTGGCCTCATGCCCGTAACGGATTACATGACGCCATATTTAGACTTTACAAGGCCCTTCTCTACCGCCTACCCTAGCAGGGAAGATTGGAAAAGCGGTCATATACCTAATGCCAAATCTATAGCCATCTACACGGATGGTTCAAAAATGAGCACTGGTGTAGGATCAGGTATATTCTCCGACCCTCTAGGTGTATCAAAATCCATACGACTTCCAGACCACAGCAGTGTTTTCCAAGCAGAGGTCTTAGCAGTGGCAACAGCCGTCCGTGAGTCTGCGATGAGGGCAATACCGCCAGAAGGTATCACCATCTTTATCGACAGCCAGGCAACTATAAAGCGATTACTGCCATAGAAATTAAATCGAAGCTTGTGAAGTGTTGTCGAGAAGAACTCAGGGTTCTTGGAACACAGCACAGGGTATCGCTCTGTTGGGTCCCTGGTCACGAGGGTATCCCAGGGGCACAACACTCTGCGGTACCACTTGAAGAAACTACGCCTGACGGAGGAGGAACTCTGCAGAGGCTGTGGTGACGAGGAGGTTTTTGAGGACACAACTCACTTCCTGTGCCACTGCCCGAGTCTTCAACACTCCAGGAAAAAGTTCCTTGAAAAATTTTTCTTCCAGGATCTCGAGGAACTCTCCGGCGTTTCAACGGAAAAGATGTTGAACTTCATCAAATCATCAGGGTGGTTTGTATGCAGAAATGAAGTAAGTGACTGAGTTAGTAGTTTTTAGTTTCATTGGGTAAGGGATTCCTTTTTCCTCCATGGGTACCACAATGGGTCAACGCTGACCTGAGTGTGGCAGAGAGCGTCGCCCACATACCTAACCTAACCTAACCATAAGCTTTAAATTATGCTAGTTAGCTCAGTTGGTTGTTCATATTTATATGAGTTAAATATATTCCAATTTCTTTTCAAAGACCTTTGAAATATTTCTATGATAGTCCAGAAACTAGCCTTTATCGCATTTATGCATGTTAATGGTAACATAAAGAATTCAGAGCTCATAGAGAAGCGGGTGATTTTGATTATTGGGTTTTGTACAGATTCGACAAAGAAAATGTCGAACGAATGAGTCACCATTACTTACGAGCCAGCTGCCTCCAGTTGCGCACGCCAAGTCCCTCTTGAGGTCCCTCTCCACTTGTTTGCGCCACCTACCGCGAGGTCGTCCTCTACTGCGTCGTCCATCCGGGGTGGATTCCAATACTTTCTTAGCGGGAACGTTGGGCTCCATCCGCTCTAAATGAGCTAGCCATCTTAATCGCTGTATGTGAACTCTTCTAGCTAAGTCAATGTCCTTGTACAGGCCGTATAGTTCGGCATTGTTCCACTCACCGTCTATGCAGACGGGAACAAAGATCGCTCGAAGAACTTTTCTCTCAAAATAACCAAGGGCATCCTCATCCGGTTTTGTCAAAGCCCATGCCTTTGCGCCATACAGCAGGACTGGGATGATTAGTGTCTTATAAAGAGTTACCTTAGTAGTTCGAGACAGGGCTATGCTACTCAATTGCCAGCTTAGCCCATAGAAACAACGATTGGCAAGAGTAATTCTTCGCGTGATCTCCCTACTGATATCATTTGCGGAGTTCAACGTAGAGCCTAGGTAGACAAAATCCTTTACTACCTCAAAATTATATCTGTCTATTGTGGCGTTCTGTCCAAGACGCCGATGTTGGGTGTCCTTTTTTGTAGACAGCATATATTTTGTTTTGCTTTCATTGACCGCTAGACCCATCTTTGCTGCCTCGATCTTAATACTCGTAAATGCCCCATTGACGGCCCGCTGAGTTCTTCCGATTATGTCAATGTTATCGGCATAAGCGAGTGGTTGTACAGACTTGTAAAAGATTGAACCTCCGGTGTTGGCTTGGGAGTTTCGTAAAATTCTCACAAGTACTATGTTAAAGAGATCGCATGATAGCGCGTCACCTAAGGATAAGACCTTTCCTGACATCGAACGGTTCGGTGATGTTCCTACCGACTTTGATGGAGCAGTGAGAGTTCTCCATCGTTATTCTGCACAAACGGACGAGCTTAGCAGGGATGCCAAGACTAGACATGGCTCTGTATAACTCGTCTCTATACACGCTATCATAGGCAACTTTGAAATCGATGAAGAGGTGATGCATATCGTTTTTATATTCACGGGTGTTTTCCAAGATCTCCCGTAGTGTGAATATTTGGTCAATGGTGGACCTTCTCGGCCTGAATCCGCACTGATAAGGACCTATCAGGTTGTTGACGATCGGTTTTAGGCGTTCACATAATACGGCAGACAGGATCTTCTATGCGATGTTGAGGAGACTTATACCTCTGTAATTGGCGCAGTTCAGTGGGTCTCCTTTCTTCAGGATCGGGCAAACGATGCTGAGGTTCCATTCATCGGGCATACTTTCGTCCGACCAGATTTTACAGATGAGCTGGTGCATGCTCCTTACCAACTTATCTCCTCCTGCTTTGAAAAGTTCAGCGGCAAGGCCGTCGGCTCCAGCAGCTTTGTTGGATTTGAGTTTAGATATCGCTATCCTCACTTCATTCTGATCGGGTTGACGGGAATCTTGACTGCCAACGTCACTTTTGAATGGCTCATTTTGCCTGACAGCGGAATATTGGTCATCATCGCCGTTTAACAGTCTGCAGAAGTCTTCCTTCCATATCCTCAGCACCGACTGCGATTTTACTACTATATTGCCATTTTCGTCCCTGCAGGCTTCTGTTCTGGTTTTGAAACCCTGGGATATTCTTTTTACCTTTTCGTAAAATTTTCGAACATCATTCTTGCAATAAAGTCTCTCAGTTTCCTTGATCGAGCGCTTCTCATGCTCCTTTTCTTTTTTCTGAGAAGTCGATGTTCCTCTTTTCTCCTGCGCACGTAGAGCTCGTAAGTAGCACTAGTTCTTCTATGCAGCGCCGCTTTGCACGCCTCTTGTTTAGCTGCATGTGCTTCCCGGCATTCCTTATCAAACCAGGGGTTTCGTTGCGGTGGCCGAGAGAAACCCAGTACATCAGTGATGGCTTGTTGGCAATGCTGCCACTGGTCTTCCGCATTTGCTGCTTGCGGCATAGGACTTGGATTAAGATTAGAAGAAACACAATCGGCAAAGGTTCTGGCGGTGTCTTCCGATTGTAGGTCTCCATTAGTGAGGAGAGAATTTAGAAAGAATGGATTAGTTAGATAGCTGCCCCAAGCTACAGCTGTAGGAAAAAACAACGTCTAGTGCTGCTCCCTAAAGGGAACAAACAACAAGACGAGACTTCGTCATACCGTCCCAAACGTTCGTTAAACACCATTGGTATAATACCGAAACGAATCATATGCAACCGATTGGATTGGAGACTTTTAAACCAACAATATGTATTCAGACAAACTCTATCTGCAGTAGAAGCAATAAGGAGGGTAACAACAGCCTTGGAAGATGCTATTCGGGGCAGAAGATGGAGAGGAGTTGCAAAGAAATCACTGGATGCTAAAAATGCGTTCAAATCTGGAAACTGAGGACTTATACTGCATTCCCTTAGGTCCACGATAACAGGATGATTCTTAATCAAAATAGTGCAGAACTATTTTGAAAAAAGTCTTTTACTCTTCGACATTGACGATGGAGTAAGGTAGTACCATAATCTGGCGGAGTTCCACAAGAATCGGTACTAGGGTCTATCTTATGGAACATTATGTATGATGGTGCTCTGAGGCTGAGGATTCATATCATAGACTTGCCAAGAAGAAATGGAAAACATTTGTAATGAATGTACCCAAGGAGTGATGTGGTGCCTGGCATCAGTTGGTCTAAAGCCCGCTAAATAAAAAACAGAAGCAGTACTAGTGAGCAGCATCAAAAAAGAAAGAGAATCACAATCTTAAATACTATAAAAGCAAGGACGATTTACCTTGTGAACACGGTTTCTCCAAAATTGTTAGACGTAGGTACTTGAAATTTCGAACAGTTATTCCTTATTTTGCCTGGAAATCAGAAGGGATTTTAGATCGAATTTTCCGTAACTAAAAGTATATTACACAGCCCTAGCTCAGTAATGGCTCATCGGATTTAAAAAATAAAAAATAGGTGAATTTAGTAAATTCGCCGCTGATTTATTTAAGGTATAAATCATAGTTCTGAGTTATGTTGAAGCTAAGCAATGCTAAAAACAATGAATCAAATCATCGCCCACAATTTTCCTTCAGTGGAGACTACTGCCAGCAGTTCTGTAGCAGTGGCTATCATTATATCAATAGTCTGTGTGTGTGTGAGTATATGGGAGCGCTACAAAATGATTATGTTTTGAACTTTAGTTTGTGGTCTCTTCTAGAATAAAAATTGGAAAAAATCATTATTAGTGCCAAATCTTAGATATTTTAAATTTTATCAATTAGGATATGCATGTGCTATCAAAACTTTATCAAAAAAAAAAAAGTGCTCTCAATATACATATACATATATGTACACACAGATAGAAGCATTGCAGCATTTTTCCATTGGATGTACTCATATTTTAGAACGCACTCTCAAAACACGCGAGCGAAGCCGGGCGGATCAGCTAGTATAACATAAAAACCGGTCATCTGATACTTAGGTATGATGAACGACGCTAGGCCAGCGGACAAGCATCATCTCGAAAGATCATGTCACAAAGCTGGTCGGATGAGTGCAGACTTATCCAGAATAATGCTGAATATTGGAGGTCCTAGACGTATTGTCAAGGGTGATGCAGTGTATCATTATGTATGCGGCAACAATTAAAGCCAAAGCAGCGACAATTAAATTTTACACCAGGAGGATTGATTCCGTCAACCGATTATGTCCGCTCAGGGTATGCTGTAACGTTTCGGACGGTGTCGGATGATGCTTTATGCGTCATTGTGGGAATTCTATCGGCAGATATCTTAGCTAGCGGACTACAGAGGACCTATGATGCCAAAAGAACCTCGAGCTGCAGTCGAAGATAATAAGCTGGAAGACAGCTAAGCGTGAGAGTATGGCAAGAGCGATGGATCCAGTCATCGAAGGGAAGATAGAATGTGTTCGATGCAGTAGTTTCAAACTCAGATGGCATTAGGTCTCAGTACATACTCTACTCGTATAGGTGGTGTCTGAATTAATCGGGGAGCATTACTGCAAGTTTTTACATTCGGTCTTCGATTTCTAGTATTTTTGTCCAGTAAGTGTTGTGTTTGCCTATTCGACCACATTACTTAATTTTATATTACCACAAATACTTAATGTGTGTAGTTGGGACTTAAAGAACTAATCCGCCACCCACTATACCGACGCTACGTTAACTTAGGAATACTTAATAGTTTTTAAAGGTAGAGAAAATGTATCTAAACAAAGAAACGCTTATATTTAACCTGAGTTCTGGGTAAACTCTTTGTATCTAGTTAAAATATTAGAGACAATAAAGTTGTTCTCGACATTGTGGAATGACAATTGCGCCTTTTGTTGTACAAACGCCTCTTCTCATTGTACAATGTACTATTTTGTTTAATGCCCTACTGCAAGCAATGACAACTTCTAAAAAAATTTGTCAATAATAGTACGGGATACCCACATTTGACGCCCTCATGCCTAAAAATAAACTCAAATTACCCTGCTTATCTATTAATTCTGTATAGAAGGTCCCCTTAACGACTCAATTTTCAATGAAAACGGAAAACTCTCCACATAATTTTTGCTCTAATTAAGCATCCTTCTTCCCAATTAAAACTCGATTACTTAGTGCTTATAGCGTAGTTCCAATTAAAATCTAATAAGGAAAACCACATAAAACTCCCGCTCGGTTATGCGTGTACACTTATGGGTCGGGAAATGCAAACAAGATAACCAAATATATAATTTGTCACTAAATTAGTACACTTAACTGTATAATTGATCTGAAAATAACCATCGCCAGCACAACCGAGACTGTGCTTACAAGGAAAGTCGGGTGTACGTATATCGAGAGCACACATTCGATTCGTGTCGTCTCGTCACTGGCGGCAGTATCTCAACAGTTCCGCTTTAATCTGAGAAATCACGCAGGTTAAACATGCTGAGATACGTAATTTCAGATTCGAGGAAATGTCATAATTGATTTCAAATTGGGAAGAAATTCAATTTGCATACGAGGTGAGCTTGAGAGTGGAATGTGTCATTGAGAGAGATTCGTTGCAATTTTGTGGTTAACTTGTGTCTCAACGATAAGCTAAATTATATATCTCCGAACAAAGACTAATCCCTAATGTATCTCATAAATTTAAGGCAAATTTATATCGTTCTAAAAATAACATAATCATAGTAATAAACGAGATTCTTCAGAAATCGTCTCCACAAATAGTCGTTAAAAAGGGTACTTACAGATACTCTTACTATTTTTAAACCCATTGCCCTACAGTGCCTTGTTGGATGCAAAAAAAAAAAAAAAAATGGTAAGCCAAAGGTATTAACAACTACCAAATGTGTGTAACTGTGTGTTATGCACATTTATGACAACAAACTATCATGAGGGATTGCAAGCTACAAGTCCAACTCCGACCAACGTTATACAATGAATCTGCTCTTATAGTGTCGGTAAAAAAAAAAATGTATGTACTCTGATAAATCGTTTAGTATTGAACCTAATTTATTGGATTGCATATAAATTTATTTGTCATCGTCATGCAGCTTTGCGACAAATTGCTTTTTGGCTCACTGTAGACCGATAATTTTTCTTTCTCACAACTTACATAAAATGGATGAAGATTGAAATACTGACAGCGGTTGTAGTACATTGACTTTTGTTTATGGATCAATATTGATGCTTTGTAAATGCTGAGTAGTTGATAATAAAAATTGTGATTTCCCAATGTTTGGTTGTGTATTGAAGGTCATAATTCAGTGTCTGTTTACTTTAACACGCTGGCTTTAAGACAAATCCTCGAAAAAACATTTGTATACAGTAAGACCTTGTTTAGCGCTTCCTCGATTAACGCTGATTCGATATAACGTGGTCTGATCAAAGCGTAAAAAAAATGCGTTACTTCCACTAAATCTATGTTTGTTTGGAGCGTTTGTTGTCGTGCATCGCGTTCAATAGCAGTGAAACAGTATCCACGCTATCAATACGATTTGGAATGTTGCATAAAACGGTCAGAGGTATTCAAAGGTTACCAACAAGAAGACCTCTCACTGGCTAAATTGTGAATCTAATCGAAACACCAGAACAAGGAGATGTAGATGAACAGGATATTGAGGAGTTACTGCACGTTTTTGGTGAGAGCCTTACCAACGACGACCTTCAAGAACTGACAGAACAAGAAATTCATACTACTTACTTACTTACTTAGGTGGCGCTGCAGTTCGGGGTGAGCCTGGGCATCAACCAACAAGCCTCTCCATTTAGCTCGGTCTTTAGCTAATTGCCTCCAGTTGCGCACTCCAAGTTGGTCGAGGTCCCCTTGAACTTGTGCGCGCCATCTACGGCGATGATTCCCTCTACTGCGTCGTCCCTCGGGGTTAGATTCGAAGACTCTGTGGGCCGGAGCGTTGGTGTCCATTCGCTATGCATGTTCTAGGCATCTCAGACGTTCAATACGCAGTTTTTTGACTAGGTCGATGTCGCTGTACAGCTCGTATAGTTCGTGATTGAACCTTTTCCTCCAAAACCCGTCAACGCAAACGGGACCGAAAATCTTACGAAGAATTTTTCTCTCGAAGCGACCAAGGATATCTTCATCCTCTTTTAATAAAGTCCATGTTTCAGCGCCGTAAAGCAGGACTGGGATGATCAAGGTCTTATATAGAGTCTCCTTAGTTGTTCGAGATTGGGCTTTACTGTTGAATTGCCTTATAAGCCCAAAAAAACAGCGATTGGCAAGAGTTATTCTTCGATTTATTTCTGCGCTGATCTTGTTTGTAGAATTTATAGCAGAGCCAAGGTAGACAAAGTCCCTTACTACCTCGAAGTTATAGCTGCCCACTGTGACGTTTTGTCCAATTCGTCTGTTGGCTGTCCCTTCTTGTTGACAGCATATACTTGGTTTTGCCCTCGTGTATCGCTAAACCCATTTTGGCCGCTTCCGTCTCAATGCTTGCAAACGCACCGGTGACAGCCCGCTAAGTTATTCCGATAATGTCTATATCGTCGGCGTATGCAAGCAGTTGTACAGACTTGTAATAGATTGTGCCTCCGGTGTTGGCTTGTGAGTTCCGCACAATCCGTTCAAGTACAATATTAAAGAAGTCACATGACAGCGCGTCACCTTGTCTAAAACCTTTTTTGACATCAAAGGTCTCGGTGAGGTCATTACCGACCTTGATGGAGCCGCGATCGTTCTCCATCGTCAGCCTGCACAGACCAACAAGTTTGGCAGGGATGTCAAAACTAGACATGGCTCTATAAAGCTCTTCTCTATAGATGCTGTCATAGGCGGCCTTGAAATCGATAAGGAGATGGTGAGTATCGATTTGGAATTCTTGGGTTTTCTCCAGGATCTGCCGAAGTGTGAAGATTTGATCGATGGTGGACTTTCCTGGCCTGAAACCGTACTGGTAGGGTCCAATCAGGCTGTTCATAAAAGGTTTCAGGCGTTCACACAATATCGCAGAAAAGATCTTGTATGCGATGTTGAGGAGACTGATGCCTCTATAATTGGCGCAGTTGAGGGGATCTCCTTTCTTGTGGATCGGGCAAACGATGCTGAGGTTCCATTCGTCAGGCATACACTCGTCTGACCAAATCTTAGGGATGAGTTGGTGTATGCACTCTACCAATACATCCCCAGCTGCCTTGAAAAGTTCGGCCGGTAAGCCGTCAGGTCCAGCAGCCTTGTTGGATTTTAGCTTGGATATTGCTATCCTCACTTCGTTTTGGTCAGGTGGACGGAGATTTTGACTATCATCGTCTATGTTGAATGGTTCATTCTGCCTGACAGCGGGATGTTGGTCTCCGTCGCCGTTATACAGTCTGCAGAAGTAGTTTTTCCATATTCTCAGCACCGACTGTGCTTCTACTACGAGGTTTCCATTTTCATCTCTACAAGTTTCTGTATGGGTATTGCTCCTCTGACATGTTCTTTTTACCTTTTGTTAAAACTTCCGTACATTGCTCCTGCAGTATAAACTCTCGATATTCTCAAACGCGCGTTTCTCATGCTCTTTCTTCTTCTTTTGGAAAAGCCGATGTTCTTCCCGTCTCTTTTGCTGGTAGAGCTCACGAGCAGCTCTCGTTTTCCTTTGCAGCGCCGCTTTGTATGCCTCTTGTTTTGCTGCATGCACTCGCCGGCATTCTTCGTCAAACCAGGGGTTTCGCGGTGGTGGGCGAGCGAGACCCAGTACATCAGTCGCGGTGTTTCTGATGGCATGTTGGCAGCGTTGCCACTGGTTTCCATTTTCATCTCTACAAGTTTCTGTATGGGTATTGCTCCTCTGACATGTTCTTTTTACCTTTTGTTAAAACTTCCGTACATTGCTCCTGGAGTATAAACTCTCGATATTCTCAAACGCGCGTTTCTCATGCTCTTTCTTCTTCTTTTGGAAAAGCCGATGTTCTTCCCGTCTCTTTTGCTGGTAGAGCTCACGAGCAGCTCTCGTTTTCCTTTGCAGCGCCGCTTTGTATGCCTTTTGTTTTGCTGCATGCACTCGCCGGCATTCTTCGTCAAACCAGGGGTTTCGCGGTGGTGGGCGAGCGAGACCCAGTACATCAGTCGCGGTGTTTCTGATGGCATGTTGGCAGCGTTGCTACTGGTCTTCGGCACTTGATGCTGGCGGCATAGGGGTGATTGAGAGATTTCGGGATACGCGTTCGGGGAAGAGTCTGGCGGTCTCTTGCGATTGTAGCTTTTCAACGTTAACTTTTCTCACAGTGATTCTTTTTTGTTGCTCAGATTGGGATGTCCGTATTCGTACCTTGTCTACAACAAGGTAATGATCCGAGTCTATGTTGGCCGCTCGGAAGGTCCGGACATCCAGAATACTGGAGGCATGCCTTGCGTCGATCACAATATGATCAATTTGGTTGATCGTTATATGATCATTGGACCGCCATGTCTGCTTATGAATATCGAGATGAGGAAACCATGTGCTTGCTATGGTGACATTTCGCTCCACAGCGAAATCAATTGGCCTTAGTCCGTTATCAGACGTGATGACGTGTAGGCTATGCTTACCGACTGCCCTACCAAAGACGTCCCCCTTTCCTATTTTGGCGTTAAAATCGCCCAATACGATTTTAACGTCGTATTTAGGACATTGCTCGTATGTTTTGTCGAAGAGCTTGTAGAAACACTCTTTGGTGGCAGGGTCCTTTTCTTCCGTGAGGGCATGAACACATATTAGGTTTATGTTAGCGAATTTAGCCTTGATTCGGATAGTCATAAAACGCTCGCTCACGTGTCGGAAGCTTAAGACTTCTTGCCTAAGTCTGCCGCATCCACTCCTTGCCAAGTTTTTTCTAACATTAAGATGCTCTGCTACAGACCGATCGGTACATCACTACACAACGCTTCGGTCCATCAGAAGCCCATATGCTAAATTTCGTCTTCGAAATTTAAGGCCCAAAAACAGGTTAAGCGTAATATAAACAATATAGCCGATTATCTACAAGTGGAAACAAATGTTGATTATAGGTGCTTATTTAGCTCAAATGTTGCTCCAGAAGTAGATTCAAAGACAAACTATTTATAAGTAAAAATAAAGAGAGAAGTGAGCCGGCCGGTCTTGAAGAGTATGAATCACACACTTTGAATTGAACACTTTCCATTCCACTGTCCGAAAATAATAAACCTTTTATTACATGACAATGATTAAAAAATTCCATACTATTGGTTTGATAAGTGCATAATTTCAATCGAGCTGCAATTATTTATTTATTCGTGCAAATTGGAAATTATTATCGTGCAAAATTAAATTCATTAGTAATTTATTGCACATTTCAAAAATTATCACAAAATTACTATTTTCCATCACAAAACAATTATTATTTAATTGTACAGAAAATTGGCGTACAATTTAATTCACGTTCCTTTTAAGCGTCAAATTTCATCATACTTTAAAAATACTTTATACTTTTCCATTTACAGTCAGAAAAAGGGACTGCCCAATGAATTTATGCTCTGAAATGATCAGGAACTCTTTAGAATCCTGATTTTATGATGGAAATGCTATTTCATAACATGTGTCCTTTAATTTTTTTTAGACCATTTCAAATTGGTCAACTTTTTCTTCTTCCTTTTTCGGATCCGAAAACAAGGGGTCATAACCTTCCCCCTTCACCACATTTCTACTGATCCGCCTGTGCCTATTTGATCTCAGAAAATATCGGTAGGCCACTCGATTTTCGATCACTTGGTTACTAAGGCCAATAAAATGCTGATGTCCCGATTAGGCCCTTTTCGGTGACTAAGAGTCGTCCTTTCCGGTGTATTTTAACATACTCACAGGAGAAGAAATTAAAGTCACAAGGGGCTAGAGCTGTGCTGTACCGCTGTAGAGATGGGCTAAGTCGTGAATTCGCATTCACAGTTATAATTGTGAATGCGATTTCTTTTTCACTGTGAATGTAAACTGCTACTGTAACCTGCTAATGCGAATTCGCAATGGCGTTATATTGTATAATTCTTATTTCGAAAATGTGCTATTGTTGTGCAAAAATTAAATATTCGCAAACGTGAAATGGCTTGATTAAAAAAAAAAAAATTTACTCGCACATCTGGCTCCGATGAACTTGCTAAAACTAAAGACACAGTAGGATGCTTAATTAGAATGTGCTTCTTTAAATTCGTTGTAGTGGTTCTGTAAGAAAAATTTGCAAGTATAACCTGCGCTTCTATATACCAAGCAACCAAACTTACAAATCAGCTGCGACTGCGATAGCAGCAGTAGCAACGCAAGTATAACTTGTGTTGCTAACATATATACCAGACAATCAAACTTTCGAACCAGCAACCTTACGAGTTGGTGTGGTGCTTGCTTGCGTCATAAGAAGCTTCGCATATACAATGGCGCACGTTCGAAAAGCAAATAACGTGCAAAAAGGGTAGTTTAGTTTTATAATTTTATTAAACCTCTTCTTCTTCAAGTTTTTGCACACATTTGTGTGTAATGTATGAAAAATTAAATTGTGACTCGTGAATAGAAGCCAAACAAATTATCATTAGCAATAGCAGTTTACATATATATAAATTGTTAATAGGTTGCGAATGCGAATTTTCATTAGCAGTGAATGATTAACAGGTAGCGATGTTTTGCTCATCTCTAGTACGGAGTGTAGACTCCTCAAAGTTTGCTATGTGCGCCAGTGCAATATCGTGGTTTAGTGCGCAGCATGCAACATTACACGAGAAAAGAATGGCCGGCTAGAATTAATTTGTATCCAGGAAATAAAAATACAGTTGGACACAACTTAGTGCCACCTGAAAAAGTCTTATCCATACCTCATAATTTCATAATTTCATAATTTCATAATTTATTAGTTCATAAAAATCTTTTACAATAGATTGTAACAATCTTTTGTTAGCAAAAGTTATAAAGAAAAAAACAATGTAAATAAAGGAAGGTAATATGCAAGCAAAGAGGAGTGAGACAAGTTAGTGTAAAGAGAATTTAAGAAAAAAGTAAAAAATTAAATTTAAATTATGTAATATAAGTACAAGTAAATAAGAAAAAGTACGAAAGCGATTAAGATAGTTATTCAAAAAGTATTTCAGTCTTCAGCCAAATGTCTAAACAGGACGTCACCAAATGTGCTTGAACCACAGAGTCTTCTAATGCTGAGGGGAAGCGAGTTCCAGGAGCGAGCGGCAGAAACGAAAAACTGCCGTTCAGTTGCAAGGCAGGTAAAACGCGGTTGAATTAAAGTAAGCGAGCGTGTTGAATTGGCAAACCGAAGCTTGTCCGATAAATAAGTGGGTTGTTTGGTTGTCATAATTTGGTGTAAAAACATTAGGGAAAGATAATTGAGATACGTATGTAACGTGCATCCTAGTATCTTTTTGACATAATGAGATACATGGTCATATCGCCTCAGATCATTAACATAACGTGCCGTGTTATTGAAGACGGTGGTTAGCTTTCTTTTACTCTCAGCGCTACATCCAATAAAAATTTGACACCCGTACGCAATTATAGGCACGACGAGGGATTTAATTAACATAAGTTTAGTGTTCAAAGGAGTGTAATGCTTTGACATGGATAGATTTCGAAGACAACCGTACACCTTTCCAATGACTGATTGAATATGATCGTCCCATCCCAAAGTTCGATTAAAATAAATGCCAAGGTTTTTAGCTTTATCAGTGTACTGAAGCACTGTACTACCAAGATAGATAGGAGGGAAATAGCTAGGATCAAGCTTGGTTTTGTAGATAGTAATGCAGTGGGACTTGCTTGGGTTTAGTCGTAGGCAGTTTTTTTCGGACCAACGGACGACCTCCCGTAGGTCGTCGTTTAACCGGCTCACACTGTCCTCAATCATTCCTATTTTACTGCTGATATATATTTGCACATCGTCAGCATACAAGTGCACGGATGAATTTGTGAATGAAAGTGGCAGATCATTACTCTGCACATAAAACTTAGTATTATGAAAGAATTTGTAAAACAAGGCGATGGATTTGAGCAATTACTAGGAGTATTCCCATCTTTATCTGAAGCTAAACTGAAAGAAGGTATTCGTCGACCCCGATACAAGGAAACCGATGAAAGATGAAGGCTTCGATAGGAAACTGAATCCTACAGAATTGGCAGCATGGGTATCGTTAAAAGAATTAACTAGGAACTTCTTAGGAAACTATAAGAGCCCAACTTATCAAGAAATACCTATGTTTAAAAATTTGCAAAGATTAGGTTGTCTGATGAGCCTGAAACTACTTAAACTTTAAGCTACTTTCCTGATAACTTAAGAGCTGTAAGTGAAGAGCGAGGTGAAAGATTTCATCAGGATATAAAAGAAATGGAACGTAGGTATCAGGAAAAATGGAATACAAGCATGATGGCAGACTACCGCTGGATGTTATTGCGTGATCATCCAAACAAGGCTCACAAGAGGAAATCGCTGCACAGAAGCTTCCATGAAATAAGGACAAGGTTTAACAAGCCTTTGTAATGTTTTAAAATACTTATTTTTATGTATGCAGTATATTTAAATAAAAAAAATATCAACTACATAGGTAGGTAGGTAGAAGTGGTTGTATCAGCAAACCATGCCGCAGAAGCGCCGTTTTAATACAACAACTCAAGTGACCTATCGGTTGTAAAAAAGACGTTAACTAGTAGGGAAAGAAAAAAAAAAGGGTAAAGATTATTCAAATCCACCCCGTTACATTGAGGAAACTGATAATATCCCTAATGCTAAATTCCGCGAGAGAGAGAGAGAGAGAGAGAGAGAGAGAGAGAGAGAGAGAGAGAGAGAGAGAGAGAGAGAGAGAGAGAGAGAGAGAGAGAGAGAGAGAGAGAGAGAGAGAGAGAGAGTAGTGTTGCAAATGATTGAACGTGCAGGATAACGTTCAGTTGGATCAAGCTTAGTTTTGGATCAAGTATGTAGTAGTAGGGAGGGTTGATTGCACCGAAAGTCCACTCCAAAATATAATTCTCGGTGGAAGAATGAATGTTCTTTTCTCAAAGCGTTTCGTTGCTGACACATTTCCTTTTTTTCGACCGTGTCAGAGGATTCACACCGTACGGAAGACTCAAAAATATAATGCTCTGTGGAGGTAAGAGTGTTTTGTTTTCAAAGCGTGTGCGGAAGTCGAAGAGTAGAGTGCGAGGGATATTGAAGGAAAACGCGAATTAAATCTACAGTAGGAAATCGTTTCTTAATCCTCTAATGACGCACGCAGAATATATTATTAAAAGATGTTACTTACGAGTAATACTATGTTTCGAATTAAATGACTTACCTGAAAGAAAAAAGAAAATTTTGGTTATAGATACATAAATATTTTATGAAATACATAAAAAAATATGTTTAGTGTTTAAACTTAAGAAAATCTGGTCGGTTACTTTGGTAGTCATATGCAAACCTCTTTTATGCTTTATAATAATTCGTCTATCGTATGCAGGGTATTTTTAAGGCCGATAAAAAAAAAATAAATATTTGGCGCAACAGCTCTTTAAGTGCATGGGCCTGGCTTCTCGCACTCGTGTTGTGCGCATTATATTTTTCACATGAATGAAAGAGCCCTACATTTTAGTGCCGTATCCGAAGGGCAATTTGTTTTGAGAAGCTTTCTCTTGACAACAATATTCTCAGACGTTCGCGAGAGGTGGGACCGTGAAAAAACTTTTTTGCTGTTTTCTGGGATTCGAACTTGGAACCTCATGCGTAGTGATCCGATCACGGTCCCACCTCTCGCGAGCGTCTGACAAACGTCCGAGAGTATTGTTGTCTCGAAAAAGCTTCTCAAATCGCCGTTCGGATACGGCACTAAATTGTAGGTGCCTTCCATTCGTGTGAAAAATATATTGCTAGAAGCTAGGCCCTGGGACTTAAAGAGCAGTCGCGCCAAATATTTATTTATTTATTTAACCTATTTCAAGTCGCGTAACCCAACTGAACTTTTTTTCTTTCGTTTTTTAATTTGCGTGCACTCAAGGGGTTATGAATACCCTTTAAATGCTTTAAGCTAAAGATGTAATAGAGCAATTCAATAATTACACCAATTATTGATCCACCTCCAAAGCGCCCAAAATTCGTCTCCAATCGTTCGTTGGGACTTTTCTACTGTTTTAAATGAGATACAGCCATCACAACCTTCCAATTACCATTTAAATAGCAATCTATTGTACGATCCTCACTTAACACATCTCCACCCAGAGAAAGTACTATAGCTAGATATGAGTGTGTTTCGTCCCATAAAACAGAAATCAATGAGTATTTTTCCATTGGCAATTTTTTACACCGCAAGTTGTTGTTTATTTCATTTTTTATTGACCGACTTTTGGGTACCATGCAGCAGAAGGTACTTCCTTAATGAACTTCTTTGGCAATGAACAAGAATAATCTGACATATAAATCCCACCACCGCAGCTCTTCTGACATATTGAACGAGAAAGCGATAAATTTTCACTTGGTCATTTAGTCAGCTGAGCTTGGAACTGGTACTGGTGACTTATTTCAGTGAAACTAAAGGGCGAACCCAGGCTAAGGTTCTTCCAAAAATCCGCTCACATATGCAGTTTAAGTGATTTTTTTTTTGGCAGACCGACCATTAGCATAATAATGGAATTCCAGTTTTTCATGGCACATTTCTTTTGGTTTATTATGCAGTTGCTGGAGATTTAAATATATCGACGACAAGTCACTGCTGCTGCTGTTGTTTCTGGCAGATCTGTCAGGGAAACTTAAGTAGAATGGAAAACAATAACAAAGGAGACACCAAATTAAGTCGGACGTGCTTTTGTAAAAAATAATGAGTAATTGAGTGAGGCACTGTTTGAAGCGCGTATGCGACAGATATGATGAATTCATTGAGAAGTAACTGTACTGGGTCGGCCTGTCCTGAACCTGAAGTTTGCGAATTTTTTTTTTGGTCTGGAGTTATGTAACTTTTATGAAATAGTTCAGTGGAGATGCATGTTGTACAATGACTGAGTTGTTCGATGTATCGAAGGTTGAAGAGTAGCTCATGATGGAAGGGAATATGAAAAGTGTCTAATGTTGTTTTACAATGAATAAACTTTAGAAGAGTCGGTACCTAGACACGAACATACTAATTCATCGCCGATGACAGGTATACCCATGCGACCTAATTATTAAATTTAGATGGGTTCATTCGACGCCTAAAGCTCAAAGATGCGTGAGGTTAAATCGGACATTTCATGTGGTACAACCTCAGAATACATAATCCGGTCCTCTTTTAGCCTAAGGTGTTGAGGTTCTGTCTCCGGTTTCCTTCTTCCTCTCCTTCACAAATTTTCTCCACTTCTTCCTGTCTCTGGCTGCTTCTTTTGCTGAGTTCAAGCTTTCTTTGGCATCTTTGAAAATTTTCTCCATCGCGTTGTTAAAATTGTCTTCGGCTTTCCTCTTGTTTTTCCTTCTGTTCTAGCTTCCTATATTGTCGCACTAAGTTTCTTATTCTCCATGGCTTTTTTCACTGATTCCACATTTAGCTCCTTTCGTATGACTTCATTTCTTTTTCTTTCAGTTCTCCTTGCTCCTATCACTCTTCGAAGGTACTTCATGGCCTGCACTTGTTTTTCTTGTCTTTCAGAAAGGATCCAGTGTTCACTCCCATGCAGCATTACTGGTAGGTACATACCATACACTTACAAATTGATAATTAAGTGGTTCGAGTTATTTCTTTATAGTCCAGGATTTTTTTTTATTTGTGGCTTGCATCGGTGCCTTCAAATCATCCTCTGAGTTACCCTTGTTGTTAATGACGCTTCCTGGATACTTATAACTTTGTTCGTGCTCAAGAGTCACTTCATCTACACTCACACCTACCAGACCTTTTCCATTTTTTACCACCATCACCTTAGTTTTTTCGATATTGAGCTGTAGATTTTGAGATGCTAGAACGTCTTTCCATACTTTCAAGTTATTCTCTAATTTCTTCTCAGAGTTTGCAAAGAGATGGATTCCTATCGCCGGAGTCTGCCAAATATTTTTCAAAACCGACAAATCACTGTAAAAATTATCCCAGATAACGATGGTCAATTATTGTCCAATGTGAACAGTAATGAATCTGAACCCAGTACACACATTAAACTTCAGGTGAACCGAATTTTCAAAATAACACGAGTAAAACTAAATAATTCAGTTCGTCGATAGTTTGTGTATCAAAATATCGCATCAGGATAACTACTAGTATTCTAATTTTGACAATCCTCTTAGAACGGATAGAATGCAGTCGCATCTACATAACTTACTTTAAGGTAAAGTTAGAAGAATTTGTAAGAGTATCAAATTCGCAATCCTAGCTTTAGAACGGACTGGATGCAATCGCATCTACACAACTTACTTTAAGGTAAAGTTAGAACAATTGTTCAGAGTATAAAATTCGCAATCCTAGCTTTAATCAGTTAAGTTTTATAAACTTATAAACGAGACTAAAGGCTTTCACACACCGCCGCGATAGCGATAGCGATAAATTTCGCCATAGCGATAAACAACTAAACACACCAGCGCTATAGCGATTTTTTTTGCTCAGTTTTATTTATGCAAACGAAAGCTTCTATATATCTATGTATTCATAGAAGAAATCAACTTTTCCACATCCACCATTGCGCGATAGAGCGATAGAATGTAACATGCAACGATAGCCACGTTCAATCGCAATCTCTCGCGACAATTGCCGGTGTATGGTATATCGCAATCGGTGTGTGTGAACAAAATTTAATACACGTGTATCGCTATCGCGGCGGTGTGTGAAAGCCTTAAATGTCTTCAAAAAGTAATAAGAAAAGGCTAAAAAAAAATGTAGTTCCTAACGCAGCTTTTGTAAGAAATCCAATTTTCCACACGGTAAAAACGATATGCAAAATCTCAATAATGTAGTCTCTGAAGGATTTCAAACGCTTTCTAGTTAGAATGCGAGGAAAAATCGCACTCGGTGACATACAACATACATACAGTAAACAACTTCTGAATGACTTAGACATTGCAAGTAGTACATTCTTAAGAGCTGCCTAGAAAAGGCACGATCTCATACAAGTCATGCAAGCCCATAAAGGCTCTGTGTGCGGTATTTGTCTATCGTTATAAAATGTCTGCTATAATAGAAGCGCCGACTTGATAAGACAACCACACGTTGAATTCCCTACAATATAGAAAAACCTGTATTAAAACTGTCTCAAGACAAAAGAAACTTTTAAGAACACTATGCAACAAATGTATTTTATAACCGGCAGTTTTGTGCTAAAAGACAGGAGAACCGTATCTACCCTTGTAGGAGTAATGACAGGGCATACGACTCTGTGGAACAACATAAAGAAATTGCTACTGTTCTAAAAACACCTCTGTAGAGGCTGCGGTGCCGAGACAATCCATGAGAATACAACCCATTTTCTTTGCCACTGACCTATTCGACTTATGTAGCTTTGAAATGTAATCTTTCGGCAGATAAGGCCTGTCGGCAACATCACGACGTTTTTCCAATTACTGAAGACTACTCAGTCTAAGACGAAACACATAAGGCAGCAGGTGAGGTTGTCAGCCAAAGAAAGACTGCGTAAGACGAAGCGAATAAATCTGCGCAGCACAGCCTCGATTCTCAGGGTATGGCCAATATATGCGAATACCATACTTGGCTGGCATACTCGAGGTAGGGTCTAACAAAGGTTAGGGAGATGGATTTTGTAACGTATGGATCAGAGGATTCTTTGACCAGCGTTTCACAAAGCCAAGTACTGAGTTGACTTATGGCATTGTCGATGAGTGATCGAAAGCTGATAAGTTCTTAAAATTAAAATTCCTTTCATAGAAAGGTTAGGGCTATGAAAATTCCTTTCATAGCGCTTCAGTGATGAGGAGCTTATGATATCAGCACTCACGACATCAGCACCGAAGATCTGCTACGTGATACGAGCAAAAGCAAGGCAATTACAAAGGAATGTTCCGCAATATCGCCGGCTTAGACAAAAGTGTCACAGACTGTAGTGTCACTTAAGCCTAGCACATTAAGATGCTTAGCAAAAACGTAGTGTCGTCAGCACACCAATAAGTTGTCTGTAGTCTTTAATACTGAGAGACAGCAAGAATGCTGCGGATTTATTACAGACTGGAGAGTTATGTCACACACACAATTGTCATCGTTAGATCGCAATCGTCAACGGAAGACCTGATCGCAATGATAAAAGAGTTCAACTTTGCGACCCAACTCAAGAAGTTCTTACATTCGCCAACTGTTTTACAAGTAGTTAAAGGGCTAAACAAGGCACTACTTACTTACTTATGTCCTGTATCCCCTCGTGGGTCCTGGGGCCTCTACTACGCCTACGTGCCATCGTGTACGATTTCTGGCAATGTGTCAGACACATTGCCAGACACAACAAGGCACTAACAGCAGCCTAACTATCACAACAGACACAAAAATACCTTAAAATACAGTTCATACCCATTAGGACTGCAAAAGTTTCCCCTTGGAAAAGAGATGTATATGTGCTTACCTAAAGAGAAGTGAAGCTTAAAGTTTTCGTCCTCTACGAAGAAACCAGCACCAGACACTTGTTGGTTTTTGGTTCTATCTGTAGTAATTCGACTACAATCCGTTCCTGGTCGGAGCCAATCTAGAACACAAAGAAAGTCCACTTTAAATTTACGCAAAAGTCGAAGTTTTGGTGTCGTTTCGTCATACCCATTAGACCGGAGTTGTAGGGATAAGTGCAGCCTTATCAAATCTCCAGTTCCAGGATTATACCAGAAGCCTCCCTCATGATAAGGTATCAAAATGAGGTGGCAGCGCATTTAGAGCAGAGACACAAGTATTCGTTTGGCGCAAAAGCCAGTCACATATGTATCTTAGCGAAAGCCCCTTCCTACAAAGAACCGACGCATATGCCAGGAATGGTTTTATCATAACCATAGATCCAGAGGACCTTATTCTGTCGTCAGTACTTTCACACTGCCAGAAAACTGAGAGCGCCTTGGATGTCTTCTACTCGACATGTTTAGACTAAAGAAGTTTCTTATCCAGTATCACCCCTATATTCATTTGCAATACGGATAGTGACGCCCTTTAGCATTGGCTGAGTCAGAATCCTCCTCGTAAAGAGAAAAACTTGACTTTTAAGAGAATCGATCGAAAATCCAATCAAGGTGCTTCATTCATCGGTCTTGCGCCGCCTTAAAGTACGGTAACAGCATCATCATCAGACGTTAAAAATATTTAGAGTGTTCAACACAGAGGCGACAACCATGCACTATAGCAGTGGAGATAAAACGCAGTGGACAGTCCCTGTTAACCTCTCCCATTCTATATCGGCCACAAATCACATCTACAACCAAAATTCTGTTCATTTGCATTGTGCTGATCGACATCGCTAATGTTTCGTCTACCCCGTGTTGTCTAATACTACTAAAGTATTAGGGTACGTCATGAGCAAGCACTCTAAACCTATGTTCGAACTGAACTTTCGAGTGCTGACAATGCCTGTTGGCTTGCTGGTTGCCTGAGTCGTAAATGAGGTAAATGTGTTTTCATATCTTATAATGACTTTTAAAATGAATGCAAATGGTGTTGTTCCAAGTAAAAAGATAAATGTTGTCACGTGATTCATTCCTGACAAGTTTTTTAGTTTATCTAATCGCGCATGTCCCGCCACTGCTCGCAGGTAATTACAAAACTATTCTCCACCTACAACAATTTGTTAATTGAATAAACAAAAACTAATAGCACATCATTACACGTCATCGTCATCGTCGAATCGAATTGCGACCTCCAACGCAATGCATTGCACTCCAAAATGAAATAGCTGTTATGGGGGGTTTTTCTGACCAACATCGAAATTCTAAGAATGCATCCCGTCACCGTCTACAATTCCCTGAATCAAAACAACTGGTTTCCAATGAGAGGAAGTGTATTACCCCAAAAATAACACAAAGTCTTTGCACTGTGACCTACTGTTTGGTTCCAACTCTCTGGCAGTATCCAAGAAAGAAAATTCACGAAATGCATTCCGATAAACCGGAGAAAATAATTCACTGGAAACACACTGCCCATCCGAAGGGTATTGGAATGGAATTCCCAACTTCTCTAGCCCCACCAACAGGTTGATATCAAAACGTGATTCGTGGTTTATTTTTTATTTTTTTACTCCGGCGACCATGGGAACCATCTCAACGTTATGGTCTTCCGTGAAAATGCTTTAAAAACAAAAGAAACAAAAAATACTGTTTTCATCTGACGTAATTTTCTCGGAAGTCGATGGACTTTGGTTGCATCTGTCGATCGATTGGCTTTGGCTCGTATTTTGCGCGCGCCAGCAGCACGCAGGGGTCCATCTCTCGGCTGACCCACATTCAACGACGAATAAACAAACATATCTCGGCCATTCGGTGTACCTGTATCTTTCCCAGTTCGTTGTCTGATGTTGTTTATGGCAGAAAGCTGAGATATTATTTAAATGGAGATAGGTTGCTTTTAGTCGGTTAGTTTGGTATATAGATTTGCTTTTTAGTGTTATTACCCCGGGCTCGTAATTATTAGAAAGCCTCCCAGTTGCATAGCCAATAAATAATCTTATCAAAGGCAGAGAGAAAGATTTCTCCAAATGATGCAATTCCTGTGTCGGGGGCTAATGCTTTTAGGCCTCTGTGAGACTCTATTTTCTATTGATATTCGTTGATACAAGTGAAGGTAACCCTAATGCTAATCAGTGACATGGGATGGGGGAGATTGGAATTCGATTTGTTTACGTCGACGACGAGCGGTACGCATGTCAAAGCACGTGAATCGAGACGTATTTATTCGAAACGTGACGCGACCAGACCCACAAAGTGATGCTGACTTGTCGCCTACGAAATATGTGCCCATTTTGGAATTAATATAATATTCATTAATCTTACAGTGGATTAGCATCGATTGACTTTATTTGTATCTGAGTTAGTCATGGACCCGTATAGATACATTTTTTTATGATGAGAATTATGTGACGTGTGAGCTGAATGGAATTTGGATTTGTTTTGTAATGTCACGGATAAATGTTAAACATTGTAAGATACGTAATCAGAGCAGGGGAAGCTAAACGAAAGGTTACGACACCGAGAATAAACTTGCTAACATTCAGTTTAATAGGTTTGGCAGAAGTAGTGTTTACAATAAAGTTGTGACTGAACAAAAGATCAACAGAGAATTTGTTGCGTTCTGGAAATACTTTCGAGCGGATTGTTTGAAATGTCAGGTCAAAAGATACATTTCTGCGTTATGAGTCTAGCAATGTGTCATTTAAGGCCAGTTTAATGCTATGACCTTCCTGCAAGAAAAAAGCGTTTAGATGACGCTACATCGTTTCTGATTACCAACGAAGTTCCAATGAAATACTGAAGTCAGTCAATTGATCAAATATCACTGCATCTCGGCTAACTACAGAGATGTTTCAACATTCCCTAGACTTGTCTTTTTGTCTTGCTTGGACCCTGCCCCGACTTATAATTGTGAATATGCCATTATTTTCAGAACTTAGATGTCATTCACAAACTTCAGATAAGAGAACTTCCTTACTTCAAAGAGTAGATCAAGGAATTCTTTTGAATTTAAACCTGCACCAGTGTAGGCGCACCTTCAGACAGATTAATAGAGGAAGCAGATAGTGACGATGATAAATCACCGCTAAAATTTTTCGTCGAAATTTGATATGAAGCGACCGCAAAATGCATGAAAAGAGGGTGATGTCTGACCACAAGCATACAGTGGTCTTTTCATTTTTAACCGGTTGTTGTTATTAATCTCATTGTCAGGAGAATTAATTGATTAATAATGATGAGACATCATGCGACGGCAAGTATGTGTGAATACTTCCAAATAGTCTAAGAATAAACCTGATCGATACAGTTGATTGATCTTTCATTTAAGAACTGAAATAAAGTCCATTCATCCCTTTATTCTTTGGATGCAGTCACGATTTACCCTATTTACATAATTTTTAGCGCAGTAAGCACTTACTTTAAGGTTCTAGAAAAAAAGTATACAGAATTTGGTAAAAAAAAATATATACATATATGTATATATTGTACATAATATACCGTTCACTTCGCCAGATTAGAACTTTGATAACAAGAGAACTGTTCAGTACATTTTTCAATGTAGAGATAAAGGCGAACAAAAAAAAAACAAAAACGCTTTCAAAATTGTGGGAGCCGTGGCGCAAGTGGTTAGTGTGTCGGAATACTGCGCGTGAGGTTCCAAGTTCGAATTCCAAAGAACACCAACAGTTTTTTCACGGTCTCACCTCTCGCGAACATCCGAGAGTATCGTTGTCACAAGAAAGCTTCTCAAAACAAATTTCCTTCGGATACGGCACTATACTGTAGGTTCCTTCCATTCGTGTGAAAACTATATATAACGCACACAACACGAGTGGTAGCGAGAAGCTAGGCCCAGGCACTTAAAGAGCTGTTATTTAGCACTCCTACTGATCATTCCTTCCTGATCCTTCGCTCTTCTATTACACGAAAACTGGTAGGTTAGGTTAGGTTAGGTTAGGTTGGCTGTCCACACGAGAGTGCAGACACACTTAGCCCAGTGAAGGTCCTTTGTGAAAGCATGGATCAAACATTAGGCCACTCAGGAACTAACAAAACCCACGGGAGCTTTTGATAAAGCGATGGATGCTCATGACGTCTAAGGACGCCAGATCATCGAGGTCGTCATGGAAGTGGGTCCCTAGATGGAACATTCTCTTATGCGACAAGGCTGGACATGTGCATAGGAGGTGAATGATAGATTCCTCCTCCTCCTCGTCCCTACGGCTTTTGCAGAAGTCGTTGGAGAAGAGACCAAGTCTTTTGGAGTGTTGGGCTATAAGATAATGTCCAGTGAGAACACCGACAACGCAGCTGATTTGTGTTCGCTTTAGCTTGACCAGCTCGGCACTACGTTTTTGATCCAGCTTAGGCCAGATTTGTCTCGAAATGTGACACGTTGAGCCGTTTTCCCATCTGAGATTGGTCATGCTAAAAGCGTTCAGTAGATGCTTACATGTAGCGAGGGGCATACCCAGGGCTTGCCTGACAGGCAAAGTCCTTAAAGTAGTATCCTGTCTGGCGAGCTCGTCAGCCCGGCAGTTTCCTGGAATGTCCCTGTGGCCCGGCACCCAGCATAGGTGAAAGTTGAAAGAGATAAACGACAGTTTAAAGCGGGCTTTGAAGTGAAGGAGTACGATTCCGGGGACTTGACTGCCGCTTGGCTGTCAGTGAAAATGCTAATATCCCTAACAGATAGTACATTACACTTCAGCCAGGACAGGGCTTCCTTAATCGCCATGATTTCCGCCTGGAAAACGCTACAATGATCAGGGAGGCGGAAAGAGATGCTCAAATTGAGTTGTTCGGAGAAAACACCACAACCTACCCCACCCTCGGTCTTAGAGCCATCTGTAAAGAAGTGAACCGAACTACCATCGACAGGGGGAGGAGGTGTCCCATTCATCCCGATCAGCGATGCTCGCACGGAAGTTTCGGTCAAATCTCAGTTTCGGTGGGGTGTAGTCCGTGTTTTCGTGTTTGAAGTTGAGAAGATCAAGGATCGAGGAGTGGCCAAAGCGATAGCTAGACCACTGAGAGGAGGCTTTTAAACGGATGGCCGCACAGGCAGCCATCTGTTGGCCGAAAATATCTAAAGTCAGCAGGTTGAACAAAATGTTCAGTGCCGGAGGGAGTAGTTTTAGTGCACCACTGATGCAAATGCATGCAGATCCTTGCACCTTTGCTAGTTGAGTGAGGTGGAAAGCCCTGTGAAGAGCAGGCCACCATACGATCACGCCATAGAGTAGTATAGGTCTGATAACGGACACATACAGCCAATGAGTGATTTAAGGTTTCATACCCCAGCTCCTACCTATAGCCTTTGTACAGGAATAGAGAGCTACATTTGCTTTACCGAAGCGTTCTAGTAGATTGGCTTTCCAGTTCAATTTCATATCCAAAATAAGACCCAGATATTTTGCGTTTTCAGTGAAGGTGAGACTGGTGCCATTTATCATAGGAAGGTCAATGAGGGGAAGTTTATATATCCTCGTGAAGAGAACGAGTTCCGTTTTATGGGGACTAACCCCCAGTCTGCATTTGAGGGCCCATCTGGTGAGCCGAAAGAGAGCATATTGGAGGATTTCCCTGAGAATGTCTGGGTGTTTACCGGAGGCAGCAATAGCAATGTCATCAGCATAGGCGATCACTCTGCAGCCTGACGTATCCAGGTCTACCAGTAGTTCATTTATTACCAGGTTCCACAGAAGAGGTAACAAAACTCCACCATGGGGTGTACCGCAGCGAGCAATTCTTCTGGCCGATGTTCCGCCCAGATGTGTGTTAATAATCCTGCATGTAAGCAATTGATTGATCAATACTCCGAGCGAAGCATCCATTTTCAAATTTGCAAGTGCGTCGGTAATCGCCTTTGATTTGACATTGTTAAATGCTCCCTCAATGTCAAGGAAAGCCACCATGGTGTATTCTTTAATACTCAAAGATTTTTCAATGTAATGTAAGGCTGTCCCAACCGATTTGCCTTTGCAGTACGCATGTTGGGACGGCGAGAGCAAAGCTGGGCTAATACTTTGCTGAAGATGGATATCAATAAACCTTTCTAAAGTTTTAAGCAGAAATGACGATAGACTGATAGGTCGGAGATCCTTTGATTCCACATGCGAGCTCTTTCTTGCCTTGTGTATGAAGATGACTTCAACCTCGGTCCAAAGTTTTGGAAGATCTCGGTCCGACAAGATGACTTTCAGCCATAGAAGCACATTGCTGAATTTTTGCTGCAATAATACCGTCAGATCCTGGGGACTTGAAGGGTTTAAAACTGTGCATGGCCCATCGGATCTTTTCTGTAGTTACCAAAACTAAGGAGTTGCTGCAATGTTGAAGGGGGTATTTACCAATTGCAAACGAGCACAGGGGAGCTACAAGGGAATCGATTATCGAGTAAGATGTCAATGTATTCCTCAGCAGAGGAGGTTCAGTGACCATCCGGATGCAAAAGGTAGCTGGGTATAGAAGGGCTTTTAGAGAGGATTTTCCGCAACCGCAATGTGGAAGCTTCCGATGACTCTTCAATGCTGTCGCAGAAGAGTCTCCAGGATCATCGTTGCTCTTTCCTCAGTGAGATTTTGTATTTCCTGAGAGACAGTTTATAGAAGTCCCAATCGGCTGTCTCGCGGGAGCTTTTAGCAATATTAAAAAGGAGCCTACTGTCTTTCCTAAGAGTACTGAGATTTGCATTCCACCAAGGTGGTTTCTTTTTACCTCGAGGTTTGCGGAGTGGGCAGGCCGCAGACATGGCAGCATTGAGTGCCGATGTTAGGGTGTTGACCAGACTGTCAATGTCCTCAGTGCAAGTAGGTTCAGTAGGCAGGTGGGGAGGAATCAGCATTAATAAACGTTTCCTGTAAAGAGACCAGTTGGTTAGCTGGTAAGAAATGCTGGAAATGAGGGGAAAAGAACGCCAGTTTCTTGCTTAAGGTTCCCACCTTCTTCTTCTTCTTCTTCCTTTTATCAGCGAGGTTATGATCCGAAAACAAGGGATCACAACCCTCCCACTTCACCGCATTTCTACTGATCCACCTGTGGGGTTCGCCTATTTGACCTCAGAAAATATCGGCAGGCCTGCCGATTTTGGATCACTCGGTTACTGAGGCCAATGAAATGCCGATGTCGTTGCATTTGTCTGATCCAGGCGTTTATAGGCCTGCCTTTCCTACATCGCGATGTCTTTGGAACGCGCATAGATATTGCCTTTTTAACAGGGTTCAAATGATCTCTTCTTTGAACGTGGCAATACCAGCTGAGCCGGTCGCGCTCTATTTTTTGTACGATGGTTTCCTTGAACCGAAGGCTTCCACGGATCTTCGAACTTCTTATTCGATCAAGCTTTGTCACTCCTGCTGTCATGCGAAGCATCTTCATCTCAGCTGCCGTAAATTTACTCTCATACTTTTTGTACATCGTCCAACATTGTGATTCGTATGTGAGCGCTGGACGTACAACTGCGGTGTAGAGCCTTCCTTTCAACTTAGGGGGCATTTTTCTGTCACAGAAGATAGCAGAATTTTCTCGCCACTTCATCCACCCTACGCTTGCGCGATGATTGATGTCGTCATCACAAGATGCTTTGCTATTGATCATAGATCCCAGATATTTGAACTTTTCGCACTTGGGAAGCACTGTTCCATTCAAATAAATGTCTGGAATAGGCCTGAGTGGATCAGAGAACGGGCAACACAAGTACTCTGTCTTTTTTGAACTAATGCGATACCCATTTCCCTACGAAACGTCCACCCACACATCAAGTGCTCGTTGCAGGGATGTAGGATCCTCACTTATGATGGCTCCATCGTCAGCAAAGAATAACTGATGTACCTTGGGGTCCATCACTTTACCTTCAAGCAGATAATCAAGGACTGCAATAAAGAGCAAAGGACTTAAAACGCTTCCCTGGTGTACCCCGAAGTGTACTCCAGCGGGGCATCTTACTTTTGTCTTTGCTGGAACCCCTCGATGTCTTAGCGCCACCCATATCAAATCTCGTGGTTGTCTGTCGAATGCCTTTTCAAAGTCAACCAATACAATATGCAAATCCCTTAAGGAATCACGATGTTTTTCCATTATGATCCTTGTACTTTAGATTGCATCTGTGGTTGATTTACCCGAGACAAACCCGCACTGATCATCAGATAGCCGTATTATTTTTCGCAGTCGGCCACCTAATACCCGCTCAACGATCTTCATGGTGTGTGACATCAGCTTGATCGAACGGTAGCTGTTTCGCGTATCACCCTTCCCTTTGTATACAGGGAGAAGGTAACTTTCCCTCCATTGATTCGGCATTGGATCACCTCTCACGAATTTGGAGATGAGAATTCTTAGCCATCTGAACCCGACGTCTCCAATCTTTTTCCAGAACTCTCAGGGCATCTCATCTGGCCCAACCGCTTTTCGTTTTTTGGAGTATTTGATCGCCTCACTAACTTCTTCGACTGTAATGTCGGGTATTTCTTCACAGTTAGGGGTGGCTCTTGGAAAGTATAGCCGGGGAAACTGTTCATTTAAGAGCTCTTCACAATACTGCTGCCACCTCTGCAGAATTTTGTCGTCATCCACAAGAAGCTGGCCATGAGCATTGCTAATGAACTTTGGCGAACGAATCTCCTGAGCATTCCTCCTTCTTTGGGCGGCTATTTTGAAGATAGTGGCGCTCTTGTTCATATTGTGTCTTCGCAACTCCTGGATAGCCTGGTTTGCATCAGCAACCGGGGAAGATATTTTCTCCAGCTCCCGATACAGGCCCTCCGTACTCTCTGCTTGAAGCTGGGCGCACTTCTTCTTCGCTTTTTTCTTGCAGCATCTGTATTCCATTTCGAGGCGAACTTTTTCGTCATTATTATTAGAGGGGCACTTTGACCAAGCTTTGAAAGCCGCTTTCTTCTCATTTATCACTTTCCTAGCTTCATCACTCCATCACCATGTTTCTTTGGCGTGTTGATGGTGGCCTTTTGAAGCTCCTAGCAGTGATTTGGCCTTCTTTAAGCAAGTTCGCTGTAGGGAATCCCACATATTTTGTGCTCTGCACTCTTCATCCTCAGCTCCGTTGATGGTGTGAGAGAGGTAATTTTTCATTACGAAAACAAAAGCCTCGCCTTTTTCTTTGTCCAGATTGTACCACTTGATTTTCTCAGAGACCCTTGTTTGTTTGCTTTTCTTCGGTGTTTTCATAAAAATTTTTGTTAGCAGGAGACGGTGTTGCCGAACGATTCCCTCTCCCAGGATCACTTTGCAATCTTTTACCCGAGGCTTCATGAAACTGGCTACCAAATGGTAGTCAATCTGAGTTTCATCTCCATCACTGCTGTAAGTGATCAGGTGTCGGCTTTGTTTGATGAACGTGGTATTTAACACGATAAGACCGTGTGATTTGCACATGCTTAGGATGTCTCCACCAGGAGGTTCCCACCTGACGGAGGAAAATAATACTTAAAGTAAAGTTTTATTACAAATTTTCGTATACCCTACTTGAATAGGACAAACTGCAATAAAAGCCTTCCCATTTACAGCTATTGAGCCAAAACAAGTAGAATAATCTCGAAGTAAATTAAGGAAGGTTCGCAATGAAAACGATCTGATCGCGAGCGAGTGATCAAAAGTTCTGATTCTCAGGATCAAAATCAAAAAGATGATCAATCAAAAACTCATTCTGCAATCGCTTAAAATTTGGCTTTTAAAAAAATTTGGTTTTTAAAAATTCTCTATCATTCTCTATATAAGGTTTCCAAACTAACTCATAAGCTTTCAAAACTGCAAATTAAAATTTCTCCGGAAATTTTTAGTTACCTGGCTATTATTCCTCATATCGTTAATTTCCATTGGAATTTATTTTCCACGAAGTCTGAAAATGGTTTACGAAATTATGTTCGAATGTCTTGATAGTTGTAAACTTGGGAGATTTTTCAAAATATCTGTTTTAGATCAGAAAATTGTGTCGATTTACACAAAAATAATAAAATAATAATTCTGCAGGATCTGCAAGGATTGATAGGAAGAAATCATTCCCAATTTCGTTTGCAACTGGCCAGCCCTATGCAAAAGACTACCCCATCTTGGAGCTCTTCTCTTTGATGACCTCGGCGAACTGGCGAACACAGACGATAGAAGCATCCTTCAGAAACTTCGGCTGGTTTTCCTTATTAGTCCTTCAGTAACCAATCAGTGTTAGATCCAATGGCATCAGAATGGACTTCTTCTGGTCTAAGTGTGTCTGTATCTTGGCGTCTAACTACCTATCCTAACCTAACTCAACATACTAGTATAAATTTTTCTTGGGGGGTATTCACTAAAAAAAAAAAAAAAAAAAATGGCAACGAAAAAAAAGGTTAAATTGTGTTTAGACTGTCATCCAGAAAAAATATGGATAATATGATATATGGTTTCGGAACACTTTCTCAAAAACCATCCACTCTACATAAGAGGTCTCTACGAAAAAATTACTGAGAAAGTACAATTTTTTTGATTCATCTAACTTTGGATACATTCAAAAGCCTTACAAAAACTGTTTCAGGAACATGCTATTGCCTGAGGTGAGCTGAAGTCATTTTGTTTTATGAAATATTTACCATAACTAGCATGTTTTGTGATGCTGCTGCAGCTTGATGATCACTTCTCTAAACTTTAAAAATCAGACGTGAACCCAATTCAGTGCCCTTCACTGTGTGGTTGACCATTGGGTGTATGCATAAGAAACAAACGTTAATACCCAATACAAAATGCATGATGAGCACCATTCGAGGTGGTACCAAAGAATAACGAACGCGAACAACGACAACGACGACGACAAACATTTGTGTGTAATAAGAGTTCAATGACTTTTGAAGGCCGTTCCTTAGATTCGCGTATCCGCCATCGGAGATCGTGTGTGCCATTTGCCATGCCTCGATGTTCTTTGTTCCAAGTTTTTTTTTTTTTGCGCTTGCCATCCATAGTGGAATGAGTTCCTTTTATTGATGACATCCCTTGACACTGTGCCTGATTCGACTTGTTGCTGCCTGATTTAAATAATTTGGCAATTTTTTACTCCCGAACGTATGCGAACTCCAAATTCCAACAATTCGGTATTTGTCTACCAAGGAAATGCCAGCGCATTTGGCCAAATGGGTAAAATATTCAAATTGGGCTCGGCCTGTGAAATCGGAAAAACCTCAAAGCACGGTTGTAGAACATTCGGTTTCAGGGCTGCCTCAGCGGTATCTCCCCCAATTGGATGTCATTTGCTTTGTCTATTATCGATTCATTCTGGCACCGGGGTCAATAGTCCTCCAATTGAATTTCGAAGATACTACAACTGCTTTCCATACCAGCTTCGTCTGTTCTAGAACTGTAAACGTAACGTTGCGAAATCAGCCTTTAGATGGTGGGTGGGGGTTTCTTTGTCAACGGTACGATGATACATAGAACGCACTGTTTGCATAGAGAACAGCTTGAAGGACACCCCCAACAACAATAGGTGAATCGGTGATTAAAATCAATGTTGGCATGATGAGGAGGGTGTTATGCTACTAGTCTTACTGGCGACCCTCAAGGCAGCGGAAAATTTAATAAAAAAAGAATAAATAAATACAAATTACCCCACGTTAGGAAGGAAGTGAAGTCGCTGTCCGCAACGCACCGCACCGCCAACACATGTGTCGATGGGCGGGTGGAAAGCATCTTAATTAGGTGTTTTCTGTTGTTGTTGCGATGTTTTATTGGCAATTGAGTGGCAGTTTGCATGTGCGGCATGGTAGAAGTAAGGTAATTCTGAGCAACAGGCAATAAAAGTACTGTAATGGCAATGGGGTGTATGCGTATGGGGATTATTGTGATATTTTTTTTCGGCTTCCAGGCTGGCTAATTGGCTATGCCGGACACGGTTTGTGTATGAAAAAGTACCAGTCGAAGGTTGAAGATTCTTGATAACACTGTTTAATGCATTTATGATCGTATATTTACATGCATATAGTACCGGTGTAAAACGGAACTTGATAAGCACTTAAACCTTAGGTTTTAATGAGCTTCCGTTTTTTTACGATCTTATTGAAGGGACTTCTAGAGAGCAAGCGAAGTGTATGAGGTTAGCAGTGCGGACCTTGGCATCACGTATCTTACGGTCTCTAAGGACAGATGAGTTAATTTATTCGTATGTAAATTCTCACATGTTCTGCGCCTTATTCTACCCACACCGTCAGGGAACGGTGATCTGATCTCAAGGTAGACGCAAACAATTTCTTATCACGATCCGATGATATGAAGTGTTATACAATCGATATGATATTTATTTTTTACTAGCTCTAAATACATATATAAGTCATGTGGTAATGGGTAACGTGCGCAACAGCTCATTGAGTGCATATGCCTAGCTTCTCGCAACCACTCGTGTGGTGTGCGTTATATTTTTCACACGAATGTAAGGGTACTGTATCCGAGGGACATTTTCGTTTTTGAGAGGCTTCTCGTGACATCAAATACTCTCTGCTTGTCAAACGTTCGCGAGAGGACGCGAAAAAATTGTTTGGTGTTTTTTTGGGATTCGAACATGGAACCGCACGCGTAGTGGTCAACCCCTGAGCCACCACGGTACCCACACATGATTTGCATACAAATATACTTATGATGAAAAGTACCTGCACTGAGAACATACTACAGCGTCTTTAAAGCTGAGAATAGAGCCATTATCGAGGTTGCCAAAATCATCATTCAAGGAAATATTTCGGAAAGCCAAATACTATGCACATTGACAGACAGGTAACCGTTAGGATTCCACAGCAATTGATTCAATGCAAGTAAGAATCTGCCAGCGGCATCTTAATGAGGAATCAAAAAACCAATGCGGGGACCCTACGCTGGGTGACAAGGCTTAGGATATCTCAAGTAATGAAAGACCGGATCAACTTGCAAGGAACGCTCTATAAGAGTTTCTATTTGCTTTTAAAAAAAAAAGTGCATTGATGATAAAGCTACTCATGGAGCCAATAGGCTCTGGATTCATCTGGACCCATGCGCTACACATTAAACCTTATGGCGCCTTATGTAAGCCCATACGAATGCTTTAGTCACCTGTTCAAAGTCAATGAAAAAACATTACTAACATATTTTGCTGTTGAACTGATACATTAAACTCGTTTATCGGGTTGAACCTGGGCCTCAACCACCAAGCCTTTCCATTTAGCTCGGTCTTTAGTTAATTGCCACCAGTTGCGCACTTCAAGTTGGTTCAGGCTTCCTTAAACTTATAATCACCACCTACGGTGAGGAGACCCTCTACTGCGTCGTCCCTCCGGGTTAGATTTGAAGACTCTCGTCATGTTACTGATTATAAAATGTATGCAGACAATCAGTTCATACATTAAATTTCGTGTCTTTTGGAGATTGAGTATTAGTTACGTTCTCGGTATTCCAAGTCATCAATAAGCTAAAAGAAATAGCCAAAAGATAAATGTTGTGCAGAAAGCTAAACGAATCTACTTTGAAGATCTACAGATGAATATGAGTACATGGAGGTAGCGGAACCGATACAGAGATTAAGAAGAACTTATAGCTCTCAACGCGTCAAATCTATATCTATATATTGGGTTATTCAATAAGTTCTGCGGTTTTTTAGGGTATAAAAACTTATATTTAATCTATCAGATATTGTCCATCATTGTCAATTACTTTCTTCCAACGTAAAATCACGAGACGTTTGGATAACAAAATTTCCCAGGTGCGTTTTCATCTCATCTTCAGACTTAAATTGCCTTCCGTCCAAATAGTTTTGGAGAAAGCGGAACAGACAGTAGTCAGAAGGCGCAAAGTCTGCTGATTACGTTGGGTGCTGGATAATTTCCCAGCCAAAGGAATTCAGCTTTGTTTTGCCACAAATGCTGTGTGTGGTCTGGCGTTGTCATGGTGGAAAACAACGACCTTCCTGTTCACCAAATGGTCAACATGCCTTTCTGGGATGGAAATCTTGTTTACCGACCGATTGCGATGTTTCACCAGAAGTGCACCATGACCTCTTAAGCCGAATGTTGTTATAAAGTACCCATTTTTCGTCTCCCGTAACCACTCTTTTCAGAAGCGAGATCTCAATAACGACTCACAGATCATTGTGCGATCCATAATGTTTCTTTCACCGAGTTCGTGAGGAACCCAAACATTCACCTTTTTCTACATTCCAAGCCTTTTCAACGGTTGTATGGGTGATGTTAAACCGCTGAGCGATCTCCTGTGTCGTCAAATGCATGTCAACGGTAATTGCAGCTAAGATTTGATCGTCGTCTATGGTGGGTGGACGTCCAGAGCGAACAGCATCAGCAAGGTCTATATTTCCTCAACGAAAGCGTGTAGACCAGCGCTGACAAGTGTCGGCGCTAATTGCTGAATCTCCATACACGTTGCAAATCTCTCGTTGCGCCTCTGTCGCTTTGACACCTTTTTTAAAGAAAAAAAAGCAAAATATGCCGAAAATGTACTTTTTATCCTCCATTTAAAAATAAAAATATTGAGCACTTAAAACACGTAACCCGCCATCCAGAAGCTGAGATCTAGTCAAAAATGTTTTTTTTTTTTTTTGTAAAACTCAGAATTTACTTAATTTTTTCTTGATCATGATCTCAAATCCACACTGCACTCAGTCAGCGTTACCAAATCAGTGCTTTCAACGTTAATTTCAGTGCTCAAAATTTCATTTTAGTGCCGAAAAGGTCGATTTGGTGCTTGGGCGTCATTTTAGTGCTTAGAAAAATATTTTAGTGCTTTTTTAACGCTGCAGCTGCACGCTATAAACTACTTTTTCTCTGAATCCAACCATCCTATTATACTAGTTAAGTATGTGAATTCCATCTCTTTTGAAGTTCAATGACACCTCATACTACGCTTCGACTTACTAATGTATATCACTCCTGAAAACGTAATTTCCAAATTTGCTACTAAAGTGTTTCCCGTTCGATCAAGCTGATGACACACACCATGAAGATCGTTGAGCGGGTATTAAGTGGCCGACTGCAAAAAATAATACGGCTATCTGATGATCAGATGCAATCCAAAGTATAAGGATCATAATGGAAAAACATCGTGATTCCTTAAGGGATTTGCATATTGTATTGGTTGACTTTGAAAAGGCATTCGACAGACAACCACGAGATCTGATATGGGTGGCGCTAAGACATCGAGGGGTTCCAGAAACCTATGTACAGATGATCATGGACATATACGAAGGAGCAAGGACAAGAGTAAGATGCCCCGCTGGAGTAACCGAAGAGTTCCCAATCAAAGTCGGGGTGCACCAGGGAAGCGTTTTAAGTCCTTTGCTCTTTATTACAGTCCTTGATTATCTCCTTAAAGGTAAAGTGATGGACCCCAAGGTACATGAGTTATTCTTTGCTGACAATGGAGCCATCATTAGTGAGGATCCTACATCCCTGCAACGAGCACTTGATGTGTGGGTAGACGCTCTGGAGGGAAATGGGTATCGCATTAGTTCAAAAAAGACAGAGTACTTGTGCTGCCCGTTCTCTGATCCACTCAGGCCTATTCCAGACATTTATTTGAATGGAACAGTGCTTCCCAAGTGCCAAAAGTTCAAATATCTGGGATCTATGGTCAATAGCAAAGCAACTTGTGATGACGACATCAATCATCGCGTAAGCGTCCAGCGCTCACATACGGTTCACAATGTTGGATGATGTACAAAAAGTATGAGAGTATATTAACGGCAGCTGAGATGAAGATGCTTCGCATGACAGCAGGAGTGAGAAAGCTTGATCGAATAAGAAGTTCAAAGATCCGTGGAAGCTTTCACATTAAAGAAACCATCGTACAAAAATAGAGCGCGACCGGCTCAGCTGGTATTGCCACGTTCAAAGAAGAGATTATTTGAACCCTGTTAAAAAGGCAATATCAATGCACGTTCCAAAGACATCGCGATGTAGGAAAGGCAGGCCTATAAACGCCTGGATCAGACAAATGCGACGACATCGGCATTTCATTCGCCTCAGTAACCACCAAGTGATCCAAAATCGGCAGGCCTGTCGATATTTTCTGAGGTCAAATAGGCGAACCCCACAGGTGGATCAGTGGAAATGCGGTGAATTGGGAGGGTTGTGATCCCTTGTTTTCGGATCATAACCTCGCTGATAAAAGGAAGAAGAAGAAGAGAAAGAAAACCCGTAGTTTTTATGAAATAAGATTTGATTTTTATTTAAATCGATAGAAGAAGGGCTTGTCATCTATAATGAAAAACTATATCAGCCAAATGACCTCCACGACCTCCGTTGCTCATCGAGGCTCCTTTGATAAAATTTCCCATCACATTTTCACACATAAGCGGCTCTATTTCATCGAAAACTGCAGGGATGCTGGCTTTGAGTGCTGGAGAGCGTTGGCATAAGCCTTCTCTTTCATATGGCCCCAAAGAGTCGTACGGTGTTACGGTATTAAGGTGCGCAAACACCAACACGTTCTGAACAATCATTCTTGGATTTTCAAAGCCCCAAATGCGGCAATTCTGCTTATTAACAAAGCCAAGAAGATGGAAATGTACTCATTAGTCAGAATGATTTTTTGTTGAAATTCTTGATCAATTTCATGCATTGCCAATATCCATTTGGCAAAGTTACGGTGCTGCTGATGATTGGTAGTCTTAAGTTCATGCGTCAACTAAACCTTTTAGGTTTTGTGATCCAAGTCTTTATGCAAAATTCGGTGGAGTGCTGTTCGCGATATGTTTAATTCCTGAGATCGACGGGGAATCGACAAACCTGGGTTTTCGGCCATACTCCGAGCTGCAGGAGCAATATTCTCAGTTGCTGTTGAGTAAACTTTTAACTTTTCGAACTACAAATACAAATATTTGGCGCAACAGCTCTTGAAAGTGCCAGGGCCTAGCTTCTCGCAACCACTCATGTTGTGTGCGTTATACTTTTCACACGAATGGAAGGGACCTACAGTTTGGAGCCGTATCCGAACGGCGATTTGAGAAGCTTTTTCGTGACAACTATACTTTTGGATGTTTGTCAGACGTTCGCGAGAGGTGGGGCCGCGAAAAAAACTTTTTGGTGTTTTTCTGGGATTCGAACTTGGAACCTCATGCGTAGTGATCCGACACACTAACCACTTACGCCACGGCGCCCACATAGGCCCGATGAGACCTCTGGGGTAAATGGCGCACCATGCAGTGACTTTGAGTGGAAGTAATAGCTCTTCGTGAATGACACTTGGATGATACTTAGTGCCCCAGAAGTGGAATTTTTTTTCTTTACGTATCCGTTCAGATGGAAATTGAATTCACGTGCGCCAAAATCACTGACGAATTATTTCGTAAAAAAAAATTGTGACGAGTATTCTGCGATCTTAAGGAGTATAGCGTTCCATGGCTTGTCGACGTGTATTCTGCATCTGTTTACTTCACAAAAATCAAAACAAAACTGACAGTTGCCAGCATTTGCAAAAATTATAGCATCTTCCGATAGGGTGATACTTTTTGGGCCACCTTGTAAATATATGGTATGGGTATTCATGGACTATATAAGTAGAAATATCTTAGAAGAAAATACTTTTTTGTATTATAATAGGCAGGCGAGCGCAGCAAAGCGAGCGCAGTTATAAGTAATACGGCACTAAACGGTAGGTCCCTTCCATTCGTGTGAAAAATATAACGCACACAACATGAGTGGTTGCCAGAAGCTAGGCCCTGGCACTTTAAGAGCTGTTGCGCCAAATATTTATTTTATTTTATTTTTATTTTTTTTTGGTGACCGAATACTGAAAAGAAAAGAAATTGCAGCATAAACTGAATTATCAAAAACAAAGGTTCTCAGGATCAGGATATACATGATCAGCTTCGTATGATAGTATAGTAAAGTAAAGTATGTACATAGGCCGCCAATCGCCATACGCAAATGTGTATTCTCACAAATTCATCATCCACCTTACCAGCGAAGATTTGACCTCTAGCAACTATTCTTAATTCAGCAAATTGAAGTCTGACCGTCGAGAAAAAATTCGTTCGGTACAAGTACTATAAAATACTGCTCATTTTCTTTTTTTTGAAATATCAGTACTCTGGTACTGAAGTATTCAAGTCATGAAGTATTGCAGTATTATAGAGCTCTACCCTGCAATCGGTGTAGTTTATGGAGATGCGAGACCTGTGTAAGAGTCTAAAATATTAGTTTACCAGTAAGCTGTTAAAACAACTGCGATCATATACACGTAAGATGTAGAGACTTAACAATATTATATATTAGGTTTTGTCAATACGGTCTTTCAAATTACATAAAACAGGGTATAACACCAAATAGTTTATAGCCACTCAAAAATTGTTGCAGTCATTGCAGTTTCTTTAGAAAATATTAAATAAGGAAAACAAATTTACATTTAACGATCTTGTAACGTTACATGCGATCACATTGTTTTTCCCTTTAAGGAAACTGCATAAGATCTGACCTTGTTGGCGGCCACGCGTTACTAAATTTGATTTGTTACAAAAATTGAGAATACTTTAGTTCACATTTGCTTATCGTAGATATAATAGCTGGGTGTTAAAATGGCAATTAGTTCATCAATCATTCAAATGTATTCTGTCACATTCGAGCGCCGTAAAATTAAAATTTTCGAAACTTACTTGAAACTTTGTGTTATTTGCATTTAAACTACATACGAGTATCTTATGCAAATTGTTGTGGGATTTTCTGTGAATTTTTTGTTAAATGTTAAAGTAATTTCAACAAAATTGTTTAAAGGCATTAAAAGTTGAAACTTGTACAAATATTGATTGTCGCCTACAAAATTTGTTGTTTAAATTTAAAGAGAGAGAGAGGAAAAAGATGATGCTATTTGATGTAATTTTAAATAAGATCATTGAGGTAACTCTAATTTACTTGAGACTTAGTGCTTTCAGAAAGAATTGATTTAAATAAAAAGAAAACCGCACCTAATTATTTTGCTGCCTGCTGCCTTGACAATAGATCGTAATGATTTAAAGTCCATAACCACCCGGGAAAAATTCCATACGAAATTGGGAAAACCACTTAATATAGTCGATTCAGTAGCGTTTGAGTTTTTCACGTACATACAGTCGCTTCTATAGAGAACTGTGATTTGCTTTTCGCAAAACTATTTTAAGAAGTTATCACTCTAGCTCGAATAAAGAATTGTATCCATATGTGTTGTTGTGCTTGAGATCATAACTTCAGGCAATCTCAAGAGGAACGCCTAAAGGATCGCAAACGAAATTTTAATGCAACTAGGGTGCGGTGGTATACAGACCGTAGCATACGCCGATGATGTAATCTCACTGGCGACAGGAAAATTCCTGTCCGCAACGACTGACATACTGCAGTCAACCCTAAACACATTGAAACACCCACCAAAATATGCGGATTGGACGTCAACCCTTAAAAAAAACCGAAATTGCACCTTTTACAAACAAAAGGACGGTACCTACTCTCGGGCCCCTGAGACTTAATGAAGACGAACTCCAAATAGCGAAATACTTCGGGTGTATACTCGACCACAAACTGACACGAAAGGACTATACTACATTCAGAATAAAGAAATTCGTCTTTTGCGCATGTAGCAAGGCTTTTGGGAAGAAATGGGGACCCAAACCTGCTGGATGTACACAGCCATTGTCAGACCCATCCTGACTTATGATTGTTGTCTGCTGGCCGGCAGCAGATAAGGCCACAATCCTGAAAGAACTCACCGAGATCCAACGACTTGCCTGTACAGATACAACGGGCGCGGTTGAAACAATACTTGCGCTAAGACCAAACGACCTATACGTAAAGAAGCAGCTGCGAAGAACGGCCTGCAATTAAAACAGCCCAACTTCTGGAGATGGGTGAGACAAACCACCGCACTATCGCCAGATAGGCGAGATCACGAATAGAAATGGAAAAATGAAATAGATCACACCTAACACTCTTCATAGGCATCAGTCATTACATGCCACAACTTGCTGCGAGATGGACGCGGATAAGGACGCAACCCATTTCCTATGTGAATGCATAAGCCTGTGCAGAACCACGATGACGGCCATAAGAGAACATTACTTCAACAACTTATAGGTGAGCTGTTAGAGAAGTCACCAAAGGCCATTCTAAAATTCATGTTGGACTCGGAATGGTTCAGAGAAACGGGTTAGATTTATATCAAGAACTGTTCGTTTCTTTCTTTCCTCCAATTGCAGGACGGATATCCCACAATGAGGAACACAATGGATCCACGGAGTGAAGCCTATACTAATCGCATAGTTGACCCTACAACGATCCTAAGATTTTGGGAAATGATTGACTTGTACGTGGTAAAATGCACGATATCTGTCTTTGCAGAACTGAATCTCAGATCTCACCAATGAACCCAATCGGTAACATAGTAAGTGCACACTGAAAGGAAAAATCTGATACTAGGATGACCATGTTTTTATTTTAGTCTTTGACTCTCGCAAGGATAGGAATAGTTAAGAACGAACAAATTTCGACCGATCGGCTTGTATTGGTGAACAAATCTTGAAGAAAAACCTTTATTCTGTAGTTTTAAAGGCAGAACTCATAAAATGTTTATTTCCAGCGTTAAACACATCCTGATGACCAGCAAATTTTCTTTTGTGCGGGTTTTTGAACCAGAATGGCCATACGAATTTGGTCTCTTGCTTCGCCCGCATTTTAGTTGACGGTGATTTACTTGTTGAAATATAAATGTCAACTAAATACATTACCGAAAATGTGTAAACTTAATTACAACTTCCCCCGTGGGAATCCCAACCAGAGCATACATAAACCCGCTCAGTCATTGCAGCATGACTGCTGAAGGTCTCCCTTGAAGGAAAATTGTGCGCCTTTGCTTTTATAATACTTAAAATTAAGTAAATTTATTGAAAGGACTCAAGGTGATCCAATACGAGGTAATTTTTTTAATAGGGATTCTCGGGCATAGCATGCGTGGCAAATGTCATGTCCATGAGACATTTCTGTTCAGTATTCATTGGCATTTCATCATGGCGACCCAAGAGCTACGAATGCATGCGGAAAAATGCACTGTTTGGTGCGGTCTATCGGCAGGCGGTATCACTGGACTGTATTTCATTAAAAATGCGGAAGGAAGGCGCGTAACCGTCAATGGCGAACGCTACAGAACAATGATCCGTGAATTTTTGTTGCCAAAAAATCAAAACATTAGCGTAGGTGACTTGTGATTTCAACAGAATGGTGCACCGTGTCACAGAGCGGGCATTGAGAAACAATTTTCACGAAAACATCATCTCAAGAAATGGACCTGTGAGTTGGCCTTCAAGATCATGTAATCTGATTCTGGGAACTGTGTATACAGCTGTTCATACATTTTACCAAAACCCGCTTAATGTATCTGCTGTGACTAGCACAAGGTTAACAGTTACTACATATAAGGAAGCCATTCAGACACCAATGTCAATTGTTCACCTGGGTACCAATAGGCAAACAAGAAAATCAAAGTCTAACGAACGTATATTGGCATGAGAAAAATGTTGACAAATGTTGGGTAGACCTACTTATTTCTGCAATTGTGGGCTTTAAGTACAACTGTTCCAATGCACTGGAGCCGATTAGTAAATTTCCACTTAGACACTCTGGGGCGCCGAACGAACCAGACGAGGAGGATACTCCGTACTCTGTGGAACATTAGGAAAAAAATGAAACCAAACAATGCTGGAGTCAGCATCAACAGATGGGAATAGCTATCTACTCGCAAAATACATAGACAACTCTAGCCAAAGTACAGTGGACACAGAACTGGCCGGCTTTTGCAAAGAAACTGTGGAATATTCTCCGCGCTGATATAGTATAAAAAGCAGTACCCACAGTTGAAAGGTCGATAACATCAAAGGGAATATAGAAAAATCGTTCGACTATGTAAGCACTGAAATCAATCCTTACCCTTTGCAAATGTCTTATGTTTGTGTTGAAGTCAAGCAAAAAAAAAAAATCAACCTAACGACGTCGGTTGAAGAAAAAGATCCCGGAAAAGAACTTAACAAAGATGAGATACTATGAAGTTTAGAGAAGACGATTTCAATATTTTCAATTTACGCACATTCTGAGGACAAAGGTCGACTCCGGCCATTTCTTGGTCGTGACCTTTTTTCGAGCTCGCTCTGACGAGAAGAAGCTGAGCTCCAGCCTGAAAAGGAGGTTCAACATCGAGCTTCTAAGTGCACCTGGAGTAGCCAGTCACTACAGAAAACGGATCATCTGTAACATTGTCAGTCTAAAATTCCAACGATCAGTGGATTTAATGCCGCACCACCATAAAAGAAGTAGCCGACAGCACTCTAATACTCGTATACCAGCCACCTCTAGGAAAAACTCGTGATACCATAGTGAGTGTCCACTCTACAGCGCAAAACAAGATTTCCAAAAGAACGGCATCGAATTAAGAAATTAGTGGAAAAGAAAACTTTGCCTCTTCTTCTTAAAAGAGGGCTTATGCGGCCTTACAGCTCAAGCATATCGAAAGAGTCCACGACCGCAGTGGACTCCTCTGGAGATTTAATAAGAAATTAAACTCTAAACTAAACTCTTTAAAATAATTGGGGAACCTAGTCACTAATCGCACAGGGAGTAATATATGTATTTAAGGAGAACTTCTAACATCTCCTGAACGGTCGTCAAACAGAGAGAATGATTGGCCTAATTCCAGTCAATGAAAAAGTCACCTCATCCTCAACCACTTTGGATGAGGTTGGGCTAGGTATAAGAAAGCTAAAGAACAACAAAGCAACCGTCCAACTGATATATCAAATTATAAGAGTGATGTTTTGGTAGGAGCATGGCATCAACATGGGATGAAGGAAAGCATGCTCTATGACTGGACTGGAGGTTTACATCTTTCATCTACAAAAATGGCGATCCACGTCTGGCAAGAATGACTGAGGCATATTTTTGCTTGTGTCCGTTTCGCACCACACGTTTCGACAGGCATCTGTGGACAACTTTCGTTGAAACGAAGAATTCTGCATGTAGCATTCGGTCCTACCGAATAGAGAAGAAGATTCAACAGCGACCTTTATGAGCAGTACCAAGATATGAACATAGTCTTCGAATCCCAGTCCCCACGTTCGAGAAGACAAGGAAGACCGAACCACCAAGTGATCAGGAAGCTTAGCCTGGCAAACTAGAAGTAAGCTAGACCTAAAAATCTAAGTGTCTCTATGAAAATCACCCCACACTATCCACTCACAATGATTACCATCAACATAGTCGCCACGGCACCACCACTCACCATCTCTGCGGGCAAACACCTGATTTGAAATTGGACAAGTGCACGGATTTGGCTTCTTCTACTTTTTCCTCGGTCAATCTTTGGTTCGGTATCTTGTTCCGTGAGTCCATCCATGGTGCCACGTCCAAAAGGGATCCTGCCTCTCGTCCGTCACCACAATTTATATCATTCGACAATCATTCCTTCTTCTTGTCTGCGGTGCTGTGTGTCCAATTGAAAGACCATGGCGCAGCAGCGCCAATGTTAGTGCCCGTCGAAGAACACATTTAGAATCCATTATTTGGTTGTTATCCCGCCTGTCGCGCCTTGCTCTCTGTGGTGGTTTTGCGATAAAAGTTCAACGGAACGCGCAAACTTTTGTAATTGGCTCCAAGAACATATTCAATAAATCCTTGCAACAACTGTGGATGCATACCTAGTGCCTGTTCGATGGTCATTCTTTATTCTTTTGTGCTCTTGCTGAGTTGCTTGTTGCCAACTGAGCCAGCTGTGCTTGTGGGGTTTTTTTGTCTTCGGCCTTTCTTCGTTGGTTTGTTGAGTCTGGAGAGGATACATCTTTTCGACTTTAAGATACGTCAGCGGAAAGTAATTTGGAAATGTGTATAATTGGGTTAAGCGGCACTGGGGTATGCACTCTGTCCTTTTGTGCTCTTGAAATCGTGTTGGCGTGGAGGTGACAATGCACGTGGGAGAAGGTACTCTCAGACTAATTAATACGCGTGAATTTATGAAATAAATTTTACAGTTTTCAGATAATAAAATAAAAATTGCAGGCGCTGGCGCTGGGGAAACCTTATCCGTGGTTAGAGGAATGGTTATTTGTTCTGAGGATTGCGCATGGAGTGCACATTATTGAAGCTTGTTTGTTGTTCTTTATAGGCTATTGGAAGTTATGTCTGGTAGTAAATTGCATAGTAGTTACGAGTACACAGCATGGCGGCGAACAAGGGAGTCTTGAACAAACTGTGCTATACGTGTGGTAAGCAGAATTACTATCTCTCGTCCTAAAGAAAATCATGAAGATTAGAGCTTAATTCATGCAAGTACTTGTATATGTCCTCGTTTATATGTACATATATAAATTTTCCAGAAGGATCGAAACAGACTACCTTGTTGGTCTCTCCAGAATTGTTCCCTGGGCTCGATTCCCTTTGTTTTCTACCCAATGATAGTTTAATCTGAAGAAGTGCTTTTCGATAAATTCCATCGAAGGCAACCTGAACATCAACGAAGAGGACTTACACCTTCTTTTTCTCGCAATATTTTTTCTTTATCATACTTCTTAAACTGTAGATATTGTCCATCAAGGAGTAATGTTCTCGGAATCCAACTTGGAATCCATTTAGGTTTTCGTGCTTTCTTTCCCATTTGGCTAATCCCTTCTGCACGATTTTCCGAAATATAATAGTTTTCAGAAAACGTTCCTCGACTTTTCCCTTTTCGAGCATACTGGAGTACATCTTTGCTCGCAATCTTACTATGAAATCATCTGGTGCATTTTTAAATACATCACATGGCAACCTGTCTCCTCCCGGGGTGTGTCTCGTAGGCTGTTATCTCACTGTGAAAATAGGGTCGAATGTTTTTGATTTTCTGTGCAGGCATTCTTCTTATTCTTCTTATTCTTCTTATTCTTCTTCTCTCCTTTGCCTTTGTCCCTATCCGGGGTCGGCCCTCCTTGTTCGAATGCAGGAATACAGGATCTTCTATCCTGGGTTGTCTCTTCTTCGATGTTGTTTCTCCTCATGTCCTTCCTTACGGTCCCAAGCCATGTGGCGAGTGGTCGTCCCCTTCCTCTTGTGTGCTCCGGGTTATCCATTGATTTCGAACTATATGGTTTTCGTCTCGACGCATTACGCGGATTTTTATGAAACTTGGCATAGTGAAAGCTTATATCCTGGAAAGGATTCCTACAAGGTAGTCAAAATCGATCTATGCATATAACAAAACTGTAAGTGTAAAAGCGTTTGAACACGCATTACGCAAAATCTATTGCACGAAATTGAACGGGGTTTTCGCAGTTGCATTGCTTAGAATCTAAATTTTAAAATGGTGTATGTATCGTGACCCGCCATCCACAAGCTGAGATCTAATAAAAAATATCACACTACTTTGATTTAGCAAATAACACAGGATTCAGGAGTCAATCAAAGCATGCCTTAAAATCGTTTGCACTTATCTCTGATCCCATTCTTCAGCTTACTTGCCGCAATTGGGTATAGAGTTTCCATCAGTCACTAGAGTTCTTTATTGTGTTCAATTTGAATTCTATACACATACTAGCGGGTACCCGGAGTGCGTTGCTGCGCCTAACAAAAAACAACTGTCAGGCAGGCGCCTGGGGCAACAACTGTCAGACAGCGCCTTGCGGTAAGTCGATTATAGAAGTTACTTTTTTTTTTTTTTTTTTTAGTAGTTAAAGTACTAAATACTAAAGTAGTGCACCGATTCGAACCAATACTGAAGATTGCCTGAAAGTTTTAGCTCAATCGGTTCGGTGGTTTCGGAGTCCATAGCCTGTGCCACCACTCGCTCACGCCAATGACATTGACACAGTCGGAAGAACTCAATGTGCTGTCAGTGCTACGTTTGCGAATATTGAGACAGAGGCAGCATATACACTTGTCCCTGTTGTTTTCAGTTATTTGTGTTTGTTTTGGGCCCACGAATATAGGGTCATCCTGTACTCACCACCTATATGCAGGAAAGAGGAATTTAAATAAAACTAGAGACCCCCAGGTATTTAGAGTTTTACACTGAACCCGCCCTCAGTCATGCAGGTCTCGGTACGCACCTTTGCTGATTGTCTTTTGGTTACATACCCTCACTTTAGACCTTACCGGCATCGTGGAAATATACTTAGGTAATGACCAAGCCACTCGTATATATCCACCGACATCGCTCTTCAGATCATTGGATGATGCCAAAGCCGTTCCACCACGACAAGGTAGACAATCATCGGAAGGGCGGATCCTTCGATTTGCGAAGATTAGGAAGATCCAGGTCTATGAACTATCATAGACCCAAGTCGAGTCCCAACCTCCGCACCCTCTCATAGGAATTAACCAAAGAGAGGTCGGCGGCGTTGGCTGACACCGCCCTTAGTCGCTCTCCTTTTTATTGACCCAGGTCAATAGGGAGGATAATCCGCGGCATCGTGCGAAAAGAGCAAAAAAAACACCTTTGTTCTAAGCCATGCCATGGGGAGGTCTGATGGTAATCCCCTCACATAGCTGCAAACGACGACTGAACATCAGTCGTCGGGCTCTTTTACTCCACATGGTCGAACTAGACACTGAGAATTCTCAGTGTCCGCGCATGCCATACCACCACACCGTCACCGCACGCAATTCGGTGACGCATGCGATGGCGCCCATAGAGCCTAGAAATGGTCACAGGCCGGCCCTTCGCACACTTAGTGCGTCTACGTGTATTGCTACACGCGGGCTTCGGACTGTCCTCTCCCAGCATAGCACCCCGGTTATTAGGTCGGCCCACCGCGATGTTAGCGGCAGGTGCCCCCTTTGGATTCCCGGAATTTTCCGGGGCGGGCTTCTACGCCCTACCATTGGAGATTACCCAAGGCATTCCTCCTTGGGGATGCTATGTACTGAAAGAGAGGCAAGAACCATGTCCAGTGTCATCCATGGACAGGCAGCTAAGCAGTCGCCCTTCGGTTCCTCTGGAACGTGAGGCCGCGACATTAACTTACCACGAGTTAGCTAACTCCAGGGAGGTGATAAATTTCCTGCCCTCATCGGGGTGGCCGTTCCATTGGAACCGACATAGTTGGCTGGTTTTTTATCCTCCAATTTTGACACTACAAACAGAGAAATCAACCACTTCCCTTCGTCTGGCGTTCACAAAAGTCAGTTCTGACACTCTGTTGATAAAGTCAAGTAAAGTCTCTCCTCTACAGTTGTCGTCCTTGCTGCCCTTCAGCGCATCGCAAGTATTTGCCTCGTAGCCGGTTATTAGGTGAGACATTTATCAGAACCTCAACGTCCCTTGTGGGAGGATCTTCTTCTTCTTCTTCCTATTTCGACGAGGTTATGATCAGAAAACAAAAGGTCATGACCCTCCCACTTCACCGCATTTCTACTGGTCTGCGGAGTTCGCCTATTTGACCTCAAAAAATATCGGCACGCCTCCCGATTTTGGATCGCCTGGTTACTGAGGAATATCAAATGCTGGTGTCGTTGCATTTGTGTGATCCAGGCGATTGTATGCCTGCCTCTCCTGCCTTGCGATGTCTTTGGAACGTTCATTGCTATTGTCTTTTTAACAGGTTCTTCTTTGAACGTGGCAATACCAACTGATCCGGTCGCGCTCTATTTTTCGTAAGATGGTTTCCTTGACGTGAAGGCTTCCACGGATCTTCGAACTTCTTATTCGATCAAACTTTGTCAATCCTGCCGTCATGCGAAGCATCTTTATCTAAGGTGTCGTTACTTTACTCTCATACTTTTTGTACATTGTCCAACATTGTGAACTGTGTGTGAGCGTTGGACGCGCCACTGCGATGTAGAGCATTCCTTTCAAATTAGGGGGAATTTTTCGGTCACAGAAGATAATGTTTTCTCGCAACTTCATCCGCCCCACGCTTACGCGATGATTGATGTCGTCATCACAGCTATTGCTATTTATCATATATCCCAGATATTTGAACTTTTCGTACTTGGGAAGCACTGTTCCATTCAAATAAATGTCTGGAATATGCCTGAGTGGATCAGAGAACGGGCAGCACAAGTACTCTGTCTTTTTTGAACTAATGTGATACTCATTTACCTCCGAAACGTCCACTCACACATCAAGTACTCGCTGTAGGGACGTAGGATCCTCACTTACGATGGCTCCATCGTCAGCTAAGAATAATTGATGTACCTTGGGGTCCGTCACTTTAGCTTCAAGCAGATAGTCAATGACTGCAATAATAAGCAAAGGACTTAGGACGTTTCCCACTTTCACCCCGACTTTGATTGGGAACTCTTCGGTTACTCCAGCGGGGCATCTTACTCTTATCTTTGCTCCTGCGTACATGTCCATAATCATCTGTACATAGGTTTCTGGAATCCCTCGATGTCTTAGCGCAACCCATATCAGATCTCATGGTTGTCTGTCGAATGCCTTTTCAAAGTCAAAGGGGACTGTGCGACCTATCCTAGTTTATGGCTCTTTAGTCTAATGGATGGCACTGGAGAAGCAATATCAGCTTGTAAGCCTCATCAGAATCTAGAGATCAGCCTGCATAGGATCATGGGATCGTTACATACAACACCCATGGCGGCAATGGAGGCCATTCTTAGTCTCAATCCGCTGGATCTATTATGATAAAGCACGGCGGCCAAATCGGCATTAAGACTGAGGGAAGCAGGGCTTTGGTCATCTGTACCTTACGGTCACGCGTAGGCAGCTAGCAACCGATTACATGACTCCGAGGCTGACTTTTCAAAGGATATTCAATATCAGAATTCCTGACAAAAACGACTGTATAAACCAGCATTTTACTAGTAATGAGGAATTGGTCTTCTACATACATTGACGGTTTCAAAATGGATGTTGGTGTAGCTGTGTACTGCTAAACACTTGGGATTAACAACTCATTCAGAATTAACAAGGAATGCAGTGTCTTTCAAGCACAAATTACAAATATTACCCAGGCAGGCATTATCACCAGTAATCAGATCTAAACCTGTCGGAATCTGCAAGCGACATCTAAATGAGGTATCACAAGTTAATAAGGTGACCCTATGCTGGGCACCAGGGCACATAGACATACCAGGTAATAAAAGAGCAAACGAACTCGTTAGAATGGGGTCAGCGGTGCATATCGCAGGCATCCCCCTATGTGAAGGTTCCTATTAGCTCTATAAATAAACTCGTCGGAGCGAAGCCAACAGACGATGGATACATCTGGATACGCGCGTCATTGCCAGGACGCTGTGGTCGGCTTACGATTTAAGGAGAACACGTTCTCTGGTTAGGCTTAGTCATAACAGTACGCGGGTCATCTCTGGCAAAATTAAGGGACACTGAGCCATCAGGGTTCATGCGGGTTTATACCTTACAACGACTTCGGCAGGAGCTGCAACAGAAGTTACTTCTTCACTGAGTTGGAGGATCTACGTGACGTTGAGCTGAATGTCCTTCTGAGATTTATATCCTTATCTAGGTGGTTCTAATCCAGCGGTGCACCTTTCTGAGCTGACTAAACCTCTGAGATTCATACCCTTATCTAGATGGGTTTCATTCAGCAGCTTTTTTTTCAGATTCACAGGATTAAAACAAAATGGGCACATTGGACCCTTGTCCGCCTAAGCGAGCAGTGACTTTTGTATGTCATAAGGTACCCATATACCTAACCCAACCTACCATTGGTTTTTCTTCCTAAAAATGATCAAAATTTCATCAGAATATCCATAGCAAGCCACTCTTCCCCAGCACAACATGTCTATACAAAGGGCCGATCAGCCGAAACAGCCTTGCACGAAGTGGTAACAACGATCGAGCAATTACTCTACCACTAGGAATTCACGCTAGACGTTTATACGTTTTAAGGAGCCTTTAACAATGTGAAAACTGAATAAATAAGACTATCACTAGACCGACTCAGAGTAAGCATGGGAAAAATCAACCGGTTTTATTGTTTCGGTTGACCTTACTCGTACTTTTCCTCCGGTTTTTTCTCCCCCGTTATAACCGGTAATTTTTTTTAAGCCGAAAACCGGGTGAAAAAAAAACGGTTATTTACTTTGGCAATTGGCAGTTTAACACCAGCAAAAAATGCCTACATCACTTAAACAGGGTAAGAAGCGATGAGGATAAAGCCATTTTTTTCGCAGACTACCTAGAAAACATACAGTATGTCAAGAATGAGTTTACACATCGAAAAAATATATAAATTTTTCAATTTAATAAGCAAAAAAATGTTTTTTTTATTAAATACGAATAATTTTTTTTGTAGTTTTTATTAGGCTAGAGTATTTGCAAAGAATAAATAAAAGGAAAAAGCAAGTTAAAAAAAAGAATAATGAAAAACACAACAAAAAATAATTGCACTCAATTTTTTGAGTGTCAAACAACTCTTTACACAAGGGTTGTTTTTATTTCTTTTTGCATCAACTCACTGATAACGGGTACGTTTACCGTTATCAATTTGCATCGCTGCTTAGTGTTGATGTTTTTCTTTGATTTTGTGGTCAAATTGTGAGAAATATTTGCTGTGTGTACATCATAAAGGCTAAATACTGCTATTTAAAAATGCCAGGCAAAAGCTCAACGTTTGAGATTGCTCAGTTGATATGCTCATATGATATGACAATCGCCAATTGGGAAAAAGTGTTCCGGACTTAGCAGAAATGTTTTCCGTATCACGAAAGACAATCTACATCTTAAATCGCGCTGAAAATGAGGGCAGATTGGAACCAAAGTATGGAGGTGGTCCTAAGCCTAAACTTAAAGAAAGAATAGAGCGCTTAATAATGAGGAAATTGTACGTAAACCCACAAATTTCGACAAGGGCAATTGCTAGGCAACTCAAGGAAGAGTGTGGTGTTGTTGTTTCGCACGAAACGGTTCGAAAGACGATAGCGAAGAATAAATACTCATCAAGAGCTGCACGATTAAAGCCACTGCTTTCTAAGCAAAATATCGAAAAACCTTTCTCCTTCGCTACAAAGTTAATTTCTGAGCCTGTTGATTATTAGGACGACGTCATATTCTGTGACGAACCAAAAATTATGCTATATTACAACGATGGACCAACTAGAGTGTGGCGCAAGGCATTGACTTCGTTGGAAAAACGGAACATCATTCCGACCGTCAAATTTGGATAACTGTCTGTAATGGTTTGGGGCTGTATCTCTAGCAGATGAGTAGGAGACTTAGCATTTAAAGAAACAACGATGAACGCTGAACAATATTTAATTATATTGAAAAGTCATTTAAGAAGCAGTGCAGACAAATTCGGGTTATTAACGGACAACAAACCGCACTTTAAATTTTATCAGGATAATGATCCTAAACACAAGGCATTAAATGTGCGTATGTGGCTTTTGTATAACTGCGGCAAAGTGTTAGATACTCCAGCCCAAAGTCCGGACTTAAACCCCATAGAAAATTTTTGGGCACTTTTAAAGAAAAAAGTCGCTAAAAGAAAGCCTAAAAATCGATCCGCACTTAAAACTGCCATAATGGAAGAGTGACAGAACTTACCGAAGTTTTATGATAGGAAAAAGTTGATTTATTCAATGAAAAAACGTCTGCAATACACTATAGACGCCAAAGGTGTTCACACCAAATATTAAAGTTTAAGTTTTTAATAATTTAAGTTTATAAATTTTAAATAAAAGTGATATACAGATATAGTGTATATTCCTTGTGTAAAGAGTTGTTTGACACTTAAAAAATTGAGTTTAATTATTTTTTGCTCTATTTTTCGCTATTCTTGCGTTGAAATAGCTTTTTCTTTTTATTTATTCTTTGTAAATACTCTAGCCTAATACGAACTACAAAACAAATATTATTCGTATTTAATAAAAAAAACATTTTTTTGCTTATTAAATTGAAAAATTTATATATTTTTTCGATGTGTAAACTCATTCTTGACATACTGTATATAAACCACCATATGAAAATGGAAACAACCTATGACAACCTATGTTATTGGAACCATCTGCAGAGGAAAGTGAAGAGATTCCACCCACAAATCCCAACGAAATACGCAACCTTATCAAGTATGAAATAAAGACAAAAAAAAAGTCCTGGATATGACCTTACGAGTATATCAGGTGATGTATTAAAGAACTTACCCATGAAGGCAATATTTAAAATAACAAATTCAAAATCGTTTTGCTTTTTGGGAGCAAAGCAAGACGTGTATACCTGGTTTAGCATTTATTGTCCAAAAATATTTGTGTTTGGTAGGATGTTCGGGAGCTTCGGAGAGATTAGTGCCATCCCTGAATGACATTGTTTCCGATGAGAGGTGTCGCGAAAGAGTATTTATGACTCGACTTGGAGAAAAATATTGGGTGAATGATACATAGTTTATATTTGTAAATGCTTTTATCAATGAATTTATATGTATTATTTTTAAATTACATATGTAATAAAGAAAATGCTCAAACAATTTTGTTTTTAAAAAAAAAAAACCGAAACCCGGTTTTTGGAAGAACCAGTATTTTGGAGCGGTATAAAACCGTAAGGTTAAACCGAAGGCAAAGAAAACCGGAAACTGATGTTTTGGGCAAAAACAGTCATCCCTAACTCAAGAGTAGATTCCACACTCTCCGACTGGATAGAATGTATACTCAAGTCGAGATACATCAACTCAGAGCTGGGTGACAGCCAAGTAAATGCACTGGTCTCTAGGGGAACCTCGCAATGAGGGGTCTTATCTCTACCTCTACTATGGACTCTAGTCGCAAAAGAAATCCTATTAAAATTAGGACACAGCGGAGTAAAATTTCTTGCTTATGCAGATAATATCGTCCTGCTAATGTCTGCAAATTCCTCGACACAATCACCGAACTTCTACAATCGGCCCTAGATACCCTCAATAACTGGGCGAAAAGATGTGGACTGAACGTAAACTCAGCGAAAACGGAGGTGGTCCTCTTCACCAACAAAAGAGTAATACCAGCTTTCGGATTCTTACGACTCGATGGCACTCCACTCCAAGTCTCGGACAAAGCACTGTATTTAGGATCCATACTTGACCGCAGACTGAGCTGGAGAGATAATACAAATGAAATTCTATGCTTGCATTAGAATTTTTGACAAAAATGGGGACCCAAACCTGCCATCATCCACTGGATGTGCTCAGCCATAGTCAGACCCATTCTAACATATGGGAGCATTGTCTGGTGGCCAATAGCAGAGAAATCAACACATCTCAAGGAATTGACAAAAATCCAGAGACTTGGTTGTATAGTATCCACTGGCGCCATTAGAGCCACCCCGACCACAGCCCTTAAAATAAATCTCGCACTGATTCCACTGGTCTTATTTGTTAAAAAATTAGCCGCGATGAGTGCCCTTTGTCTAAAAGAATTCAACCTGTGAAGAAAGGGCCGCATGGATCACCGTAACATTGCAAGATGGGCTCACATAGACGCCACCACAGACTATCTTCCGCCATCCCCGATTTCAGGATAAACGTCAAAACGGTCATCCCATCAAGGGAACACTGGGCAGGCGGTGGGGCCATCAGGGAACGAGATGGCGGATGTACTGGCAAGGAATGGGTCAGAACAAAACCTGTCAATGCAGAGGATGCGACAACACAGACGCAGAAGACGATACAGAACACTTCCTATGCAAATGCCCTAGACTCTGCAATACCAGAAAGACAGCTATCGGAGAGCATCTTCTTCAAATGAAATTCATAACTTCTTCAGGATGGTTTAGAGGAGGCCGCTCCAATACCACAGAACTCTAGCAATTTTGTTTCTCTTTCTCTCTTTTCAGTATTTCAGCCAGGGAACTCCACGTCAGAGGAGTACAATGGATCCTTTTGAGATCCGACTGCAGGCTGCACCCATTCAATGCAGCTAACCCCTTTAGCCTTAAATAAGCCACTGTTAGGAAAGTTTGCATTGTCACACTCACCGCGAGGCAATGTTCAAATTAATACATGCACCTATAAAGACAAACAGTTATGCAGACCTGAATAAACATTTAGGTTTACGATGTGTGGAAGCTGCAACGGAAAATAAATATTTAAAAACTATCCATTCCATCATAACGTCAAAACGAAGTAAATTAAAATTTTAAATCAACAAAAAGCTAATTAAATCCAATAAAACGAACAAAAAGTCAACTTTAAATGCCAATGCCAGAAGGCAGATGACTTAATTACCCTTTTAAATGCGGGCACACACAAAGCTGATGAAATGAATTGCCATCGATGCACGTTTTGAAATCTTTTCCAAAATGATTTCAAGTACACAAATTCAGGCTACATTTTGAGGAGTGGGCCGTGGTGCAAGTGGTTAGTTAGTTAGTGCACTGGTTAGTGTGTCGAAGTACTGCGCATGAGGTTCCATGTTCGAATCCCAGAAAACACCAACCAGTTTTTTCACGGTCCCACCTCTCGCGAACGGCTGACAAACATCCGAGAGTATTGTTGTCACGAGAAAGCTTCTTCTTCGAAAATCCTGTATCCAATGTTTTCTCTCTAATTCTTGCGAAACTTGAAGAGTAATGCAAAACAAACTTATTTTCGAGAGACTAGTTGCACTAGAAAACAACATTCATAACACGCGCACTTCAACCAGAAAATGAATGAAACGATTAAAATTCTTACTTGGAACGCCAACGGGCTCATACGACGACTCGACGAGTTAGAAATATTTATACGAGAAAAAGACATTGATATATGCTTGGTCTGTGAAACTCATCTGAGAAAGCAATCGAATGTTAAGATAAGGGGATATAGCGTGTATCACGCCTTCCACCCATCGGAAAGAGCCAGAGGCGGATCATCCTTGTTTATAAAAGAATGTATCGAACACTTAGCGGAAGTAAAGATTGAATTAGAAGCAATGCAAGTAAGCACGGTACGCGTTAGAAGTAAACATGTTGCTTTCAGCATTTCGTCTATTTATTGTCCACTGCGATGTAAACTTGAAGAAAGTGATTTCACAAAAATCTTCAACTTCCTTAAACCAAATTTTATTATTGGTGGCGACTTCAACGCGAAACACCCATTCGGGGGTTCAAGTTACGCCTCTCAGGAAGGTAGAAAGCTTTATAATGCGGGTATGCTATACAGTTGTGATTTTCACTCGACGGGTAAACCAACATATTGGCCGACTGATAGAAATAAGATACCAGATCTGATCGATTTCTTTGTTGTTAAAGGAATATCTGGCAACTGTATAAAAGTTGAAGAAAGCTTTGATCTCTCCTCTGATAATTCTCCAATCATTATGACGATAAACGATGCTCTGATTAAAAAAGTAGGACCGGTCAGCTTAACCACCGCGAAAACTAATTGGGATGGCTTTAAAAAAGATATTGAAGCAAATACTGAGCTGAGCGTATCACTTAAAACGCCTTATGAACTTGAAGTTGAAGTTGATCGCTTCGTCGAAATCCTACAGAATGCCGCGTGGAAGTATACTCCCAAACCAAAGAAAACGCCGGCAAGCTACATTCAAACTTATCCGCAGGAAATAAAAGAGATGATTAAGAAGAAGAGAAAAGCGCGCAAAAAATGGCAACAAACTCGAGCTCCGCAACATAAAGCACATCTTAACCGTTTATGCAACTCACTAAAAAGATCTATTAAAAACCTTAAGAATAATGAAATGCAAACATACCTCAATTCAATTCAATTCAAGTTTTATTCATATTTAAAAATATTTACAATTGTTACATAGTTTCCCGCAAAGCTTAAGGCTTATCTGCAGGAGGTTATTCTGGTGGAACATTAAGAACAAAATTGAACTTTATTTTTAAGCATTTAGTAAAGGAATATAGTGTTTTTTTTTCTAAGTTATTTTGAAAGATTTTAAGCAATTGGTTATGATTAGAAACAGGAAACTAAAAATGTAATTTTAATTTAAGTTTTAGTTTAACGAAAGAAAATGTTGTTTTATTAAAAATGTTCTCCTTTGCTGACTGCTGATGTTGATTAGACTTCTGGGTAGCTCGTTCAGAAAGATTGGTACTACATGCCTCAGTTGAAGTTTTCCATACACATTATAGATTTGAGGTATATGTAGCATACGCTGCGCTTGTCTTCTTGTGTTGACATCGTGTTTCAAAGGACTTTGGAAACGGTTGTCATCATAATATTCCAGAACTACTGCCATCTTGAAGATATTTGAAACGCGAAGAATTTTAAAATCGTTGCTACCTATTACTTTCAAGGCTCTGCTCTGCAGTTTCTCCAACTTTTCTATATGTGTCTTTGCTGCTCCACCTCATGCAAGAATGCCATACCGAAGCTGCGATTCTACCAGTGCATAGTACACTTGCTGCAATACCGGTTGTGGTGTGTACTTTTTTAAATAGAACAATGCAAATAAGGCGCTCTTCAACTTACAGCGCAGATTGTTTATGTGAACGTCCCATCTAAAATTGCAGTCTATTGTGACCCCTAAGTACTTATAGGTGCTAACTTCTTCGATACATAACGCGGCTTTTGCGGTTGGACAGTCGTTGTTTTGATAAATGATGCCTATATTTACCGGTTGACAATGAGGTCCGCGTATATGCATCAATTTAGTTTTCGACGCATTTACGACGAGTCCGTTGTCGTGACACCATCTTACAGCTTTGTCGAATTCTGTCTGCATTATTTGTCTCGCGGTATTTACGGATCGATGTTTCACAACAATCGCTGTATCATCGGCGTACGCGAAGGGAACGCTTTTTGTGAAGACTCGCAGCAGTTCGTTCGTGTAAATTATAAACAGTAGTGGACCTAGTTTTGAACCCTGTGGTACACCGTATTCTATTTTCTTCGATTCACCGTAACTTCCAGAAATTTTGACTTGAAATTGTCGATTGGTGAGGTATTCTAACAGCCAGGTCGCCAGAGTTCCTTTCACACCTACTCTGTTAACAGCTTCCAATAGCTTACGATGGTCTAGTGTGTCGAACGCTTTACTAAAATCAATGAACATAACCAAGACATGATGATTTTTGTTGAGGCTCTCGTTGACCACGTTCGCGAATTCGCCCAAAAGTTTGCTGGTGCTTTTATTTTTTTGAAACCCATATTGACTTGTTCCAATTATAGAATGCCGATCCACAAAAGTCTTGAGCCGTTCCACAACAATCTCTTCCAAACACTTTTCGACGATAGGTAGAATCGAGATTGGCCTATAGTTTCCGACATAACTTTTTATTCCTCCTTTGTAAATCGGACGAACAATAGCCGTCTTTAGTGTCTGTGGAATAGCACACTGCTCTAAACTGACATTTATTATTTCCGCCAATATTGGTCCAAAAATGTTTGCATTTTCCTTTAAGTCTACTGGTCTAATTCAATCAATACCTGGTGCCTTACTCGCATTTAGCCTGTGTAATATATTCACCATCTCAGTAACGTTTGTCTGCTGTAAGTATATCGAATTTGGCAAGTTGCTATTCACATGGTTCGAGGTAGCGGTTCCGCATCTGTGGATTATTTTCGTTGCTTCCGTATAGAGGTAGTCCGAAAACCTGGAAAGCTTAACGGCAGAAAAAGATTCTAATTACTCGCTTTGGATTCTAATTACTCTGGTATTAAAAAACCTCAAATTCAAGCCGTCCCAATTAGAAAAAATCAAGTAGAATGGGCCAGGCATGATAAAGAGAAAGCGCAAGTTTTTACCACCCACCTGCAAGAAACTTTCAAACCGTTTGATGGACGTGCTCTTATTCAAAATATAAATACATCTTATATAGCCAATAGCGTAATAAGAAATGGAACACTTACCGAACTTAAGGAAGAAATAAAGAAACTTAAACCTAAGAAGGCTCCTGGATACGACCTAATTACGGGAGAGCTTCTTAAAGCCCTACCAAGAAAAGCTCTAATTAAGCTTCTGTTCATTACAAACCCCGCAATTAGACTAGAATATGTTCCCAGTCAATGGAAAGTCGCCGAAGTAATAATGGTCCTTAAGCTCGGAAAACCACCGAATGATAAAACGTCTTATAGACCGATTTCGCTTCTTCCAATTATATCTACTGTTCGAGGGAATATTTATTAGGCGAATACAACCGGCAATAGAAGAAGGGCATCTCATTCCGGATTCAGAAGTAAGCATTCTACAGTTGAACAAGTACATCGAATAACACATGTAATCGAAAAATCACTTAAAGAAAAAAAAGATTTGTTCAAGCGTATTCCTTGACGCCTCTCAAGCATTTGACAAGGTCTGGCACGAAGGCTTAAAGTTTAAATTACGACTAGTTCTGCCAGAGCACCTATATAATATCTTGAAGAACTACCTTACGAATGGACTATTCCGCGTCAAATGTGGAAACGAATATTCTGATTTTAAGGAAAATAATGACTGGGGTGCCGCAAGGAAGCGTTCTTGGTCCAGTCTTGTATCTATTATACACCCGTGGTATACCGCAAGTAGAAGGCACTGAGCTAGCTACATTTGCCGACGACACTGCTATCTTGACAGTAGGTAAAACTGTCGAAGATACTACAGAAAAACTGCAAGAAGCTTTGGATAGAGTAAATGAATGGACAAAGGTTTGGCGAATCGCACTCAACGAGACCAAATCTGTTCATCTAAATTTTACTTATAAGAAAAAAAATAATTTGCCGATCTTTTCAAACTCGGTTCAAATTCCGTTTGCAAACGAGGCTAAGTATCTTGGAATGACACTTGATGCAAAGCTAAAATGGAAAACGCACGTAAAGAAAAAACGCAAGGAACTAGATACTAAATATAGAGAGGAGAAATGTATTGGTTACTTGAAAAATATTCCAAGCTTAATATAGAGAACAAACTGCTTTTATATAAGCAAGTGCTAAGCCCGTATGGACATATGGTATACAACTCTGGGGTTGTACCAAAATAAGTAATATTAAAATTTTATAAACTTTTGAACACAAAGTGCTTAGAGGTATTGTAAATGCGCCATGGTATATCAGAAATAGCGATATCCACAGAGATCTTGGCATTAAAACAATCGAAGACGAAATCGAAAACTACGCGAGAAAGCATAAAAGTCGACTAGAAAGTCACGTTAATATTACAGTCCTCCAAGTTTTGGAAGAAAAAATATGTACTACGCCGTCTACAAATAACCAACCCTTTAGACTTAGCGCGATAAGTAACCGCGTCTAAACTGCGGAGCTGGCAGGAACTTCTAATGGGAAGGTACCTGCAAAACGTCCTTATTTCGTGAAAGGAAAACTACTTGATAAGTCGAATTCTTAGTTGTAGTAAAAATAAAAACAAGTCTGTTTTGAAGGGAGGTTTTTTAGGGGGTACTATGAGCACGCGCTATCGATCCTCATAGGTTCTTGTCGAAGATTTTCACCTACCCTCGGAAAAAAAAATGTTACCTTTTTTGGTTCTTTTGTGAATAGACTTTAGCTTTTTAAAAAAATACTTTTGTTCTTTTCTTTCTTGAATTAATTTTAATTTTCATTGCGAATATGGTGAAGCTGTGATTAACTGTACGTCTTTCCAGACTCTATTCACGTTCTCAATATTCCCAGCCCCACCTTAATTCAGGTGTAAGTCGCATATGATCAAATCGGTCTTGAAAATTATGGGAAAGATCAAGCTGCATTCTTGCTAACAACTACCTACTGACTCAGATGATATTCCGAACTAATTTTCATTAAACCAGAAATAATTCCTCTAAACTGAATCAGCCCCACCCCATTGAAACAAACAGTACAGACGACTTTCATCGAACAAAAGAATCCATAAATCCACACTATAAATTCAGCGTTCAAGCCTATTTAAGATCATTTTACCAAATTTATCACTGGAAAATAATAGGATTCCATCAATTTCAATGCCAGAAGTCGCATGGAGTTAACTCCCATTAAAATGCACGTTTTACCCTTTTAAGCCAGAAGATGCACACACAGCACAGATGCACTTCAACGCTACTCCACATCCATTTGTATTAAATTGTGTGCACTGTGGTTGGTGCTCTCATAGTAGGTCACTGCTGTTGCAACCACTTCATCTTCTTGGATTTAATAAATTTTAACTCCTGAATTTGGCAAGGTTCAAATCAATTTCTCTTATTTTATTAGATTTCCCTTTTTTATTTCATTTATTATTATTTTTTATTTTTATTTTTCATAGCATCAGGCTGGTTATGGTGCCAATTGAACTGTTATATCGACTGCAATGGGTCATCAATTTAAACGTGGCATACTTTTAGGCGGCGGATATCGTGTGCTTTCATTAGCACATACAACAACCACACAGAGATGGAAAAGAGGGAAATAACTTTTTTTAAGGTATGTACTTACGGTTCAGCTTCTATTGACTTCAATTTGGCAACATAATTTGACGGGATGTAACCTTCTTGACGGCTCTTCTTGCTGCGTGCCAGCCACCAGTCACCCTGAAAATTAAGAGAAAAAATTTATTTATGAGTATTTTGTATTTTATTGGGGTTGATGGAAATATGAGATCTAATTGAAATCATAGCTAGTTTCAGCAGATTTTTAGCAAGGAAAAAAGTGAAATTAGTGAGAAGAAAATAAATGGTGTGCTACTAAAGGTAGATAATTTTCCAGAGATGAGTAATTCCTGCTGTAATCAGTTGGTGGAAATACTCTCCGAAGCTATTAAGAACTCAGCTGTCAACAATAGCACCGCGCGTAGGCCAATATGTTTAGCGGAATATGACTGGAAGTGCAGGAATTCGAGGGACAAATCTGTTTAGGAAAACGAATGCTGAGTTATTTAGGTCTCTTTACTTGGAAGGGCATAGGAAATACAAACAGCTATGCAAAATAAAACAAGGTATTTTTATTAGGGGTATAGCGGATAGCATGGAAACGTCCAATGATTCGAAGTCGTTTTGGCGTAAAGTGCACCTATTATGTGGCTGTAAGCCGGTCTCATCACATGCTATTTGCATCGAATCACTTGCTGAGTATTTTAAAAGACTTCTTACACCCGAGTCGGATGAATCAAATTTTCTATATGTATTACCTAATGTTTATATTGCTGAATTGGATAAACCGATATCACTTTTAGAGTTGCAATGTGCCCTTAAAAGTATAAAAAATAATAAGGCTCCAGGAATTGATCGGATTCCAGTTGAATTTTTCAAGAACTCGACTCTAGCCTTTCAAGAATCTCTCCTACTTCTATACAATAAAATCCTTGCCGAAAAGATAGTTCCAGAGCGGTTCCTAAAATCTATAATATTTGCATTTTTAAGAAAGGTGACAGCAATGATCCGTGTAACTATATGGGGATATCTATACTTAGTAGCCTTCGCAAAGTATTGTATTTACTCAGGTCTTATTTATATAAGAGATTAACCAGCTGGGTCGAAGCTAATCACCACCTCAGCATTTATCAAACAGGTTTTCGTGCAGGTCTATCAACAGTTGACAAAATATTTGCGTTGGAGAGAATTGCCAGGAGATATACCAGCAAAAAAAAAAAGCGTTATGCCGTTTTTGTCGATTTTAAGGCAGCCTTCGACACCGTCAACAGGAACTCGCTTATATACAAACTGCCTAAGATCGGCTTATAAAAATTCTTACGGGTATATAAAAAGCTAATTACGAATACGTCAGCTGCAGTGTCAAATGGAGATGATGTGTCCTCTTTTTTAAGACTGACACAGGTGTTCCTCAAGGATACGTTCTCAGTCCTATATTGTTCGCATTTTTTATTGATGATGTGTATGATTATTTGCCTGGTGGGGTCAGTTTCGGAGGTGTAGATGTTAAAGTTTTGCTTTATGCAGACGATCTCGTAGTTCTAGCCAAGAAACCTACCTACTTTGATACCTGAGGTTTGAAAATCAACACTGCCAAATCTAAAATCATGGTCTTTGAATCATCATCGCGTATGGAGGAGGTTTTTTGTAAACAGCGCGTAGATATAACTTCCAAATTCAGAGTATTTGATGCTACCATCATCTCTTATCTTTGCTACGGCAACCAGGCCTTCGGATACCAACATCTTGAAGAGTTTGAATACATTCAACGTACTTTTTTCAAGCGCATCTTTAAGCTTCCTTTGACAATGCCCACTTACGCAATACATGTTGAATCTGGGCTCCCACAAATCTACTTAAAAAGTCTGAAGGCAAATGCAGATTATATCTATTTATTTATTTATTTGTATCATTGTCAACAAAGTACATGGGCTTTCTAAGATATTAGAATTACGGATAGTGGAAAAAAAAGTTAATACAATAATACTTGTTAAATATAATATAAAGATAAAGAAACGATAAAATAAGAAAAGAAGAGAAAAAGAAAAAAAAACCAACAGTTTAAAAAAAAGCTTAATACATTGAGCAAACAATTATGACTGAAAATAAATTATCAAATTTGATTTTATTAAGGATATCGACATATTAAAGTCAATTAAAGACGCACAATCATTATACAAATTATACAATAACAGTAAACCATTTATAGAAGACGATCGGCCATAATTAGTACGAGAACGGACTGCATAAAAGAATCTGTTATTACGCAAATTGAGAAATGGAACATTAAGATTAAAAAGACTTAAGATTTCCGGGCAGTCAATCTCGCCGATCAGTACTCTGTGAAGAAAACAACTCTTGACAGCTTTCTTCTAACCTCAAGTGATACGAGACTAATTAGGTGTAATCGATCTGAATAGGGGGTAAGTTATGCAAATCAGACCAAAGAAGACCCCTGAGGGCAAACCTTAGGAATCTTTTTTGAGTTGCTTCTATTCTCGCGATGTGAGTGCTGTAATAGGGATACCAAACAACCGATGCATATTTCAACAATGATCGAACAAACGATACGTATAACGTTTTTAGAGCATAAGGGTCGGAGAATTCACTAGCATAACGTTTTAACATTCCCCATGCTCTGTTCGCTTTGTTAGTTGAATATTCAATATGGTTATTGAAGGATATGTTACTATCCAACATAACACCCAAGTCTTTTATTAAAGAGACACGAGAGATAACACTATGATCAATGGAATAATCATGAATACATGGTGAGATACGGCGTGAAAAAGTAATGGCCGAGCATTTACTAACATTAAGAGACAAGTAGTTTTTAGAGCACCACAAAACAATTTTTTAAAGATGTCCATTCAAACGATAAAAACTGGTGCAATCATTGCAGGAAGAGTATATTTTAAAATCATCGGCAAATATCAGGATATTACATTGTGGTAAAAATTTTACAACGTCATTAACAAATAAAATAAATAAAAGAGGACCAATGTGGCTTCCTTGTGGGACACCAGATGTTACCACGATTTCTTTAGATATTTGGCATCGAAAATTCACAAATTGGTATCTGTTTTTTTAAATACGACGCAAGCCATTTTAGAAAAACTAGAGGAAATCCAAGTCGTTCGAGTTTGTAGAGAAAAAGCATGTGGTCAACACGATCAAATGCTTTGCTGAAGTCGGTGTAAATTGCATCGACTTGATTACCATTACAGATCTCACTGATTACAAAATTTGTACAAAGGAAAAGATTTGTAACTGTTGATCTGTTTTTAGTTGTAGCCAAGGTACGGATGCGGATATCCACAACGGAGCGAAGTCAACGAAATGCTGTGAGGAAATTTGACGTCGAAAAGCTACAATCGCAAGAGACCGCCAGAACCTTTGCCGATCGTGTTTCTTCTAATCTCAATCTAAGTCCTATGCCGCCAGCAGCAAATGCGGAAGACCAGCGGCAGCGTTGCCAAAAAGCCATCAGAGATGCAGCCTCTGATGTTCTGGGTTTCTCTCGCCCACTACAACAAAAGCCCTGGTTTGATGAGGAATGCCGGCAAGCACATGCAGCAAAACAAGAGGCGTATAAAGCGGCGCTGCATAGAAGGACTAGAGCTGCTTACGAGCTCTACGTGCGCAGGAGAAAAGAGGAACATCGACTTCTCAGAAAGAAGAAAAAAGAGCATGAGAAGCGCTCGATCGAGGAGATTGAGAGACTTTATTGCAGGAATAATGTTCGAAAATTTTAGCAAAAGGTAAAAAGAACATGCCAGGGTTTCAAAGCCAGAACAGAAGCCTGCAGGGACGAAAATGGCAACATAGTAGTAGAATCGCAGTCGGTGTTGAGGATATGGAAGGAACACTTCTGTAGACTGTTAAACGGCGATGATGACCAATATTCCGCTGTCAGGCAGAATGAGCCATTCAACAGTGACGATGGCAGTCAAGATTCCCGTCAACCCGATCAGAATGAAGTGAGGATAGTGATATCTAAACTCAAATCCAACAAAGCTGCTGGAGCCGACGGCCTTGCCGCTGAACTTTTCAAGGCAGGAGGAGATGAGTTGGTAAGGAGCATGCACCAGCTCATCTGTAAAATCTGGTCGGACGAAAGTATGCCCGATGAATGGAACCTCAGCATCGTTTGCCCGATCCTGAAGAAAGGAGACCCTCTGAACTTAGCCAACTACAGAGGTATAAGTCTCCTAAATATCGCATATAAGATCCTATCTACTATGTGAACGCCTAAAACCGATCGTCAACAACCTGATAGATCCTTATCAGTGCGGTTTCAGGCCTGGAAAGTCCACCATTGACCAAATATTCACACTACGGCAGATCTTGGAAAAAACCCATGAATATAAAATCGATACGCACCACCTTTTCATCGATTTCAAAGTTGCCTATGATAGCGTGTATAGAGACGAGTTATACAGAGCCATGTCTTGGCATCCCTGCCAAGCTCGTCCGTTTGTGCAGAATGACGATGGAGAACTCTCGCTACTCCATCAAAGTCGGTAAGAACATCACCGAACCGTTCGATGTCAGGAAAGGTCTTAGACAAGGCGACGCGCTATCATGTGATCTCTTTAACATAGTACTTGAGAGAATTGTACGAAACTCACAAGCCCGGAGGTACAATCTTCTTCAAGTCTGTACAACTACTCGCTTATGCCGATGACATTGACATAATCGGAAGAACTCAGCGGGCAGTCAATGGGGCATTTACGAGTATTGAGAACGAGGCAGCAAAGATGGGTCTAGCGGTCAATGAAAGCAAAACAAAATATATGCTGTCTACAAAAAAGCACACCCAACATCGGCGTCTTGGACAGAACGCCACAATAGACAGATACAATTTTGAGGCAGTAAAGGATTTTGTCTACCTAGGCTCTATGGTCAGCTCCGCAAATGACATCAGTGGAGAGATCACACGGAGAATTACTCTTGCCAATCGTTGTTTCTTTGGGCTAAAACGGCAATTGAGTAGCAAAGCCCCATCTCGAACTACTAAGGTAACTCTTTATAAGACATTAATCATCCTAGTCCTGCTGAATGGCGCAGAGGCATGGGCTTTGACAAAACCGGATGAGGATGCCCTTGGTTATTTCGAGAGAAAAGTTCTTCGAGCGATCTTTGGTCCCGTCTGCATAGACGGTGAGTGGAGGAGAAGGTACAATCCCGAGCTATACGGCCTGTACAAGGACATCGACTTAGCCAGAAGAGTTCACATACAGCGACTAAGATGGCTGGGTCATTTAGAGCGGATGGAACCCAACCTTCCCGCTAAGAAAGTCTTCGAATCCACCCCGGACGGACGGCGCAGTAGAGGACGACCTCGCGGTAGGTGGCGCAAACAAGTGGAGGGGGACCTCAACCAACTTGGCGTGCACAACTGGAGGCAGCTGGCTCGTAACCGTGCTGGCTGGAGAGGTTTGTTGGTTGAGGCCCAGGTCCACCCCGGACTGTAGCGCCATCTAAGTAAGTAAGTAAGTAAGATCTGTTTTTACAAAGCCATGTTGGTTATTGCAAATCATATTTTTACAAAAAAATTTAATTTCTCAGTAACTAATGAATCAAACAGTTTAGGGATGGACGATTGCTTACAGACCCCCTATAATTCTCAATTCGGGTCATCGGGTCCAGGATTAAAACTGGATTCCAATCGCTTGAGTCCACTAAGGACAATGTCCTCAGAAAATTCAATACGGCTGATAATAAGGGGGGATCATCAAGGTTATGCGCAGGAGGAATAATAATCTCCAAAAAGGGCTTATGCAATTTGCGCTTCAATGCCGCTCAACACGCCGATTATATTTCTCCAGGAATTACCTCAGACTTAAAGAAGCTACGCAAGCTCTAAACGGTTCATATGGTTGGAAACGCCTTTCATCTTACTGTAGTCATACCTATAACTATCGCAACAGTTTTATAAATTTATAAATGCTAGTAACTAAACGCTAGTAAATTTATTAATGAAATATCGTAATTAATTAAACTTGTAACTTTTATTATAATATTTATATATGATATTATGAAATCCACTATTTATTTATTTTTGAGTTATATAACATAGCTAATCATGAAGTCAATTCTCGGCAGACGGCAATTTATGCCATGCTTATAAATTCTTTTGTCAATCAAAATTTTATTATTTAGGGGGGTAGCAATGCTGCAGTTGTAACATCGCCAATTGCCACGCTAATCGTTTATGGTTCAAATCCTGATGTCAGCAAGCATTTATTTATTTCTCATGAAATATAAAAAGTCATTCCGATCAATTGCGAAAAGCTTGTGCGAACACTACTGGGACGGCATAAGACTGACAGTAACTTGGTCATATGGCTGGAAAAATTGTTCGTTATGTTGATGATGATTTGCCTGACATCGGTTCGTCTTCTTCCTATTTCGGCGAGGTTATGATCCGAAAACAAGGGACCATAACCCTCCCACTTCACCATATTTCTACTGATCCGTCTGTGGGGTTCGTCCATTTGACCTCAGAAAATATCGGCAGGCCTGCCGATTTTGGATCACTCGGTTACTGAGGCCAATGAAATGCCGATGTCGTCGCATTTGTGTGATCCAGGCGTTTATAGGCCTGCCTCTCCTGCCTCGCGGTGTCTTTGGAACGTTCATTGATATTGCCTTTTTAACGGGGTTCAAATGATCTCTTCTTTGAACGTGGCAATGATCATGTGGCAATGTATGTGAGCGCTGGACGCACATCTGCGGTGTAGAGCCTTCCCTTCAACTTAGGTGGCGTTTTTCTGTCACAGAATATGCAAATCCTTTAAGGAATCACGATGTTTTTCCATTATGATCCTCATACTTTGGATTGCATCTGTGGTTGATTTACCCGAGACAAACCCGCACTGATCATCAGATAGCTGTATTATTTTTCCCAGTCGACCACCTAATAACCGCTCAACGATCTTCATGGTGTGTGAAATCAGCTTGATCGAACGGTAGTTATCACAGTTTCGCGTACCACCCTTCCCTTTGTATACAGAGAGAAGGTAACTTTCCCTCCATTGATTCGGCATTGGATCACCTCTCACAAATTTGGAGATGAGAATTCTGAGCCATCTGAACCCGATGTCTCCAATCTTTTTCCAGAACTCAGAGGGCATCTCGTCTGGCCCAACCGCTTTTCGTTTTTTGGAGTATTTGACAGCCTCACTAACTTCTTCGACTGTAATGTCGGGTATTTCTTCACAGTTAGGGGTGGCTCTTGGAAAGTATAGCCGGGGAAACTGTTCATTTAAAAGTTAGATATTTTCTCCAGCTCCCGATACAGGCCCTCCGTACTCTCTGCTTGAAGCTGGGCGCACTTCTTCTTCGCTTTTTGCTCGCAACATCTGTATTCCATTTCAATAAATTTCAATTGCAATAAAGAATATTAATACTAATAATAATAACTAAAGGCAGATTTGGAAATTGCATACATGTAAATGAAAATGAGTTTCAACATATTAATTCAATTGCACTGGAAGAAACCGTGAGAGCAATGAACAAGAAAAGTGATAGCTCGGGATTCAATTATAAAGTGCCTGCTTTGGTGTTGTATACGATAATTGTACCGTGTGTATCCACACAACCGACCATTGTACCTACGGATATCGTACGGTCACGGTGAATTCACTTTTGTAAAGCAAGGAAACTCCATAATCGTTTACGCACTAGCTTCGATTAATTGGGCAAATATTATTATAGATTTTACTGTGCATGCTTTGCCTTATGCCTTATTCGGATCACATGCCAATAGTAGTAACAGCTAAACTCAGCCAACCAAATGCTGTTAGCTCTGGAGTGCTTAAATTACTCCCAAAACTAAAATGGAAGAACTCCGCCCTAGCATCATATAGGAACTTATTGAATCATAACCTGCAAGAATCTAAAAGTATAGCTGGAAACGAAGAAATAAATCTGGAGACTTTGGTGATGGTAATCAAGAAATCTAATGGAACAACGACTGATAACAGAAGAAACCGATCCCTACTCCGACAAGCTGACTGGTTTGACAAAAAATGCCACACAAGTAGAAACAAAACATTTAGTCGCTTAAAACTATTTAGAATGTATGAAGGGGATTGCTTTCGAAAGTGGTACCTAGAATCGAATAAGCAGTTTAAGTTACTGTGCCGGATAAAATAGAAAGAGTTTTATGAAAACGAAGTCATGAAACTAGCGGCCTTCAGAAACTCGAAGCAATTTTGAAACTCAGTCAGGAAATTCAATGGTAACAAACCTCAAATCAGCAAAATCATTTCCATCGAGACTTTAAAAGGACACTTCCAAGGTTTTTTGAATCAGACAATACTTATGCCCCCTTCTTATACGCGCAGCCACTTTTTGAGGATGACATTTTGGATGCGAGAATAACCTCCATAGAAGTTAGGTCGGCGCTACTAAAAACTCGAAACAACAAGGCAGCTGGTACTGATAGAATACCAACGGAACACTACAAATACTGCACATATAGTTTCCTAGAGGCTCTTACAGCAGAAGTAAACAACATTTTGGAGAGAGGTGAAGTTCCTAAAAGCTTCAAAGAAACAATCATTTATCCCTTGCCCAAAAAGGTTAATGAAGTAGCAAATTACCGTGGAATTGCCTTTCTGAACTCTAATACTAAAATGTTCACATCGATTCTGCAAACACGGTTAGAGGAATGGATACAAATAAAAGGTGTTCAGATTTGGAATGTCATACAAATTTATTAAGGTGATTCAGAGTATGTATGAAGGCACAACGACGAGTGTTTGGGATGGGGAAAATCTTTCGGAGAACTTCGAGACCTATCGAGGGCTTAAGCAAGGATGTGAACTCAGCCCAGATTTGTTTGCATTGTTTATTGATGATTTGTCTGATTTTTTACCGGCAGGGATTACCTTTGCAGGGATTCTTATAAAGGTACTGATGTATGCCGATGACATCGTCATTTTAGCAGAGTCGGCGGAAGCTATGCAGCTAATAATAAATCGACTCCTTGAATATTGCAACACCTGGAATCTGACGGTTAATCTCAGGAAATCTGATGGTGATTTTTCGAAGAGGTCATGGGCGCTATGCGAGAAATGAAATTTGGGTGTACTGATGTCCAGCGATGGAAGTTATGAAAAACATTTATCTGATACACTTGCAAGTTCTACGATAAAATTGTATGAGTAGCGGTGTTATTCAGCCAAGTACGAAGTACAAAGTTTTTAAAGCTACGGCCAAATCTATTTTATGTTATGGAGCGCAGTCATGGGGTTTGTGGAATCGGATTCTGTAGAAAAGCTGTAAAGAAAATTCTTAAAACGACTTTTTAGGCTACCACAAGCTGCACCAAACTATATGTTATATGCAGAAACAGGATTATCTCCACTTTATATAACCACCACAGTAGGCGTATCTCGCCCATGACAATATGGACTTTCTTTTTGGGGATAATCTGAAAAGACTGATCGCGAATGCGGGGAGGCAAAAGACTGGTCTCATCATAGGAAGTGATGCTAACGCTCACCATACTGTATGGGGCAGTTCCGATATCAACAAAAGAGGTGAGCTACTTTTTGTTTTTATTCTAAGTACAAACCTTATTTTGTGGAACACAGGTAACGATCACACTTTCTTCACCAGAAACAGGCAAGAAGTATTAGACATCACCCTTGCCTCCGATAGCATCGTCCACCGCATCAAGAATTGGAAGGTGTCAAGCGAACCATCATTCTCTGATCACAGGTATCTCCAATTCTCTCTATACGTAGATTACATTAGCCCGCCAGTTTTTAGGAACTACCCCAAAACTGATTGGCTCAAGTACAGGTCAACTTTAAGTAATTAAGTTACTTCAGATCACCTTAATCCCCCCTGCAATCCCCTAAAACTTGATCGCATGGTTGAGGACTTAACCTCAGCCTTAAATAGATCGTTGACCTCTTCCTGCCCCTTGATTCAACCCAGGGGCAAGAAGAAGCCGCATTGGTGGATTGCAGGTTTGGGTCCTTTAAGAAATAATTGCAGAAAACTATTTAATAATGCTAAAACATATACAAAAAAGAATTAAGGAAAGCCAAACGTAATTCTTGGAGACTCTTCTGTGGTAAAATAGAAGAAACCTCTGAGGCATCTAGGCTGAGGAAAATTTTCTCTTCAAATCCAATAACACCCAGTTACCTTAAGAAAACCGATGAGTCTTGGACTACTTCAAGCGAAGATTGACACTCATTTCCCAGGCAGTTTCCAAGCTGTTAGCAACACGGTTTCCAGTAATCCATCTGCACAAAAAACAAACTCCTCAAAACTGATTACACAGAGCAAGCTTCAGTGGGCACTACATAGCTTCAAACCATATAAATCCGCGGGACCAGACGGCATTATACCCGCCGAGTTGCAGAAGTCATTGGACATAATCCTGCCGATGCTTGAGACAATTTTTAGAAGTTGTCTAGACCTGGTATATGGTATATCCCAAAGATATGGAGAGAAGTCAAAGTTGCCAAAGCGGGCAAATGCTCTCACATAAATCCAAAAGATTTCAGACCGATAAGTCTATCATCATTCCTCCTAAAATCATTAGAACGACTGATTGATATCCATTTACGCAACAGTATTGATAAGAAACTACTGTCGGCGGCCCAACATGCATATTGCAAAGGCGGAGACGGCATTACACTCACGGGTGCGTAAAATAGAATACTCCCTTTTTCATAAGGAGTATACAATGGTTGCTTTTCTGGATATAGAAGACGCTTTCAACAATGTGAATGTATCAGCGATAGCAGATGCACTATCAGACCTGAAGGTCGACAGCTCACTTTGCGAACTGGGTGGGACGTCTACCAGAAGGTCTGTCAGCAGAGGCACTCCGCAAGGTGGTGTTCTATCCCCCCTTTTGCGGATTTTGGTGATCAATGAGCTACTGATAATCATGGAAGGCGAGGGATGCACAGCAACCGCTTATGCAGATGATGTTTCTTTGGCCATCTCGGGAAAGCACTTAAATACTCTAAAAGAACTCCTACAAAGCGCTTTAAACAAGCTCACTCGATGGACGGTTCGGTGTGGTTTGGGTGTAAACCCCCACAAAACTGAACTTGTACTCTTCTCCAGGAAGTATAAAATTCCGCTGGTCGACCCTCCTTCTCTAAACGGTATCAGCTTAACTTTCTCTGATACAGCAAAATATTTGGGTCTCATCCTGGATAAGAAATTAAGCTGGAAACCTAATATTCAAGAAAGAGTAAAGGAAGCTACAGTAGCGCTTTTCTCTTGCAAAAAAGCTATTGGAAATAGATGGGGTTTACAACCTCGAATCGCTTACTGTCTCTACATCTCGGTCATTAGACCGATACTCACATACGGGGTCATTGTCTGGTGGACGGTCTTAGAAAAAGCTATAAATCGCGATTATCTAAGTAAGGTTCAGCGAACAGCTTGTCTGTGTATAGGCGGAGCACTACGTACAACCCCCTCTGCGGCACTGGACATTTTGTTTCATCTGAGGCCCCTCGATAAATTTAGCAAGCAAATGGCAGCGAATGCAGCCGTTCGCCTCGAAGCTACCCAACAATGGTCAAGAAAAGAATTTGGCCATGCTTCCATTTTGAATAAATGCATAATCTCTCTCGAAAACACGGACTACACCATCCCACATCTAAATTTTGACAAGAACTTCCTCGTCACCATCCCCTCCAGATCACTCTGGAATGATGACACATTCTTAGAAGATGGGTCAATCCACTTCTACACTGATGGCTCAAAATCCAAGGATGGAGTTGGTGGAGGTGTTTTCTCTGACAGGCTTAATCTTAAGCTCTCCTTCCGTCTTCCAAATCATTGTAGTGTGTTCCAGGCGGAAATTTTTGCGATCAAAGAAGTCTTATCTTGGCTTAAGAAAAACGTGATATCTGCCAACAATATCCGCATCTTTTCAGATAGCCAAGCAGCAATCAAATCCTTGGAATCGACCTCAATAAATTCCTTAGTAGCTCTAGACTGCCGCTCGTCTCTCGTGGAGATGGCTGAGCAGTTCAATATTCACCTGTGTTGGGTGCCGGGGCATAGGGACATTCCAGGGAACTGTAAGGCCGATGAACTCGCCAGAATAGGAACAACTATACCCATCCTGCCGGACAAAGGCTCCTTAGGTATACCAATCGCTACTTGCAAACTTACATTTAAGCTGGATGCTATCGAGAGTACGAACCTTAGGTGGACAAGTGGATCCACATGTCTAGCGACAAAACAAACTTGGCCGAAGCTAGGTCTAAAAAGTTCTAAGTTTTTGTTTTCTCTCAACAGATTGCATATCGGCGGTATAATAGGTGTCATCACTGGACACTGTCTAATAGGCAAGCATGCCACAAGGCTAGGCGTTTTTGCGAACGACTTTTGTAGAAGCTGCATGGATGAGGTAGAGGAGGAAACTATTCCTCACCTTCTTTGTTCCTGCCCAGCTCTCTCCCATAGAAGGAAGCTTCACCTAGGAGCCCCCTTTTACAACGACATAGGCGACCTGAAAAATATAGATATCAAGAGCCTCCTACGCTTCATAAGAAGCTCAAAATGGTTTAACGAGTAGGTAGGAGGAAATTTTTCCCATGATCCATGTGGTATCACAATGGACCTATTATTGGTCTAAGTGTGTTGGCGTTTCTCAGCTGGCAGCCACTTCAACCTAACCTAACCTAACCTATGTAACCACACTTAGCCTGCATTTTGAATATATTTTGAAGATATTGTTATGGGATAGCAGAAGAATTGCGAGAAAAGTAGCCGAATATGTGATCACCCGAAAGTCTTACTGGTTCAAAAAATGGCTAGACCTAGCAGATTTTTGTAACTACCCGGTAGAACTGTCTATGGAAAATTTTTCAAGTTGGAGAGGGCAGTTATATCTACTATTGCAAAATTTGGATGAAAAGTACCGCCAACAGTTTCTTGATTCAGTCACACCGGAACTATTACAGTCGTCTCGAATATAACCTTGAAGCCAAAAATTATTTTCGAAACGGCATGAGTGTTGAATCCATTTCTATGATCTTCAAAGCAAGAGGAGAACTGTTAAATATAAATTATATTCCGCATAGGGACAACTTTCCATTGTTATGTTCTCTTTGCAACATGGAGGAAAGGGAGGATATAAGGCATTTTTTATGTGTTTATCCAGTGTTGAAGGAGATAGGTAGAACGATATGGGGATAAAATATCTTGTGCGTGGAGCAAATGTTGCAAATCTTAAACGGATTGAATTGGGAAAAGCTCTACAAATACTGTAAACTAACTTTAGAGTATGGTAGGACTGGTTCTGTCAGCAAACCATGCCTTAATTAGCGCTTTAAGCGTATAGACACTTTAGAGTATAGAAGAAGAATTATGGAGGAAGATTTTTAAATGTATGCGTTAGCTTAGATAATTTTTTACTTAATTAAATGTCAATCTGGCAGACGGCAACTACGCCATTGTCTTATTCAATATTGTAAAATATTAGTTAAGCATTTTAAGTGAAAATAAAATTGATTTGAAATTGAAAAAAATTAAATCGTACGGTCACATGGTCTTGACTGTAAAACCGCTGTCACATGCACGCTGATTGTATAATGTGTGTGCTGCATACAACAGTTGGGCCGATGTCGGTACAATACAAGTCGGTAGACGGTTGCATCGTGTATTTCAACACTTTAGACATCATTAGATTGTAGGGAGGAAATCCTGCCACCATTACTAAAAATAATTAATTTTTCTCTTGCCAATGGGGTATTCCCTGGAAGTTGGAAAAATTCAGATATTATACCGGCTAAAAAAGACGCAAAGAATCCAGAGCAGTGGAGACCCATCAACATGTTGCCTACATATGAAAAGATTTTGGAGGTTGTAGTTTATAAGCAGCTTACTAGTTTCTTCAAGGAAAAACAACTTCTGTGTTGTCGGGAATCGGGTGTGGACATTCGTGTGAAACTTTCTTTCTTTCTGGGTCATAAATGAGTGGAAAAAAGGAAACAGGCAAAATTATCCTGGCGATTTGTCTGTGGGCGCCGTGACGTAAGTGGTTAGTGTGTCGGATCACTACGCATGAGGTTCCAAGTTCGAATCCTACAAAACACCAAAAAGATTTTTCACGGTCCCACCTCTCGCGAGCGTCTGACAAACATCCGAGAGTATTGTTGTCTCGAAAAAGCTTCTCAAATCGCCGTTCGGATACGGCACTAAACTGTAGGTCCCTCCCATTCGTGTGAAAATATAACGCACACAACATGAGTGGTTGCGAGAAGCTAGGCCCTGGCACTTAAAGAGCTGTTGCGCCAAATATTTATTTATTTATTTATTTTTATTTGTCTGGATCTCCAATGGACATTTAAAACTATAGATAGGAACATTTTAGCACAAAAACTATAATATATAAATACGATATTCGAGGGATAGAACTTGATTGGTTTATAAGCTACATGTCGAACAGAACTCAACGTGTTAAAATAAATGAAACGTTCTCAAGTCCGCAGGAAATGATTATCGGTGTCCTCCAAGGTTTGATATTGGGAGTTTTACATTTTTTTTCTTTGCTGTATGGCAACGGTTGTGGTACTGCCTTAACGGGTAGCAATATTTGGATGATAAGCTCATATACGCCAGTGGAGATAACATTCATAGCTTAGAGTGTTCAGCAGAAAGAAATGGATGCAATATACGAGTGGCTGTGTAAAAATAAACTTAAATTAAACTAGGTGTATGTGTATTACCAGTGACATTTTAAGTGTAAATATTATAATAAATAACAAAAGAATTGAATATGTTAACGCAATTAAATACTTGGGTGTATAAATTGACAATGAACTGAAGTTTGATTGTCATATAACTAAATTATGTGCGAAAACATCAAAAAAGATAGATTTTCTTAGAAGAATTCGAAAATGTATTTCAAAATGTTGCACAGACTATTTATAATACAATTATTTTCCCCCCTTTTAATTATTGCTCGTCTATTATGTACATGCGTTGTGATGAAAACCAAAGAAAACTGCAAATTCTTCAAAATGGTGCAATGAGGATTATCCTAAAACGTGACAGATACTCCGGAATATCTGACATATTACGATCGCTTGGTTATGTAAGTGTTACCCAGCGATTAAAATTGAATGCATTGGTAATGATTTTAAAAATAAAATGCTGGCGACTCACAGTGGTCAAAAAAGTCGATCTAAGTGGACAAAATTCAGAAAATGTTGGGTTCCGAAATTAATTGAAAATTAAGGAGGATTTCCAAAAAAGAACTAATTTCATATTTTTTAAAAATACTTTGGAGTCAGCATCGATCACGGGGTTGAACCTTGAGCCTCTATCGACTGTTTCGACAATTTTGCACACGATTTCAGGTAGTTTTACAATTGATGATGAGAAGTTTAGACGTTTTTGTACAAAAACAGCAGTTATTTGTAAAACTCTACCCATGGTATTACATGCCTGTGACTGTGCACAAAATATTAATTCACGGGCCTGGCGTTGTGCAAAACTCAATATTTCCGATTGGATAATTAACGGGGGAGTCGCAAGAAGTCAGAAATAAGGATTGTAAATATTATTATTGTGAGCACAATACTCGCAAAAAAGCAGGGTTAGTACTATGCACGATTTGCTGCATATGCTGCTTATTACGTCAGATGCTGTGGTGAGGTTCTACCGAGAAACACCCAGAAAGAAGGTGTCTGCTTTATCTTCAGATATGGCAGTAATCCTTTTAATTCCTGAAGATATACTTGATCAGGAAAACGAAGATTAAAACAAGGATAAACATGATGATTCTGAGGCTGATTGCTTGGTGTTAAGCATTGTAACTACTTCACACAAAAAATTGTTTATCTTGTTTTTGTTGAATAATTATAATCCTAAATCTTTTTTTTTTTATTTTTCATTTCTTTATTGAATAAAAGCATTACTTTATTACGCAAAAATAAAATTAAAAATACAATTTTTCGTAAAAATTAAGTTTTTGATGTATTTTCTCTCCCTTTTGTTCAAAAACAAGCCTTTTAATTGGTTATTATTTTTTTGGCTATTTAATCTTCAATAAGTACTCCTCAACAAGTGGTTAAGAATCAAAAAATATTTTTGTCCGGGTAGAATGCTATTTTTGACCACTGTGCGACTTCCGGTTATCTTAAATTTCTGCCTTGAAACTCTGTAAAAATGATCGTCGTTTCCGATGGGGATCAGCTAGTTTCAAATAAACTGTCTGGTGGAAGTAAAAGAACACATCAGCCAAGTTGAAGCGCTAGACTGCAGATAAGGATTAATCAGGGGTCGACTAAGTTTGTTCTGAGTTGTAGCGTCTCTTATAGACGCTAAGTCTAGACAAGCTTTCATAATCTATTTTTCCTGACACCTCTAACCACGGGGCAAATATTGCAATCAGTGCTGCCACTGTGCTTCTCTTGTAACAAAAGTACTTCTATTTTTTTCAATGTTTTACTTTCGATACTCTGTTTTGCTTATGTCCTGTCACCCCTCGGAGAGCATAGACGTCAACAACGCATGCACGTAATCGTGTTCGGATTTCTGCAACGCGTTTTAATTCTCTCCAGCTCATCTCCAAAGTTCAAGATTTCTTCTCAACTGTTCTGCGCTACGTGTTATGCCTAATTGGATAAGCGGATTCCATTGCATGGCGTATTTGGCAATAGAACTTTCTTCGCGTCGGAAAGTGTAATCAATCCATTACCATTTTCTTTGTCGTATGGTGACGTCAATAGGTACTGTTGGTTTGAGATGCGGTTAGGCCAGAAAATAATAAGAATGTTACGTAGACACCTATTGACGAAAGACTGCAGCTTACAAATGACGTGCGTACTACTCCCATACAGTAAAACTGACTCGATATCTGAGCGAATCAGTTCCAGCTTGGTTTTGGTGCTGCAAACATTGCTTCTCCAGATCTTAGATAAATTCGATACTCTAAAACAAAATAAATATTTGGCGCAACAGCTCTTTAAGTGCCATGGCCTAGCTTCTCGCAACCACTCATGTTGTGTGCGTTATTTTTTACATGAATAGAAGGGATCTAGAGTTTAGTGCCGAATCCGAACGGCGATTGGAGAAGCTTTTTCGTGACAACAATACTCTCGGATGTTTGTCAGACGCTCGCGAGAGGTGGGACCGTGAAAAAAACTTTTTGGTGTTTTCTGGGATTCAAAGTTGGAACCTCATGCGTAGTGATCCGACACACTAACCACTTACGCCACTGCGCCGATACTCGATACTCTGCTAAATAAACATAGTAATTGAGTAAAGGTTAAGCCGAGAGGTATTAGACAGAGAAGGAAATAATATGAGGTGACGATGAGCATTTAGTTTTGTTTCTATGGAAATTATAGATTTGATGAATTTGGGGAAAAGTTATTCCAGATTCTTATTCAGCGGCAAAAACCGACCTTGTGAACCTATGAGTGTACTTGAAAATGAGTTATAAAATGTGAGCATGCTGCTGCTTACGATGTTCAGTGAACCTAGTCTTTTAATTTCCAACTCAGACCAGATGTTCGTTAAATTAAATTCGCTGAAATGTCTGCGCTAAAGTATCTTCGCTGAAGTAACTTCGCCAGCCACTTCGGGTTCAGTTCGGGCTCGATGACAAAAAAGTTGTGTCTTATCGCAGAGATCTCGAGAGATGAGTTTTTTGTCAAGGCATAGATTGTAAAACGCTGTTTGATACATGGTGCATGATTTCCACAATTTTCAATACAATAGTTGCTTCTCCTCATACACACAACTACATGACAATCAGAAAAACTCAATTCGATTTTCTTCTTATAATAAAGACCAATTTAATAGATATATTGTACGTATCTGAAGAATTGTTGCAATTGCAACTAATGAAAGAGCCACTTAATTGACAAACAACTAAAACTGAAAACATTTTAACTTTTAAAATTGCGGAAACATCAGTCGTAACATTAAAAACCGGTAATTAAAAATAGAGAAACACTTTTAACTTGAGTCCAAAGCTCATCAGACTGTGACTGAATAAAATTACATAAAACTAGTGTGGGATGCGTGGCTGTCATACAATTTATTATGTGAAAAGTGGGTGTTTTGCGTCTGAGATTGTGAGTGGTCATAAGCAGCCAAGTACTACTACGATTGCCACTTAAGGAACGAAAAATTTAAATAATTTTTGCCACTTGTAGACTTTATTTTCACTTTTAAAGACAAAAACTAAGCTTAACTTCTGCACTGATATATTCTATTTTGTTTGCAGATTTTGAGTAGTATTCGCCATTGGCTTCGATAAATTGTTGTCAACAAGATAATAATGCGCTGATGCCTTTCCTGTAAAAACTAGAAACCGTGGATCCAATGAAGTCTTCGAAGATATTTCTGATAGTTGCTTCGTCTCTAGATGCTTAAGCAAATTAAGAAAGGTCCGGGGAATAAGGTGCGGTAAGGTAGAGCTTTGTCGCGCATTTGATACCACTTTTGCACAGTTGTATGCGATACGTGTGGCCTAATGTTATAATGGAGCAACATAACCATCAACGCAGGCTGCTTAACCACTAATTTCACATGCATATGTTGCAGTACTTCTCAGCATTTATTGTTTCACCAGGTTTTAGGAAGGTATAGTGAAGAACGCCTGCTGCAGTCCACCAAACCGTCACCATAGCATTCATTAGGGGAAGACTTGGCTTTGGTACGTGTCTTGGTGCTTCATCAGTGGTGTTAAACCACTGCGCCGATCTTCGACGGTTATCGTAGAGAATCCACTTTTCACCACACGTAACAATTCTATGCAAAAATGTGTCTCTTTCGTTTCGAGCAATTAGAGAAGAGCAAACTTCCAATCGGCGGGTCTTGTTCCGTTCTGTCAATTAATGAGGAACGCATTTATCCAGCTTTTTCACTTTACAGGATTGTCACTTCATTTCGACGTACAACACTTGTCTTGTTTTGTTCGTCTTTATCTATTAAAACGTGCTATGGATCGGCGAAAATGGCCAATTCATGTGCAACAACATATTATGTCCTGAAACTAAAACATGTCCAAGATTTAAAAAGAAAATGGATCTGAAGAATGTACAAAGAATTATAAATCTTGTTTTCTTTGGGAAAACAAACAGTGCTCTGAAACGTCTCCTAATTCAAACACTACTAGCTATTTGAAGAAAATCGTTACGATAATGCATTTCTTGGTGGTTTTAAAGCTTTAACTTCTCTTATATACAAACCATCGTCAAGAGAATATGCCTTTTTAAACCACTTGCGTCAAGATTTCGGATATTATTCCCCGCGACTGGTAACCCAACATTTAAGAACATGCCAAGAAGTTACAACCAATTTAACGATAAAACTCTGAACAACAAGCTGGCTCTGTTATTCTTCTTCTTCCTTTTATCAGCGAGGTTATGATCCGAAAATAAGGGATCACAACCCTCCCACTTCACCGCATTTCTACAGATCCGCCTGTGAGGTTCGCCTACGCTGGCTCTGTTATTCTGTATCGCAATAGTTGGGTGAAGACTTTAGGAAAACATTATACACGCCCACATATCTAGGGATATTAAAGTGAACGATCAGTGCACAGTAACAGGTTGCCTGAAATGTTTGGCCTGAGTTCGATCAGAAAACGTCCAGCAGTTTGTATTCGCTAAAAATAGTGCGCATCAGCTCCACTCCACAGCAGTTGTCACTAGGTAACAGTGTCGCATTGACAAGTACTCTAAAGGGCTTGATCCACTTTTAAATAACTTTTATTTTGACGGCGCCGTGGCGTGAGTGGTTACTGTGTCGGATCACTGCGCTTTGAGTTCCAAGATCGAATCTCAGAAAACGCCAAACAGTTTTTTCACGGTCCCACCTCTCACGAGCGTCTGACAAACATCCGAGAGTATTGTTGTCACGAAAAAGCTTCACAAATAGCTGTTCGGATACGGCACTAAACTGTAGGTCCCTTCCATTCGTGTGAAAAATATAACGCACAGAACATGAGTGGTTGCGAGAAGCTAGCCCCTGGCGCTTAAAGAGCTGTTGCGCCAAATATTTTTTTATTTTTTATTTTTTTTTTTTTTCGGACGGCAAGCTGTTTATTCCAGAAGAAGAATTATGCCTACGAGTATATTGTCGTGAAAGGTTTACGAACTCTCAGCAAGTGGGTGTAGTGCACTGACTTCGTTGCTAGAAATCGCTGGCGGCACACCTGCCTACCAATGAAAAGATCTCTTCGAGACTTTATGAGTTTAAGCTCAGACATAAGACTACTGAGGCACATTCGAATTCAAATTATTTTTTAAACAATGATGTTTAATAATGAATCCTATACAATAATGCCATCCGAAAACGAGCCAAGTTGAGACCTAGTAAGACGATGCCAAGAGTTGCAAACTTTATAGTGCACCAGAAAAAGGTGACGCCTTGCAAATGGTGAGATAAGGCCAGTTCCATTCACTGGGAGCTCTTGTAATCGGCTACAATGGTTTCATTTGAGGTGTGCTCTTGCCAATCGAGTCTATAAGATGAACCAATTCGTCAAAATGACTCATTATAGCACCAGAGGATGGTCACTGTTTTCTAGAATGGCAATGCTCAACACCTACTCCTTTGCCCACTAGTCAAAACACCCAGGCCTTCTCACATTCACCATTATCCCCAGACCTTGCTCCATCAGCTGTCGTCTTCTCCAACCAATGCAGCACTTGTTTCATGATAAAACACAGGAATTTGGAAGGCATTCGGGCTGAGGTGGAGGAGTGTTTGTCCTCAAAGCCTATGTCGTTGTATCTATCCGGAATTGGTAAATTGCTGAAGCGATGGAGGATTTCCATTGAAAATGACAGCCGTATATCGAGGATTACACTCTCCTCATTCGGAAAATAAACCCCCTTCAACGCGGCAAAAAAAATTGATAAAACTTTCTTAACAACCCAATAGAATAATGCACAGGGCTTTTAAGGGGAAGACCATAAGATAAGGGGTGCTTCTCTCAATTTACCCCACGCCGATATTGGAACACCAATCTTTAGGCAAAGGATATACCCGTGCCTTATCGTCAAACAATCGATTTTTGTGAAACAACTTGCTTTGACCCATTTTTTTTCATGTCAAAGTTTCTCAATATATAAACGTTAGGGAATTAGAAAAACTTTCTTCAAATACAGGGTGACCAGATAAGAACGATAGAAAAAGAAAATTGAATTAAAACAACAACGGTGTGAGGTATAAAATTGATTCTGGCTTTATTTTGAAGCTACCTTTGTGCCATTATGTGTGAAATGGTACATCATTCAAATGGCCGTCTCGGCTTCGCTGGCAGTGCTTCAAGCGGTCGGTCCAATTTTTGATGACTCGGTCCAATACGTACGGCGTTATTCTGGCAATAGCGTCTCGAGTGTTGGCCTCGAGCTCGTCCAAAGTGGTTGGTTTGTTAGCGTAGACTAAGGACTTGACGTAGCCACAGAGAAAATAATCGAGTGGTGTCAAGTCGCATGATCGCGACGGCCAATTCATGAACGCTCGCCGTGAGATGACCCAGTCGCCACATTTCTCCTTCACAACTTTGAACGTTTCGTCGCTTGTATGGAATGGAGCGCCATCTTGTTGGAACCACAGGTTGACTCTGGCGATGCCCAATTCAGCTGATCGGTGCCGAATCGACATTTCTGGGTCTTCTTAGATACTGGCCGCTATGGCGCCTATGTTTTCTTCATTTCGTACCAATCTCTGTCTGGTTGGTGGCTTAAAGGTGTACTCACGTTCAAACTTTTCCACGGTGCGACGAATTGCCTGCACCCTGAAGCCATGATGACGATCGACCTCATGACGAAATTTACGTTGCGTATTTACAACTAAGCCGGAATTTCAATAATATTTTTTTATAATTTCCGCGTTCGGCAAGCGTCAAACGATGCATGATGAAATGGCAAACCTTACTGAATATTTTGACAGCTGGATGCCATTGGTAACTTTGGCAGCTGCTGAAACATAGCAATTGGAAAAAATATCATTGCTATCTAGTCACCCTTTAGTATTCGAATCTCAACAAAAGAACTTGCTTTACTTTCGATGTCCTCTACGTCAAAGTTTGTTGGATGAATTTAAGTCTCGAAGTGGTGTCGGACAAGTTACATACCATTACCACTATTCTACTAGGTAGTGATAAATTATGTTCTACAAAGTGGCTTGTCGACGCGAAGTGGTAGAATCCAATGAAACCTTACAACGACGATACTTGCCTTTCACCCCATAGTACTTGCATCAAATACATACTGCTTTGGTGACAAAGGCCAGGTGAAACAGTATGAACTCCGCCCAAAATTAGATTCTCAGTCTTACTGCCAAGTTCCGGTACCTTGAGAGTATTGGATTTATACAGGGGAATAACAAAAGCTAAGGCTGCATTGGATATGCTATCTTAGATATGGAAAAGCAGTGCAACCAGCTCAAACATCAAGTTAGAACTAGTCTGCTCTAACGTGGATTTGGTGCTGTTGTATGGATGCAGTATCTGAAAAGTGACCGCTTTAGTTACAAAAATGGTAATCGGTACCTCAGAAACATATTGCCAGTGTTCTGGTCAAACTGGATTTCAAACGAAGAGCTTTATGAGAGATCGGATCAACAACGTGTATAGGCGAATATAAAAAGGCAGTGAATTGTTCACATTCTACGAAAGGACGAAAACTGTATAGCCCGCCAAGCTATGCAATGTAACGCACTCACTCAAAAAAAAAAAGGAAAACGTAGCGGGTCACCTTCCTAAAACTCGGTACAGAACAGTCGAAGAAGAATCACACCAATTAGGAAAGAGGTGTTTGCAGTTGAAGCACATTGCCAAAAACCGTACAGAACAGCGCCTAGGCGTGGTAGATGCCCTAAGACTCATAAAGGGACACAGGACTTACGTAAGTATGTGGAATAAGCCGATAGAATGCGGCAGCCGTGTAGGATTATGTAGATGTAGATGTTTGTCAAAAATTCGCGCTTAATCGTAGTCGTTGGCAGTGATTCATTAGTAGTAGGAATGTAGATTGATGTGTCTACTATCAGTAGTGGAAGAACTTCAACAGCAACATGCTGATAAGGTACGTCGTCACGGTAAATTGTTTGATGATTGTACATTCCGTATTGACATCTATCCTCCCTTCGCGGTATTTGATTCTGATGAAAGGAAGTACATACAAAAAAACCGTCGGATATTATGAAAGATTAGCAAAGCATGTTTCGATTGAGCGGGAATATTTAGTGTCGGACCTTCGAGTTGTACGTGCTGAAATCACAGAGGCACTCACAACCAAACAGTAGACACGTTTGTTACGACTTAATCACCTGTCCACGTTTCAGAACTAGATAATTGTCGATTTCATTCGAAACTAAACTGTAAATTTCCAAAATGAAATAAAATGATTACAAAAAAAAAAAATGAAATAAATATCAAACCACCACATGCTTAGTCCGAGCAGCTAGATAGTCAGTGAACAGTGAACAATAATTTTTATTCGATACTCTTTTTGTATCTTTTCTTTATCCAACTACAAGTCAATTAACTTTAATTCATCGTGAAGCCAGTATTCCTTCCCCTCGTCATGGTGGTCACAGGCATGTGTACACCGAACAGTCTCATCATTTTGCGGCGAGACTTTCAAATAAACAACTCAACGCTAAATTACTCACGCGGATTTGAATGAATTAGAGATTTGATTGAATTGATTATGGCAGAGAACAAAATCCATTTTGCAATCCGTTCGGCTTCTTTTCAGAATGAATACTTATATGGAACATCATTGAGTGTGATTTCATATCTTTTAGATACACAAATTCATGACATTCTTCTGCCGCAGCGGTAAATTTATCCGATGACGTGCACCACCGAATAATCTTGATGACGCAAAACTGGGAGTGGGAGCAATGACGAATGCGTTTCGCTAGGGAAATACTCACACAACACCAACACAAACAAGACACTAGACAATTGCAACAATTGAATAGTATTATGTGAACCCTGCAGATACATTTTAAATTTTTTAGAAACTATTTGCGCGATGCGTGATGGTGGGTGGATTGACAAAAAAAGAATATAATTTCGCCAAATAAAAAAAGTTGGAATGGTATTACCGCCTCACATTGAGTTGAGTTTTTAATTTAATTGTGCGGTTTGGAATTTGAACAAGTTTTTTGTGCTCCAAACGAGCTGAATAATGATCCCAAGGGGGAAAGGAGGAAACAGAACTATTCAAGCGGAAATAAATAAAATAAAATCCAAACAAAACGATCTCTCTCCAATTTTGTCAGGGAATGAAGTTCGTTTAAGCTTCTGCTTATGTTTTGGGGAAATGGAGATTTAGTGGTTGTGCGCCGTTTTGTCTATAACTGGACATTTGACTGATTTATTTGATCAAGATTTCGAGGAACCTCTACAATTGGCAATAATCGCTGAGGTTTCAGGTTAAATTCTTGCTACGTTATGCTGTAAACAGAGTGTGAGGCATTGTCTGCCTGTTTTGTTAGCAAACCAACCATCCCATCTGTCCTCCTTTTGGGGGACTGTCCTCCTTTTCGAGCCGAAACCTTCTAGCCTTCCTTTTAGCTTTAAAGCATCCATTTATCCTCTTTTCATACCCGAATAATATACCTCATTTACAATACGAACTGAATTCGAATTAAGTGCCATGTAAGCGCAGATTGAATTGAAACGTGATTGAGTCAATCCAATCACATACATTTCAGTGATTGAGTTGAGATTTGACATGTAAACCTGGATTGAAAAATTGAGTTTGACGGATAGAGAACGAGAGAGAAATTAAAGAAATTTCCCGTTGTGACGTCAGACAAAACACAGGGGTTGTTTTTTCTCAAAGAAGAATAGGTACAACAGAAGCAATTGAGTACATATTATGCCTGCCCGGTTCGACTGCATCCGCTGAAAGAGTTTTTGCTGCAATGAATAATTCGTGGACGGCAGAAAAAACGCATCTAAAAGTCGACACACTGAGGGCCATTCTGACCATTAAAGTGAATTTGAAAATCTTGTGCATGAAATTCTATGCGTTCAGCAAATGCCAACTGGATCTACTTCGCCAAATCTCACCGAAATCAAAATTTAAAGTGCGCGCCGACGAGCAAATGGATGACGAAGACGATTTTCATCCATTTTTCTTCTTCTTTGTACGTCCTGTATCCTCTTGTGGGCCCTAGGACCTCTACTACGCCTACTTTTCTCTGGCAATGTGTCTCAGCTCTCCACAACTGCCGTTCCTCCTTCTCGACTGTTCTGCGCCATGTTCTCCTTGGACCGCCAGGTCTTCTTCCATTCTGAGTTAAATGGTTCCATTGCATAGCATGGTTCGCTATGGAACTGTCAGCTTCGGAATGTGTGACCAATCCACTGCCACTTCCGTCGTTCGATTGTTGTGCCTATTGGTTCCTTACCCGTTCTCTCGAAAAGGTGTTCGTTAGAGATAGGATTGGGTCAGAAAATTCTTAAGATATTGCGCAGGCACATTAATGAACGTTTGCAACTTTCTCCTGCGTAAGGAACGCCAAATAAACTCCCTGTTGACACTATCGAACGCTTTCGCAAAATCGATGAACAGCAGGTGAAGTGCCGATCGATATTAACGCGCTGTTCAATGATAATCCGCAGAGTGTTGATGTTCTTGTTCGGCATCGAGTGTTTCTTCGAGATGTTGTTTGATTCGTTAAGCATGATTTTAGCTACAAAAGGCAGCACGCAGATACCCCTCCAGTTTCCGCACTCCATTAAAATTCCTTCCTTAGGAAGCTTGACGAGCATTCCCTTTTTCCACTCGTCAAGAAAGTTCTCTCTATAAGTGGAAGCAGAAGCTCAGCGGATGTTGTTGGCGCTGCTCGTAAGAGCTCTACGGGAATCGCATCAAGTCCTACCGCCATGTTGGTTTTAAGTGCTTTGATCACGGTAGTGATCTCATCCTCCTTCCATCTCTTGAGATGGTCCTCATCCGAAATGAGCAAACGGTCCAGCTGTCTACCTCGGTTCAGCTTCTTCTACTTCTGTAGCCAACGCGTTGATGTAGTTGCGCCTATCACGTCACACGCTACGCTAAACTTCTCTCATCTTCATGCGATATAGGGACTCTAGCTCGCTTCTCCCTGCTGCTGGAGTAGCTGCAATGCGAGCTTTCAGCTATTTTCGTTCGTCAATTCGTCTCCAGGTATCCTCGGAAAGCCTGCGATCGACCGACAATTCTTTCACCACCAGATGTAAAAACATTTTTCACAGCACATCAATGGACTTGGATGGTTGCGGGGAGCTGTTGATTGCTTCCACACCTTGCGAAAGGTGCCCCCTTCATTTTTGGCGCACTGAGGGATCACAAAGTCTATCGATGTTGAACCTGGGCATTCTTGTGTTGTCGTGGGATCTTCGAACTGCAGCAGTGCAAGCCCAATCTTGCAAGCTTTTCAAAATGTCAGTGGTGGGCAACAGAAGAAAATAATCTTAATCTGATGATGTTTAGCAATATCGAGTGTCCGACGAAGCCATATGCCTCCATCATCAAGTGAAGCGCATTACCATGAAGCCATTAGAAATGCCGCCTCAGAATTGCTGAGTTTCTCTCGGTCATCGCAACAAAACCCCTGGTTTGATAAAAAGTGCCGGCAGGCACGTGCAAGATAAGAGGTATACAAAGCGGAACTGCGTAGAAAGAGCTTCTCGTTCTACGACCATAGTAGTAAAGAAAAAGCAGCATGAGTAACTGAAGAGATGCTACTAGCAGGAACGGTGTTGGAAAATTGTCCACAATATAAAAAGTACATACAATGGCTATAAAACCTAAACATCACAAGCCCGCAGGGGCCATAGAGTATTAATAATAGAATCGCACAGTCGGTGCGATGGCTACCAATATTACGCTGCCAGGCAGAAGCAATCAACTTGGACGTGGCTGGACACTATTTCTGTCGCCCCGATCAAGAGAAAGTTGGGGCAGCATATTCTAACTAAGCTGAACTTTTTATAGTAGCGGAAGTCGAGCATACACTAATTCATTTACAAGACATCGCCGATGAATGGAACCTCAGCATCGTTTTTCACGGTACGACATTGATACGGATATAATCAGAGGAAATGCGGAGCAAAATCGCATTATCACCTCCTCGTGATGGCCGCTGGATAGCTATTTGATAGTGAACTAACAATGAACGTATGCTGGGTCTGACGACTTGTGTGTACTTGAACACTCAGACTTGCGCAAGCACATCTGATTGAACTTCAGCACACATATGCTGAACCGGACAGAGGTGTTACCTCTTGTCGACCTGTTTGGTTAAATAATGTCTTTTGTCTAGCAAGAAACCCTCAGAAAGAGAACGTGCGGAGAAATTCCCTCGATGGGATCAACAATGACATCTATTGACTGGCGCTTACTTTATTTAAGCTACTTTAACATATTTGGATCTGAGGTCTATAACGATTTTCAATATTGAGTCAGGGTGTTGAAAGAGAAATGGTGGGAGATGAGCACTTAATGGACCAAAGGCAGCACTCATGCCCCGAAGTGTGTTACTTGCATCAGTGTAGTTGGCTTCTTGTCCTATAGGTTGCATACAAGGATCTAGCTCTCCAGGTTATGAGTTGTACCAGAGGAGAAGGTAAAATGCTAAACTATACGACCTGTACAACGACATCGACTTAGCCAGAAGAGTTTACACACAGCGACTAAAATGTTCCAGCCCATAAAATCTTCGAATCCACCCCGGATGGACGGCGCAGTAGAAAACGCCCTCGCAGCAGGTGGCGCAATCAAGTGGAGGGGGACCTCAACCAATATGGTCTGCGCAGCTAGAGGCAGCTGGCTCGTAACTGGGATGACTGGAAAGCTTTATTGGGAGAACTAGGGTGTTTTATAAATATAAAAGCAGTTTGTATATTCTTCCGGTGCCAGTTAGTTTTGAAACTTCAACATTTAAAGTTATTTTTAAAGTTTAATCAGTCCAAAAAAAAAACTTCAAATGAGAAGAAATAAGGAAGAAAGTGCAGGTGAACATTTTGGCATTATAAGATTGCATTAAGAAGGGTATATAGTGTAGGAACGCAAATGTAAAACTAAGAAATAAAGAGAATAAAGCAAAAGAGAGACTGTCGGTATGTCGCTAGTGTTAAGTATCCCTTTAGGTATTCATCCTATGTTATTCATTTTTCATCCCATTCATTATCTGTTGTGAAGTCGAGCAGTGCGCACACTTTTATATACGCGAGTGCAAAAATAAATGTTCTATCACTTTAATATTCAAACGACGAGTTTTATTTTGGTACGAAAGAACGGAAAGCAGGTAATCAACTGAAAAGAAGGCATCCTTACAATAGGTACAGTGCGTGCTATTGCAGAGAAGCTCAAAATATGGAAGTCGTCAGTGCACGATACCATTACCACACATCGTTTTAAAGAATCATCGACTCTTAAGACCCAGAAGAGAAGCCGAAGGCCCAAATTAACATCAAAACAGGAGGACCAGACTATAAAATGAACAAGTAAGAGGGGTCGACGGCCTACAGCTACAGAAATCTGTGCACAGTTCAACTGCTCGCACTCAAAGTAGATATCAGTAACAACGACAAAAATGGATTTAGCTACCGCAAGCCTTCACAGTCGAGTAGCAGTACGAAAACCTTTGCTACGACGTCAAAACAAAGTCAAGCGGCTAGATTGGGTAAGAGCGCACCAGAATTGAACATTAACCGACTGGTCGAAATTTGGACGGAGGAGTCCAAATTTGAAGTTTTTGGGCAAAAAATGAGAGTCTAAGTTCGGTGGTCTGCTGAAGAGAAGATGCTCCCTAGCTATGTGGTACCAACAATCAAGCATGACGGTGGTTCAATAATGGTCTGGAGATTGCTCTTCCGTCGGTGTTGGAGATTTCATCCGTCTCGATTAAATCATGAATAAGGAGAAGTTCAGACAAATGCTAGAAGAGAACACATTGCCATCGGGTTTGCGATTAATAGGTCCTGGATCCGAAACATTTTTCCAAGCTTTGCCAACGAAGCATAGACAAAGACGAACAAGAAGAACAAAAAGGAACACTAACAGAGTAGTCTGAAGATTAATTACATTGGAAACTGTAAAGAAGTTGATCGATGAAATGCATAGATTGACAGCCGAAGTGGTGCAAGTAAGAGGTGGATTTTTCGACGAAAAAGTGATCGAACTCTAGTTTATTATCTAAATATTTTTATTTATTACTTTCAATCAATTTGTTCATATGGCTATATAAATATACTATTGATGATTGCAATAAATTTCGATTATTAAAATCAAAAAGACAAAGAGTTTTATATCAATTTGTCTGACAGAATGGTTTGTCCGGAAACTTATGGACGGCAGGGTATATGCAGCTAGGGACTCTGTATACCTGTGCTTCACTGTAAACTCTTAAAATGTCAGCAGCGTAGATGACAAGCAAAGAATCAGGGTTAGGTGTGACGATGGTAAAGGGGTAACGTTATCAATTGCCACGCAAATTGTTCATGGTTCAAATCCCGATGCCAGCAAGCATTTATTTATTTATAAGTCCGATCAATTGCGAAAGCTTGTGTCAACACTATTGCAAAGGCATAACACTGACAGTAGGTTGGTCATATATCTGGAAAAATTGTTCACCCTGTTGCATGATTGATATGACTATGACATCAGGTGATTGGAAGAAAAATACTGTGAATCAGAAGCAAAGACAAAAGAACAAAAAAGTCCCCAGTTTTATTGGCGCCGCTCCCGGAGTTTTTCTGAAACAAAACATCTGAGTTTCAAACCTTTAAACCAATCTTTCTCTGGTCATCCTTTCCAATGGCCGCACTGTGTGTAAACATTTAAGGGGTATTCATAACCCCTTGAGTGTGCGCAAATTATATAAAAAAAAATAAATCTGTGTTATTTGTTAACAATTGGAAAATGGAACAACTATGGTCAGTTTATATGAGGGAGGATTGAAACGTTCACAGTATATTATAGAACAAGTTTTAATTGTAAATTGGTATTTCCACCATTTATTTCCCAACATTCTAAGAAAGAATATGAAATTTCTTTACTATGTTACATTTAGTTCGGTTCATACACATGCAGTGAGGCAAAGTATAGCCCTTAAAAATTATCGAACATTGTGCTGTTATAAGGTACCTGTTCAACAATTTTTTTACTCAGAAGCAGATGCCCTAAAATATGATGGCAAATTTAGGGAAATCCGCCGCTTCAAAAAATTGGTAGCCGAATTCAAACATAGACGACAGAGCGTTGAAGACGACGCTTGCTGTGGATGACCATCAACCTCAACTACGGAGGTAAAAACCGAAAAAAATTGTGATCTGATCATGGGAGACTGCAGATTGAAGATAAGGGAGATAGCTGAGATCGTTGGCATCTCATATGAACGCACTCAAAACATCATTCAAAACAGGGGACTAACTATGCACTTCGCATTTTCATGCAAAATCGCATTTTGGTACTACGCGATTCGCTGGAGAAAACTATCGAACTTCGCTCTACTACATTCGCGCAACTATGTAAATACGAACTTCATTCGATCAACTTCAAATGCGATAGCTATTTTGATGGCGCAAGGGTTGTTGGTGGTGGATTTTCTTGAAAATGTAAATAAATGAAAAACAGCGAAACAGAGTGATTTTTGATACTTTTATAGCATTGAGGGCAGAAAAACAAATATTTATTTAAGTAAACACTTATGAAAACAATGTTCCAATTATCCACTGGTGTTTTAGCAAAAATTTTCAAACAAAGTATATTCTTTCCATGACACTTTGGCAGATCAATGGAAATGTTTGTGGAAATATGGAAATCTTTTAGAAAGTCGATATTCCAAGCGATCGTTGTGCATAGTTGCCATCATCTGAATGAATCGCATAGGATCTTTTGCTTTCTGCAAAATGGATTTCGAAACTTCTTTCAGTTGAACAAAAACGCAATCGATTGACGATGTTTCGCAAGTTTTTTAAGCTGTCTCACAACGATCACGAGGATTTTTGGTCTGTTTTTTTTAAACACAGATGAGCTCTGGGTTCACTACTATAACAATGAAACCAAACAGCAATCAAAGGAGTGGAGAAGATCTGGATCGCAAGTCCCGAAGAAAGATAAAGTTAAATTATCGGCAGATAAGGTAATGGCATCGGTTTTTGGGACTTGGAGAGAATCGTCATAGTCCACTACTTACTTTACTAAGGGGTCAAGAAAACTTTCGTTTGTTCACTAACCTAAGACAATGATAAGGTGTCTGAGGATTTTAAAGTTCAAAATGAAGTACGTGAAGGATGTATACTGTCGCCACTATTGTTCTTGGTGGTTATCATGTACTCCGTGCAGCATTGACGGAAGGCAACTATGAAATTCGATGGACTATGACATCTTACCTTAAACACCTAGATTACGCTGACGATGTTTGTCTACTTTCACATCAGATAATGGATCTTTATTTGATGGCCCAAAATCTAGAAACTGAGGCAAACAAAATAGGGCTAAAAATAAACACAGCCAAAACAAAAGCCCTGAGCACTTCTAATACGCGCGCTCAACTTAACATTGCCGTAAAGTCGAAAAAGTTAATAACTTTCTTTATCTAGGAAGTGTGGTTCGGCTAATCGCGGTGGCACCGAACTGGATGTGTGCAGCAGAATCGGGAAGACTAAAGCTGCGTTCGGAATGGTATCCAAAATCTGGAGAAGCAATGTTATCAGCATGGTTAGGATTTTGTTGACATAAAAAAGTAAAAAAAGGCAAAACAAAACACTTAAAAAGGCATAAAAAGGCATTTATTAAAAAATAAGAAAAGGAAAGTAAATGCACATTTAGTTATAGTACATTGAACTACCAAGAGCTTTTTGAAATTTCTGGTAATAATCTTCTCCGGTTCTTTCTTAGAAGCGCCTTTAGACAGCTAAATGACCTTTCTACTTAAGCTGAAACGAGTGGAGCCCATTTAAAGCTTTCAACATTATTAACATCAATATTTTGTGGAAGTTTGGAATCCAAGTCGCCGTTCATTACAGAATTTATCTGCTCAATAGTTTTCAGTCCCGTATTTCCATTGAAAACGGCAGTAAACTTCTTCAGGACTTCCTTTGCAATCGGCCCTTTTGCTTTTTTCAAGTTTTGCTGAATGTTTTTTTAAAACCGGCAACACTTCGCCAATTGATGTTCCTTGTTCAGAATAATGCTAGTTAAAATTATAAGTACAGACTCTCAAAAATACCTGTTTTTTGTAAGTCTTCGAAAATTCGTTTTTCTTGGTCGACTAAAAACCTAAAATTGACTTTGATGTACGCCAGCTGCGCTTGTACTGCTTCATCTTCAATCAATTCCTTTGCAAACACAACACAGCTTGCATCGTCTTCAAGAACGCTGACGATTTTTTCAATCCGAGCAAAATAATCCGCATATTATGTATTGCATACAAACAAGAAATATGTAATAGAGTTATACACAGTAACGTCTGCGGTCACATACAAGTGCAAACCGTCTGTGGTCATGTACATATTTCTATGTTGACTCTCCCCACGGACTAGACGTTTTAAATTTTAATGCGTCTAGGAATTTAGGTATGCGTATTACGTAGGGTGAGTAAGAACCATGTTTGCACAGATATACATGCATGCAAACGCACATTTTCTACAATTTTTTTTAGCGAACAAACTTTGAGAAAAAAGCAAACTAGGTAAAAAAGGCAGAAAAAGGCAACAACGGCAAAAAAAAGGCAATAATTATATAAAAATGCAAAAAAAGGCAAAATAAAATGCATATATTTGGAATCAGGAGGACATGAAACGTGTTTGTGTAAAGTCGATACTATCTTCCGTTTAAGCAAAAAAAAAAGAGGCAAAGTTAGCAAAATCCTATCTCTGGTTATCAGCTTAAGAACCAAGCTGTGACTGTTCCACTTCAACGTAGAATCGGTGCTGTCTATGGGTGCAGTACTTGGAAGGTGGACACCATTAACACACGCAAGCTGCAATTCTTCGTAAACAAATGTTTAAGGATCATCCTGAGGATTTTTTGTCCAAATCGCATCTCCAATGAACCACTTTATATGAGAACGAGCCAAGAACCTATAAGCATTACTATATGAAAGAGAAAGTGGCAGTGGATTGGACACACCCTACGGCGCGAAGACAAATCCATTGCGAAATACACCATACAGTGAAATCTGCTCACCCAGGCAGGCAGAATAGCGGGACGCCCTAGGCAAACGTACGCAGAACAGTTGAGGAGGATTCGAGCTCTTTAGGAATGAGTTGGAGGCAGCTCAAACGCATTGCAGAACTCCGAACAAGATGGCGCACAGGTGTGGTTGATGCCCTATGCCCACCGAGGGGTTAAAGGATCTAAGTAGGTAGTAGTACCCTAAGAAAAACATTTGAGAGAACAGATATTTTCCGCGAATAAATAGGTCGGGGCTGCAGTCAACGTATTTTTTTGAAGGCACTGAGAAAACATTTTTTAAAGCTTGTAATGTAATGACTTCAGAGACCAGATGGAAGACGTGCATTGAGCTGAAGGGAGATTGCGTTTATTTTTCTGGTCAGACCGCAACTTTTCAATCCAATCTACGTTTGGATCGTCGCGCGACGCGTTCTGCTTTATGTGTGTGCTTTGCTTAAATATTTTACTTTTTGTTAACATCAATTTCCATGTATCCGCTTTTATAATTAAAAAATAATATATATACGAGTACGTTCTTTGGAATGTCAAAGATGACCTTTGACCACATTTATGGTGCACTGAATTGTGGCGCTTCTTAACACCACTGGAAAGAGAGATTGTCTTTGCTGACTACAAAACTGATGAGAATTTCATCATTTCTCTTAGTTTGATTGGGAACAATTACTGATTTCAAAGAGACAAGAAATAAAAGGCGAAAAAATGCTTATATCACTACCTAACAAGAGGACCCTCCACTACTACACTATTGTATTGTTAACACATGACGTGACAAATATTTTGTGATTTCTTTTATTAGAAAGGGGATGGTGTCTAGATTACATGATTTTATTCAGGTCTACTTTCAATGGCAAAGCCATCAGGTGATAGAAAGTCATTCCCATAGTGCTGCCGTATTTATTAACTTCTTACACGAATGCTTGGGTAGATACTTATAGAAATGAAATTCCTTTGTGCGTATTTTAGGCATAAGTATCCTCCTTAGAAATGGATACCCAATCGACAAAAAGCCTCCCGTTTATTCGTAAATCAATCACCCGTAAACACATTAATATGTCTTGTCTTAGGGAAGACGCCAGTCTACTGAAAACCGACAGTTTCTTTGTTTTGTCTTTAGCCCCACCCAAATGTCTGTCGGGGCTTACATATTTTTGCATGCTTAACTAACTTATATTATTTTTTCTCTTTTTTATTGTTTTTGCAAAAAAATATTATATTCGTATATCGTATCTTTCTTCTTATTCTTAGCTTATCCACCGAACATGCGCCACGTCCGTTAATTCTTGTTGTGTTGTGGTTTGTTTTTGCATTTTGATTTCATTATTCTCGTTCTCATTATGATTTGCATTTCTCTTCGCCTCCTGTTCGGTACCTTTGGTACGAACAGGTAATATCAATGAAACCCCCTGGTTTGAATGATCAAGTTGAATGCAGGAAACTTGCTTGTGCTGTGCCTTTGAATATCAATGAAGTATAACTACACTATAATACATCCCGCAAGACTTAAGTTCAAAGTGCGGATACGGGTATTGCAAATGTAAATGTAGATGCATCTGTAAACCGGAAAAGAGATCCCGCACATGGAGGTTTTAGAATGTTTTTGGGTACCCAGGTTCTAATCTTTATTTGTTTCGTTTTAACATCAACGTCGTTAGCATGACGGTAGTTTGTAGCTACCACTTCATGTGGGTAATGGATTTTTAATAGTTCATTTATTTTTATTGCCTCAGAAACTATATATCCACCAAAAAAAACTGTTTGTTCTGTGGGTTTATGTGAGACGACTTTGAAGCGAGATTTTTCCCTGGGTCTCTGTTTGGTTCTCGTAAAACAATATTTTCGTTCTACAATGTACCTAATCTTCTTATCGTGGCAATTACTTGGAAAATAATAAGAAAAAACTAACGACGGGGAGGAAGCGGGAATTATTTACGAGTTGTATGACCCTTAACACGAATTAATTTCAATTATGCTGTCCGAAAAAAGGGTTTGGATTACAATATAATATATGTTAACACGGAAGGAGGGAGCAATACTACACGATAATCTAGGTACGGGGGAAATAGTTTCATTGATTCATGGCCATGTGAACTCGGACGTTTGAAGTTTCTGCGGTCGAGAAATTATGGTAGTGACATAGATAAAAAAAAAAAAATTAGTATAATAAAAATAAAAAAGAAATTCGCATCTTGATAGGTACGCTAACAGGACACTGCGCGATAGGGGTAATGGCTGCTAAATTAGGAGTCAACACACCCGAGCACTGCAGGAGCTCTCAAGATATAGAAGAGACAGAAACCATTAAACACCTGCTATGAGATTGCCCACTAAGTCCCACTAAGGAACATGACAGGCTTCATAAAGAGCATAGGCTGGTTCTCAACAGAACCGACCGTTTAAGTATAGATTCCACACTACAAAGGGAAAAACAATGGACCGAATGGCCCCCGTGATAAGCACTTAGGTGCACTTCCCTCTAACCTAACCTAACCTAGATCAATATGTACATATATATATAGCTCCGTATGAAATCTGAGACTGAAGTAAAAATGTCTAAAAAATTACGGACGCTCGCTGGATTAAACTTTACCAGCCAGTACGTTTACATTTCTGAAAGTATCGCTAAACTTCGAAGGGCAGTCGTGAAATGTGCTGTGATATCAAAACAGCGACATTTTCACAAATTTAATATTGTAAAAAGTATTTAATTTCAGCAACCTCATAAAAACTTAATAGCTCATTATTAATATTCTGCGGCCATTTAAATATTAAAAATTTCTAATTTCATTGAACTACATTTCCTAAAGCGATCGTCTTTTAATATCACCAATATGATCGCATGAATCAACAATGTTGAATGGACCGTTCATCTCCAGTCCGGCGACTAATATGACAGCACTAATATTTTATTTTATTATTTTACTTAAATAGATTTGAAAAACAGCAACTCATCGAACTACTGCTGAATTTAGCAACAGAAACACTTATAATAGTAAAAATCTGTGGAGTAAAAGTTGTTGCTTATGCAGACGGCATCATCCTACTTATGTCCGGCAAATTTCTCGACACTATCACAGAACTCCTGCAATCGGCTCTGAATACCCTCCATAACTGGGCGAGAAGTTGTGGACTAAACGTTAATCCAGCGAAAACAGAAGTAGTCTTCTTCACTAACAAAAGAACAATCCCAGCTTTCGGACAATCCTAGTCTCGGACAAAGCACGGTATCTTGGGTGCATACTTGACCGCAAACTGAGCTGGAGAGATAACACAAATGAAAGAATAAAGAAAGCGTACATTGCGTTCTATGCCTGCAGCAGAATTTTTGGTAAAAAATGGGGAGTCAAACCTGCCATCATCCATTGGACGTACACAGCCATAGTCAGACCTATTCTTACATATGGGTGCATTGTCTGGTGGGCGATATCAGAGAAAACATGCATTTCAAAGTGTTGACTAAAATCCAGAGACTTGCTGGCATAGCAACCACAGGCGTCATTAGAACTACCCCGACCGCAGCACTTGAAACAATTCTCGCACTGATTCCACTAGACTTATTTGTTAAGAAATCAGCCGCGAGAAGTGGAGAAAGGGCCACACGGGCTACCGTAGCATCTCAAGATGGGCTCACCTAGACACCATCACAGACTATCTGCCGCCATTCCCCGACTTCAGCCTAAACGTCAAAACGGTCATCCCATCAAGGGAATACTGGGAAGACGGTGGGCCCATTAACCCTCATAGTATTTCAGTCTTCACTGACGGGTCCAAAACAAACGAAGGAGTGGGTTCGAGTATCTACTCAGCGGAACCTGATATTGCAATATCACTAAGTCTTCCAAACCACAGTTGTGTGTTTCAGGTAGAAGACCTAGCGATAGCAGAGGCGGCACGAGAATTATCCACGAAACTTGTTACTAGGAATGAGATTGATATCTACATAGATAGTCAAGCTGCTATAAAGGCCATCTCATCAGCGGTTATAAAATCAAAGCTAATAAAACGATGCCGCGAGCAGCTTAACATGCTTATCCAAAGCCACCATATAACACTCTGGTGGGTCATAGGACGCAAAGGAATTCCAGGGAACGAGATGGCGGATGAATTGCCAAGAAAGGGATCTGAACAAAACATGTCAATGGTCCAAAGCTCAGTCCTACCTCCCCTAATACTTGTTAAATCTAATATAGCACTTGATTTCAAACGACAAGCAGAAGAGAGATGGAAAGCGCTCCCCTCATGCCGTGCCTCCAGAAGCATCTGGACAAAACATGACAAGATGAAAACCAAGTTCATCTTTACTCAAAATAGGCAAAACTTGGCGCTTCTCGTAAGTATCATTACCGGCCACAACCTATTGGTGGCCCACCGGAAGAGAATGCGGCTAAGTACAGATGAACTCTGCAGAGGATGCAGCAATACAGAAGTAGAGGAGGACACGGAACACTTCCTCTGCAAATGCCCTAGTCTCTGCAGTACCAGGAAGACGGCCCTAGGAGAGTATTTTTTCAACCATTTGGGCGACCTGTCTGAAAAGCCACCAACCACCATCATGAAATTGAAATCTTCTTCAGGGTGGTTCAGAGGAGGCCGTTTCACTAGCACAGAACTATAGCTATTTTGTGGTTTCCTCTCTTTGCAGTTCTTCAGCCAGGAAACTCCACGTCAGGGGAGCACATTGGATCCATGTGAGATCCGAGTGCAGGCTGCGCTCATTCGTTGCAGCTAACCCTTTTAACCTAACCTAAAATCTATCTAGAACGGATCTTATCATACCATATCGCTTATAAAGTGAGCGTGGCTTTGCCAATTTTTTGATTAAAACAGAAAAATAACTTTCAACTCAGATGTTATTCAGGAAATTTGAATTATGGTTGTAAAAGCGCCCGTGTCTATAAGCAGATACAAATTTAAAAATGTCACTGTTTCGAATGTTAAAATGCTTATATGTATGTATACATAGGAGCATATATCATTCTATCAGAAAATTTAAGACTCAAAAGCGAGCAGACAGGCATGGCTCAATTAACTCGGTTGTTTAGAGACATATACCACAAAAGCGTGAGATATATTATCTGGGTATACGACGTCGGATCCATCAAACAGTCCTGAGAGAATACGAGTATGTTAAGTACTGATTTTGAACACAATCGGTTGGTAGATAGGTGAGAAATAGCTAGTACGGCATCCAATAACTTTTATTCGAACTTACCTACATTTTAAGAAAAAAATCGTTCAATCGAGAAAGTTCATTTTTTTCTAAATTATTCGGAATTAACATTGACATCATCAGTAAACAATTGGCTATCAGCTCGGCAACAAGACTGAGAAGCTCCAAGCAGTGGAAGGAGCAAAACATGGGATACGCCAAAATACTTTCGATTTAGCGTCATCTTCCCAAAGTCACTGAGCCCAACTTTAACATAGGATACCTGCACTCAATACCTGACAAAACTAAGTGGACCCAACGCGACGTCCTGTACAACGAATCGCTGTCAATTTTCACGGATGGGTCCAAAACCAAGGATGGAATCGGTGCCGGAGTCTTCTCGGAAGACCTGGATATCCACCTCTCTTTAAACGTTCAAACCACTGCAGCGTTTTTCGCCAAGTCTGACTAGCTAGCGATTAATACAGTATCAACATTGGATATTGTCATGTACGTCGACAGTCAGGCAACTATCAAATCCTTCGCATCCAGCACTTCGAAATCTAAGACAATGAAAGACTGCCGCATATTTCTTAACGATATATTTGGACAGTACAACCTTACCCTTTGCTAGGTACCAGGCCCTTGTGACATTTAAGGGAATCGAACAACCGACGATTGGCTTGACAAGACTCCTCTGGTACAAATAGCATAAGCACCACCGACATCGAGGCGCCAACATCTTCTGTTAAGTAACTTAACCACGCCGACGTGATGAGTGAAGCCAGTCACCGGTGGCAGTATCTAGGCCAGTGTAATACCGCTAGGCCAGTGTAACATCTAGGCTAGTGTAACATCTAGGCCAGTGTAACACCAGGTTCATCGGACTCCCCAAACACAAGAGAGGAACCATCTCCAAAATAACAAACGTCCTCACCGGACACTTTGCTATAGGAAGACACGCCCGAGATTAGTCAGCCCCTACAATGATTTCTGCAGAAGCTGTAGGGACGAAGAGGAAGAAGAGATCACCAGTCACTTTCTATGCACTTGCCCTGCGCTCGCCAATATCCGCAGGCTACCCTCGGTGAATACGTTTTCAACGATCTGAATGATCTCAGCAAGGACTGCACGGCTAAAATTAACTCCTTCATATAGGGAAGTAGATGGTTCCAAGAGCAAGATGGTGACCCATGAAGCACTCAATGTTGAGGAGCTACTTCTCCGAATGAAATGATCTATGCTTCTATGATGTGGTCACGCAGTACGCAAGACCTAAATCAGCTTACAAGACGTATCATGATTATAGGAATAGATAGTTGGATTAAGTCGAACACTCTCATGGACTCGTCTGGGGATTCCTCTTGACGAGATGCGGTAGACGGCGAAAGATCGAGAACGATGGAGAGTTTACTTAAACATCCTTTCCTACGACCCTCATGAATGAATGACTGACTGAATTAAAGAATGAACGAATGAATGGAGTACCAATAGTCTGAACACATACTCGTATTTCGTTGGGTATACTTCAAGGTGCTCAAGAAATTTTGATTCTTCTAAGAGTGCCCAGCCCATTTTTGAACCTCAATCAATCAATTTTACTGTGATCAGGAGGTAGAAACAACTTCCCCCAGTTCAGTTTTGAGTATGCTTATTTCTTATCACCTCTCAGGGGCATAGGGCGTCAACAACGCCTGCGCGCCATAGTGTTCGTAGTTCTGCTACGCGTTTCAATTCTCTCCAGCTCCTCCCAAAGTTGGAGATTCCTTCTCAACTGTTCTGCGCCACGTATCTCGTGGATGCCTCACTGTTCTGCCTAATTGAGCAAGCAGATTCCGCATATTTGGCAATGGAACTTTCTCCACGCCACAGGGTGTGACCAATCCACTGCCATTTTCTTTGTTGTATGGTGACGTCAATAGGCCCGTACTCATATGCAGCTGTTGGTTTGAATGCAGTTAAACCAGAACATGTTGCGTAGACATCTATTAACGAAAGACTGCAGCTTACGAACGATAATGAAGCACATCTTCCCAGCACTACTTCCATAGTGAATGAGTGAAGTACCTCTTTGTTCTGAACAGGCAGCTCAACGTCCTGGACGCTGATTTTGCGAAGTTGGATATATGTTCGTGCTGCGAGTATGTTACGTCAGTGTTAACTGTGAACTATCTCATCGGCAAAACTAAAAATCTTATTATTTGTCGTCGTACGTATAGTATATGTGGGCGCCGGCCGTGGCGAAAATGGTTAGTGTGTCGGATCACTGCGCGTGGCGTTACATGTTCGAGTCCCAGAAAACACCAAAAAGTTTTTAACGGTCCCACCTCTCGCGAGCGTCTGACAAACATCCGAGAGTATTGTTGCCTCGAAAAAGCTTCTCAAATCGCCCTTCGAATACGGCACACAACTGTAGGTCCCTTCCATTTGTGTGAAAAAATATAGCGCACACAACACGAATGGTTGCGAGAAGCTAGGCCCAGGCACTTGAAAAGCTGTTGCGCCAAATATTTATTTTATTTTCTACGTATATTATATCGTTCATATGGAGTAAGAATAAACTTGGCGAAAGAATGGAACCCTGCGGCACAACAGCGTTTACAGAAAAGAAATCAGAAGACACACCATCGACCACAAGCTGTATTGGTCTGTTATTGTCCATCCATTCGCAGAGCTGTTGTAGCAGCTCTTATGAAGATAGCTTCCTTAGTAGGGCTCTGTGTCGGACACGATCAATTGCTTTTGAGATATCGAGAGCGACGGCTTTTGATTCTCCGTGTTGTTAGATGGCTGATGCCCATAAATGGGTAACATACAGGTCTCTGGTTGATCGACGTCTGCGGAAACCATATTGCCTGTCACTTAGTATTCCATTTGCCTCTACATATTTGACTATTTCAGCGTTGATTACTTTTCCCATTATTATGGGAATATGGTTTTGTGGCATGCATTTCTTTTCTTTCTTGGAAATTGGTTCGATTCGGACGATTTTCCAACACGGATAGGACAGACGTATAAGAGAAAGGTGAGTATGGTCCCGAACACAGTTAATTTGAATTAATTGTTAAAAAGGTTTCCCACGCCAAACATAGGCCATCTAATAGAAATCTTATGCCATGCCATGTTTTGTAATCTTTCAAAACTTCATAATGCCATAGTTCTAACTGCCAATTACTAAGACTGCTACCGGATTATTAAAAACCTCATAAACCAAGCCGATGATTAATGTTCAACAGACCAATACTTAATACCTCAATATTTGTTTACATTTCTGCCCCAAAAAAAAGAGACAGAGCCTAAAATAAATTGTTTACTTCCAAAAACCGTTTACAAAGCGATGAATGGTCTTTCAATTGCTATTTCAAGAAACACAAAATTAAAGATATCCGTAAACAAAGTATTCACATGCCATGTATGTACATCTATCGAAACTAATCTAGAAGCAAAATCTCTCTAAGGACACACAAATCCAGCAGATACATTACGCTCCCCACCATATGGTAAACAAAGAGAAAAATCCACAGCATAAACGACAGGCATAGGTTTCCCAAATTAGTTCCTTACCAGCAAACCAGTTTGTTTAAAACTAGGACAAGGAGCTAAATAAGAAGTATAAAACAAAACAAAATAGAAGCTGGCAACAAATTTGAATACATTTTCAAGTGGACGAACGAGAAAAGAAGAAAGGAAGCAAAATGCCTCTTGGGTTTCATTTTGGCATGCAAAGCGCTACAGAAGCGAAAATGTAAACAGACATCGGATACACCCGGTAGCATGTGGCAGTGCCGACCACCCACACCAGCCTTGGTGTCTTCGGGCGAGCTAGCTAGTGGCAGTGTACACTGGTACAGACGCGTTTTGGCGTAATACCTGTTTCATGCACAACCGGCAGTGCAATTACTTTCAACAGTTACAATTAGAGTTCGCTATGTTTTAATGGAAGAACGGTTCTCTAATGCAATTCATTATGTAAACGTATATAGGTACTCTAAGCATATTTTTCTGTACAGAGTGCCATGCATACAAAAGCCGACCACTGGGGGGCGTTGCAATGTGTTGTGGACAACTGGTGTGTGTTTCTCTGGGTACAATGTGTTTAGAACGATTGTAATGTACCTTTGTTTAGGAGCTGCATGCAGTAACCCATTCATGGTGCTAAAAAGTGATTCTCTAGAGTGTCGTAGTTGTCGCCAAAGTTATATAGAAATATGAGTGTACACACTATCAGGATAATTTATGACGTTTTATTATAGTTTTCTGAAAAATGGAACCTTCATCACAAGCAATTCTAGAAAAGGGTGACCAAACTCATTTAGACAAACAAGTTTTTAAGTTTGGCACGTCTTCATAATTTGGGATTTCTGCAACTACAAAGTTTACGCTATTTGTGCATTTTATGATCTAAGCAAAGGAATAAATAAAGTTTTGACAAAATTTCACGTAAGGTTAAAAAGCATTATGAATTCGTCCTCGTCATCTATGCCGACGCTCATTTACAATGAAGTACCAACTGCCAGCACTTTAGACAAAGTGAATCTGCTTGCTGCGCACATTGCAGCTAGCTCAACGCTCTGGAATTACGCTTTATCTCCTCCATTCCATTGCATCAATCCATTGCACCAACCCAATTTCATACTCGTACAGTTGCAAGAGTACTTTCTGATCTTAATATACACAAATACGCTGATCGAGATAGTACACCCCTATTGTTCTGAAGAGGTTATTCCATTTCGCTGGCAAAACCACTGCGTTAACGTTTTCACCGATTCTACTCTCCTGGTCTCTTCTCAAGTAGGTGGAAACCAACATTTGTCCAGCCCGTACCTAAAAAATGCGAATCTTCCGCTCTCTCCAGCTACCGACCCATTGAAGTTACGTTCCTTCTTTCTACGGTCATGAAAACGCCTCATCTTCTACTTGTAACTTCTAATGCAATCCATTCCTTTGCTGATGGCATTGGCCTCAGTTTTTCATATTCGTTGCCAAACTCACGACCCTGCTCTACGGTCATAGATGATGAACGGCAGCGTATGTTAAACATATTAAATTCCGACCTTAACAGCATATTTAAATTGGGCTTAGCCAATATAGTGGACTTTAAACTTTATTTCATCTTTTATCGTATTACAAATTTCGCAGGCCTGCGTGGCCTTGAGGCTTATCTGCAGGAAGTTGTTTATAGGACTGTTTAATATAATTGATTTGATGGTCAAACGGTAGTACATGCGTTTATATGAAAACACAAGCGTTTTCACTTAGCTTACGCCTATCAACCCCTGCTTAGCGAGGCTAAGATCCGAAAGTAAGGGATCACAACCCTTCCACTTCACCTCATTTTTACTGATTCGCCTTTAGTGAACACCTTGTACGAGCGACATATTCGGATCGGGGTAATTTTCCTACCACGTAAAAGGACAACGATCTTCGGATCTGTACGGGCAATGTTCGGACGCTTAACAGACCACGTGCAGCCGAACAATTAGCAGATGCCCTAGACTGCTATAAAGAAAATATAACCGCCATCCAGAAAATGCGATGGGATGGGCCGGGCAAAAAGAGAATGAAAAACTGTGACACCTACTACGGTCATTGCTACAGAGACAACAAGCAGCGCTTATTTGGATGCAGATTTGCTATACGCGGCAGACTAAGGCAAGAAATCTTAAGCTTCCGACACGTAAGCGAGCGTATTATGACAAACCGGATAAAGGCTAAATTCGCTAACACAAGCCTGATATGTGTCATGCCCCCATGGAACAAAATGACCCTGCCACCAAAGATTATTTCTACGAGCTCCTCAACAAAATAGAAAAGGAGGACGTCTTTGGTAGGGCAGTCGGTAAACATAGCCTACACGACAACACGCCTGACACCGGACTAAAGCTAATTGATTTCGCAGTGAAGCGAAACGTCACTATAGCAAGCATGTAATTTCCTTATCTCAATATTCATAAGCAGACATAGCGGTCCAATGATCATGTAACGATCAACCAAATTGATCATACTGCGATCGACGCCAGACATGCCTCCAGTATTCTGGATGTCCGGACCTGCCGAGCGGCCAACATAGACTCAGATCGTTACCTTGCTGTAGCCAAAGTACGGGTGCGGATATCCCAAACTGAGCAACAAAGAAGCATCACTGTGAGAAAATTTAATGTAGAACAGCTACAATCGCAAGAGACCACCAGAGTCTTCGTTGAACGCGTATCCCGAAATCTCTCGATCACTCCTATGCCGCCAGCATCAAGTGCTGGCATCATAGCATCAAGGCCAGTGCCAATGCCACCCACCATTGCTTTTGTAGCAAAATCAGAAAATCGTCTGAGGTGTCGATGCTTAAAATAATGCTCTCATTAGTTTCCACTACATTCCAGAAGCAGACAACTATGAAACATGTCACCGATCATCACGAAAAGCAATTGGGATACTAATAAATGACTGTGTGAGACAACCCTTCAGATACCAAATTCCTGCGACACCCTTCGCCTAGGAGTGACTTATATAATAGACACTCGTAAGTCCCCTTCTATGTTTCCACTAAAGAAAGCTCCTCCGAAGTCAATAAAAAGCAATACATAGTTACAGAGATGTTTACTCGGAGCATAAGTTAGATAAGTTCTACCTATAGTGACTGTCAGTATAATTTGAAATCTTTTAAATTGTAGCGTACACTTGTAACGTCACTGGGGTATCACTAGGATTTTAGGAATGAAGACAAGTTGAAGGTTCCTAAAATTGATTACCGAGTTCACCATCAAAACAATACTCTCAGATAGCTAAGCAGGTGGAAGCTATATTTTAGCTTACTTGCAAAATAGTTGGTAGCCCCTAATGTAATAAAAAGGTGTTCGCCTAGTGTAGCCTTAAAGAGTGATGATTTCTCACTGCTTAGGGTCTCTACAGCTCTGCGGTATGCGTACACATAAAACAGTGTCTGTTAGTTAGTCTGTTTGTTAGTTTAGAGATGGATTCTCTTCCAATAGAGTACTGGCCGGAGTAGCCTAGCGGTACTGCATTGATCTAAACCACACCACCGGTGATTTGTTTTATTTACTGCGACGGCAAAGATGAAGTACTTACACAGATCATTGGCACCTCGATGTCACTAATGCCTACGAGGGCTTTTCGATAAGTCAGTGGCTTTGATGCAAGATGGCGCACGGATCGCATCGACGAATTTTTTCTGACATCTTAGTTTCTTTCTCGGCATAGACAAAAAAAAGCCAAATAGATCTTTCAAACACTTAGCTTTTTACAGTGATCGAAAGAACTTTGGTTTCAGAGCTTTGGTCAAAATGGAAAAAAGTGAGTTTCGTGTTTTAATAAAGCATTACTTTTTGCGCGGTAAAGAGACTAAAGAAAGACTTAAAAAATATTATAGAGACTCTGCTACCTCGCATGGGATGGTACACAAGTGGTTTACTGAATTTCGTTGCGGTCGTACGAGTACAAAAGACGCTAAGCGCCCAGGACGTCACAACGGAATAAACGGTCAACAAAATCCACGATATTTTGTGGACGATCGGCGGGTCAAGGTTCGTGAGATACCTGAGATTGTAGCAATTTTAAATAATACCGTCATTCGAATCCTGCATGACCATTTGGGCATGACAAAATTATCGACAAGATGGGTGCAGCGTTTGCTGACGATGGACCAAAAACGGATTCCGGTGAAGATTTCAAAACAGAGTTTGGGACTTTTCAAGCGCAATTCAAGTCAATTTTAACGGCGTTTCGTAACAGTTGATGAATCCTGGATACACAACTACACGCCAGAAAAGAAGGAACAATCAAAACAGTGGACTTCTGCAGGCGAACGTGCTCCAAAAAAGGCAAAAACGGTTCCGTCGACAGGAAGAGTCATGGCAACGGTTGTCTGGGATTCCCACAGCGTAATCTTCATTGACTATTTGGAAAAGGGAAAACCGATCCCTGGACAGTACTATGCCAATTTATTAAATAAATTTAATGCAGAATTGATAGAAAAAAGGCGAACCCCACAGGCGGATCAGTAGAAATGAGGTGAAGTGGGAGGGTTGTAATCCCTTGTTTTCGGATCATAACATTGCTGATAAAAAAGGAAAAAGAAGAATTGATAGAAAAACGGCCCATTTGAAGAATAAAAAGGGGTGTTTCATCACGATAATGCACCGGCTCATTCGTCCGCAGTAGCAACAGCAAAATTAGCTGAATCGCGATATGAACTGCTTGCTCATCCACCGTATTCTCCAGACCTGGCTCCGTGCGATTATTTCTTGTTTCCTAATATGAAGAAATAGGTGGGCGGAAAAAGATTTTCATCGAATGAAGAAATTATCGATTCTTCGAATTAAATGCCTATTTTGCAGGGTTTAAGAAATCATATTTTTTCGAAGGGTTGAAAAAGTTGGAATATCGTTGGGAAAAGTGCATCGCACTGAAAGAAGACTACGTTGAAAAATAAATTCAATTTTGAGAAAAAAAAAAAAAAACTAATTCATTTCAAAGTCACTGACTTATCGAACAGTCTGCGTTACGTATGCTGTTTGTACTGAATTAACTTTGTCAGAATGGTTCGCCAACTTTGCATTTCCGCGATATGTCACAGTACCCAGCAAAGACGTACGTAGCAGTGTTTCCCTGCCGTAGATCGTATGATGCTGGATGCAACGAATGTTATGGTTGCCGATATGCATGACGATAACTGACGGCGATAATTTGAGAAGACTCCGTTCTTAGTTTTGGACCCATCCAAATCCAAAATTCACAGCGATTCGTTGTAGAGGGTGAGTTAGTCTAGCTTTTGCTTTTTTTTTTTTTTTTTTTTTTTTTCTCTTATACAACCCATGCCCACGACTGCGACCTGAAAGATCTATTGTATCGGAGGGTTGGAGTTAATCTAACAGACGTACTACCTCCCTTATGAAAGTGAGTATGTCTTTAGTAGCGGAGCATTTCTATTCCACTGAAGTAAGTATCTCTTTGTGGAGAATACGTTTCCTTAACCAGTGTAGTGCCGGGCATTCACAAAGAATGTGTTCGGATGTTTCATTTCATTTATTTCATTTCATTTATTTAATCAATAACAAACACAGTAAGAATATAATCCTTATTAAAATAGTGTTGTTTACATTTTGTTTAAGATAAGGTGATAGTAGTTTTTAGTGCATACATATGCATTCATAATAAAGCAAGTAACTTAGAAATTGTAATAAAAAAAATAAATAAATAAATAAAAATTATAATAATGTATAAATTATATCTTAAGTTATTCACAGACTACAGCTCTCTAAATATCAGCAAAATAATCAAACAGAATATCCCGAAAGTCTCTCATGTTGTAGCTTCTTCTCAAATTTAAAGGCAAGCTGTTCCATGATTTTACAATGCAACAAAAGAATTGATTTTGCGAGGAAACCGCCATAGCCCGTGGTAAAACAAAGCCTAAGACCCGTGACGATGTAGTAAATTGTAATTTAGAGTATAGGTATGAGGGTTCTTTAGACTTTACGATTTTATTCAGACACAAAATTGATTTAAACGCAAGGTATTTGTCAAGTGAACAGTTAAGTTCTTTACAGCTATATGCAGAGATATGGTCATATCTTCTTAAACCATATACATAGCGAACAGCATTATGAAAGGCTACATTGAGCTTACGATTGCTAATATAGTCTCTTTGAGAAAATAGTTCGCAACCATAAGTAATCATAGGAACTATGAGTGTTCTGACTAACATCATCCTCGTCGATATTGGCGTGTAAGGCTGCGAGAGATATAGTGTTCGCAAACAAGTGTAAATGCGGGAACATATTTTAGTGATGTGTTCATTCCACTTTAAGGTGCAATCGAACACTATACCAAGATTATTGACTTTTTCGACGTAGTTTAACGGAGTTGAGCCGAGGTTAATAGTTGGGAAAACTGAGGTATCGATTTTACTTTTGTATATCACTATGCATTGTGATTTCTTAGGATTTAAGGTGAGTCCATTATCATTAGCCCAATTACATATTTGAAGGCGATCGTAATTCATGGCCTCGATAGCAGAGTTCGTTTTCTCCAACGGAGACGCAAGGTATACTTGCACATCATCAGCAAATAAATGAACACTACTATTTTTCACAACGCTAGGCAGGTCATTAATATACAGTGAGAATAAAATTGGCCCGAGGATGGATCCTTGTGGTACTCCTCTAGAGAGTGATAATGTTTCATCCTCCTCTATAGCTTTTGCTTAGTTTAATGAATAATTTGTCTGGCAGTCACCTGTTGGTGATCCTTATGACAAAATCAACCACTAATGAACAGCAATTTTGCCTTAACTGCCAAACAAGATATATTAGCAAAGTCCACATAAACAATTTTTTGCCAGAAGTCGTTTATGTGATGATCGTAATCCGGTAAACACTGCTCTTAACTCCCGTAGGATTTTCTAAGCTATTTTAAAAACACAGGCAACCCATCAAACTAAATAAGATTGGAATCGAACCATAACATATGGTGAAGTGCCTACGTATTGAACGAGATAGTAAATTTCTTCGGAAAGAACATATAGAAGCTGTGATAGTCAAGACATCCGAGCACTTACGGTGCATTATTATTATACTCATTATGAAATTTTAAACGTGGCAGTGGCATGGGCAAAACTAGACGCAATAAGGATATCAGCAAAAAAAAAGTACAAGACTGGCCTGCATTTGCATAACCGGACCTATGCAAACATGTGCCACAGCGGCAATAGTGGTAATTGTAAGACTCAGTCTTTCTCAAGGAAAGCAGATCATCGATTAAAGATCTCTAAAAAAAAAAAAAAAAAATATTTGGCGCAACAGCTCTTTAAGTGACAGGGCCTAGCTTCTCGCAACCACTCATGTTGTGTGCGTTATATTTTTCACACGAATGGAAGGGACCTACAGTTTAATGCCGAATCCGGACGGCGATTTGAGAAGCTTTTTCGAGACAACAATACTCTCGGATTTTTGTCAGACGCTCGCGAGAGGTGGGACCGTGAAAAAACTTTTTGGTGTTTTGTAGGATTCGAACTCGGAACCTCACGCGTAGTGATCCGACACACTAACCACTTACGCCACGGCGCCCACATTTAAGATCTCTATCAACTATTAAAGACAGGTCTAACTACATTAGATCCATATACTTCAAATCATAAAGCCTATAGGCCTGGAGGAAGTACTCCGGCTGGAGTATCTCATCAACTAGGATCGCAGGTTGTTGGTAGATTAGATTTAGCGGAGTGCATTTACGCAGCTATCATACATTTACAAGGTCACTTCAATAAGTACTGGTACGTACCTACTATTCTTTTAAGGAAATAAAAAATACATATTCTAAAACTACTTTTTGTATCGTGCTTATGGGTTATTCCCATATCGTTGCAATGTTGTTCAAACGCTTGCATGACCCCTTACCAATTTCAAAATGGCAACCTTACATCATGATTAATAAAAATTCCATATCTCGTATTTATCTTGCACTTCACTACAGGGCTATTTCATTAACAAAAAAATATGCATCAATGCCTATTCCAATCAGTGCCACCACTATCACTATCGCACTTCAATGCCATTGTAGCCCTCTTCAAGATAAAGACCGCTAAATGCACACCCATTGAACGGACAGAACCGATAAATATAATCAATAAACACAGCGTAGATGATAAGAATAATAACAATTACACGACAAGCCACTAATAGTTTTATTGCATGATTCACTAATTGACGTCTGCAGTAAAACGAATGTTTGGAGTCGTAAAAAAAAACCGGGCCTCTCTTTGCCCTTCAACGTCTGGTAAAGAATCGCACTGATCGCAAGAAAACCAGTTGACCTTCAAAAAGGGGGGGCTTCGTGGAAATAATTTCTTCGAATGAAAGGTAAATTGCACAAATCGAGGGGAGGTGAAGGACCAGGTACCACACTCTGTGCAGTACGTGTTTTCATGCAAATTTCAATAAATCTTTATGGGCACTATAATGCTCGTGAAATCGGTTTAAGTAATCCAAAACAATCGAGCAAGAGAATGAAAATTGCTTTCATTGATGCGAGACTAAGTATTTCAGTAAACCCAACTGAAATTACTTCGTTAGTGGACGAAGACGAAAGTATAGGAGAAGAAGAAAACAAAAAACAAAAAGGAGAAGAGAAACGGAGGAAAAGTACGGGTACATATTGTGAACGCCTGCAGTGAGCGGCTATATTGAAATTCCAGCTCCACTTGTGGTGATGTATTTGTATTACTGCACGCGATCATGGATGGAGATAGTTGCCAGACATGGAAGGCAACAACCACACACGACAACACAATAACAGAACAAGTTGTTTGAGGTCTAGCCGTAGTTGCTGAGACAGGGGTTTGGGACAATGAATGGACATTGGAGAAAAATTTCGGTTTTACTGAATTCGCCTTTAGAGGTATCTGTAAAAATAGACATTACTCTCTGATCCACAGTATCAAGTGCAGTATGTGTACTTTGTTTTAAAAAAATGTAATTTCTCATTTCTGACAGACATTAACGGTTTCGATACGACAATGCAATCTTAATTAACTTAAAACCCACTGACGCATACAAGATTGTATCTCCAAAATCGTTGACCACCAATTTGTTAAACTGAAAAACCTTTTAGCAATGTTATAGTCAAATTAGAAAACTTAGCTTTGTCAAATCATCGTCACCAACTTTCGTTCTGTGGGTAGCATGTCTAACAGCGGTGCAGCAGCGGATGGGTCTCTACGGTTGTGTTTACCCACCACACACCCGGAAACAATGTTCCAGCGATTTTCGTTAAAACTTTGAAGTCATTTGTCAAGAAAATGAGAAGCGGTCAATCGAAGAGATTGAGAGAATGTTCCAGCGATTTTTACTGCAGGAATAATGTTCGAAAATGTTACCAAAATATAATTGAAGAACATTCCAGGGCTTTAAAGCCAGAAAAAAAAGCATGCAGGGACGAAAATCGTAATATATTGTAGTACGAGTAGTAGAATCGCAGTTGGTGTTGAATATGATCGGCGACGGTGATCGATATTCTGCTGTTAGGCAGAAGCGGCTAAATGGCTGTCGATGAGATCGTTATCGAACACGAATACCGTAATTTACACCATAAAAAAATAATTTACACAATAATAAGATGTAAATTGGTAAAGCAATAAAGCGCATCCCTAAATAGGATATCGAATTTTTGCAATCTTACTCTGTGCTGGGTTCCTGACCATTTGGACTTTTCGGGCAACTACAGAGCAGAATTAGTTAAAAATGGAACGAAACAGGAGCTCTCTGCTGCGGAAGGGGGAAGATATAAAATCTCTATAGCGGCACTGAATCAGGCCAATGAGAGATGGCGCAATCTTTACACATGTAACCATACGAGACAAACATGGCCACAATTAAATAAAAGAAAAACAAAATTCCTGTTACTGGTCAGCAGACCACGCATAAGCACGCTGTGAGGCTTGGAATTCCGGCCAATGACTTTTGTCGCGGCTGTACGGACGAAGAAGAGGAGGAATCTCCCTTCCACTTGCTGTGCAGCTGCCCAGTACTATCCTCAGCTAGAAAACATTCTCTTGGGAAATACTTCTTTGAGAAACTTAGAGATATCGCCGATATCTGGAAATTAGTCCAAAGATCAAAATAGTTTCAAGAGCAACGGAAATAACCGGCTCACGTGGTAGCAGGTCTAAGTAAATCCTAACTATTACGGAAGATAGCCACCTAACATAACCTAACCTACATATGTATCTTCTTCTTCCTTTTATCAGCGAGGCTATGATCCGAAAGCAAGGGATCATAACCCTCCCACTTCACCGCATTTCTACTAATCCGCCTGTGGGGTTCGCCTATTTGACCTCAGAAAATATCGGCAGGGCTGCCGATTTTGGATCACTCGGTTACTGAGGCCAATGAAATGCCGATGTCGTCGCATTTGTCTGATCCAGGCGTTTATAGGCCTGCCTTTCCTACATCGCGATGTCTTTGGAACGTGCATTGATATTGCCTTTTTAACAGGGTTCAAATGATCTCTTCTTTGAACGTGGCAATACCAACTGAGCCGGTCGCGCTCTATTTTTTGTACGATGGTTTCCTTTATGTGAAAGCTTCCACGGATCTTCGAACTTCTTATTCATATGTATATCGCCCCGTATATTAGTAATTTTAAAATCCGCCATTGCGACTCAATAAGGTCACTAATAAAACCACCATTTCAGTGATCAATAGTTGTTTTTACGATATAAAAATAAATAGACCTAGTTAAGCTGCGATTTATTACTGTACTTAGAGTACATTGAACGCATTTGTACATTATTCTCCTTTAAAAGATCTCATCATAAAAACGTCTCATTATTATTCCATGAATAGACATTTGAAAAACCAAGCTTATATATAGGTTGTACATCTTAGTAGTCTAAGTAAACTTTTAGTAATGGCATTTCTTTTTTATTTAGGACGTAGCACTACTTCTAATCATATGCGCCACTAATTTGCAATTCATGTGATCTGCGTAATTGGAGAATAAGCGAAATAATATATCGTCTTGCAAAACCACCTTCTTAGTGTGATAAATTCCGCTATACGTCCATATGTACGTATATATGCATTTTTGACCGGGCCTTTTACGATACACAACTTTGCAAAAAAAAGTATAATTTTCTAGACCGTGCAGCCAAATATGTTTTAACCAAGCAAATTAAGTATGAACCTCATGCCATGAACTAAAGTAAAATAAAAAGACGAGAAAATAAAGGATCTGTTTCGAATCCAGTTAGTACGTGTTATCTAGGTATTGAGTGACTAAAGAAATTCCTTATGCTTGTAACGATCAACTTCCGAAAATACTGAATTTGCTATGAAAGACACTGTCTGAGACTTCAAAGATAACACTCCGAAGTATATATAATTATCATTTACAATATCGTCTAACTTTCTACACTTATGTATGTAAATCGTGCGTTATACCTGCAGATATTTTTGTTCAAAACGAATACTATTGTTTTGACAACCTTTCAAATCGTAGTACTTATGAGAAGCCATCAATCGATTCGTAAGACTTTCCTAAGCTAAAGCTTAATATTCCCAGCGGTAGCGAGACTTTCGCCTTGCGACATTGTGGACAAGTTGAACTAAACTTCACAGCGACAAGTTACAGTACCCACACTGGTTCGTAAACATTGCCAGACGTCTGTGAAATTGTAGACTGTCGCTGTTTGCACATTTTACTATGGCGTTGACGGAAAAATTAATTGAGCTTGTAAATAAGTGTTTAATTTTATACGATCTGTCTCAAGAGGATGCCAAAAACGTCAGAAAATAATGTTCAGATCACGGAAAAAGTACATACCTGACCTACTCATAGAAGTACAAACCTGGAGTTATCTTCATCCAAGGAAACAAATAAAAGAGCCTATTCCTCGTCTTATGATGATATTTTCGCACATGCTATTATGAACGCTTTTGATGTTAGGAGACTAGCGAATTTGGCACACCACGTGAACTTTGGTGGAATTTTCGCCTTTTGCAAATGTTTCGCGTTGATTTGGAAGAGCCCCTAGCTTACTGATCGATCTTCTTTAGTACAGTAGTACTTCAGTACAGTAGTACTTCAGTACTTCAGAAGGCAGCATTTAAAATGTTATATCCTCTGATAAAATGATGACTGGTCTAGCAATTTTAGCAGATACAAGAGAATTTCTGTATTCGCAAATTAAGCTATTGATGAAATTCTTAGATCTGTTGAACCCCTCCGAAACACATGATAAAAAGTCCTTTATGATTCGCTGATTGCCTATATTCTGAAGTTCTCATCAATATCTATACTTAGACCAGGAGGAAGGGCTTTAAATTAGAAAATAGTTGACAATATCTTAAATATTGGTCCAGTGCGGCGAACCAGAATTCTGAACTGATATAAGTTACAAAGTACTTCTACCTATATAGCTAGATTTTGTCGAAGTGGTGTCCAACAAGGCTGTATACTATAACCACAACTTTTTCTTGCAACTAAAATTAAATACTTAGACCTCACCGATGATGTTTGTCACCTTCTAATACCATTAAGCAGGATAAAACTCCGTGAAAACTCATTTAGCACAGAAAGCAAATATAATATATTAAGTCAGTCCGATCCATTCCGAAAGCTTGTATGAACACTACTGTCTTGAAAAAGTGTTCGCTCTGTTGAGTGATAGATATGCCTATGACATCGGTGGTCGGGAAAAAAATAATGTGAATCTGAAGCAAAGACAAAAGTAAGAAAAATCTCTCCAGTTATCTGGACGCCATCCCCGGAGTTTTTCTGAAACATAAAACAACTGAGTTTCAAACCACTACGCAAAATCTTTTTCTCTCGATCTAGACTTCCACCGCCCACACTACGTGAAAATATATAAAAGATATTCATACCCTAAGTGAAAAAAAAGCTAGCATTTTGCAGCCCAATCACGAAAGCAAACGGACCGATGTGCTCGATATGTTATGAGCGTTCTAGAGAAAAAATTACATACGAGTAGCAAAAAATAAAAAAATTGCAAACTTGTTATAGTCAATATCTCCGAAACCCGATATGCAATTTCCAGTCGAACTATAAGTCAAATGATATATGTTAAACCTTATAAGATAATGTGTGAAGAACGTATGAAGATCGTGTAGATTCCTTTCTCTAAAGCTTTCGATAGACTATGGCATAGTGCCCTCTTAAACAAGCTTGTGTGTTACTTTCCCAAAGTGGATTTCTAGTTTTATAAGCGGTCGCCATCCAAGAAGTGCGATGGGATGTGCCGGGCAAAAGGAGGATAAAAAACTGCGACGTCTACTACGGCGATTGCTACAGACAACAAGGAGTCTATTCGAGTGCGGATTTGTCATTGGAGGCAGACTTAGGCAAGAAGTCTTGAGTTTCTGGCATGTGAGCGAGCGCCTCATGACTATCCGTATCAAGGCTAAATTTGCCAACATTAGCCTAATATGCGCTCACGCCCCTCACGAGAAGATGGACGACGCGACAAAGGATGACGTCTACCAGCTCTTGGAGAAGACGTATGAGCAATGCCCTACACACGATGTTAAAATAGTCCTAGGCGATTTCGACGCAAAGCTATGAAGAGAGGACGTTTTTAGTAGCGTGGTCAGAAAGTACAGCCTCTGAACTGTGCCAACTACAGAGGTATAAGTCTCCTCAACATCGCATATAAGATCCTATCTGCCGTATTAGGTGAACCCCTAAAACCGATCGTCAACAACCTGATAGGTCTTATCAGTGCGGTTTCAGGCCGGGAAAGTCCACCATTGTCCAAATATTCATATTAAGGCAGATCTTGGAAAAAACCCATGAATTTAAAATCGATACGCACCACCTCTTCATCGATATCAAAATTGCCTATGATAGCGTGTATAGAGACGAGTTATACAGAGCCATGTCTAGTCTTGACATCCTTGCCAAGCTCGTCCGTTTGTGCAGAATGACGAAGGAGAACTCTCGCTGCTCCATCAAAGTCGGTAAGGACATCACCGAATCGTTCGATGTCAGGAAAGGTCTTAAACAAAGTGACGCGCTATCATGCGATCTCTTTAACATAGTACATAGTACTTGAGAGAATTGTAGGAAACTCACAAGCCAACACCAGAAGTACAATCTTTTACAATTCTGTACAAATACTCGTTTATGCCGATGACATTGACATAATCGGAAGAACTCAGCGGGCCGACAATGGGGCATTTGCGAGTATTGAGATCGAAGCAGCAAAGATGGGTCTAGCGGTCAATGAAAGCAAAACAAAACATATGCTGTCTACAAAAAAGGACACCCAACATCGGCGTCTTGGACAGAACGCCACAATAGACAGATATAATTTTGAGGTAGTAAAGGACTTTGTCTATCTAGGATCTATGGTGAGCTCCGCAAATGACATCAGTGGAGAGATCAAACGAAGAATTATCCCAACGTTCCCGCCAAGAGTCTTCGAAGCCATCCCGGATTGACGGCGCAGTAGAGGACGACCTCGCGGTAGGTGGCGCAAACAAGTGGAGGGGGACCTTAACCAACTTGGCGTGCGCAACTGGAGGCAGCTGACTTGTAACCGTGCTGGCTGGAGAGGTTTGTTGGTTGAGGCCCAGATCCACCCCGGACTGTTGCGCCATCTAAATACAACATAAGCGGTCGATCAATATGGGTTATATTGATCATCTTCGACAACGTCAAATGATAGTCATTTGATCGTCAAAATGATCGTCGTGGAACCAAATCGTATGTGCAACATGCGCTTTAAAACACATTGCAAAAGCAATTTGATGTAGATCATGTTTTCGAAAATGGCCTTAAATAGATGTACTTCTGGCCCTTCTGGTTGTGGAGTCCCAGCGACAGCGAATGTCAACCGAACTCAATTCCAATATCGATGTTATCATCAATTGTGAATGGGCGAGGGAAGATAAAGAAAAAGCGGACGTCTTTGCGGCGCACTTGGAAGAAACCTTTAAACCGTACGATGGTCAAGTGGTTTACGACAACCGCAATAGGCTGGATTTACCATCTGACGATTTGACGCTCACAAGTGCAACGCTAAGGAAACTCAAACATGAGATCGAGAATCTAAAACCTAAGAAATCTCCTAGTTATGATTTGATTACCGGAGAAATTCTCAAAGTTTTACCTAGAAAAGCATTGATTAACTTTCTTCATATTGTAAATGCTGCACTCAGATTAAAACACGTGCCGAGCCAATGGAAAGTTGCGGAAGTTATAATGGTTTTAAAACCAGGAAAACCGCCAAATGGAGTAAAATCGTATAGACCAATTTCGCTTCTTCCAATCATATCGAAAATTTTCGAGAGGATATTATTAAGGCGTCTCCAACCGGTTATAGAAGAAATGAATTTTATCCCTGACCACCAGTTTGGGTTCAGAAGTAAGCATTCGACGATTGACCAGGTGCATAGAATTACTGACGTAATCGAGAAAGAAAAAAAGATTTGCTCAAGCGTATTTCTTGACGTCTCGCAAGCCTTTGATAAGGTGTGGCATGATGGCTTGAAATGCAAACTACGACAAGTTCTCCCTGTATGCTTATACGATATTCTAGAATCATATCTCTGGAATAGACTCTTTCGCGTTAGACACGGAGTCGAATACTCGGAGCTCAAGGAAATTTCGGCCGCCGTACCGCAAGGAAGCGTTCTTGGGCCGCTTCTCTATTTGCTATATACTCGTGATATACCGAACGAAGATGGCACTATCCTTGCTACGTTTGCCGATGACACCGCTATCCTAGCAGTAGGCAAAACAATCGAAGAAACGACTGCAAAACTGCAAAACGCACTGAATAATGTAAATGAATTGACGAGGGACTGGCGGATCGCCCTCAACGAATCTAAATCTGTTCACGTGAATTTCACTTACAAGAAAACTAATGACTTGCTAATTTTTCTAAACTCGGCCCGAATACCCTTTGCAAACGAGGCCAAATACCTGGGAATGACACTCGACGCAAGGCTGAAATGGAATTCGCACGTGAAAATGAAACGTAAAGAACTCGAAATCAAATATAGAGAAATGTACTGGTTACTCGGAAAACATTCCCAGCTCAGTACTGAGAACAAACTGCTTTTATACAAGCAAGTGCTAAAGCCAGTGTGGACCTACGGTATACAATTTGGGGTTGTGCCAAGAAAACAAATGCAAATATTTTACAAGCTTTTCAAAATAAAGTGCTAAGAGAAATTGTCCAAGCACCGTGGTATAGTAGAAACGACGATATCCACAGGGATCTCGGAATTCCGACAATCGAAGCTGAAACTAGAAGCTTCGCAAGAAAGCATAGAAACCGACTAATCGGACATGTCAACAATACAGTCCTACAAATTCTGGATGAGAGCAATTTATTGCGCCGACTACAAAGGACGAAACCTTTCGACTTAGCGAGATAGGTATTAACCGCGTCTAGATTGCGGAATATGCAGGATCTTTCAGTGGAAAGTAACCTGCCAAACGTTTTTATTTCATGATAGAAAAATTGCTTGATAAGTTAAGACTTGCGATATCTAACAAATTTATATCGAAGGGTGATGTTTTTTTAGTAAGAATCTGACACTACTATGAGCACGCGCTTGCTATTCTCATAGTGTCTATGGAAGATTTTTCACCTACACCTTTTTCTTGAACAGGAAACTACCGTGCCCAAACTAAAAATGAATGTAGTTGTCATTAAAGAATCCGTTGGCTTGTTAATGCTAGGAATGGATGCTAGCCCAAATTATCGCTGGAATCTTCAGATTGCTGAAGTAGCAAAAAATGGTGCTAGACGGATTACTTAAAAGATGCAAAGGTTTTCTTCACTCCATCAGACTTGGCTACAATCTATAAATTTTTTGTTCGTCCGAGACTTGAATATAACTCGCAAATCTAGGGTGGAGCCCCGTCCACATGCTGGAGTTTATTTAATAGTTTTCAGCGTCAAGCGTATAGGCTGATTGGTAATTAGGCTCTTTGCCGCCAAATCACTTCGCTTGAACACTGCCGAGATGTTGGACGCTTAGCGCTCCTTTGTTGATACTTCCACTGTAATATATGCTGCTGAAATATATAGCTGTGCTCCGTTCCTCCCTCTGTTCAATCGTAACACACGTTACATCTATACCTAACAGCCTGCTTTTGGGCGCACAGTCAAGTTCAGAAAATCTTTTTGTAGCCGCACTACACGAATGTAGAATAACTTGCGGTCCTCTGTTTTTCTGGAAAACTGTGTGTACATCTTGCAAATAATTGAAACTAACGCGTATCGTCACCTCGTTGTTCACTGAATTTAAAAAATCACCCAGATAGGACACATGGGGCACCCTAGTAAGTAAACTAAGCGGCAATCAAAAGACTCAAAGCCCAACTAGTAAACTAATAAAACTTAACACTCAAAGTATAACGTCTCAATCTACTGGGTGCTTGAGTATGTAGCCTGTGGTGACGATCCTTGGTTGGTAGTAGAAGATGCGTTTCCACCTTTAGACTAACTATGAACATTCAGCTAACAGACCACATTAAGTAAAAATAGTCCCATGGGACATGATGGCTGTTCCAAGGCACATACGCTCCATGCTCTGTTCGCAGAAGGACATAATCTCGCGGATCTAGTGTCTACTTTTAATTTGACATCACCACCAAACTGAAATGGTACATGCACACATACATTTTCAATGCCGCTAATCCTTCATGAGGACCGCGGGGGTAGGATGCTCAGTTGGACTCTCCATCCTTCTTGATCCTCCGCCATTGACTCCAACTCATCAGTGGAGTCGCCTATCTGATGGCACGGCAACAATGGCACGTCTTGAAAGTCGGTCTGTTGGCATACGAACTACGTGACCAAACTATCGAAGCATAGATCATTCCGTTCGGAGAAGTAGCTGCTCAACTTTGAGCGCCTCGCGTACTCTGGTGTTGCGCCGTCGATCCCTACGAGTTATTCCAGCAACACCGCGAAGGAACTTCATTTCGGCAGCTTGTACCCGCGATCTTATTCTTACGGTCACTACCCAAATGTTGTGACCATAGGTGAGAGTTGGAACTAAACCGATAATTTAGCTTGAACACTAAGTTCGGCCTTCCTTATAACAGATTGACCAAGCTCTCCCAAAATTGATCCAGCCTGGCCAATTCTACAGGATAACTCGACATTGCTCTTTCCATCACTCGTGAATAAGACCCCGAGGTACTTAAACTTATCCACCTGGTCCTTGGCGTTCTGGAAAAGATCATAACTTCTGATTTGTTCACGTTTACTTTCATTCCAGCATCATCACAAACGGATACAAACCTTTCGAGGGCGCGCTGAAGTTCAGTTTGAGAGGACAGAAAGATGACCAAACCATCCGCAAATAGCAAATGACTAATCCTTAAGTCTCCCACTTTGCAAAATTCTCCACCACGACTGCGCTGTAACAGCCAGCCCATATATACAATGAAGAAGAGAGGTGACAAAACGCACCCTTGGCGAAGTCCAACGCCCACAGTGAAAGGTATTGATTTAACGCCGTTTATCCGAACACAGCTTCTACAGTTTGTATATAATATAAAGACTGAATAGCCCTTAACAAGGAACCATCAATCACACACTCTTGCAGAACACTCCAGACTTTGTCTTATGTCATATGCTTTTTCCAAATCCACAAAACAGGTGTAGATAGGTTTAGCATACTCTCATGCCTTCTCAAGAACTATTCTGAGTGAATAACTGGTCGGTTATGCTTCTACCGGGACAACCAGAACTCTGTAACGCGTTTCTAACACCTTAGCAAAGACTTTTCCAGGGAGACTTAAAAAGAGATATACCCCTGTAGTTGGTGCAATCTCTTGTGTCCCCCTTTTTAAAACTGAAATAGTAATCGTAATAATGCCCACACATTTTCTGATAATTTAGATGAGACATAAAGTCCATGGCCATAATGTCTAGAGTTTTACGAGTACGCCTGGCTTAGAACATAACCGATTTTGAGACAGAGCGATTGGTAATGAGAGAGAAAACGCTATACTGGAGCCTAAAGCGACTGTCGCGTGCGAAGCAAGACTTATGAGTACAACCTATAATCGGCTACATACCTACTGTTAGGTACAGATAAACATAAATACAGGTTAGAATTAACTCACATTTGAAATAGAGCGGCACTCAGCTTCTTCGAAATAATGTTTAAACTCGTATGTAAGTGGCTTAGTAAGATCGATAGGAGCCTTCTTCTGGGTATCAGAGCACGTAAGAGTGGAGGGAATTCTATAATATAATATAATATATAATATTACCTTACAATCGGAAGAGAAAGTTATCTAAAATGTAAAAACGTGAACATGGGCGCACATACACGGATTCGAGCAAGGTGGCTCTCCATTGTTCACCAATTGTAGCGAGCTACGGCAGATGCAGAACACGTGCGAAAGACTTCGAGAGAAAATTGGCCAGACTCCAACTGTGAATGACGTCACAAATGTTGTATCATCGCAGGGGACACGAATAAAAATAAATTAAAACCACAACAGGAGCAGCTAATACTGAATCTCAACCTGACATACTCCGCGGATAAGCGAGGCAATTTTAGTAAATTCAAATTTCAGTCAGTTCACCGGCTCATCAGTACCATTCGGGGATTTCAACTTCCCGCCTATATTTAGAAAAGATAAAACAACTGGTTGATTGGAGCACCAGAGTGCAATTGCAATCCGACAAGAGGAGTGAGAACTAGTTCGGTTTATTACACATGAACCAAGTTTAAGTCAGCTGCTTTGAGGTAAACAACAACACTGCAACGATTAATTCTAAAACTTATTAGAATCACCGACGGACAGATGAATAATGTAAGATTCTCGATAATGTGCGAAGATATTTCCGATTTGAGTCATTTCTGGTAAACACGTCATATTCTCTGCATTTGTTCTCCGAAGTTATGGCACTGCAATATATGATGCCCATTTAATTTAAGAGACAATAGCCCCACCAATGCAATAAATAAGGGACTACAGGGTGACCGGTAGATATATGGTACTCGTATGTAGGTACAATAGCGGTTGGTTGATATCTCCAAGAATCAGTGCAGAGTTTCTTATCATAGAGGCATCGGACACTTACCTGTGTATCATTGAGTATCTCCAGGTGTTCGCCCTTCCTGAAGCTGAGGTCTTCATCGGTACGCGCATCATAATCGTACAGAGCCACAAAGATCTTTGCATTCGAACTGGAAGTCTCGTTCTCGGGGATCTGTGGCACCGGACGTATCTGCTCCTGAGGCGGTGTCTGCTGCATGGGATTCTGCAGCACTGGCAGCTCCTCCAGTTGATTGGTCCGATCGATGTTTAGCTTGTCCGTGTCTGGTTTCTCGCTTCGCAGGCAATTACCCATTTTGCTGGATCGATGTGTTTATACAATCGGACGCAGAAGAATCTCTTCGTGTAAACAAAAGAATCAAAAACAATCAAAAGGGAGACGCGCGACAACACTTTGTTTTCGTCTAGAGAAGGAGAAATCTCAACAAAAGGGAAGACGACACAAATAAGGAAACAAAATCAAAGCGACAGAAACACAAATTTTCTTCTTCTCCTCTCCTTTCTCTTCTTCTTTGGATTCCAATTCTCAGCAACAACTGTAGTGGTGATGGTGATAGCGACTGTGACTAATTTTTTTAATAAAAAAGGAAAATTCTGCGAAAAATTATTCCAACTACTTGATGGTCGACGTTGTTCGCCATTTAGCACACACACACGCAGCGATTGGCGATAGTACACACGGTAGTCGACACTTGGTACACACACGCTTTTCCTCGACAATTTTCCTTTTTTTCCGAACTTCTCGGGGGAAAATGAAAATTTTTATTCCACGACGACGACTACGATGGCGATGGAGGAGAGGCAAACTTTCGACACATGAATTTCGGTTCTCTTCGACGAGAGCCTGTTGGAACACCCTCCCGTGTAGTTACACTTGAAATCGGGGCGACTGTGTTCATTCGGATTGGGACAATTCTTTTTCCTTTCCGCGACGACGACTTCTAGGAGTAGATTCGCGGATGCGGAGCATCAATCAATTCTTTGGACAACCGACGAGACACGAGCAACGACCGAGAGAGCAGCAGGAGCAAAAAAAAACCATTAGACACAAAATCAGGGCGCGATATTTCAATATGGCTGACTGGCACTGGACTGGTGAGTGACAGCGAGAGTGGGGTGCTGCTTGTCTGGCATTCGGGGAATGTAATAACAATGCGAGTGGTGTTATCTCGTTCTAACTAAGGTGTGTGGCTGTTTTTATGTTGGGTTGGTGGCTGACAGTTGTGTTGTTGTTTTGATGGGGGAGAAAGGTAGTAGATTGGTTCGGTTGCGTTGAACTAGTACGAAGAAAGTGAGCTTTGCTAAGAGCGACAGAAAGGTGGCGCTGATGGAGGGCGGAAATACCGCGAAAACCGTTGGATACAAACGAAGGGTTTATTGTTATTATTATAAGTCACATTTTTTCAATACATTGTCGCTAATAAATGGTGTCTTTCCTGAAAGCTGGGAAGAATCGGTTGTTAACATGCTCCCCACATATAAGAAGATTCTGGAGGGAATAGTGTGTAAACAGCTTACTAACTGTATGGAAAGGCAAAACATCTTATGTGTACAACAATCAGGTTTTAGGAAGGGACACTCCTGCGAAACCTCTTTATGTTGGCTGATAAATGAGTGTAAAAAGAACATTGATGAAGTCAAGCCCATTCTTGTAGTTTTTCTGGACCTGAAAACGGGTGTTTGAAACAATAGACGGAAAAATCTTATTGAAAAAACTCCAAAAGTACGGTATTCGTGAACTGGAGCTTAAATGGTTTGAAAGTTACGTGTCAAAAAGAAAAGAAAAGAAAGTGAATGAAACTTTTTCGAATGCAGAAAATGTGGAGCTTGGTGTGCATCAAGGATCGAAATTGGGAGTGTTCCTATTTCTTATATATATTAACAATATACTAAATGCAATATCAGAAGTACATATATCAATATTTGCGGACGATACGCTAAATTAATGGGGTTGGGGAAAATATAAGTGCCTGTGAATATTTAATACAAAGAGAGCTTAATGAAATAAATGTCTGGCTTTGCAAAAGTAAACACAAACTTAATGTAAATAAGACTAAATGCATGTGCATATATAGCAGCGTCAGAAATGTCAACATTGCAAAAAATGGTGAACTAGTAGAATGTGTGCGCGAAATCAAGTATCTAGGGGTGTATATTGACTACAAACTTAAATTCAATGAGCATGTGACTAAACTGGGAGCTAAGATTTCGAAAAAGATATGATTCTTCAAACGAATTCGTAGACATATATCACTAAATTTATTTATTTATTTACAAAGAAGCTTATAAAATAAATTTACAAACTCTTAAGTGGGAAGGCATTTGGGCAACAAGGCCATGTAATGCCGTTTTTGTAAAAAGAGATCTTTTATAATATTATTTTATACCTATATGTGTTTTATATATATATATTTATAGATTAATAAGTAACTATGGTTCTCTATTTTTCATCTCTTTTTTTTTTATATTTAAATTTGGTTAAGTTTGCCATGCACAGATGTAGCAATTTTTATATTTTTTATTGATTGTACGTTTACTGGGTTTAAGAGGTTGGCCAATTCTTGGGTACTGCCGGTTAGTCTCGATTTTGGACAGTCCACTAGCATGTGCTAGACTGATAGCACTGTGTTACATTCATCGCATTCTTCTTGCGCAGCTTGATTAAAGAGATGCCTGGTAGAAAATAGGGTTTTTCCAACTCTCATCCGAAAGAGACTGATGCACTCCTGCCTTGTGAATTTGCTATTATATGGAATACGTAAATTAAGGGGAAGGTGGGTTCGAAGAAAACTTGTGCTGTTTTCCCAAAGCCTACCCAGTTCGAATTTTTCCATTGCTGCCCAATTTCTTCGTATCAGCTGCTGACAATTTGGTGTGTCGATTACCAGAGGGAGATTAGCTGCTTGCTTTGCTGCCAGGTCTGCTGCTTCATTGCCTGGGATTCCGGTGTGCCCGGGTACCCAAGCTAGTACGATGTTGTCATTAAGTTCCCTTCTGATTGCCTCTAAGGAGGGACATTTGTTGGTCGCGCTTTTAAGCCCATACAGAATACCAAGGTTGTCGGTGCAAATAAGAGTTCTTTCTGACCTGTTGGAGGATAACTTAATTGCCTTTGTAATCCCTATTAATTCAGCTACATAGTTTCCCGCCGTACCCGGAAGCATCCCTTGATGAAGGATTATCGTTTGCCCCGTGGACAGCATTTCTACTACGGCATATGACGTGATATTTTCGGCGAATGATCCATCAGTATATAGAATTCTATTTGGGTTGATGGACTCTATCATCTGATTGTGTAATCTTTTGAAAATGCTTTTGGGAGTTGATTCCTTTTTGTATTGTGCCAGGCTAGTGTCTATTTGGAGGAGGCTTCTTTTCCAGGGTGGTATATGATTAGGGTTTGATGCAGTTTCGTCCGTGGGTGTAGGGTGAGTAGGTAGGATGTGAGCAATATTTTTGAGTGCCGAAATAATACTCCGTCTGGTGTTTCGTTCTGTAGGTGCATATTTTATTGCCTTGTGTAACGGATGCTTTGTATCTGACACCGCTTTAGAACCCAAATTTACGGCTCTTCTTTTAGCTATATTTAGAAAAGGCTTATATCCCGCTTCAGTCCTTAAAGCATCAATCGGGGTGGCCATTAAGGCACCTGTAGCTGCACGGTAGCATTGGTATCGCTATGATATCAATGTTTTTTGTATTTTTCTTTGCAGTCCACATGTAGACTGTTATGCCATGTTGAAGTGTTCCTTCAACTAACGTTTTTGTAATGCGCAGTGCTGTTTCTATATGGGGTCCCTTTTTTCGTGAGCAGATCATTTTTAATACATTATTGCGTAATCTCAGCTTCTCTACAATAAGTTTTGTTTGTAGGTTCCATTTTAGGTTACCCGTGAAGGTAACTCCTAATACTCTGAGCTCTCTTCTGAGTGGGATTATTGTTTGCCGGAGACAAATCGATGTCGCTGCACATTTTGTTTTTTTGCATAAGTGTAGTGCTTCCATTTTTCCGACCGGTATAACTGCACCTGTTTGCTGTGCCCAGGCTACCATGGCAGAGTCCACTTTGGCTAGCTTTTGTTCGACTATATTTTGATGACCTGAGGCTAAAGCGTATATGTTGTCTGCATAAATACCAACAAAATCTAGTTCGTAGGTTGGCTGGGTAAGTTCCTGTATTAGTGAGTTAATGTATACGTTATATGCAATCACTGAGAGCGGTGACCCTTGTGGTATTCCATTTTCTGGACGAACTGGTAATGAATTGTACCCGTCTATATTGACGCGAAAGCTTCTTCCGGCTAGGAATGAGAAGGTTACCTGTAGAATTCCTTTAGGTATTCCCCAGGAATGGAGTTGACGAACAATGGAGATAGCTGTAACTCGGTCGAATGCTTTTTCCAGATCTGCGGAAATTAGAACGCTATGTTTGGAGGCCGAAAGGTTTTGACTGATTTTGTGCTCTAGAAGGTGGATGAGCGAGTGAACCCCTCTGTTGGGTCTAAAGGCGTGTTGCCCGGTGGAGATTTTATCTTCAATAAACCATCCAATTCGTCGTGCAAGGATTTTTTCAAAAATCTTTGAGAGAACTGGGAGGATAGAGATGGGACGGTATTCACCGTAGTTATGACAATTTGCAGCTTTTTTAGGTATTGGTCTGAGTTGGGCCCGTTTCCAATCGTGTGGGAAGTTTCCTGTGCTAAGAATTTTATTGTATAACGAACATATTCTTAATTTAAGGGGGTCTCCGCATGATTTTACCATCATGTAGGATATCTTATCTTCACCTGGTGTTGTTCCTTTTGCCGTGCGAAGCGTCATCTCAAGCTCCAATATCGTTATTTCTTCCGCCAAGTAATGTGGATAGTTTCCGCAGAAAGTTAGGTCGTCTAGGTTAAAGTTTATTTTTTCTTCAAGTATATTCCTTGGGTACGAGCTATCAGCACTGTACATTTTCCACTTGTCTGCGAAGCTATTGGCGATGATTTCGGGATCAGTTTGTACTGTGTTATCTGAAATCATAAACGGGAAAGTTTGGAGAGGGTAATTACCTTGAAGAGATCTTATTCTCCCCCATAACATTTTGGAGTCAATAGATGGGTCCATTGAATTAACAAAATTCTCCCACGATATTCTTTTAGCTTGAATGGATTCCCTACGAACTCTTGCACTTATTTTCCTGTACGTCAGACAGTTTGTAGTTGTTGGGCTCTGACGTAATCTTTTCCATGCTTTATTTTTTTCTCTTACCAGCTTAGCAAGTACTTCGGTGAACCAGATGGGGTTCGGATTCCGGTGGCTTATTTTGGTTACTGGTACACTTCTTGATGCTGCTGTTCTAATGATCTTCTTTATTTTCGAGGCTTCTTGGTTTATGTTTTGTGAGATGGGTGAAACTGCCGATAGAGCGCATGCTTTTGTTTTAAACGAATTCCAGTTTGCAGTTTCTTCTTTAAAACGTGCTGTACATTTTTTTGTGGGTCCCCAATAGGGACCACGAATAATAATGGGTATGTGATCTCTACTTACCCCACAGGACGCGACTTCCCAGTGAAGAATCGGAGCCAAATCAGGCGAGGCTAGCGTGACATCTATCGCTGTAAAGGTGTTTTTAGTGGAGAAAAGAGTGGGTGAGCCATCATTTAGGACAATTAAATCACGTTCATTGGCGAAATCTTCAAATTTAGAACCAGCAGAATTTGTTGTTCCTGATCCCCATATAGTGTTGGTAGCGTTAAAGTCACCCAATACGATGTGCTGGAAGTTGGTGTTTTTGGGGATGTCATCAAGGAGCTCGGCGGTGACTACAACCTCCCTTTCCTTATATACATTTGTAATATATAGGGGTATTCTCCCTGGAATCTCAAGTGTTTGGTGGAGTAAACTGGAGGCGGATGTTCTGTGGGAGGTTGTTGGAATATTGGCTTTTATAAGAATACCTATACCTGCTTTCGCATATAGATAGTCTTTATTGTGGTGAAATGTTTTATAATTTTTTATTTTAAAGTATTTTAGAGTTTTTGATATGATATGTGTTTCTTGTAGAACTATGATGTCTGGGTTGTACTTAGCTATTAATGTTTCGAGTGCATGTTTGTTGTTGCAGAAACCTTGCAGGTTCCATTGGTGAATGAGGCAATTTTTTATTAAAAGGGTCATTGTGTATTATTAGGCGTTGTATTTTGGGTGTCGTTGGTGGTTGTAATTCCAATTATTTGTGGTATACTTGAGGGTGAGATGTTCGAAATAGAGACGTGATCACTGGATGATACATCCAGATCCATTTCTTCATTTCCAGAGCTTGAATTGCTCTGACAATTTTTGGTGGGGGTGGCGGTTGTATTGTTTAGCTGTATGTTTTTATTAGTGGTGGATTCGTATGAAAATGTGTTTGATGTTTGATCGATTTGAGTGAGAGCGGTGGTATTATTGTGTTGTTGTTTAGTACGAGGTGCAATATTTACTTCGGTGGACGTTGAAGAAGTGTGGGTAGAGCTTTGGTGCGATGGAGAGCTATGCGGGGGTTCTGGGCGACTTGTGGGGTAAGGCATCTTAGGATGAGAAGAAGTAGGTTGATTTGAGACGTCTTTCTTTGATAAAATACGACCTTTAATTATGTCAGCCATTGTTGCTTCTTGACGTTTTTTAGAAGCCGGTAGGTGGTGAAGGGTGGGATTGTCATTATAGATTTGCCAGGCTTCGCGTATGGTACAACGACGATCGGCTTTAATTTTATTCACTGATTTATACTTTAAGAATGTAGGGCAAGTAGGGTCGTACGAAGGGTGGCTTTCCTCCTTGCAGTTAATGCAGTATACCCGTAGGCATTCATCATGTTGTGGAGGTATGCAGCATTCTTTGCAAAGCACCGAGTTAGTACACCTGTTTTTGGTATGTCCTAACCTTTGGCAAGATATACATCTCATTGGGTTGGGGACGTATTCTTCCACTTTACAGTTGACCCATCCTATCTTAATGTCTTTTGGTCGGCGAATAAGGTCGAAGGTGATGATTGCAGCGCCGGTTGGCACAAGAATATTGTTTTCCTTCTTTACAATTTTCCTAACCTCCAAAACATTATACTTCCTTAGTTCATTCAAAAGCTCTTCTTCGGGAATATCTACTATGTGTCTGGAATAGATTCTGCCTTTCACGGAGTTAAGTCCAATGTGGGATGTAATCTTTACTGAGATTGAGTCTACTAGTTTGGCTTTTATGAATTTTTCCGCCGTGTTGAGGTTAGAGACTTTAACCAAGAGATCACCAGACCGCATGGCCTTAACCTCTAGGATATCCTTGGAGATATATTCCAAACCACGATTTATTTGGAAGGGATTGTAGGAGGCTAATTGTTTGATATTATCCCCATTTTGTTCTAAGCCTGATACTACCAGGTAGCGTGGGATGTTATCATCATTGTTGGCTTTGGCAGGGAGAGATGGGAAGCAATCATCCGCGCATTTGCGTTTGACTTTTTTACTCCGGTTTAAAGAGAACTCTGGGTCAAGATCTTTAAACCGGTTTTGATCAGGGGGATCCGTACCCCGTTTCATGATGGTATTTAAGGCAAAAAATTCGTATTTTTATTTTGTAGGGCTGGGGTTATTTAGAAACAGTTTGTATGGAAAACGCGTGGGGCTAGTGATTTGACACTTCGAAAGTAAACAATGATCTTTTCACTCGCACTATTGCTGTCACACGTCTTTACACGGCGTTTGCCAGAAGGGCACTGATATGACTAAATTGTGCGCCTACAGTTTGTAGCACGTTAATTTTTGCACATTTTATCAATTACACACATGTCCAATAGTGAAAATATAGGAAATTTACAAATTTTGCAAAATAGAGCGATGAGAACGGTGCTAAAGTGTTAATTCAGAACTTGAATACAAGAAACGCTAACAAAGCTCGGATGGATAAATGTCGAATAGCAATTAGAATTGAATGCACTAGTTATGATTTTGATAAAATTAAATACCGTTTATATTTCATTTATCTTCAACGTAATGTTTCTTTTTTATAACGAATTCTTTTTATAATTTAAGGAACGCAGAAGAATTTAGATTACCACTTTGTAGAAAAGCTGGAACGCAGAACAACCTGCTTTACAAAGGAGTGCAATTATTTATTAATCTACCAAGAAACCTCCAGACTGAAACGAACCTTGATGTATTTAAATCCTTATTAAAACCTTTATTAAAAATGATGCATAGTACACTTTTAGTTATAAGTATCGACTGATATACAAACAAACAAAACCTTTATTTTGCTTCCACGAGCAAGGCTATTGCCACAGTAAATGGACTATGGAATACAATTTTTGTATCTGACTGGTCGCGTTTTTTAAACTTAAGAGGACATTATTACAATTTTTTTTCATTTTGCGGCTTATCATGTTATTACAATAAGCCCTTCAAATCTGAAGGGCAGTGGTTCTGAAGTATTTCTGAGTTAATAATCTTAAAATTTTCATATTCCAACAGAGATCATTTAAAAAAAAAAAATGTCATGGCTACGGACTTGCAAGTAGAACAGCTACAATTCTTTACCTTCTCAGTATACCATAGAATTCATTGTCATTTCTATATGCAGCTGGACGATGTATCGACGATTTCTAGATAAGTCGATAAACCTTACCAGAAGTGCGAGTTACCTTCGAGAATATGATGCAAGGAATCATATTGCTTAACTTTTTTTTATAAAAAAAAAAATAGTATCAGTTCACCCAACTTCGGACCTACTGTTTAATATAGGGATTCGTTTATAAGCTGAACGATACGTATGTGGAATGATCTATAAAGCTCTGCATTTCCTTATCATAACGAGCTTCAAATAAAGGCGTACCCCACAGGCGGATCAGTAGAAATGCGGTGAAGTGGGAGGGTTGTGATCCCTTATTTTCGGATCATAACCTCGCTGATAAAAGAAAGAAGAAGAACGAACTTCAGATAAATATAATGCAAACCGATATCTTCTCCTTCTTTTCCCCATCCGCCCGTGCGCTGATAATCAGTATAATGGTGTTAATAATCCCTTCGGCACGGAAAATCTAAATCCCAGAGCACTCAGACTCTCCGGTCCATTGTACTAATAGGCAGGAACCTTTCTTTGGTGCAGTGGTTGTAAAAACATCGATGTAATTCGCTTTCCTTTATACTCAAGTGGTTGATGATTGCTGTTCGCGCTGGGGCTTGAACCTGCACACATCAGCTACCGGTAAACACACTACCCACTGCACCATTGCAACCATTGGGATGGCCTTAGTGCCACTTCAGAGCGACTTTAAGTTTCTCAAAAAAAAACGGCAGTTGTGTTTCAGAGCGGTTTTATTCATATTTTTTTAAGCGGGTGTGTCTGTGTCGCGTGTACAGACAGATGACGTAAATACGTCTACAATATTCACACTATATTGTAGACAATATTAACACTAAGTGAAATAATTTCTTTGATTCTTAAACGATCGCATGGTATATTGTGATTTTCGATTTAATTTTTGATTTGCAACACGAAACTGTATCACCTAATTTCGCTACCATCTGATTTTCACGTTAAAAACACTTAAGAGCAATTTTAGAGCGAAAATCGTGCAACCCGAGTTCTCAATTATCAGACCTAATATATATAAAGTAATTTAACCTGTAGTTTACTAAATGGTTTTTACTTCACCGCTTAGTTTGCATACATTTTGAAACGATAAAAAACAAAGTTCATTTAACCCTCCACCGGAAACGAGGCCATACCTTGTCTCTCTCACACTGATAAGAGCACAACATAACGTGTGTTTTGGTGAGACGGTTATTCTCAGTAAAGTAAAATCTAGCACGTAGTACAACAACAAAAAATGACTGGCAACTACTTTAGCTTTTATGTTCAGTCAAAAGTGAGTTTGGGTGTTTAGTTTTTAACACTCAATTTCTTATGTTCAATTTCAAATGTTCTTAAGTGGGAAATACAGGATACAACTGTTGTACCAACGCTTTGACAGCTTTGGTGTTATATACGATAATTGTATCATGTGTATCCACACAATTGACCGTTGTATCGAAATTGTATGGTGTGTATGTGTAAAATGACTGAATAAAATGTCTGGTTGTACGCAAATCGTACGCAGATTGTATAATGCGTGTGCTGTATACAACAGTTGAGCAGATGTCGGTACAACACAAATCGGTACGACGGTTGTGTCGTGTATTTCCCACTTTAGAGTTTCAGAAGCTGATAGCGATCTTTTAAACCAGATTGACTGTGAATCGTTTTGGTGAGAAGCTTTTACTTTGCTTTCCATAATTCTCACCAAAACACACCCATTATTCTTAAGTGTGTATCCTTAGAAGAAGAGAACGATTTAATAATCGGGCAAATTCTCAAGGAATTGCCAAAAAAAGAGAAATAAAACTCCTTTATTTAATAAATGCTTCGCTGATTAGATACATTCCAAATCAATGGAAAGTCGCAGAGGTTGTATTGGTTCCGAAACCGGGAAAATCGACGGACGTCAAAAAATCGTACAGACCGATATCGCTGATACCAATAATATCGAAGGTATTTGAATAACTTCTATTGAAACGCATTCAAAACCGGTCATTGAAGAAAGACGTCTAATACCTCACAATAATTCAGGTTCAGAGCATTCCACAATTGAACAAGTTTATAGAATAACCGCTGAAATTGAAAAAGCCCTAGAGGAGAAAAAGATTTGCTCTAGCGGTTTTCTTGACATCAAGTATAAGCTAACATAAAACGGGTCCTTTCGGAACACCTAAATAAAATCTTAGAATCTCACCGAGTGGTGTATGGGTTACCTACTAACCTATTTACGGTATGAAAGGATGTCAGATCGAATATGCCTCGGAGGTGTAGGGAGGCTGAGCATATCTCTGATGGGGTGATCGGGACGATTGCAAGCTAGTAAGAACTGTTTCGATAGAAGCTCGTCATGCTCTTGAGCAACTTTGTTTCCTGATGCAGGTGATCTTCATGGGGCATACGGTGACAGCTTGTGATAATGCTTAGAGCAGCATTCTGGCTTGTTTGGAGCTTATTTCATTGAGTGTCACTGAGGCGTGGGGTCCAGGTTGGTTCCGCACAGTTGAGACCCGATCTTTCTATTGCTTGATATGTGCTGAGGAGAGTTTCTTTGTCTCTCCCCCATGTGCTACCGGCCAAGGATTTTAGGACCTTATTCCTGGACATGACTCGTTTACTGACATTTCTTGAATGACTAGAAAATGTGAGTAGATTGTCAAATGTGACTCCTAGAATCTTTGGGTGGTTCGTTGTCGGGATCGCCCTGCCATGTATCTCAATGTCGAGTTGTAGGTTTACCTCTTTCGTCCAGGTGGTGAATAGGGTGGATGCGGATTTTTCTGTGGACAATTTGAGATTGCGATTGGCGAAAAAGACTTTTAATTAATTGAGGTAGGCATTGATGTTACTGCAGATTGAGCGAATGTCCTTTCCTGAGGCGAGAATGGTGCAGTCATCGGCATACGATACTAATTCGACTGCGCGTGGTGGTGTGGGGAGTTTCGCCAAATAGTGGTTAAAAAGAATCGAAGAAAAGACTCCTCCTTGAGGTACCCCTTGTTTGACTTTCCTAAATTGCGATTTACAGTTGCGGAATTCAACGAAGGATTGTCGGCCAATTTGAGAGTTGTGAGTCTAGGATGTCTTGATGTAAGACTCCTAGGTAGGGATTTCAATCCCGAAGCTAATTTTCAATCCCGGGATTCCGGGATTTGGAAAAATGAATCCCGGGATCCCGGGGTATCCCGGGATTGGACAGAATATTTTTTTTTTTTGTAAAAAAAAAAGAAATCAAACCAAAAACCGATACACGGGTCAAAAAATTGATGTCATGTTTTTAACAAAAAAAATCAACTTCCGATAATTGCTCACAAAAATATAGAAATTAATTATAAGTGCCTTATCTCTTTAAATAAAAAACAGCGTAACTATTATGCTCTGCATTTTTTTTATTATTAAAATAAATCAAAAGGAATAAAATCATCCATTTTCCGTTTAACCGGTTTGCTTCTCTCTTGATTGTCGACTAGTCGAAGCAATACTCAGTTCACCTCCCACTTTGGATTTATGGATGGCTAATAAGTGCATGTGTAAGCCTTTAGTTGAACCTCCCAAAGTCTTCAACAAAAAAAAAAAAACAATTATTTGGCGCAACAGCTCTTGAAAGTGCCAGGGCCTAGCTTCTCGCAACCAATCATGTTGTGTGCGTTATATTTTTCACACGAATGGAAGGGACCTGCAGTTTAGTGCCGTATCCGAACGGCGATTTAAGAAGCTTTTTCGTGACAATAATACTCTCGGATGTTTGTCAGACGCTCGCGAGAGGCGGGACCGTGAAAAAACTTTTTGGTGTTTTCTGGGATTCCAACTTGGAACCTCATGCGTAGTGATCCGACACACTAACCACTTACGCCACGGCGCCCCAAAGTCTTCAGGACAGCCTTACATTTTTTACACTGTGCACCTTTTCCATCTTTTGATGTGTAAAAATGATGCCAAGCTTATGGTGATGGGTCAGATTCACAATCTTTTTTATGCTTGGTAAAATGAGTTTCACTTGACATTTTTGAAATTACACAATAATTATAGGGACTAGTACTTTATTTAAAATGCATGCGAGAACACCACAAACACAATAGAAACTAAACCATAACTACACTTGTTTCTCGTACAGTATTTTTATGACGCACTTGCAACATCGCTCAGTCTTGTTCGAAAATACTTGTTTCTTTTTCTCCTTTAAACATGTTTTCATGTGTCTAGATAGTGGAAACCACTCTTAGTTGCATGCGCTGCGCAAGTTCCCCTTTCCTTGAATACTTTCTTCTTTTCTAAAAAACAGGTTTTCGTGAGTCTAGGAAGTGGTAATGACGCCTTCGAAGTTCTATCATACACTTTAAGTTTGTATGCGCATGCGCAATAACTGTACTACATGCATGCGTAGTTCATGGAACCTATAAGCACTGAAGAAACCATAATACAAATAGAATATATGAACGCATACCTTGATTTGCGCTTCAACGGATCTGTCAAGCACTACCATAATCTAACCTATTCTAGATATGTTTCTTTTCTGTACATAATTTTTGGAAAACGGCAAGGCAAAGGTTAATTTCGATCACAAAAAATTAATAATCTAAATTTTAAAAATCTAAAATTACTTAGCTATTTGCTTCAGAGACAGAGAGTACCAAATAAAATCAGCTTTCAATCCCGAAAATCCCGGGATTGGTGACTGGCAATCCCGGGATCGTTCAAGAGCAAAAAACGTCCGGGATCCCGGGATCCCGGGATTGATTTGCCTACTCCTAGGTCAACAGTATCAAACGGCTCTGATAAATCCAGTGCAACTAGGACAGTGCGATCGCATGGTCGTTGTTGGTTAATACCTTGAATGATGTGTGTCGTGATCCCAGAAAGGGCTGTTGTTGTACTTCGCAGTTTGCGGAAGCCGTGTTGATGTTCGGCAAGCTAAAGCTCAGAATGAAGCTTGGATAGTATCAAAGCTTCGAGTATTTTCGCAACTGGGGGGGAGAAGAGATATCGGACGATATGAAGTACCTTGGTTTGCTGGTTTGCCTGGCTTAAGAATCGGTTTTATTCTGCCTGCGTTCCAGGGTCAGGAATATCCAATGATTGAAGCGAAAGATTAAGCACCTGGGAGAGGTAAGAGATCCCTATAGGCCTCGGGTGTTTGAGTATAATCATTGAGATTCCATCTGCTCCAATGGCTTTAGAGGGTTAAGCTTTGCGGATGGCAGCTTCGACTTCGGATGGTAGTAGAGAGCAAGGAGTGGTATCGAGAGCAAGACAGCGAAGTTTCCTATGGATAGCACGTTTAATTCTGTTGCAGTGTGTCGGATGTTCGTTGAATTGGCGACAGAAGAATGAGGAACATTTCTTGGGATCATCAAACTGTGATGCGTTGAAGGTGATGGCTGTTAGGTATTTGCATCTGCTGGAAATGGAAAGCTCCTTGATGGTAGCCTAGAGCTGCTTGGAGCCTTTATCGCAGGTCTGCAGATATTCTAGCCATTTTGTTCGTCGATGTTGGTTGACTAGGTGGCAAATCTCCCGGTTAAGATAATCGGTTGATGATGCCACCCTCGTTGGTGAGCTGGGGTGCTTCGGCTGGAAAGTTAGGCCTAAGTTTAGGGATTCTGCCTGCAGGAATGAAACGGGCTGCTGTTTTGGTTAGGATCTGTCGAAAGATATTTTTTTTCCCTGACTGCATATTAAGGGGAGACGGTACTTGTTCCAGTTTTCGATCGACGAGTCGTTCAAAGCTTGACCATTCAGCCTTGGCGTAATTGATAAACGTGCGGTTGTCAGCTGATATGAAGTCATAAGGTCTATCCACAGTGATGATGATCGGGATATGACCGTTGAGCGCTATTTCGGCTCTTCAGGATGCACATGGGAGCAATGAGTCATTCATGATGCTGATGGCTGGTGAGCTGGAGCAGGTTGCACAGATCCTGGTAGGCAATTCTTCGTTGATGACTCCGAAACTTGACTCATCGATTTGCTCGACGATGTGTATTCCACGGTGATCATCAAATAGGTTGGAGTGCCAGCACTCATGGTGAGCGTTGACGTCTCCTATAACCGTGTGGTTGTCGCTCGTAAGAAGATGATCTAGTGATGGAAGGTAACCAGAAGTGCAGCTATCTGGCGGCATGATGTACGCATTTATTATGTCTATCAAGGTGTTATTCGATCTGACAGCAATAGTTTGTGTTTCTAGATGTAAGTCAGAGGTAGGCGGCATGGATGTTGGTACGCGTCTGTATTTAACAGAGTTCTGAACGATGAATGCCAGGCCCCCACCGCCGCCGCTGACTCTGTCCTTACGAATGATGTTGTAGTCTGAGCTTCTGGTGAGCATACATGAAGGAGTGAGCTTAGTTTCTTGTATGACGGCAATTTGTATTCCGTGACGTTCCATGCAGTTGGTGATTTCGGCGATTTTCCCTCGTTTACCATTACAGTTCAGGTGCATCACTGTGAAAGGTGTGTGATGGTCCTGAGTAGGGATCTGGTTGTTAGCCAGGGCGAGCGATACCGGGGACTGGAGCGGAGAGTTAGTGGTTGAAGTGACATTATCTATCGTGGGGCTTCTGGTTGAAGGTGGAGCAATTGATGGCCGTGCGAGAAGGCGTATCAGCATTGGAGCAGCATGGAGCTAAGAAGCTAGAAGTCCATTGGCGGCAGTTGTCAAGGCAGGAACAAGCTCTGAGGTGACACCAGTTTTCACATCCATTGCACTTGACAGAGGTCGCGTTGCCGTGGATGCGATTTCGGCACACTGAACAGAACCAGGTGGTAGAGGGGTTGTTTGTCTGGGCTCGTATGCTACAGCAATCCGCGACGAAATTTGCACTCCAGTCGTTTATGTTGGACAGGCCAGAGCATCGTCGAAAGTGGCACCAGTTTCCAAATATGTGGCATTTATAATTGAAGTAATGTTTCTATTGACCAGTGTTTGGCTCAATGCCGGCGCGTAATCAAAGTATGCGGATCAAAGAGGTCGCCGTCATATGCTCCACTATGGAAAAACACATTTGATGTACACGAATGTTGTAGTTGAAATGTTGACTATCTTTGGCCAGGAAAATCTTGGCTCGATTCCGGGATGTAGACCCAGTTGTCGTGAGAATCGAAGAACAATCGTAAATGCTCCCTGGTACATAAGAAACAATAATATCCACGGAGACCGTGGAAGACGAAATAACTAACTTCGCTCGCAAGCTCCGTATTCGTCTCCAAACTTTGGAAGTGACAAACCTTACGCGACGACTGCAAAGAACTTCTACACTTCGATGACTGAGAATCAGTCGAGGCATCATCTCTCTAAAATGAATTCAGTCAAGAAGGTCTTCAAATACGGGCTCTCACGTCATAAGCGCCTTCCAGCTTCGCATCTTTTTCTTTAGGATATATGAAGGACCCACATTCTATGCTTTTTTAATTTTTACTTTTATTTTTTCGATTTTATTTTCAATGTACAACTTAAGAGGGTTTGCTAACCAACACTGCACTTAAAAGTGCAGCACAATACTTGCAGCTTCAATAATTAAAAAAAAAAATCGATCTACTCAATTTAATGAGTACCTACCTCTTCGTCACCTTTTAAATAAAAACAAAAGAATTAAATTAAAATGTTTAACTACATCATCCTATTCTCAAGCTAATCGCTGCAACCACTCTTATCCTTGAGGCATATTAGTTCTGGTTTTGTTTTCTTCCGATTGCACGGGAAAGTTGTCTGATAGCTCTCGTGGTTTACTTTCACGTTTCTCCTGTTGCCGCACTAATTCATAGTATAAGCCTTGCTTAGCCATCAGTTCGTAATGCTTACCGCTCTAAATTGAAACTCAAATTAGTTAAAGTTGTAGAAGCATGGAAACATATACTCACTTCGACTATCCTTCCCTGATCGAGGACAACAATCAAGTCTGCATTTCGTATCGTTGACAATCGATGCGCAATAACCAAAGTGGTTCGGTTCAGGACGGCAGTGTCAAGAGCTTTTTGAACAATTGCTTCGCTGGTAGCATCTAAGGCACTAGTTGCCTCATCTAAGATAAGTACCTTGGGATTCTTTAGCAGCGCCCTGGCGATAGCGATCCGCTGACGTTGACCTCCGCTCAACTGAGCGCCTCGTTCACCGACATTTGTCGCATAGCCCTCAGGTAGAGCGCTGACAAAGTCATGGGATTGCGAGAGTTTTGATGCTTCATAAACCTAAAAGGACAACTGATCAGAACTTTATTGACTACTTGTCACTTTTTCAAATCACCTCTTCCTCCTCAGCATCTGGACGTCCATAGCGGATGTTCTCCAAAATCGTCGTTGCGAATAGAATCGGCTGCTGTTCAATAAATCCGAGGACGTGTGATCGCAGCCAGTGCGGAGAGATATCTGATAATTTGTATCCATCAAGTTTTATCGTTCCCGATATTGGTTCGTAGAATCTCTCCACCAGCGACGCAATTGTTGATTTACCCGAACCACTAGCACCGACCAATGCAACTGTTTCGCCCGGCCTTAGAACTAAACTAAAGTCCTTAAGAACTATCTGGAGGTAGAAAAAAACTTGATTACATTTCAAGTAGATTGGGAGAAGCCTCAACAATTTACATGATCAGGTCTCGTTGGATATGCAAAAGAAACGTTATCAAAGCGTATTTCACCATAAAGTCGTTCCGCTGGAATTTCATAGCCTCTAAGTAGTTCCACCTTTGGTTGGAGTTGTAAATACTGAAAAGGAAGAAAAGAAGATAGTGTTAGAGATAATATGACTACAATAACCAGACTTGTCTTCTTACCTCAAATACACGGGAACCTGCCGTGAGACCTCGAATCATTGTCCCCAACAAAACAGAGCCTTGTGACAAGGATCGCTGGACACCTTGCGAAGCGACTAGAAAAGCCATCAGTTGACCAGGTGACAGACTCTCAGTTGACATTAGGTGACCACCCAGGAACAGGGTGGTTAGAACTAATCTGTAGCAGAAGAAAAGAGCAGTGTGGACTTTTAGTACGAAATCCTTAAAATTAAATCAGGAACTGTTGCTTCTTTATTTTTACAGTGTAGGTGCTTGAAATCGATAAGAAGTATAAGACACATACTGCTGAGGCAAAGTTACGATATGCTTTGCGGTATTCCATCAGCATTCTTAATTTGTTGAAATAATTGAGGATTGTGTTAGACAATGATTTTTTTGTCAGAATAGAAAGTACTTCACCGAACCACTCAGACACTACACTTCTTCTTCCTTTTTCAGCGAGGTTATGATCCGATAATAAGGCATAACTTCACTGCATTTCTACTGATCCGCCTGTTGAGTTCGTCTATTTGACCTCAGAAAATATCGGCAGGCCCGCCGATTTTGGATCACTCGGTTACTGAGGCCAATGAAATGCCGATGTCGTCGCATTTGTCTGATCCAAGCGTTTATAGGCCTGCCTTTCCTACATCGCAATGTCATTGGAACGTGCATTGATATTGCCTTTTTAACTAGGTTCAATTGATCTCTTCTTTGAGGGTGGCGATACCAACTGAGCCGATCGCGCTCTATCTTTTGTACGATGGTTTCCTTGGCGTGAAAGCTTCCACGGATCTTCGAACTTCTTATTCGATCAAGCTTTGTCACTCCTGATGTCATGGGAAGCATCTTCATCTCATCTGCCGTTAATTTACTCTCATACTTTTTGTACATCGTCCAACATTGTGAACCGTATGTGAGCGCTGGATGCACAAGTGCGGTGTAGAGCCTTCCTTTCAACTTAGGGGACATTTTTCTGTCACAGAAGATAGCGCAATTTTCTCGCTACTTTATCCACGCTACGCTTAAGCGATGATTGATGTCATCATGACAGGTTGCTTTGCTATTGATCATAGATCCCAGATATTTGAACTTTTCGCACTTGGGAAGCACTGTTCCATTCAAATAAATGTTTGGAATAGGCCTGAGTGGATCAAAGAACGGGCAGCACAAGTACTCTATCTTTTTTGAACTAATGCGATACCCATTTCCCTCCAGAGCGTCCACCCACACATCAAGTGCTCGTTACAGGGATGTATGATCCTCACTTATGATGGCTCCATCATCAGCAAAGAATAACTGATGTACCGTGGGGTCCGTCACTTGACCTTCAAGCAGATAGTCAAGAACTGTAATAAAGAGTAAAGGACTGAAAACGCTTCCCTGGTGCACCCCGACATTGATTGGGAATTCATAGGTTACTCCTGCGGCCCCGCTGGACTCTACTCTTGTCTTTGCTCTTTTGTACATGTCCATTATCATCTGTGCATAGGTTCCTGGAACCCCTCGATGTCTTAGCGCCACCCATATCAGATCTCGTGGTTGTCTGTCGAACGCCTTCTCAAAGTCAACCAATACAATATGCAAGTCCATTAAGGAATCACGATGTTTTTCCATTATGATCCTTATACTTTGGATTGCATCTATGATTGACTTACCCGCGACAAACCCGCACTGATCATCAGATAGCTGTATTATTTTTCGCAGCCGGCCACCTAATACCCGCTCAACGGTCTTCATGGTGTGTGACATCAGCTTGATCGAACGGTTGTTATCACAGTTTCGTGTATCACCCTTCCCTTTGTATACAGGGAGAAGGTAACTTTCCCTCCATTGATTTGGCATTGGATCACCTCTCACGAAGTTGGAGATGAGAATTCTGACCCATCTGAACCCGACGACTCCCATCTTTTTCTAGAACTCAGAGGGCATCTCGTCTGGCCCAACCGCTTTTCGTTTTTTTTGAGTATTTGACCACCTCACTAGCTTCTTCGACTGTAATGTTGGGTATTTCTTCACAGTTAGGGATTACAGTTACTTTCGTCATCCACAAGAAGCTGGCCATGAACATTGTTAATGAACTTTGGCGAACGAATCTCCTGAGCATTCCTCCTTCTTTGGGTGGCTATTTTGAAAATGGTTGCGCTCTTGTTCATATTGTGTCTTCGCAGCTCCTTGATAGCCTGGTTTACATCAGCAACCGGGGAAGATATTTTCTCCAGCTCCCGATACAGGCCCTCCGCACTCTCTGCTTGAAGGTGGGCGTACTTCTTCTTCGCTTTTTTCTTGCAACATCTGTATTCCATTTCGAGGCGAGCGTTTTCGTCTCTATTATTAGAGACTATTTGACCAAGCTTTGAAATCCGCTTTCTTCTCATTTATCACCTTCTTAGCTTCATCACTCCACCACCATGTTTCTTTGGCGTGTTGATGGTGGCCTTTTGAAGCTCCTAGCAGTGATTTGGACTTCTTTAAGCAAGTTCACTATAGGGAATCCCGTATATTTTGTGCTCTGCACTCTTCATCCTCAGCTCCGTTGATGGTATGAGAGAGGTAATTTTTCATCACGAAAACAAAAGCCTCGCCTTTTTCTTTGTCCAGATTGTATTACTTGATTTTCTCAGAGACCCTTGTTTGTTTGCTTTTCTTTTGTGTTTTCATAAAAATTTCTATTAGCAGGAGACGGTGTTGCCAAGCGATCGCCTCTCCCAGGATCACTTTGCAATCTTTTACCCGAGGCTTCATGGGTTTCATCTCCACCACTGCTGAAAGTGATCAGGTGTCGGCTTTGTTTGATGAACATGGTATTTAACACGATAAGACCGTGTGATTTGCACATGCTTAGGATGTCTTCACCAGGAAGGTTCCTGGTGCCGTATCCTAGTCCTTCATGACAGCCTTCATAGTCTTCGTTTGACTTCCCGACATGTCCATTCAAATCTCCTCCAACAAACAGAAACTCATTGTTTGGGATGTTCTTAAGGAGATTGTGTTATCTCTCTGATCGCACCCATTTTGGGGAGCATATGCACTGAGAGACATCAAACGGTCGCTGGACTTCGAAATGCTCAATACGTTACCAAGTAGCTCTGCCGCAAGGATGATACCGATTCCGTTTCTAGCCTTTTCCATTCCGTAGTAGAACATCTTGTAATCAGTTGTCCTAACGTCCAAGAAACGCGCCCGATTTCTGGTGTTTATCCATTTCGTCTCTTGGACACACAAGATATCCGCCCGCCTTCTATTCATCATCTCTTCCAGCTCGTAACTTCGACCGATCATGCTTCCAACGTTCCAACTCGCGGCCCTCAAATTTCATCCAAACTGTTTCATTATTTTGCTAGCCCCCGGAATCCGTATAGCTCTGACCCGAACATTTCTGCTCGGTCCAGGATCAGTACCATGCACAGTAGTGGTAGTGCCTGGCGGGGTAGTGGCTTTCCTTTTAGCAAGCATTACCATAATGATACAGTTTTGCAATATTACCATATTGCGATGGTGTTTGTTGTTTGACACGTGCATGCTCCTGTTTTATTATTGATTGTTTGATCTTTCTTCTATGACACCGGTGATTTCCAGTCGTGTCAACCCACGGACTCGCATGTACATTTGTAGGGGGGGTTATAATGCCTAGATCTGATTTGTCCACTTAGTCGCCTTTTACGACAAGGACTAGTTGTTGGGGGGCGCTGCACTGATATTCTTAACCCGTCGCCGCACGGACAACACTCAGACACTACACTACAGAAGCAAAATGATTTACTCGTTTTACTGAAATGATCTTCTCTTTCTAAGAAAGCGAAGCATCGCTTCAGTGCAGCGAAGCTTACAATACAAGCACACACCAGCATCAAAGATCCGCCACCTGATCCGAGCAAAGGCAGGACATTTGCAGAGAAAATGTTCCAATGTGTCATCATCTGCTTAGTCAGCCTATATCCAGGAGGGTCATACCACACACTTTTGTGTTCATGAGAAACCAAATCGTCAATGGAAGCCCTAACTGAGGACACAGGAAGAACCAACGCAGTTTCGGGTCCGGAGAAATTTCTTCCCTCAGTCATTTCGTCGACGATCTCATTCCCCAAGTTCCCAGTGTGGCTGAGGACCCAGACGACAGCCGCACCGCAAGCAATGATGTAGCAACAACAGAACGTTGGGCGCCAATTTTATTTAAAACAAACTGGATTACCACTTCCATATGTACGTGTTAAGATGTACTTAGTGCCTAAAACTCATTGGAGATGTTTATTTTGATGCAGGCAGTCCCACGTAGCTTTATAAAGCTTTCGAAGCTGCATTGATGGATTATGCTACTGAGATTTTTTTGAAGAATGGAACTAAGCTGTTTCGGTCGTTGTGAAAACAACAGCGGAAAAGAAAAAGGCATGTGAGCATCGGACTTGAGTGTAGTTTAGTGTACTACTCTGTAGTCATCAAGTTGCATATGGAATGGACACCTACGCACATTAATTGATCAAAAGTACACTTCGTAGTGCTTAAACAGGGGAGATATGACTCGCAAGGTTAAGAGGGTCCCAGAATTAAAAAAAAAAAGAAAAGATGTTGACTACTACAAAGAGACAATAAAAGGAAGCCTGATCATAAAACAAATGTCAAAACTCGTTGCAAAGATCATGGAAGTGACAATGCAAATACTAAGTACTCCTCGAAGCCAAAGACGTCTAATGGAGTCGTGAAAAAGTATGTAGGCATGTTAGTCACAAGGTGCACAACTGTGCTTGTGCACCTTGTGACTAACCTGCCTACATAGCAATTCGAAGAAGTCCACATCTTAGCACATTTTTGACGGTTTATTTTGGTTCGTAAACAGAAGTGGATCTAAAACAAAACAAATATTTGGCGCAAGAGCTCTTTAAAGTGCCAGGGCATAGCTTCTCGCAACCACTCATGTTGTGTGCGTTATATTTTTGACACGAATGGAAGGGACCTACAGTTTAATGCCGAATCCGAACGGCGATTTGAGAAGTTTTTTCATGACAACAGTACTCTCGGATGTTTGTCAGACGCTCGCGAGAGGTGGGGCCGTGAAAAAACTTTTTGATGTTTTCTGGGATTCGAACTTGGAACCTCATGCGTAGCGATCCAACACACTAACCACTTACGCCATGGCGCCCACAATCTGCTAGCGGAAAAGCCCAGATACTTATATCAGTTCGTAAAGTGTACATTCGATAAGTCAACTGTTATCTGCGGAAAAAATAATCTCAATTAGGTGCTTCAAACGAAAGGACTACCGACATGCTTCAGGACTATGTAAGGGCGATGAATTATTAATGGGTCTAATACGACTAGGTTGAATCCATAGGAAAATCTTTTACCCAACACCATAAATTCGTATCAAACGAAGCAGCAACGGGGTTAAGAGAGCTAAAGTGTAGAGTACGGACAACGATATCGTACAAGGATATGAGTAAAGGTAAAAAACGATGGACGGTTTGGAGTGCTTGGTTAACACCCCTATCGTGGAATCCGTCGGAATTGAGTTTCACTTCACCTATTCGATTCCCTTTCACTTTCTACTGCTATCGTGGAATCCGCCGAGAACGTCTCCTTATCGACAGGCATTGGGGAAAGGTAGTTTCACTGCCAAACAGCTGTCTTTTATTTGTCAATAAAAATTTGTGTAGCTACATTCGACTCGTAAAAGGAAAATTTCTTTAAAAAGTGACTAAAATAAAAATAAAGCACACAATTGGACAGGATAGCTGTTTTTGGGAGCAGAAGAGGAAGAAGATGAGCAGTCTTCCCAGAGAAGAGTACGATGAGGTTAATAGCAACAGTGGATGATTTTATGGAACTTCCAAATGAAATGTGTGTTTCTAGAAACAATTTTTTATTTATTTCTGATTTTAATAAAGTTCAATATTGCATAGGTTTATCAAAAATTGTCGGCTTAATAAAGCAGTTGTAGTTTTTTTCCTCTAATTTATAATATGTAAACAGAAATTGTTTGTACAAAGAAGACGACGTGCAGCAGCCAAGCCAGAAATCCGCAATGATTTTGATGCGGATGAGAAACGTCATTTTGTTCGGGAAAAATCCGATTCGAAAGTTTTCCACGATACAGTGGAACTGATTCACATTACCCACACGGGGAACTGTTCACTTTGCGGATTTGACGATGCCGAAATATTTTTTTCGGTGAATAATTCCCCCCGGCGGATTCCACGATAGGGGTGTAAGTCTTCTTTGACCAAATTGCAGCAAAAACAGCATATCAAACACTTCCTTGTTTATACGCACTGCCACTTTAAATTGTACCGGATCATCATTATATAGGTGGTCAAAATTAAGATTAATTAATTTATTGCTAGAACTTTGTGGCTGGCTTATGATATGAGATCAGGTTATACGAATAGGCTTAGTCATAACCAGTACGCGGGTCACAGTGGATAGCGTACCTAAGGTATCTAAAGCCTCTTACTTCGGCTAAGTAATCTAGGTTGACAACAACAGACACTAACATTTTAGCCATGCAGGCGTTGCTGAGATCACTAAGAACATGGAAAAAGTATTCACCTAGGGTAACCTTGCTAATGTTGGCGAGCGCAGGACAAGCGCATAGGAAGTGACTAATTGTCTCATCCTCCTCTTCATTCCAACAGATTCTTCAGAAATTGTTGTAGAGGATACATAGTCTTTGGGCATGTCTTCCTATGACGCAGTGCCCAGTGAGAACGTTTGTTATTTTAGAGAGAGTATCTCTCTTGTGTTTCAAGAGCCCGATGGACCTAGATTTGTTAAGTGTTGGCCAAAGTTTTCTGGCGGTGTTGCATTGGCCTAGATGTTGCCATCGGAGATTGGCCACTTTCTCTGTGTCGGTTTGAATAAGGTATTGTATTTAACATAAGACCTTGGTAAAATCTACAAGATCAGATGGAATTTAAAGAGCTAAGAGATCTAACCGATATAATAAAAAAATTCAGTTGACGAGCGAAGGGGTATTGAAAAACACTTTACTCTAAAAAGCAATTGGTACGATATCGGCTGCAATTTGTTTAGTTTAGTTTTTTTTTTTATATTCCTCTTGTACAACCCATGCCCGCGTGGCAACGACACTGCGACCTGAAAGATCTATTGTATCGGAGGGTTGGAGTTAATCTAACAGACGTACTACCTCCCTTATGAAAGTGAGTATGTCCTTAGTAGCGGAGCATTTCAGTTCCACTGAAGTAAGTATCTCCTTGTGGAGAATACGTTTCCTTAACCAGTGTAGTACCGGGCATTCACAAAGAATGTGTTCGGAGGTTTCATCCTCCTCTAAACAGAACCGACAGTCCTTCTCTTGGCACAGGTTCATCTTCTTGCTTCTTAATGCTTTCCTTATCTAATTTAAGGATTTCCTTATGGGAGTAAGGTTTGTTTAATAGTTTGGATTGTCTTAGACCTGGCCCACTAGTCCAGTGGTCTAGACGAAGTTTGTTTTCCCATTCGTTAATCAGCGTTGTAGCTGTCGCCCAATTGACGCCACAATAAGGTTCAGGACCTATGAACACAGATTCTGAGCCAGCCCTAGTAAGCTCATCTGCAGATTCGTTGCCCACAATCCCTTGGTGTCCGGGTGCCCAACCGAGTTTTACCCTGTTGTATTTGGCAAGGTCTTGTAATGCATCGTAGCAGTATTTCACGGTTCTGGAATCCATTTGGTTGGACGACAGTGCCATAAGTTCTGCTTGGCTATCTGAGAAGATATGTATTCTAGCGCTTTTGATCCCCTTGCGGAGATTGTGTCTGGCGCAAATTTCAATGGCATGGATTTCAGCCTGAAAGGCAGTGGGAGTCGTACCCATAGGTATCGAAATCTTTGCGTTGGGTCCAAAAACCGCAGCTCCAACTCCAGAATCCATCTTCGAACCGTCGGTGAACCTGACCAGACTTCTAGGGTCCAGTGTTGGAGCACCATTGGACCAGTTTTCGCGGTCCAATATTTCAACCTCGAATAGCTAAATAATACCTCCGCTGCTGATTTTAGAGCTTATTTCAATGTACTGCTAAATCCACTGCAAATAACCCAATCGATACAATACGCACCTACGCTAAATGTTGATGAAAAACTAGAGGAACAGATTACAATACAAGAAGTTTAAGCCATTCTAAAAAAAAAAGCAAAGCTGAATAAAGCCCCTGGAGAGGATAGAGTTCCTTTCGAATTCCTAATAAATACTACAAATGAATTTTTGGAACAACTCGTAGTCATTTGTAATAGGATACTTAATGAAAGTAGGGTAGATGACGCATTTATTAGGACGATAGTTTTTCCAATGTTTAAGAAGAGAGATCTTAATCAACCTTGCAATTAGCGAGGCATATCCATTATGAATTGCACAGCCATACTTATGATGGGAATTTTGAATGAAAGACTATACGAGTACACATGGGCTGAAAGCAATGATGTCTTGATAGAGTACCAGTCGGGCTTCCGCAAACAATATTCAACGGTGAATAGCATCTACAATTTGGCGGTCATTGTCAATCTTAAGCTTGCTGAGAGGAAAAAAGTGTACGCTTTTTTGTAGACTTCAAGGCGGCTTTCGACACGGTAAATTCACAAGACTAATAGAAAGCATATATAAGAACACAAAATCAGCGGTATGGACGGGCGAAGAGATTTCTGAATATTTTGAGACACGGTCAGGTGTTAAACTGGGCTGCTTGATGTCACCTCTTCTCTTTGTTCTATATATTAATGATTTACATGATTATATAGGTAAGGGAGGCGGTCGAAATGTTGATAATTTAAATATAAGACTTGTACTATGTGCGGATAGCATGATTATCTTGACAGATGACATCGAAATTATGAAAAAAAATGATAAAACGACTGGGACATTACTGCAATGAATGAAACCTGGAAGTCAATTTGAGCAAATCTGAGATCATGGTTTTTCGAAACGGAGGTAGGTTATCTGCGCAAGAAAGATGGTTTTTTAAGAGCGAACAACTCCAAACGGTTTCAGGATTTAGCTATTTAGGAGTAACACTGACACCCAAAATGACCTTCGCATTGGCCTATCTTCGGGTTGAAGATAGCCACATCTATACGTTTGAACTACATCTATTTTACGTCACGAAAACTATGTTCCAATATGATAATAGTAGATTGCCACATCAACTGAGCAACATATTGCTAAGGGAACAACTTTTTTGGGTCAAGGCACTAAATGAGATCTGCAGTAGCTTAGGTATGCAATGGAATAGAGAAATGGCCTCACGAGCAGAACGTGGGAACAGTAATATGGAAGTTATAAATCAACTTAAGTTGAAAAACCATCAACAGAGATTGCAAAGAGCAGTGTCTGTATCTACAAACATCTAGACTACACGAAGGGCCAACACTACTTCATTGATAGCAATGATCAAAGCAACATCACATGGATTTTTAAAGCGCGTTGCGATTTAATTTGGCTGATTGGAAATGGATACAATCCAAATGACATGAATCTATGTACGCTGTGCAATTTGAGGGAGACAGAAACGATGCAGCATTTCCTGGGGAAATGCCCCATTCTCGGAGAGTTTAGATTAGCCACTTTTCACTTACAGAAGACGAAGACTTACAGAAGACGAAATAATACAAATACTAAATGGGAATTTAAATTCAGACTGGGAAAAGTTAATAAAATACCTAAAAATAGCTTTAACTTATAGAAAGACATTCAATCTAGAATACAATTAAATTTCATTGAATAAGAGAATAGATATGAATTTATATTAACTCTATCTTGATACTATGCAAACACGAATAAATTGATTTCCGACAGACGACGCTTTTTGTCATTGTTGTACGCTCTTTATTTTAATAATTTATTCGAAGAAAAATCTTATGTATAAAGAAATGTAAAAACTTTTGTGAAATAAAGAACATTGAATTGAATTGAATTGAAGACGTTGGCACTTCGATGTCGATAATGCTTATGCTGTTTGCACCAGATGAGCTTTGTCGATGTCGAGCCAGAGCGTCACAATTCCCCGGTATGTCACAGTGACCTAGTACCCAGTAAAGGGTGAGGTTGTACAGACCAGCTATCTCGTTAAGAGATAAAGAACCATTACTTTAAAGGTAGCTCTAGTGCAAGTAAAAGCAGCAACAACAAATCTTTGTTTTTCGTCGTATATGTATTTATACTACATAATATATATTTGGCGCAACAGCTCATTAAGTGCTTAGGCCTAGCTTCTTGCAACCACTCGTGTTGTGCGCGTTATATTTTTTGCACGAATGGAAGGGACCTACAGTTTTGTGCCGTATCCGAACTCCGAAGGCGATTTTTTGCTTTTTCGTGACAGCAATATCTACTCACGGCTGTTTGTCAAACGCTCGCGAGAGGTTCGACCATGAAAACTTTTTGTTGTTTTCTGGGATTCGAACATTGAACCTCACGCGTAGTCGTCTGGCGCACTAACCACTGCGCCCGTCAAATATATATATTTTTTTATTTTTTTTTTATAATTTGCACGCGCACAATGGATTATGGCTACCCTTAAGGCTTCGCCAAACAGAACGCGATCCAGTTATTCTGATCACCGCGATCGCTGTACTGTGTAGAATTAAACCATTTTGTTCAAACAGAATGCGAGCCAGCGACGCGATCCAGTCGAGATCGCGGCGTGCCGATATCTGATATCTGGTTGTAAATTTGTACACAAATCGCGGCGTGAAAGCAGAAATAATGACGGATGAGGTAGAGAAATTAATAGATTTGGTGCGCCCAAATAAGTTTTTATATGATACACGGCATCCCGACTACAAAGATGTTTTAAAAATGATGAGTACGTGTATCATTTCATCTCGAGAAGTACAAAAATAATTGAAGAAACGCTCTTCAAATAAATTGAGTTCCTTACAAAGACGATGGAATTCACCATAATCCTTCCTCTTTTTATTTATTTCATGGACCCACTTTCTTCTCTTCTTTGATGCAAGAGTAAGAAGAAGAAGCATTCCATCTTCCTCAGAACTACTACTCATTTTTGCTGTACAGCTACCGATGTGTTCTGGAGAAAATCACTTTAATAAATGGATCGCTGAAAACTGCTCGCTTTATGTTTGACATCACAGATCGCGGCGAGCAACAGCGCGATCTGCCCGCGTCGCTGGATCGCGTTCTGTTTGGCGAAGCCTTTAATATGTTAAAACACAGCACGGGCGGTAGGAAAGTTAGGAGCTAAGAGAAACCGATGCACATTGGTTTTAAATGCTTGTGGGTTATAATGAGATGGAAAAACAGAGTTTTCTACAGCATTCCACATCCGTGTTTTACGGATCAGAAAAGAATCTCAATATTACACAGTACGTCCGAAAATAGGCTTGAGAGTGAACTGTTAAGCATTCAGGGCGTGGCGAGTATTGCGAGAGAACTGTTAAAGGGGTGGAATGCAACTGGCTATTTCGCTCGAGCACTGTTTGTAAACATAGACAGACAGGAAACATTTCTTCGTTGTTTAAGCGAGTCTATTGATTTTGCAATGTTTCTGTATAAGTTTCAACGCACGGTTTTGAATCCGATCTAATAGGTGCAATGTGGTTTTAGGTGCACCAGACCAGATGTGGGCGTTATACTCGAGCTTAGGGCAGATGTGTGCCTTATATTATATATCGCAGCCAGATCAGAGGGGGTGAAGTATTTCTTGCACCGTTTAAGCAATCCTAAACATTTCGTAGGGCGTGGCAAAATCGCATCATCACCTCCTCGCGGTGTCCGCTGCATAGCTATCTAATAGCGAACTAACGATGAGCGTTGTGTTGTAGCCAAGGTACGGATGCGGATATCCACAACGGGCGAAATCAACGAAATACTGTAAGGAAATTTGGAGTCAGGCAGCTACAATCGCAAGAGAGCGCCAGAACCTTTGCCGATCGAGTTTCTTCTAATCTTAATCTAAGTCCAATGCCGCCAGCAGCAAATGCGGAAAACCAGTGGCAGCGTTGCCAACAAGCCTCTGATATACTGGATTTCTCGCGGCCACCACAACGAAACCCCTGGTTTGATGAGGAATGCCGGCAAGCACATGTAGCTAAACAAGAGGCGTACAAAGCGGCGCTACATAGAAGGACTAGAGCTGCTTACGAGCTCTACGTGCGCAGGAGAAAAGAGGAACATCGACTTCTCAGAAAGAAGAAAAAGGAGCATGAGAAGCGCTCGATCGAGGAGATTGAGAGACTTTATTGCAGGAATGGTGTTCGAAAATTTTAACAAAAGGTAAAAAGAACATGCCAAGGTTTCAAAACCAGAACAGAAGCCTGCAGGGACGAAAATGGCAATATAGTAGTAGAATTGCAGTCGGTACTGAGGATATGGAAGGAACACTTCTGCAGATTGTTAAACGGCAATGATGACCAATATTCCGCTGTCAGGCAGAATGAGCCATTCAACAGTGACGATGATAGTCGATGATATTCTCGTCAACCCGATCAGAATGAAGTGAGAACAGCGATATCTGAACTCAAATCCAACAAAGCTGCTGGAGCCGACGGCCTTGCCACTGAACTTTTCAAAGCAGGAGGAGATGAGTTGGTAAGGAGCATGCATCAGGTCATCTGTAAAATCTGGTCGGACGAAAGTATGCCCGATGAATGGAACTTCAGCATCGAGACCCTCTGAACTACGCCAACTACAGAACTATAAGCCTCCTCAACATCGCATATAAGATCCTGTGTGCAGTATTATGTGAACGCCTAAAACCGATCGTCAACATCCTGATAGGTCCTTATCAGTGCGGTTTCTGGCCTGGAAAGTCCACCATTGACCAAATATTCACACTACGGCAGATCTTGGAAAATACCCATGAATATAAAATCGATACGCACCACCTCTTCATCGATTTCAAAGTTGCCTATGATAGCGTGTTTAGAGACGAGTCATACAGAGCCATGTCTAGTCTTGGCATCCTTGCCAAGCTCGTCCATTTGTGCAGAATAACGATGGAGAACTCTCGCTGCTCCATCAAAGTCGGTAAGAACATCACCAAACCGTCCGATGTCAGGAAAGGTCTTAGACAAGGTGACGCGCTATCGCGCGATCTCTTTAACATAGTACTTGAGAGAATAGTGCGAAACTCACAACCCAACACGGGAGGTACAATCTTTTACAAGTCTGTACAACTACTCGCTTATGCCGATGACATTGACATAATCGGAAGAACTCAGCGGGCCGTCAATGGGGCATTTACGAGTATTGAGAAGGAGGCAGCAAAGATGGGTTTAGCGGTCAATGAAAGCAAAAGAAAATATATGCTGTCTACAAAAAGGAAAACCCAACATCGGCGTCTTGGACAGAACGTCACAATAGACAGATATAATCTTGAGGTAGTAAATGATTTTGTTTACCTGGGCTCTATGGTCAGTAGTGAGATCACAAGAAGAATTACTCTTGCCAATCGTTGTTTCTATGGGCTAAGCAGGCAATTGAGCAGCAAAGCCCTATCTCGAACTACTAAGGTAACTCTTTACAAAACAGTAATCATCCCAGTCCTGCTATATGCGCAGAGGCATGGGCCTTGTCAAAACCGGATGAGGATGCCCTTGGTTATTTTGAGAGAAAAGTTCTTCAAGCGATCTTAGGTCCTGTCTGCATATACGGTGACTGGAGGAGAAGGTACAATGCCGAACTATACGGCCTATATAAGGACATCGTCTTAGCCAGAAGAGTTCACATACAGCGACTAAGATAGCTGGGTCATTTAGAGTAGATGAAGCCCAACGTTCCCCCCAAGAAAGTCTTCGAATCCACCCCAGATGGACGGCGTAGTAGAGGACGACCTCGCGGTAGGTGGCGCAAACAAGTGGAGGGGGACCTCAACCAACTTGGCATGCGCAACTGGAGGCAGCTGACTTGTAACCGTGCTGACTGGAGAGGTTTGTTGGTTGAGGCCCAGGTCCACCCCGGACTGTGGCGCCATCTAAGTAAGTAAGTAAACATTTCGCAGCGTTCTTGGCGACATCAAATATGTGATCATTCCAACGTAAGTTGTCGTTAACACACATACGGAGAATGGAAAGTTTTTCGATTTCGGAGATGGAAGTGGCATTCATTAATAATGGCTGAGGGTTTGGGTTGCGCTTGAGCGACAGAAGATAGCATTGAGTTTTTAAAGCATTAAATTCCACTCCGTTCTTTGTACCCCATTTAATTGTGCTTTTAAGGTCGGAATTTATTGAGCTTAACATACGCTGCCGCTCCAATTCCACAGCCGAAGAGCAGGGCCGTGAGTCTGGAAACGAATATGAGAAGCTGAGAGTACTGTCGGCAGCGAAGGAGTGTACTGGATTAGAAGTAGCAGACAAGACATCATTAATAAAAATAAGAAAGAGAGTCGGAGAGCGGAGCCTTGGGGAACACCAGCATTTATATGGTGAATTGCAGATTTGAAGCCGTCCAAGACAACTTGTATTGAACGACTCGAAAGGTAGTTTCTTATCCATTGAAAAAGAGATTCATCGATACCAAATGCATGCATTTTCGACAAAAGAGCTGGATGCCAAACTCTGTCAAATGCCTTAAAAATATCAAGCGCAACAATCTTACTTTCACCAGAGTGATGAAGATATTGGTTCCACTTTTCGGTGAGATATGCCATTAAATCACCAGTGGACCTTTTGCTACGAAAGCCGTACTAAAAAAAAATAAATAGTTGGCGGAACAGCTCTTTAAGTGCCAGGGCCTAGCTCCTCGCAACCACTCATGTTGTGTGCGTTGTATTCTTCACACGAATGGAAGGGGCCTACAGTTTAGTGTCTTATTCAAACGGCGATTTGAGAAGTTTTTTCGTGACAACAATACTCTCGGATGTTTGTCAGACGATCGCGAGAGGTGGGACCGTGAAACAACTTTTTGGTGTTTTCTGAGATTCGAACTTGGAACCTCACGCGTAGTGATCCGACACACTAACCACTTACGGTACGGAGCCCACGAAAGCCGTGCAGCCGGTCATTAAAGAGCTTTCGGGATTCAAAATATTTCATAAGCTGACGATTTATCAGCGTTTCCATGACCTTAGAAAGAAGGGACGTAAGTGCAATGGGTCGGTAATTGGAGGGAGAAGAACATTCGCCTTTTTTAGGGATGGGCTGGACAAATACTGTTTTCCATCTACTCGGATAGAGTCCAGAGGAGTAGGATAGATGAAAAAGCTTACGCAGTGGTTCTGCCAGCGTGGAAGAACACCACTTCAGAATTATGGGTGAGATACCATCTAGACCAGCGAATTTATGAATGTTAAGATCTTTAAGTACTCTTGCTACTGTACGAATGCGAAAGTGGATTTGTCCCATAGAATATCCGACGCGCTCAAGTACAGGGGGACGCAGAGCACAATCTGGGAGTGTGGACCTTGCAGCAAATTGAGCTGCGAGCAGATTTGCCGTGTCTAAAGAGCTGACAGCTGGAATGTTATTGTAAACGAGCGTTGGGATGGAATATGAGGCACAATTTTTTACATTTTTTTACGAACATCCAGAAATTTCTGCTACCTTTGGGACAATGTAGAATTTTTTGCCTCAATTTCTGGTCATATTTGAATTTTACACGACGAATGTGAACATTACAGTCATTTCTGGTACGTTTGAATTTTTTAATGTTTTCTTCAGTACTACCCTACTGAAGGGCCTAGTAGGACCGGAAACTTAACTCCCTCAACCTAATAGCCTCCTTACAGCTCAAGTCACCACGCATTTTCCTTTGGCTTGATGCTCTTAACTCTGCAAGGCATGAAAGTTTTCATGCCAAGGATGACGGTACATATTTGTAATCATATCGGCGGCGGCATCCACGTCGCTATCGAGGAAGCATAGCGACCAGTTAAATCTCCTAAAGAAGCTGTTCAAGTCGTCACAGTTGGCTTTCTCGTATTGCCGAACTATTCTTGAGTACTTGAGAACTGAGTGGTTGATGTACGAGAAATAAGCCGATATAACACAGTGGTCTGACGAACCTAGAGGCGACAGTATGTCTCTACTATACTTATCAGGGTGAGATGTCAGAAACAGGTTAAAGATATATCGTTAAAAAGATTTTTGAGTACACCTCTACTTTCACAGGTACTAGCCCGGAAAATGCGATATTGGGTCATGTCAATGGAGTTTCTTTAGCGCTATAACTGCAAATGAGTTCGATTTGATACCCCTCGCTCTGTGCTTGCATTGGGTTTGGTACCTTGTCATCCTGGAGGAGCAACCAAGAAAAATACACATCACAGTTCTTTTCAGGAACGTCTTCTAGTCAAGAAAACAAATTTTATCAAAATCGGTCCTAGAACTCAGAAGTCATAGGAGAAATTTACCGGCAGAACGGTGTATCTTCTTTTCTTTAGAATAAGTGTTTCTAAGTGAACCCCTCTGGATGCGAACAGACTCGCACTTGACAATTTATACTTGGATGACGCAGGTTTTGAACTGTAGACTGCAACCAAAATAAATCCCAAAGCTGCACCTTTAGGGTAAAAAGAAAAAAATATATTCAACTCACCCATTGAGGAAAAAGTTGGTCAGCCCCTGGAATACAGCAATTCCGTATCCCAATTGCTGTGACAGCAAAGCTGCTTTGTCCGTCTCCTTCTCGAATAACTCGATTTCACGGTACTCACAGGCACTCGATCGAACTGTCCTTATGTTGGACAGCGCCTCTTCACAAACCGACGTCGCACGTTCTGACTGAAAATGTTATCTCTTAAATTAACCTTGCCTCCCCCAAGGCTAGTACTCACCTGAGCCTGCGACTTTTTGCTCAGTCCCCTTAGTGTCTTTCCTAAAAATGTCATGAACATGACCACAGCTGGAACAGCGGCCAGCGCTATCGCAGCCATATGTGGGGATATGAGGAACAGTGACACACTGCCACCGATTAACTGCGCCGCGCTACGTAATCCCTGCGCCACGAATTGCTTGAACGACGACTTAAAGTCCTGGACATCGGCTGTGAGCCGGTTCACCAGCTCTCCAGTCCGATTCTCGTCAAAGAACGCAATGTCCTGGATGATAATCTGCCTGAAGAGGTCCTGACGAATCTTTGCTGCCATCTGCTCGCCAATTCGGCTCAAGAGGAATATGTATAGGAAAGTGAAACCGGATTGCAAGACGTACAGACCCAGCAGGTTGGCGGCCGGGTTCCTCACGTCACGGAGGAATGTATTGGACAGGGGATCCTTGACGAAGGTGTTGGCATACTTGGCCAAGGTGTTGACTAGATCACCGAGGAGATTAGGAATCTTGATATTGATGAAGGCAACAGCTAGAGCGGCCTGAAATCGAGAACCGGCGTCAAAGTGGGGAGCCATCGATGGCAAGTGTTACTTACAAATACAGCTCCAAGCAGTTCCCAGAGGTAAGGCTGCAGATATTCCCAAAACTTCTTCCAGTCGAACTTGGTGTCGTCCTGGTGCAGGGTCTTCTGGAGCACTCCAGCCAGGCGGTTGCCCTCGCAGTGGGCCAGCAGACTACTCCTACACTTGGTTACGAGCCCAAGGGACACACCACAACCACCGAGGAGCAGGGTCTTAGCCTTGACCAAGCCTCCCACACTAGACTTCGGGGTCTCCAAACGAGCGCCCTTGCTGTGATGACCATTCTGCTGAACTCGACCGCAGTCTCTGGCAGTGTTCGCGTTGAAACGGAATTTCGGAAGATTATAGACGCCTCGGCTGTATGGGAGATAATCATTTAGCAACGATAAAAGCGTACACACCTGGTGACATAATCGCTGGGCGATGCGACGGTCAAAGTCGCGGATGAGCTGGTGGGGAATACCAAACGTGTGGACACACTAACCTTAGAATATCGGGCTTGCCACTGCAATGCGACACCAGGAGGCGGAGCATCTTTCGATTTGAGACTTTGTTCTTAGATATTACAATTAACTTAACGCGTTAAACATTCCGGAAGGCGGAAGGAAGCGATTTGTTTCGATTTTTTTGCAATAGAATACGAAAATAAAAACCAAAACACCACCCAACAGAGGAGCAGCGCGTGTATGAGAACTGTCAAAGTGACAATCAGCTGACTTAGGTAGGGGAAATTTTTCGACGGGATGTTTGTGACGTTTGAGAGGTGAAGCACTGCCAGGTAAAACTTTGTGTGGACGATGCTACGATGCTTCTGACGGCAAAAGTTAGAAGCGAGTTAGTACCATACAAATAGCCAGATTGCACACGTTTGCATTGACACTCGATCATACCGCGTCTAGCGGAAGCTTAAAAGAGATACAAATATATATATATTCGGAAAATAATAAGTTAATTTATATATTGTAAATATAAATTGTTGGTTGGAGTTCTGAAATCCGGCACCCTCCGATTGTGTTGAAATTTTTTATACATACTCTCATATTACTCCAAATGTACATACGTATCTAAAAGAATGTTTGCGACTAAAATCGGAAGGGTTTTAAATTTAATTTTATTTTAATATCCCTACATAGTATAAAAGGAAGTCCCCAGTCTGTATGACTGCCCTAATCTCGAGAACCACTGCACGGATTTGGAGGCGGTTTTCACAGTTATGCCTAAAACACAATATCGCTTCGACCTCGGTTTTGCTCCCATTACGTCCCAACCACCGCGAAAGCGCGTTGAGTGTTTGGTTACATTTCTTTCCTTTGTTCCACAGCTGTTAGCTGTCAAAGCAAGCAAAAGTTCAGCTCATCTCCTTTGCTTTGGGTCCTAGAGAACCCGCCAATCACCCCACTCTCCACTTTAAATATTTTGAAATTCTTTTTCGGTTATTGTTGAGTTTGAAGAAATCGGAGCACATTTACCAATAACCTTTGCTTTGTTCTTTAAGCTCATGAGTCCTCCTGGAACCAGGCTGTTCTTTGGTTCCACTAAAACTTTTCCCGCGATGTAGTTTGGAAAATACTTTTCTGAATCTGGCTCCAATAGATAGAATCGGTGGCTCCCTGGATCACCTTCTACTTTTGTCCAAATTATAGTTTCAGAAGATGGTCTTAAGACTTCGCCTTTACTGAAAATAGTCATTAAATGTGCTATATTCTCATTCCCGTACACCATTGGGATCTCTACGTTCCAGTACCTTATAACTTCCCGATGTCCGTGATCGGTGATCACGTTTACTCCGATGATGCATTTATCACATATGTGGTCCATCAGCAGCGCATGAGAAAAGGCCAAGCCTACTAGTTGTAACGTGAGGCGAAATTCTCCGATTCATTTGTAGCAGTATTTAAACAGCAGCTGCTGTTAGTGCATCGTTAAGTTTGGGAGACTTGGATTGCGGTATTGGTGGTGTTGATTCCAACAGCCAACTTCTACCCGGTGAAGTTGGTTCTTAAGCGGTTTCCCGACTCCTGCTCTTGAGAAGCCCGCCCGATAGGATGGATGTTATCCCTTTTGGATGGTTCTTCGCTGCGTCGAAGAACCACAATATGGACAGTTTCCGTGTCTGGGTGGGCTTCTGCATTGCCGTTGTAGGTGTCCTATTTTGTTGTAATTCCAGCAACGAATTGTCCTCCGTGAGCGTTGTTTCGGTCTTCAACATCCATCCTCTGACAAGAGTATTCGATGGTGGCTACTTCGCTCACACGGCGGATTCCCTGACAAGGCGCTCGGTATCTGCCTGCAACTGCTGGAGCATCTCTCCTTTTATCTGGTCTCTTCTGCACAACTGAACCTTGTATATTTGCTTCATATGGTCGTCCCTAAATCGCATCTCAGTGACTTTTACCACTGACTCGTAGTTGCTTGCTAAGGGCAAGCGTGAGTGCAAAAGACTACAACGCCCCCGTTGTTCGTCATTGCAGCTGCTTCGAACTATGTTTTGCATATCGACCCTGATGTTTAACCATCGGAGATGGACGGCTGCATCGCGTTTTGGGCAGTCGGTAGAATATACGCGAATCTTCTGCTTCTTCACGAGGTCGAGTTCCTTTCCCAGATTCTCGAGCTTCCCTTTCAATTTTAGCTTCTACGTTTCCAAACTTTTCTTCAACTTTTCCGAACCCAGTTCCCAAACTCCTATTATTTTTTATCAAATTAGGTCTTGGGAACTCTTCTGATCGATTAGCTGTTGCTTTACGGAATTCTCGAACTTGCTGTTTTGCTCATCGAGCTTAGCCTCTAGGGTATTCGTTTGCTCGTCGAGCTTAGTATCTAGAAAATTGCCTAGCTTCTCGAGCTTTTCATTTTGATCATCCAAAATAGTTGTTCAGCTTCTCGAACTTTTTATTTTATTTTTCAGATAGCAATTTGATTAAACCCGACATGTCACCCGTCGTACTTAAGTACTTGTTCTTTTTCAACGTCAAGCAAAATCGTGTCAGGATCTCCACCCTCATCTGTAATAATTGTCAATTCTCTTTTTGTTCCTACCGTAGGTACCATTCGCTCATCACTTCCTTTAGTTGCACTAATGGCTACTCATCTACTCTATTCTGACACCAATGTAATATTCTTGCTAGGGTTCGAATATAAATAAATTGTTCGTTTATAAAAAAAAAAAAGCTGCCAAATTCACTTTCGTTACAGTTCAAAATTATCAAATCACTTTATTATTTATCAACCTTAACTTAAATTAAAAAAAAAATTTCTTTTCGTTTATTCTCAACACCAATTTTCAAATTCTAACTAACTCACACTGTAAAGGTCCATTCACAGCTCGGCGAATTGCGATTGCCCAAACTGCGAACAAACCGTTTTTAGCACATTTATAAGCACGCCCTTGGCAATTTTATTATTCCAAAGGAACCGAGCTTAATTTATCTATTGATTAATATATAAAAAGTTGAATTGTAATTAGTTTCTGCGAAGAAATTAACAATTCGCCGATTTTTCCGCGAATAAGCGAATGATTTCTGCGAACTGTCAACTTTTATTCACATTCCACACATGTAGGACGCAATCCACATTCCCGCGACCAAAACATTCGCGAGAGTTTAACCTCACAATTCGTTTGCTTTGTTCTTGGTGGGTAAGATCGTGGTTGAATTTATCGAAAGAATGTAGGATATTACCTTCTGAATGAAAGCTACGCTATGTTTTTATGCATTTTTCACGTTTAGGCAATTAGTTATAAAATGAATGACAACACAAATTCGCGGATTGCCGCGACCACAAAAAAAGCAGCTGTGAAAGAAATGTCAAAATTTGCGAATATTCGCTTATTCGCATTCGCAGGTCGCTGAGCTGTGAATCGACCTTAATTGCATATGTTCATCGCTATTTTCATCTTTATCGACTATGTGCCATCTGCTGGTGGTTGGTGCATTTATCCCAAATACAAGAACCTCTAGGACTTTTTCGAATATGCTTGAAGTCTCTATCCGAAGACGCTAGATGTCTCTAGGGGTGAATTGTGGAATGTGAAAATTGGAATAAACTGATGTGCATGATGACAGATTGATAGATGCTTATTAATAATGCAGTGCGAAAAGTGCTGTAAAAGTAAAAGTGAGAGATAATGAAGACATGCAAATATTGATAGAATGGTTCAAAGAGCAATCCAACAATCAATCAACTTGTATCTCTATCGACAGAGATTATCGGTGATGACAAAATAAATTGCTTTGATGCACATAATGTTGGCCTCACATGGTGCAAGATATATTTGAACTAACTTTTGATAAAATAAAATTTAAAGGGTCAAACAAAGTTATTTCACCTTAGGTTATGAAAAGTTCAGGAAAGATTCATGATAGTAAGGAACCTATAGATCCTTAATTACTCTTCCAGAGAATACGTGATTTTGTACAATATAAGTTGAGTCCTTACCATTCTACTGAAACCTCATCTGAAGTCTATTTTGAACAGCAGGACTTAAAAAATGTTGAAAGATGAACTGATACCGCTCTCAAGTAACCATGACTATACTTTCATCTTTAACCCCTCAGATGTAATGCCACACGATACCATAGATCTAACGGTTTGCTGGTGAATGGATCTCAGATTTTAACGATAAACTTAGAGACTAATCATCATTCCTTCTGATGTCGAAATCCTTGTGCTTAAATAGCAACGATATGTTTTTTGAGTTAAAATAATTGATCCCTGATTTACCTAACAAAATTCTATTATTCTGGTTCTATGTTCAGTTTTGTATCTCTTCAATTTTTTTCCCCAGATGGTATGGTAAACTTGGGCATATTTGTTAACTAAATTTCCCCCTGGGATGATGTTAACGCAAAAATCAAAAACAAAATCTGCGAAATCAGCATCGCAAAACTTAATAAACTGATTTATTAAAATTTCGTTTAAACTGTGAATAAAATTCTCCATATGAGAAATGAAGATCATCCTTATACAAAATAAAACCACAGAACTTTCGATCCGTTTTTTATAACTATGTTTGTTTGTTTAAAGAAAGGTAGACATCCATTAAAGCGTAGGTTAGGTTAGGTTAGGTTAGGTATGTGGGTAGGCGAAGAGGAAGTAATCTCAGACGGCATACTTAGTTCAATGCAGACCCATTGTGATACTCCTAGGGAAGTGAAAAAAAAGTTGTCCCTTGCCAACTGGCTAACATTATTCTACTGGATTTAAGTCCTTACTGTGATGAACTTGCAAACCAATTTTGTTTGATTCGATTTGATTTGATACAGTTCAAAATGACGTAAATTGAATAAATCTCCTAGGTCCTGGAAGAAGTGTCGCCGAGGAATTTTTTCCTGAGGTGGTTGACACCTGGACAGCGACAGAGAAAGTAAATTGTGTCCTTATTGGCTTTCTCATCCCCACTGTTCCAACATAGCGTAAGATGTTGCTCTTTCATATCATGCCGCAGAGTATTATGACCGTGGTGACTCCTACCAGGCTAGAAAGGAAATTCCTGTTCTTTTAAAAAAGTTGAACGGTTCTTGTTTAGTCGAAGTAAAGCCATATTTTGCTCGTGGTTGTACAGGTGTCTAGGGAGGACCTTCTGTTGTTAGCTTGCTTTAGGGCCTTCAAGCTTCAGTGTGCAAGGTGGGATGTTCACCAAGGCGAATCTCTTCTAGTCAATTCGTCGACTTGCTCATTTCCTGGTATGCGTTCATATTCAGGGCTCCAACAGAGCGTAATCTTTTGCTGTGTTTCTAGACAGCATCTCACAAGCATGGATTTTATTTCGATATCAGATTTCTTTTATTGCTGTTTTTCCTGGGGTATTGCCTTCAACGCGGACTCTTAGGCGTCTAATGTCACTGCCAGGACATCCGCTTGAAAAACACTGCTGTGGTTCGGAAGGCAAACTGCGGTTCGAAGAAGATAACTAAACCTACGCCCGTGTCCATCTTCGATCTATCCGCGTAGACAGAGATGGATTGCGTGCTAGTTGGCCGACCACTTTGCCATTGTTTTCTGCTCGGGTATGCGCTCGAGAAAGATATCTTAAAATCCAGGTATAGTGTCATGTAGTTCGTAATAGATATATTTTCTAATATTTGTTTAGAATTGTAGAATAACCCGTTGTATTTTGTCTCCAACCATCTGATTGGCTTACTCGCAGAGCACTAATGGCTGTTTAAGCTTGTGCAAAGCTATCTAGCGGAAACAGGTTGAGGATAGCCTCCAAACTCGCTATAGGCGTAGTTATTATTGCACTGGTGGTGCCAATGCATGCCAGCCTCTGTAACTTTTCGTACTTACTTAGGTGGCGCTACAGTTCGGGGTGAACCTGGGCCTTAACCAACAAGTAACAAGTTTGATTAATTCCGTTCATTAATAAATAATGGTTACTAGCATTTAACAATTTATGAAACTATTGCGATAGTTATAGGCATGACTTCAGTAAGATGAGAGTCGTTTCCAATCATGTGAACCATTTAGAGCTTGCTTAGCTTCTTTTAGTGTGAGATAATTTCTGGAGAAATACAATCGGCGTATCTCCTGTAGCATGGGGCATACTGCTAAGAGGTGGTAAACATCTTCATTTTCATTTCTATTGCAAAGGGTGCAAATTGTTTGAAGATTTTGCCTATGCGGGATGTAACTGAGAGCTAAGACCTCCGTTCTTATTTTAAACACTGAGCTTATCTGACTGGCTGTTAGTTGCCTCCAAAAATAGTTGCTTGTACCTAAAGAATGGCAAAGTTCCTTATAAATAAGCATGCTTGTTGACTCCCGAGCTCTGCTCAGACATTGTTGGTATAAATACTCGTCGACGTTTGCTATGTTGCGATAAAACATATCTTGCCAATCGATAAGGTTTAACTCATCCAGCTCGAAGCAAACACCGTGTTCGTTTGCTATATCATACCATTCTTTAAAGGGTGTTGAGCAACATTGAAGCGCAAATTAAAATAAATAAATGTTTGGCGCAACAGCTCTTTAAGTGCCAGGGCGTACCTTCTCGCAACCACTCATGTTGTGTGCGTTATATTTTTCACACGACTGGAAGGGACCTACAGTTTAGTGCTGAATCCGATCGGCGATTTGAGAAGCTTTTTCGTGACAACAATACTCTCGGATGTTTGTCAGATGCTCGCGAGAGGTGGGACCATGAAAAAACTTTTTTTTTGGGTTTTCTGGGATTCGAACTTGGATCCTCATGCGTAGTGATCCGACACACTAACCACTTACGCCACGGCGCCCACAAGCGCAAGTTGGATAAGCCTTTTCTTGGAGATTTTTATCCCTCCTGCGCATAACCTTGATGATATAATCTGCATTTGCCTTCAGATTTTTTATGTAGATTTGTGGGAGCCCAGATTCAACATGTATTGCGTAAGTGGGCGTTGTCAAAGGAAGCTTAAAGATGCGCTTGAAAAAAGTACGTTGATTGTATTCAAACTCTTCAAGATGTTGGTATCCGAAGGCCTGGTTGCCGTAGCAAAGATAAGAGTTGATGGTAGCATCAAATACTCCGAATTTGGAAGTTAGATCTAGGCGCTGTTTACAAAAAACCCCTCCACACGCGATGATGATTCAAATACCATGCTTTTAGATTTGGCAGTGTTGATTTTCAAACCCCAGGTATCAAAGTAGGTGGACTCTTGGCTAGAACTACGAGATCGTCTGCATAAAGCAAAACTTTAACATCTACACTTTCGAAACTGAGCCACCAGGCAAATAATCATACACATCATCAATAAAAAGTGCGAACAATATAGGAATGAGAACGCATCCTTGAAGAACATCTGTGTCAGTCTTAAAAAAAGAGGACACATCATCTCCATTTGACACTGCAGCTGACATATTCGTTATTAGCTTTTTATATACCCGTAAGAATTTTTATGATAAGCGGATCTTAGACAGTTTATATATAAGCGAGTTTCTGTTGACGTTGTCGAAGGCTGCCCTAAAATCGACAAAAAAGGCATAATGCTTTTTTTTCTTGCTGGTATATCTCCTGGCAATGCTCTCCAACGCAAATATTTGGTCAACTGTTGATAGACCTACACGAAAACCTGCTTGATAAATGCTGAGGTGGTGATTAGCTTCGACCCAGCTGGTTAATCTCTTATATAAGATCTGAGTAAATACTTTGCGAAGGCTACTGAGTAGAGATATCCCCCTATAGTTACCCGGATCATTGCTGTCACCTTCCTTAAAAATGGTAAAGATTTTAGGAACAAGTCTGGAACTATCTCTTCGGCAAGGATTTTATTGTATAGAATTAGAAGAGCTTCTTGAAAGGCTAGAGTTGAGTTCTTGAAAAATTCCACTAGAATCCCATCAATTCCTGGAGCCTTATTATTTTTTATGCTTTTAAGGGAAGATTGTGATATCGGTTCATCCAATTCGGCAATATAAACATTGGGCAATGCATATTGAAAATTTGAATTATCCGATTCGGATGTAAAATAAATAAATATTTGGCGCAACAGCACTTGAAAGTGCCAGGGCCTAGCTTCTCGCAACCACTCATGTTGTGTGCGTTATATTTTTCACACGAATGGAAGGGACCTACAGTTTAGTGCCGTATCCGAACGGCGATTTGAGAAGCTTTTTCATGACAGCAATACTCTCGGATGTTTGTCAGACGCTCGCGAGAGGTGGGACCGTGAAAAAACTTTTTGGTGTTTTCTGGGATTCGAACTTGGAACCTCATGCGTAGTGATCCGACACACTAACCACTTACGCCACGGCGCCCACTGCTGATTCGGATGTAAGGAGTCTATTAAAATACGCAGAGAGTGATTCGATGCAAATGGCATGTGAATAGACCGACTTACAACCACCTAATAGGCTTTTCGCCAAAACGACTTCGAATCATTGGACGTTTCCAGGCCATCTGCTATACCCGTAGTAAAATTATTGCCTTGTTTTATTTTGCATAGCTGTTTGTATTTCCTATTCGCTTCCAAGTAAAGAGACCTAAATAACTCAACATTTGTTTTCCTAAACAGATTAAGAAGTACAAACGATTTGTTCCACGAATTCCTGCATTCCCAGTCATACCATTCTGCTAAAAATATTGGCCTACGCACAGTGCTATTGTTAACAGCTGCGTTTTTAATACCTTGGGAGAGTATTTCCACCAACTAATTACAGCAGAGATTACTCATCTCTGGAAAATGATTTGCCTGATGATTGAGCCGTCGCCTATACAGATCTACTTTATTGGCTAATCATTTTAATCTATCAGTGGCTCTCCGTGGGGCAGGTAGTTTGATGCTTTTAAACGTGAGGGAAGGCGACGTGGGCAGATGTGCTGAAAATGTAGCCGAAACTACTTTAATATCATTTATTATACTCAACCATTCTCCTTGGGCCAAACAGTAATCAATAACAGAGCAACCCTGGCCAGATACGAAGGTAAGCTCGCCTCTATTTCCACTTTCCGTCACACCGGTTAACACAACAAAGCCAAAATCTTCGAATAGATCTATAAGATGTTTACCGCACGCATTCAAAATATCATCCAAGGACGGTCTAGCACTATTAAAACTATTTTCGCAGTATGTAACCAGAGAAATTGGATTCTGGAAGTTACCTATTCTACCGTTCAGATCGCCAAGTACCATAACATTTTGTAAATAACTTTCATTCAGAAAACCGTAGAGTTCTTGGAAATCATGTGACCAATTGTTACAATTCAAATAAACTGGTAAAATATGTAAGCGGTCATGCCTATAACATATCTCTATTACAAGTTTCCTCTTTTAATAAAGTCCATGCTTCAGCGCCGTAAAGCAGGACTGGAATGATCAGGGTGTTATACAGAGTCTCTTTAGTTTTTCGAGATAGGGCTTTACTGTTGAATTCCCTTATAAGTCAAAAAAAAACAGCGATTGGCTAGAGTAATTCTACGCTTGATTTCTGCGCTTAGCTTGTTTTTAGAGTTTATAGCAGAGCCAAGGTAGACAAAGTCCCTTACTACCTCGAAGTTATAGCTGCCCACTGTGATGTCCAATTCGTCGGTGTTGGTTGTCCCTTCTTGTTAACAGTATGTACTTGGTTTTGCCCTCGTTTATCACTAAACCCATTTTGGTCGCTTCCGCCTTAATGCTTGCTACCGCATCGGTAACAACCCGCTGAGTTCTTCCAATAATGTCTATATCGTCGGCGTATGCAAGCAGTTGTACAGACTTGTGATAGATTTTGCATCCGGTTTTGGCTTGTGAGTTCCGCACAATCCGTTCAAGTACAATACTCGTATTAAAGAAGTCACATGTGATAGCGCGTCACCTTGTCTAAAACGTTTTTTGACATCAAAGGTCTCGGTGAGGTCATTACCGACCTTGATGGAGCAGCGAGCGTTCTCCATCGTCATCCTGCACAGGCGGACAAGTTTGGCAGGGATGTCAAAACTAGACATGGCTCTATAAAACTCTTCTCTATAGATGCTGTCATAGGCGGTCTTGATATCGATAAAAAGATGGTGAGTATCGGTTTGGAATTCCTGGGTTTTCTCCAAGATCTGCCGAAGTGTGAAGATTTGATCGATGGTGGACTTTCTTGGCCTGAAACCGCACTGATAGGGTCCAATCAGGCTGTTGATAAAAGGTTTCAGGCGTTCACATAATATCGCAGAAAAGATCTCTATAATTGGCGCAGTTGAGGGGGTCTCCTTTCTTGTGGATCGTGCAAACGATGCTGAGATTCCATTCATCAGACAAAAACTCGTCTGACCAAATCTTAGAGATGAATTGATGTATGCATCCTACCAATTCATCATCAGCTGCATTGAAAAGTTCGACCGGTAAGCCGCGAGGTCCAGCAACCTTGTTGGATTTCAGCTTGGATATTGCTATCCTCACTTCATTTTGATCAGGTGGACAGACATTTTGGCTATCATTGTCTATGTTGAATGGGCCATTCTGCCTGACAGCGGGATGTCGGTCTTCGTCGCCGTTATACAGTCTGCAGAAGTAGTTTTTCCATATTCTCAGCACCGACTGTAATTCTAGTACGAGGTTTTCACTTTCATCTCTACAGGTTTCTGTACGGGCATTGCTTCTCTGACACGTTATTTTTACCTTGTGGTAAAACTTCCGTACATTGTTCCTGGAGTATAAACTCCCAATATTCTCGAACGTGCGCTTCTCATGCTCTTTCTTCTTCTTTTGGAGAAGCAGATGTTCTTCCCGTCTCTTTTGCTCGTAGAGCTCACGAGCAGCGCTCGTCTTTCGCTGCAGCGGCCTTATACCTCTTGATTTGCCATTTTGTATACCTCTTGTTTTGCTGCATGCACTCTCCGGCATTCTTCGTCAAACCAGGGGTTTCGCGGTGGTGGGCGAGCGAGACCCAGTACATCAGTCGCGGCGTTTCTGATGGCATGTTGACAGCGTTGCCACTGGTCTTCGGTACTTGATGCTGGTGGCAAAGGGGTGATTGAGAGATTTCGGGATACGCGTTCAGCGAAGAGTCTGGCGGTCTCTTGCGATTGTAGCTTTTCGACGTTAAATTTTCTCACAGTAATTCTTCTTCGTTGCTCAGATTGGGATATCCGCATTCGTACCTTGGCTACAACAAGGTAATGATCCGAGTCTATGTTGGCCGCTCGGATGGTCCGGACATCCAGAATACTGGAGGCATGCCTTGCGTCGATCGCAATATGATCAATTTGGCTGATGTTACATGATCATTAGACCGCCATGTCTGCTTATGAGTATCGAGATGAGGAAACCATGTGCTTGCTATGGTGACATTTCGCTCCACAGCGAAATCAATTAGCCTTAGTCCGTTATCAGACGTGGTGTCGTGTAGGCTATGCTTACCGACTGCCCTACCAAAGACGTCCTCCTTTCCTATTTTGGCGTTAAAATCGCCCAATACGATTTTAACGTCGTATTTAGGACATTGCTCGTATGTTTTGTCGATGAGCTCGTGGAAACAATCTTTGGTGGCAGGGTCCTTTTCTTCTGTGGGGGCATGAACACATATTAGGCTACCCCCTGTGGGCTAGGGGTCAGAATATACCCACGGTAGGCATGCCTGTCGTAAAAGGCGACTAAAATGCCAACCCGCCGTCTTTCTTTAGATTACGGTACTAAAATTTTATGCAATGAACACAACAAACGGTATTAATACCCCAGGTGGCAGCCCAGTTCAACTGGAAAATCCACCCTCGCAAGAGGCATGCTCTACGGATTCTGGGGAGAGCTATTTATTGCAGCAAAATTTAATAAACCCATTTAGGAAAAGCTCGAGGCTACAAAGATTTCCGCCTCAAAAGACTTCTCCTAAAGCGCAAAATGAAAGTCTCGCAAACCCAGATGTTTTAATTCGGGAAACGCAAACCTTGGAAGAGAGTACTCTGAAAAAGGAAAACGCCGTGCTCCGTAACAGGCTCGACGAAATGGAGCTGTTGTGTCGGGAGCTCAAAAGCAAAGTTAAAAAACTTGATTCAGAGAATAAAGTTTCTTTGCTTCAAAACGAGTCTTCAAAAACTCATACGGTTACTCACAGTGAGTCTTCTCCGGGTAGCCATCACTATAGTACGAACGAAGAAGAACTCGCTCGCGAAACGGATTGGATACTTAAACGAAGACCAGCTAAAAAACGCAAGGCCGGCTCATCGCCCGAGATTGTTCCACAACACGAACCTAATCGGAAAGCGCAGTCAAAATCTGATAAGAAAATTGAAAGCAAACGCGCACCTCCACCAATAAATATTACAGGCATTGCGGACTACAATTCTTTGAGGAAAATTTAAAAAACAACGATCGCTTCTGAATTTAAAATAACTTCCTTGCGAAACGATGCATGGAAAATCAAGGTTAATGACGCTGAGGGCTATCGGGCTGTATCTCAAAAGCTTAACAATGAAAAAATTCAGTGGCATACTTACGAAAACAAGTCTGAGAGACCCTTGAGGGTCGTAGCTAGAGGACTTCATCCATCATGCGCTAAAGAAGGCGTTATAGGTGATTTACGCGATAGAGGTTACAACATTCTCGACGCCGTGAACCTTTTAAAAAAGGAGAGAAAACGACCCGAGCGTGGAGAAGAACCTATAGTGAAACGTAAACTTCCGCTTTTTGTGCTTTCATTCGATAAAACGGAGAGCCAGGAAAAGATATATAACATTCGTACAATCATGAGTATGGTCGTTAAAATTGAGCCGCTACGTGTCAACACGAAGACCATCCCTCAATGCAAGCGTTGCCAAGAGTTTAACCATACACAGGCGTACTGTCGGAAAGAGCCGCGCTGCGTTAAGTGCGCTAGAAAACACTCTTCGGAAAATTGCAGTTTGAGCAAAAATGAAAAAGCAACTTGCGTTAACTGCAAAGGAAGGCACCCAGCAAATTATCGCGGTTGCGAAGTCGCTAAGGAACTACAGATGCGACGGAAAAAATCTAGAACGCCGATCGTACGGGGAACAAAATCAATCGATCGGGCTCCTAAGTCGATAGAACGTATTGCTAAGCAGACTGAGCGGGCTCGTAAGCCAATTGTTCAAACTACTAAGCCGACTGAAAGGACGCTTGAATCAGCAGGGCACACTCTTACAAAAGTCAACCAGCCTTCTGAGCCGATTAAACGTACGTCAAAGTCGTCCACAAAAGTCTGAACGAAAAATAACCTCGTATAAGCCAGCGAACCCCGTACGTCTGACGTATTCTCAGGCTGCAGTCAAAGCAACCAAACGAAACGACGGCCCACCCTCTGATCCGTGGAATGAAATTCTGAACTGCATCTACGCTAAGTTCGAGGAACAATGTGAAGTTAACAAACGGATTCTTGAACGTCTTAGTAACGTCGAAAGCTTTTGTATGGCTAACCTTATATCTAAATCTAAGTAAATATGAACAAAAAAACAAATATTTGGCGCAACAGCTCTTTAAAGTGCCAGGGCCTAGCTTCTCGCAACCACTGATGTTGTGTGCGTTAAATTTTCACGCGAATGGAAGAATGGACGGAATGGAAGTAAATATGAACGCTTTGCTTAAGATAGTAACATGGAATGCAAATGGACTCTTACAAAAATCTAACGAATTAGAAATGTTTCTAATAAGAGAAAATATCGACATATGCTTGATCTCCGAAACCCATCTAACAAGGGAGTCGCAAATAAATATAAGAGGCTACGCTGGTTATCACGCCTACCATCCTTCTGATAGAGCGCGGGGCGGTTCGTCCTTATTCATTAAAGCTAACAGCGAACATTCGGCCGATATAAGCATAGAGCTGGAAAAACTGCAGTTGTGCGCGGTAAGGGTTAAAAATAAACACCTGAGCTACAATATAGCATCTGTTTACTGTCCGCCGCGATGCTTACTAGAAAAAGATGACTACTTTCGTATCTTCAATGACCTTGGCTCAAATTTCCTTATTGGTGGAGATTTCAACGCGAAGCACACCTTCTGGGTTCAAGATGTACATCTTCTAAAGGAAAAATTCTCTACGAAGTGGCATATGAATTCGGTTGTTGTTTTTATTCGACAGGAAAACAGACCTATTGGCCAACTGACTCACAAAAAATTCCCGATCTTATTGATTTTTTTGTTACAAAAGGCATTTACGAGAAGTTTATTACACCCAAAGAATGTTTTGATCTCTCTTCTGACCACTCGCCGGTAATTTTATTACTTGGAGAAGCGCTGATCAAGAAAAAAGGACCTCCAAGACTCACTAGCAATAGAACAAACTGGGAGGGCTTTAGAAATGATTGCGAAACAAATATCGCCTTAAATGTATCACTTAAAACACCTTGTGAACTAGAGGACGAAATTAATCGTTTCGTGGAAGCAATTCAAAGAGCGGCATGGAGAAACACTCCTTCTAGAAGCTATAAGATCAACCGCAACGAAAAGTGTCCCAGAGAAATCATTGAACTGGTGAGGGAGAAACGAAAAGCACGAAAGAAATGGCAAATCACTCGTGCACCGCAGCATAAAACAGTACTTAACCGACTATGCAATCGCCTTAGAGATAGTATTCGCGAATTTAAAAGCAAAAAGATAGCGACCTACCTTGAAAATCTCTCCGGTGAAAGAGAATCAAATTATTCGCTTTGGAAAGCGCTAAAAGGCATCCGGAAACCTCAAATGCAAGCACCACCAATTCGGAAATTCGATGGAAACTGGGCCAAGAGCGACAAAGAAAAGGCAGAACTTTTTGCTTTGCACTTAGAAGAAACGTTTAAGCCGTTCGATGGCCCTTCGTTAACGCCCGACTCCCCAGTCACGACATCTGACAACGTTAAAGTAAAAAAAGTTGCACTGATTGAACTGAGGGAAGTGATTAAAAATTTAAAGACAAAAAAAGCTCCGGGTTACGACTTGATAACGGCGCAGGTAGTCAAGGAATTGCCGAATAAAGCTATTATCAAACTGCTATATTTGATCAACGCTTCGTTCAGATTGCTTTATGTTCCGAGGCAATGGAAAGTCGCCGAGATTATAATGGTCCCGAAACCAGGTAAACCGCAAAATGAGAAGAAATCATATCGGCCTATTTCCCTATTGCCGGTTATCTCAAAAATATTTGAAAAACTTCTTTCCAAACGTCTACAGCCCGTAATCGACGAAAGACGTCTCATTCCTGACCATCAGTTTGGATTTAGAATTAAACATTCTACAATTGACCAAGTCCACAAAATAACTGACATGATTGAGAAAGCTCTGGAAGAAAAAAAAGATTTGTTGCGGTGTATTTCTTGACGTCTCACAAGCTTTCGACAAGGTTTGGCACGAGGGCTTGGACTATAAATTGCAACGACTACTGCCACGGCAACTCTTTCTAATCTTACGATCGTATCTCACCGAGAGACTCTTTCGTGTTAAGCACGGAAATGATTACTCTGACTTCAAGGAGATTGCGGCCGGAGTTCCACAAGGAAGTGTCCTTGGCCCACTTCTATATGTACTCTACACGGACGTTTGCGGACGATACGGCGATATTGACCACGGGCAAAACTATTGAAGCAGCAACTGGAAAGCTGCAACATGCTATTAATAAAGTCCACGCTTGGACGAATTCTTGGCGTATTGTGCTGAAGGAAAGCAAATCTACTCACGTCAACTTTACCTATAAAAAAGTGGATAGATTACCTCGATATCTTAACTCGGCTCAAATACCGTACGCGAACGAAGCAAAATATCTAGGAATGACTCTAGATGTTAAGCTTAAATGGAAATCACACGTAAAAAAGAAACGCGACGAGCTAGAAAACAAATACCGACAAATGTACTGGCTACTCGGAAAACATTCGAAGTTGAGCCTACATAACAAACGGTTTATCTATAAGCAAGTGCTAAAGCCTGTGTGGACGTATGGTATACAACTATGGGGTTGTACCAAGATCAATAGAAACATCATACAGACTTTTGAAAATAAAGTTCTCAGAACGATCGTGAACGCACCGTGGTATGTACGTAACGAAGATATTCATCGAGATCTGGGAATTCCCAGCGTCGTCGAAGAGATAAGAAAATTTGCGCGTAAACACAAAGATCGTGTTCACGGCCATTGTAACCGTACCGTCATTCAACTACTTGACGCGAATAATTCAATTCGTCGTCTGCAAAGGATAAAACCTTTTGACCTCGCGTCGTAGTATATGCCGGTCGCGAGAAAGGCAGGAACTATCATTGGAATTTAACCTGCCTATAGTTCTACATTTCTTTTAACTTCGTACGAACATTTGTTTTTTTTTTTTTCCCAAAAATCACGTGTATCGTAAGCGAAAATAAAACTGCTGGATAAGCGTCGGCTTAGTTGTAGTATTACTTTTGAAGAGAGGTGTTTTTTTAGTGAGTAAAAATCTCACACTACCATAAGCACGCTCGGTCGGACCTTATGGTGTCTTTAGAAGATTTTTCACCTACTATCGGCAAAAAAAAAAAAAAAAAACATATTAGGCTTATGTTAGCGAATTTAGCCTTGATCCGGATAGTCATAATACGCTCGCTCACATGTCGAAAGCTTAATACTTCTTGCCTAAGTCTGCCGCGTATAACAAATCCGAATCCGAATAAGCGTTGCATGTTGCCCCTGTAGCAATCACCCTAGTAGATGTCACCGTTTTTCATCCTCTTTTTGCCCGGCCCATCCCATCGCACTTCCTGGATGGCGGTAATATCTGCTTTATAGCAGTCTAGGGCCTCTGCCAGTTGTTCGGCTGCACGTGGTCTGTAAAGTGACAGAACATTCTACGTACAGATCCGAAGGTCGTTCTTCTTATTTCGTTTGCTGGGGTCATCATCAGTTGAGTCATCTTTATCCGAGGCCTTTGGTTGTTTCGGAACCATCGATTTTTTACGTGGTAGGGAAGTTACCCCGACGGCACAATCCTCAGCCTGGAGGGGCAGTTCCTTTAGTTATTCACCTAGGACGAGGGGCCGGGTACACCGGTGCCAGTACGGTGCCAGTAGTCCACTACGGGAGTATGAGCGTTGCTATTGGCCCATTAAGGGCTCCTCCGCCGCCATCCCTATTCCAAGGTCCTGACCAACATTGGAAATTCTTTACCGACCTGTGATCCGAATACGTCGAAGCAGCTCGTGCAAGGTTAAGTTCAACTTAACTGGAATTATAGACGCCACCGTTGACTCCGTCTAGGGAATTCGTCCGCTGCCTCCTGGAACAGGAAGAAGTGCTCTAGTGAGAAAGCATTCCTCCCCCCTCTCTCATCTGCTCCCGCCAAGAATCCTCCAAACGGGGTTGATTACCCATTTCTTGGATTAAGGTACTAGGCACCCAGCTAAGTGAACACGCTTGTGTTTTTATTTGATCGCATGCACTACCGTTTGGCCTCAGCGACTGTGGCGCTGCAATGCAGAACATCTAACATGTGACCACCGAATGCGAGCTCCGAAAGTACCACGGCGATCCATCCGACTTCATCACTGCCTCTCCCGCTGCTATTTATTGGCTACAAAACCGTGACAATTCTAAATCAACGTGCAATACTTATAAGCTAACTCTATGTCTGTAATCGGGTATAATATTTTTATATTTATGTATTGTATGAATAGCTTATGTGTGTATTTAATGTTCACTGTAAAATGTATCTTGCCATACGCTAAATAAATAAATAACCGTTTGGCCAGCCTCTGTAACTTCGTGATAGCCATTAAGATGATGATTTTGCTGGCACCCTGTCACCATACGAGACTGCCAAAAGTCAGTATAGGTATTAATAGTACTATATCCGTGTACGTCCATAGTATACTTTTGGGTTTTGGGGCCCATGTTTTTCCAAATATTCTACTGCATGCATAAAATGCTATAGTGTGTTTTTGATTCTTTCATTAAGATCATATTTAACTTCCACTTTAGCTTCCTATCAAGCACGAGGCCTATATATCTGATGCTGTTCAAGATTAACGAGAGTGCTCCCTATTAAAGCGTAAGGTGACAGTGAAAAGTTCCTCTTGATTTTGTGGATACATGTATGCTAATATGGAAAAAAATCTTAAGAAACGCATTTTTTCTACAGAAATTGAATGGAATGGTATAGGTACTGAGAAAAAAAATAAAAAATAATCAAGTGATTGAATGCGCTTCTTGAAGCTTTTATTAACGCAAGATGGTTATTATTAAATTTTGATTCTTTTTTAATTACATAAATATTTTATTACTCCGAGTATCTACATACATATATGTACATACGTGAGACCTTAGGTACAATTAAATTCCTGGATAAGTAAACAAAACACGTCTATTGTCCTTCTTAGGTATACAACCCCATCCAAGCTATGCGCGTGAAAACATGAATGTTTAACAACCCTCACACCTTTTCGCTAGACAACGACAAACATTTTACTTAGTCAACAATCATTTTAGTCCATTGTAATGTGAAGAATTTAATCCGACACGTTCGTTTCTGTTAATTTCTCGTACGAACACGTTCAAAAAAAAAAAAGAAATGTATACATACATATAGAAAATTATAAACAACTACGCCCCACACAAGGCATCATCAACAATTCATTTACCCCATGTCGTTACCTTCAGTAAATCGCCCCCATATCTGTGCTAGGGAAGGTCGCCCCTTCTCCGTAAACACGAACCTGAATCATTGAACCATACATTTGCAAGTGAAAGAAACCATAATCCTTCCAGAGTTCACAGCAAAAAATAATACCACACGTATTTCTACGATTTATCCTGAACTTATATCCTCCAAATGATTCCGAATTAAGTGCAGATAAAGCAAATGCGTAGACGCTGCGAACGCTGAGAGAGAACCTGCTGTAGATGGTTGGATTCTTTTTATTTTATAGGCGCTCCACTTGAACGAGTTGTTGCTCTACTCATCCTTCGTTTAACTAGGATCCTTTGTAACAATTGCCAGACAGTTGTTCTGCCTCGGCACATAAGAGATAGAATTTTCCTCGGGTGATACGTAATTTTGAAATAATGCCCAAGACCACAGGAGTTGGGGGGCGTAGTTGGGTAAACAAATTCATCTAATAACTTGAAATTTTTCGCAAAGCACTCACATGCATGGATGACGATGACAATGGAGGAGCAAAGAGGATACGTAAGGGTAAGCTACCCCCAACAAGGGCTTATCCACATAGTCATGATGATTTTCCGTAATAAATTTCCATACTAATTGTTGTTTATGGCGTGTGCTGCTCGACGGAGCGGCACTCCTTCGCTGTCGTCCTGTATGTTATTTTTATCTGACGGCCTTGTATAACGGTATGGTAAAGTTTATCGGGCGCCGTTTTATTTATTTATTTTTTCGTCATCGGGTGGAGGTGGCAGTGTAGTCAAATTGGAAGTTTCATAGACAAATTTTGATGTGACTTTGTGGTTTAAGTACGGGGGGTGGGGGATTTGTTTTTAAGGGCTTTAAGATTTAAGCTTCACGTGATGCTAAAAAGTATTTCGAAGGAAACAGCGTATTTTTCTTGCACCGTATCCTAGAGTATGGGGTTGATGGAGCAATGTGTCACTCTTTTTTGGAGGCGAATTAGTGAATAATTTGAATGAGAATCAAAAAGTGGATCGATGCATACAAAATAAGGTTGCTAATGAGACTATTAGCGCTATTTGTGAACAAAAGGCGTAAATGAATACAAAAACGTAATTGGAATGCAAAGCATTTGATCTGCAATAAAGTTTTAACGCAGTAGCCTTTCCTTGAAAGAGATAAAGGAAAACTAAAGAACGGTGATATACTCGTATAGTAGAACTCATATAAATGACTCAAAGTCTAAGAGGAATATATAGTCGGAGAGCTGGTGAACGTTTTTGAAACGTCATTTTAGCACAGGAAATAAATATATTTTTTTTGTTAAACTTGAGCTAATGATCACAAATATCAACGTCTGGCAGCTGTCTGTTGGTACGTTTGGGGGGGGGCTGGGCCCCAAAGACGTCGAAAAAAGGGATGCGGTCACGTCATTTCAGCAAAGCTGAATTTTTGTATATGAGTAGTTTACTTGTTTATATAACATATTTTACCACTGCCAGACATTTTGGCCGGGTCTAACATCCTGCCAGACGCAAGCGAAGTTTGAATGTCGTTACTAAAGCTATGTGCGACAAATGTATCTAATAGCCGATTTTCATCGAAACTATTGAAGCATTTGAAAACTTACTAAGTGTGTCTTATAGGAAATTAAATTCTAAATAAAATGTAAATGTATATACACAAAATTTTCATATATCCAGTAGAAGATATTTTAAAAAGAGTCAGTAGCCGCTATTCAAATTCAAGCAACTGAAAAAGCCAAGATTCAATGGCCTTTTTATTCATCTAGGCAGCTTCCACATTATGATGGCTTATTTCAAAGCCATCGGAAAGTTTATAGATGATTCTGGATTGGCTTATGTAATGGTGGATAGTGAACTTTTAGCAAATGGTTCAGTAGCTGGATTTATAGCTGTAAAGCATTTTAACACGTGCAAGAGACTGCATCCTTTAATGACTTTGGGCTTTCAGATCCTACGTTTTGAAAGTTTTATGAAGAAAGAACAAATAGAAATTGGGGATGATATAATCATTTATCTTACTGACTTTCAATCTACACAGACATCAAGTCCCACTTTTGACCATCCTTATCTTATACAATTGCTTAGAAAATATAATGCATATCAAGAAGCAACGATTAATGGACAAATTGGCAAAACACCGCAGTTCTACATGATTTATGTAGATGATGTTAATTATTAGCCCCCCTGGCAGCGGACCTCCTCGTGGTGGGGGGCGGGCAACGTGACTGGGATGTGCGGATGGGGTAACTTAAATAGCTATTCCCATCCATACAACCCAGTCACGGCAAACAAAGCGCACACCCCATGATGATACGAAGACGACCGGCCTCGGATATTGCCAAGCCTGGTAAGCCAGGGCATCCTTTGGAGCCAGGCCTGAAGGGTGTCAGGATGCGAGCGTCTGGTGGTCGGCTTGTCCCGCTCGGCAGCCGGCCGGGTCAAACCCGAAATGGCTACGAGCCTCCTGTCAATGGTCTCGCGAACCATTACGGGGGTCAAGGGGTGAACGTGCTGTGCACCGATAGGGGCACAGATGGACTCTCTGAGATTCGACAACGGCATCGACTTAGGATAGGCACATGGAACGTCTCATCGCTCACAGGGAAGGATCTTGAGCTTGTTGGGGAGGCTGTTAAAAGTCGGCTAGATATAGTTGGCGTCTCTTCAACAAAGCAGAGAGGTTCTAAAACTGTGGACCTTTTGGGTGGGTGGAAGCTCTTCCTGTCAGGAGTCGCACCCTCAATGTCTGCTCGGGCGGGAGTGGGGATACTCACAAGTCCCAGGTTGACAGACAGAGTATTGGAGTGGATACCATTAGGAGGGAGAGTTGCGATCTTAAAGCTCAAGCTTGAAAGATCAACTTTGGCATTGGTGCAGGTGTATGCACCGAACCTTCTGTCAGAGTACGCAGCTTTCTTAGATGAAGTTGATGTTGCCCTTGAAAAGGTTGCAGATATGGATTCTTTTGTCCTGATGGGTGACTTCAATGCTCATGTGGGTGTAGACGTTATGACATGGGGGAGTGTGATTGGGAGGAACGGTGATCCTGATCAAAACGCGAATGGAGAGAGGTTGTTGGATTTTTGTTGTGAAAATGGCTTATCCATCATGAACACCATCTTTCCACACAAAGACATTCACAAATACACGTGGTACCGTCAGAGTCTTCAGCAGAAGTCGCTGATCGATTTCTTTGTGGTACCATCGTGTCTGAAGAGAATGGTTTGTGATGTTCGCGTATTGAGAGGGGCCGAACTGTCAACTGGTCATCACTGAGTGCTGTGCAAATTGTATCTTAGCGAGAGAGTGCCTCCCCTACCAAAGCGTAAACCAAGGATGGTTACACGCATACGATGGGAGAGGTTACAGGACGATGAGATACGGGAGACATTTGCATGGCAAATATCTGAAAGGTTTGAACGAATTCCAACTGTTCCATCAAATGTAGAGGAAGAATGGCAACTGTTTTCAACGGCGGTTATTGCCTCTGCGGGAGATGTTTATGGAGTGAAGCGGCTTGGTATGGCGGCTGGTGGTGAGAAAAGAACTGCTTGGTTTAAAACGCCCGGCGTTCAAGAAGCCATCAGAGAGAAGAAGAGAGCCTTTAAGGTGTGGATTCACTTGGGGAACTCCGATTCTCGAAATCGGTACACTGAGGCGCGAAGAACTTGCAAATTAGCCGTGAAAACAGCGAAAGAACAGTCTTGGAAGGAATTTGGCGAGAAATTGGAACGTGACCACAGATCTGCAAATAAGATGTTCTGGCAGACCGTCCGCCGACTCAGAGGAAAAAAGTTGAATATCGTTGAAGGAGTCAAATCCAAAGACGGTAGACTTCTTTCCAATGAGGAGGACATCTTACGCAGATGGAGCGAGCACTTTTCAGAATTGCTCAATCCCGAACAGGGCACCGAAGATGACTTACCTATGGTCGAGAGTTGGGCGGAAAGTAGTCCTACGGTAGAGGAAGTAACTTTGGCGACCAAAGCGCTAAAAGTTGGAAAATCTGCTGGTGTGGATGAAATTCGGCCAGAAATGCTCAAGGCTTTAGGTAAAGAGAGAGTGCAATGGCTCTCGCGTGTCATTAAAGTGGCCTGGGAATGCGGTGAAACACCTGGTGATTGGCAAATGGAGGTGATAGTTCCTCTTTTTAAAAAAGGGGACAAAAGAGATTGCGCCAACTACAGGGGTATATCTCTTTTAAGTCTCCCTGGAAAAGTCTTCGCTAAGGTGCTAGAAAAGCGTTCCAGAGCTGTGGTTGAGGACAGTTTGGGGGATGAGCAGTGCGGTTTTCGTCCCGGTAGAAGCACAACCGACCAGTTGTTCACTCTCAGAATGGTTCTTGAGAAAGCCTGGGAGTATGCCAAACCTGTCTACACTTGTTTTGTGGATTTGGAAAAAGCATATGATAGGGTTCCTCGAGGCAAACTCTGGAGTGTTCTGCAGGAGTATGGGATTGATGGTTCCCTGTTAAGAGCGACTCAGTCTTTATATACAAACTGTAAAAGCTGTGTTCGGATAAACGGTGTTAAATCAATACCTTTCACTGTGGGCGTTGGACTCCGCCAGGGGTGCGTTTTGTCGCCTCTCCTCTTCATTGTATATATGGATTGGATGTTGCAGCGCAGCCGTGGCGGAGAATGTTTCAAAGTGGGAGACCTAAGGATTAGTCATCTGCTCTTTGCGGATGATTTGGTCATCCTTGGGTCCTCTCAAACCGAACTTCAGCGCGCACTCGAAAGGTTTGTAGCCGTTTGTGATGATGCTGGAATGAAGATCAACGTGAACAAATCGGAAGTAATGGTCGTTTCCAAAAAAGTGCACTCTGCATGTTAGTGGAGTCCCACTGAAGCAGGTGGAGAAGTTTAAGTACCTCGGGGTTTTATTCACGAGTGATGGGAGGAGCAATGCCGAGTTATCCTGTAGAATTGGTCAGGCTGGATCAATTTTGAGAGAGCTTGGCCAATCTGTTATAAGGAAGGCCGAACTTAGTATTCAAGCTAAGCTATCGGTTTTTAACTTGGTGTATGTTCCAACTCTCACCTATGGTCATGAAATTTGGGTAGTGACCGAAAGAATAAGATCGCGGATACAAGCTGCCGAAATGAGGTTCCTTCGCGGTGTTGTTGGAATAACTCGTAGGGATCGAGTGCGCAACACCAGAGTACGCGAGGCGCTCAACGTTGAGCAGCTACTTCTCCGAACGGAACGATCTATGCTTCGATGGTTTGGTCACGTAGTGCGTATGCCCCCAGACTGGCTTCCAAGACGCGCCATGGTTGCCGTGCCATCAGGTAGACGACTTCGCGGAAGGCCCAGAAATAGATGGTTGGATCAAGTCCGACATGTCTCTTGGAGCCGCTTAGGGATTCTCCCTGATGAATTGGAGTCAATGGCGGAGGACCGAGAAGGATGGAGAGTCCACCTGAGCATCCTACCCCCGCGACCCTCATGAAGGATTAGCGGGCCATTGAAAATGAATGAAATGAATGAATGAATGAATGTTAATTATTATTTAATTTTGACACGAAGCATTCGTACTGCAGATTTCGAATTATTTAAATACATATTGCCCAAAATCGCACGCACGGTGGTTGGTCAAGTACCACGATAATTTATTAAAAATCGACGAACCTCACCCAGGACTAAGACAACTTTTTGAGAACAGGTCCTTGGTTGTGAAAAGAACCGAAAAAGCATTCTCTAGATAGCCAATAGATTTGACGTTGGAACAGACAATAAATGCAGATGCTGCAAAAAGATTGACAGGAGTTATACATTTCACCAATTCGATATCTGCTCGTCAACGCTGGTCTAAAAGTCACAGCATAAGATCAACGATAATATCGCACGTATTTAAGCAATGTGGATTGCATAGAGATCAAGATATTACAGCAGACTTGGAAAGAAGTAGAATGGAAAAAAGTTGCGTGCAGCTTCAGAATTTTATGCATTACATTAAACAAAATATAAATCCTTTTGCACCAGAACTGAGTAACGATTTCTTATATAACATTGCAACAGGAAAAGCAGCACCAAACCCTATAGCAATACCCTGGAACAATATATAGATATTGCAAAAGTTTTATCGTATCCTTTGATGCCTGTTCCTTTATCAATGTGCCATTTAGATGGAACAGTTTGTAAAACCGATAAATCTGTTCTCATGAAATTGTTGGAGGCAAAAGTTGATAGTCAGGCAATACGCAATATTGATATTGTTTGTAATTATCGATGGCTTTTTCATGCTGCATCTCTTAAAGGAAGTTCCAAAAACATTCGGCAACATCTCAAAAAAAAATTTGCAAGTGGCTACTAGGTATTCTGCAGAATCGATATCATTTTGATCGTTATTTTTCACCATCTATCGAAGATAGCGAACATCTTCTGAGAGATAGCTTGGACAACCTCAACAAATTATGACTTTTGTTACTGTTTTAAAACTGACAATGGAAAAGTGAAAAAAATGTGGAAGACAATTTATCTTGTGAAAAACATGAAGAAGCTGACACCAAAATCGTCTACCATGTTTGCAACATCGACATCGATCAAGATGCAAATGTTTTAATAAAATGCTCAGATACAGACGTTATTGTGATTATGTTAGGTAACATGGAACATTTAAAGAGCTATCTGAATATTTGGAAGGAGGTTGGCGTTGGAAATTCACGACGATTTGTAGATTTATCCAAATTGTTTAATGCTCTAGGAGAGTCTTTGTGTAATTCTTTACCAGGATCTCATGCAGCAACTGGTTGCGATAATTATGCTACATTTTGCAGAAAAGGAAAACGGAGACCTTTTATACAATTGAATGAATCCCACAAATATCAAAAAGCATTTACTGATCTTGCTTGGTACTTTGGATGTACATGTATAAGGCTCAAGGGAACAAGTTTTTGAAGTCGTAGAGGAGTTTGTATGTCGTTTGTATAATATCCGTAATATAAATTACGTCAATAAATCCAGATATGAGATATTTACAAAAACATGTAACGCAATGAACATGAATGACGATTTCCATACAAAATTTAAAAATGTTGACGCTGGAAATTTGCCACCGTGTAAATCAGAGCTGGGTCAACATTTCTTACGGGCTCATTATATTTCAAATATTTGGAGAAATGCACATTTAAAAAATTCAACTAATTTATCCCCAATTGAAAATGGATGGTTGGAATTTAATGGTGCATATGAGTTTCTTTGGTTCGACGGTGATCAATTACCTGCTTTAGTGAAAGACGTTGTAATCCAACCTCCTGATATTTATGATGAAAACGAGAGTTCAGGTACATACATTATGAATATTATAATGCATTATTTTTATTGCAATACTATTGCATATTGATTATTCCATGCAAACTAAAAAAAATTGTTAAATTCTTTAATTTATGTGATGATGGATCTGAACCTGACGACGAAGAAGACCATGATATACAAGATTAAAATACCGTAATACAGGAAATTATATTCTTCCAAATCATTTATATAACCCAATAAAAAACCGAAAATTATTGAAAGCATGATTGTTTTGTTTTTCCCAGGTAGAACAGCCGAAGGGAGAAGACATATGATGCATTTAGTAGGAAAATGATATCTTAATACGAAACAAATGGTACTGACACTTTTTAAAAAATCTTCTGTTCTACTGGATATATGAAAATTTTGTGTATATACTATTTTATTTAGAATTTAATTTCCTAAAAGACACACTTAGTAAGTTTCCAAATGCTTCAATAGTTTCGATGAAAATCGGCTATCAGATACATTTGTCGCACATAGCTTTAGTAGCGACATTCAAACTTCGCTTGCGTCTGGCAGGATGTTAGACCCGGCCAAAATGTCTGGCAGTGGTAAAATATGTTATATAAACAAGTAAACTACTCATATACAAAAATTCAGCTTTGCTGTAATGACGTGACCGCATCCCTTTTTTCGACGTCTTTGGGGCCCAGCCCCCCCCAAACGCACCAACAGACAGCTGCCAGACGTTGATATTTGTGATCATTAGCTCAAGTTTAACAAAAAAATATATTTATTTCCTGTGCTAAAATGACGTTTTAAAAACTTTCACCAGCTCTTAGACTAATATTTTAATACGAATTATTTACTTTTTTAACTATTAAGGTTCACACAAAGTTTAAATTTTCAAGGAAACATAAACAACGAATTATAAAGGATTTTGAGCTATCGAGGTCCGAGCTATTGAAGTTCAAGTTATCGAAGTTCCACTGTGTAAACAAGCTCCCGACATCCCCGAAATCTTAAAAGTATCTTTTTTAGGTACGCGCACTCGTAGTCGTAAATACCAAACAAACATATACAATATGTAAATTTAAGCTTTGAGTATAACCACAGACAAGAAAAATATTTCTCTGGTCTGTGGTATAACCCAGCAAATAATAACATATATTTGTATATTATAATACATACCTGCATGTTGTCTGCGTGCCCAAGGCATTTCGTTCACTACGCTTTGCTTTGGTCTCTCATTCGCTGCTTCGCACTTATGGACGTTGTTGTGAATACATATGTAGATGTCATGTGAAAAAATAATTCCTCTTTTATTCAGCTTAGCATTGAGTGTAAACACAATTTCGTTCATCATTCGCTGCCTTGCACGGAACAACGCTAGCTGTATATCGTTTGTCGTGAATAAAAAATTCCTTCCCTATCCACATTAGCATTTAGTGTAAATACAATTTCGTTCATGATTCGCAGCCTTGCACTTCAGAACGTTAGATGTGTACCGTTTGTTGCGAATACGGAAATGTAATGTGGAAAAAGAATTTCTTATTCACGCTTAAACCATTCACAGTTAATTTTTAAGTCGTTCACAGGCTGCCAATGTAAATTTTCAATCGCAGTGAATAATTCACAGGTCGTGATTTTTTGCCCATTTTTACCGTCAACGTCATTAATTAAGAAAGGGGGTGGCAATGGTATAGTGGTAACATCGTCAATTGCCACGCTAATGGTTCATGGTTCAAATCCTGATGTCAGCAAGCATTTATTTATTTCTCATGAAATATATAAAGTCAGTCCGATCATTTGCAAAAGCTTCTGTGCACACTACTGCGAAGGCATAACACTGGCAGTAGCTTGGTCATGTGGCTGGAAAAATTGTTCGCTCTGTTGATGATGATTTGCCCTTGACATCGATTATCGGGAAAAAAGTACTGTGAATCAGAACTAAAATCTGAATCAACAACATCGACTTCCTCGCCATCCTCTAATGCACACAGGGTGCTGGAGACGAAGTTTGTCACGCTTGTGTTTGTTGACCTTACCTTTAAGAAACCATGTTGGTGAGGGGAAAATAGAGACTTACAATGGGAAAACATTGGATCGTAAACAATACTTTCGAGTAGCTTGGGTTGCAAGAGAGTTTAGCTATAGGACGATAATTAGAAATTTCCTTTTTTGGGCTTTCTTTATGAAGGGAATTAATAAAAGAGCTTTTACAAATCGTAGGGAAGACGCTCTGTGATAGAAACAGGACTAGAGCCGTAAGGGGTAGAACTAAATGGTTTATAATTTTTTTTAAAAACTATGGTCGGTATACCGTCCGGAGCAGCGCAGTATTTGCATTCAAGTTTTTCTATCGTTTCTGTCTCGAGTGCCACTGCGATATCGACTAAAGTTAATGAGATGCACTTTTGCAAGAACTTTTATTTATCATAATGCAAAACACCATCAAAAATTATTGCTTGCAACTTATATTATTTTTTGTTAATTTTTTTTATGTACAAATTAAAGTTACCTTTCCGGGGTAACGTAAAAAAAACCGAACTACTCGGACTTAGATTAAAAGACGCAAGATATAATTGATCGATTTTATTATGTTACCGTTCACTACAATCTTCTACTTACGACTAAACCTTAAAACTAACCTACTCACATAGGAGAACGCTGTTCCCGCCGTTCAATCTGCTCTGTCATCAATTTAATCCCGGTGCAGTACAATACGATTCCAGTGCACGGACACAGTGGGAACATGTTCGCACCTAAACAAACTGACTCAGCGAATTTCATGGAGTTCGCTGTCATGCACTCAGCTCATGGCTGGAGTGCATTGCTTAACTTACATATTAATACTTATTTACCTTAGTTCTTAAACAGCTAGTGTATTAACAAATAAATTTGTATACAGCATGGCAATTATTTGTGTTTTATCTGTTTTTGGAAATGGTACTACATTGTACTACATTTTTAAAGCCGCCGCGCTACATTTTTTAACTCTTGGGGGGCCCACAGCTCCTCAATAATGCCCATTCTTTTTCTTTTTTACTGGGCCAACTGACATCTGCAACTGTTTCCCAGCTAGAAAGAAATCAATACATTGTCTGAAAATATATACTAAAACACTATACCTAGTTCACAAAGAAAGTTATTTAAGAGCAAATCGGAATTATAAAGGAGTATGTAGTTTGAAAAAGTCTGAATAGTTAGTTAGAAAGTCTTTTTATTTCATAAATAAAAAAGATTGTCTGTTACACATTTATAATTTCTAAGTCTGTTTGGTTTGGCTGAGGGCCGTCTACCAGATTGACATTTAACTTTCTCAAATTATACATATTTTTTTTTCCGAGGGTAGGTGGAAATCTTCAACAAGACACTATGAGGATCGACAGCGCGTACTTATAGTAGTGTGGGATTTTTACCCACTAAAAAACCTCCCTTTAAAACAGACTTGTTTTTATTTTTACTACAACTAAGTATTCGACTTATCAAGTAGTTTCCATTTCACGAAATAATGACTTTTTGCAGGTACCTTCCCATTAGAAGTTCCTGCTAGCTCCGCAGTTTAGACGCGGCTACTTAATGCGCTAGGTCTAAAGGTTTGGTTCTTTGTAGACGGCGTAGTAAATTTCTTTCATCCAAAACTTAGAGGACTGTAATATTAACGTGACTTTCTAGTCGACTTTTATGCTTCCTCGCGTAGTTTTCGATTTCGTCTTCGATTGTTTTCATGCCAGATCTCTGTGGATATCGCTATTTCTGATGGCGCATTTACAATACCTCTTAGCACTTTGTTTTCAGAAGTTTGTAAAATTTTAATGTTACTTATTTTGGTACAACCCCAGAGTTGTATACCATATGTTCATACAGGCTTTAGCACTTGCTTATATAAAAGCAGTATGTTCTCTATATTAAGCTTGGAATATTTTCCAAGTAACTAATACATTTCTCTTTATTTATTATCGAGTTCTTTGCGTTTTTTCATTTCAGCCTTGCATCAAGTGTCATTCCAAGATACTTATCCTCGTTTGTAAATGGATTTGAACCGAGTTAGAAAAGATCGGCACATTATTTATTTTCTTATAAGTAAAATTTACATGAACAGATTTGGTCTCGTTTAGTGCGATTCGCCAAATCGTTGTCCATTCATTTACTCTATCCAAAGCTTCTTGTAGTTTTTCTGTAGTATCTTGGACCGTTTTACCTACTGCCAAGATAGCAGTGTCGTCAGCAAATGTAGCTAGCTCAGTGCTTTCTACTTGCGGTATATCACGAGCGTATAATAGATATAAAACTAGACCAAGAACGCTTTCTTGCGGCACCCCAGCCATTATTTCCTTAAATTTAGGTGCTCTGGCAGAGCTTGTCGTAATTTAAACTTTAAGCCTTCATGCCAGACCTTGTCAAAGGCTTGAGAGGCGTTAAGGAATACGCTTAAACAAATATTTTTTTCTTCAAGAGATTTTTCGATTACATGTGTTTCTACATATGTATTAAAAGATCAATTATTTATCAAAATAAGCAAACATCAAGAGTATAGGTTTGAAATAGTTGTAAAATTAGCTTAAAAATCGCCTTCAACTATGCGTCGCCTGTACTTTAGTGCAGTCGTTGTGTATCTATAAAGCACTTCCCAGCCTCGTTCACCATCCAAAATGTGCATCGCTTCCTTTTCTTCCAGTAAATTTGTGCCAAAGAAGAATCGCCGTGTCTCCCCAAAAATAGGACATTTTGCGATAAAGTGCAATACATCCTCTCTTTCGTTGAGATTGCAAAGGTCGCATATAATCGGGAGCTCCGGACGATGAGGTATATAGTTCAGAGATACTAATTCCCCTCTCATCTTAAAAAATTGTGCTTATCACGTCAGCGGAGTTGGTGTTTAAAAAGTATGTATTACCGTGTGCGTTGTATCTGCATTTGCTGCAGATTGCCCTGTGCTTCGAAGATTAGACTTCGTTGACGAAAGCTTCGTATAAATGTTGTCCTGTTTTTTGCATTAGACTGCAAAACTTGTCTCTCAATGTTGCTGTCTGATCACTGGGCATAATGCTTAAGTTGAATCCACAATGATGTGCCAGATTTTCCCACTCTTGCACACAGTTTCCTTTTGTTGCTAATATACGCGATAGTATTAACTTTGGTATACAGTTAAGGAGGTCCTTTAGGAGGACTTCAAAAAAAAACCGCGAACGCCAACCTTGAGGTTCACCCAACCGTTTGACTTACAAGAAAACACGTAACTTGATTAAAATTAGCTCTACTTTATTTAATTCGCCTCCACGACGTCTGACTTAAGACTAACTTAAACATTTCATTCCTAACTTAATCTATCCGCAGCGTGTGCAAGGGTAATTGCCGGGTCAGCACTCCGGTCAGAGGTTGGAGACGATCATGTTTCAGCATGCTCATCCAGAAACACCGGCGCGTGTATCTACATCTGTAATACCGGCGCGTGTAATACTGACTAGGAAATGCGCTGTGTTAACTTACACTTTCATCATCCATTGACATAACTTTTATCATATAATTGAAATGCAACCGTAGTGTATCAATAAACAAAGGTGGGATGCCAGTCTCTAAGTGTATCATATAATTTGGAGTATTACTTAGCAATCTAAAGGCTTTTTTGATACAATAGCGAAGAAACTTTTCAACGGAGGCATTTGCGCGATATCCCTATACTTGTGCCCCATACAGAAGGATAGATGTTGAAGTTGCTTGGATTATTTCTTGCTTGGCACTATGAGACACAAACTTATTATTGATGCAGCTTCTCCAAACTGAACAAATTGCGCGTTTAGCTTCAGCTAACTTGGTTTCAATGTGTTTATTCATATTTAGGTTGGCTGTAATTAGGATTCCCAGATATTTATATTCTCTTACAACTTCTATGCATTCACCTTGATAATTCCATGTTTGATTTCGTGAGCATCTGCCGCCTCCCTTTCGAAATACCATCATTTTCGTCTTCGGCAGATTGACAGTTAAATTCCAGGTGTTGCAATAGTTCGCAAGCCTATTTATCATTAGCTGCATACTATTAACTGTGTCGGAAGGAATACAATGTCATCTGCATACATTAGTGCAGGGATATTTGTTTGGTTAATTTCAATTCCACCTCTGATACTGTCTGTTATGTCATTGATAAATAGGGTGAATAACAGTGCACTTAGAATACATCCCTGTTTTACGCCCATTGTAGTTACGAATCCTTCAGAAACACATTTTCCGTCCCATATAAACGCGGTGTTGTTATCGTACAATGCTCTCAACGTATTAATAAATTTACTAGATATTCCAAGTGTGTACAGTTTATAGTATAGAGAGTTACGGACAATGGAGTCAAATTCTGCGCGAAAGTCTACAAATAGGGCATATAACTTCTTTTGTTTCTTCTGATATATCTCCGCAATATTAACAAGTGCAAATACTTGATCCACGGTTGAGTATTTTCTCTAAGCCCAGCTTGGAATTTATATAGAGCTTTCTTATCATTGACCCAATTTCTTACCGAACTGAAAAGCAGGGCGCCGAATAACTTCGCCGACGTATTTAAGAACGAGATACCCCTGTAGTTCCCAGGATCACCGTAGTCTCCTTTTTTGTGGGGTGGATATATTATTGATTTCTTGAAACTGTTTGGAATATCGGAGGTTTGAAATATTCGGTTGAACTCCGCCGTCAACGCTGTGTATTCTGTAGAACAGTTCTTGTAGAACGCAAATGGAACACGATCATCTCCTGGGGCTTTGTTCCTTTTAGTGTTATCGATGACTTTTTGCACTTCAATTGAAGTAAATGGGGCGTCTAGATACTCATCAATGAAAAGAGGGGCTGCATATTGGAATGACAATGATGTAAGCGGAGAGTTATGGCACAATAGATCTCCTTGGTCGCAGTGCCTACACGCCATTTGGGCGTGGCCACACACCTGTTAAAAAAAAAAAAAAGCGGAGAGTTGAGAAGGTCTTTGAAGTGCTCATTAAGTTGTTGTGCAGAGATAACATTTGTTCGACCGCTTATAAGTTTAACCGCCTTCCAAAACTCAGCCGAAGTTCTGGCACTGCTTATTAAGGTTACATTTTCTTGTTCGAATGATCTTCTTTTTGTGTAACAAAGGCTTTTAAAATTCTTGTTATCAGCCGCATAAAGAGTTTTAAAAATATCAATGTTGTATGAAATGTAAATGATTTTCCTCTTGCTTCCTTGCATTCGCTGTGAAACCACTTTTGTTTATTATTCCAGCCTTTACTTCTCGTCGACGATCTTGTTGGGGTAGTCTTCTTTATAATTTCTATAAGAGTTTCCATATGGGGAGTGATGATCATCGTATAGAGTTGCTCGAGTTCTCTGTTTAAATTTAGTTGGTACTGGTCTCTCATGGCGTCATTCCAGGTTAGTTTCGGCAGCAGCCTTAGTTGGTCTTTCGGTTGAAGTACCTAAACCTTTCAATATAATCTCCAGGAGCATGTGATCCGAAAACGTTTGCATTCCAATTCGAAAGCTTCAATCACTGAGCACGCTGTTCTACGATGGAATGTATACTCTCCTGCAGGATCACCATCACAACTCCCATTTAGGACCCGGCAATCTAGTTCATCTGCTAATTCACGAATTTTAGTACCCTCGCTATCGTAGACTTCATCTTTTGATTTGCTGCTTGTATGTAGGGTTGAAACATTAAATCCACTTACAAATTTATTTTGAGCCAAACCAATCCTCGCATTAAAATCACTAATTAAAAGTAGGTCCGGGGAGTTTAAATTATGTAGTAGATCCCTGAATTTATCATAATCACGTTGCCAGTGGTTACAATTTAAATAAATGGGCATTAAATATAGACATAAGATTCTTCAATCCTCCTAAAATCAACAACAACATCATTCAGTTTCTTACTGCGACTTTCACATACATTTGTTTTAGTTGCTGGTATCCAAATAAAGTCATAGTCTATAAATAAATTCTTAAAGCTACAAGTAGTTACTTCGTGATCTAATACATGAGTTTCAAGTAGTAGAATTATATCAAACTTCTTTGTATAATTAAAAAAATCAACTGCTTCCAATTTATTTTTAAGTCCATTGACTTTGTATCTTAAAATTCTTAAATAAGATAGGTTGGCTTCATTCTGGTAGACGTTTACACCTTATGCAGAAGACAAGTGTAAACGAGCATTTGAGCGATTCGGTACAGCGGCTGTTTTCTTTAAGAGGCATCTGAGGAACTAAACCAGCGTTTTATAAATACTATTATTATTCAATAATTCATTCATAAACTTAATTACACCTGGAGGAATTCCACCGAGTATTAGCTTCAACGAATTAGACACAGTCGCATTTCAGCCCAGTAGTTAAATCCCAGGTAAACACTTTGTCTTTCACATAAAGCCTGTCATCTCTAAGAATAATCTTTTTCTCTGGGTTTCCTTCTCGCAATACTTTCATCACTTGTGATAGTTTAGATCGCCTTTGTCGAACACTATATGAGAGGTCCTGAATATTATAAACAGATGGAAAGGGAAATAAACAAGGTGAAAGATAGTAAGGACTGCTGAAAGATAGCCAAATAAATAAGGAACCAACAAACACTTATTAACTCAAATATCGGACCTCAGGAATTTGAAAATTATTTTGAAGCACTTCTAAGCCCAGTCCAAATAGCAAAAGGTATTCTTTATGCTCCAATGTTAGTTGAAGACGAAAACTTGGATTAACCAATTACTAGAGCACAAATAGTTGCGGTCTTACATAAGACAGAATGCCTTATGAATTTTTCCAGAATGCACTTATAGAGTACTTAGAAGACATCGCTAAGATACACAACATAATAGGTATATAATGGAAGAAGGGTGGACAAGGCTTTTGAAACCAGTATACGAGCAGTTTGCCCAATATATAAAAAGGGAGATGCAAACTTGCCAGAGAATTATCGGGGAATATCTTTTATGAATTGCGTGGCAAACATAATGACGGGGATTATCAACGAAAGATTGTAGTTATGGGTCGAAAGCATGATAAACTTACTGAGTACCAAGCTGGATTCAGAAGAAAATATTCTACTGTCGACAACGTATACAATCTTGCTTCTATTGTGCGCTTAAGATTCCAGGAAAAGAAAACAAATTTATGCCTTTTTCGTTGATTTTAGGGCTGAATTCGATGAGGTACCAAGAAAACTCTTGTTATTAAAATTGCATCTAATGGGGATTTCTACGAAGCTCATACGCTTCCTAGAAAGGGTCTATGAAAATACAAAGTCAGTGGTATGGATACGTGAAGAGATATCAGATAGTTTACATATTCATGAGTAAAGCAGAGGTGTTTGATATCGCCTCTTCTGGTTGCACTATACCTGAATGACTTGCATGACCACCTAGGAGGAGGTATTGCAATTGATGAACTGAACATTAGATTATTGTTATATGCTGATGATATTGTAATCCTGGCTGATGATGTTATTAAACTGCAAAGAATGATCAACAAGTTAGAAGTTTACTGTTGCAATTGGAACATGGAAATCAATCTAGCTAAACCAGAAATTATGGTATTTAGCAGAGGTGGTATGCTTGTTAATAAGGAGAAGTGGAAATATAAAGACCAACTAATATATATAACATCGGAGGATCGCTATCTGGGAGTTCTATTGACACCGAAAATGGTCTTCCGAAAACATCTGGAGGTAAGACATGCCTCAGGAAAAATTGTATTGATGGGATATGGAAAAACTTTTTCAATAAAGGTGGCATAACACTCACCGCTAAGCGGATAATGTTTCGGGCAATATGCAGAGCAATGCAATGCTATGCAGCTCAAATATGGGGATATACTCTTTTTGTGGAGGTAGATATGTTGCAAATATATTTTTTTAAAGGATTTTAGCACAGCCGGATTGCACGCCAACTTATGCGCTCATACTAGAAAGTGGACTGGAAACTGGACACATACCTATATATTCGTTAGATCTTCATATAAAGTATGTGCAGAAAGAGCGTTTGAATACGAATATGGGAGGCTTCCAAACAAACTTTCGAAAAAAGTGATGCGAAAATATATTTTGGGCTAAGGAAATAAACTAATTAGGCGCATAATTTAACATCAGGTGGGATGCTGAAAGAAACCAGCAAACTAATTGGTTTAATAATAGGGCAATTCTTGGTTGCATAAAGCAGAAAATTAAACAAAATATGATACAAAAAGCGCCAGATAGTAGGACAAGAATTTATAAATATCTGGACCACTATATTGGAAGGCATTATTTTAAAGACAGGCTAGGTGCGATCTCATTCGCCTGAATGACACCAATAGAAATACAGAAGATAACTGCAGTTTATGTAACCTAAACGAATGCGAAAATATTCAACACTTTTTGGGACTGTGTCCTATATTGAAAGAATTCCGTGTTAGATATTTTGGGAAAATTGGGCTATGCCAAGGTAAATAATTGCAGTTGGAACAAATTGGTCAATTATATGTTATTACTAGTGCTTAGCGTATAGATGATAGATAGATAGATAGATAGATATTTATTTAGTTTCAAAGTTACAAAGATTTGCCACCACACAATTTACATACAGAGATATGATATTATATATATATGTGTGTCTTTCAATTGAAAAAAATGTTAAATTATTTACAATTTTCTCACGATTTATTTATTTTTCGAGGGAAAACAACGAGAAAAACCCTCATTTGATTGAAAAAGAAAAAAGAAAAAAGAGAAAAGTTAAGTAATTAAAATGAATAAATTGTACCATTAAGGCAATAAGTTTATAGAAAATAAGTACTTAACGCAAATATAATATATTAAAGTTTGTTGCTAAATTAAATTAAATTAACGAATAAATAAGTATAAAGTAAATAAATGAATTTGAATATAAAGTAAATGATTAAATTAACAAAATTAACAAATAAATAAATTATTAACAAATAAATGAATTAACGAATAAATAAATTTACAAATAAATAAATTAACAAATGAATAAATTAATAAATAAATATATGAAAAAGTAAGTAAACAAACAAAAAATAAATTAATAAATTAATAATCTTACAACTAAATAAATAAATTTATAAATATGAAATGAACAACAAGATAAATGTATTAACATATAACACAGTAAATATATTGACAATAAAATAGAATTAAAAAGTTTACTAACTTAAAAGCAAAATAAATTAATAGATAAATAAATTAAGAAAAAGATAAATAAATAAACTAAATAAATTAACAAATATATAAATAAGCGGAATTAATAAATTAACATACATATATATCAAATAAAGAACTTAAAACTATAGGTATGCAAAAGCATGTGGAATTTTTACAATGTTATTCCAACCTGTGGTAACTGACATTTAATTCGTTTACTAGAGGGTTATCAGGTAGGTCATATCTGATCAGAAATGTGTTGATAAGCTTTTGTATTCTATCGGAGATCAGTTCAACATTAGCTACGCTATACAGATCGGAAGTAGAGTGATGCCAAGGAAGATTCAGCATCATTTTCAAAAGTTTATTTTGTTGTATTTGTAGTTTTTTTTACATGACACCTAGCACATCTATCCCACACTTGACAACAGTAGAGTAAGAGTGATTGAAATATAAATTTATATATGGTTATGCTTTCTTTTTCTACTAAGAAAGATAGCTCGTATCTTCTCCGAATTCAATTTAATTTTCCATTTTTTATAGTACTCGCTTAGTTTTTCTGCGGCATTTTTAAGATTCGTCTCGATGTTGAGACCAAAGTCATGCGAAGAAAGTATCGCATCAGCATATACTGCAAATTCGCATCCTGGTAAGTTTGGAAAATCGGATGCATTAGCGTATAGAAAATTACGTATAACTGAGTTTTATGTTTAAATTTTATAATGCTTAATATGTTAATGTAAAATAATTTAAAATAAATGCAAAATAATGTTAAAAAATAGTGTCATACATGGATTATAAAAGCTTTATTGGTTTTTAAAACTAAATAATCAAATTGTCAAAACATCCGGCAGACGACATTTTGTCATAGCTGTAGTCTACTTTTCAAATAATGTATTTTATATTTAAATCGCAGTTCAAAATAAAGAACTTTTAATAATACAGTTCTACCTCGATAATGTGTACCAATTAAGACAAGGTCCTGGGGGCAAATCACGTAACTTTTCAGACGATCATCGTTTGAACGCTAGCAACCGTCGAATGGAAAAAATGTTGCATATTATAGCGGTTAATATTTCCCTACCACAGTTGGTTGCGCACTGTTGGCTGTATAACGCCTAAATGTATGTTTGAACTACAGCAAAAACCGTAATCGTCAAAAGTTTACATGCATTTAGGCGTTATACAGCCAACAGTGGGCACTCAACTGTGGTAGAGAAATGTTAATTCCTACAATATGCAGCAATTTTTTTCATCAGTCGATTACTATCGTCCAACGACAATCGTCTGAAAACGTAATTTGCCCCCTGTTCACATTTTGGAGGGGTTCACATTATTTGAACATTGTTTTCAACTAAAAACGGGGCACAGGCCCCGGGCGGCACTTTGCTATGGGCTGCAATTTGGAGCAGTTAAAAATGTTTTTTTAAATATATATAAAATTTACAAAACGGATTCTTTTTTCAGTCCAACGAATTTATTTACAAAGTTTACCAGCATTAACACTGCTTCACAGTAAGTAATCAGACATTCCTTGTGTTGCTTAACGACAAAATCCAATAAACGCTGCTCCCTAGTATGCAACTACAATTTATCAGAAATTTGGCGACAAAGTTCGACTTTCTCACCCCAGCCAAACTCTTAGATAAAAGTTATGAAAGCAATTCAGATGATGCACCCCATGAAGATGACATTGATAAGGATGAATTTGAGATCGAACGCGTACGGTTAAGAGCAATTATATCTTCTACAGGTAAAACAAATGAACTCGCCAATAAAAGCCCACTCGAACTATTAAAATATATATTACAGTTTAGACTGGAAGTTAGTCTGCCTAACATACAATAATGCTTCGTCTTTTTCTCAAAATTGTTTTCTGTAAATAAATAAAAAAGTTTCTTGTAAAAAAAAAAAAACAATTACATATGTACCTGCATTATGTACCTACCTATATAACTTTTTCCCTTTTACTTAAAACTAAATTAAATGCTTTCATCCTTTCATTTAAAAATTCATTTTTAAACAAATTATTAGTTATGCAATTATTTATTTATTTATTAATGAATTTAATTAGTTAATAAACAAAAATAATTTAATGTTATTTATTTAAAAAATTAATTTAATGCAATATAATTAAACTAAACATTTTAAAAAGCTAAAGAAAAAAAATAAATAAATGGAAAATAAATTACAAAAAATAATCGAATTCTGTTTTTCTGAAGAATTTTAATTTAGATAATTAGAGTTTAATGGGAATAACAGTTGTTTATTTGATATCCTGAGGTAAGTAATTTTTATCCGCTTAGAGATTGGGAAATCGGAAAGTAACCAATATGGGAAAATTTTAAATTTGCGGCTTCATTTTTGCTTCACTTGCTAGAAAGTAGTACGAACAACAGTTGGCAAAATTTTGAAGAGAAATTTTACCAAGTTTATTGGCATATATATGTGTAGGCATAACTCGTTGAAACCGTAGACAAAGGTTTTTTTTTTGGGTGTGAAAAAATTACTAGGGGCGGCATAAATTGGGCCTGCCCCGGGCGGCGCCCAACCCACGCTACGCCACTGTTCTTCCCCCAATAAATAACAGGTGGTACGAAATGAAAGAACAAATTTGGACAATAACTGCAAATATCAGAAGAATAACTAGCGCAAGCTCGCGCTTTAAAATTAAATGCATTTAGTCAGGGCATTATGATTGTTGTAACACAATTTTACAAGCACAAGCAAGCGCGAGCTTTCGTAGCTCGCGATTTTAAATTTTCTGCAGTGAACTCAATTTCATTTGCAAGCGCGAGCTTAGGCGCTAGGGCTAGGGATTTTAAGCTGGTCGATTAAAATGTAGCTAGTTAACGCATCAGTTTTTGTTTGGTTTCAGTGAAGTGCACAAAATGTCGCTTTTTTTAGACGAAGGAATTTTATTAACAGAAAGTGCGTGGTTGAGATACACATTTTTAAAAAGAAAAAAACAGCGTATCCATCCTATAAACGAACTGCGGTCTCAATTAGGTGAATATCACCACTTGCACAAGATCCAAATGCAAATTATCGAATGAGTCCTTCCACATTCGAATACGTATTAAATAAAATATGGTTATCTATTAAAATTATTTTTAAGTATTCTTTTGTTTGCATGTCCCACAGACAACGCCGTTTATGCACTTCACTTATTAACTTTTCGCAGTCCATTCTCGGTTGGCTAATACCCCAGGTGGCAGTCTAGGTACACTGGAAAATCCACCCTCTTCGGAGGTCGGCTCTACGGATTCTGGGGAGAGCCATTTATTGCACCTAATAAATCCCTTCTCAAAAAGTACAAGGGTATCTCGATCTCCACCAACAAGATCGAACGTCTCCGGGAAAAGAAGTCCGCCGGAAGCACAAGCGCGTGAAAAACGGGACTCAGCGAAATCAAAAAGCATTGAGGAGGAAAACGACTACTACGAGCTACGCTATCGTGAGCTTAAGAAAGGAGTAGATTTACTCAGGCAAGAAAATAATGCCCTAAAAAACACGTATCTACAAAAAGAAAGTACAGTTAACCCACATCGCTTACCTAGTCACGAATACCAGACGGACGAAGAAGAGCTAACACGTGAAACGAATTGGATCGAAAAGAAATGACCTAGCAAAAAACGCAAAGCTGGTTCGTCACCGGAAGTCGAGCCACAAAAACATGAAAAGCGCAAGGAGTCGCAAGAAAAGCAACAACAACACAAATTACGTCCTCCGCCACCGATAAACGTCGTTGGAATAACGGACTATAATAAGTTGCATTGCCTCATTAAAGGAACCCTGCCATCGAAGTTTAAGGTGACATCTCTGCGAAACAATACGTGGAAAATCAATGTCGATGATGCCGACGGTTACCGATCATTATCCCAAAAATTGAATGCCGAAAAGATTCAGTGGTATACTTACCAAAATAAGTTAGAAAGACCACTGCGTGTTGTAGCAAGGGGACTCCACCCCTCGTGTACTAAAGAAGATGTAATGCACGACCTTCAAGATAAAGGCTTTACAATTCTTGATGCCGTCAATATTATCAAGAAGGAGAAGCAACAGTCGGAGGGAGATCATGAAAAATTGGTAAGGCGTGGACTTCCACTATTCATACTTAGTTTCGATAAAAATGAAAATAAAGATGCTATATATGGTATTAAGACTATTCTAAACATCGTGGGCAAAATCGAACCCATGCGTAAGACTTACTGCCAGAAAGAGCCGCGATGCATCAAATGCGCAGGTAAGCATCTCTCGGAAGAGTGTCACCTAAACAAGCAAACCCCAGCCACTTGTATAAACTGCAAAGGAAAACATCCTGCGAACTATCGAGCTTGCGAAGTGGCGAAAGAGCTCCAAAAAAGGCGCAATACGCTTAAAAATTCCATGCGCCCTAATCCGACACCAATCAAGAACAGACCCAAAATAGCTACAAAAAAAGCAGCGAAAGATAGGAAATCCGTCAATATTGATTTAAGATCGGGTAACGAAGAAAACCCCAAACGCAGTAGAGAAAATGTGACAGAAGCAAAGTCTTCGAATACTGACGCACAGTCTTTTGCTCAAGCGGCGATGGCAGCTAATGGCAAGTATATGACCGTCAACCCACGGGAGATCAAGGCAAAAAAACGTCAAAACTCTAACGTAAAGACTCCTGCTCAAGTTGCGACATTGGAAAACGGTGATAGAGGTAGCTCACAAAATTCTGTATCCAATGTTTTCTCCTTAATACTTGCGAAACTTGAACTACCAAGAAAAGCTCTAATTAAACTTCTGTTCATTATAAACGCCGCACTTAGACTAGAATATGTTCCCAGTCAATGGAAAGTCGCCGAAATCATAATGGTCCATAAGCCCGGAAAACCGCCGAATGAAAAAACGTCTTATAGACCGATTTCGCTTCTTCCAATTATATCCAAGGCGTTCGAGAGAATATTGATTAAGCGAATACAGCCGGTAATAGAAGAAAGGCATCTCATTCCGGATCATCAATTCGGATTCAGAAGTGAGCATTCTACAGTTGAACAAGTACATTGAATAACACATGCAATCGAAAAGTCACTTGAAGAAAAAAAGATTTGTTCAGGCGTATTCCTTGACGTCTCTCAAGCCTTTGACAAGGTCTGGCACGAAGGCTTAAAGTTTAAATTACGACAAGTTCTGCCAGAGCACCTATATAATATTTTGAAGAACTACCTTACGAATAGACTATTCCGCGTCAAATGTGGAAATGAATATTCAGATTTCAAGGTAATAATGGCTGGGGTGCCGCAAGGAAGCGTTCTTGGTCCAGTCTTGTATCTATTATACACCCGTGATCCTCATAGTGTCTTGTTGAAGATTTTAACCTACCCTCGGAAAAAAAAAAGAAATTCTCGGTTGGTAGCACTTTTCGACTAAGCTCGCGCTTGCAAATGAAATTGAGTTCGCTGCTGCAATTTAAAAGCGCGAGCTACTGAGAGCTTGCGCTTGCTTGCGCTTGTAAAATTATGTTACATAGCCACATTGCCCTGACAACATGAATTTTATTTTAAAGCGCGAGCTCGCGCTTGCTAGCGCTAGTATTACTCGGTTGCTACATAACCACAGCCTTAGTCGAAAAGTGCTACTAACCGAGAATGGACTGTGAAAAATTAATAAGTGAAGTGCAGAAACGGCGTTGTCTGTGGGACATGCGTTAACTAGCTAAATTTGAATCGACCAGCTTAAATGCCCTAGAGAGCGCGAGCTCGCGCTACACATAGCAAGCTCGCTACTGAGAGCTCGCGCTTGCTTGCGCTTGTAAAATGATGTTACATAACCACAATGCCCTGACAAAATGAATTTAATTTTAAAGCGCGACTTCGCGCTTGCTACATAACCACAGCCTAAAGGTGATCGAGGCGTTTTATGAAAATGGTCATTCTGCAGAAGTGCATTTTGCGAATTGCCTGATTTTTTCGGTCAACATAACCGGGCATCTGAAACAGTAATAATCTACTTGGTGTAGGAAATTCGAGAATCTGGGTCCGCGCAAAATGTGAAAATGCCGGTACCTCATCGTCCAGGTCATTCGACATAACATTCATTATTCCATTTAAACGAAAAGTGTGTTTTATTTCAAAACTTAATCCGGCATACAACTTGGCGCACCCTTAGCTCCAATTGCGTGTAACATCTCCTGATTTCAACAACTTTTTTCGTTCCTAACGTGTTGGTCTAAGAAGACTTCTTACCACAGAATTAATTCTCTGGCTTAGGTATAAAAGGTGCAAAGATCTGCTTGTATGCGTTTTAGCGGTGCACAAAGAACTACTCCCTTCCTCTGCAGCATTGGACATTATGTTTCATCTGCTGTCGTCAAATATTTTCGGCGAACAGATGGCTGCCAGTGCAGCTATCTGACTAATAGCCTCCTGGCAGTAGTCCAGTTATCATGCTTGCCTCTCCTCGATCCTTGATCTTTTTAACTTTACCCATGAAAACACCGCGAATTTCACGAAATTTAGATTTGACCGTAACTTCCGAACAAGAGTTTCTGACCGCAGTGAAGAGGATAATGCTTCCCCTTTGGATGATAGTTCAGTTCTGTTCTACAAAGACGAATCCAAGACCGAAAGTGGGGTGGGTTGTGGTGTCTTCTCTGGAAAGCTGAACCTGAGCATCTCTTACCGCCTCCCAGATTACTGTAGCGTATTTCAGGTGGAAATCATGCCAACCAAGGAAGCCTTGTCCTGGTTGAAATGTAATGCAGTATCTGTCAGGGATATTAGAATTTTCACTGACAGTCAAGCGGTAATCAAGTCACTACAAAAGCCGCCTTAAACTGCCGTTTGTCCCTCAAGGAGGTAAAAGAGCAGTTCAATATTCACCTATGCAGGGTGCAAGGCCACAGAGATATTCCGCGTAACTACAAAGTATACCGCTCGCCACATGTAAACATCTTCTAAAGCTGAACGATATTAGCAGAACTAACCACAGATGGGAAAATGGTTCAACGTATCACAGTAAGAGACACTTCTGGCCTATACTGAATCAGAAACGTAGCGTCGGGCTAGTTATGCTAAAGCGATTACTGATGAGCTACGCTATCGGTACCCCCCTGGACACTGGTGATACATCAACATGCTAAAAGGTTGGGCCTCTTTCCTAAGAACTTCTGCAGCAGCTTTAGGGACGAAGAGGAGGAGAAAACTATCCTTCACCTTCTGTGCACATATTCGCCCCTGTCCCAAAAAATAGAAATTCTGTCTAAGGGCTACTTTCTCTGATGACCTCGGCGAACTGGCTTTGTAATGCCTTCTGAGCATCCTCCGCTTTATTAAAAGCTCCGGTTGATTTAACTAGTTCCTGGATAGCCAAAGAGAAAGATCAATTGCGTCACAATGGTCATCTACTGGTCTAAGTGTGTCTGTAGAGACAGCCTCACTACCTAACCTAACCTAATGTATAAACTCCAGTTTCTAAAAACCAACTGCAATCTATTATACATATCCAGCGAAACAACCAAAAGACGATTTCGAAATGATAATCAAGCCAAATAGAATCCGCCAAGAGTGTTGCATATTACAATACACAAATAAAAATAAAGTAGGGACAATATATGATAATAACTATAGTAAATTCGGAAAAATTACATGATAACATTTCTGTTTTTTAATACTCATTTAATTATGCGTATAAAATCCCTTCGTTATTCGATTTTTATAGTTAAAATAATATTCGCTATTTAATTTTTAATTTCAGGCCAAAGTATTGAATGACCGTACAAGTATACATTCATAGATCAAATAAAAAATAAATTAAACAATGAAATTATTATACACGGCAGGTGCACCTACAACCAGTTTTCGAGTTGTGTAATTGAACGGACATGCCATGGCATGGTAGGGTAAGGAAACTCGATATTCATTGTTGCATGTGTTCGCGGAATAAAATGCGTTTTCATTAACACAATCTGTCAGAGCAAATTAAATGAAAAGCAATACACTGTTCGTCACGGCAGAAACAATGCACGTGTATTAAGCATGTTTTTCATAACGGAACAGGATATTGTTGCCTTTTGGTGAAAGCTACACTTCGGCAAAGTGATTAATCGTAAAAACGGGTGGGAGTTCAAAGTGTCATTGGAATTGGGACAATTATTGGAGGGGCTTATGGATTGGCTTATCGTTGTAGATAATTTTCGGATAAGTGCATTTAGTAATGCCGAAGTCATTCCTGAAGATTTAGGAGCAATTGATGGATGAAGCAATGCTAAGTACACATATGATATGCTCTCAAGCTGTCTGGTCTGGAAGGCAGCTTACTCGTACATGGAATAGATGAGACTTACAAAATGATCGAACATGTTACCACTACACCATACAATCAACTGGGTCGATAGAAATTCTATTGCAATTATTATTAAATGTATTGCAATTACTTACTCAATTAAGTGGCACTACAGTTCGGGGTGAACCTAGGTCTCAAACAAAAAGTCTCTCTGTTAAGCTCGGTCTCTGGCTAATTGCCCCCAGTTGCTCACTCTACCTCGGCTGAGTCGTCCCTCTGGGTTAGATTCAAAGACTCTGCGAGCCGGACCGTTAGTGTCCATTTGGTCATCTCAGACATCCAATACGCAGGATGACTAGGTCGATGTCGCTGTACAGTTCGTATAGTTCGTGATTGAATCTTCCCCTCCTAAACCCGGCAACACAAACGGGACCGAATATCTTGCGAAGAATTTTTCTCTCGAAGTGATAAAGGATATCTTCATCCGCCATCAATAAAGTCTATGTTTCAGTGACATAGAGTAGGACTGGGATGATCAGGGTCTTATATTGGGTCTCCTTAGTTGTTCGAGGTAATGTTTTAATGTTGAATCAGCCCAAAAAACAGCAATTGGCAAAAGTTATTTTTCGTTGATATCATTGTCGAAATTAACCACTTTAGAAAAAGCCCTTACTACCTCGAAGTTATGGCTGCTCCCTGTGACGATCTGTCCAATTCGTCAGTGCTGATTGTCCCTTCTTGTTGACAGCATATAATTTATTTTGCCCTCGTTTATCGCCAAACCCATTTTGGCCGCTTCCGCCTCAATGCTTGCTAACGCACCGGTGACAGCCCGCTGAGTTCTTCTAATACTCGTAATGTCAATATCGTCGGCGTATGCAAGCAGTTGTACAGACTTGTAAAAGATTGTGCATCCGGTGTTGGCTTGTAAGTTCCGCACAATCCGTTCAAGTGCAATATTAAAGAAGTCGCATGACAGCGCGTCACCTTGTCTAAAACCTTTTTTGACATCAAAGGTCTCGGTGAGGTCATTACCGACCTTGATGGAGCAGCGAGCGTTCTCCATCGTCATCCTGCACAGACAGACAAGTTTGGCAGGGATGTCAGAACTAGACATGGCTCTATAAAGCTCTTCTCTATAGATGCTGTCATACCTTGAAATCCATAAAGCGATGGTGTGTATCGATTTGGACTTCATGGGTTTTCTTCAGGATCTGACGAAGTGTGAAGATATGATCGATGGTGGACTTTTCTGGCCTAAAACTGCACTGATAGGGCCAATCAGGCTGTTGATAAAAGGTTTCAGGCGTTCACACAATATCGCAGAAAATATCTTATATGGGATGTTGAGGAGACTGATGCCTCTATAATTGGATCAGTTGAGGGGGTCTCCTTTCTTGTGGATCGGGCAAACGATGCTGAGGTTCCATTCATGAGGCATACACTCGTCTGACCAAATCTTAGAGATGAGTTGGTGTATGCACTCTACCAATTCATCACCAGCTGCCTTGAAAAGTTCGGCCGGTAAGCCGTCAGGTCCAGCAGCCTTGTTGGATTTTAGCTTGGATATTGCTATCTTTACTTCGTTTTGGTCAGGTAGACGGAAATTTTGACTATCATCGTCTATGTTGAATGGTTCATTCTGCCTGACAGCGGGATGTTGGTCTTCGTCGCCGTTATACAGTCTGCAGAAGTAGTTTTTCCATATTCTCAGCATCGACTGTGATTCTACTACGAGGCTTCCATTTTCATCTCTACAGGTTTCTGTATGGATATTGCTCCTCTGACACGTTCTTTTTACCTTTTGGTAAAACTTCCGTACATTGCTCCTGGAGTATAATCTCTCGATATTCTCAAACGCGCGTTTCTCATGCAATCTCTGAGAGCAATCAGACGAAAGTGTCGTGGGGTGCGCGCTTTTGTTTATATAAAAGTAAATTTCTTTAGAAGTCTTTTCCACAAATAAAAAAAAAATAAAAAATGAACTGCTTAGTTTGCCAAGAAAAGATAGAGCGAAGCAATTTGTCAAAAATTGCATGCGCTGACTGTTCGTATATCTTTCACAGTACTTGTGTGAATATTACTGATTCCGATATTCAATATATGAACAGTAATAATCATAAATATCGCTGTGACAAGTGTAGTGCCTTGCGACGCAAATCTCTACAACAACAACAACCAATAACGTCACTTCAATCACTCGGTACAACAACTAAGAAACAACCAAAATCTACCAAAATGCAGCATCTTCAGTCTACGAAAGATCAACAAAAATCAACTAGACAAAACCAACATCATGCAGTTTCTAATCCACCAGCGCATAACCAGCCAACAAAAATGCCATTACAGCAGCAGCAAACAGAATCGCCACCAAGCGCACCGTCTACTCCCAAGCAACCATTGCAGTCAAATGACCCGATCACTCTTCAACTTCTTTATGAGGAGATAATTAGCTTAAAACATACCATCAGCAGCGAATTTCTCCCTGCAATTCAAGAACTGAAAGAGGAAAACGTCAAACTGCGGCGAAGAGTAAATTATCTCGAAAGCAAATTGAACTGGAGAGAACAGCAACAAGTGGAGAATGTAGTTGAAATCGTGGGTATACCAGAGGTTAACAACCAAAATGCAGCAGCCTGCGTACAAACCATCTTTGACAAAGCATTAAATGTCATTGTTCCTGCCGAAGAAATTACTAAATGCTATGTGAAAATAGTTAAGAAGCCAAAATCGAATGACGAAGAAGTCGTTGTTTGCGTCCAACTCTCTTCGCCTGAAGTCAAACGGAAGATAATGTCTAGTAAAAGAGATGCCAGAAAGAAACTAAATGCTTCGTTATTCGCCGGTAATAAAAACAAAAGTATTTATATTAATAATTGTTATACTAGATATACAAGAGCTTTATTTATGGCAGCTAAAAAATTTAAAGTAGAGAATAATTATAAGTACTTATGGTTTAAAAACTCCCAATTTTTTTTAAGAAAGGTTGATAATGGTGAGGTGACGGTTATCAGATCATTTGATGATATAGCTCAAATTCATAATTAGCTTTTTATCTAATATATTATATATTTTTTGTTTAATATGTTTAATAGAAAAAATAATCTTGATCATATAACCAACGATCTCACCTTTCAAACCGTTAAAACTAATTGTGATAGTATCTTCAAATCTTCGAATGGTTTTAAATCTGTGTACGTTGTACATCAAAATATTCGTAGTCTGCGACGGAATTTCAATTTACTAATTTCCAATCTCGATGCTTTTGAAAATCTACCCGATATGATCTTTGTATCTGAGATTTGGATTTTTTCTTGCGAAATTGACGATTATAAACTGCCAAATTATAATTTTTATGCCAATCCTAATGATTCATATTGTGCAGGAGGAGTGGGAGTTTTTGTGCGAGATCTGTATGATTGTGAGGTTAAACGTTGTAGTCTGTCTAGTGCGGATATTATACAAATTTCATGCAGCATTTACAATGAAAGGTTTGATTTTACTTGTATTTATAGACTCCACTCACAGTCAACTCAAGTATTTATTGAGGAGTTTTCAACGTTTTTAAGAAATGTACGTGCAGGGAATATTATTCTCTTGGGTGATCTTAATATAGATCTATTAGATTTTAGTTCTGTTGTAGATTCCTATAATGTTCTTCTTTCAGAACATGGGTTTGTATCTTTCGTCAACGAGCCTACAAGACCAATAGCAGGAACCTGTCTGGACCACGTATTTGGTCGCTTCTTAAGTATGTCTTATAACGCTTGTGCTGGAATTGTCTTTGATCTCCAAATTACTGATCATTGTATGACTGGCATTGTGTTTAGTAGCTTAAAAAGTATAGATCAAAACAGACACATTCCAGAACGTAGAACTGCTAAAATTGACTTCAACAAGTTGAACAATTACTTGCTTTTTGCTGATTGGGAAGAGGTTTATGAAGAAGAAAATCCTTCGAGGGCATATGAATTGTTCTTAAAAAGTTTAAATAATTTTATTTTCAATTCGTCATATTCTGTTTTGATCAAAAAATCTGAAATAAGATTAAATCCCTGGATAACTCGCTCTTTACTAAAAAAAATTAGACTAAAACATAAATTACGTAAAAAATTATGGTGTCATCCACATAATTCAAACTTAAGAAACCGTTTCAAGAGAATCTGCCAGCATGTTAAGAAAGAAGTTCGGTTAAGTCGTGATTATTACTATCAGAACAAGTTAAGAAACTCACAAGGGAATTTGAAGGAAGAGTGGAAAATTATAAATTCTATGGTAAATAGAAACGATAGAGATCATTCTAATGTGATTTCTATATATGGTGAGAATGTAGATATCTCAGATCCTGAGGGAATAGCAAATGAGTTCAATAATTACTTTGCTACTGTTGGACGTAATTCTTTTCCACCACTAGAATCTTTGTCCTGTAACTGCGGTACTAGCTACAGACTCTCAAATAACACCTCTAGTCCAAATAGCTTCTATTTTGATCCTATCTCTGGTGTTGAGCTTTTAAAAGAAATACGATCTTTGAAGAATTCACATTCCTCGGGAAATGATGGTATTTCGAGTTTTATTTTAAAAAATATTGCGTATAACATCATCGATGTTCTAACACATATTTTTAATTTGAGTGTTAATTTAGGCATCTTCCCTGAAGAACTAAAATGCGCAAATGTTATACCTCTATTTAAAAAGGGAAATAAAAAAGATAAATCGAACTATCGGCCAATATCGTTGTTGTCCTCCATTTCAAAAATATTTGAAAAAGTCATTAAAAGTAGAATCTTACATTACTTGCAGAGAATACATTATTTTAGTGCATTGCAGTTTGGATTTAGGGCTGGCCTTTCTACCGAAGATGCTCTTCTTGATTTTTGTTCCATTATACAAAAAGGTTTAGATAACAAAAAAAACTGTGCTGCACTTTTCGTTGACATAACAAAGGCTTTTGATATGGTAAACCATAGTATTCTTTTGCAAAAGCTTTATAATGTTGGTTTTCGTGGTTTCTTTTACAGCTGGTTTGAGTCTTATTTGTATAACAGAACCCAAAAAGTGAAGATTCATAATATTTTAAGCAACTCGAAAGTTATAAATCTTGGGGTACCCCAAGGGTCAGTACTTGGTCCCATTCTGTTCTTAATTTATGTAAACTCAATCTTTGAACAGCCCTTCACGGGGAAAGTTAAGGCTTTTGCCGATGATCTTGCAATTGCATATGATTCATCTAGTCCCTTAAATTTATGCTGTGAAATAAACCATGATGTTAATTTGTTAAGGAGTTGGTTTTCAGATCATAAGCTTATTGTTAGTCAGAAAACAAAACTAATGTTTTTCAGTCTTGGAACAAAGACGCTTACGGATGTGAATGTTATGTTTCATGCTCCCAATTGTACTAGGCACATTTTATGTAACAATAATAATTGCGTAAGATGTGGTTCTGTATTCTTTAATCCTAATGTCGCCTGCAGTGCTAACTGTTTTAAAGTTAAGGAAGTAGAACATTTTAAATATCTAGGTGTTACAATAGATCAACATCTAAGCTGGACAGAGCACTTTGCAAACTTAAAGCAGTATCTACTTTCTTCAATGCGCTGTTTTTACCGCCTTAGGAAATTTTGTACTAATAACACCTTAAAAATAGTATACTATGCAATTTTCCATTCGAAATTAGAATATGGAATCTGTTGCTGGGGCGGTGCTTATCTTAATAAATTACAGCAATTGATTGTTCTTCAAAAATGCGCATTAAGAAAAATTTGTAATACCGCCCGCTTAGCTCACACTATGGAACTATTTCGTCTGACGCAAATTCTACCAGTTCGGCACTTATTTTATTATAAGGTCCTAAAGATATTTTTCTTGAGAGCTGGTTATTTGCAAAGCCCTATATATGATGCATATAACTTAAGAAGTACTTCTCGCTCTGCTGTTATCCTACCAGCTTTTCGGACTACACATTTTAGAAATTCCTTTTCCATCGTATCTTGCCAATTGTTTCAGAAGCTACCTGAAAATATTCGTGTCATTAGAACCTTATTTGGGTTTTTGAAAAGTGTGAAATCATGGCTTTTTGAATTTAATATTAATGAAATTGAAGTTCTGTTGCGCTACGTTGTTTGATTGTTTTTTTGATGTACATATACTTAAATATTTATTATTATTCGAAGATTGTGAATTGCTACTTACTTTGTATTTTTTTCTTCTTCTTACTTCACTTTCTGTTTTATCGTTTTTTTCTTATTATAATTTTTTTTTCAAAGATGTATTTAAATATGAATTTTTAATTGTTCACCCCACTATGAAATATTGTATATAAAATGTGGCATTAACCCTATTTTTTCTCCAAAGAATAATATGCCATTAATTTTTTTTCATTAAATTAAATTATTATATTATTTGCTGTTATATTTAAGTTATTAGAAAATTTGTTAATGAAAATCATGAATAAAAAATTGAATTGAATTGAATTTCTTCTTCTTATGGAGTAGTCGATGTTCTTCCCGTCTCTTTTGCTCATAGAGCTCACGAGCAGCTCTCGTCTTCCTTTGCAGCGCCGCTTTATATGCCTCTTGTTTTGCTGCATGCACTCGCTGGCATTCTTCGTCAAACCAGGGATTTCGCGGTGGTAGGCGAGCGAGACCCAGCACATCAGCCGCGACGTTTTTGATGAAATGTTGGCAGCGTTGTCACTGGTCTTCGGCACTTGATGCTGGGGGCATATAGATGATTGAGAGATTTCAGGATACGCGTTCAGCGAAGATTCTGTCGGTCTCTGGCGATTGTAGCTTTTCGACGTTAAATTTTCTCACAGTGATTCTTCTTTGTTGCTCAGTTTGGGATATCCGCATTCGTACCTTGTCTACAACAAGGTAATGATCCGAGTCTATGTTGGCCGGTCGGAAGGTCCGGACGTCCAGAATACTGGAGGCATGCCTTGCGTCGATCGCAATATGATCAATTTGGTTGATCGTTACATGATCATTGGACCGCCATTTCTGCTTATGAATATCGAGATGAGGAAACCATGTGCTTGCTATGGTGACATTTCACTCCACAGCGAAATCAATTAGGCTTAGGCCGTTATCAGACGTGGTGTCGTGTAGGCTATGCTTACCGACTGCCCTACCAAAGACGTCCTCCTTTCCTATTTTGGCGTTAAAATCGCCCAATACGATGTTAACGTCGTATTTAGGACATTGCTCGTATGTTTTGTCGAGGAGCTCGTAGAAACACTCTTTGGTGGCAGTGTCCTTTTCTTCTGTGGGGGCATGAACACATATTAGGCTTATGCTAGCGAATTTAGCCTTGATCCGGATAGTCATAATACGTTCGCTCACATGTCGGAAGCTTAAGACTTCTCGCCTAAGTCTGCCGCGTACGACAAATCCGCTTCCGAATAAGCGTTGCCTATTGCCTCTGTAGCAATCACCGAAGTAGATGTCATAGCTTTTCATCCTCTTTTTGCCCAGCCCATCGCACTTCCTGGATGGCAGTAATATCTGCTTTATAGCAGTCTAGGGCCTCTGCTAATTGTCGTCTGTATGTGATCGGTAAAGTGACAGAACATTCCACGTACAGATCCGAAGGCCGTTGTCCTTATTTCATTTGCTGGGGTACTCATCAGTTGAGTCGTCTTTATCCGAGGCTTTTGGTTGTTTCGGAACCGTTAATTTTTTAACCTGATAGGGAAGTTACCCCGACGGCAGAACCCCCAATCTGGAGGGCTAGTTCCTTTAGTTATTCCCCTAGGACGATGGGCCGGTTACACCGGTACCTGTAGTCCACTACGGGGGTATGAGCGCTGCCGTTGGCCCATTAAGGGCTCCTCCGCCACCATTTCTATTCGAAGGTCCTGACCAACATTGGAAATTCCTTACCGACCTGTGATCCGAATACGTCGAAGCAGCTCGCGCAAGGTGTTTACTAAGTTTAACCTTACTGGAACTTTAGACGCCACCCTTGACTGCGTCTAGGGAATTCGTCCGCTGCCGTCTGGAACAAGAAGAAGTGCTCTGGCGAGAAAGCACCCTTCCCCCTCTCTCATCTGCTTGGAGGTTGAGAGTAGGAGTTGGTAGGCCTCAGCTGAGTGGAAACGCTTGTGTTTTCATATAATCGCATGTACTACCATTTGACCAGCCAAATCCAACCGAACCCTCACATTTATAGCACCTCAATAATTGCTGATATACTCCTCCACTTGCTTATCCACCTCCACCTCTACCATCTACTTGGATTTCACCCCGTGCCGAACAGACTCACGAAACTGTTTCAACTCCACCAACCAATCATCCTGCCTTCATTGCACCAACACTTTTAATTAATTTAAAGTTAATTTTGGAACTACATGAACCCCTTCCGACTGGAAAAAAAGGCTTGAAAAGTTAAACGCCATCAACGCAGATTACACAACTTTCATCCTCAAAGGCGCTCCCCGACTGGCTGATGCTTCCTGGGTGTGGACATTTTTTCGCCAGAAATTTGCTATCGCCATAGATGATTGTCCGAAGAGCTCTTCATCCACTTCCAGAAATACCAGCTGCTTCAAACTCAATATTCCAACCAAACACCATCGGCTTTTTTGGTCCTCCGCTGGCGATGTTTTCCGGCTGGACGAAATGTTTATGGCCAAATGGATTTCCAAAGATAACAATAAACAGGTTATATCCATCTCTTACAAAAAACCTAGATCTACGCCTAATAATAATTTTAGCATTAGACGTAGCCCTAGTTCTATTAATCAACCCACACCTGTAACCAACTCAGACCCAATCCGGAGTTTTAAAGCGGGAGTTTTTCCCATTTTCTCTCCACAGATTCGATATACCCCTTCTTCTCTCAAAGATTTTAGCTCAAATTTTCTCCAATATACCTCCTTCCTTCCTAAATTCTCAAGCAAACGTGTATCTTTCAATCTCTTACCTGATTCCTGTCCTCCACAAAGCCATGGCTCTTCTTCTAAGAACACTCCTGCCACCGTTAATAAACCCGAATTTTACTTACTCCCACATTCTCAATCCTTCCGCACCCTCTTCCTCATCCACCCCCAATTGCACCTCTTCCCATACAACGTCCACGGCTTCTCCTAACGTTTCCACCGCGTTCAACTTGCCACCAACAGCATCTCTCGCTACTTTCGATCCACTACTTCCTCCCACTGTCAAACTCACTTCTAAATTAATAGACCCCACGTCAACAATCAATGACCTCGATGGCCGCTATATTATTTAGAAGGTCACTTGCCAGGATGGATACGCCATATTACCTGCTACGGATAGTGACGAACTACTTCAACAACAGGAAGCTGAGGTACAACACCGATGAGGGGGTAATTGCCCGGATAAAAGATTGGCTAATATCCGCCGGACTAGAAGTAGCTGACCATAAAACAGAAGCTGTTCTTATAACCAGCCGGAAAACCGTCGAATTTGCCAACTTTCAGATTGGTAACCAAACCATCAGGTCGAAAGAGGCGGTTAAATACCTTGGAGTAATGCTGGATAACAAGCTACGGTTTAAAACGCATGTTGATTTTGTTACCAAAAAAGCATCGCAAATGCAGGGAGCTCTCTCGCGTATCATGCCTAACATCGGTGGACCTGGATACGCTAGAAGGATTCTATTCTCTAGAGTTATCACCTCAGTTCTGTTATATGCCACCCCAGTCTGGGCGGAGGCACTGAGGACGAAGGAGACCAAAAGGAGACTATCGTCATCATACAGACTCTGTGCGCTATGGACAATCAGCGGCTTTCGAACCATCTCTGACGAAGCTGCATTTGTCATAGCTGGAATGGTCCCCATCGATATTCTCGCAGATGAAATGCTGAGGTTATATAAAAGAAGAGCATCGAGTCATCACGACGCCACTGGTATCAAGGTGATAAAAATTGAAGAAAGGGCAGCGTCAGCAGCTATGTGGCAAGCTCATTGGGCTGACACAACAAAAGGCAGATGGACATATAAACTTATACCGACAATCCAAGACTGGATAAGTCGAAAGCATGGAGACTGCAACTACCATCTAACGCAACTACCTGTCTGGCCACGGTGGCTACCGCAAATTTCTACACCGATTTGGACACGACAACTCACCATCCTGCCCGGAATGCCCAGGTGAAGATGAAGATACGGAGCACGCAGTGTTTTACTGCACTATATTCTCAAATATTCTCAAAAGGGTGAAGCAACAATCGGAACAAGGCCAGGAAATCATGGTCAAGCATGGACTTCCGCTCTTTATGCTTACCTTTGACAGGAGCGAAAATGTTGACGATATTTATAACGTTAAAACTATTCTGAATATCGTAGTCAAGATTGAGCCTATGCGTACGAGTACGAGATCGATACCTCAGTGTAAACGCTGTCACGGCTTTAATCACACACAGTCGTATTGTCAAAAAGAGCCGAGATGCGTAAAATGTGCTGGTAACCATCTCTCGGAAAAGTGTGACCTAAATAAGCAGGCCCCGGCTACCTGCATTAACTGCAAAGGAAAGCACCCAGCGAACTATCGAGGTTGCGAAGTGGCAAAAGAGCTTCAAAAAAGGCGAGACACATTCAAAAATATTCAACGCCAGAACGCAGAACCGGTTAAAAATAGTCGTGAAATTGATAAGCCAAGGGTAACGACCGTCAATAAACACGTCAAAGTTAAGACGAGAGTCGAGCAAAGTAAAGTTCCTTCGGCAAAATCAAAGGAAAAGCCACAATCTCCAGAGACGCTAACATATGCTCAAGCTGCGTCGCTAGAAAACAAGCAAAGCGGTGTTACGGTAGACCCAGTTTCCCAAGTCTTCTCTATAATTCTTGCGAAACTTGAGGAACAAACGAAGGTTAACAAAGTCATATTTGATAAATTAAGCAAGCTCGAGTTAAAACCTCGCCAAAAAAGAACTCCCATATGAATATGAATCAGTTACTAAAAATGTTAACATGGAACGCAAACGGCCTTCTACAAAAAAACGCCGAATTAGAAGTATTCTTACGGAATGACAACATTGACATTTGCTTGATCTCTGAAACTCATTTGACAAAGGAATCCGGAGTAAAAATAAGAGGGTATCGTGCTTATCACGCATACCACCCTTCCGGAAGAGCTAGAGGCGGATCCTCCTTATTCATTAAAGACTGCATTGAGCACTCCATAAATACGATGATTGAAATCGATACAATGCAAACAAGTTCAGTTCGAGTTAAGAATAGGCACTCGTATTTCAACATCGCGTCCATTTATTGTCCTCCACGATGCACGTTTAGAAGTAACGACTTTGTACGTCTCCTTGACTCACTTGGACCGAATTTCATTATAGGTGGCGATTTCAACGCAAAACACACCTTTTGGGGTTCCAGATCCAATTCACGGAAAGGCAGACTTCTGTACGAAGCAAGGATACCAATTCGGGGTTGATTTCTTTTCTAACAAAAAAACTAACTGGCGCGACTTCAGAACTGATTGGGAAGAAAATATCGAAGACCTAAAAAACCGAGAGACTTCAGCTTATCTTGAAGGTTTAACCGCCGAAAAAAACACTAATTACTCGCTCTGGAAAGCTGTCAAAAGAATTAAAAAACCTCAAATGCATTCGCCACCGATAAGAAAAAACAACGACGAATGGGCAAAAGGTGACAAAGAAAAAGCGGATCTATTTGCCGAGCACTTAGAAGAGACTTTTAAGCCATTTGATGGAGAAACATTGGTAGACGATTTTACCGGTACGACTACGACATCTGACAACCTTAGAATAAAAAGTGTGTCACTTATAGAACTTTGCCAGGCAATAAAAAACCTGAAAAATAATAAAGCTCCTGACTATGATTTAATAACCGGACAAACCCTCAAGGAATTACCAAAAAAGGCACTATAAAAATTGCTTTATTTAATAAATGCTTCCATTAGATTATTATACGTTCCAAATCAATGGAAAGTCGCAGAAGTCATAATGGTTCCGAAACCGGGGAAATCTCCAAATGACAAAAAATCGTACAGACCGATATCGCTACTACCAATAATATCGAAGGTATTTGAAAAACTCCTTCTGAAACGGATTCTTCCGGTCATTAAAGAGAGACGCCTTATACTTGACCACCAATTCGTGTTCAGAATCAAGCATTCCACAATTGACCAGGTTTATAGAATAACCGACGAAATTGAAAAAGCCCTTGAGGAGAAAAAGATTTGTTCTACCGCTTTTCTTGACGTATCTCAGGCCTTCGACAGGGTTTGGCACGATGGATTGAATTATAAGCTAAGACGAATCCTTCCGGAGCAACTTCATAAGATCTTAGAATCATACCTTAAAAACAGACTTTTTCGTGTCAAGCACGGAACTGAATATTCTGATTTTAAAGAAATCGCCGCCGGAGTTCCGCAAGGAAGTGTCCTTGGGCCTATCTTATTCTTGCTTTACACTCGGGACATACCACAAACTGAAGGCACTATTGTAGCTACGTTCGCGGACGATACGGCTATTTTGGCAACGGAAAGTTCATTCGAGTCAGCAACCACAAAACTCCAAGGAGCCTTGGATAAAATCTGTGAGTGGACAAAAACTTGGCGCATTGTTCTTAACGAGACCAAATCGACGCATGTTAACTTCACCTACAAGAAAATAATCAACCTTCCCGTTTTCATTAACTCGGTACAAATACCGCATGCAAACGAAGCTAAATATCTGGGAATGACACTAGACGCGAAACTTAAATGGAAACCTCACGTTAAAAAGAAACGTGACGAAGTCAAAAATCGACTTAGAGAAATGTATTGGCTAATTGGAAGATATTCCAAACTAAGCGTATATAACAAACTGCTTCTGTATAAGCAAGTGCTTAAACCCGTGTGGACGTACGGTATACAACTCTGGGGTTGTACCAAACCAAGCAATAGGAATCTCATACAATCACTCCAAAATAAAATTATAAGAATAATCGTGAACGCTCCCTGGTATATCAGAAACAATGATATCCACAGAGACTTAGGGATAGCTACCGTGGAGGACGAAATAAAAATCTTCGCTAGCAAGCTTCGTATTCGTCTTCATGGCCATTGCAACAGTGCCATACTCCAAACTTTGGATGTGACAAATCTTACGCGCCGACTTCAAAGAACGAAACCGTTCGAATTAGCGCAATAAGACAAAAAGCCGCATGTCATGACGGTTTCAGCAGGTGCTTTTATTGAAAATCTACCTGCCTCACGCGAATATAAATCTGAAGCTTAAACTACTTGATAAGGTCTAACTTAGTCGTAGTAAACAAAACGAAGGGAAGGGTGTTTTTAGTCAGTAGAAATCTGACACTACTATGAGTATACGGTCTCATAGTGTCTCATGAAGATTTTCACCTACCCACGAAAAAAAAAAAAAAAAAACGTTTCACGGCATGGAGAATTACTCTGCCAAGTCCGTCATTAGTCCTCGACCATATGTTACGGTCGGAAGAGAATTGGATGGCAATAGGTTCCATCGTAACAACTCTACAAAAAGAGCTGCGGAGAATAGAAAAGCTAAAAAGAGCAGCTGAAGCAGCGGAAGAAGCTGACACAAGAAGCATAGCATAAATTGCTAACCAGCCCCGCGAAGTAATACCTAACGGCAGTCCCGCGGGGAGAGTGGTTGAAGTGTGTAGGGTGTGTGTTTAGTACGTAGGCGTATTCCTGGCATCGATTACCCAGGTTTGCGAATCGTCCATGCTAGTAGCACTCGGGCTATTAGTATCTATGAAGATTACACATCCCTGGCGCAATCCAAAAAAAAAAAAATTAAGAAATGGCCGCTATATTATGCCAAGATTGCGTGATAACTGGCTTTTTGAAAATATTGGCCTTTACCTAGCCTATTTAGATGACAAGCCTGACTCCGTCTGCACCGACGGAAAGACAAAGACCAATGTCATGGTCTTGATCCAAAAAGAAGGCCTCCCAACTGACCCTATTGCCCTGAAAAATATCTACACTCGTTTTTATGAGAGTTTTAATATCTCCTCTTCCACTGTGGCTAAAGACCTTTCAACCTATGGTTCTCATATTGGTTCCAAACGTATCTCGTATCTCCAAAAAACTCGCAGTAACCATAATAAGTATTTTCGTCCCTAACTCCATTCCAATCAATCCATCTCACTCCGTCGAAATTGCCCCAAAGCTCCTTTCTGTCTACTATCGGAATATCAGAGGACTTCGCACTAAAACCTCGATGGTGCACCTGAAATCACAATCACTTCCCTACGACATTTTTCCCTAACTGAAACTAACCTTTGTCCCAATTTTCTTAACTGAGAATTATTTACTTCCGACTTCATAGTCTTTCGCGCTGACGGCCAGGAAAATGAAGACCTCTCCTTCGGCCAAGGTGTTCTTTTAATCGTCTTGATGCAACCGTAGTCAAATACTTAAATTCCACTTCTTTTGAATTCGTATGTGTTAAATTAGCTGTATCCAAACGGAGCGTATATATTGTTTGCTGTTATATTCGCCCTTCTCAACCCGCCCTAGCATACCAGCTGGCTGTTGATACAGTTGACTCTCTGTTAGATATCGCTGATCTTGATGACGATTTTATAATTGTTGGCGACTTCAACCTTCCCCTTTTGCAATGGACTCCATCGGAGGACGAATCATCGTTTGTTTCTACTTACTCCTCCTCAGAAAAGGAAACTGCCTTACTGATCGTCTTTTTGACTCCGGCCTTTTTCAGATTAGCGGCATAATTCCTTGGTTACTGCAAACAACCATCTTCTCTCCACCCTAGACCACTATCACCCCCCTCTCGCTCTTGCCGTTTCGTATGAAAACGACCACATCACTGTTTATTCTGATAATTCTCTCTTTTTCAGTTTTTATAAAGCTGACTTCGTTAAACTTAATAACCTAGTCAATAACATAAATTTCAGCCACTTTCTAAACTTTAACACCCCCATTGATATCGCTCTCGTATTATTCTATACAGCAATCTTTGACTGTCTTCTCAAATCTGTCCCTTATACGAGTATGCCTAGAAAAAAATGCACGCCATCCCCCACCTGGTATAATAATGAATTGCTCTTCGAAATGTTAGAAACCAATTATGGAAACCTTACTTGAAATCCAGATCTGCCTCAGATTTCTCATACTACCAGCAAGCTTACTCCCGTTTTTCTACCCTCTGCGAATCCCTCTATTGCGAATACCTCGATAGAATGCAATTAAGTCTAATCACATATCCTAGTCGCTTTTACCAATTTATAAACATCAAAAGAAAGTCCGATGGCTTCCCTTCCACTCTTAAATTATTTAATACGTCATCTGCTGAATCGCCAACCACTTCGCGACCTTTTCAGCCAATGTACGATTGACCATGTACACGAACCGGACCTTGAATATTTCTCCTACCTGAGTTACTGCCCACAAACCTCCCTAGTCTCAGTTGACATTAGGTCTGATATGGTGCGAAAAAAAATTAACAGGCTCAAGGATGACTTTTCCCCCAGACCCGATGGTCTGCCCGCCATATTCCAAAAAAAAAAAAGTGTCAATGTCCTGTACCTGTGGGCGCCGTGGCGTAAGTGGTTAGTGTGTCGGATTACTACGCATGAGGTTCCAAGTTCGAATCCCAGAAAACACCAAAAAGTTTTTTCACGGTCCCACCTCTCGCGAGCGTCTGACAAACATCCGAGAGTATTGTTGTCACGAAAAAGCTTCTCTCGCCGTTCGGATACGGCACTAAACTGTAGGTCCCTTCCATTCGTGTGAAAAATATAATGCACACAACATGAGTGGTTGCGAGAAGCTAGGCCCTGGCACTTTCAAGAGCTGTTGCGCCAAATATTTATTTATTTTTTTTTAATGTCCTGTACCAGCCCCTTACAACTCTATTTCGACTTTCACTCTCTGAAGCTGGTTTCCCAAAATTATGGAAGGACTCCTTTATTTCCCCTGTCCATAAAAAATGCAGCAATAACGACATATAGAACTACCGACCCATAGCCAAATTCTCCTCCATCCCCAAGCTCCTCGAAAGCATTGTATACGACTCACTGTATTTCCACTACAAATCCATTTTTTCCCCACAACAGCACGGTTTCTTAAAGGGTAGCTCCACAACAACTAACTTAACCGAGTTTGTTTCCAAAACACTGCAAGCATTAGAGGAAGGTAACGATCCCTTAATATTACCACTGACTTCAGCAAGGCGTTTGATAAAATCTGTCACATAACTATTTACCTTTAACTTAAAGCCCTTGGTTTTCCATCCTCTTTCATTTCATGGCTGAGATCGTACCTAGAGAAGTGCCATTACAGGGTTCTCTTTCGATTTTCAGTCTCTGACCCCATTGACGCCACTTCAGGAGTTCCTCAAGGCAGTCATCTTGGTCCGCTTATCTTTGTCTTAACCATAAACGATGTTGGCCACATCATAAAAGACTCAGATCGGTCTATTTACGCGGATGACATGAAAATCATCAAGGTAATATCTAACATACTCCAACCGATTCACTTTTACTTCAAAACGACCTAAATACATTCCACACATGGTGCGACAAAAACTTCATTGAACTTTACGCCGGCAAATGTCAATCCATAACATTCTCCCGTAAACGCCTCCCCCACCCCTCAGAACCTATTACTTTAATAATGTGTCCATTCCTGCAGACTCCTCTATACGCAATCTGGGTATTATTTGTGATAGGGGGCTAAACTTCCGTTCCCACATTGATCAAAATATACACAAGGCCAATTCTTCTCTCGGTTTCATAAAACGGTGCTCTAAAGAATTCTCGAACCCTTACGTTCCTAAATCCCTTTACATCGCATACGCCAGCCAAGATTGGTCACCTTATCACGACACCCACTCCCTTAGAATCGGAGGCGTGCAGCGTAGGTTTATTCGTTTTGCATTACGCGGTCTCCCATGGGCCGACAACTATATCTTACCCCATATGAAAATCGCCTAAAATTAATTAACCAGCAAACTTTTGCAAAACGTCGCGAAGTCGCTGACATAATCTTCGTGCACCAATTATTAACCGGTATGATAGATTCCCCCGCACTACTGGAAATGATTTCACTACGCAATAACCCTCGTAACCTTAGGTCTGTACCGCTCTTTCGTCTCCCTCACCACCGCACCAACTACGGCCACTTTGAACCAATCTCCAGAATGTTGCGCCTGGCCAACAACCCACAGAACACCCTTGACTTTCAGCACAGTCTATCCTCCCTTAGAAAGTCCCTCCACAACTCTTCACGACCTCTCTTCAACACCACACTACACCTGTCTATTCCCCAAAACTTCTTTTCCCATCCCACCCTAGTTTTTGATATAGTTTTTAAGACTTAGTTTATTTAAAAATGTGTGGGCTCTAAGGGGCCCAGGAAAAGGAAAAAAAAAAAGAAAAAATTAATAAAAAAAACAGAAAAAAAAGTTTGGCTTTAAGTTCCCTTCCCTTTTTGTTAGTCTTTATTCAGCGTTAAGTTCCGTTTTGTTACCTAGTTTTTAAGTCTAGCCTTAAGTTGTTGCTTGTATTAAGCTCAAATAAATAAATAAACATAACATGAAACAGTCAAATAATTACTTCCATAACCATCAATCAATTTGCTATGGAAAACATCAAATAACCCTTCTCTTCATCGTAGCCGGGGGTTGCAAACTTCAAAATACTTTATAAAAATGTGCATAGGTACAACCTGTGCTTTCAAACGAAATAAAAGTTACCTTCCACACAAGAAACGGGGAGTGAAAGAATAAAAATTTCTGAACTTCATCATAAGTTAAACTTGCTCTCCTGCACGGTACAAAAAAAAAAAAATACTATCGCTCGTATACATATAATTAAAAACTTCCGCTAAACAAAACATAAAATAAAGAGTTAAATAGCGCTGACTCCAAAAATAAACATCCTTAAAGGAATAATTAATTTCCTTTACACACGCTTCGATTATTTTAAAATTAAACAAATAAAGTAAAAAAGAAATCGTTTTTCAAACAAGGATAAAGGCAAATGGGGCACAAATGGAGTAAATACTAAAAACAACTGACCTACATGGGTGTCAAACTTTTTTATTTTCGTTTGGAACAGCATTGTGGTATCTTTTGATGGTGGGGATGAAATCGTTTTAGATCGATATTCTGATGAAAGTCGTGACGTATGTACATATTTTATGGACTCTTCATGCTAAATTCACAGTTTGATTTATTGGATGTAAAATAAAACATCGAAAGCTGGAATAGAAAATATTTAACGAAGGTACACACCACATAAAACGGCAGGACATTATGTTTCTTTACAGCATGGTCGCAAACAGAGCAGAAGTTGTGCTATAATTTTTTATTTTTTTTTATACTGTGTGTCTTTCAGATTATGACGTATTGTATGTAGTGCATGCTTCCTAGCAAAACATGCCGAAGACTATCAAACAGTTTATTAGTTAAGGCACTTGAGCCAGTTCTGTTCTGCGATCGGCTGGTTGAGGAAATTCTTGATAGTGCTGGTTAAGGCGATAAAACTACAGAGCACTTTTGATGGCATTTAGTAGTTCACACGATCTCAACACCTTTTATATGGTTCTACTACGATCTTGTCACCTTTGCAATTAGACATTTTAAATGCCTTTAAGAAACTTCTCCCCAATCTCCGACTCTGCGAACCGGAAGCATATCTTGAAAACACTTCGAAAGGTTGTCAACGTACATACATTATGAAGATAGTGACGAACTAGATCAGGCAAAGGGTCCTGATACAGATGTTGGTATCATCTGTCTCAGGAGGGGTGCCACAAGTTAAATTTTTGGGACAATTGATATGAAAAGTAATGTATGATGGAATACTTAATACTCTCATTCAAAGAGCATATGAAGTATGGTAGTGTTATGACTTCACGAGTGAATTATGTATGTACTCATAAGTATTATGCCGAATCATGGAGGACCAAGGCATACATAGTCGAAGAAGGGTTCTGGCCAGAGCTGTTACATCAGTAGTGCTCTCTGAACCGCTAATATGGGCCAGAGCTATGAAAATAAGGTCACAGGTATTAAATTGAAATGAAACTGGCTATAAGCCGTAAGAGTAAGCAAGCAGTGCTCTTCGTAGAACATCGGAAGATGCAGGATTGCTACAATCGACGTCCTGGCCGAAGAAATGCAGAACATATGAGAACACCCGAGAACATAGTGAGACACACGCTTCAATCGCAGGAAAAATGGAACGCAGTGGGCACGTGTGGTTAGCACATAATATCAGAGCGTACCGTCTAGAGCGTGAAAGGAGCAATATTGAGGAAAGCCCAGTTGATAGCATGATAAGCCGATCTCCTTTCCACGAAGAAATGCCAAGACTGTGGTACTGTGGAGAAAAAGATCAATGAAGGGAATGTGTGATTGATTACTGATTATGGGCTTTATTTCATCTTTTAAGATATCCACCCCCCATAAAATAAAAAAATAAAAATTCGGCTATGAAAGCTACTGGAAGATTACCACTGAAAACGCAACAATTAGATTCATATCTGTGGCTATAAGGTAAAACCGCCTAAGTCGATTTTCACAGATTCTAAGGAAACAAGTTTTAAAGTTTTCGTTTTTTCCGAAAACGTATGGGAATTTTAGTATTTTTCCTTTGCCTATGACTCGGTAACGATTACAGGTAAGTTAGGTTAGGTTAGGTTGAAGCGGCTGCCAGCTAAGAATCGTCAACACCCTTAGACCAAGAATAGGTCTATTGTGATAGCAAGTGGATCATGGGAGAAAATTTCTCTCTACATACTCGTTAAACCATTTTGGGCTCCTTATGAAGCATAGGAGGCTCTTAATATAGATATCTAGCTCCTAGGTGAAGCTACCTTCTACGGGAGAGAGCTGGGCAGAAACAAAGTTGATTCCTTATAAAAATGTACAAGAGTAGATTCCTTATTTTTGGCTTCTTTGGCCACATAAGTTATTTGATGGAAAAGATTTATTTCATTATGTTTCCCAACGTTTCGGCAGGGATTGCTTCCTTCTTGAGGGGATCTTTACTCATGAGAAAGTTAATAGATTATGGTGAGAAATTTAATAAAAGATTTTAAATTATTTTTTAACTTTCAATCTTAAACAACATAGTAACTCACAACGAAATCTATCAGAACAGAAATAAAATTTAAAATTCCTACCAACATGCAGAGAATATGGTCTAATAGCTATGTACTGAAAGTGTATATAGAAACGGTTCGCTTTCTGAAACGAAACAAAAACATAATAATAGTACCAGCTGATAAAGGCAACATAACAGTGTCAATGGACAGATCGGAATATGAAGTGAGAATGGCTGAACTGTTGTCAGACCGTTCTATGGGCTGCCAAAAGTACACAAACCCGATGTATAGCTTGAACCAATTCACTTGAAATACCCCATCGTGCGCAGAGAGAAATTTCGCAAAATAATAAAATTTTTTCTTCCGAGGGTAGGTGAAAAATCATCCATAGACACTATGAGAATAGCAAGCGCGTGCTCATAGTAGTGTCAGATTCTTACTGACTAAAAAAACACCACCCTTCGATATAAATTAGTTAGATATCGCAACTAAGTAATAACTTATCAAGCCATTTTTCTATCACGAAATAAAAACGTTTGCAAACTAGAAGCCGTTAATCATTATCTCTTTACTTACTTACTTACTTAGGTGGCGCTACAGTTCGGGGTGAACCTGGGCCTCAACCAACAAGCCTCTCCATTTAGCTCGGTCTTTAGCTAATTGCCTCCAGTTGCGCACTCCAAGTTGGTCGAGGTCCCCTTGAACTTGTGCGCGCCACCTACGGCGATAATTCCCTCTACTGCGTCGTCCCTCGGGGTTAGATTCGAAGACTCTGCTGGCCGGAGCGTTGGTGTCCATTCGCTCTACATGTCCTAGCCATCTCAGACGTCCAATACGCAGTTTTTTGACTAGGTCGATGTCGCTGTACAGCTCGTATAGTTCGTGATTGAATCTTCTCCTCCAAAACCCGTCAACGCAAACGGGACCGAAAATCTTACGAAGAATTTTTCACTCGAAGCGACCAAGGATATCTTCATCCTCTTTTAATAAAGTCCATGTTTCAGCGCCGTAAAGCAGGACTGGGATGATCAAGGTCTTATATAGAGTCTCCTTAGTTGTTCGAGAGAGGGCTTTACTGTTGAATTGCCTTATAAGCCCAAAAAAACAGCGATTGGCAAGAGTTATTCTTCGATTGATTTCTGCGCTGATTTTGTTTGCTGAATTTATAGCAGAGCCAAGGTAGACAAAGTCCCTTACTACCTCGAAGTTATAGCTGCCCACGGTGACGTTTTGTCCAATTCGTCGATGTTGGTTTTCCCTTCTAGTTGACAGCATATACTTGGTTTTGCCCTCGTTTATCGCCAAACCCATTTTGGCCGCTTCCGCCTCAATGCTTGCAAAAGCACCGGTGACAGCCCGCTGAGATCTTCCGATAATGTCTATATTGTCGGCGTATGCAAGCAGTTGTACAGACTTGTAATAGATTGTGCCTCCGGTGTTGGCTTGTGAGTTCCGCACAATCCGTTCAAGTACAATATTGAAGAAGTCACATGACAGCGCGTCACCTTGTCTAAAGCCTTTTTTGACATCAAAGGTCTCGGTGAGTTCATTACCGACCTTGATGGAGCAGCGAGCGTTCTCCATCGTCAGCCTGCACAGGCGGACAAGTTTGGCAGGGATGTCAAAACTAGACATGGCTCTATAAAGCTCTTCTCTATAGATGCTGTCATAGGCGGCCTTGAAATCGATAAAGAGGTGGTGAGTATCGATTTGGAATTCTTGGGTTTTCTCCAGGATCTGCCGAAGTGTGAAGATTTGATCGATGGTGGACTTTCCTGGCCTGAAACCGCACTGATAGGGTCCAATCAGGCTGTTGATAAAAGGTTTCAGGCGTTCACACAATATCGCAGAAAATATCTTGTATGCGATGTTGAGGAGACTGATGCCTCTATAATTGGCGCAGTTGAGGGGGTCTCCTTTCTTGTGGATCGGGCAAACGATGCTGAGATTCGATTCATCAGGCATACACTCCTCTGACCAAATATTAGAAATGAGTTGGTGTATGCACTCCACCAATTCATCCCCAGCTGCCTTGAAAAGTTCGGCCGGTAAACCGTCAGGTCCAGCAGCCTTGTTCGATTTTAGCTTGGATATTGCTATCCTCACTTCGTTTTGGTCAGGTGGACGGAAATTTTGACTATCATCGTCCATGTTGAATGGTTCATTCTGCTTGACAGCGGGATGTTGGTCTTCGTCGCCGTTATACAGTCTGCAGAAGTAGTTTTTCCAGATTCTCAGCACCGACTGTGATTCTACTACGAGGTTTCCATTCTCATCTCTACAGGTTTCTGTACGGGTATTACTTCTCTGACACGTTCTTTCTACCTTTTGGTAAAACTTCCGTACATTGTTCCTGGAGTATAGACTCTCGATATTCTCAAACGCGCGCTTCTCATGCTCTTTCTTCTTCTTTTGGAGAAGCCGATGTTCTTCCCGTCTCTTTTGCTCGTAGAGCTCACGAGCAGCTCTCGTCTTCCTTTGCAGCGCCGCTTTGTATGCCTCTTGTTTTGCTGCATGCACTCGCCGGCATTCTTCGTCAAACCAGGGGTTTCGCGGTGGTGGGCGAGCGAGACCCAGCACATCAGTCGCGGCGTTTCTGATGGCATGTTGGCAGCGTTGCCACTGGTCTTCGGCACTTGATGCTGGCGGTATAGGGGTGATTGAGAGATTTCAGGATACGCGTTCAGCGAAGAGTCTGGCGGTCTCTTGCGATTGTAGCTTTTCGACGTTAAATTTTCTCACAGTAATTCTTCTTTGTTGGTCAGATTGGGATATCCGCATTCGTACCTTGGCTACAACAAGGTAATGATCCGAGTCTATGTTGGCCGCTCGGAAGGTCCGGACATCCAGAATACTGGAGGCATGCCTTGCGTCGATCGCAATATGATCAATTTGGTTGATCGTGACATGATCATTGGACCGCCATGTCTGCTTATGAATATCGAGATGAGGAAACCATGTGCTTGTTATGGTGACATTTCGCTCCACAGCGAAATCAATTAGCCTTAGTCCGTTATCAGACGTGGTGTCGTGTAGGCTATGCTTACCGACTGCCCTACCAAAGACGTCCTCCTTTCCTATTTTGGCGTTAAAATCGCCCAATACGATTTTAACGTCGTATTTAGGACATTGCTCGTATGTTTTGTCGAGGAGCTCGTAGAAACACTCTTTGGTGGCAGTGTCCTTCTCTTCCGTTGGGCATGAACACATATTAGGGTTATGTTAGCGAATTTAGCCTTGATCCGGATAGTCATAATACGCTCGCTCACGTGTCGGAAGCTTAAGACTTCTTGCCTAAGTCTGCCGCGTATGACAAATCCGCATCCGAATAAGCGTTGTCTGTTGCCTCTGTAGCAATCACCGTAGTAGATGTTACAGTTTTTCATCCTCTTTTTGCCTGGCCCATCCCATCGCACTTCCTGGATGGCGGTAATATCTGCTTTATAGCAGTCTAGGGCCTCTGCTAGTTGTTCGGCTGCACGTGGTCTGTAAAGGGACAGAACATTCCACGTACAGATCCGAAGGTCGTTGTCCTTATTTCGTTTGCTGGGGTCGTCATTAGTTGAGTCATCCTTATCCGAGGCTTTTGGTTGTTTCGGAACCATAGGCTTTTTACGTGGTAGGGAAGTTACCCCGACGGCACAACCCCCAACCTGGAGGGCCAGTTCCTTAATTATTCCCCTAGGACGAGGGGCCGGGTACACCGGTGCCAGTAGTCCACTACGGGAGTATGAGCGCTGCCGTTGGCCCATTAAGGGCTCCTCCGCCACCACCTCTATTCCAATGTCCTGACCAACATTGGAAATTCCTTACCGACCTGTGATCCGAATACGTCGAAGCAGCTCGCGCAAGGTATTCACTAAGTTCAACCTAACTGGAACTATAGACGCCACCGTTGACTCCGTCTAGAGAATTCGTCCGCTGCCGCCTGGAACAGGAAGAAGTGCTCTAGTGAGAAAAGCACTCTTCCCCCCCTCTCTCATCTGCTGCCACCAAGAATCCGCCAAACGGGGTTGGTTACCCATTTCTTGGATTAAGGTACTAGGCACCCGGCTGTCACCGCGTGGAGGTTGAGAGTAGGAGTTGGTAGGCCTCAGCTGAGTGAAAACGCTTGTGTTTTCATATGATCGCATGCACTACCGTTTGACTAGCCAAGTCGAAAGGTTTCGTTCTTTGTAGTCGGCGCAATAAATTCCTCTCATCCAAAATTTGTAGGACTGTATTGTTGACATGTCCGGTTAGTCGGTTTCTATGCTTTCTCGCGAAGCTTCTACCGGGTGTCCGCCGGGAAGGTATACTACTTTGTTTGTTTATAATTTTTGATTAAATGAAAGAGAATGGATCTTATATTGATAAATGTTTTATTTAATGTCGGCAATTATGTATGGAATACAATATCAGGTAAATGTCCGCCTCTGCTAGTCTCACAAATGCGAGCCCTTTTGAGCACATTTTTCATTACATTCTCACACATTTCACGCGGTATTTCATTAATTTCATCACGAATATTTTGTTTGAGTTACTCAAGCGTTTCTGGTTTGTTTGCATAAACCTTGCTTTTCAGATATCCCCACAAAAAGAAGTAAGGAGCAGTCAAATCAGGCGACCGTGGAGGCCAATCAACATCACCATTTTTTTAAATAACTTGTTGTGGAAAGAGGTCTCGCAGTAATTCCATTGTAATCCTGGCTGTATGCGATGTGGCACCGTCTTGTTGATACCACATGTTAATCAAGCCCAAAGCATGCAGTTGTGGCGTTAAAAAGTTTTCAATCATATCACGATATCGCTCCCCATTCACAGTTACCGTTACGCCGTTTTCATTTTCAAAGAAGTAAGGTCCAATGATTCCTCCTGACCAAATTGCACACCAGACTGTTACTTTTAATGGATGCAAAGGTGACTGATGAATAATTTGAGGGTTTTCCATTGCCCAGAACCGACTATTCTGTTTATTCACATATCCATTCAAATGAAAATGTGCCTCGTCACTCATTATGATTTTTTCATGAAAATCGGGGTTGTCATGGGCTAGCTGTAACATCATATTGGCATATGTACGGCGGCGTAAATGGTCTTCTTGAAGAAGCTCTTGTGTCAACTGAATCTTAAATGGAAACAAATGCAAATCCTTGTGCAAAATTGTGGCCAAAGTTGTTCTTTGAAGACCAAGCTCCTGAGCACGGCGTCGAATTGAGGTTGATGGATTGTTTTGAACACTTCCTTGAACAGCAGTAATGTTTTCAGCCGATCTTGCAGTACGTTGTGGCCCATGCTTGGGCCTATCACCTACAGACCATCTTTCTTCGAAATCATTCACTACACGATAAATAGTGCGTTTTGTTGGCACGTTGTTTCTCCCAAAAATTTCACGTAACTTTCTCATCGTCACAGTAATCGATGATTGATTTTGACAAAATGTTTTAACGATTAAAACACGTTGGTTTATCGAATATTTTTCCATAATAAATTTGCCACGTGTCTACTTCACGACTGCCAAATATGAACTGTCAAGACTAATGTTTACCAAAATGGCGGCAAAACAAAGTAATATACGTTCCCGGCGGACACCCTGTAGTTTCAGCTTCGATTGTCGGAAATTCCGAGATCTCTGTGGATATCGTCGTTTCTAATATACCACGGTGCTTGGACAATTTCTCTTAGCACTTTATTTTGAAAAGTTTGTAAAATATTCGCATTTGTTTTCTTGGTATAATCCCAAAGTTATATACCGCAGGTCCACACCGGCTTTAGTACTGAGCTGAGAATGATTTCCGAGTAACCAGTACATTTCTCCATATTTGATTTCGATTTCTTTACGTTTTATTTTCACGTGCGAATTCCATTTCAGCCTTGCGTCGAGTGTCATTCCCAGGTATTTGGCTTCGTGTGCAAAAGGTATTCGGGTCGACTTTAGGAAAATTGGCAAGTCCTTGGTTTTCCTGTAAGTGAAATTCACGTGAATAGATTTAGATTCGTTGAGGGCGATCCGCCAGTCCTTCTTCCATTCATTTACATTATTCAGCGGGTTTTGCAGTTTTGCAGTCGTTTCTTCGATGGTTTTGCCTACTGCTAGGATAGCGGTGTCATCGGCAAATGTAGCAAGGATAGTGCCATCTTCGTTCGGTATATCCCGTGTATATAGCAAATAGAGAAGCGGCCCAAGCAGGCCGAAATTTCTTTGAGTTCGGAGTATTCAATTCCATGTCTAACACGAAAGAGTCTATTCCAGAGATATGATTCTAGAATATCGTAGAAGCATACAGGGAGAACTTGTCGTAGTTTGGATTTCAAGCCATCATGCCACAACTTATCAACGGCTTGCGAGACGTCAAGTAATATGCTTGAACAAATCTTTTTTTCTACAAGTGCTTTCTCGATTATGTCAGTAATTCTATGCACCTGATCAATCGTCGAATGCTTACTTCTGAACCCAAACTGGTGGTCAGGGATAAGATTATTTCCTTCTATAACCGGTTGGAGACGCCTTAATAATATCCTCTCGAAAATTTTCGATATGACTGAAAGAAGCGAAATTGGTCTATACGATTTTACCTGATTTGGCGGTTTTCCTGGTCTTAAAACCATAATGACTTCCGCAACTTTCCATTGGCTCGGCACGTGTTTTAATCTAAGTGCAGCATTTACAATATGTAGAAGCTTAATCAATGCTTTTCTAGGTAAAACTTTGAGAATTTCTCCGGTAATCAAATCATAACCAGGAGCTCTCTAAGGTTTTAATTTCTCGATCTCATGTTTGAGTTCCCTTAGCGTTCTAGTTGTGAGTGTTAAATCGTAAGATGGTAAATCAGGCCTATTGATGTTATCGTACACCACTTGACTATCGTACGGTTTAAAGGTGTCTTCCAAGTGGGCCGCAAAGTCGTCCGCTTTTTCTTTATCTTTCCTTGCCCATTCATTTTGATTTAATTTAATTGGTGGCGCGGGGACTTTGGGCCTTTTGGTGCCTTTTACAGCTTTCCAAAGTGAATAATTGGAATCTTTTTTCGCTGTTAAACTTTCAAGGTAAGAGCCTATTACACGATTCTTAAAATCCTGAATAGTCTTCTTCAACAAATTGCACAGACGATTCAAGTGTCCTTTATATTGCGGAGCACGACTCTGTTGCCATTTTATACGCGGTTTTCTTTTTTCCTTGACCAATTCTTTTATTTCCGGAGGATATCGCAAACCGTATCTGTCCGGCGTTTTCCTTGGATTGGGAGTATTATTCCAAGAGGCGAGCTGTACGATCTCAACGAAGCGATCAACTTCAACCTCAAGTTCGTAGGGTGTCGTAAGTGGAACGCTCAGTTCTACATTATCTTCAATTTCGTTCTTAAAGACTTCCCAGTTAGTTGTTCTACCAGTTAATCTCGCTGGCTCTAGGTTATAGACTAGTTTTTAGCTCAATGTCAAAATAACTGGGGAATGATCAGACGACAGATCAAAGCTCTCTTTAACTTTTATATAGTTGGTAGATATTCTTTTTACAACGAAAAAATCTATCAGGTCAGGTATTTTGGAAGTATCAGATGGCTAGTAAGTCGGTTTACACGTCGAATGGAAATCACAGCTGTACTCCATACCTGCCCCATAGAGCATTCTACCTTTTTTCGAGCTGTATCTTGAGCCCCAGAACGTGTGTTTTGCATTAAAATCGCCGCCAATAATGAAATTAGGTTTCAGCGATTCAAACAAGTTAGTAAAATCACTTTTTTCAAGCGCGGAACGCGGTGGACAGTAGATAGATGAGATTTTAAGAGTGCGCTGACTATTTTACACTTGATTCGTGCACAGTTGCAAAGTTTCAAGCTCTATCTTTAGGTCTTCGGGTTAATCGATGCAGTCTTCAATAAACAAGGATGATCCCCCTCTCGCTTTTCCCGAAGGGTGGCAAGCGTGGTAATCATTATAGCCTTTTATATTTAAATGCGATTCGTTTCTTACGTGGGTTTCAGAAAGGAAGCAAATATCAATATCTTTTTCACGCATAAATATTTGCAGTTCGTCAAGTTTTTGCAAAAGTCCGTTTGCATTCCAAGTTATATTTTTAACATTCGTTTGTCATTCATATTCTAGTTGAAGTACGCGTTTTCCGTGAATTATTTTCAAGCTTAACCAGCCTATCGAGAATAATTTTATTCATTTTGCGCTGTTCTTCAATTTTCTCGAGAATAACTGAGAAAACATAAGAGACAGGGTCCGTCGAAATTTCAACGCTTTTTGGTTTTTCGGATGCCGCTGCCTGAGCGTAAGTCTGCACTTCTGCTGTCCGAGGGCCATTACCCGGTGGCTTTTCCAACGTTAACTTTTCAGTACCGTTTCTTTTAAGAACAGAGGTCGAGGACTTCTCTGTTGTCACTTTTTTTCTCACCTTTTTGGGCTCTGAACCCGGTAGTTTTAGTTTGCCTACTTTCTCTTGCGCGTTCTTACTCTTTGGCCTTGTTTGCAGTTTTGCTTTTGCATTATTTAGGGGCTTAAGGAGCGCATCTCTCCGTTTTTGCAACTCCTTAGCTACTTCACAGCCTCTATAACTTGCCGGATGCTTTCCCTTACAATTAGCACATGTTGCAGAGGTTTGTTTATTTACTCCGCGAACTTGGGAGGTGTGATTTCCGGCGCATTTCACACATCGCGGTTCTTTTCGGCAATACGTTTGCGTATGATTGAATCCTTGGCATCGTTTGCAATGAGGTATCAACCCTGTATTCTTGCGCATGGGTTCGATTTTGACTACGACATTCAGAATTGTTCTCATTTCGTAAATCTTATCTAAACTCTCAGCTTTATCAAAAGTTAATATAAAAAGAGGAAGCCCGCGCTTTACCGTCGTCGTTTCGTCGCCTTCCAATTTTTGTTTTTCCCGTTTAATTAAATTGACCGCGTCGACGATTTTAAAGTTTTTGTTCTTCAAATCATGAACAACATCTTCTTTTAAGCATGAGGCATAATGTCCTTTAGCTACCACTCGTATCGGTCTTTCAGATTTATTTTCGTAAGTATACCACTGCATTTTTTCAGTATTTAGTTTATTAGATACTAAGCGGTAACTGTCTGAGTCCTTTACGTTTACTTTCCATTTGTTGTTGTTGAACGATGTTATTTCAAAATCGGATAGCAACAGAGGTTTGAGAATAGAATGCAGTTTATTATAGTCTGCAATTCCGATTACGTTTATTGGTGGCGGTGACGGGCCTTAGATCATGGATTTTCTTCGGTACATGTGTTTACTTTGTCACCCTGTTCGTTATCTTCTCGCTTATTTTGCGTGTTTTCTTGCCTCGTTACCATTTCGGGCGAAGAACCAGCTTTTCGTTTCTTAACTGGTCGTTTTTTTAGAATCCAGTTGGTTTCCCGACTTAGTTCTTCTTCATCCGTTTGATAATCATCATTATCGAGGACGTTTGAACTCGCAGCAGACTCATTCCGAGGTTTCGGTATATCCTTAAAGGCTTTATTTTCTGCTTTAAGTATATTTAATTCTTTTCTTAGTTCTTCGCAGAGAAGTTCCATTTTACTTAGCCTGGTCCGAAGTTCCATATTTTCGTCCGTAAGACTTTGAATTTTCGCTGAAGTCCGTTGCTCGTGCGCCGACACTATCGATGTCGCCGGACTTCTAGTTCCGCACGTTTTCATGGTAGATCTTGATGGTGGAGATCTAACTACCCTAGTACCTTCTTCAAAAAGGTCAGATGAACGCAATAAATGGCTCTCCCCAGAATCCGTAGAGCCGACCTCCGAAGAGGGTGGATTTTCCAGCGTACCTGGACTGCCACCTGGGGTATTTAAATCTTTTGTTTTGTTCATTGCATATTTTGTATACGCCATACTCGGTATATGGGGGGTGGATTTTAGTCGCCTCTTACGACAGGCAAGCCTACCTCGTGTATATTCTAACCCTTACCCGAAGGGGGTGCTGCAGTGCAGTTGCGGTGCTGCTGCGGTTCCGCTGTGGCGCATTTGCCGTGCTGTTGCGGCGCAGTTGCGGTGCCGCTGTGGTGCAGTTGCGGTGCAGTTGCGGTGTCGCTGCGGTGCCGTAGCGGTGCTGCTGCAGTGCTGTTGCGGAGCTGCTATGGCGTATTTGCAGTGCTGTTGCCATGCCGCTGTGGTGCAGGTGCGGTGCCGTTGCGCTGTCGCTGCGGTGCAGTTGCGGTGAAGTTACAGTGTAGTTGGGAGGCCGCTGCGGTGCAGTTGCGGTGCCGTTGCGGTGCCGTTGCGGTGCCGCTGTGGCGCATTTTAGGTGCTGTCATGTAGAAGTTTACTTCTCCGTGTTTTCTTCTGATCCATTCCTCTACATTGGGGATCAGCATATGTGTCCATCTTCCTTTTGGTGTGGTGTTCCATCTCTGTTGCCATTTTCTTGTATAACCTCGATGGTTGCCTTTTGCTTTTTATCTCCAAATCGATTGGCGTTCGACCGGAGATTACGCTAATAGCCTCCGCGGACACCGTCCGAAAGGCACAACACACTGTTAACGATGCGATTCTATGGGCCGAGTTCATCCGTCTCATGTACGTTATGCGGTACGTCGCTTGTTCCCATACGGGAGATGCGTACACAAGGATCGATTTGCTTACCGTTGCTAGCAGGTTTCTAATCGGCTGCCTGAGTCCTCCAACGTTTACCATTAATCTGGATAATGCCGCTACTGCTCTGGAGGCTCTCTCGCCTACAAACATTAGGTGCTCTTTAAAATTTAGCCTGTGGTCCAGCAGCACGCCTAGGTACTTGATGTGTGGACGTGAATCGATGGTTTGCTCACCGACCTGTACAGTAAGGTGTTACTCCTTTGTCCTGCTACTTATAAGCAATGCTTCTGTCTTGTGATAACATAAGCCTAATATGTGTTCATGCCCCAATCGCATTGGGCGATTTTAACGCCAAAATAGGAAAGGAGGGCGTCTTTGGTAGGGCAGTCGGTAAGCATAGCCTACACGACACCACGTCTGATAACGGACTAAGGCTAATTGATTTCGCTGTGGAGCGAAATGTTACCATAGCAAGCACATGGTTTCCTCATCTCGATATTCATAAACAGACATGGCGGTCCAATGATCATGTAGCGATCAACCAAATTGATCATATTGCGACCGACGCAAGGCATGCCTCCAGTATTCTGGATGTCCGGACTTTCCGAGCGGCCAACATAGACTCGGATCATTACCTTGTTGTAGCCAAGGTACGGATGCGGATATCCCAATCTGAGCAACAAAGAAGAATCACTGTGAGAAAATTTAACGTCGAAAAGCTACAATCGCAAGAGACCGCCAGACTCTTCGCTGAACGCGTATCCTGAAATCTCTCAATCACCCCTATGCCGCCAGCATCAACTGCCGAAGACCAGTGGCAACGCTGCCAATATGCCATCAAAAACGCCGCGACTGATGTGCTGGGTCTCGCTCGCCTACCACCGCGAAACCCCTGGTTTGACCAAAAATGCGGGGAGTGCATGCAGCAAAACAAGAAGCATACAAAGCGGCGCTGCAAAGGAAGAGAGCTGCTCGCGAGCTCTACGAGCAAAATAGACGGGAAGAACATAGGCTTCTCCAGAAGAAGAAGAAAGAGCATGAGAAGCGCGCGCTTGAGAATATCGAGAGTTTATACTCCAGGAACAATGTACGGAAGTTTTACCAAAAGGTAAAAAGAACGTGTCAGAGGAGCAATACCCGTACAGAAACCTGTAGTGATGAAAATGGAAACCTCGCAGTAGAATTACAGTCGGTGCTGAGAATATGGAAAAACTACTGCTGCAGACTGTATAACGGCGACGAAGACCAACATCCCGCTGTCAGGCAGAATGAACCATTCAACATGGACGACGAAAATTTCCATCCACCTGACCAAAACGAAGTGAGGATAGCAATATCCAAGCTAAAATCCAACAAGGCTGCTGGACCTGACGGTTTACCGGCCGAACTTTTCAAGGCAGCTGGTGATGAATTGGTTGAGTGCATACACCAACTCATCTCTAAGATTTGGTCAAACGAGTGTATGCCTGATGAATGGAATCTCAGCATCGTTTGCCCGATCCACAAGAAAGGAGACCCCCTCAACTGCGCCAATTATAGAGGCATCAGTCTCCTCAACATCGCATATAAGATATTTTCTGCGATATTGTGTGAACGCCTGAATCCTTTTATCAACAGCCTGATTGAACCCTATCAGTGCGGTTTCAGGCCAGGAAAGTCCACCACTGATCAAATCTTCATACTTCGGCAGATCCTGGAGAAAACCCAAGAATTCCAAATCGATACTCACCACCTCTTTATCGATTTCAAGGCCGCCTATGACAGCATCTATAGAGAAGAGCTTTATAGAGCCATGTCTAGTTTTGACATCCCTGCCAAACTTGTCTGTCTGTGCAGGCTGACGATGGAGAATGCTCGCTGCTCCATCAAGGTCGGTAATGACCTCACCGAGACCTTTGATGTCAAAAAAGGTTTTAGACAAGGTGACGCGCTGTCATGTGACTTCTTCAATATTATACATTGTACTTGAACGGATTGTGCGGAACTCACAAGCCAACACCGGAGGCACAATCTATTACAAGTCTGTACAACTGCTTGCATACGCCGACGATATAGACATTATCGGAAGAGTTCAGCGGGCTGTCACCGGTGCGTTAGCAAGCATTAGGCGGAAGCGGCCAAAATGGGTTTTGCGATAAACGAGGGCAAAACCAAGTATATGCTGTTAACAAGAAGGGACAATCAACACCGACGAATTGGACAAAACGTCACAGTGGGTAGCTATAACTTCGAGGTAGTAAGGGACTTTGTCTACCTTGGCTCTGCTATAAATTCTACAAACAAGATCAGCGCAGAAATCAGTCGAAGAATAACTCTTGCCAATCGCTGTTTTTTTGGGCTTATAAGGCAATTCAACAGTAAAGCCCTATCTCGAACAACTAGGGAGACTGTATAAGACCCTGATCATCCCAGTCCTGCTTTACGGTACTGAATCATGGACTTTATTAAAAGAGGATGAAGATATCCTTGGTCGCTTCGAGAGAAAAATTCTTCGTAAGATTTCGGTCCCGTTTGCGTTGACGGGTTTTGGAGAAAAAGATTCAATCACAAACTATACGAACTGTACAGCGACATCGACCTAGTCAAAAAACCGCGTATTGGACGTCTGAGATAGCTAGGACATGTAGAGCGAATAGACACCAACGCTCCGACCCGCAGAGTCTTCGAATCTAATCCCGAGGGACGACGCAGTAGAGGGAATCATCGCCGTAGGTTGCGCGCACAAGTTCAAGGGGACCTCGACCAACTTGGAGTGCGCAACTGGAGGCAACTAGCTAAAGACCGAGCTAAATGGAGAGGCTTGTTGGTTGAGGCCCAGGTTCACCCCGAACTGTAGCGCCACCTAAGTAAGTAAGTCTGTCTTCTGATCTGCCAGTTCCAGACATGATGCCTGTAGCCATGCCCTCATGTTCCTTTTGTTTGGTTGCATTTTTCCGACACTTGTTCTAGCGTTTTTGCTACGACGATTACTGCAATGTCATCAGTGTTGCCGATCATTTCTACTTCGCTCGGCTTTGGCGTTCTTAGTATGCCATCATACATTATGTTCCACAGGGCTGGGCCTAGTACTGACCCTTGGGGGACTCCTCCCGTAATTGTGTACTTCTTAGGCCCCTCTGCCGTGTCATAATGAAGAGTTTTCTCACTAAAGTAGCTGCCTATTATTCTCAGCAGGTAGTTAGGTATACGGAGGTTGCTTAGCGTTCTAACTATACAGCTCCAGCTGGCTGAGTTGAATGCGTTTTTGACGCCGTGTGTTACGACGGCGCAATACTGCTTGATCGCTCCTAGTCATCTTTGTCCCGCGATAGCTTCGCGTACAATGTCATACACTGCCCTTATCGCTCCTATGCTTCGTTTCTTTCTAAAGCCGTACTGCCGAGTAGAGAGCCCTTAGTCTCCTTCCGTGTACGGCTCTAGCCATAGGTGCTCTAGGTGCCACTGCGGTGCAGGTGCGGAGCAGTTGCGTGCGTGCCGCCGCTGTGCGCTTGCGGAGTCGCTGCTTTGGTACTGCGGTGCTGCTGCAGTTTCAGTGCCACTGACGGTGCCGCCACGGTGCAGTTGCGGTGCTGCTGGAGTGCAGTTGGTCTGCGGTTGTGGTGTCGCTGCGGTGCCGTTGCGGTGTCGCTGCGGTGTAGTTGCGGTGCCGCCATGGTGCAGTTGCGGTGCTGCTGCTGGGCAGTTGGTTCGCAGTTGCGGTGCATTTGCGATACCGTTGCGATGCAGTGGCGGTGGTGTTGCCGTGTCGTTGCGGTGCCAATGCAGTGCATGTCCCTTGCCGCTGCGATGCGCTTGCTGTGCAGGTGCACCGTTCTGTTGCGGTGTACTCTCTATGCAGTTGCGGTGCCTCTCGCTCAAAACGGCAGCAGGCAGAATAACGTTCAAGTTATTTTGGTAACAGGCCACAATGGCATTAGCGGAAAAGAAAAATCAGATGAGCTGGCCGAACAAGAACATAAACATCACAAAATCTTAAATAACAAATATAATGCTAAATATAGTTGAAAGCCGATGGGAAGAAGTTATGGTTACCCGGACGTTGAGGCGGACATCAGCCACTTTCTATGTCCTTGTCCAGGCATCAGCAGACTCTCTCGAAACCTACCTGTCAACCTTTCTTTGAAGAATTCGAGGAACTGGCAGACATACCGATGTCGATGATCACGAATTTCTGCAAAACATCCTTTTGTACAAGGACTATTCGAGACGGGCTCAACTACGTCAAGCAGACAAGTCTAAGGATCATATAACTCTACAAAACTTTTTTGCTTTCTCTCGCTTCCAGAGGTATATGGGTATCGCTAATGGACCATGCGTTCTTATGTGAGCCACCAAAAAATCTCTCAGCAATCCACCTAACCTATCGGCGTACTCAATTGTCCTGGGCTACAACATGCATAATATAATAATCTACAGATACATATACCAACTGCTGTGGGTACCAACACCCATGAGCTCGTAACGGAAGGGGTCAGGGATTTCACAACATTATTGTAAACAGCGTCTATCAGTGAAAATCTTTTTAGATTTACTTGAAAATCGCCTAATGCATTAAACGCATTAAGATTACAAAAGGCTTGGTTCGATTAATCAGATAGCAATGACAAATTGCTTTATTTTATTTCAATATTTATACAAAATTAATGCTAGCCTAAACAAAAAGTGCATATTATAATTACAAAGACAAAAAAAAGTGCACTTACGGAAAAATTAAAGAAAATCAAATTATTTAATAAAAAGAAAAACATAGATTTGATGACAACGCGTAATGACAAATGCAATAAACAAACATAGCAGTAACTACATACGGCAATACCCGATAAGCGAAGTCAGCATATTTTTGTTTGGTAATTTTTTGTTGATGTCATCAACAATCAGCAAGCAAATAGCGGAAAAGAAGCAACATATCAGAGTCTTGACTGAAACTGAGATAAATTCATCAACTGACCCCACCTACCCGTTGCCCGGGCTAAGAACTACCCGGTTTCGATTCAAAGGTGGACTTTGTGTATTTGCTAAGACAGATTTGGCCTGTGGATGGAGCCTAATACTCGTACTCTCTACATGTGGCTTAAACTCCTTATACATACATGGCTCCACCAAGTTTAAGTACATCGTTTATCGCTCTCCTAATGATGAACAACCGGCTGGATACAGATCCATCACCTCACGGTCGAAGCCACGTCAGAAGAACTTTTTGGGGTATGCAGAAAAATCGGAGACAGCAAAGCACCTGGACCGGATGGCATCCCGAATAGGGCAATCAAGGCGGCTGTTAAGACGGACCGTACATCTTTCCAACAACGATGCAAAGGTGCATAGAGGAGGGGGTATTCCCTACACCATGGAAATTGCAACACTTAGTGCTGCTTCCAAAGGGCAATAAGCCGCCCGGACAACTATCATCGCATCGCCCAATATGCCTGCTCGATACGCTGGGAAAGATCCTAGAGCGTATCATCTATAACAGACTGCTTGCGATGGCGGAGGAAAACGGAGCCTTGTCAGACTGTCAGTACGGTTTCAGAAAATCACGCTCTACCGTCGATGCCATAAAGGCGGTAGTGGATATAGCAACTGAAGCAATACAAGGGAAAAGGTGGAAATGGGGGACGAAGAAATACTGCGCAGTAGTAACGCTCGACGTCAAAAATGCGTTCAACTCGACAAGCTGGTCATCCATTAGGAGATCCCTGGCCAGGATGGATACACCATACTACCTGCTGAGGATAGTCACGGACTACTTCAGCAATAGGAAGCTAAGATACCATACTGACGATGGCGTTAAGCACTACAGTGTTTCGGCGGGAGTCCCGCAAGGGTCGGTTCTGGGACCTCTCCTAGGGAACATTATGTACGACGGAGTTCTGCGACTAACATTACCCGAAGGAGTCAAAATAATTGGCTTCGCTGACGATATCGCAGTGGTTACAGTAGCCAAGCAAGAAGAATAAAGGAATGGCTGGAGTCTACCGGTCTGGAACTAGCTGCCCACAAGACCGAAGCTGTCCTAATAACCAGCCACAAAAAGGTGGAATACGCCAGCTTCCGGGTCGGAAACCAGACAATCAGGTCCAAAGAATCCTTGAGGTACCTTGGAGTCATGCTCGACAACAGGCTGCGCTTCAAAGCCCACGTCGAGTATTCTAGTAAGAAAGCATCGCTGATGCAGGCAGCACTCTCCCGAATGCTCCCGAACATCGGCGGGCCTGGATACGCCCACAGGATCCTGCTGTCAAGAGTGGTCAGCTCGGTACTTCTATACGCTGCCCCGATATGGGCAGGTGCACTGGCGACAAATGAGTGCAGGAAGAAGCTATCATCAGCTCACAGGCTCTGCGCAATCAGAGTGATCAGCGGCTTCCGAACTATCTCCGACGATGCAGCCTGCGTTTTAGCTGGGATGGTCCCAATCGACATCCTCGCTGAAGAGATGCAGAGGGTATACCTTAGACGTCCCTCGAACCGGCAAGAGGCAAAAAGGATTAAGGAGGAGGAAAGGGCAGCATCAGCAACGCTGTGGCAAACCAGGTGGGACAGCTCTACCAAAGGCAGGTGGACCCACAAGCTCATTCCCACTATAAAATCATGGACAGAGAGAGCGAGGGAAAACTGTAACTACCACCTCACACAGTTCCTGTCCGGACACGATGGCTACCGGAAATACCTCCATAGATTTGGACACGATAGTTCGCCCCTGTGTCCAATATGTCCAAACGAAGAGGAGGACGCGGAGCATGCAGTGTTCTACTGCAGACGCTTTGCAGAAGACAGAGCAAACCTGCCAAGTCCAGAAAATCTTGTTAGTCACATGACACGATCAGAGGGCGAGGAGTGGATGGAGATCTGCTCATTCATAGTATGTGTGCAGAATGCGTTGCGAAGAGCAGAAGCCCTAAGAAGAGCCCAAGAGGCGGCCTCGGAGACTAGAGCACAATTGCTAACCAGCCCCGCCAAGAAATACCTAACGGCAGTACCGCGGAGAGAGTGGTTGAAGTGTGTAGGGTGTGTGTTTAGTACGTAGGCGTATTCCTGGAATCGATTACTCAGGTTTGCGAATCGTGCATGCTAGTAGCACTCGGGCTATTAGTATCTATGAAGATTATACATCCTTGGCGCAACCTAAAAAAAAAAAAAACGGTCGAATCTATTGTTCTCAGCAATTTGAACGTCCATAACTCTAGTTGACTACAATACATCAACATGACTGATGACGCTGGAAGCCAAGGTGAAGCCTTTGACACGAGCTGCAGACTCACTCAGCTGGTGAGGGAGCCCACGATAGTTCCAGGCGAGCCAAATAAATATGAAAATACCTCAGATATCTTTCTTACATCAGAGCCAGACAGTTACATAAAAGGTAGCCTTCAGGAAACCGCGGTTGAACACGGATTGTGAGCATGATTCTGCAGTCCAGAAAGGAGAAGATAGAGAGTGGCGGGCCAATCAATCAGAGTAAACAAGATCGATCTTTGTAAGGCTTTCGAAAGCGCTGTTCAACCAGAGACTTGAACTGGGGAAATTGCCGTGGGGAAGAACTAATTGGGTGAACAGATATCTGCAGACATCTCAGGGCGCTGTTATATGTGTAGGTTTACCTTTCCTGAGAGAAGATTATACAACACCAGTTCGCTCTAGATGGAGCAGTCTTTTTGGGGCAAGGCCAGACATATGCATAGGAGGTAAAGAATGGTTTCCTGCTCCTCTTCGTCTATATAGCTCGTTAGAAAGAAAGGATGCACAACCTTTTAGCATGTTGGTCTACCAGACAGTGTCCAGTGAGAAAGCCATAACGTAGCTGATCCGGCACTACGTTTCTGATCCAGCCTAGACCAGATCTGCCTGGAAATATGATACGTTGAGCCATTTTCCCATCTGTGGTGTTGGTTGGTGCTAATAGCGTTCAGTTGAAGTAGATGTTTGCAAGAACCGAAGGACATACCCAGAATCCTTAGAGTCATACCCTGTCTGGCGAACTCGTCAGTCCAAGAACTTGTTTTCTGCTCGTAGCAAAATTGCAGGCATTTCGAGCAGTGATGGATTTATAGGCACACCAGGCACCGGCCTAGAGCATCACCACAGAGGGTGCACCAAAAAGAGATTACTCTTTTTCCTAGGTTAGGTTAGGTTAGGTTAGGTTGGCTGTCCACACGAGAGTGCAGACACACTTAGACCAGCGAAGGTCCTTTGTGATACCATGGATCAATCCATTTGGCCACTCAGGTACTAACAAAACCAACCGGAGCTTTTGACAAAGCGATGGATGCTCATGACGTCCAGGGACGCCAGATCGCAGAGGTCGTCAAGGAAAGGGGACCCTAGATGGAGCATTCTTTTATGCGACAGGGCTGGACATATGCATAGGAGGTGAAGGATGGTTTCCTCCTCCTCCTCGTCCCTACAGCTCCTGCAGAAGTCGTTGGAGAAGAGACCAAGTCTTCTGGCGTGTTGGCCTATAAGACAGTGTCCAGTGAGAACACCGACAACGCAGCTGATTTGTGTACGCTTTAGCTTGATCAGGTCGGCACTACGGTTTTGATCCAGCTTAGGCCAGATCTGTCTCGAAGTGTGACACGTTGAGCCGTTTCCCCATCTGAGGTTGGTCTTGCTAATAGCGTTCAGCTTTAGTAGATGCTTACATGTAGCGAGGGGCATACCCAGTGCTTGCCTTTCAGGCAAAATCCTTAGAGTGGCACCCTGTCTGGCGAGGTCGTCAGCCCTGCAGTTACCTGGAATGTCTCTATGGCCTGGCACCCAGCAAAGGTGAATGTTGAACTACTCTGTCATCTCCATAAGAGATAGACGACAGTTTAAGGCAGCCTTTGAAGTGAAGGAGAACGATTCCAGGGACTTGATTGCCGCTTGGCTGTCAGTGAAAATGCTAATATCCCTGACAGATAATACATTACATTTCAGCCAGGACAGGACTTCCTTGATCGCCTGGAAAACGCTACAATGATCAGGGAGGCGGAAAGAGATGCTCAGATTGAGCTGTTCGGAGAAAACACCACAACCCACCCCGCCCTCCGTCTTAAATCCATCTGTAAAGAAGTGAACCGAACTACCATCGACAGGGGGGGGAAGTGTCCCATACATCCCGGTTAGGGATGCTCGTACTGAAGTTACGGTCAAATCTCAGTTTCGGCGGGGTGTAGTCCGTGTTTTCGTGTTTGAAGTTGAGAAGATCAAGGATCGAGGAGTTGCCCAAGCGATAGCTAGACCACTGAGAGGAGGCTTTTAGGCGGATGGCCGCACAGGCAGTCATCTGTTTGCAGAAAATATCAAGAGGTAGCAGGTTGAACAAAATGTCCAGTGCCACGGAGGGAGTAGTCCTCAGTGCACCACTGATGCAGATGCATGCAGATCTTTGCACCTTAGCTAGTTGAGTGAGGTGGACAGCCCTGTCGAGAGCAGGCCACCATACGATCACGCCATATAGTAGTATAGGCCTGATAACGGACACGTATAGCCAATGAGTGATTTGAGGTTTGATACCCCAGCTCCTACGTATAGCCTTTTTACAGGAATAGAGAGCTACATTAGCTTTCTTAACGCGCTCTAGTAGATTGGCCTTCCAGTTTAATTTCCTATCCAAAATAAGACCCAGATATTTTGCGTTTTCAGAGAAGGTGAGACTGGTGCCATTTATCATAGGAGGGTCTATGAGGGGAACTTTATATTTCCTCGTGAAGAGAACGAGTTCCGTTTTATGGGGGTTAACCCCCAGTCCACATTTGGAGGCCCATTTGGTGAGCCGAAGGAGAGCAAATTGGAGGATATCCCTAAGAGTGTCCGGGTGTTTACCGGAGGCAGCAATAGCAATGTCATCAGCTTAGGCGATCACTCTATAACCTGACGTATCCAGGTCCAACAGTGGTTCATTAACTACCAGGTTCCACAGAAGAGGTGACAAGACTCCACCTTGAGGTGTACCTCAGCGAGCAATTCTTTTGGCCGATGCTCCGCCCAGCTGTGTGTTAATAATCCTGCATGTAAGCCATTGATTGATCAACACTCCGAGCGAGGTATCCACTTTCAGATTTACAAGTGCGTCGGTAATTGCCTTTGGTTTGACATTGTTAAAAGCTCCCTCAATGTCAAGGAAAGCCACCATGGTGTATTCTTTGATGCTCAATGATTTTTCGATGATACGCACAAGCGAATGTAAGGCAGTCTCAACCGATTTGCCTTTGCAGTACGCATGTTGGGACGGCGAGAGCAAAGCTGGGCTAATACTTTGCCGAAGATGGATATCAATTAATCTTTCTAACGTTTTGAGCAGAAGGGACGATAGACTGATAGGTCGGAGATCCTTTGGTTCCACGTGCGAGCTCTTTCCTGCCTTAGGTATGAATATGACTTCAACCTCGGTCCATAGTTTGGGAATATAGACCAGATTTAGACAGCCCGACAAGATGACTTTGACCCATGGAAGCACAATGTCTCGCATTGCTGAATTTTAGCTGGAATAACACCGTCAGGTCCTGGGGACTTGAAGGGTTTGAAACTGCGCATGGCCCAACGGATCTTTTCTGTAGTTATCAAGACTAACGAGTTGCTGCAAGGTTGAGGGGGGGGATTTCCCTCTCGCGATATAGCAACAGGGGAGCTACCAGGAAAGTGGGTATCCAGTAAGATGTCAATGGATTCCTCAGCAGAGGAGGTCCAGTAACCATCCGGATGCAAAAGGTAGCTGGGTTTAGCAGGGCTTTTAGAGAGGATTTTCCGCAACCTGGAAGCTTCCGAGGACTCTTCAATGCTGTCGCAGAAAAGTCTCCAGGAGCGTCGTTGCTCCTTCCTCAGTGAGATTTTGTATTTTCTGAGAGACAGTTTATAGGAGTCCTAGTCGGCCGTCTCACGGGAGCTTTTAGCAGTATTAAAAAGGAGCCTACTGTCTTTCCTAAGAGTACTGAGATTTGCATTCCACCAGGGAGGTTTCATTTTACCTCGAGGTTTGCGGAGTGGGCAGGCCTCGGCCATGGCACCATTTAGTGCCGATGTTAGGGTGTCGACTAAATCGTCGAGGTCTTCAGTGCAAGAAGGTTCAGTAGGCAGATGGGAGGAAATAAGCGTTAATAAACGTTTCCTATAAAGGGACCAGTTGGTTTTCCTATAATTTCTAAAAGCCTTCTGGTCAGGCAGATAGTCATCAAGACTAAATTGGAGGTAACGGTGGTCTGAAAAAGAGTGCTCATCAGAGACTCTCCAGTCCTTAACCGAGTTATATAAATGATCGGAGACAAGAGTGATGTCCAGGACTTCTTGTCGGTTATGAGTAATGAAAGTCGGTTTGGACCCCCTGTTACAGATTAGGAGTTCCTAGTAAGAACTACTTAATTCGGTTATTACACTTCTGATTAAAAATTATTTGTTTGCCTATAACTTTTCTCCTTATCTTTTCTCCTTATCTTTTCTCCTATTTTTTTCTATTATTTCTAAAATAAAATAAGTCTATTTAGCCTTTGGAAGTGATATAGTACATCTAGCATCAAAAAGAGAACAACTAGGGCACTGTTCACTATAAAAACCTAGAGCACAAAAACGTAAATCCGACGCTGAGTTTAGGAGAACGGGATCATGGTCAGTAGCTCCTATGACCATTAGCCAAATTGGTAACTACAGATTGCCTGATGCCGGCACTATTATTTGATACCATGTCAACTAGAATACGTCAGAGAATTGACTGGAATCAAATCGGATTATCACATATGTATAAAGAGGAGCTGGATCTATTCAATGACGGATCTGAACTTGATGTTTATATTTATTAATGCTGGGCTCTTCATCGAGTTCTCAGGAGTCATGTGCTCATGTAGAATTGATAGTAATAGCTTTATTTATCAAGCTCAGGTCATAGTCACAATGGATACAGTGAAAATAATCGGAGATGATAACATAGTCAGGAAGTTATCATCATAAACAATCTGTTGGGCATATGCGAGTGATCTGCTTCGTCTAATAGAAGACAGACGATTCTTGGTAATTACTTCTCCGAAGAGCTAAAAGACTAAGGTAATGTTTGAATGGGTAACTTCCAGAGAGTTCCATTTCTACCCATCTATGTAACCTAACCTAACATAATGCATACATGTAACTGCGATAAAACAACGTTATTAAAATATTTAGGGTGTAGGTTGACTTACGTATACTTTCATGTGTTATACTTTCTGCAACTTTCCATAGAATTACACGAAGCAACATATTCTACAATTGAAGCTAAATTCGCACGAGAATAACTGTAATCACAATTCATACATATCAAATATGTACAGTACATACATATGTACAGCATAAAACTTTTGGATGAGTTTCTCACTTAGCCAAGCACAGATTCGCTTCAACAATTCGTTCCAACAAAAGTGTACAGAGTAGTGCGCTCACCTGACGAACACAAACGAACACGAACCACAGCGAACGCACATCCTGGCGACGGGATACCACCAACATGGAAAGTGGCTACAGGAAGAGAACGCCACAAATTGTATGCTAATCGTAATGCCAAAACCAAAAACCGAAAAATCATGCCATGTTAATTCAAATTCCATATCCAGCTTTGCCTGCAATTATTCTCTATGACTAGACACTTCTGGTGGTGTTAAGGATATCCCAATGCTTCGTTATAAAACTTTGTGTGTTCCCAGCTTTTGCTTCACCGTTCAATTCACCATTTTCCTCACTCTTCCTCGTGCTTTCTATGTTTTCAAATAAAAGGTGCAGTCACCATTAGTATTTCAAGGCGAAACCGTTGTGCAAAATTCGAAAACGTTAAGTAATCCTTATTGCATCCATCTCGTTCCCTCTTTCTAGCTCCAAAACGATGCATAAATCGAACGAAATGGGATTGAAAGGATAAGAAATAAGTGAAACGGATTCCCTCTGCTTGTACTAGGAATGCATTTATTTTTCGCTTAAGGATTGATTTTTCCTTTATGCACAATCACAAGGAGTTGCCAGTGAAAGAATAATTTTCGAACTTTTCTTGGGAAATGCATTTCAAATGCGATTTTGATGCTTTTGTGCTCAAAACCTGGAATTGATTTATTTTTTTTTTGATTATATTTGTAAATTCATCACAAATGATCAAAAGAACAGTTGCTCAATGTAAGGAGTTCATCTTCAAATTCACCTGACTTTAAATTTAGGGTGGGGGTTAGTCTAATGTATTCGACTAGCGCATGTTTGCATTTTCGTGCTCTGCATTTATTGTATTTTGCCGGCCTGATTCTTTCCTTTCTCTTTTTAAAGTTCTAAGAGTCTTCATTATGCGCTTTGTACTCCCAGCGAAGGCGTCCCATACCTCTTGGCTTTTTAGCATTTCGCCAACGATGCTTTATGGCGTCGGTTTTTTTTTCGAGGGTAGGTGAAAAATCTTCCTACTTCCTTCCTACTTCATAGCAGTGTCAGATTCTTACTAAGCAAAAAACACCACCCTTCGATATAAATTTGTTAGATATTATCAAGTCATTTTTCTATAACGAAATAAAAACGTTTGGCAGGTTACTTTCCACTGAAAGATCCTGCATGTTCCGCAGTCTAGACGCGGTTAGTCCTTATCTCGCCAAGTTGAAAGGTTTCGTCCTTTGTAGTCGGCGCAATAAATTGCTCTCATCCAAAATTTTTAGGACTGTATTGTCGACATGTCCGATTAGTCGGTTTCTATGCTTTCTCGCGAAGATTCTAATTTCAGCTTCGATGGTCGGAATTTCGAGATCCCTGTGGATATCATCGTTTCTACTATACCACGGTGTTTAAACAATTTCTCCTAGCACTTTATTTTGAAAAGTTTATAAAATATTTGCATTTGTTTTCTTGGTACAAACCCAAAGTTGTGTACAGCAGGTCCACACCAGCTTTAGCAGTTTGTTCTGAGTACTGAGCTGGGAATGTTTTCCAAGTTACCAGTTAATTTCTTTGTATTTGATTTCGAGTTCTTCACGTTTCATTTTCACGTGCGAATTCCATTTCAGCCTTGCGTCGAGTGTCATTTCCAGGTATTTGGCTTCGTTTGCAAAAAATATTCGGGCCAAGTTTAGAAAAATTGGCAAGTCATTCGTTTTCTTATAAGTGAAATTCACGTGAACAGATTTAGATTCGTTGAGGGCGACCCGCCAGTTCCTCGTCCTTTCATTTCCTTTATTCAGTGGGTTTGGCAGTTTTGTAGTCGTTTCTCCGATTGTTTTACCTACTGTTAGGATAGCGGTGTCATCGGCAAGCGTATTAAGGATAGCGCCATCTTCGTTCAAACAATTATCAATAACTTTTTCACGCATGAATATTTCCAATTCGTCAAGTTTTTGGAAAAGTCTGTTTGCATTCGAAGTACATATTATAGCATTCGTTTTTCATTCATTCATAGTTAGTCGAGGAATCTCGGGTCAGTCAGTGCAACTCGGGCAGTAGGGGCTGTTGTCGTGTTTAAACTTAAGTAAGTACGAACGAAAACATCCATGGCCCGTTAGGAATAGCGTTAAGTAAAAATCAAGTTCTCCATGGTGTCTATCAATCCATGGCTGGATTTTGGTGTATGAGCATATAAGTCCATCTGCCTTTCTCAGAAACATTCCATCGTTCTTGCCATCTTCTTAGGTTTTCTGTTCTATGTAGCGTGTTTTCGCTGGCCTCATTTCTTTCTCTTCTTGTGCAGTACTGACGTTGCTGTTCTACTGCCAGAATATCTATTGGTAGCATTCTCGCTACCACGAAGGCTGCATCGCTAGAAGTAGTGCGAAACCCGAAGCTAGCTCTTAATGCACACACGAGTATTCGGTACTCAGATGTGATATGTAATCTGTATGTTTTAATTGCCATGGCCCCCGGCCCAAATCGGGCCGTCCCGCGTGTTGACTTATAGACGTAACCAGTCTAGCCAGCAGTACGGCTATGTCTTGGCCCTCCAATGTTGGGCATGATACGTGCTAGTTCAGCACTTGCTATTGCACCTTTTCAGCTTACATACTTAAGGTGATCCAGAAATGAACGTCTCGTCTCTATCATGACTTGCATTCACTTGTATCCTAGCAAAAAGACCAATTAACCTCTTTGTTCTACCCCACTTTAGCAACGCAGACCTAACATTAGTCCAGCTTGAACGGGCATGCAACAAACCCTTGGTTCTGACATCGGCATATCTGCCCTACGATGACTCGTGGTCCCCGCCCACCGAGATGCTCGCCTACCTGGTGGATGACGCCACAAAGGGAGGATGGGATCTCATAGACGGCTGCGATGCCAATTCACTTCACATACAATGGGGGAGTAGTGACATTAATGAATGGGGTGAGTCTTTACTTGAATTTATTATTAGTAGAAATCTGTGTGCAGAAAATATTGGGTCAGAACTCACTTTTGTGATAAAAAACAGACAGGAAGTCTTAGATGTAACCTTGACCCTTAATTCCAGGTCCCTGGTAGGCAGTGATTGGAAGGTGTCCGATACCGTTACTTTCTCGGATCATAGAATGATCTGCTTCTCTGTTAACGAAAACACAAAATCTTTAAAACCATTTCGCAGTCCCAAGAGAACAAATTGGGACATCTTTAGAACCCTCCTAGGTAACTCGGAGCATCCCCGATCTTCGCACCTGATAAACAAAAATGAGATTGACCATGAGCTCATGACCCTGACCTCAACCCTCAAAGAGGCCTTCGAAAGGTCCCGCCCTCTTAGTAAAGGCAAACGGAAGTTCAACCACGCATGGTGGTCAAGTGAGCTCTCAACCTTGCGCACATATGCCAGGAAACTTTACAATCTGGCAAAGCGAACCAGAAATCCCGCAAACTGGGACCGCTACAGAGAAAGCAAGGGTGTCTTCAAGAAAAAGACGATCTACGCTAAAAGAGCCCTATGGAGTACATTTTGCAGCGAAATTGAATCCACCAAAGACGCAGCGAGACTCCCAGGATTCATCAAGAAACCGGATGGTACCTGGACAGATTCATCTGCCGAGACCCTGGAACTCCTCTTAGAAACTCACTTCCCAGAGTGTAGTATCATAAATCCTGATACGGAGATAACACCGTCACATGATTCAGGTGTAAGCGCTAATTACTCTCTATTTGCCGAAACACATTCGCTCCAAATTAAGCCCTAGAGACATGCCCCTAACACAACTCTTATACAGGAAAGGTCGATCTACGGAAGGCGCCCTTCACTATCTCGTCACAGAGATTAAAGCCGCTTACCGCTCCAAAGAAGTCGCCATTTGTGCATTCCTTGACATAGAAGGTGCTTTTGATAACACTGGTTATGAATCCATCACTAGTGCTATGAGACGCAGGGGAATAGACGAACCTACTACCAGATGGGTTAGGAACATGCTCGATAGCCGCATAATAACATCTTCGTCTGGAGAGGTCTCTGTGACGGTCTCCGCGGCCAAAGGCTGCCCCCAAGGCGGCGTCCTCTCGCCTCTCTTATGGTCACTCGTGGTGGATGACTTAATGAACACACTTAATAGTTCAGGTTTCACAACCATAGGCTATGCAGATGATCTAGTGATCATCATTAAAGGCAAACATGAAGACAATGTGTGTCAACTCATGCATAATGCACTCCTTGTAGTCTCGGACTGGTGTGCTGGGGAGGGCCTATCGATTAACCCCAGCAAGGTAGTCGTTGTACCGTTTACAAGAAGAAGAACGCTGAATATTGGCTCAGTGACTTTAAACGGCACAACAATCAATTTCTCCGATGAGGTCAAATATCTAGGAATCGGCCTGGATAAGAAGCTTAACTGGAATTCCCATATTAAGAATAAAATTGCCAAGGCGACTACTGCCTTGTGGGCCTGTCGCCGTATGTACGGCAAGACTTGGGGCCTGTCTCCAAAGGTCATTTTCTGGTTATATACCACGGTTGTAAGACCCATTCTGACATACGCGTCCGTAGTCTGGTGGACGAAAACCAAAGAGGTCACAACCATAAATAAACTCACAAAACTCCAAAGACTAGCTTGCCTCGGCATCACAGGTACTATGCACACTTGTCCCACAACAGCCATTGAAGCCATAATCGGACTTACTCCGCTACATATATTTATAAAAAAAGTGGCAATCCGCAGTGCAGTTAGTCTTAGAAAATCAGATGCTAATAGTACACGGGATCACGTCGATCTCATGGAGCTATTGTCCGACTTCCCCGAGCTAGACATGCTCAGCACGGTCTCCGACTTTACGCCTAAATCACTTTACTTTGGTAGAATGTTTGAGATTGTGATCCCAAGCCGTGATATATGGAATATTGGCGGACCGTCGCTTGATCCAAAAGGTATAGTGTGGTACACCGATGAATAAAAAATGGATTCAGGAGTTGGCGCCGGTGTGTATGGACCCAACCATAAAATTTCGAAATCACTCGGAAAGACTCCTAGTGTTTTCCAGGCCGAGCTTTACGCCATTGAAACTTGTGCTAACATTAACCTGCACTCAGGCATAAAAGGTGCCTCTATCCATATACTCATGGCAAACGACTAACAAAGGCCTCGTAGGGGCAGCATCTCCCGATAGGTGCTGGTCCGCTAAGTAACGAGTAGGAGCCACTGCAGCTCTGTTAGTAAGCCCTACTCCCACCTCCTCGTGGTGCCATCTGGGAATTTCTTCGGAAATTGCTAACGGGAGAGGACGAATGGCGAGCTTCCTGCGCCAAAAAACAGGATAAGTGTCGGTTGGTCTGTGGCCCAGCGAGCCGCAACCGTAAAACAAACTATTGCTCCGAAACGGAAACATACGCCTCGGATACGGACTGATCATTTGTTGACGACCTTTGGCTATCGGACACGGACAACGATCGGATTTTGGAACGTTAAGACCCTCCTGGACTCAATCAAGGAAGGGCCTTATAACGCCAGATTCCTCCAATTGGAGCGCGAATTCGCACGGTATAAAATCGACATCTTAGGGCTGAGCGAGATAAGATGGTACGATGCTGGGGAATACATCTCCCCAACAAAAAGCACTGTCATGCTCTACTCTGGTAAACCAGCTGGAAGTGCACGGAGTTCTGGCGTAGGACTCATGCTAACTCCAGCAGCACGTAGTAGCCTCATATCCTGGAAACCCCATAGTGACCGGATATTGACGGCTAGGTTCCAGAGTAGAGTTAGCAAAATTACCATCATACAGTGTTATGCAACGACTCTAGACGCGACTGAGGATGAAAAGGATAATTTTTATAGCCACTTAGGTGCCGCCTACAACCAAACGCCTAATGGAGACATCGTAATGGTAATGGGAGATCTCAATGCCAAGGTGGGTAGCGACAACACCATGCTTAAGCACGTGATGGGAGTTCACGGCGTGGGAGACCGCAATGACAATGGTGAGCGGTTTGTGGACTTCTGCAATACCAACCGCCTAGTCATCGGAGGTACGCTGTTTAAGCATAACACCTGCCATAAGATCAGTTGGGTCTCTACTGATAGGCAACGAACATCCAACCAGATCGACCACATTGCGATCAGTCGCCGCTTTAGAAATTGTCTCCTGGACATCCGAAACAGACGTGGAGCTGACGTCGGACAAGAACGAGATCACCATCTTATGGTAGCTTATTTACGCCTTCGTACTGCATCCGTCAACAGCAACCGCTCAAACCTGCTTAACATCACCAGGTTTAATATCGACAGGCTCAAGGTTCCCCAAGTGCGCCAACAGTTCAGGGACCATCTTGCCTTAGAAGCAGAAGCAATCAGCAGCATAGAGAACATGGATGACCACTGGAGTGCTGTGAAAAATGCTTTTGCGACTGGGGCACGCACTTATGTCGGTAAAAAGCAGAAACACCACCGCACATGGCTTTCTACAGACACCTGGAGACGGATCGATGAGCGTACAGCAATCAAGGCTCGGATTGCAGCGGCCTCAGCAGTAGAGAGAACCGAGCTTGAAGCCCAATACCGTGCGAAGAAGAAAGAAGTGCAGCGTAGTGTGAGACGTGACAAGCGTCAACATGTCAACTCACTGGCCTCAAGGGCTGAAGAAGCAGCGAGTAGGTGCGACAGTAGGACTGTTTACAACATCACTAAGGAGCTCATTGGTGGTCGAAACTCCAAACAACATCCAGTGAAGAGTCTAGACGGTAACCTTCTGATTTCGGATGAGGATCAGCTCACTAGATGGAGAGAACATTTTGCTGCAGTGCTAAATCACTTAGACGACGGCGGTATGATCTTGAATTCGAATGAGCAGTTCGAAGCAACAAATTCCCGAATTCGCACCGTACCTCCCAGTAAAGCTGAAATAATAACAGCAATCAAGTCCCTCAAGAAAAACAAAGCGGTGGGTATTGATGGCATCCCTGCCGAGCTATTTCAAGCGGCGCCAAATACATCGGCAGATTTGCTGCATCCGCTAATACGGAGAGCTTGGGATAGTGAACAATTTCCACAGGAGTGGAAAAGGGGGATGATCATTAAGCTTCCAAAGAAGGGTAACTTGATGGAGTGCGGTAACTGGAGAGGTATATGTGTTCTTCCAGCTGTAGCCAAAATAATAGCTAGAATAATTCTAGAACGAATTAAAGATCATTTAGATTCAACTCTCGATGTCGAACAGGCAGGCTTTCGCGCTGGATCCTCCTGCATCGACCACATAAACACCTTACGGATCATAATCGAACAATGCGTTGAGTATAGGTCTCCGCTACATTTACTGTTTATCGACTTCGAGAAGGCTTTCGACAACTTGAATCGAGATGCTATCTGGCTGGCCTTGCGCAGGAGAGGCATTCCAGAAAAGCTTATAGCTATTATCAAGGCTACATATGAGGGCGACAAGTGTCACGTCGTGCACAATGGTAAGGTGTCGGAGGACTTTGAAGTCCAAAGTGGAGTACGTCAAGGGTGCATACTGTCCCCACTATTGTTCTTGGTGGTTATCAGCGATGTACTCCGTGCAGCATTGACGGAAGCTAATTCTGGAATTCGTTGGACTATGACATCTTACCTTAAACACCTAGATTACTCTGACGATGTTTGTCTACTTTCACATCGGATAATGGATCTTCATTTGATGGCCCAAAATCTAGAAGCTGAGGCAAACAAAGTGGGGCTAAAAATAAACACAGCCAAAACAAAAGCCCTGAGTACTTCCAATACCCGCGCTCAACTTAACATTGCCGGAAAGCAAGTCGAGAAAGTTGATAACTTTCTATATTTAGGAAGTGTCGTCCCGGCTAATCGCGGTGGCACCGAACTAGATGTGTGCAGCAGAATCGGGAAGGCTAAAGCTGCGTTCGGAATGCTGTCCAAAATCTGGAGAAGCAATGTTATTAGCTTAAGAACCAAGCTACGACTGTTCCGCTCCAACGTAGAATCAGTGCTGCTTTATGGGTGCAGTACCTGCAAGTCTTCGTAAACAAATGCTTAAGAATCATCTTGAGGATTTTTTGGCCGAACCGCATCTCCAACGAACAACTTTATCTGAGAACGGGCCAAGAACCTATAAGCATTACTATACGAAGAAGAAAGTGGCAATGGATTGGACACACCCTACGGCGCGAAGACAACTCCATTGCGAAATACGCTATGCAGTGGAATCCGCTCACCCAGGCAGGCAGAATAGCGGGACGCCCTAGGCAAACGTGGCGCAGAACAGTTGAGGAGGAATCGAGCTCTTTAGGAATGAGTTGGAGGCAGCTCAAACGCGTTGCAGAACTCCGAACACGATGGCGCGCAGGCATGGTTGACGCCCTATGCCCCCCGAGGGGTTAAAGGACATAACTAACTAACTAACTATCCATATACTCACCGATAGCCAAGCGGCGCTCAAAGCACTGATCTCCCATGTGATCAGCTCAAAATCAGTTCTAAGCTGCTTCGACAGCTTACAAAATCTGTGCCAACACAATAAAGTAAAATTGTTGTGGGTTCCGGGTCATGTAGGCGTTGACGGCAATGAAACTGCAGACCTGCTAGCTAGGAAGGGCTCCTCTGAGTTGTTCACTGGACCTGAACCCTTCTGCGGGATACCCGATTCCGCCTTCAAACTTACCCTAAACATCTGGGAACGCAACGTGTGCATCTCCCACTGGAATAACTTCCAAGGTCTCAGGCAGGCTAAAGGAGCTGTCCAACCCTTCCAAAGACAGGCAGTTGATATCCTAAAACACAGCAAAAATGACATAAGAAGGCTTGTGAGCTTCCTTACCGGTCACTGCCAACTTCTCTACCACCTTAACAAAATGAGAATTTCGGAGGACATCACCTGCCGCCTCTGCCTAGAAGAGGACGAAACCGCAGAACACATACTATGTGAGTGTGTAGCTCTGTGTAGAGCTAGGAGAAGCTTTTTCCTTAAAGAGATCATATCTCCAAAAGATCTTAGGAACTCCTCCGCAGCCGTAATTATAGCTTTCATAGGGAGAGTAGAAGTACTGCTGCCCTAAAAAGTGGCCTATGGCACAATAGATCTCCTTGGTCGCAGTGCCTACACGCCATTTGGGCGTGGCCACACACCTGTTTAAAAAAAAAAAAAACACAACATGCCTATACAAAGGGCCGATCTGTCGAAACAGCCCTGCATGAAGTCGTAGCAATAATTGAGCAATCACTCTACCACAAAGAACTCATTTTAGCGGCCTTTTAAGACGTGGAAGGAGCCTCTAACAATGTGAAAACCGAATCAATAAGATTATCACTGGACCGACTCAGAGAAGGTTCCACACTCTCCAACTGGATTGAATGCATGCTCAAGACGAGACACATAACTCGGAGCTGGGTGACAGCCAAGTAAATGCACTGGTCTCTAGAGGAACCCCACAAGGGTCTTATCTCCTCTACTATGGACTCTAGTCGCAAACGAGATCCTTTTAAAATTAGGACACAGCGGAGTAAAAGTTGTTGCTTATGCAGACGACATCGTTCTACTTATGTCCGGCAAACTTCTCGACACTATTACAGAATTTCTGCACTCGGCCCTGAATACCCTCCATAACTGGACGAGAAGTTGTGGACTGAACGTTAATCCAGCGAAAACAGAAGTGGTCCTCTTCACCAACAAAAGAATAATCCCAGCTTTTGGACCCCTACGACACGGTGACACTCCACTCCAAGTCTCAGATAAAGCACGGTATCTTGGGTACATACTTGAATGCAAACTGAGCTGGAGAGATAATACAAATGAAACAATAAAGAAAGCGTACATTGCGTTCTATGCTTGCAGCAGATTTTCTACTAAAAAATGGGGACCCAAACCTGCCATCGTCCATTGGATGTACACAGCCATAGTCAGACCCATTCTTACATATGGGTGCATTGTCTGGTGGCCAATAACAGAGAAAAATACGCATTTCAAATAGTTGACTAAAATCCAGAGACTTGCCTGCATAGCAACCACAGGCGCATTTAGAACCACCCCGACCGCAGCACTTAAAACAATTCTCGAACTGATTCCACTGTACTTATTTGTTGAGAAATCAGCCGCGATGAGTGCCCTGCGCCTAAAAGAATCCAACCTATGGAGAAGAGGCCACACGGGCCACCGTAGCATCTCAAGATGGGCTGACCTAAACGCCACCACAGACTATCTTCCGCCATCCCCCGACTTCAGCCTAAACGTCAAAACGTTCCCATCAAAGGAACACTGAGAAGACGGTGGGGCCATTAACCCGCATAGTATTTCAGTCTTCACTGACGGGTCCAAAACAAACGAAGGAGTGGGTTCGGGTATCTACTCAGCGGAACCTGATATTGCAATATCACTTAAACTTCCGAACCACAGCAATGTGTCACAAGCAGAAGTCCTAGCGATAGCAGAGGCGGCACGAGAACTATCCACGAAACGTGTTACTAGGAAAGAGATTGATATTTACAGTCGAGAACGGATAAGTGCACAACGTCCGGGCATCGATTTGTTGTGCACTTATCCGGTCTGTGCACTTATCCATAAGTGGAAATTTTTGCATTTATCTGTAAGTGCACACTTTTGCACTTATATGTACTTACTTAATAAAGTGCACCGTATTTACACACTCAAAAAAATAAACTGCATATATTTATATTATATTTATAGGTACTATTTGGAATTCTTTTATTAAAAATAAAGTGAAAACTAAAACAATTATCCAAAGTGTTCGAGAGAATATTGAATAGGCGAATACAGACGGTTATAGAAGAGAGGAATCTCATTCCGGATCATCAATTCGGATTCAGAAGTAAGCATTCTACAATTGAACAAGTGCATAGAATAACACATGTAATCGAAAAATCTCTTGAAAAAAAAAAAGATTTGTTCCAGCGTATTCCTTGACGTCTCTCAAGCCTTTGACAAGGTCTGGCATGAAGGCTTAAAGTTTAAATTACGACAAGTTCTGCCAGAGCATCTATATAATATTTTGAAGAACTACCTTTCGAATAGACTATTCCGCGTCAAATGTGGAAACGAATATTCAGATTTTAAGGAAATAATGGCTGGGGTGGCGCAAGGAAGCGTTCTTGGTCCAGTCTTATATCTATTATACACTCGCGATATACCGCAAGTAGAAGGTACTGAGCTAGCTACATTTGCCGACGATACTACTATCTTGGCAGTAGGTAAAACGGTCGAAGATACTACAGAAAGTTGCAAGAAGATTTGGCTAGAGTAAGAATGGACAAAGGTTTGGCGAATCGCACTCAACGAGACCAAATCTGTTCATGTAAATTTTACTTATAAGAAAATAAATAATTTGCCGATCTTTTCAAACTCGGTTCAAATCCCGTTTGCAAACGAGGCTAAGTATCTTGGAATGACAAAAAAGCTCAACTGGAGATTAAATATAGAGGAAAGAATTAAGAAAGCAACAATAGCCTTTTACTCATGTAGTAGAATTTTTGGAAGAACCTGGGGACCCTCCCCCAAAATCATACTATGGATGTATACGGCTATAGTTAGACCCATACTGACTTACGGCAATCTAGTATGGTGGTCGGCTGTCAACAAATCCACCAACTTAAAGGCAATCACTAAAGTTCAAAGACTAGTATGCATTGGCATCACCAGTGCAATGAGGACAACCCCAACCCCAGGACTCGAGGCTATCCTCAACCTGCTACCGCTTGACATCTTTATACGAACATCAGCAGCCATTAATGCTATGAGAATAAGTCAGTCAGCGAACTAGAAACCAAGCAGAACAGGTCACTCGATGATCCTACTCGATTACTTTGGCCTCATGCCCGTAACGGATTACATGACGCCATACTTAGACTTTACAAGGCCTTTCCCTACCGCCTACCCTAGCAGGGAGGATTGGAAAAGCGGTCATATACCTAATGCCGAATCTATAGCCATCTACACGGATGGTTTAAAAATGAGCACTGGTGTAGGATCAGGTATCTTCTCCGACCCTCTAGGTGTATCAAAATCCATACGACTTCCAGACCACAGCAGTGTTTTCCAAGCAGAGGTCTTAGCAGTGGCAACAGCCGCCCGTGAGTCTGCGATGAGGGCAATACCACCAGAAGGTATCACCATCTTTATCGACAGCCAGGTAGCTATAAAAGCGATTACTGCCATAGAAATTAAATCGAAGCTTGTAAAGTGTTGTCGAGAAGAGCTCAGGGTTCTTGGAACACAGCACAAGGTATCGCTCTGTTGGGTCCCTGGACGCGAGGGTATCCCAGGCAATGAGAAAGCCGACGAGCTGGCGAGAATCGGCTCAGCAACCCCAACAGAACAAGTTGACCCCCCTGTGTGTATCCGCCTTGCACACTCAAGCTTGGGGGTGGCAATGGTGTAGTGGTAACATCGTCAATTGCCACGCTAATGGTTCATGGTTCAAATCCTGATGTCAGCAAGCATTTATTTATTTCTCATGAAATATATAAAGTCAGTCCGATCATTTGCAAAAGCTTCTGTGAACACTACTGCGAAGGCATAACACTGGCAGTAGCTTGGTCATGTGGCTGGTAAAATTGTTCGCTCTGTTGATGATGATTTGCCCTTGACATCGATTATCAGGAAAAAAGTACTGTGAATCAGAAGCAATGACAATAATAACAAAAAAATCTCCCCAGTAATCTGGACGCCACCCCCGGAGAATAGCTGAAGCATAAACAACTGAGCTTCAAAAACCACTACACCAAAAATCTTTCTCTCTCTCTCTCTATCCTTCCTTTCCAAACGCCCGCACTGTGTGTAAGCATGTTAAAGGTATTCATAACCCTTTGAGTGCACGCAAATTATAAAAAAAAAAAGCTCGCTGCAGGGAATAAAGCCACTGAGTAGGCGAACACAAGATGGAACTCCATGGAAACTTGCGCCATTACTAGGAAGCTATGGCCATCTTTTGACAAAGCAAAGACCGAGAGAATCATCCGTAAAGATAGGAAATCCCTTTCCACCCTCGTGGGCATCATCACGGGGCACAACACTCTGCCGTACCACTTGAAGAAACTACGCCTGACGGAGGAGGAACTCTGCAGAGGCTGTCGTGACGAGGAAGTTTTTGAGGACACAACCCACTTCCTGTGCCACTGCCCGAATCTTCAACACCCCAGGAAAAAGTTCCTTGGTAAATTTTTCTTCAAGGATCTCGAGGAACTCTCCGGCGTTTCAACGGAAAAGATGTTGAACTTCATCAAATCATCAGGGTTGTTTGTATGCAGAAATGAAGTAAGTGACTGAGTTAGTAGCTTTTAGTTTCATTGGGTAAGGGATTACTTTTTCCCCCATGGGTACCACAATGGGTCAACGCTGACCTGAGTGTGGCAGAGAGCGTCGCTCCCTGCCAGCCCACATACCTAACCTAACCTAACCTATCTTGGAATGACACTTGATACAAAGCTGAAATGGAAAACGCACGTAAAGAAAAAAACGCAAAGAACTAGATAATAAATATAGAGAAATGTATTGGTTACTTGGAAAATATTCCAAGCTTAATATAGAGAACAAACTGCTTTTATATAAACAAGTGCTAAAGCCTGTTTGCACATATGGTAAACAACTTTGGGGTTGTACCAAAATAAGTAATATTCAAATTTTACAAACTTTTGAAAACAAAGTACTAAGAGGTATTGTTAATGCGCCTTGGCATATCAGAAACAGCGATATCCACAGAGATCTTGGCATTAAAACAATCGAAGACGAAATCAAAAACTACGCGAGAAAGCATAAAAGTCGACTAAAAAGTCACGTTAATATTACAGTCCTCCAAGTTTTGGATGAAAGAAATTTACTACACCGTCTACAAAGAACCAAACCTTTAGACCTAGTGCGTTAAGTAACCGCGTCTAAACTGCGGAGCTAGCAGGAACTTCTAATGTGAAGGTACCTGCAAAACGTCCTTATTTCGTGAAATGAAAACTACTTGATAAGTCGAATACTTAGTTGTAGTAAAAATAAAAAACAAGTCTGTTTTGAACGGAGGTTTTTTAGTGGGTAAGAATCCTACACTACTATGAGCACGCGGTGTCGATCCTCATAGTTTCTTGTTGAAGATTTTCAGCAACCCTCGGACCCTCGAAAAAAAAAAAATAAAAAATTTGTACATACGTCCATGTAGATATTTTATCCAAAATAACCTTATTAATACATACTACTACTAGTGGTGTGCCGTGGCGTAATTGTTTAGTGTGTCGGACCACTGCGCGTGAGGTTCCAAGTTCGAATCCCAGAAAACACCAAAAAGTTTTTACACGGTCCCACTTCTCGCGAACGTCTGACAAACATCTGAGACTATTGTTGTCTCGAGAAAGCTTCTCAAAACAAATTGCCCTTCGAATACGGCAGTAAACTGTAGGTCCCTTCCATTCGTGTGAAAAATATAACGCACACAATATGAATGGTTGCGAGAAGCTATTCATTGGCATTTAAAGAGCTCTTGCGCCAAATATTTATTTATTTGCACATACCAAGTACAAGACGTGCCATGATTGCCGTGCCATCAGGTAGGCAACTCCCCGGTAGGCCTAGACATAGACGGTTGGACCAAGTCCGACATCTCTCATGGAGCCGTCTACGGATTCCTCCTGATGAGTTGTGGCGGTGGATCGAGAAGGATGGCGGGTCCAAATGAGCATCCTACCCCCGCGACTCTCATTAAGAATTAGCGGGCCATGAAAATGTATATATGTATCCTATGTATGTAGTTTTAAGTGTTGGCACTTCGTTTTTTATTAATGTAAAAAAATTAAAATTTTGCATTTGCATTTCGTTTTAAAAACAGTGGAAAACTTCATTCGGGGTTTTGAAAAGAAGTTCACTTATGAGGAATTTGTACTAAAGCGTTTTGCACTTATACGAACAAATTTGTATAGAAATCGCGTGAAATGGCTAGGGGCCTCTAAAGTTGTTGCTCTTGTGCGATTTTTCCACTTATCCGTTTTCCACTTATCCGTTCTCGACTGTACATAGATAGTCAAGCTACTATAAAGGCCATCTCATCCGCGGCTATAAAATCAAAGCTAATAAAACGTTGCCGCGAGGAGCCTAATGTGCTTATCCAAAGCCGCCATGTAACACTCTCGTGGGTCTCATGACACAAAGGATTTCCAGGGAACGAGATGGCGGATGAACTGGCAAGAAAGGGATCCGAACAAGATCTGTCAATGGTCCAAAGCTCAGTCCCACCTTGTTAAATCAAATATAGCACTTGACTTCAAACGACAAGCAGAAGAAAGATGGAGAGCGCTCCCTTCATCTGGACAAAACATGACAAAATGAAAACCAAGCTCATCCTTACTCCAAATAGACAAAACTTGGCAATGCTCGTAGGTATCATTACCGGCCACAACTTACTGGCGGCCCATCGGAAGAGAATGCGGCTAAGTACAGATGAACTCTGCAGAGTATGCGGCAACACAGACGTAGAGGAGGACGCGGAACACTTCCTTTGCAAATGCCGTAGTCTCTGCAGTACCAGGAAGACGGCCCTTGGAGAACATTTCTTCAACCATCTGGGCGACCTGTCTGAAAAGCTACAAACCACCATCATGAAATTTATAACTTCTTCAGGGTGGTTCAGAGCAGGCCGTTCCACTAGCACAGAACTCTGGCTATTATGTTTCTTTCCTCTCTTTACATTTCTTCAGCCAGGAAACTCCACGTCAGGGGAGCACAATGGATCACAATGGAATACACTTTAGCTACCTTTCTAGACATAGAAGGACCTTGTAACAGTGTACACATTGAAGTAATTCTAGAGTCCCTCACGGAGCTGGGCATAGAAACCTGCCTAAGCCAATGGATAGTCTCTATCCTCAGCACTAGAACTATTCAGGCATCTCTAGGAAACAGCACCATAACCAAATTTGCCAGTAGAGGAACGCCCCAAGGTGGATTCATCTCACCTCTACTATGGCTAATAGTCATGAATAAAATCCTTTTATGCTTAGACAGAGAAAGAATTAAAGTAGTTGGGTATGCGGACGACATGGTGATTTTAGTGTCGGGAGTTTTCCCTCCCGTGATAAGTGAGATCATGGGCCAGAAAGTGTGGACTTGGAGTCAACCCAAATAAAACTGAACTGATGCTTTTCACCACAAAAACCAAAATACCCGACTTTAATCTTCCTCGATTAAACGGTCAGATACTCTCCTTATCTTCCAGTGCTAAGTACCTAGGAGTTATTCTAGATCCTAAACTTAACTGGAAACCAAACATAGACGAACGAGTAAAGAAAGCATGTATAGCCTTCTATGCCTGCAACAGAACCTTCGGCAAAAGATGGGGCCTGCAACCAAAATTGACCCTGTGGATGTACACAGCCGTAGTACGCCCAATCCTTACCTACGGGTCGATAGTATGGTGGCCGGCCCTTAAAAAAGCCTATAACATAACCAAACTAAATAAGGTGCAAAGAGCAGCATGCATAGGCACCACAGGCGCCCTACGGTCAACTCCGTCAGACGCTCTAACAGTCCTGCTACACCTTTTACCCCTAGATCAACATATCACAAACATCTCAGCGCACAGCGCAATCAGACTCAGAGAGTCCAAGTGTTGGACTACGAAACCCTATGGCCACAGCAATATCCTAGATTTTCTACCAGGAGAACTCGTATCGAACTACATTGAACTTCACAAAGCGTTTCGATGTACAATTCCCTACAAAAAAAGATTGGTAAGATGGACAGGCGGCCAGTGGTTTCGATCTAACAGTCTACACCGATGGGTCAAAAATGGACTGTGGGGTTGGTGAGGGGGTTTTCTCGGAGTCCCTGAACATCGCAAGATCGTATCGACTCCCGGACGCTGCCAGCGTCTTTCAAGCGGAAGTACTCGCCATTCGCGAAGCCTGTCACCAAATCAAGTCACACACAAATACACTACCAAGGCAAAGAATCGCTATTTTAATCGATAGCCAAGCTGCTATCAAAGCCATTGCCTCGGAAACCATTTCCACGAAATTAATACTAGAATGCCGACAGGAGCTGGTCTCGCTAGATGGCCAATGCATGGTGACCCTAGTCTGGGTTCCAGGCCACAGCAACGTTGATGGCAACGAACATGCTGACGAACTGGCCAGGCGAGGCTCAGCCCTTCAATTAAGGCAAACATCTCCTCAATCTTTCTTAGAAAATCTAACCTTAAATGGTCCAGGTTAACGAACTGCGTCATATCCAGAAAGATGTGGCCTAACTACAACAAGACCAAAACAATCGCCCTATTGAACAGAACGCGCAAAGACATTGCCCGTACAATGGCGATAATCACGGGACACTGGCCGGTAGGAGAGCACGCAGCCAAACTAGGTGCCCCATATAATACACACTGCCGTAGTTGCAACATAGCCACCGAAAAGTAAACAATTATCCACTACATGTGCAATTGTCCAGCACTAGCTAGGGCTAGACATCAAGCATTAGGCAAACCCTTCTACAGTGCACTTGAGGAGATCTCGAGTAAGAACATAAATGAGCTAACCCTCTTCTTAAACTTCACAGGCTGGCTCTAGATTGTCCTCACCAACACACATCAACATCCAAGGTCGCATGAGCCGTGGTATCAAAACGGCACAACTGTGCTAATTGGGTCTCTGTTTTTACAGAACCGCCACTTTACCTACCTACCTATGCCTATAGGGTTTCGTAATCCAGCACCCAGACTCCCTGAGTCTGACTGCACTGTGTGCTATGATGTTTATAATCCTAAGGTAGAAAATGCAAAAAGACTGCTAGAGCATCGGCCGGGGTTGACCGTAGAGCGCCTGTGGTGTATATACATGGCATTCTTTGTAGCTTATTAAGTTGGGTTATATTAAAGGCTTTTTTAGAGCTGCCCACCATACTATTGACTAATAGGTGAGAATTGGTCGTACCACAGCCGGCGGTGAAATAACACCACCTTGCCGCGTTCCCCTGCTGGCAAATTTGGTTATATGTTTTTTTTTTTTTTATAATTTGCGCGTGCCAAAGGGATTATTAATACTCTTATACTGAATAATTCTAGTGCTAAGCATAGAAGCGATCCATTGACTCTCAGCTCCGTAAGGGACTCTAGGATTGCTTCAGTGTGTACTTTATTGAAAGCTCCTTCTATGTCTAGAAAGGTAGCTGGTGTATATTCTTTGTAATGTATGGAGTTTTCTATAGTCCGCACTACCTTGTATCTTTAAGGTATGCGTGCTTTGGAGAGGGATGGTTCTACTATTTTGCTTCGCAGATGATTGCCTAAGAGTCGCTCAAGAGTCTTCAGTACAAAGGAAGTTAGACTGATTGGTCTGAAATCTTTCGAGTTTTCGTGATCGCTTCTGCCTGCCTTTGGAGAAGAAGCCGCTCTCACTCGTCTGCATGAAAGGGGTACGTGTTGTTCAGTAAACTGGTTTTGAAAATCGACGTGAACCACTGAATGGTCTTGCGACCTCTGTAGCATAATGGGTAGAATGCCGTTCAGGCTCAGGGATTGATAAGGACCGAAGCTACTTATGGCCCAGGAAATCATTTCCTCTGTAGAAGTGATTATAAGGTTCTCCCGGGCGCTAGATTGCGTGTGCTGAGAGCTTGTAGGCTCTGCGCTGTTATCTGTGCATCTAGGAAAATGAGCGTTTATCAGAAGTTCTAGATATTCTGCTGTTGACTTAGTCCATCTATCTTTTTAAGAAGGGATGGATTGGAGTATTCTTTCGATAAATTTTGTCTGAGTCTTGCAGAGTTCTTGATGGTCTAAATAGATTGGCAGTACTCTTATACTCCCCATGACTGTCTTTTAGTCACTCTGACATATTGTTTTTATTTGCTAAGGTAGTTTTTATACATTATTTATAGCAATTATTGAAGGTCTCTCTAGTCAACTTTCTAAGACGAGAGAATTCCTCATTCCACCAATGTGGGAAGGTTTCCTTGCTATATTTAACTGGACACGGGACTTTATACACCGTATTGAATGCTCTTTCGAAAGTCTTTATCTTGTTGTCGAGTTCTGTTATTGCAGTTATTTTAGGTTTGGGAGTTTTACGAAGTTTTGAACTTATGACTTGACCAAACTTGGCCTAGTTGATTCTTTTGGAGTTTCTAAAAGGTTGTGGAAAACCTCTTTTTTGTACCGATTGAGACGTTGTGTTTTGTTTATTTTTCCTTTAAGTACCTAACTTATTTTCCTAGGTAAACAAATTCTAGAAAACATACGGTCAGAAAAGGTTTTTGTAAGGTTTGCTTGACTTTACACTTTCGGTACATCTTTTTTGTTGTAACGGTAACAAATTTATTTTTTTCTTTTTGTTGTTACTGATGCTGCTAGTAACATCACTGAAAAAGAGTATTTGCTTAATATTGGTTCTAAAGTGGTTTTTGCGATCGTTGCCATATGGCAACAGCTATCTGAAATGGTAACGAAATAAATGAAAAATTCGATATAACTCAACTTTTCAATTCGAATATTTGATGATCATCTAAATACAGAAGAAATAATAAAAATGGCCTTCTTCCAAATGTTCACACAATACTTTACTTTACTTACTTAGATCCTTTAACCACTCGGGGGGCATAGGGCGTCAACCACGCCTGCGCGCCATCGTATTCGAAGTTCTGTTTGAGCTGCCTCCAACTCATTCCTAAAGAGCTCGATTCCTCCTCAACTGTTCTGCGCCACGTTTGCCTAGGGTGCCCGCTATTCTGCCTGCCTGGGTGAGCGGATTCCACTGCATGGCGTATTTCGCAATAGAGTTGTCTTCGCGCCGTAGGGTGTGTCCAATCCATTGCCACTTTCTTCTACGTATAGTAATGCTTATAGGTTCTTGGCCCGTTCTCAGATACTGGCGGCAACAGCAACCGCAGTGTTGAGAAAAGGACAAAAAGGAAAAAAAAAAAAAACTCACAGAGAACTCAGTGTTGCCATATGGCAACAAAATACCGAAAGGGTTAACAGGAAGTGAGGCTGATTTTCCAAGATTTTGTTTGGAAATTTCTGAAATGATCACATGTATACTTAGAAAATTCGGCCCTGAATTTTAAGTCCAAAATCTGGTTTTTCGAAATAAGATTTTGGAAGATATGAAGTAACGCGGATGTGTTGGTGACAATAAAAGAGCCGTGTAGATAGCTTTCGCCCTCTGGTTTGGTCAACATTTTTGACAAGTGTAAAGCCGACGAAATAAAAAAGTGTTAAATTATGAAAAGGGACAAAACGAGGCAAAAGGTCATTCCAATCACTCACGAAATACCTGAAACCCAAACAAAAAGAAATCCCATTAGTGAATACACCCCACTTGCAACGTAATCCAACGCGCCACCTTATCACACCACACCTTTGTGATCCCACATACCTGGCTCTGAGCATTTCCACAATCCATCAATGAGGAGCTCATCAGCGGTTTTCAGAAACAATCCACCCTGAGCAGCTTCCTGTATCAACCACGTAACTATCCTAATCACCAGCCAGCCGAGCTAGCACCGACTTCAACCCCATTGATACATGTTACCAGAGCACCATACATATGCTCCAGAGCACCAAACCATCCGCATGCAACAACGTCCTCAGCAATAATATCGCCAGTGCAGCAACTTGTAACCATCGCCTTCTAAACGCAGCACCAACAACACGCCAGGCACATGCAGATCATGCACTTATGTACCTGCAGAAGAAACCACCACCATCAGCATATAGAGCAATACATATTCGCATCAGTAACATCAGTTCCAGCAAAATTACGGCGTTAGCGACTTACCTGCCGCAACATCCACCACCTCTGTGAACATTACCACCATCACCATACCTTCGACCATCCATCAGCTAGAGAGGAACACAAAACTATTATTGTTTAGTTAAGTTAAGTCGATTTTGATTATTATTGATACAGTAGGAAGTTCCTCCAAATTTTTTTTTGATATTTTTTTTTTTTTTTAAATTAGGCTTAGGTACATATACAACTTTGAACACCTTTCATTCATACGCGACAAAAGAAATATACCACATACATACATACTCCAGATGGCGTGCACATCCTCTGGAAGGAATAAAACAACCGCGCAATCCGTATAACAAATGAACAAAAAAAAGGAAATTTATTTACATTCCTGGGTAATTGATTCATACATACGAAACTAGTTGGTTGTACCCGCTTCGCTGGGTCTTTTAATATGCGATTTCAAGTACGAGTACACTTCTTTAGAGCACTCTCCGTTTTGTCATTGAAATAGTTTACCCTCTAATCCTTTATGTGGGTTGCGGGGGTAGGATGATTAGGTACTCTCTCCATCATTCTTGATTCTCCACCGTCGACCCCAAATCATCAGGAGGAATCCCTAGAAGGCTCCAGGAGAGATGTCCGACTTGATCCAGCCATCTATTTCTAGGCCTATCCAGGGGTAGCTAACTTGGTGGCATGGAAATCATGACACGTCTTGGAAGCCAGTTTGGGGATATACGCATTACGTGACCAAACCGTCAGAGCATAAATCCTTCCTTCGAAGAAGTAGCTGCTTAACATTGAGCCCCTCGCGTAGTCTGGTGTTACCACTCGACCCCTACGAGTTGTTCCAGCAACACCACGAAGGAACCTCTTTCAGCATCTTTTATCCGCAACTATAGGTGAAAGTTGGAACATATACCGAATTAAAAACCGATAATTTAGCTTGAACACAAAGTTCGGCATTCCTTATAACAGATTGATCAAGCTCTTTCAAAATTGCTCTAGCCTAACCAATTCAACAGATTAACTAGACATTGCTCTTTCCATCACTCGTGAATAAGACCCCGAGATACTTAAACTTATCCACCTGCTTCAGTGGGACTCTACACACATGCAGAGTGTACTGAACAGGCGTTCTGGAAACAACCATTACTTCCGATTTGTTCACGTTGATCTTCATTCCAGCATCATCACAATTGGGTACAAACCTTTCGAGTGCGCGCTGAAGTTCGGTTTAACAGAACCCAAGGATGAACAAATCATCCGCAAAGAGAGGATGACTAATCCTTAAGCCCCCCACTTTGCAACATTCTCAGCCACGGCTGCGCTGCAGCATACAGTCCACATATGCAGTGAAGAGGCGAGGTGACAAAAGGCCCCCTTGGCAGAGTCCAACCCTCACCAATCCTACCAATCCCATCAATCCAGTGGTCCTGCTTCTACCGGGACGAAAAACGCATTGCTCATCCCCCAAACTAGCTCTGGCACGTGTCTCTAACTCCTTTGCAAAGACTTTTCCAGGCGTAATCTTTGTTGCCCCCTTATTTACAAAGAGGAACAATCACTCCCATTTCCCAATGACAAGGTGTTTCACCGCATTCACTTTAATGACACATGAGAGCAATTGCACTCACTCTTTACCAAAACCCTTAAGCATTTCTGGCCGGAGATCATCCACATCGACAGATTCGCCAACTTTCAGCGATTTGATCGCCAAAGTCTCGAGCACAGGTCTGACATCTTCCTGATGGCATGACTTGTTCGGGATTGAGCAATTCTGAAAAGTGCTCGCTCCATCTCTATCGCTCATTGGAAAGCAGTGTACCGTCTTTGGTTTTGACTCCTTTCACGATATTTAACTTTCTTCTTCTGATTCGGCGCACGGTCTGCCAGAATATTTTATTTACGGATATGCAGTTACGTTTTAATGAAATAGTTTATTACATTTGAAAAAAAACGTGTAATTACCTGAAGTATTTCTCGAAAAACAGACTTAAAGTATGAGTATTCAACTTGCAATATACAGCCTACGCCACCCTGTTAGTAATAAATTTATTTTAAATCTATTAAAGCATTCTAAAATGTGGTCAAATCCAACGGTCAACAACATCTCACCTCATAAAATGGAAAAATATTGCAATGTTTCTATGTCTGCACATGCATATGCATGTACAAATGGTCGCGTCTACTTATTGCCAAATCTCTTAACCCTTTGTAGCTCAAGTTATCAAGAATAAAAAAAAAACTGCAATTAGGACACCTATTTGCAATTGAAAAAAATACGTATTTCGTAAAAAATAAATATTATTATTGGAAAGCAAGTTATTTATGGTGAGGCGTTAGTATATGACAGATGTATCACATTGTGACAGTAATGTCACACGGAGCTACAAAGGGTTCTAATTGCAAGAAGGTTTGATAAACATATCCTAATTAATAAAATTCGAAATGTCTTAGATTTGGCATTGGCGCTGATAACATATTTTTTTTTTTCAATTTTTACTCTAGAAGGGATTACACACTAAAGTTCAGAACATCGCGCCCATATACTCACACACACATGGTAAGTATTGCAACGATAGCCACTGCTGCATGAATGCTGGCCGTGGTCTCCACTGAAGGAAAATTGTGGGCGATGCACAGTGGTCAAAAAAGTCGATCTTAGTGGACAAAATCTCACATATAGGTGGCAAAATAGCTAATGCATCATGGCTAAGAAAAGTTTTAACATCTTTGATAAAATAACAGCGCTACGCGAGTTCAAAGTGACAACTTTGGTAGACCTGAGAACGAGGAAAAATGTAAACAAAACTCAGCCGTCAATGTAAGCACATCTACCAAGTTAAGTGAAGTGATTAAATTAATTTAAGTTAAATAATGGAGGTTTTTACTGAAGGTTAGTGTTATACTCGTGTATACTCGTAGTTGAAACAATATTTTGAAAATTGATTTTTAAGAAACCAAAAAAAAAAAAGGTTCCTGTTTGGTAAAGTGTCAGTCTGATCTTCCAGTGTCGTACATTTAGGTTTTTTTTTTTTTTTTTTTTTTCGCCGAGAGCGGGTGAAAAATCTTCTAAAGACACCATAAGGCCCGACCGCGCGTGCTTAAGGTAGTGTGAGATTTTTACTCACTAAAAAGCACCTCTCTTAAAAATTAATACTACAACTAAGCCAGTGCTTATCCAGCAGTTATATTTTCGCTTACGAGAATCGTGATTATAGAAAAAGATGTTTGTATGTGATTGAAAATAAATGTAGCACTTTAGACAGGTTAAATCCCAATGAAAGTTCCTGCCTTTTTCACGACCTTCATATGCTATGACGCGAAGTCAAAAGGTTTTGTCCTTTGAAGACGACGAATTGTACGGTTACAATGGCCGTGAACACGATCTTTGTGTTTACGCGCAAATTTTGTTATCTCTTCGACGACGCTGGGAATTCCCAGATCCCGATGAATATCTTCGTTACGTACATACCACGGTGCGTTAACGTTTTCTTCCAGGGCTTTCTCAATCACGTCAGTTATTTTGTGGACTTGGTCAATTGTAGAATGTTTGATTCTAAATCCAAACTGATGGTCAGGAATGAGACATCTTTCGTCGATTACGGGCTGAAGACGTTTGGAAAGAAGTTTTTCAAATATTTTTGAGATAACCGGCAATAGGGAAATAGGCCGATATGATTTCTTCTCATTTAGTGATTTGCCTGGTTTCGGGACCATTATAATCTCGGCGACTTTCCATTGTCTCGGAACATAGAGCAATCTGAACGAAGCGTTGAGCAAGTAGAGCAGTTTGGTAATAGCTTTATTCGGCAATTCCTTGACTACTTGCGCCGTTATCAAGTCGTAACCCGGAGCTTTTTTCGTCTTTAAATTTTTAATCACTTCCCTTAGTTCAATCAATGCAACATTTTTTACTTTAAACTTGTCAGATGTCGTGACTGGGGAGTCGGGCGTTAACGGAGGGCCGTCAAATGGCTTAAACGTTTCTTCTATGTGCAGAGCAAAAAGTTCTGCCTTTTCTTTGTCACTCTTGGCCCAGTTTCCATCGTTTTTCCGAATTGGTGGCGCTTGCATTTGAGGTTTCCGGATGCCTTTTAGCGCTTTCCAAAGCGAATAATTTGATTCTCTTTCACCGGAAAGATTTTCAAGATAGGTCGCTATCTTTTTGCTTTTAAATTCGCGAATACTAACTATAAGGACCGTTTTATGCTGCGGTGCACGAGTGATTTGCCATTTCTTTCGTGCTTTTCGTTTCTCTCTCACCAGTCCAATGATTTCTCTGGGATACTTTTCGTTGCGGTTGATCTTATAGCTTCTAGAAGGAGTGTTTTTCCACGCTGCTCTTTGGATTGTTTCCACGAAACGATGAACTTCGTCCTCAAGTTCACAAGGTGTTTTAAGTGATACATTTAAGGCGATATTTGTTTCGCAATCATTCTAAAGCCCTCCAAGTTTGTTCTATTGCTAGGAAGTCTTGGAGGCCCTTTTTTCTTAATCAGCGCTTCTCCAAGTAATAAAATTACCGGCGAGTGGTCAGAAGAGAGATGAAAACATTCTTTGGTTGTAATAATACAATGCAATGCAATATACCTTGAACCCCAGAAGGTGTGCTTCGCGTTGAAAGCTACACCAATAAGAAAATTTGAACCAAGGGCATTGAAGACACGAAAGTAGTCGTCTTTTTCTAGTGGACATCGAGGCGGACGGTAAACAGATGCTATATTGTAACACAGGTGTTTATTTTTAACCCTTACCGCGCACAACTGAAGTTTTTCCAGCTCCATGCTTATATCGACCGAATGTTCGATGTTAGTTTTAATGAATGAGGACGAACCGCCCCGCGCTCTATCAGAAGGATGATAGGCGTGATAACCAGCGTAGCCTCTTATCTTTATTTGCGATTCCCTTGTTAGATGGGTTTCGGAGATCAAACATATGTCGATATTTTCTCTTATTAGAAACATTTCTAATTCGTTAGATTTTTGTAAGAGTCCGTTTGCATTCCATGTTACTATTTTAAGCAAAGAGTCCATATTTACTTAGATTTAGATTTATGGTTAGCCATACAAAAGCTTTCGACGTTACTGAGACGTTCGAGAATCGATTTTTTAATTTCACATTGTTCCTCCAACTTAGCGTAGATGCAGTTCAGAATTTCATTCAACGGATCAGAGGGTAGTCCGTCGTTTCGTTTGGTTGCTTTGACTGCAGCCTGAGAATACGTCAGACGTACGGGGTTCGCTGGCTTATCCGAGGTTGTTTTTCGTTCAGCCTTTTTAGTGGACGACTTTGACGTACGTTTAACCGGCTTAGAAGGCTGATTGACTGTTTCAAGAGTCGGCACTGCTGATTCGAGCGTCCTTTCAGTCGACTTAGGCATCTGTACAACTGGCTTACGAGCCCGCTCAGTCTGCTTAGCAATACGTTCTATCGACTTAGGAGCCCGATCGACTGATTTCGTTCCCAACGTACAATCGGCGTTGTAGATTTTTTCCATCGCATCTGTAATTCCTTAGCGACCTCGCAACCGCGATAATTTGCTGGGTGCCTTCCTTTGCAGTTAACGCAAGTTGCTTTTTCATTTTTGCTCAAATTGCAATTTTCCGAAAAGTGTTTTCCAGCGCACTTAACGCAGCGCGGCTCTTTCCGACAGTACGCTTGTGTATGATTAAACTCTTGGCATCGCTTGCATTGAGGGATTGTCTTCGTGTTGACACGATGCGGCTCAATTTTAACGACCATACTCATGATTGTACGAATATTGAATATCTTTTGCTGGCTTTCCGTTTTATGGAATGAGAGCACAAAAAGTGGAAGCTTACGTTTCAATGTAGTGTCCACACCACGGTCGGGTCGTTTTCTCTCTTTTTTAAAAGGTTCACGACGTCGAGAATGTTATAACCTCTATCGCGTAAATCATCTATCACGTCTTCTTTAGCGCATTTTTTTTTTTTATTTTTTATTTTTTTTTTTTTTCCGAGGGTAGGTGAAAAATCTTCCATAGACACTATGAGAATAGCAAGCGCGTGCTCATAGTAGTGTCAGATTGTTACTGACTAAAAAAACACCACCCTTCGATATAAATTTGTTAGATATCGCAACTAAGTATTAACTTGTCAAGCAATTTTTCTATCATGAAATAAAAAAGTTTGGCAGGTTACTTTCCACTGAAAGATCCTGCATATTCCGTAATCTAGACGCGGTTAATCATTATCTCGCCAAGTCGAAAGGTTTCGTCCTTTGTAGTCGGAGCAATAAATTGCTCTCATCCAAAATTTGTAGGACTGTATTGTTGACATGTCCCATTAGTCGGTTTCTATGCTTTCTCGCGAAGCTTCTAGTTTCAGCTTCGATTGTCGGAATTCCGAGATCCCTGTGGATATCGTCGTTTCTACTATACCACGGTGCTTGGACAATTTCTCTTAGTACTTTATTTTGAAACGCTTGTAAAATATTTACATTTGTTTTCTTGGTACAACCCCAAAGTTGTATACGGTAGGTCTACACCGGCTTTAGCACTTGCTTGTATAAAAGCAGTTTGTTCTCAGTACTGAGCTGGGAATGTTTTCCGAGTAACCAGTACATTTCTCTATATTTGATTTCGCGTTCTTTTCGTTTCATTTTCACGTGCGAATTCCATTTCAGCCTTGCGTCGAGTGTCATTCCCAGGTATTTGGCCTCGTTTGCAAAAGGTATTCGGGCCGAGTTTAGGAAAATTGGCAAGTCATTAGTTTTCTTGTAAGTGAAATTCACGTGAACAGATTTAGATTCGTTGAGGGCGATCCGCCAGTCCCTCGTCCATTCATTTACATTATTCAGTGCGTTTAGCGGTTTTGCAGTCGTTCCTTCGATTGTTTTACCTACTGCTAGGATAGCGGTGTCATCGGCAAACGTAGCAAGGATAGTGCCATCTTCGATCGGTATATCACGAGTATATAGCAAATAGAGAAGCGGCCCAAGAACGCTTCCTTGCGGTACGCCGGCCAAAATTCCTTTAAGCTCGGAGTATTCGACTCCATGTCTAACACGAAAGATTCTATTCCCGAGATATGATTCTAGAATATCGAATAAGCATACAGGGAGAACTTGTCGTAGTTTGAATTTCAAGCCATCATGCCACACCTTATCAAAGGCTTGCGAGACGTCAAGAAATACGCTTGAGCAAATTTTTTTGTCTTCAAATGCTTTCGCGATTACGTCAGTAATTCTATGCACCTGGTCAATCGTCGAATGCTTGCTTCTGAACCCAAACTGGTGGTCAGGGATAAGATTATTTTCTTCTATAACCGGTTGGAGACGCCTTAATAATATCCTCTCGAAAATTTTCGATATGATTGCAAGAAGCGAAATTGGTCTATACGATTTTACCTCATTTGGCGGTTTTCCTGGTTTTAAAACCATTATGACTTCCGCAACTTTCCATTGGCTCGGCACGTGTTTTAATCTAAGTGCAGCATTTACAATATGGAGAAGCTTAATCAATGCTTTTCTAGGTAAAACTTTGAGAATTTCTCCGGTAATCAAATCATAACCAGGAGATTTCTTAGGTTTTAGATTCTCGATCTCATGTTTGAGTTCCCTTAGCGTTTTAGTTGTGAGCGTCAAATCGTCAGATGGTAAATCCAGCCTATTGCGGCTGTCGTTAACCACTTGACCATCGTACGGTTTAAAGGTTTCTTCCAAGTGGGCCGCAAAGACGTTCGCTTTTTCTTTATCTTCCCTCGCCCATTCATTTTGATTTAATTTGATTGGCGGCGCGGGGACTTTGGGCCTTTTGGCGCCTTTTACAGCTTTCCAAAGTGAATAATTGGAATCTTTTTTCGCTGTTAAACTTTCAAGGTAAGAGCCTATTGCACGATTTTTAAAATCCTTAATAGTCTTCTTCAACAAATTGCAAAGACGATTCAAGTGTGCTTTATGTTGCGGAGCACGACTCTGTTGCCATTTTTTACGCGCTTTTCTTTTTTCCTTGACCAATTGTTTTATCTCCGGAGGATATCGCAAACCGTTTCAATCCGGCGTTTTCCTTGGATTGGGCGTATTATTCCAAGAAGCGAGCTGTACGATCTCAACGAAGCGATCAACTTCAACCTCAAGTTAATAGGGTGTCGTAAGTGGAACGCTTAGTTCAACATTATTTTCAATTTCGTTCCTAAAGCCTTCCCAGTTAGTTGTTCGACCAGTTAATCTCGCTGGCTCTAGGTTATAGACTAGTTTTTCGCTGATTGTTAAAATAACCGGGGAATGATCAGACGACAGATCAAAGCTGTCTTCGACTTTTATGTGGTTGGTAGATATTCCTTTCACAACGAAAAAATCTATCAGGTCAGGTATTTTGGAAGTATCAGTTGGCCAGTAAGTAGGTTTACTCGTCGAATGGAAATCACAACTGTACTCCATACCTACCCCATAGACCATTCAACCTTTTTCCGAGCTGTATCTTGAGCCCCAGAACGTATGTTTCGCATTAGAGTCGCCGCCGATGATAAAATTAGGTTTAAGCGATTCAAACAAGTTAGTAAAATCAGATTTTTCAAGCGCGGAACGCGGTGGACAGTAGATAGATGAGATTTTAAGAGTACGCTGACTATTTTTAACTCGAATCGTGCACAGTTGCAAAGTTCCAAGTTCTATCTTTAGGTCTTCGGATTGTTCGATGCACTCTTTAATAAATAACGATGATCCGCCTCTCGCTTTTCCCGAAGGGTACAAGCGTGGTAATCATTATAGCCTTTTATTTTTAAATGCGATTCCTTTTTTACGTGGGTTTCAGAAATCAAACAAATATCAATATCTTTTTCGCGCATGAATATTTCCAATTCGTCGAGTTTTTGCAAAAGTCCCTTTGCATTCCAAGTACATATTTTTAACATTCGTTTGTCAATCATATTCTAGTTGAAGTACGCGTTTTCTGAGCATTATTTTCAAGCTTAACCAGCCTATCGAGAATAATTTTATTCATTTTGCTTTGTTCTTCAAATTTCTCGAGAATAACCGACAGAACATGAGAGACAGGGTCCGTCGAAATTTCCACGTTTTTTGGTTTTTCGGATGCCGCGGCCTGTCTGCACTCCTGCTGTCCGAGGGTCATTACCTGGTGGCTTTTTCGACGTTAACTTTTTAGTACCGTTTCTTTTAAGAACAGAGGTCGAGGACTTTTCTGTTGTCACTCTTTCCCTGACCTTTTTGCGCTCTGAACCCGGAAGTTTTAGTTTGCCTACTTTCTCCTGTGCATTCTTACGCTTTGGCTTAGTTTGCAGTTTAGATTTTGCAAAAGGCTTAAGGAGCATATCTCTCCGTTTTTGCAACTCCTTAGCTACTTCACAGCCTCTTTAATTTGCCGGGTGCTTTCCCTTACAGTTAGCACATGTTGCAGAGGTTTGTTTATTTACTCCACAGACTTGGGAGGGGTGATTTCCGGCGCATTTCACACATCGCGGTTCTTTTTTGCAGTACATTTGCGTATGGTTAAATCCTTGGCAACGTTTGCACTGCAGAATCATCCTCAAATTTCTACGCATGCTCGATTTTGACCACGATATTTAGTATGGCTCTAATTCGGTAGATATCGTCGATATTATCCGATTTATCGAAGGTAAGCATAAAAAGCGGAAGTCCGCGCCTCACCAAGACGTCTTTATCTCTTTCCGTTTGTTGCTTCTCCTTTTTGATGATATTAACGGCATCAAGAATTTTAAAGCCTTTGGCTTGAAGGTCAGTCATAACCTCTTCTTTGGTGCATGAGGGGTGGAGTCCCCTTGCAACGACACGATGTGGCCTTTCTGACTTGATTTCGAAAGTATACCACTGAATCTTTTCGGTATTTAGCTTTTGGGACACAGCTCGGTAGTCATTGTAGTCATCGACGTTGACTTTCCACGCATTATCCCTCAAAGACGTAACCTTATACTTTGATGTTATTATTCCTTTAAGGAGGCTTTGCAACTTATTGTATTCCGTTATCCCGACGATGTTTATTGGTGGGGGTGGACGAAATTGCGCTCGAAGTTGCTTTACTTGCGGTTCTTTGTGATTTTGTTCTTTCACGGGTTCGACTTCGGGCGATGAACCGGCTCTCCGTTTCTTACTAGGCCTTTTCTTTGGGACCCGATACGTTTTGTGTGCTAGCTCTTCTTCGTCTGTGTGATATTCCAGACTAGCTAAGCGTGCTGGAGTACATTCACATTCACGCGTTCACTCTGGATATGCGTGTTCTTTAGGACCTTATTTTCTTCTTTTAATAAGTCTATCTCTTTCTTAAGATCTTGATAGAGTAGATCCATTTCGTTAAGCTTGATTCGGAGTTTTTATTTTCTTCCTCAAGACTTTTGTATTTCGCTGAGTCCTGAATTTCGCGCGCTGGCGTTCCCGGTGGACTTCTTTTCCCGGAGTTATTCGATCTTGGTGGAGGAGATCGACATACCCTTGTACTTTTTAAGAAGGGATTTATTAGTTGCAATAACTGGCTCTCCCCAGAATCCGTAGAGCCGACCTCCGAAGAGGGTGGGTTTTCCAGTGAACCTGGGCTGCCACCTGAGTTACATTATCTACTTTACTATGAGTAAAGTAGAAGTGCAACCACAACCGCAAACGTTACTTATGTTATCAACATACAGTAAGATTTTAAGCATCACACCATAAATAAACATGTTTTCGTCTATCAACTGTTACAACTGTATAAAGCTGAAGAGAGTTGGTTGATCACACGCATGTTGTTGAGCTGTTATTTTCTTTGTTATTTTTCTATGTTTCTCTTTTACGTTTGTTGTACGTAAAATGTACTGTAATGTTAATGTTTGATGTTATAGTAAGAATTGGAATAGTGAGGGGGTTCATTTTTGGAGTAAAACAACGTTATATGAAAAAAATAACTTAAAAGTGTTTTATTTTGATAAAGAAAGTTCAGAGAGGGAAAAATAAATTCACTCCTGGGGTAATTAATCGTTTTGTTTTGTTCATTGCATTTTGTGTATACGCTACGCTCGGTATACGGAGGGTGGATTTTAGTCGCCTCTTACGACAGGCATGTCTACCTCAGGTATATTCTTACCCCTACCCGAAGGGGGCCAGCGCATGATGGATGAAGTCCTCTAGCTACGACCCTCAAGGGTCTCTCAGACTTGTCTTCGTAAGTATGCCATTGAATTTTTTCCTTGTTTAGCCTTTGAGATACAGCCCGATAGCCCTCAGCGTCATTAACCTTGATTTTCCACGCATCGTTTCGCAAGGAAGTTACTTTGAATTCACTAGCGATCGTTGTTTTAAGAATTTTCCTCAGAGAATTATAGTCGGCAACGCCCGTGATATTTATTGGTGGAGGGGCGCGTTTGCTTTCAGTTTGCTTTTCCGGTTTCGGCTGCGCTTTGCGATTAGGTTGCTGTTGTGGAACAACTTCAGGCGATGAACCGGCCTTACGTTTTTTAGATGGTCTTCGTTTGAGTGTCCAATCTGCTTCGCGCGTGAGTTCTTCTTCATCCGTGCTGTAGTGATGGCTACCCGCAGAAGGCTCACAGTGGATAACCGTCTGCGTTTTTAAAGACGCGTTTTGAAGCAAAGATTCTTTATTCTCTGATTCAAGTTTATCAAGTTTGCTTTTGAGCTCTCGACACAACATCTCCATTTTGTCGAGCCTCTTTTGGAGTACGGCGTTCTCCTTTTCCAGAGTACTCTGTTCGAAAGCTTGTTCCACTTAAGTTTGATGTTTTTGTTTAGCTTGACTTATAAGCTAATCGGCTACGATATATCTTTTGTTTTTTTCTGCGGACGACGAAGTTATAAAGCTTTTTTAGACAGTAGGTGGATTTCCAAAAAAAGAACTATTTGATATTTTTTAAAAATACTTTAGAGTCCTGGTTGGTTGGTTTAGGATCGGCCCTCGGTGAGGATGTACTTAGACTGCCAGCAAAGTGCGCATTGGCTGGGTGGTCTGCCGAATACGGGAAGAAATCACTTCAACAAAATGCTACAAATGTATGGACTTCGGACATACTGCCAGAGCATGCAAAAGTGCTGTGGATTTTTCTGACCGGTGTATTAGATGTGGTGCGAGTGGACACACAGCCAAAATGCCTGCTGAGTTGTGACAAAAAGGACACAAATAGCAACCATGTCACAGGAAGCGGCAAATGCCCAGCCTTCCAAAAAGCCTTGAGAGAGATAAAAAACCTTATATGAAGATAAAACAGCTCAAACTCAATCACTGCGAAGCTGCGAACGATCTCCTCATACAATCTGTGCGCGAACAAAAAGTAGACGTAGTAATCCTTAGTGAGCCCTACAAAAAATTCGATGCAAACACGTGGATAACCGACACTACGGAAAAAGCGGCCATATGGACCTGTGGGAAAACCGCCTTCCAAGAGAGAATGCCAACATCAGGAGATGGTTTTATATGGGCAAAAATCGACGGCATATATATTTATAGCTGCTATGCACCACCAAGCCTCTCGATAGCAGAGTTCGAAGAGCTGCTGGAGAAACTCGTAAACGATGCTTTAGATCGAAAACCGGCGATCATTGCTGGCGACTTTAATGCATGGTCCGCTGAATGGGGATGCAAAGAAACGAACAGACGAGGAAGATCCCTACTAGAGGCTTTTACAGCCCTAGACGTGGTACTAGTAAACAGCGAAAATAAACCCACGTTTTGCAGAGGAAGCGGCGCTTCGATTATAGATATCACGTACGTAAGTAGCTCCTTGATAGGAAGAACAAAGTGGGAAGTCAGTGACCTCTATACTCATAGCGACCACCAGGCGATAATATGTGCTATATGGCTAGTGCAATTCGCAAACACTACAGCTGCGCAGTAGATTGCGAAATAGATAAAGTGGTATGTAGTAGAGTGTCTAAAGCCACTCAAACCATCCACTCTCCAGAAATGAATGAGTTGGCTTTCCCTTCTTCGTTGGAACAACTGCCAGACCCCAAGCGAAAAAGGACGAGATCTCCAAATACCGAAGAACCCTCCACACTGTCATACGCCGAAATTGTTGCGGAAAAAACGGAAATGGAGGTGAAACAAGTCGTGCATAAGGACCAAAAAGAGAGAGAAAAAAAAAAAAAAAAGGCCACAGGGAAAAACCATGGACAGACAGTGAAACCCCGGATCGAAGAACCAGGTGCAGAAACTACTAATAAAGTCGTTTGGACAAGAGTAGAAAAAAGTCGAGGCAAGATATATGCTAAGCCTGACGCACTGGTGATTAAAAAAATCGGATAAAATTTCCTATTGCGACATACTCCGAAAGGTGAAGACCAACCCCGAGTTGAATGGATTAGGGTGTGATGTAACCCGCATAAGAAGGACAGCAAAGGGAGAGCTACTGCTTGAGCTCAAGAAAGCAGCTGATGGAAGAACATCCGAACACCAAAGTAAAGTGGGAAAAGTTCTCGGTGAAATAGCGGAAGTGAGATCCCTAACGCAAGAGGTGCTCATTGAGTGCAAAGACCTAGATGACGTCACCACAAAGGAAGAGATCTGCCAAGCTCTGTCCGAGCAGTTCGAGGAAGCACAAGGCATAGAGATCTTATCCATCAAATCTATGAGGACAGCCTATGCAGGGACGCAAACTGCCGTCATTAGACTCCCGATAAATACTGCCAAAAAAGTTCTGGAGGTTGGAAAAATAAAAATCGGATGGACGGTATGCCGAATACGGGAGAAAATAATACCGCTGCGATGTTTAAGGTGTCTTAACTTCGGGCACCTAGCAAAGGCGTGTAAAAACACGTTGGATAGGAGTGAGGATTGCGTTAGGTGTGGACAGAAAGGCCATATATCCAAGAACTGCAGCAATGATGCAAGGTGCGTCCTTTGCGAAGAAAAGGGAAGTAGCAACATCCAACACGCGGCAGGAAGCATAGTATGCCCGGTATACCAAGAAGCTGCGAAAGTCGCGAGAAGAATATGAAAGTGCTGCAACTAAACTTAAACCACTGCGAAGCGGCACAGGACATCTTGACACAAACCGTTCGCGAGTTAAAGATAGATGTTGCCGTATTATGCGAGCAGTACAAAAATCTCGATGATACAGTTTGGGCTGCGGATGACTCAAAAAGAGCTGCTATTTGGGCCTGTGGAGATTGCGCCTTTGAAGAAAAAATGATGACACCCAGAACAGGCTTCGTGCGAGCAAAGGTCAAAGGAGTGCATGTCTATAGCTGTTATGCATCTCCAAACAACACCATTGAGGAGTTCCAAAGTATGCTTGATAGGCTCGTGGATGATGCTAGAGGTCGTAGCCCAACGATTATAGCTGGAGACTTCAATGCATGGGCCACTGATTGGGGCAGCGCACGGACCAATAGAAGGGGAGAAGCTCTCCTAGAAGCCGTATCGTCACTAGACCTAATATTGCTAAATACAGGAAGTGAGCACACTTTTAGTAGAAATCGTGTAGGCTCCATAGTTGATATTACCTTTGCAACTAGTTCCTTATCGAGAGGCGCCAACTGGAGAGTCAGTAATCAGTATACTCACAGCGACCACCTTGCCATCCTGTTTGAAGTACAACCTAGGAGAACAACCCAGGAACGCCCAAAGAAGGCACAACGAATGGGGTGGAAAATAAGCACCATGGACAAAGACACTTTTGCCCTGATTTTTGCAGAGTCAACAATAAGTCCAGGAACAGCAAACGCTATGGCCGCTGAGGTTACCAAACAAGTAACCAGGGCTTGCGACGCATCCATGGCCCGGAAAACGTCAACAAATCGCCGGCCACCAGTATACTGGTGGAACCAAGAGATAGCAGAGCTACGCAGCAAGTGCCATAGAGCCAGAAGACTATTCCAGCGATCCAGAGGTTTGACCACACATCAGGACCTACGGGTGCAATTCAAAGATAGGCGAAGAGAGCTAAAACTAGCCATCCGCAGAAGTAAGAGCAATAGCTTTAGGGAACTCTGCGAGCAAGCAGATGTAAATCCTTGGGGCACCGCCTATAGAACAGTAATGGCAAAACTCAAAGGCACTGGGGCACCCTCCCCCTCATGCCCTCTCCTTATGCAGAAAATTGTATCGGGGTTGTTCCCCCCTCACACACAAGCAGAGCGTATAGAGCCACCTCCGGAAGTACAGGACATCCCAACTGTCACGCAAAGGGAACTCCTGGATGTATGCAGACGATTCGAGGATACCAAGTCACCTGGATTGGATGGCATACCGAACAAGGCCCTTAAATTAGCCATTAAAACAAATACGCAACCATTTGTGGAACTCTACAACAAGCGTCTAACAGAAGCAGTTTTTCCAGACCAATGGAAAAAGCAACGTCTAGTGCTGCTGTCTAAAGGAAAAAAACCACCAGACGAGCCCTCGTCATACCGTCCCATATGCCTGTTAGACACAATGGGTAAAATACTGGAGCGAATCATATGCAACCGATTAGAAGTGGCAATTGATGAAGCCGGGGGACTCTCCAACCAACAGTATGGTTTTAGGAAAGCTCGTTCCACAGTAGACGCAATAAGAAGGGTAACTACAACCTTGGAAGAAGCTATTCAGGGCAGGAGATGGAGAGGCGGTGCAAAGAAATACGGTGCCGTAATAACATTGGACGTTAAAAACGCGTTCATTTCTGCGAATTGGGGACTCATAGTGCAATCGCTTAGGTCAATGATGGTGCCATGGTTCTTAATTAAAATAATACTGAGCTACTTCGAGAAACGGTTTCTGCTCTTCGATACCGACGATGGAGTAAAGCAGTACCACATATCTGGCGGAGTTCCACAAGGATCGGTATTAGGCCCTATCCTTTGGAACATTATGTATGATGGGGTTCTAAGGCTTGGAATCCCAAATGAGGCAAAAATCATAGGCTTTGTCGATGATATTGCAATTGTCGTGGTTGCAAAACATCTAGAAGAAATAGAGGATACTGCAAATGAATGTATCCGAAAAGTCAAACGGTGGATGGCAGCAGTCGGGTTCGAGCTCGCCGAACATAAGACAGAGGCAGTATTGGTAAGCAGCGGCAAGAAAAGAGAAGAAATCACTATCAGAGTAGGAGATCATAATACGACTTCAACACCGGTTATCAAATACCTAGGTGTGATGATCGACGCAAGGCTCACTTACAAGCAGCACCTTGAAAGAACGTGTGACAAAGTGGCTCGGGTGAGCGGTGCCTTATCAAGAATAATGATAAATATTGGAGGACCTAGGCAACAAAGGAGACTTATTCTATCAAGGGTGGTGCAGTCCATCCTTATGTATGCGGCACCCATATGGGCCAAAGCTATGATGAAAAAGACCTACGCAAGAAGGATAAACTCTGTCAACAGACTATGTGCGCTGAGAGTATGCTGTGCCTTTCGTACGGTGTCAGACGAGGCAGTATGTGTCATCGCGGGAATGCTACCAGCGGATATCTTGGCTATCGAGCTACAAAGGACCTACGACGCCAAAATTCAGGAACCTCAAGCGTCAGTCAAAAATATCAAGCTGGCAGAAAGACAGCGAAGCATTAGAGCATGGCAGGAGCGATGGAACCAGTCCTCAAAGGGAAGATGGACCCATCGACTTATACCGGATATCCAAAAATGGATGGACCGGAAACACGGAGAGGTAGATTTCTATCTTAGCCAGTTCCTAACAGGACATGGCTGCTTTCGAGCGTATCTCAACAGGTTTGGGCTCGATGAGTCTCCCAACTGTCCAAATTGCGGAGAGGCCCCAGAAGACGCCCAGCACGTATTTTTTCAGTGCCCACGTTTTCATATAGAGCACAGAGAACTGAAGGAAAAAATTGGAGAAATACCAACCCCCGAAAACATTGTGCACCATATGATAGCATCGTATGCAATATGGGACGCGGTGAAACAAGTTGCAGCGATATTCGTGCAGGAACTTAGGCGGCTGGAAAGAGTCAGAGAGAGCAACCAAGTCCAACCGGCAACACTTTTGGAACAAGGAGCGGAAGACAGCGAAAGAAGAGCATAAATAGCTAACCAGCCCCGCGAAGTAATACCTAACGGTAGTCCCCGGTGTGGTTTAGTACGTAGGCGTATTCCTGGCATCGATTATTCAGGTTTGCGAATCGTGCATGCCAGTAGCTCGGGCTACTGGTATCTTTAGAAGATTACACACCCTTTGGCGCAACCATGAAAAAAAAAAAAGGCGATAATATGTGAAGTATTGCCGGAAGCAAGAAGACAAACACCGCTAGCCAGGCTACCCCAGAAAAAAGGCTGGAAATCAGACTCTTTCGACGTGGAAGCATTCACATGTATCTTCAACAGAAACGCAGTACTGACGGGTCGTGCGGGCAGTAAAGCAATGCAGGCCATAAACGAGGTTACACGGGCATGTGACGCCACAATGAGGAGAAGAAAGGCTATGGAACATCGTCCCCCAGCTTACTGGTGGAATGAAGAAATCGCGCAGCTACGTACCAAGTGTCATCGAGCGAGAAGGGCGTATACGCGATCTAGAGCGAGGGCCGTCTCCAGTGAACTGCAAGAAGAGTACAGGGTGGCTCGAAAGGAACTAAAAACAGCCATATTAAAGAGCAAACGGAAGTGTTTCGCCGAGCTGTGTGATAAAGCTGACGAAAATCCTTGGGGCAAAGCCTACCAAATCGTCATGAAAAAATTGAAAAGGTGCCAGCCACAGATTTCCACCTGCCCAGAGTTCTTATACAACATACAAATAACGCATTCTCGGATGATCCAATAGTAGAGGCACCAACAATCCGAGAGGTAACCATAGAAGAAATAACCGAGATTTGCAAAAAAATTGGAGATAAAAAAGCACCTGGACCAGATGGTATCCCAAATATAGCACTCAAGACACCTATAAAACTAAGCCCAGAAATGTTTATTAACATTTACAACTCGTGCCTGATGGAAGGAGTCTTCCCGGATCAGTGGAAACGGCAAAACCTAGTACTTCTTCCCAAAGGTAAGAAACCACCAAATGAACCATCATCATACCGCCTGCTCTGTATGTTAGGTACGACTGGCAAAATATTGGAGCGAATCATCTGTAACAGGGTAGAGGCAGCAATTCAAGAATCTGGAGGTCTTTCAGAACACCAATACGGTTTTCGAAAAGCGCGCTCAACAACAGATGCAATCAGTGTGTTAGTTAAAACGGCACAAGAGGCTATACAGGGAAGAAGATGGAGAGGCGGTTCCAAAAAGTACTGCTTGGTTATAACTCTTGACATAAAAAACGCCTTCAATACGGCAAATTGGAGTCACATCTTACAAGCGCTCAGAAGGATGAGAGTTCCATAATACCTCATAGACGTTATTGTTGACTACTTCAGGTGCAGAATCTTGGTATACAATACAGACCGCGGCCCCAAGGAATATAAGATCACAGGCGGAGTACCGCAGGGCTCAGTCCTTAGCCCTTTGCTCTGGAATATTATGTATGGCGGTATACTGCGACTTCCTATACCCGAAGAAACAAAAATAGTGCGATTTGCTGATGATATCGCCATTATTGTCACTGCTAAACTGTTAGAGGAGGTGGAACAGATAAGCAATGCGACAATAAGGATAATACGAAAATGGCTCACTTCAGTTGGTCCAACACTGGCGGAGCATAAAACTGAAGCAGTCCTGATAAGTAGTGGGAAGAAGGTAGAAACTCTCACCATTATAGTCGGCGGCCATGAAATCACATCTAAACCGCATATAAAATACCTAGGTATCATGATAGATACGAGACTTTCATTTAGAGATCACCTTAAGTATGTAGGCCGAAAAGGTGCAATAGCAAGTGCTGTACTCGCGCGTATCATGCCCAACATAGGAGGACCAAGACATAGCCGTAGGTTACTGCTGGCTAGAGTGGTTACGTCTATAATCCTATACGCCGCACCAATTTGGGCCGGGGCCATGGCAATTAAAACATACAGATCACATATCACATCTGTGTATCGAATATGTGCATTGAGAGCTAGCTGCGCATTTCGCACTACTTCTAGCGATGCAGCTTGCATGGTAGCGAGAATGCTCCCAATAGATATCCTGGCAGTAGAACAGGAACGTCAGTACTGCGCAAGAAGAGAAAGAAACGAGGCCAGCGAAAACCGGCTCTATAGAGCAGAAAGCCTAAGAGAATGGCAAGAACGCTGGAATGCTTCTGAGAAAGGCAGGTGGACCCATAGGCTCATACACCAAATCCAGCCATGGTTCGACAGGCAACATGGAGAACTTGACTTCTACTTAACGCAGTTCCTAACGGGCCATGGATGCTTTCGTTCGTACTTACATAAGTATAAACACGACAATAGCCCTTACTGTCCGCTTTGCTCTGACTGCGTAGAAAACGCAGAACATATATTGTTTGAATGCCCAAAATTCCTCGACGAAAGGAATGCACTAAGGAGTGAACTCGGCCATCCACCGACGCCAGAAAACATCGTTGGCGAAATGCTCAAAAGCCAGGAGGCATGGGACGCAGTCGCTGGGAGCACAATGCGCATAATGAAGATTCTAAGAACCCTAGAAAGAGAAAGGAAAGACTCAGACCGGCGAAATACAATAAATGCTGAGCAGGAAAATGCAAACATGAACTAGTCGAATATATGAGACTAAAACCCCCCCCGCGATGAAATGCTCGACGGCAGTACCGCGGGGAATGGGGCGGTCGTGGGAGGGGGGTTTAGTGGGTAAGAGTCCCACACTGTTACTCAGGACGTACTGAGTTTGGTCTTTTGAAGATTACCCCTCCCAATCAAAAAAAAAAAAAAAACAACCACCACTGAAATCAGGTACCCCAATCTAATGGTCAAAAAGCATGTATAAAGGATTAAGTTATTAAGGAGTTAAGAATTCTATAAAATGCTCCTTGACTTAGGTAACCCCATCTTGATGTCGCACAAGACCACTGTGGTGGTTATTACCAGCTGGCACCCACGTGGAGGGATAGGATGAGGATGTTTACCTAGCCATTGGGAGCTAAGTCTCTCTAAAAAAACCAAAACCTGTTCATCGAAATACGGTTGCGTTTGGCATACAGAGTGAGTTCTCTCTCCGCTGCTAATTTCTCAATCTCTTACATATAAAAATCGATGTATGTTTATTTGTTTGTATGCTATGGACTCAAAAACCACCTAACCGATTGAGCTCAAATTTACAGACAATCTTCGGTATTGGTCCTGTGAAGTTTGGTCAAAATCGGTCCACTACCTTAGTGCTAACAAAAAAAAAGACTGTTCTCTAATAGACTTAGCCCCATGCGTTGCCTGACAGTTGTTGCCTTAGGTAATAGTAATTATTAAAACTCATTGATAAACACGCTATTAATCATTTCACAATTGAAGTCCTCCCAAATTGATGGGTTTACTGAAATCCTAATTTTCTATTTCGAATACATTAACAAGACATTTACATTTCTACACTCTACTGAGCTTGATTGATATGCCCACATTAATTCTATGAGCCTTGCATTCATAGCCAAGAAGAAATAATTTACTTTAAAGGACTTTAAATAAATCTAGCAGCACTTGCTTCCTTTATATTTCCCAATTCCATATTAAACCTTCTGGTAAGACACTTCCACATATAACTTAGTTTATACGAGTCCTTCCAAAAAGGAAATCAAATACTCCTAGCACACATACGTATAAATTATTTGAGACCAGAAACCAATATTTTAAGCCATACTCCCCAACTGTTCGATAGCTTTTTGTGGTAACTCCTCTGCCATTACAGCTACTGTCATCCAAACAGCCAGCGACCATCACACAAACCCATAAGAGAAGAAGGATAATATATAAAACTAAAATCTTGCAAAGAATTTTAGTTTAGTATCGCGTGCTAAGGAATGATTTCCAACCAGGACATGGAACCAAAAGTGCGAATCATTGCCTGACGCTGACAGCCGTGTGCAATGGGTGGAGCGAAGTACTACTAGCCTCACTAGCTCAACGTTTCAGGGGCTGGGTAAAGGATACACCAACTTTGGTGTGTGACTTTGCTGCTTTTAACGCAAACGAAAAGTCACTATATATGTATCTAATTCTGTTCGTCCTTTCTCCTATCCCACGAGACTCATATAAACAGAAACCAATCTTCTTTCATCAAATTTTTTAAAATTTATACCACCCAAGTGTAAACGCGCTCTGGTGCCAGTGTGTGTGGTGGTAAGGGACGGAATGGATTGGACTTTAAATGAATGATTGCGGACGATGATTTAAAAGGGGGAACACTCTACCCACAAGCTCCATATTTTCGGGATTGTTTGCAACAATTTGCATGCGAATACAGGTTAATGCTTTGAAAGCAACATCTGGGAATTGAGAGGCCACCGTCTGTGTGCATATCAGTTGACCTTGTGTCCACGATGTGGTTAAGGGATACCAGATGCATGTAGGACAGGTTGAATACGATGAGCCCCTAACGACTATTTAGGGAAACTGATGAGAAGACGTGCTGCTGAGGTGGACTTTGGTGTCCGAAACATGCAGATGATGATAAATAAACCAACACTTAAAAAAGCATTAAGGCAGGTGGCGATTTATAGAAAACAGACTCAATGATGTCCCAATACGATAGCGGTTCTTACAGGAAAAGAAAGAGACCAGCTATGTTGAAAATGATTACACCAGGTCCCATAGGGTATATTACGTTTAAAGATAGATCCTATAAAGTGTATATATTGTGTAAATGACCAAGTCCATTTGTTCATCTGTCCCTCTGTACATCGGCGACCGTGACAAAACTTCTGGGTGCTTCGAACCGTGTTTAGTACTTTGATGCATTAACCATTGAGCCACGATAATTTTTTTTAAAGCTTTCGCAAAGCGATAATATCCCCGCTGCACAAAAAAGGAGACTACGAGGACCCTGCTAATTATAGAGGAATATCATTCCTGAATACGTCGACTAAGGTGTTTGCCACTGTGTTTTCAGTAGGCTCACCGCGTGGATTGAAGATAAGAGAATTCTGCGTGAATGCCAAGCAGGTTTGAGAGCGAAAAAAGCGAAATAAGCTCTATGTATTTTTCGCAGATTTCCGAGCCGCTTTTGATACTATACTACCCGAAGCACTTTTCTATAAACTTTACAAAATCGGATTCTTAACTAAAGTCATCAACGTTTTGAGGGCTATGTATGAAAATAATACGGCGTACATTTGGGATGGAATCCACTTATCCGAAAAGTTCCACACGACAATGGGCATAAAACAAGGATGCATCTTAAGCACATTGCTGTTTATTTTATACAATATATCAACGACATAATAGATGCTATTAGAGGAGGAATAGAGATAAGTAGAACAAAAATTCCGGCGCTGTTATATGCAAATGATATGGTTCCCCTCGCAGATACTGTAGCAGGTATGCAGCTGATGATAAACAGATTGGAAAACTATTGCAAAACATGGAATTTGTCTCTTAACCTAGCGAAGTCGAAGGTAATGATTTTCAGGGATGGTGGGAGTAGGTACTGCGGAAGAGAGTGCATGTATCAGTGTGAACAAATTGAAGTTGTTCGAGAATATAAGTATTGTAATATACTTAGGAGTTTTGATTGCATCCAACCTCACCATGAAGAAGCATTTAACATCCAAATGTGCAGAAGCAAAACGAGCAATTAGTTCAGTTTGGGGAAGTTGCATCTACAACAAAAGCATATCCCACAGCGCAAAGCAGAAAATATGCCGTGCAACTGCATCTGCTATTATTCTTTACGGAGCACAAATATGGGGATATTGTTCATTCGAAGATGTCGAAAAGTTCCTTCGTTACTTTATAAGGAGAGCACTTAGACGCCGAGTAGTTCACATCTATAATACATGCTCCACTTAGAGACAGGTATAGCTCCCCTGTCCTTGGACTCCCTCAAGCTTCACTTGGACTATGTGGTACAAGTCATGGCAATGAACGAAGACAGACTACCGAAGATAGTTCTATCGCATATGCTATTGACCAAAGGAACTTGCGTACTGATTGGGAATTCAATCTATTGGTTACCCCCAATGAACCTGTAAGAAAAAAGTTCACCACTCTTATGGAAAAAATAGGTCAAAAATAGGTGCTGCATCGCAGCGCAGATTATACAGTATAATGCGCAGACCAAATCACTATATGCGAGACAGGATATATTTCCTAGCTGGTAATTCTTCAGATATGATGAGCACCATCTTTAAAATATGAAGGGAACTCTTACCCATTAATTATATCCCGCATCGACCAGAACTTCCTATCCTGTGTAATATATGCAACTGGAAAGAGCGTAAAGATGTATACCACTTTCTAGCAGTATGTCCCATTCTTAAAGAATTCCGTCTAAACATCTTTGGAGTACATACACTCGAGAGACGTATTAAAGTTCTCAAGTCACTTGTGTTTAGTCCTAATAAGTATTTTACAGTGTCCGCTTTTGGTCTGTCTAGGAGCCTTTTCGAGTGCCGGCACGGACTCAGTCCGTGCCAGTATCTGCAGAGGCATAACGGTTCTGTTTATGAACCAATGAGAAGCAGCCAAAAATTGCCTGTCAATAAGGATGGCTGCTGAACCATTCGTCGCAAGAGCACCAGCTGTTGTATTATACTTGCGTGGCCAGGGACCCAGTCAGCGTTAGCGTTATAATGCCCTAGTCGACTCAGCTGAACACTAGCTACTTTTACGATTTTAGAAATAATTATTACAACACAGTAGAGTTTGACAGCGGCTTGGTTGTGTGAGCAGGTGTGTGTGTCTCGGGCCACTGTGCGTTAGGTTCAATGTTCGAACCATAGAAACACGAAAAGTTATTTTAACGACTTCACCTTTCGCGAACAACTGACAAACATCTGAATAACATTGTAGCCATGAAAAAGGTTTTCGAAAATAAAAGTAAAATAAACATGCTCTTCAGAAACGGCATAAAACTGAACATATTCCATTGGTGGGAAGAATATAACGCACATAACACTAATAGTTGCAGGAAACTAGGACATACATAGCTGCGAACATAAAAATAGCAGTGCTTAGGTACAAAAATTGTAAATACATTTTAATTGAAATCCTGAATGGATAGAATCATTCAGCGCTTAGCTATAGCTAAGTTGAAAGGAGTAGAATATATGTGGTTCTCCCAGCCAAATTACGGTAATTTGTGCAGTTTAGCGTTACCTTTTCAACGAACATAAAAATAGCAGTCTGTAAAAGTAAGTTTTAACTTAAGAGTAAGTGCGTCGGGCTAAACATTGTACCGGTGAATAACGAAATTTGATAGTAAAACTGAGGGAGAAAGAGAAAATATACGCAGAAATTCAAAAACTTTTATCATGTTCTGCGAAAATGGTATCCAATGCAATCAAGTACGAGGGTAAGGTGAAAAGTTCTCGGCCTGACGCAGAGATAGCGTTCCAATCAGCAAAAATTTATGTTTCCTGCCTGTGTGCACTTCTCATTAGTTCGTATGACAAGTTTCAACTTGTTCTCTCAAGTAGTTTGTTTACACGAATTTTTGCAGTAGACGTCTTGCGTATTTTTTGTTAAAATGGATAAACTTGAATATCGTGCGGTCATAAAATTCTTTGTTTTGGATGGCTTAACCCCTAAGGAAATTTATCCAAAGTTGACAAAAGTTTACGGGAAAGTGGGCAGCTGAATTTAAACGTGGTCGCACGTCCCTCGAAGATGACCCACGTGAAGGACGGCTAAAAACCGCAACCACACTCGAAACCATCGAAAAAGAGCATGATATCGTGTTGGACGATAGGCGAGTGAAGGTGAGTGAGATAGCTGAGGCTGTGTGTATATCGGAAGAGAGGGTGCGAAACATCTTGCAGAAAAACTTAGGGATGCGAAAGCTCTGCACAAGATGTGTGCCGCATTTGCTGAATGCCGATCAAAAGCAAATGCGCAAACGATTTTCGCGGCAATCCTTGGACCGATTCAATAGGGATCCGACCGATTTTGTGCGGCGATTTGTCACCATCGATGAGACATGGGTCCACCACTACACGCCAGAAACGAAACAGCAATCAAGCAGTGGGTGGTTCAGCGCCAAAGAAAGCGAGGTCGATCGCATCTGCCGGAGAGGTCATGGCCAGTGTGTTTTGGGATGCGAAAGGGATCATGTTAATTGATTACCTTGAGAAAGGCACAACGATTGCAGGCGAATATTACTCCAACCTTCTTGACCAGCTGGATGCCAAAATTCGCGAGAAGAGGCCTGGCTTGAAGAAGAAAAAAATCATTTTTCACCAGGACAATGCACCTGTACACAAGTGTGCAGAGCTTAAAGGTATGTTTTGAGCACATGGTGTTGAGTGTTCTCTTCCGATGAATCGGCATGCTCCTAAGAAGAATGTTTGTGGCCTTAGAGGTTTAGATTCTATATGCCCAGTGAAGGCGAGTACAAAACGATACCCGAATACTTAACTCTGGTGGATAAAGTTAGCCGATAGCCTACGAAAATAGGCCTCTCATTTCTACTTGTTATGATCAGCATTACCTCTGCCTTAGATGGATTGACGGATAATGCTTGTAGACTGCACCAGCCTCCAACTATGTTAGTCAGACTCCATTCGCTCGCACTGAATCGATACGTTACTGTTGCTGACTATGATACACTCATCATCAGCGTGCAGAATAGCAGGGTATCCTTCCATATTAACTCTTTGCAACAGGGAATCAACTAATAGGTTCCAGAACCACACCTCCTTGTGCAAATCTTTTGATAGTTTGCACTGTCTGCTCTTAGGCAACTTAACGTACCAGTCCACTAGCGTGGATTCCCTTAGATGTCAAGGTAGTCGCAATTTTGCAAAAGGCAGGGTTGTCAAAGTTTCTTCAGTGTCGAGAACATAGATTTTATGATTTACGCACAGCGCGCTCTGTGTTTGTCAATTCTTCTAATCGCTATTCAGTCATTATGTTTACATAAGAGTATGTACGGGTATAACTCGCCCTAAAAAATCATCTAGATGGGCCCGATTACTTACAATTCCGTCTCTGTCTCCTAGAACCAAGAAATACCTGTGAACATATCTCATACGTGTTTTACTATTGCAGTATTTTCTAGTTCACCGAAATTCAATCACTAATACGTTATTTCTTTAGCCACTATGTATATATGTGTGTTGAACTATTCTTACGAATGTTACACGACACGACACACTGGTGACTTATAGTGCTCAAAATCAATATATTAACATGAGAGTGAAATAAAAGTATCTAGAGTCCATAGGTTAGAAAAGTGTGTGGGTATAAGCACACAGACTGCCACCCCAAGAGTTGCACATTTGCATTCCATTTTCCTCTCCTGCTATAGGATTATCGAAAACTTGGCTTGTACATATAAGGTTATGAACTTTGTTCCTTTTGTACAAAGAGCTATGCGATGTTTACGCATGAATTCCTTTGGTGAAAAGGATTCTATTTGGACTCAAAAATTTATTTACAGACATTTCTTGGAAATGTGAAAAGGTGGGAATCTTACTGGCATGTGATTGTGTACTTTGAGGAAATGTTAGATTAACTGCACATGGAATATCTCTGCGTTGAAGAAAAAAATAATATTAAGGTTGGTATTGTCCTAAAGGTGTTATTTGTTCAGGCTTCTACATGACTCTTCGATTTTATCGCGAAATGATAAGATGATTGCATTAAATAGAATGATATTTTCTTAACAGTAACTGTGGTTTCAATAACTACAGAATAAACTAAATCTCGGAATTCGGCTGAATTTTTTAAGGCTATTAAGAAACTCAGCGCAAAACCGTTTATCATTAGTCCAGAACTTAATGCAGCAGTCTTATATTTATGCATACTTCAATGGACTGTTAAACCCAGAAACGAATAGCTGCTCTTTCCAGTATGCTACAACTGGGTATTCCAACCTCACCCTGCTTCGATTACCCTAGCAGAGATTATACGGTCCACGATGGAAAAGCACCAAGTTCGGACAGGATATAAACACGAAACTGCAGAATTGATAGCATAGAATTGTGCCACAAAAGTTCTTCTTCTTTCCGATGCGCAAGAAAAAATTTAGAAAATCTGATCCGGCCAACTACATGGGTATTCCGTTTTCAGACCCATCGTATATGTAAATATTTCACTACTGTTTTATAAAAACGGCTTGTTAGGTGGGTAAATACGGAGCATATTTTGAATGAATATCAAGCGAGGTTCAGGTCAGACTATTCCACTAAACAAAATATGGTAATATTTGGCGCAACAGCTCCTCAAGTGGCAGGGCCTAGCTTCTCGCAACCACTCATGTTGTGTGCGTTATATTTTTCACACATATGGAAGGGACTTTCAGTTTAGTGCCGTATCCGAAGAGCAATTTGTTTTGAGAAGCTTTCTCGTGACAACAATACTCTCGGATGTTTGTCAGACAATCGCTAGAGGCGGGGCGGCGCTATGAACAAAGCTTTTTGGTAAATTCTGGTATTCGGACATGGAAGCTCACGCGCAGTGACCATATTTTCGTACCAAGGAGAGTAGCTGAACATTTTCTGCACTAAAAAAGAAGTTGCACGCGTTTTTTTGTAGACCCCAAGGTGGCGTTTGGCTCAGTAAGCGGAAACACATTATTATCGGGTTGGCCAATAAGGACCAGAATAAATGGCAATCGGAAGGTGCAAGATCAGGTAAATACGGCGGATGAGGTAAAACATCCCATCCAAATTGCACCAACTTCTGTCGAGTATGCAAAGAGACATGCGGTCTAGCGTTGTCTTGATGGAACACGACGCCCTTTCGGTTAGCCAGTTCCTGCCGTTTTTCGGTAATTGCATCCTTCAGTTTATCCAACTGAGAGCAGTATTTATCGGAATCAATGGTTTGGTTATGCGGAAGAAGCTCATAATACACAATTCCCTTCCAATCCAACCAAATACAGAGCACAACCTTCTTAGGACCAGCTTTTGGAATGGCTAAAGGTGGCTCACCTCTTTTGCCCTATGATCTTTTCCGTTCCACGTTATTTTAAAGTATCCGCTTTTCATCGCTCGTTTTCATCCGTTTAAAAAATGGTTCACTTTCGTTGCGTTTCTGCAGGGAATCGCTGATGGAGCCACGATCCAATAATTTCACTCAAATTGTGCGTTTCGCAAGTGATTTTCTACGCTTGATTTCGATATATCCAATATATCAGCTATGTGCCTGGTTGTTTAGCGTGCATTATTTTCAACTAGAGCTTTAATTTGGTCCCCATCAACCCCGGTCGTCCAGAATGGGGCAAGTCAGAACATGTGAAATCACCATCACGAAAACGCCGAAACCACTCGCGAACAGTCCAAACGCTTACAGAGTTATCCCCATATACAGCGCAAATATTCTTATGTGTTTGGCAGCGTTTTTTCCTTTCCGAAAATAAGAGACCATAATATGACGAAAATACTTCTTATTTGCCTCCATTTTCAAAAGTTTACCAAATGCGTAAAACACAACCGATCGCTATGAACTTTCTTTCAAATATGCACTGCGATGTTTATTTAAAGAAGAAAAAACGGCAAGCTCAAAGCAACATTTACAAACGGCGTCATTCAAAGTTAACGGGAACACTTTAATTTACAAAATTTGTTCGAAGCCTGTATGGAGATGCCTAAGCAGCAGTGTGGGTCATGAGGTTTTGCATTGGTTTTAAACAAAGTCTAATGTAAGACAAGGTTGTGCATTGAATCCCCGCATTTTTGCGCTCTTTAATATATACGTTGACTTCTTACTTCGAATCATTGAGTATGCATGGACACTTATTTAACCCCTTCTATTCACAGATGACATAATGTTGCGGCACAATCCCTGAAAATGCTTCTTTCAGCTTATGATAAATCGACTCCCAGAGTACTGCAGTTTGTGGAGCCTGATTATAAATCTGGAGAAACAGGTTTTAATAAATTAGGAATAGCGCTAACGAAAAATTGTGCTAGGAGGGCGAATCGATGGAAGCGGTCAAGGAAAGTGAATACCTTGCGGTCTATTTTACCAAAAACTTAAGTAAAGGTGAAGCTGAAGGAGAAGCTTTCAAAAGCCAAAATCGTTATTAATATGGCTAGAAAAAGATGATTTTATAATAAATGCATATTCCATAGCTGTAAATACAGGATATTTAAAGCACTTAAGTTAGAGTCTAGGACATCTTAATTATTTTCGGAGCCATCATAAAGTAGAGAAAATATTGATGATACTCAAATTGAGAGGAGAATTTCTAATTTTGAATTATACACCCCATGGAGACAACCTTCTATATGCGGCATATGTAATGTAGGTGAACGGGAGGATACGCTACATTCTGCTGGAAACTGTCCAGCTCTAAGGGAAACTTGGCTTAGTGTCTTCAGCACCGATTGCCTATTGAGCGAAGAAGTAATCGATTTACTTAATGTGCTGAATGTTCCAAAATTATTCCAATACCGCAAAATCGCTTTGACCCAAGAACATTTTTGAAGAAAATAAATGCATTGGTTAAACGGTAGTACCTGCATTTCGATCTTCTGTTTTTTTTACAAATTTGTATTAAGGTAGTACCTAAATCAAAGATTTTTTTTTGTTTTCAAATGATTATTATCTCATCTGATGCACTTAAAGAGTTTTTGCATGGGTGAATAACATTAAAACAAGCACTTAGGTACTTTTAACTGGAAAATGGCAAAAACGTACTTAGTGAGTTAGCTGTAGCTGCTCAACATTGAGCGCCTCGCGTACTCTGGTGTTGCGCACTCGATCGCTACGAGTTATTCCAGCAACACCGCGAAGGACCTTCATTTCAGCAGCTTGTATCCGCGATCTTATTCTTTCGATTACTACCCAAATTTCATGACCATAGGTGAGAGTTGGAACATACACTGAGTTAAAAACCGGTAGCTTAGCTTGAACACTAAGTCCGGCCTTCCTTATAACAGATTGACCAAGCTCTCTCAAAATTGATCCAACCTCACCAATTTTACAGGATAACTCGGCATTGCTCTTCCTATCACTCGTGAATAAGACCCCGAGGTACTTACGAGTAAACTTATCCACTAACATGCAGAGTGCACTGAATGGGTTTTTTTGGAAAAGACCATTACTTCCGATTTGTTCACGTTGATCTTCACTCCAGCATCATCACAAATTGCTACAAACCTTTCGAGTGCACGCTGAAGTTCGGTTTGAGAAGATCCAAGGATGAGGTATACGAGTATGCATATAAAAAATAAAAATTAAGTTAAACACGAGATAGATCAAAAGTATGAAGAAAGATAAAGTTCAAAATATAAGTTTAAGATTGTATCGAAAAATGTAAGAGACTTACATTTTTAAAGTTTTCAGCATTTGAAATGCCCCTTTTGTGGAAGGGCAGTGAATTCCATAATCTAGTAATGTGAACGAAAAATAGACTTGAGGAATTTGAATGTTTAAAGCGCTGTTGTAAGCAACTTGCAGTTTGTGCTGAGGCAACTGGTCGTATGCAACTTCAGGTCGAGGCAACTTCAGGCTGTTTACTCACTTTTCTGAGATCTTTCATTCATCAAAGGATCACCGCGTGTTTCTAGGGTTGACCCCAACAATTCTTCAGCTAATAATTTCACACACTCTTCACGATATCGATACAGCCGACGAAAATCTTCACCAAACTTCTATCTTCACAAATTCGATTTATAACGAAATTTAGCTGAAATTCGGCCATTTTCACAGTTGTGTTGTATATGAACTGAGTAAAGGAAATACCATGCCTAACTATTTATGAGATCGATCTCAAGCAATCAATCATTGCCTTATCTTTTGGCATACCAAAACAAGCTCTGTCTCACATCGAGCTTTCAATTTGTGATCGATCTCAACACATTGAGATCGAGCTCACAACATGAGGACTAACTCGGTCAGCATATTTTTTTTGCATACCATGTTAAGAAAGATCTCAGAAAAGTAAACAGCCTGAACTCATCTTGCATACGACCTAATGAATCAAGGTTCAGAATACAACTTCACCATTATGTTATGATTGGTAAAACCAAAATTCGAATAAACTTTTGCCTTATCTCACTCCGGCCAAAGCTAGCACTCAACCAAACTTTGCATACACATCCATAGACACGACCAATAACAATATTGACGTGGTTACATCCAAATTAATTCTGATTGATTCAAAATCCGAGGCAGGTAACAGGTTCTACAAGTTGCAGTTTACTGTAGGATATCCATACGTCGCGCACAAGACCAATGTTAAGTTTTGTTAGAAATGGGGATAATTTTGCTGGATTTAAGAGCATCCAATTTACCAGTGACCAGGTATGTATGTACCTTAGACCTCATTCATCAAAGAAACAAGATCTGCCGTACTATTCTGAGGGCGGGCTAGGCATAGCTAAACGTCATCCGCATATAAGTTTATAGTATAGGTGAAGGTTTACATACGGACGGCAAGCCATTGATAAATATACCATACAAAACAAAATTAGTCCAAGAATCGATCCCTGAGGGACACTTTGCTTAATAGGTCTTAGCGCCGACAAATTTCCATCCACAACAACTTTTCCGATCGGTTAGAAAGAAAACTTTGTAATAGCTTTACTGCTCTCTTACTGAATCTGAAAAAAAAAAAAAAATAAATAAAATAAAATAAAATGGTCTGTCAACCTAATGTGCGTTTCAATTTGATTTACTAACTTCTCCCCTTCACAAATGCCTTATGTGATCTGTAGATTAACCACACCATAAAAGCTCAGTATTTTAATGAAGTAAATAAATAAATATTTGGCGCAACAGCTCTTTAAGTTCCAGGGCCTACCTTCTTGCAACCACTCGTGTTGTGTGCGTTATATTTTTCACACGAATAGAAGGGATTTACAGTTTAGTGCCGAATCCGAACAGCGATTTGAGATGCTTTTTCGTGACAACAATACTCTCGGATGTTTGTCAGACGCTCGCGAGAGGTGGGACCGTGAAAAACTTTTTGGTGTTTTCTGGGATTCGAACTTGGAACCTCATGCGTAGTGATCCGACACACTAACCGCTTACTCCACGGCGCCCACATTTTAATGAATTATTAACTGTTAATTGCTAACTTTATCTTTACTTTACCGAAGCATTGCTGACTAATTGTTTGTTCCATAACAACTCGTAATAAATAGTAGCAGATCAGACAGGCCTTGTCTTGGACCTGTAAGAAGGATGTTGCAACAGAGATCGCGCTAACGTATTACTTAGTCCTGCCATAAGCTCTGTTCTAAAACTATCAGCACAAATGGTATGAATATAATATTAGGAATGGTACTTTTAGCTTTTTCAGAACACAGATGTAGTACAAAATGAAATAAATATCACCCAGTTTGGTGTCAGCTATTGATCGCTTATCACGAAATGGGAAAGAGAGAAAGTCGTATTGCTGTCATAGCGTTGCATAAATGCGGAAAAAATACTAGCAGTATTTTTGAATTACTAAAGTCAGTCGGGATATCAAAACTGTTTGTGTACAGTGCGACAAATCGATTTATTGAATTATTTCAGTTAGAAGGCAGACTAAAAAGAGGTCGTCCGCGCGTTGCCCGAACGAGCCCGAGCGAATTCGAAGAAATTCCATTTTAAAACCCAAAATTATACAGAGTGAGCTGAGTATATTCAACAGATCCATGTCAAGGTCCATTCGGGATGATCTCAACATGAATGCCTTTAGTCAGTTAACTGGGCATCTACGAGTATTGACGTCTAATTTAAAGCAAATTATGCTTGAAAGATGGGTGCCGTGGCGCAAGAGGTTAGTGTGCCGGATCACTGCGTGTGAGGTTCCATGTTATGGGAAATTACCAAGCCTTCAAGAGAATGAGGAAGAAAAATTATGAAATGTTAATAGAATAAAATCCACGTATTTTCTTGATGTTATAAAGCTCCGTCCGAGCAACGGCTAATGGAATATTTGTAGCCGTTAAGGTAGCCCATTATCACTCGGTTCTGAACACGGGAAATTTCCATCTACCGGTACGCGTGTCCCGCTTTTCGGGAATGTTTCGGGGCGGAGTCCTACCAGGGTTTTCTTAAAACAACTTCCCACACCAACGCAAAACACTCAAACTTATCTGCCTTGTGATCGATTTTCCTGCTTCCTTCCTGTCCGATTTTTCTTCTGTCTTCCTCTGCTAGATCCTAGATCCCTCCTTTCTCCTTTCCAAAAATCCCTTCTTTGTTCTTTTCACCACTACACTGATCACTTTTGTCTTCACTTTTCTCTAGTTCTTTCTTTCCTTTCACTTTTCTTGAGATCTTCACTTTCTCACTTTACTTTTTCACTCACAAAAAAGAAAAACTCCTCAATTTGGGAATTCGAACGCTACCATTGTCTCTGATCGCAAACCAAGAAGTGTCCCTTTGTTCTTCTTCGCCGTGGTACTTCGCCTGCTCGATCCGAGAGCCTCACACACATGCACAAACATTCCGCTCATTCAGCGTTAGAGAGATTCATTCACGGCTATGTGTGCAACACTTCGCTCATTTGCTACAGTGCGCACCCGTTCATGAACCGTTCACTTTCTTCCAATCATTCTTCTGGCACTCTGAATTCGGCCCAACTTCGCAATTCACCGGATCGAGTAAGGTATTTCCCACCCCAATTCCTTTGGCAGTGTTACTGGTGGCGTTCAATTTCCCCAATTGAAGATCTTAAAACAATCGATAATTTAGTGTGAAAATTTTTGTCTTACCGATATAATGCAAAAAGAATAATCAACTAAGGAAAGAAGAAAAGTTCTAAAAAAAAAAGAATCCCAATTGTAAATTTTTCAAACAACGCTTTTGCGTCGGAACCTAAAAGAGATAGAAAGGATATAGGATTGAACTTTAAATTCTCTATTTTAAACAACGCCTTAGCGTTGGACTCTGTCAGAGAAGAACGAAGCTGGGAGGATCCCACTTATCTTTAAAATTCGTAATTAGACGCAACCTAAGCTACCCTGGTGGAACTTCGCGCAGATTTGGGGGATTAGAACGAGACGATGACGTGCTACCCCGTACAAAAAGTCATGGTTTAGGGTGGGCTCTCGGCCATTGTTGGTGCTGGTCGTCTGGTATTTGGCCTGATGTCCGTAGATCGGGAACTTTGCTGTTAGGTACATTCTCGAGTATTTGATGTCGTTTTCGTCGGTGTAACGTGGTTGAATATTACGTTCGGTGTCGATTGTACCTGATGTTGTGTTGAATATTCGTATTTGTGTTGTAGTTTGCTGTTATTGTTATGTGTTTAGGGTTGCTGAACCATCTTGTCCCCACTCGTCATAATTTGGTATTGTGTATTATGTGTGCCCGTAATGGTATGAGCGGTAAAATTGGGTTCCTTGTCGTTTCATTCTCGATCTCTCGCTCCTCGTTGGCGGGCGGTCCACCCACATCAGAGTGTTGCCAACGGTCCGTTGGGCTCTGGTTCCGTGGGTACCTGCTTTGTTATCCTCTCGGAGCAATTGGAAAAGTGTAAGCACTGGACTGGAAACCAGTCTAGGAACGCTTAGCGATGGCCACCGCTCTTCGAAGATAGCGGAGAAAAGAGAATGGTACGGCCAAAAAGGGGAACGAGGTGAGAGAAATGGAAGGACGGAGAGGACCAGGAAGCAGAACACAAAGTTGCATGCAACACTTTGTAGTGAAGTTTAATATATAGGGATAACCCTAGAAGCTTAACTGGAAACCACATCTAGACAGAATTACATCAAAGGAGCCTAAAGTCTTCTGGGCCTGTTTCAGACTTTTTGACAAAAAATGGAATGTTAAGCCCAAAATGATTCACTGGACTTATCTTGCCATGGTAATTCCCATAATTATCTATGCCTCACTAATATGGTGAGAAGAAACAGGACAAGACTCGCTTGCATAGGTACGGGTATCATGCACATGCCCGACAGCGACACTGGAATCCCTATTAAACCTCACACCTCTCTACTGCTGCCATCAGCACCCTCAAGCTTCATCTCCTTTGCAATGCTAAGGACACCCCTGCACAGGGGATATGAAGATCCTTAACAAAATTCCGTTGCCAACTTCATCAGAAGTATGGATAATTGAGGGTGGCAATAGTGCCGTGGACAGTGTGTTTCCTCGTTAACCGATGTGTGTAAGTTCAAGTCCCCGCCGAGAACAGCAATCATCAGCCACTCAGATATAAAAATGAAAACGAATAACATCGACATTTTTCAAACCAGTGCACCAAATAATGGCTCCTGCCTGGTAGTAGAATGAACCGGAGAATCTGATTGCTCTGAGTTTGCTTAAAAAAATAAATAAATTGTAACTATAATATTTTATGCCCAGAAAGTAATTTTAAATTATCCTTTCAAAATCTTCACCCCAAATCGCACCGATTGGGAAAATTCACAGCTTCCTCAGTTGGAGCGACAAATCAATTGGTACACCGATGACGGCTCAAAAATGGCAAATGCTGTGGGTTTTTTTTTTTGCCGAGAGCAGGTCAAAGATCTTCTAAGGACACCATAAGGCCCGACCGCGCGTGCTTATGGTAGTGTGAGATTTTTACTCACTAAGAAAACACTTCTCTTCAAAATCAATACTACAATTAAGCCGACGCTTATCCAGCAGTTTTATTTTCGGGTACGAGACTCGTGATTTTGGAAAAAGATGTTCCTATGTAATTTAAAAGGAATGTAGCACTTTAGACAGGTTATATTCCAATGAAAGTTCCTGCGTTTTTCTCGACCGGCATATACTATGACGCGAGGTTAGAAGGTTTTGTCCTTTGCAGACGAGTTTAGATATACAGACAATATATCCACGTTTTTGTAGGTAAAGTTGACGTGAGTAGATTTGCTTCCGTCCAGCACAATACGCTAAGAATTCGTTCAAGCATGGACTTTATTAATAGCATAATAGCAGCTGCCCAGTTGCTGCTTCAATAGTATCGCCCGTTGTCAATATCGCCGTATCGTCCGCAAACGTGGCGACGACGCAGTTTCTTTCCTACGGGATATCACGCGTGTAGAGTACATATAGAAGTGGACCAAGGACACTTCGTCGTGGAACTCCGGCCGCAATCTCCTTGAAGTCAGAGTGATCATTTCCGTGCATCACACAAAAGAGTCTCTCGGTGAGGTACGAAACTAAGATTAGAAAGAGTTGCCGTGGCAGTATATATTTATACTGCAAGCCTTTGTGCCAAACCTTATCGAAAGCTTGTGAGACGTCAAGAAATACACCACAACAAATCTTTTTTTCTTCGAGAGCTTTCTCAACCACGTCAGTTATTTTGTAGACTTAGTCGATTGTAGAATGTTTGATTCTAAATCCAAACTGATGGTCAGGAATGAGACGTTTTTCGTTGATTACGGGCTGTAGACGTTTGGAAAGAAGTTTTTCGAATATTTTCGAGATAACCAGCAATAGGGAAATAGGCCGATATGATTTCTTCTCATTCAGAGGTTTGCCTGATTTCGGGAGCATTATATTCTCGGCGACTTTCCATTGTCCCTGAACATAGAGCAATCTGAACGAAGCGTTGATCAAATAGAGCAGTTTGATAAGAGCTTTATTCGGCAATGGATTCGAAGACTTTCTTAGCGGGAAGGTTGGGCCCCATCCGCTCTAAATGACCCAGCCATCTTAGTCGCTGTATGTGAACTCTTCTGGCTAAGTCAATGTCCTTGTACAGGCCGTATAGCTCGGCATTGTACCTTCTCCTCCACTCACCGTCTATGAAGACGGGACCAAAGATCGCTCGAAGAACTTTTCTCTCGAAATAACCAAAGGCATCCTCATCCGTTTTTTTCAAAGCCCATGCCTCTGCGCCATACAGCAGGACTGGGATGATTAATGTCTTATAAAGAGTTACCTTAGTAGTTCGAGATAGGGCTTTGCTACTCAATTGCCGTTTTAGCCCATAGAAACAAAGATTGGCAAGAGTAATTCTCCGTGTGATCTCTCCACTCATGTCATTAGCGGAGCTGACCATAGAGCCTAGGTTGACAAAATCCTTTACTACCTCAAAATTATATCTGTCTATTGTGGCGTTCTGTCCAAGACGCCGATGTTGGGTGTCCTTTTTTGTAGACAGCATATATTTTGTTTTGCTTTCATTGACCGCTAGACCCATCTTTGCTCTCAATACTCGTAAATGCCCCATTGACGGCCCGCTGAGTTCTTCCGATTATGTCAATGTCATCGGCATAAGCGAGTAGTTGTACAGACTTGAAGAAGATTGTACCTCCGGTGTTGGCTTGTGAGTTTCGTACAATTCTCTCAAGTACTATGTTAAAGAGATCGCATGATAGCGCGTCGCCTTGTCTAAGACCTTTCCTGACATCGAACGGTTCGGTGATGTTCTTACCGACTTTGATGGAGCAGCGAGAGTTCTCCATCGTCATTCTGCACAAACGGACGAGCTTGGCAGGGATGCCAAGACTAGACATGGCTCTGTATAACTCGTCTCTATACACGCTATCATAGGCAACTTTGAAATCGATGAAAAGGTGGTGCGTATCGATTTTATATTCATGGGTTTTTTCCAAGATCTGCCGTAGTGTGAATATTTGGTCAATGGTGGACTTTCCAGGCCTGAAACCGCACTGATAAGGACCTATCAGGTTGTTGACGATTGGTTTTAGGCGTTCACATAGTACGGCAGACAGGATCTTATATGCGATATTTAGGAGACTTATACCTCTGTAGTTGGCGCAGTTCAGAGGGTCTCCTTTCTTCAGGATCGGGCAAACGATGCTGAGGTTCCATTCATCAGGCATACTTTCGTCCGACCAGATTTTACAGATGAGCTCCTTACCAACTCATCTCCTCCTGCCTTGAAAAGTTCAGCGGCAAGGCCGTCGGCTCCAGCAGCTTTGTTGGATTTGAGTTTAGATATCGCTATCCTCACTTCATTATGATCGGGTTAACGGGAATTTTGACTGCCATCGTCCCTGTTGTACGGCTCATTCTGCCTGACAGCGGAATATTGATCATCATCGCCGTTTAACAGTCTGCAGAAGTGTTCCTTCTATATCCTCAGCACCGACTGCGATTCTACTACTATGTTGCCATTTTCGTCCCTGCAGGCTTCTGTTCTGGCTTTGAAACCCTGGCATGTTCTTTTTACCTTTTGCTAAAATTTTCGAACATTATTCCTGCAATAAAGTCTCTCAATCTCCTCGATCGAGCGCTTCTCATGCTCTTTTTTCTTCTTTCTGAGAAGTCGATGTTCCCCTTTTCTCCTGCGCACGTAGAGCTCGTAAGCAGCTCTAGTCCTTCTATGCAGCGCCGCTTTGTACGCCTCTTGTTTTGCTGTATATGCTTGCTGGCATTCCTCATCAAACCAGAGGTTTCGTTGTGGTGGTCGAGAGAAACCCAGTACATCAGAGGCGGCATCTCTGATGGCTTTTTGGCAACGCTGCCACTGGTCTTCCGCATTTGCTGCTGGCGGCATAGGACTAAGATTGAGATTAGAAGAAACACGACCGGCAAAGGTCCTGGCGCTCTCTTGCGATTGTAGCTTTTCGACGTCAAATTTCCTCACAGCATTTCGTTGATTTCGCTCCGTTGTGGATATCCGCATCCGTACCTCGGCTACAACTAGGTAGTGATCCGAGTCCACGTTGGCTCCTCGGAAAGTCCGGACACCCAGAATACTGGAAGAGTGCCTTGCGTCGATCGCAATGTGATCGATTTGGTTGTCGATTTTTCGATCAAAGGAGAGCCATGTTCCTTTGTGAATATCGAGACGTGGGAACCGCGTACTAGCTACAACAAAGTTTCGCCCCGCCGCAAAGTCGATTAGCCTGAGTCCGTTGCCGGAAGTGTTGTCGTGCAGGCTGTGCTTTCCGACCACGCTACTAAAGACTTCCTCTCTTCCTAGCTTTGCGTTAAAGTCGCCTAGGATAATTTTAACGACGTGGCTAGGGCATTGCTCATAGGTCTTGTCCAAGAGCTGGTAGAAGTCATCCTTTGTCGCGTCGTCCTTCTCCTCGTGAGGGGCGTGAACGCATACTAGGCTAATGTTGGCAAATTTAGCCTTGATACGGATAGTCATGAGGCGCTCGTTCACATGCCGGAAACTCAAGATTTCTTGCCTAAGTCTGTCTCCAATGACAAATCCGCACCCGAATAGACGCTGTCCTTTTTGTCTGTAGCAATCGCCGTAGTAGATGTCGCAGTTTTTCATACTCCTTTTGCCCGGCCCATCCCATCGCACTTCTTGGATGGCGGTAATGTCTGTTTTGAGACACTCTAGGGCCTCCGTAAGTTGTTCGGCTGCACGTGGTTTGTAGAGGGACCTAACATTCCATGTGCAGACACGAATATCGTTGTCCTTATTACGTTTGCATGGGTCGTCAACAGTAAGATCATCCGTATCCGAGGCTGTTCGTTGCTTCGTAACCAAAGGTTTTTTACATGGTAGGGAAGTTAACCCGACGGCACAACCCCCAACCTGGAGGGCCAGATCCTTTTTTTTGTACCCCTAGGACAAGAGGCCGGATACACCGATGTCAGTAACCCACTTCGGGGATATGAGCGCTGCCGTTGGCCCATTAAGGGTTCATCCGCCACCATCTCTTTTTCAATACCCTGACGTAGTATTGAAAATCCTTACAGACCTCAGCTCCAAATATGTTGAAGTAGCTCCAGTAAGGTATCCGCTGGTCTGTAGACGTCACCGTTGATTCCATCGAGAGAATTCGTCCGCCGCACGTCCTCCTTCTGAGGACCTCTTGCTAGACTTCTGAGACGCATATTTCAGCCAATCAGGTCAACAAGAGATGCCTCGTCCGGTTAGACATATGCGCGCTGAAGTTCACCCAGATGTGCTTACGCAGGTCTGAGTGTTCAGCTGCACATATATCGTCAGACTCAGCATACGCTCATCGTTAGTTCACTATCAGATAGCTATCCAGCGGGCACCGCGTGGAGGTGATGATGCGATTTTGTCCACCATTCTTCGATCATAGATCTATTAAACTGCTCAGCTGAAAACACCGACTCAGGTTTGATTAGAGATTTCGTGCAACTATCTCTACCCGGTCTGAGTGGCAAAATGTTGCCTGCATAGAAAGAAGTTCGATTTACTTCTATACAGACGGATCCAACGGCTGGTCAAACGGTAGTGCATGCGATCATATGAAAACACAAGCGTTTTCACTCAGCTGAGGCCTACCAACTCCTACTCTCAACCTCCACGCGGTGACAGCCGGGTGCCTAGTACCCTAATCCAAGAAATGGGTAACCAACCCCGTTTGGCGGATTCTTGATGGCAGCAGATGAGAGAGGGGGGGAAGAGTGCTTTTCTCACTAGAGCACTTCTTCCTGTTCCAGGCGGCAGCGGACGAATTCCCTAGACGGAGTCAACGGTGGCGTCTATAGTTCCAGTTAGGTTGAACTTAGTGAATACCTTGCGCGAGCTGCTTCGACGTATTCGGATCACAGGTCGGTAAGGAATTTCCAATGTTGGTCAGGACATTGGAATAGAGGTGGTGGCGGAGGAGCCCTTAATGGGCCAACGGCAGCGCTCATACTCCCGTAGTGGACTACTGGCACCGGTGTACCCGGCCCCTCGTCCTAGGGGAATAATTAAGGAACTGGCCCTCCAGGTTGGGGGTTGTGCCGTCGGGGTAACTTCCCTACCACGTAAAAAGCCTATGGTTCCGAAACAACCAAAAGCCTCGGATAAGGATGACTCAACTAATGACGACCCCAGCAAACGAAATAAGGACAACGACCTTCGGATCTGTACGTGGAATGTTCTGTCCCTTTACAGACCACGTGCAGCCGAACAACTAGCAGAGGCCCTAGACTGCTATAAAGCAGATATTACCGCCATCCAGGAAGTGCGATGGGATGGGCCGGGCAAAAAGAGGATGAAAAACTGTGACATCTACTACGGTGATTGCTACAGAGGCAAAAGGCAACGCTTATTCGGATGCGGATTTGTCATACGCGGCAGACTTAGGCAAGAAGTCTTAAGCTTCCGACACGTGAGCGAGCGTATTATGACTATCCGGATCAAGGCTAAATTCGCTAACATAACCCTAATATGTGTTCATGCCCCACAGAAGAAAAGGACCCTGCCACCAAAGAGTGTTTCTACGAGCTCCTCGACAAAACATACGAGCAATGTCCTAAATACGACGTTAAAATCGTATTGGGCGATTTTAACGCCAAAATAGGAAAGGAGGACGTCTTTGGTAGGGCAGTCGGTAAGCATAGCCTACACGACACCACGTCTGATAACGGACTAAAGCTAATTGATTTCGCTGTGGAGCGAAATGTCACCATAGCAAGCACATGGTTTCCTCATCTCGATATTCATAAGCAGACATGGCGGTCCAATGATCATGTCACGATCAACCAAATTGATCATATTGCGATCGACGCAAGGCATGCCTCCAGTATTCTGGATGTCCGGGCCTTCCGAGCGGCCAACATAGACTCGGATCATTACCTTGTTGTAGCCAAGGTACGAATGCGGATATCCCAATCTGAGCAACAAAGAAGAATTACTGTGAGAAAATTTAACGTCGAAAAGCTACAATCGCAAGAGACCGCCAGACTCTTCGCTGAACGCGTATCCCGAAATCTCTCAATCACCCCTTTGCCGCCAGCATCAAGTACCGAAGACCAGTGGCAACGCTGCCATCATGCCACCAGAAACGCCGCGACTGATGTGCTGGGTCTCGCTCGACCACCACCGCGAAAACCCTGGTTTGACGAAGAATGCCGGCGAGTGCATGCAGCAAAACAAGAGGCATACAAAGCGGCGCTGCAAAGGAAGACGAGAGCTGCTCGTGAGCTCTACGAGCAAAAGAGACGGGAAGAACATCGGCTTCTCCAAAAGAAGAAGAAAGAGCATGAGAAGCGCGCGTTTGAGAATATCGAGAGTCTATACTCCAGGAACAATGTACGGAAGTTTTACCAAAAGGTAAAAAGAACGTGTCAGAGAAGTAATACCCGTACAGAAACCTGTAGAGATGAAAATGGAAACCTCGTAGTAGAATCACAGTCGGTGCTGAGAATATGGAAAAACTACTTCTGCAGACTGTATAACGGCGACGAAGACCAACATCCCGCTGTCAGGCAGAATGAACCATTCAACATAGACGATGATAGTCAAAATTTCCGTCCACCTGACCAAAACGAAGTGAGGATAGCAATATCCAAGCTAAAATCGAACAAGGCTGCTGGACCTGACGGCTTACCGGCCGAACTTTTCAAGGTAGCTGGGGATGAATTGGTAAAGTGCATACACCAACTCATTTCTAATATTTGGTCAGACGAGTGTATGCCTGATGAATGGAATCTCAGCATCGTTTGCCCGATCTACAAGAAAGGAGACCCCCTCAACTGCGCCAATTATAGAGGTACAAGTCTCCTCAACATCGCATACAAGATCTTTTCTGCGATATTGTGTGAACGCCTGAAACCTTTTATCAACAGCCTGATTGGACCCTATCAGTGCGGTTTCAGGCCAGGAAAGTCCACCATCGATCAAATCTTCACACTTCGGCAGATCCTGGAGAAAACCCAAGAATTCCAAATCGATACTCACCACCTCTTTATCGATTTCAAGGCCGCCTATGACAGGATCTATAGAGAAGAGCTTTATAGAGCCATGTCTAGTTTTGACATTCCTGCCAAACTTGTCCGTCTGTGCAGGCTGACGATGGATAACGCTCGCTGCTCCATCAAGGTCGGCAATGACCTCACCGAGACCTTTGATGTCAAAAAAGGCTTTAGACAAGGTGACGCGCTGTCATGTAACTTCTTCAATATTGTACTTGAACGGATTGTGCGGAACTCACAAGCCAACACCGGAGGCACAATCTATTACAAGTCTGTACAACTGCTTGCATACGCCGACGATATAGACATTATCGGAAGATCTCAGCGGGCTGTCACCGGTGCTTTTGCAAGCATTGAGGCGGAAGCGGCCAAAATGGGTTTAGCGATAAACGAGGGCAAAACCAAGTATATGCTGTCAACTAGAAGGGAAAACCAACATCGACGAATTGGACAAAACGTCACCGTGGGCAGCTATAACTTCGAGGTAGTTAGGGACTTTGTCTACCTTGGCTCTGCTATAAACTCGAAAAACAAAATCAGTGCAGAAATCAATCGAAGAATAACTCTTGCCAATCGCTGTTTTTTTGGGCTTATAAGGCAATTTAACAGTAAAGCCCTATCTCGAACAACTAAGGAGACTCTATATAAGGCCTTGATCATCCCAGTCCTGCTTTACGGCGTTGAAACATGGACTTTATTAAAAGAGGATGAAGATATCATTGGTCGCTTCGAGAGAAAAATTCTTCGTAAGATTTTCGGTCCCGTTTGCGTTGACGGGTTTTGGAGGAGAAGATTCAATCACGAACTATACGAGCTGTACAGCGACATCGACCTAGTCAAAAAACTGCGTATTGGACGTCTGAGATGGCTGGGACATGTAGAGCGAATGGACACCAACGCTCCGGCCCGCAGAGTCTTCGAATCTAACCCCGAGGGACGACGCAGTAGAGGCAATCATCGCCGTAGATGGCGCGCACAAGTTCAAGGGGACCTCGACCAACTTGGAGTGCGCAACTGGAGGCAATTAGCTAAAGACCGAGCTAAATGGAGAGGCTTGTTGGTTGAGGCCCAGGTTCACCCCGAACTGTAGCGCCACCTAAGTAAGTAAGTAGACGGATCCAAAACCGGAAGCGGGGTGGGTGGTGGTGTCTTCTTCGGAATGCTTAACCTGAGCATCTCCTCCCGCCTCCCAAATTGCCGTAGCATTTTTCAGGCGGAAATTATGCCGATTAAGAAAGCCCTGTCCTGGCTGAAATGTAATATAATATCTATTAGGGATATTAGTATTTCACGGACAGTCAAGCGGTCAGGCCACAAAGACATTCCTGGTAACTGCAAGGCTCACGAGCCCGCCAGACTTCGTACAACCGTAAATTTCATTTCGAATGAGTAAGTTGTTAGTATGCCGCTAGCTACGTGTAAACTTTAACTTAAGCTGGACACTATCAGCAAGACAAACCGTAAATGGGAGCACGGCACGATGTGCCAAATATCCAGATAGATCTGGCCTAAGCGCACAAATGGTTTGATCTTGCTGAAGGGATCAGATATCAGCTTCACTTTCGGTGTCATCATAGGACACTGTCCAATAGGCTTACATGCGTAAAGGTTGGGTTTCTTGCCAAACGACTTTTATAGGAGCTGCAGTGATGAAGGCGAGGAAAAAACCATCCTCCATTTCCTCTGCATCTGTCCAGCCCTATCTAAAAGAAGATTACTCTATTTTGGAGCACTTCTCTTCGATAACCTTGGTGACCTGGCGAATACAGACGTCAGAAGCATCCTTCGCTTTAAAAAAAAAAACGTCCGGCTGGTTCTCTTACTAAGTCCATGTGTAAATGATTATGTGCTACATCCAGTGGTATCACAATGAACCTCTTCCGGTCTAAGTTTTTTTTTCCGAGGGTAGGTGAAAAATCGTCCATAGACACTATGAGAATAGCAAGCGCGTGCTCATAGTAGTGTCAGATTCGTACTGACTAAAAAAACACCACTCTTCGATATAAATTTGTTAGATATCGCAACTAAGTATTAATTTATCAAGCAATTTTTCTATAAAATAAAAACGTTTGGCAGGTTACTTTCCACTGAAAGGTCATGCATAATCTAGACGCGGTTTATCAATATCTCGCCAAGTCGAAAGGTTTCGTCCTCTGTAATCGGCGCAATAAATTGCTCTCATCCAAAATTTGTAGGACTGTATTGTTGACATGTCCGATAAGTCGGTTTCTATGCTTTCTCGCGAAGCTTCAAGTTTCAGCTTCGATTGTCGGAATTCCGAGATCCCTGTGGATATCGTCGTTTCTAATATACCACGGTGCTTGGACAATTTCTCTTAGCACTTTGTTTTGAAAAGATTGTAAAATATTTACATTTGTTTTCTTGGTACAACCCCAAAGTTGTATACCGTAGGTCCACACCGGCTTTAGCACTTGCTTGTATAAAAGCAGTTTGTTCTCAGTACTAAGCTGGGAATATTTTCCGAGTAACCAGTATATTTCTCTATATTTGATTTCGAGTTATTTTCGTTTCATTTTCACGTGCGAATTCCATTTCAGTCTTGCGTCGAGTTCTCAGGCAGGCGCGAACGCACGGGGGGTTTTGGGGGTTCAACCCCCAATTACAATTACATGTTTAGGGTATGATGGGGCCCGATCAATGACCGGAAAATTCAACGGCTGTGCTGCCAAAGTTAGAGCATTGTATCCAGAAGCTATTTACGTCCACTGTGCTAATCATAATTTGAATTTGGCCATTACACACGCTTGTAACATACCGTCTATACGAAATTACATAGGAACCCTTAAAGAGGTTGTTAATTTATTCCGATTATCTAATAACATAAAGCAGCTCTAGTTTTAAAAGACAAAATTCAGGCGTCTTGACCAAAAGCAAAACAAACGCGTCTATACAAACTTCCCAATTTATAATATCCTTAACAGTGATTAAGCCAATTTTCAGCCTAATGAAAAATGTAAGTGAACTTTAAAAAAAAAAAAAGAATGTGATCGCAGCTGCTGTATGGAATATGCAAACCATTTACATGAGGAAGTAAATGAAGTGCGTCAATACTCCGAAGTTAGATTCAGTCACACATTTGCTGGAGCTAAAGAAATGGCAGACAAAATGGATATTCAATTAATAGTCCCGCGGCAAGTTGTAAAACAAAAGAACCGTGACAACTATGAAGGAGGTCCTGAAGAATATTTCCGTCGGTCCATCTTTGTTCCTTTTTTGGACCGACGATGTAACTTAGGACTAGATTTCTTACTTACTTACTTTACTTATATCCTTTCACCACTCGGGGGGCATAGGGCGTCAACCACGCCTGGCGCCATCGTGTTCGGAGTTCTGCAACGCGTTTGAGCTGCCTCCAACTCATTCCTAAAGAGCTCGATTCCTCCTCAACTGTTCTGCGCCACGTTTGCCTAGGGCGTCCCGCTATTCTGCCTGCCTGGTTGAGCGGATTTCACTGCATGGCGTATTTCGCAATGGAGTTGTCTTCGCGCCGTAGGGTGAGTCCAATCCATTGCCACTTTCTTGTTCGTATAGTAATGCTTATAGGTTCCTGGCCCGTTCTCAGATAAAGTTGTTCGTTGGAGATGCAGTTCGGCCAAAAAATTCTCAAGATGATTCTTAAGCATTTGTTTACGAAGACTTGCAGCTTGCGTGTGTTAATGGTGTCCACCTTCCAGGTACTGCACTCATAAAGCAGCACTGATTCTACGTTGGAGCGGAACAGTCATAGCGTGGTTCTTAAGCTGATAACATTGCTTCTCCAGATTTTTGGACAGCATTCCGAACGCTGCTTTAGCCTACCCGATTCTGTTGCACACATCCAGTTCGGTACCACCGCGATTAGCCGAGACGACACTTCTTAAATATAGAAAGTTATCAACTTGCTTTTCGGCAATGTTAAGTTGAGCGCGGGTATTAGAACTGCTCAGGGCTTTTGTTTTGGCTGTGTTTATTTTTAGCCCCACTTTGTTTGCGTCAGCTTCTAGATTTTGGTCTATTAAATGAAGATCCATTATCCGATGTGAAAATAGACAAACATCGTCAGCGTAATCTAGGTGTTTAAGGTAAGATGTCATCGTCCAACGAATTCCAGAATTAGTTTCCGTCAATGCTGCACGGAGTACATCGCTGATAACCACCAAGAACAATAGTGGTGACAGTATGCACCCTGGACGTACTCCACTTTGGACTTCAAAATCGCCCGACACCTTACCATTGTGCACGACGTGACACTTACCGCCCTCATATGTAGCCTTGATAATAGCTATAAGTTTTTCTGGAATGCCTCTCCTGCGCAAGGCCAACCAGATAGCATCTCGATTCAAGCTGTCGAAAGCCTTCTCGAAGTCGATAAACAGTAAATGTAGCGGAGACCTATACTCAACGCATTGTTCGATTATGATTCGTAAGGTGTTTATGTGGTCGATGTAGGATGATCCAGCGCGTAAGCCTGCCTGTTCGACATCGAGAGTTGAATCTAAATGTTCTTTAATTCGTTCTAGAATTATTTTAGCTATTATTTTGGCCACGGCTGGAAGAACGCATATACTTCTCCAGTTACCGCAATCCATTAAGTTTCCCTTCTTTGGAAGTTTAATGATCATCCCCCTTTTCCACTCCTGTGGAAATTGTTCGCTATCCCAAGCTCTCCGTATTAGTGGATGCAGCAAATCTGCCGATGTATTTGGCGCCACTTCAAATAGCTCGGCAGGGATGCCATCAATACCCACCACCTTGTTCTTCTTGAGGGACTTGATTGCTGTTATTATCTCGGTTTTACTGGGAGGTACGGTGCGAATTTGGGGAATTTGTTGCTTCGAACTGCTCATTCGAATTCGAGATCATACCGCCATCGTCTAAGTGATTTAGCACTGTAGCAAAATGTTCTCTCCATCTAGTGAGCTGATCCGCATCCGAAAACAGAAGGTTACCATCTAGACTCTTCACTGAATGTTGTTTAGAGTTTCGACCACCAATGAGCTCCTTAGTGATGCTATAAACAGTCCTACTGTCGCACCTACTCTCTGCTTCTTCAGCTCTTGAGGCCAGTAAGTTGACATATTGACGTTTGTCACGTCTCACACTACGCTGCACTTCTTTCTTCTTCGCACGGTATTGGGTTTCAAGCTTGGTTCTCTCTACTGCTGAGGCCGCTGCAATCCGAGTCTTGATTGCTGTATGCTCATCAATCCGTCTCCAGGTGTACGAGCGTGCCCCAGTCGCAAAAGCATCTTTCACAGCACTCCAGTGGTCATCCGTGTTCTCTTGCTGCTGATTGCTTCTGCTTCTAAGGCAAGATGGTCCCTGAACTGTTGGCGCACTTGGGGAACCTTGAGCCTGTCGATATTAAACCTGGTGATGTTAAGTAGGTTTGAACGGTTGCTGTTGACGGATGCAGTACGAAGGCGTAAATGAGCTACCATAAGATGGTGATCTCGTTCTAGTCCGACGTCAGCTCCACGTCTGTTTCGGATTTCTTGGCCATCGAGAACTCCTTTCTAAAATTCAAAACATTCTACCGGAAAAGTGTTCTAAGCTGGAAACAGAAGAAATACGTAGCACTATCAACGTATTTTCAAAAGAAGGGCCAAATGACATCAAAAGATGTGCTGATGATATTCGAGGCGAAATGACGATGTGGCGCAGGTAAAAATTTCTTTCTTTCATTTTCTTGATATCTGTTTGAATGTTAAATTAACTATGGTTGCAGACATTGCTTAAATATTCCGACTGATAAACGGCCAACAAATTTTATAGACGCTCTTAATTGTTGCGATTCAACGTTGTACCAAACAATACATCGCTTTATGCAGATCGGTGCAACACTTCCCATATCTGTGGCATCAAGTGAACGGTCTTTTCTAGTAGCAAGACTAGTGAGGAGCGGTTAAATGGCTTGATGTTGCTTAGCATATATAGAGATATTGACGTGAATACGAAGGGGTTATAGATATGATGGCTAAAGTACCAAGACGTATGGATATAATTTTGTAAAATATTCCAACAATAAATTATATTATATTATTATATATATTATATTAATTATATTATGTTATCTAATAATAAAATAAGACATTATTTATGAAAAAATAATACTTGCTTTTCAAAACCCCCCCGACATTTTTTTCTGCTCCAAAAAGAGTAAGAACCCACTTTCTTGCATCCAGTCAGTACCGTTACCAGCACCTGCGGATCCAACAAGCCCATCTCGGATATGGTGGTCCTGGTACCGTTTGAGAGGAATCACGGTAAATTGAGGCGTATGCCCCCCTTGAGCATTAACAGCGATGGCCTCAGTTACTAATCTTCCACATTTGGCAGATGTAAGAGCCCCAACTTGCCTTATACCCCTTTTAGCAACAATTGTGTCCGGCTTTTGAACAGTGGTTATGCCTGCTTCATCTATCTTATCTTCTTAAATACTATAAAAGCAAAATCGATTTTCCTTGTGAACACCGTTTCTCGAAAACTAGTAGATGTAGGTACTTGACATTTGCACAGTTATTCCTTATTTTGCCTAGATGCGAGATAAGAAGGGATTTTCTGAAATTCAAGGTGTAAGTGGCATAAAGACGGTGGAGATCGAATTTTCCATCTGTAAATATTGACTGCACAGCCGTAGCTCAGTACTGGCTCTCCGGATTAAGAAATCAAAAATAGATGAATTTAGTAAATTCACCGCTCATTCATTTAAGATAAAGCACCCTTCTGCGTTGTTCTGAAGCTGAGCAGTGCTAAAAACAATTAATCAAATCATCGCCCACAATTTTCCTTCAGTGGAGACCACGACCAGCAGTCATGCAGCAGTGGCTATCGTTGCAATAGTATGTGCGTGTGAGTATATGGGCGCACTTCTTCTTCTTCCTTTTATTAGCCAGGTTATGATCCGAAAATAAGGGATCACAACCCTCCCACTTCACCGCATTTCTAGTCTACTGATCCGCCTGTGGGGTTCGCCTATTTGACCTCAGAAAATATCGACAGTCCTGCCGATTTTGGATCACTCGGTTACTGAGGCCAATGAAATGCCGATGACGTCGCATTTATCTGATCCAGGCGTTTATACCCCTGCCTTTCCTACATCGCGATGTCTTTGGAACGTGCACTGATATTGCCTTTTTAACAGGGTTCAAATGATCTCTTCTTTGAACGTGGCAATACCAGCTGAGTCGGTCGCACTCTATCTTTTGTACGATGGTTTCCTTGATGTGAAAGCTTCCACGGATCTTCGAACTTCTTATTCGATTAAGCTTGGTCACTCCTGCTGTCATGCGAAGCATCTTCATCTCAGCTGCCGTTAATTTACTCTCATACGTTTTGTACATCGTCCAACATTGTGAGCCGTTTGTGAGCGCTGGACGCACAACTGCGGCGTAGAGTCTTCCCTTCAACTTAGGTGGCATTTCTCTCTCGCAGAAGATAGCGGAATTTTCTCGCCACTTCATCCACCCTACGCTTACGCGATGATTGATGTCGTTGCAAACAAGTTGCTTTGCTATTGTCATAGATCCCAGATATTTGAACTTTTCGTACTTGGGAAGCACTGTTCCATTCAAATAAATGTCTGGAATAGGCCTGAGTGGATCAGAGAACGGGCAGCACAAGTACCACTTCCCTCCAAAACGTCCACCCACACATCAAGTGCTCGTTGCCGGGGCGCAGGTTCCTTACTAATGATGGCTCCATCGTCAGCAAAGAATTACTGGCGTACCTTGGGGTCCGTCACTTTACCTTCAAGCAGATATTCAAGAACTGCAATAATGAGCAAAGGACTTAAGACGCTTCCCTGCTGCACCCCGACTTTGATTGAGAACTCTTCGGTTACTCCAGCGGGGCATCTTACTCTTGTCTTTGCTCCGTCGTACATGTCCATGATCATCTGTACATAGGTTTCTGGAACCCCTCGATGTCTTAGCGCCACCCATATCAGATCTCGTGGTTGTCTGTCGTTATGTTATCCCTTCCCCCTTTTAGGTGTCCCTGTGCTTCTGGAGTGTCAGCTACCTCCTTTTTCCTTTCCACAGCTAGCTTCCTGGTCTCTTCAGGTTCGAAACCTTGGGCTAGAAGCGCAGGTACCACTTTGCACATGCTCCACTGAGGGCTTTTCTCAGTTGGTCGTCCAGACTACCGGGCTTACTAATGTCTGGTAGCGCGGGAGGTTTATGCAGCCGCTCTCTGGGTCTGCTGCTCTCTGTTCTTCTCACCTCCCGGGAAGTGTATACCTTCCTTACCGGCGGTCTTGCCCTTTTCGTGCCAGTGGGCCAATGTCCCTTTGGAGCTTCAGTGTCTCTGCGCCTGTGGTGCTCCGCGCTCACCCTGTGCCTAGGGCTGACTCCGCGCGCTGGAGGTGTTCTTCTACGACTCGTGCTAGCCCTGTCGTAGAATGTGTGTCTCCAGACGACTTGCACCCGCACCGCAACTGCACCACAACTCCACCGCAAGTACACCGCAGCGGTACAGCAACTACACCGCAGCCGCACCGCAACTACACCGCAGCCCCACCGCAGGGACAGCGCACCCGCACCGCAGGGACACCGCAGCTGCACCGCAGCCGCACCGCAGGGACACCACAACAGCACCGCAACCGCACCGCAGCCAAACCGCAGCCGCACCGCAGGCACACCGCAGGGACACCGCAGCCGCACCGCAGGGACACCGCAACGGCACCGCAATGGCACCGCAACGGCACCGCAACCGCACCGCAGCCGAACCGCAGGGACAGCGCAGCCGCACCGCAGGGACACCGCAGCTGCACCGTAGCCGCACCGCAACCGCACCGCAGCCACACCGCAGCCGCACCGCAGGCACACCGCTGGGACACCGCAGCTGCATCGCAGCCGCACCGCAGGGACACCGCACCCGCACCGTAGGGACGGCGCAGCTGCACCGCACCCGCACCGCATTGACACCGCAACGACACCGCAGCCACACCGCAGCCGCACCGCAGCCACACCGCAGGGACACCGCAACGGCACCGCAGCCACACCGCAGGGACACCGCAGCCGCACCGCAGGGACACCGCAACGGCACCGCAACGGCACCGCAGCCGCACCGCAGCCGCACCGCAGGGACACCGCAACGACTCCGCAGCCACACCGCAGCCGCACCACAGCCACACCGCAGGGACACCGCAACGATAGATAGATAGATAATAGATAATTATTTATTTTTCATATAGTATTACAAGGTATTATTCAAATCGAATTCACAAAATAGCATTTTAAGTTTAAGGTACATATGTAAATTATGTGAAAAAGTTGGGACATTCTGTATTTTGCTTACAAAAGTAATAAAATAGTTTTGAATGCCACTTCAATGAGTTAATGAAATTCAATTAAATTTAAGATTAAGATGGGGTGGCCAAATAAAAACAAATTATGGTAATTCATAGATAAAAAATGCAATTAATAAAAAAGTAAAATTACAAAATGGAGAGAAAAATCAAATGGATTCACAAATAAAAATCAAAGAAAAGAAAGAAAACATCAACGAGAGTTAAACCAGAATGCCGAAAGTAATTGATTCTAAACTAGCGTAATTGAAATTGAAAAGCCAACCTTTGACTGTCCTTAAGAACATTCCAGGTGTTGAAATTGCCCTGATCGGCAGCGGAAGTTTATTAAATAGACGAAATGACGAAACAGAATAAAAATTACGGTATGCAGTAGTACGAGCAAAAGGAACTGATACCATGTACGCAAAGTTTCCACGTAAATTGTGATTTGAAATTAACCGAAAATTGCGATTACCAGATTTCATATAGAATAACTTCAATACTTTAAAACAGTACAAATGACGAACAGGAAGGATTTTCAGGTCATAGAACAGAGGAAAACTAGGATATCTGACGGGTTTACGGCATAAAATTCTTAAAATATGTTTTTGTAAAACTAATAGATGTTGTATTTTGTTAAGATGAGTACCTCCCCAACAATTAATTCCATATTGGAGCTTAGAGTGAAAAATACCGTAGTAAATTTGCTTTAAAAGCGTCGTAGAACATACGCTACGCAGATAAAAGAAGTGTCTAAGAGTGGAACGGAAATACTTTCTCAGAGCTTCAGTGTGATTTGAAAAACTCATATTGGAGTCGATGATAAGTCCTAGATATTTAAATTCATCTACTTTCTCGATTAAAAAACAGTTTTCACTACAATTAAGAGTACTACAAAAAGTGGGAGAAGTAGATCTATGGGTACAATTACAATTGGACAATTTGTATTTTTGACACTCAGGTGCATGAAAGTAAACATTCGCTTCTAAATTGTGTATCGATGACAAACCGAAAAACATTATTTTTGTTTTGGAGCTAATTACCAACTTGTGATTCGCAAACCAGTTTCTTAATGAGTTCAAATCCCAATTTATGTCAGCAACGAGATCCAAAGGACTATTTTGACCATATGAAAAACCTATGTCATTCGCGAAAGCAGTTGGTGAGCCTTTAAAGTTAAGTGCAAAGAGTGAATTAATATAGATAAGAAATAAAATTGGACACAAGACGGAGCCTTGTGGTACACCCAGGTTAAAAACTTTAATTTCGCTCCTTATCTCATCTATTTTCACTCTTTGTGATCTATTTTGAAGGTAAGCCTTAAACCAATCAAGCATAAAACCGCGAAATCCAGCTTTTTCCAGAATTTTCACCAAAATATTGTGGTTTACCATATCAAAGGCTTTGGTAATATCAATGAACAATCTAGCTGTACACTTTTTATCATCAAGATTGGACATTATTTGGGCACAAAAATGTAGTAGAGCATCTTCAGTAGATTTACCCTTCCGAAAGCCAAACTGTTTAGGGCTAAAATAATTGTTAAAGTTTAAAAAGCTTACTAATCTGTCCTTTATTAGTTTTTCGAAAACCTTGCTTAACACAGGGAGGAGGGAAATGGGCCTGTAGTTACACAATTCTTCGGTAGAACCTTTTTTGAACAATGGTATAACATCAGCGCATTTGAGTGCTTCAGGAAAGACTCCTGCGAATACGCAACCATTGAAGATGTCTGTTAAGACATCCGCTACAAACCATGCAATTTTTTTTAGAATCAGACTAGAGATACCATCTCCACCACTAGAGCTAGTATTCTTTAAACTGCGAATCGCTTTTAACATTTCAATAGATGTTATGGGTTTATAAACAAAACTATTGCTTTGAAATGGTTCAGCACACAGGCAATGTGCACAATTTGAATTTACTGGAGAAGGTTGTAGACTGCTGGCTATATTTGTGAAATAATCATTAAAAGCTTCAGCGAGTTGGAGTTTGTCAGAGACTATACAGTTTCTGATACGCAAAGAAGACGGTCTTTTTGTAGAAGAAGATTTATTAAGTAAACTGTTAACTAATTTTCATTCGTTTCTAAGGCTACCTCTGGCAGAATTAAAACGATTACGATAATAGGTATCGCGGCATATTGGAATATCCCTTTTCAGTTCAGCGCACAACTTTTTGTATTTACTTTTTAATCTCAGATTACTAGGGAATCGATAGCATTTAATTCTAAGTTTATTTTTAGCATTGACTTTATACAGTAAGTCCCTAGAGATCCAAGGCTTAAGTCTTTTTCTTAATTTTTTCGGAGGCAAGAAAGAGGAACAATTAGAAATGTGCTTCTTAAGTCCTTCAATAAATATTGTGTAGGAAGTAGACGCATCTCTACACGAATAGACGTCGTCCCAAAACTCAAAAAGCAACTCGTTTTTGAGTCTGCTAAAGTTAATTTTCATAAAATTGTTCAGTGATTTTGAATAACTGCTATTCTTTCTGTGAGAGATTTCTACAAGAAGCCCTGTCATGCAGTGGTCAGTGATCATTAAATCGAGAACACATTTCTCACAGTTATTGGGTGACACATTTTTGAATCGCCCATAAATGTGATCCAAACATCTACCTGACACAATCCTAGTAGGCTCATTGATAAAAGACTCAAGGCCATGAGAAGCTAATAAGACTAAATAAGTTGAAACAGTTTCACTACTCTCTAAATTGTTTATATTAAAATCACCTACAACAATTAAAATCACCTACAACAATTAAACGGCACCGCAGCCACACCGCAGCCGCACCGCAGGGACACCGCAACGGCACCGAAGCCACACCGCAGCCGCACCGCAGGGACACCGCAACGGCACCGCAGCCACACCGCAGCCGCACCGCAGGGACACCGCAACGTCACCGCAGCCGCACCGCAGCCGCACCGCAGCCGCACCGCAGGGACACCGCAGCCACACCGCAGGGACACCGCAACGGCACCGCAGCCACACCGCAGCCGCACCGCAGGCACACCACAGGGACACGGCAGCCGCACCGCAACGACACCGCAACGACACCGCAGCCACACCGCAGCCGCACCGCAGCCACACCGCAGGGACACCGCAACGGCATCGCAGGGACACCGCAGCCGCACCGCAGGGACACCGCAGCCGCACCGCAGGGACACCGCAACGGCACCGCAGCCACACCGCAGTCGCACCGCAGCCACACCGCAGCCACACCGCAGGGACACCGCAGCCGCACCGCAAGGACAGCGCAGCCGTACCGCAACGGCACCGCAGCCGCACCGTAGAGACACTGCAACAGCACCGCAGCCACACCGCAGCCGCACCGCAGCCGCACCGCAGCCGCACCGCAGCCACACCGCAGGGACACCGCAGCTGCAACGCAGAAGCACCGCAGGGACACCGCAGCCACACCGCAGGGACACCACAGGGACACCGCAGCCGCACCGCAGGGACACCGCAACGGCACCGCAGCCACACCGCAGTCGCACCGCAGCCACACCGCAGCCACACCGCAGGGACACCGCAGCCGCACCGCAAGGACAGCGCAGCCGTACCGCAACGGCACCGCAGCCGCACCGCAGAGACACTGCAACAGCACCGCAGCCACACCGCAGCCGCACCGCAGCCGCACCGCAGCCGCACCGCAGCCACACCGCAGGGACACCGCAGCTGCAACGCAGAAGCACCGCAGGGACACCGCAGCCGCACCGCAGGGACACCGCAACGGCACCGCAGCCACACCGCAGCCGCACCGCAGGGACACCGCAGCTGCACCGCAGCCGCACCGCAGCCGCACCGCAGCCGCACCGCAGCCGCACCGCAGGGACACCGCAGCTGCACCGCAGCCGCACCGCAGGGACACCGCAGCCGCACCGCAGGGACACCGCAACGGCACCGCAGCCACACCGCAGCCGCACCGCAGGCACACCGCAGGGACACCGCACGGACACCGCAATGGCACCGCAGCCGCACCGCAGGCACACCGCAGAGCCACCGCACGGACACCGCAGCCGCACCGCAGCCACACCGCAGGGACACCGCAGGGACACCGCAGGGACACCGCAGCCGCACCGCAGGGACACCGCAGCCACACCGCAGCCGCACCGCAGGGACACCGCAGCCGCACCGCAGGGACACCGCAGCCGCACCGCAGCCACACCGCAGCCGCACCGCAGGGACACCACAACGGCACCGCAGCCGCACCGCAGCCACACCGCAGCCGCACCGCAGCCGCACCGCAGCCGCACCGCAGCCGCACCGCAGCCACACCGCAGGGACACCGCAGCTGCACCGCAGAAGCACCGCAGGGACACCGCAGCCACACCGCAGGGACACCGCAGCCACACCGCAGGGACACCGCAGGGACACCACAGGGACACCGCAGCCGCACCGCAGGGACACCGCAGCTGCACCGCAGAAGCACCGCAGGGACACCGCAGCCACACCGCAGGGACACCGCAGCCACACCGCAGGGACACCGCAGGGACACCACAGGGACACCGCAGCCGCACCGCAGGGACACCGCAACGGCACCGCAGCCACACCGCAGCCGCACCGCAGGGACACCGCAGCTGCACCGCAGCCGCACCGCAGCCGCACCGCAGCCGCACCGCAGCCGCACCGCAGCCGCACCGCAGGGACACCGCAGCCACACCGCAGGGACACCGCAGCCGCACCGCAAGGACACCGCAGCCGCACCGCAACGGCACCGCAGCCGCACCGCAGAGACACTGCAACGGCACCGCAGCCACACCGCAGCCACACCGCCGGGACACCGCAGGCACACCACAGGGACACCGCAGCCGCACCGCAGGGACACCGCAACGGCACCGCAGCCACACCGCAGCCGCACCGCAGGCACACCACAGGGACACCGCAGCCGCACCGCAGGGACACCGCAACGAAACCGCAGCCACACCGCAGCCGCACCGCAGCCACACCGCAGGGACACCGCAACGGCACCGCAGCCACACCGCAGCCACACCGCAGGCACACCGCAGGGACACCGCAGGGACACCGCAGCTGCACCGCAGCCGCACCGCAGGCGCACCGCAACGGCACCGCAGCCGCACCGCAGGGACACCGCAACGGCACCGCAGCCGCACCGCAGCTACACCGCAGGGACACCGCAGGGACACCGCAGCGGCACCGCAGTCACACCGCAGCCGCACCGCAGCTACACCGCAGAGACACCGCAGGGACACCGCAACGGCACCGCAGCCGCACCGCAGCCGCACCGCAGGGACACCGCAGCTGCACCGCAGCCGCACCGCAGGGACATCGCAGCCGCACCGCAGGGACACCGCAGGGACACCGCAACGGCGCCGCAGCCACACCGCAGCCGCACCGCAGGCACACCACAGGGACACCGCAGCCGCACCGCAGGGACACCGCAACGAAACCGCAGCCACACCGCAGCCGCACCGCAGCCACACCGCAGGGACACCGCAACGGCACCGCAGCCACACCGCAGCCACACCGCAGGGACACCGCAGGGACACCGCAACGGCACCGCAGCCACACCGCAGCTGCACCGCAGCCGCACCGCAGGCACACCGCAGAGACACCGCACGGATACCGCAGCCGCACCGCAGCCACACCGCAGGGACACCGCAGGGACACCGCAGCCGCACCGCAGGGACACCGCAGCCACACCGCAGCCGCACCGCAGGGACACCGCAACGGCACCGCAGCCACACCGCAGCTGCACCGCAGCCGCACCGCAGGCACACCGCAGGGACACCGCACGGACACCGCAATGGCACCGCAGCCGCACCGCAGGCACACCGCAGAGCCACCGCACGGACACCGCAGCCGCACCGCAGCCACACCGCAGGGACACCGCAGGGACACCGCAGCCACACCGCAGCCGCACCGCAGCCACACCGCCGGGACACCGCAGGGACACCGCAGCCGCACCGCAGGGACACCGCAGGGACACCGCAACGGCACCGCAGCCACACCGCAGCCGCACCGCAGGCACACCACAGGGACACCGCAGCCGCACCGCAGGGACACCGCAACGAAACCGCAGCCACACCGCAGCCGCACCGCAGCCACACCGCAGGGACACCGCAACGGCACCGCAGCCACACCGCAGCCACACCGCAGGCACACCGCAGGGACACCGCAGGGACACCGCAGGGACACCGCAGCCGTACCGCAGCCACACCGCAGCCGCACCGCAGGGACACCACAACGGCACCGCAGCCGCACCGCAGGAACACCGCAGCCGCACCGCAGGGACACCGCAACGGCACCGCAGAAACACCGCAGCTGCACCGCAGCCGCACCGCAGGCGCACCGCAACGGCACCGCAGCCGCACCGCAGGGACACCGCAACGGCACCGCAGCCGCACCGCAGCTACACCGCAGGGACACCGCAGGGACACCGCAGCGGCACCGCAGTCACACCGCAGCCGCACCGCAGCTACACCGCAGAGACACCGCAGGGACACCGCAACGGCACCGCAGCCGCACCGCAGCCGCACCGCAGGGACACCGCAGCTGCACCGCAGCCGCACCGCAGGGACACCGCAGCCGCACCGCAGGGACGCCGCAACGGCACCGCAGCCACACCGCAGCCGCACCGCAGGCACACCACAGGGACACCGCAGCCGCACCGCAGGGACACCGCAACGAAACCGCAGCCACACCGCAGCCGCACCGTAGCCACACCGCAGGGACACCGCAACGGCACCGCAGCCACACCGCAGGCACACCGCAGGGACACCGCAACGGCACCGCAGCCACACCGCAGCCACACCGCAGGCACACCGCAGGGACACCGCAACGGCACCGCAGCCACACCGCAGCTGCACCGCAGCCGCACCGCAGAGACACCGCACGGACACCGCAGCCGCACCGCAGCCACACCGCAGGGACACCGCAGGGACACCGCAGCCGCACCGCAGGGACACCGCAGCCACACCGCAGGCACACCGCAGGGACACCGCAACGGCACCGCAGCCACACCGCAGCTGCACCGCAGCCGCACCGCAGAGACACCGCACGGACACCGCAGCCGCACCGCAGCCACACCGCAGGGACACCGCAGGGACACCGCAGCCGCACCGCAGGGACACCGCAGCCACACCGCAGCCGCACCGCAGGGACACCGCAACGGCACCGCAGCCACACCGCAGCTGCATCGCAGCCGCACCGCAGGCACACCGCAGAGCCACCGCACGGACACCGCAGCCACACCGCAGCCGCACCGCAGGGACACCGCAGCCGCACCGCAGGGACACCGCAGCCGCACCGCAGCCACACCGCAGCCGCACCGCAGGGACACCACAACGGCACCGCAGCCGCACCGCAGGAACACCGCAGCCGCACCGCAGGGACACCGCAACGGCACCGCAGCCACACCGCAGCTGCACCGCAGCCGCACCGCAGGCACACCGCAGAGACACCGCACGGACACCGCAGCCGCACCGCAGCCACACCGCAGGGACACCGCAGGGACACCGCAGCCGCACCGCAGGGACACCGCAGCCACACCGCAGCCGCACCGCAGGGACACCGCAACGGCACCGCAGCCACACCGCAGCTGCATCGCAGCCGCACCGCAGGCACACCGCAGAGCCACCGCACGGACACCGCAGCCACACCGCAGCCGCACCGCAGGGACACCGCAGCCGCACCGCAGGGACACCGCAGCCGCACCGCAGCCACACCGCAGCCGCACCGCAGGCACACCACAGGGACACCGCAGCCGCACCGCAGGGACACCGCAACGAAACCGCAGCCACACCGCAGCCGCACCGCAGCCACACCGCAGGGACACCGCAACGGCACCGCAGCCACACCGCAGCCACACCGCAGGCACACCGCAGGGACACCGCAACGGCACCGCAGCCACACCGCAGCTGCACCGCAGCCGCACCGCAGGCGCACCGCAACGGCACCGCAGCCGCACCGCGGGGACACCGCAACGGCACCGCAGCCGCACCGCAGCTACACCGCAGGGACACCGCAGAGACACCGCAACGGCACCGCAGTCACACCGCAGCCGCACCGCAGCTACACCGCAGAGACACCGCAGGGACACCGCAACGGCACCGCAGCCGCACCGCAGCCGCACCGCAGGGACACCGCAGGGACACCGCAGCTGCACCGCAGATGCACCGCAGGGACAGCGCAGCCACACCGCAGCCGCACCGCAGGGACACCGCAGCCGCACCGCAGGGACACCGCAACGGCACCGCAGCCACACCGCAGCTGCACCGCAGCCGCACCGCAATGACACCGCAGCCGCACCGCAGGGACACCGCAACGGCACCGCAGCCACACCGCAGCTGCACCGCAGCCGCACCGTAGGCACACCGCAGGGACACCGCACGGACACCGCAATGGCACCGCAGCCGCACCGCAGGCACACCGCAGAGACACCGCACGGACACCGCAGCCGCACCGCAGCCACACCGCAGGGACACCGCAGGGACACCGCAGGGACACCGCAGGGACACCGCAGGGACACCGCAGGGACACCGCAGCCGCACCGCAGCTGCACCGCAGCCGCACCGCAGGGACACCGCAGCCGCACCGCAGGGACACCGCAGCCACACCGCAGGCACACCGCAGGGACACCGCAGGGACACCGCAGCCGCACCACAGCCGCACCGCAGGGACACCGCAGCCGCACCGCAGGGACACCGCAACGGCACCGCAGCCACACCGCAGCTGCACCGCAGCCGCACCGCAGGCACACCGCAGAGACACCGCACGGACACCGCAGCCGCACCGCAGCCACACCGCAGGGACACCGCAGGGACACCGCAGCCGCACCGCAGGGACACCGCAGCCACACCGCAGCCGCACCGCAGGGACACCGCAGCCGCACCGCAGGGACACCGCAACGGCACCGCAGCCACACCGCAGCTGCACCGCAGCCGCACCGCAGCTGCACCGCAGCCGCACCGCAGGCACACCGCAGGGACACCGCACGGACACCGCAATGGCACCGCAGCCGCACCGCAGGCACACCGCAGAGACTCCGCACGGACACCGCAGCCGCACCGCAGCCACACCGCAGGGACACCGCAGGGACACCGCAGGGACACCGCAGGGACACCGCAGCCGCACCGCAGGGACACCGCAGCCACACCGCAGCCGCACCGCAGGGACACCGCAGCCGCACCGCAGGGACACCGCAACGGCACCGCAGGGACACCGCAAGCGCACTGCAGGGACACCGCAACGGCACCGCAGCCACACCGCAGCCACACCGCAGGGACACAGCATTGACACCGCACGGACACGGCAGCCGCACCGCAGGGACACCGCAAAGGCACCGCAGCCACACCGAAGCCGCACCGCATCCACACTGCAGTCGCACCGCAGGCACACCGCACGGACACCGCAGGGACAACACAACGGCACCGCAGCCACACCGCAGCCGCACCGCAGGGACACCGCAACGGCACCGCAGCCACACCGCAGCTGCACCGCAGGCACACCACAGGGACACCGCAGCCGCACCGCAGGGACACCGCAACGGCACCGCAGCCACACCGCAGCCGCACCGCAGGGACACCGCAACGTCACCGCAGCCGCACCGCAGCCGCACCGCAGCCTCACCGCAGGGACACCGCAGGGACACCGCAGCCGCACCGCAGGGACACCGCAACGGCACCGCAGAAACACCGCAGCCGCACCGCAGGCACACCACAGGGACACGGTAGCCGCACCGCAACGAAACCGCAGCGACACCGCAGCCACACCGCAGCCGCACCGCAGCCACACCGCAGGGACACCGCAACGGCACCGCAGCCACACCGCAGCCGCACCGCAGGGACACCGCAACGTCACCGCAGCCGCACCGCAGCCGCACCGCAGCTATACCGCAGGGACACCGCAAGCGCACTGCAGGGACACCGCAACGGCACCGCAGCCACACCGCAGCCACACCGCAGGGACACCACAACGGCACCGCAGCAACACGGCGGTGCGGTGTTCCTGCGGTGCGGCTGCGGTGCAGCTGCGGTGTGGCTGCGGTGCCGTTGCGGTGTCCCTGCGGTGCGGCTGCGGTGTGGCTGCGGTGCCGTTGCGGTGTCCCTGCGGTGTGGCTGCGGTGTAGCTGCGGTGCGGCTGCGGTGCCTTTGCGGTGTCCCTGCGGCGCGGCTGCGGTGTCCCTGCGGTGCAGCTGCGGTGTGGCTGCGGTGCGGCTGCGGTGTGACTGCGGTGTCCCTGCGGTGCCCTGCGGTGTCCCTGCGGTGTCCCTGCGGTGTCCCTGCGGTGTGGCTGCGGTGCGGCTGCGGTGCCGTTGCGGTGTCCCTGCGGTGTGGCTGCGGTGTAGCTGCGGTGCGGCTGCGGTGCCGTTGCGGTGCGGCTGCGGTGTGGCTGCGGTGCCGTTTCGGTGTCCCTGCGGTGTGGCTGCGGTGTAGCTGCGGTGTGGCTGCGGTGTCCCTGCGGTGCGGCTGCGGTGTCCCTGCGGTGCGGCTGCGGTATGGCTGCGGTGTCCCTGCGGTGTGCCTGCGGTGCGGCTGCGGTGTGGCTGCGGTGCCGTTGCGGTGTCCCTGCGGTGTCCCTGCGGTGTAGCTGCGGTGCGGCTGCGGTGCCGTTGCGGTACGGCTGCGGTGTCCTTGCGGTGCGGCTGCGGTGTCCCTGCGGTGTGGCTGCGGTGTGGCTGCGGTGCCGTTGCGGTGTCCCTGCGGTGCGGCTGCGGTGTCCCTGCGGTGCGGCTGCGGTGTGGCTGCGGTGTCCCTGCGGTGCGGCTGCGGTGTCCCTGCGGTGTCCCTGCGGTGTGGCTACGGTGCGGCTGCGGTGTCCGTGCGGTGTCTCTGCGGTGTGCCTGCGGTGCGGCTGCGGTGCAGCTGCGGTGTGGCTGCGGTGCCGTTGCGGTGTCCCTGCGGTGCGGCTGCGGTGCGGCTGCGGTGTCCCTGCGGTGTCCCTGCGGTGTCCCTGCGGTGTGCCTGCGGTGTGGCTGCGGTGTCCCTGCGGTGCGGCTGCGGTGTCCCTGCGGTGCGGCTGCGGTGCAGCTGCGGTGTCCCTGCGGTGCGGCTGCGGTGCGGCTGCGGTGCCGTTGCGGTGTCCCTGCGGTGTCTCTGCGGTGTAGCTGCGGTGCGGCTGCGGTGTGACTGCGGTGCCGCTGCGGTGTCCCTGCGGTGTCCCTGCGGTGTAGCTGCGGTGCGGCTGCGGTGCCGTTGCGGTGTCCCTGCGGTGCGGCTGCGGTGCCGTTGCGGTGCGCCTGCGGTGCAGCTGCGGTGTGGCTGCGGTGCCGTTGCGGTGTCCCTGCGGTGCGGCTGCGGTGTGGCTGCGGTGCCGTTGCGGTGTGCCTGCGGTGCGGCTGCGGTGTGGCTGCGGTGCCGTTGCGGTGTCCCTGCGGTGTCCCTGCGGTGTAGCTGCGGTGCGGCTGCGGTGCCGTTGCGGTACGGCTGCGGTGTCCTTGCGGTGCGGCTGCGGTGTCCCTGCGGTGTGGCTGCGGTGTGGCTGCGGTGCCGTTGCGGTGTCCCTGCGGTGCGGCTGCGGTGTCCCTGCGGTGCGGCTGCGGTGTGGCTGCGGTGTCCCTGCGGTGCGGCTGCGGTGTCCCTGCGGTGTCCCTGCGGTGTGGCTACGGTGCGGCTGCGGTGTCCGTGCGGTGTCTCTGCGGTGTGCCTGCGGTGCGGCTGCGGTGCAGCTGCGGTGTGGCTGCGGTGCCGTTGCGGTGTCCCTGCGGTGCGGCTGCGGTGCGGCTGCGGTGTCCCTGCGGTGTCCCTGCGGTGTCCCTGCGGTGTGCCTGCGGTGTGGCTGCGGTGTCCCTGCGGTGCGGCTGCGGTGTCCCTGCGGTGCGGCTGCGGTGCAGCTGCGGTGTCCCTGCGGTGCGGCTGCGGTGCGGCTGCGGTGCCGTTGCGGTGTCCCTGCGGTGTCTCTGCGGTGTAGCTGCGGTGCGGCTGCGGTGTGACTGCGGTGCCGCTGCGGTGTCCCTGCGGTGTCCCTGCGGTGTAGCTGCGGTGCGGCTGCGGTGCCGTTGCGGTGTCCCTGCGGTGCGGCTGCGGTGCCGTTGCGGTGCGCCTGCGGTGCAGCTGCGGTGTGGCTGCGGTGCCGTTGCGGTGTCCCTGCGGTGTGGCTGCGGTGTAGCTGCGGTGCGGCTGCGGTGCCGTTGCGGTGCGGCTGCGGTGTGGCTGCGGTGCCGTTTCGGTGTCCCTGCGGTGTGGCTGCGGTGTAGCTGCGGTGTGGCTGCGGTGTCCCTGCGGTGCGGCTGCGGTGTCCCTGCGGTGCGGCTGCGGTATGGCTGCGGTGTCCCTGCGGTGTGCCTGCGGTGCGGCTGCGGTGTGGCTGCGGTGCCGTTGCGGTGTCCCTGCGGTGTCCCTGCGGTGTAGCTGCGGTGCGGCTGCGGTGCCGTTGCGGTACGGCTGCGGTGTCCTTGCGGTGCGGCTGCGGTGTCCCTGCGGTGTGGCTGCGGTGTGGCTGCGGTGCCGTTGCGGTGTCCCTGCGGTGCGGCTGCGGTGTCCCTGCGGTGCGGCTGCGGTGTGGCTGCGGTGTCCCTGCGGTGCGGCTGCGGTGTCCCTGCGGTGTCCCTGCGGTGTGGCTACGGTGCGGCTGCGGTGTCCGTGCGGTGTCTCTGCGGTGTGCCTGCGGTGCGGCTGCGGTGCAGCTGCGGTGTGGCTGCGGTGCCGTTGCGGTGTCCCTGCGGTGCGGCTGCGGTGCGGCTGCGGTGTCCCTGCGGTGTCCCTGCGGTGTCCCTGCGGTGTGCCTGCGGTGTGGCTGCGGTGTCCCTGCGGTGCGGCTGCGGTGTCCCTGCGGTGCGGCTGCGGTGCAGCTGCGGTGTCCCTGCGGTGCGGCTGCGGTGCGGCTGCGGTGCCGTTGCGGTGTCCCTGCGGTGTCTCTGCGGTGTAGCTGCGGTGCGGCTGCGGTGTGACTGCGGTGCCGCTGCGGTGTCCCTGCGGTGTCCCTGCGGTGTAGCTGCGGTGCGGCTGCGGTGCCGTTGCGGTGTCCCTGCGGTGCGGCTGCGGTGCCGTTGCGGTGCGCCTGCGGTGCAGCTGCGGTGTGCCTGCGGTGTCCCTGCGGTGCGGCTGCGGTGTCCCTGCGGTGCGGCTGCGGTGTGGCTGCGGTGCCGTTGCGGTGTCCCTGCGGTGCGGCTGCGGTGTGGCTGCGGTGCCGTTGCGGTGTCCCTGCGGTGTGGCTGCGGTGTAGCTGCGGTGCGGCTGCGGTGCCGTTGCGGTGTCCCTGCGGTGCGGCTGCGGTGTCCCTGCGGTGCGGCTGCGGTGTGGCTGCGGTGTCCCTGCGGTGCGGCTGCGGTGTCCCTGCGGTGTCCCTGCGGTGTGGCTACGGTGCGGCTGCGGTGTCCGTGCGGTGTCTCTGCGGTGTGCCTGCGGTGCGGCTGCGGTGCAGCTGCGGTGTGGCTGCGGTGCCGTTGCGGTGTCCCTGCGGTGCGGCTGCGGTGCGGCTGCGGTGTCCCTGCGGTGTCCCTGCGGTGTCCCTGCGGTGTGCCTGCGGTGTGGCTGCGGTGTCCCTGCGGTGCGGCTGCGGTGTCCCTGCGGTGCGGCTGCGGTGTGGCTGCGGTGTCCCTGCGGTGCGGCTGCGGTGTCCCTGCGGTGTCCCTGCGGTGTGGCTACGGTGCGGCTGCGGTGTCCGTGCGGTGTCTCTGCGGTGTGCCTGCGGTGCGGCTGCGGTGCAGCTGCGGTGTGGCTGCGGTGCCGTTGCGGTGTCCCTGCGGTGCGGCTGCGGTGTCCCTGCGGTGTCCCTGCGGTGTAGCTGCGGTGCGGCTGCGGTGCCGTTGCGGTACGGCTGCGGTGTCCTTGCGGTGCGGCTGCGGTGTCCCTGCGGTGTGGCTGCGGTGTGGCTGCGGTGCCGTTGCGGTGTCCCTGCGGTGCGGCTGCGGTGTCCCTGCGGTGCGGCTGCGGTGTGGCTGCGGTGTCCCTGCGGTGCGGCTGCGGTGTCCCTGCGGTGTCCCTGCGGTGTGGCTACGGTGCGGCTGCGGTGTCCGTGCGGTGTCTCTGCGGTGTGCCTGCGGTGCGGCTGCGGTGTCCCTGCGGTGCGGCTGCGGTGCGGCTGCGGTGTCCCTGCGGTGTCCCTGCGGTGTCCCTGCGGTGTGCCTGCGGTGTGGCTGCGGTGTCCCTGCGGTGCGGCTGCGGTGTCCCTGCGGTGCGGCTGCGGTGCAGCTGCGGTGTCCCTGCGGTGCGGCTGCGGTGCGGCTGCGGTGCCGTTGCGGTGTCCCTGCGGTGTCTCTGCGGTGTAGCTGCGGTGCGGCTGCGGTGTGACTGCGGTGCCGCTGCGGTGTCCCTGCGGTGTCCCTGCGGTGTAGCTGCGGTGCGGCTGCGGTGCCGTTGCGGTGTCCCTGCGGTGCGGCTGCGGTGCCGTTGCGGTGCGCCTGCGGTGCAGCTGCGGTGTGGCTGCGGTGCCGTTGCGGTGTCCCTGCGGTGTGGCTGCGGTGTAGCTGCGGTGCGGCTGCGGTGCCGTTGCGGTGCGGCTGCGGTGTGGCTGCGGTGCCGTTTCGGTGTCCCTGCGGTGTGGCTGCGGTGTAGCTGCGGTGTGGCTGCGGTGTCCCTGCGGTGCGGCTGCGGTGTCCCTGCGGTGCGGCTGCGGTATGGCTGCGGTGTCCCTGCGGTGTGCCTGCGGTGCGGCTGCGGTGTGGCTGCGGTGCCGTTGCGGTGTCCCTGCGGTGTCCCTGCGGTGTAGCTGCGGTGCGGCTGCGGTGCCGTTGCGGTACGGCTGCGGTGTCCTTGCGGTGCGGCTGCGGTGTCCCTGCGGTGTGGCTGCGGTGTGGCTGCGGTGCCGTTGCGGTGTCCCTGCGGTGCGGCTGCGGTGTCCCTGCGGTGCGGCTGCGGTGTGGCTGCGGTGTCCCTGCGGTGCGGCTGCGGTGTCCCTGCGGTGTCCCTGCGGTGTGGCTACGGTGCGGCTGCGGTGTCCGTGCGGTGTCTCTGCGGTGTGCCTGCGGTGCGGCTGCGGTGCAGCTGCGGTGTGGCTGCGGTGCCGTTGCGGTGTCCCTGCGGTGCGGCTGCGGTGCGGCTGCGGTGTCCCTGCGGTGTCCCTGCGGTGTCCCTGCGGTGTGCCTGCGGTGTGGCTGCGGTGTCCCTGCGGTGCGGCTGCGGTGTCCCTGCGGTGCGGCTGCGGTGCAGCTGCGGTGTCCCTGCGGTGCGGCTGCGGTGCGGCTGCGGTGCCGTTGCGGTGTCCCTGCGGTGTCTCTGCGGTGTAGCTGCGGTGTCTCTGCGGTGTGACTGCGGTGCCGCTGCGGTGTCCCTGCGGTGTCCCTGCGGTGTAGCTGCGGTGCGGCTGCGGTGCCGTTGCGGTGTCCCTGCGGTGCGGCTGCGGTGCCGTTGCGGTGCGCCTGCGGTGCAGCTGCGGTGTGGCTGCGGTGCCGTTGCGGTGTCCCTGCGGTGCGGCTGCGGTGTGGCTGCGGTGCCGTTGCGGTGTCCCTGCGGTGTGGCTGCGGTGTAGCTGCGGTGCGGCTGCGGTGCCGTTGCGGTGTCCCTACGGTGTCCCTGCGGTGCAGCTGCGGTGGGGCTGCGGTGCCGTTGCGGTGTCCCTGCGGTGTGGCTGCGGTGTAGCTGCGGTGTCCCTGCGGTGCGGCTGCGGTGTGGCTGCGGTGCCGTTGCGGTGTCCCTGCGGTGCGGCTGCGGTGTGGCTGCGGTGCCGTTGCGGTGTCCCTGCGGTGTGGCTGCGGTGTAGCTGCGGTGCGGCTGCGGTGCCGTTGCGGTGCGGCTGCGGGGTGGCTGCGGTGTCCCTGCGGTGTCCCTGCGGTGTGCCTGCGGTGTCCCTGCGGTGCGGCTGCGGTGTCCCTGCGGTGCGGCTGCGGTGTGGCTGCGGTGCCGTTGCGGTGTCCCTGCGGTGCGGCTGCGGTGTGGCTGCGGTGCCGTTGCGGTGTCCCTGCGGTGTGGCTGCGGTGTAGCTGCGGTGCGGCTGCGGTGCCGTTGCGGTGCGGCTGCGGGGTGGCTGCGGTGTCCCTGCGGTGCGCCTGCGGTGCGGCTGCGGTGTGGCTGCAGTGCCGTTGCGGTGTCCCTGCGGTGCGGCTGCGGTGTCCCTGCGGAGGGCCTGCGGTGCGGCTGCGGTGCAGCTGCGGTGTGGTGTGGCTGCGGTGTCCCTGCGGTGCGGCTGCGGTGCCGTTGCGGTGTCCCTGCGGTGCGGCTGCGGCGTGGCTGCGGTGCCGTTGCGGTGCCGTTGCGGTGTCCCTGCGGTGCGGCTGCGGTGTCCCTGCGGTGTCCCTGCGGTGTGCCTGCGGTGTCCCTGCGGTGTCCCTGCGGTGCGGCTGCGGTGTCCCTGCGGTGTGCCTGCGGTGTGGCTGTGGTGTAGCTGCGGTGCGGCTGCGGTGCCGTTGCGGTGTCCCTGCGGTGTCCCTGCGGTGCGGCTGCGGTGTCCCTGCGGTGCCCTGCGGTGTGGCTGCGGTGCCGTTGCGGTGTCCCTGCGGTGTGGCTGCGGTGTAGCTGCGGTGCGGCTGCGGTGCCGTTGCGGTGTCCCCGCGGTGCGGCTGCGGTGTCCCTGCGGTGCGGCTGCGGTGTGGCTGCGGTGTCCCTGCGGTGTGCCTGCGGTGCGGCTGCGGTGTGGCTGCGGTGCCGTTGCGGTGTCCCTGCGGTGTAGCTGCGGTGCGGCTGAAGTGCCGTTGCGGTGTCCCTGCGGTGCGGCTGCGGTGTCCCTGCGGTGCGGCTGCGGTGCCGTTGCGGTGTCCCTGCGGTGCGGCTGCGGCGTGGCTGCGGTGTCCCTGCGGTGTGCCTGCGGTGCGGCTGCGGTATGGCTGCGGTGCCGTTGCGGTGTCCCTGCGGTGTCCCTGCGGTGTGCCTGCGGTGTGGCTGCGGTGTCCCTGCGGTGCGGCTGCGGTGTCCCTGCGGTGCGGCTGCGGTGCATCTGCGGTGCGGCTGCGGTGTACCTGCGGTGTGCCTGCGGTGTGGCTGTGGTGTAGCTGCGGTGCGGCTGCGGTGCCGTTGCGGTGTCCCTGCGGTGCGGCTGCGGTGTCCCTGCGGTGCGGCTGCGGTGTGGCTGCGGTGTCCCTGCGGTGCGGCTGCGGTGTCCCTGCGGTGTCCCTGCGGTGTGGCTACGGTGCGGCTGCGGTGTCCGTGCGGTGTCTCTGCGGTGTGCCTGCGGTGCGGCTGCGGTGCAGCTGCGGTGTGGCTGCGGTGCCGTTGCGGTGTCCCTGCGGTGCGGCTGCGGTGCGGCTGCGGTGTCCCTGCGGTGTCCCTGCGGTGTCCCTGCGGTGTGCCTGCGGTGTGGCTGCGGTGTCCCTGCGGTGCGGCTGCGGTGTCCCTGCGGTGCGGCTGCGGTGCAGCTGCGGTGTCCCTGCGGTGCGGCTGCGGTGCGGCTGCGGTGCCGTTGCGGTGTCCCTGCGGTGTCTCTGCGGTGTAGCTGCGGTGCGGCTGCGGTGTGACTGCGGTGCCGCTGCGGTGTCCCTGCGGTGTCCCTGCGGTGTAGCTGCGGTGCGGCTGCGGTGCCGTTGCGGTGTCCCTGCGGTGTGGCTGTGGTGTAGCTGCGGTGCGGCTGCGGTGCCGTTGCGGTGTCCCTGCGGTGCGGCTGCGGTGTCCCTGCGGTGCGCCTGCGGTGCGGCTGTGGTGTGGCTGCGGTGCCGTTGCGGTGTCCCTGCGGTGTGGCTGTGGTGTAGCTGCGGTGCGGCTGCGGTGCCGTTGCGGTGTCCCTGCGGTGCGGCTGCGGTGTCCCTGCGGTGCGGCTGCGGTGTGGCTGCGGTGTCCCTGCGGTGTGCCTGCGGTGCGGCTGCGGTGTGGCTGCGGTGCCGTTGCGGTGTCCCTGCGGTGTGGCTGCGGTGTAGCTGCGGTGCGGCTGCGGTGCCGTTGCGGTGTCCCTGCGGTGCGGCTGCGGTGTCCCTGCGGTGCGGCTGCGGTGTGGCTGCGGTGTCACTGCGGTGTGCCTGCGGTGCGGCTGCGGTGTGGCTGCGGTGCCGTTGCGGTGTCCCTGCGGTGTAGCTGCGGTGCGGCTGAAGTGCCGTTGCGGTGTCCCTGCGGTGCGGCTGCGGTGTCCCTGCGGTGCGGCTGCGGTGCCGTTGCGGTGTCCCTGCGGTGCGGCTGCGGCGTGGCTGCGGTGCCGTTTGGGTGCCGTTGCGGTGTCCCTGCGGTGTCCCTGCGGTGTCCCTGCGGTGTCCCTGCGGTGTGCCTGCGGTGTCCCTGCGGTGCGGCTGCGGTGTCCCTGCGGTGCGGCTGCGGTGTCCCTGCGGTGTGCCTGCGGTGTGGCTGTGGTGTAGCTGCGGTGCGGCTGCGGTGCCGTTGCGGTGTCCCTGCGGTGCGGCTGCGGTGTCCCTGCGGTGCGGCTGCGGTGTGGCTGCGGTGCCGCTGCGGTGTCCCTGCGGTGTGGCTGCAGTGCCGTTGCGGTGTCCCTGCGCTGTGGCTGCGGTGTAGCTGCGGTGCGGCTGCGGTGCCGTTGCGGTGTCCCTGCGGTGTGCCTGCGGTGCGGCTGCGGTGTGGCTGCGGTGCCGTTGCGGTGTCCCTGCGGTGTGGCTGTGGTGTAGCTGCGGTGCGGCTGCGGTGCCATTGCGGTGTCCCTGCGGTGCGGCTGCGGTGTCCCTGCGGTGCGGCTGCGGTGTGGCTGCGGTGTCCCTGCGGTGTGCCTGCGGTGCGGCTGCGGTGTGGCTGCGGTGCCGTTGCGGTGTCCCTGCGGTGTGGCTGCGGTGTGCCTGCGGTGTGGCTGTGGTGTAGCTGCGGTGCGGCTGCGGTGCCGTTGCGGTGTCCCTGCGGTGCGGCTGCGGTGTCCCTGCGGTGCGGCTGCGGTGTGGCTGCGGTGTCCCTGCGGTGCGGCTGCGGTGTCCCTGCGGTGTCCTTGCGGTGTGGCTACGGTGCGGCTGCGGTGTCCGTGCGGTGTCTCTGCGGTGTGCCTGCGGTGCGGCTGCGGTGCAGCTGCGGTGTGGCTGCGGTGCCGTTGCGGTGTCCCTGCGGTGCGGCTGCGGTGCGGCTGCGGTGTCCCTGCGGTGTCCCTGCGGTGTCCCTGCGGTGTCCCTGCGGTGTGCCTGCGGTGTGGCTGCGGTGTCCCTGCGGTGCGGCTGCGGTGTCCCTGCGGTGCGGCTGCGGTGCAGCTGCGGTGTCCCTGCGGTGCGGCTGCGGTGTCTCTGCGGTGTAGCTGCGGTGCGGCTGCGGTGTGACTGCGGTGCCGCTGCGGTGTCCCTGCGGTGTCCCTGCGGTGTAGCTGCGGTGCGGCTGCGGTGCCGTTGCGGTGTCCCTGCGGTGTGGCTGTGGTGTAGCTGCGGTGCGGCTGCGGTGCCGTTGCGGTGTCCCTGCGGTGCGGCTGCGGTGTCCCTGCGGTGCGGCTGCGGTGTGGCTACGGTGTCCCTGCGGTGCGCCTGCGGTGCGGCTGCGGTGTGGCTGCGGTGCCGTTGCGGTGTCCCTGCGGTGTGGCTGCGGTGTAGCTGCGGTGCGGCTGCGGTGCCGTTGCGGTGTCCCTGCGGTGCGGCTGCGGTGTCCCTGCGGTGCGGCTGCGGTGTGGCTGCGGTGTCCCTGCGGTGTGGCTGCGGTGTAGCTGCGGTGTCCCTGCGGTGCCGTTGCGGTGTCCCTGCGGTGTCCCTGCGGTGTAGCTGCGGTGCGGCTGCGGTGCCGTTGCGGTGTCCCTGCGGTGCGGCTGCGGTGTCCCTGCGGTGCGGCTGCGGTGTGGCTGCGGTGTCCCTGCGGTGCGCCTGCGGTGCGGCTGCGGTGTGGCTGCGGTGCCGTTGCGGTGTCCCTGCGGTGTGGCTGCGGTGTAGCTGCGGTGCGGCTGCGGTGCCGTTGCGGTGTCCCTGCGGTGCGGCTGCGGTGTCCCTGCGGTGCGGCTGCGGTGTGGCTGCGGTGTCCCTGCGGTGTGGCTGCGGTGTAGCTGCGGTGTCCCTGCGGTGCCGTTGCGGTGTCCCTGCGGTGTCCCTGCGGTGTAGCTGCGGTGCGGCTGAGGTGCCGTTGCGGTGTCCCTGCGGTGCGGCTGCGGTGTCCCTGCGGTGCGGCTGCGGTGCCGTTGCGGTGTCCCTGCGGTGCGGCTGCGGTGTCCCTGCGGTGTGCCTGCGGTGCGGCTGCGGTGCAGCTGCGGTGTGGCTGCGGTGCCGTTGCGGTGTCCCTGCGGTGCGGCTGCGGTGTGGCTGCGGTGCCGTTGCGGTGTCCCTGCGGTGTGACTGCGGTGCGGCTGCGGTGCCGTTGCGGTGTCCCTGCGGTGCGGCTGCGGTGTCCCTGCAGTGTGCCTGCGGTGCGGCTGCGGTGTGGCTGCGGTGCCGCTGCGGTGTCCCTGCGGTGCGGCTGCGGTGCAGTTGCGGTGTCCCTGCGGTGTGGCTGCGGTGCCGTTGCGGTGTCCCTGCGGTGCGGCTGCGGTGCCGTTGCGGTGTCCCTGCGGTGCGGCTGCGGTGCCGTTGCGGTGTCCCTGCGGTGCGGCTGCGGTGTCCCTGCGGTGTGCCTGCGGTGTGGCTGCGGTGCCGTTGCGGTGTCCCTGCGGTGCGGCTGCGGTGTGGCTGCGGTGCCGTTGCGGTGTCCCTGCGGTGTGGCTGCGGTGTGGCTGCGGTGCGGCTGCGGTGCCGTTGCGGTGTCCTGCGGTGCGGCTGCGGTGTGGCTGCGGTGCCGTTGAGGTGTCCCTGCGGTGCGGCTGCGGTGTCCCTGCGGAGTGCCTGCGGTGCGGCTGCGGTGCAGCTGCGGTGTGGTGTGGCTGCGGTGTCCCTGCGGTGCGGCTGCGGTGTCCCTGCGGTGTCCCTGCGGTGCGGCTGCGGCGTGGCTGCGGTGCCGTTGCGGTGCCGTTGCGGTGTCCCTGCGGTGCGGCTGCGGTGTCCCTGCGGTGTCCCTGCGGTGTCCCTGCGGTGTGCCTGCGGTGTCCCTGCGGTGCGGCTGCGGTGTCCCTGCGGTGCGGCTGCGGTGTCCCTGCGGTGTGCCTGCGGTGTGGCTGTGGTGTAGCTGCGGTGCGGCTGCGGTGCCGTTGCGGTGTCCCTGCGGTGCGGCTGCGGTGTCCCTGCGGTGCGGCTGCGGTGTGGCTGCGGTGCCGCTGCGGTGTCCCTGCGGTGCGGCTGCGGTGCCGTTGCGGTGTCCCTGCGCTGTGGCTGCGGTGTAGCTGCGGTGCGGCTGCGGTGCCGTTGCGGTGTCCCTGCGGTGTGCCTGCGGTGCGGCTGCGGTGTGGCTGCGGTGCCGTTGCGGTGCCCCTGCGGTGTGGCTGTATTGTAGCTGCGGTGCGGCTGCGGTGCCGTTGCGGTGTCCCTGCGGTGCGGCTGCGGTGTCCCTGCGGTGCGGCTGCGGTGTGGCTGCGGTGTCCCTGCGGTGTGCCTGCGGTGCGGCTGCGGTGTGGCTGCGGTGCCGTTGCGGTGTCCCTGCGGTGTGGCTGCGGTGTAGCTGCGGTGCGGCTGCGGTGCCGTTGCGGTGTCCCTGCGGTGCGGCTGCGGTGTCCCTGCGGTGCGGCTGCGGTGCCGTTGCGGTGTCCCTGCGGTGCGGCTGCGGTGTCCCTGCGGTGTGCCTGCGGTGCGGCTGCGGTGCAGCTGCGGTGTGGCTGCGGTGCCGTTGCGGTGTCCCTGCGGTGCGGCTGCGGTGTGGCTGCGGTGCCGTTGCGGTGTCCCTGCGGTGCGGCTGCGGTGTCCCTGCGGTGCGGCTGCGGTGTGGCTGCGGTGTCCCTGCGGTGTGCCTGCGGTGCGGCTGCGGTGTGGCTGCGGTGCCGTTGCGGTGTCCCTGCGGTGTCCCTGCGGTGCGGCTGCGGTGCCGTTGCGGTGTCCCTGCGGTGCGGCTGCGGTGTCCCTGCGGTGTCCCTGCGGTGTCCCTGCGGTGTCCCTGCGGTGTCCCTGCGGTGTCCCTGCGGTGTAGCTGCGGTGCGGCTGAGGTGCCGTTGCGGTGTCCCTGCGGTGCGGCTGCGGTGTCCCTGCGGTGCGGCTGCGGTGCCGTTGCGGTGTCCCTGCGGTGCGGCTGCGGTGTCCCTGCGGTGTGCCTGCGGTGCGGCTGCGGTGCAGCTGCGGTGTGGCTGCGGTGCCGTTGCGGTGTCCCTGCGGTGCGGCTGCGGTGTGGCTGCGGTGCCGTTGCGGTGTCCCTGCGGTGTGGCTGCGGTGTAGCTGCGGTGCGGCTGCGGTGCCGTTGCGGTGTCCCTTCGGTGCGGCTGCGGTGTCCCTGCGGTGCGGCTGCGGTTTGGCTGCGGTGTCCCTGCGGTGTGCCTGCGGTGCGGCTGCGGTGCCGTTGCGGTGTCCCTGCGGTGTGACTGCGGTGCGGCTGCGGTGCCGTTGCGGTGTCCCTGCGGTGCGGCTGCGGTGTCCCTGCAGTGTGCCTGCGGTGCAGCTGCGGTGTGGCTGCGGTGCCGTTGCGGTGTCCCTGCGGTGCGGCTGCGGTGTGGCTGCGGTGCCGTTGCGGTGTCCCTGCGGTGTGGCTGCGGTGTAGCTGCGGTGCGGCTGCGGTGCCGTTGCGGTGTCCCTGCGGTGCGGCTGCGGTGTCCCTGCGGTGCGGCTGCGGTGCCGTTGCGGTGTCCCTGCGGTGCGGCTGCGGTGTCCCTGCGGTGTGCCTGCGGTGCGGCTGCGGTGCAGCTGCGGTGTGGCTGCGGTGCCGTTGCGGTGTCCCTGCGGTGTGGCTGTGGTGTAGCTGCGGTGCGGCTGCGGTGCCGTTGCGGTGTCCCTGCGGTGCGGCTGCGGTGTCCCTGCGGTGCGGCTGCGGTGTGGCTGCGGTGTCCCTGCGGTGTGCCTGCGGTGCGGCTGCGGTGTGGCTGCGGTGCCGTTGCGGTGTCCCTGCGGTGTGGCTGCGGTGTAGCTGCGGTGCGGCTGCGGTGCCGTTGCGGTGTCCCTGCGGTGCGGCTGCGGTGTCCCTGCGGTGCGGCTGCGGTGTGGCTGCGGTGTCCCTGCGGTGTGCCTGCGGTGCTGCTGCGGTGTGGCTGCGGTGCCGTTGCGGTGTCCCTGCGGTGTAACTGCGGTGTAGCTGCGGTGCGGCTGAGGTGCCGTTGCGGTGTCCCTGCGGTGCGGCTGCGGTGCCGTTGCGGTGTCCCTTCGGTGCGGCTGCGGTGTCCCTGCGGTGTGCCTGCGGTGCGGCTGCGGTGCAGCTGCGGTGTGGCTGCGGTGCCGTTGCGGTGTCCCTGCGGTGCGGCTGCGGTGTGGCTGCGGTGCCGTTGCGGTGTCCCTGCGGTGTGGCTGCGGTGTAGCTGCGGTGCGGCTGCGGTGCCGTTGCGGTGTCCCTGCGGTGCGGCTGCGGTGTCCCTGCGGTGCGGCTGCGGTTTGGCTGCGGTGTCCCTGCGGTGTGCCTGCGGTGCGGCTGCGGTGCCGTTGCGGTGTCCCTGCGGTGTGACTGCGGTGCGGCTGCGGTGCCGTTACGGTGTCCCTGCGGTGCGGCTGCGGTGTCCCTGCAGTGTGCCTGCGGTGCGGCTGCGGTGTGGCTGCGGTGCCGTTGCGGTGTCCCTGCGGTGCGGCTGCGGTGTGGCTGCGGTGCCGTTGCGGTGTCCCTGCGGTGTGGCTGCGGTGTAGCTGCGGTGCGGCTGCGGTGAGGTTGCGGTGTCCCTGCGGTGCGGCTGCGGTGTCCCTGCGGTGCGGCTGCGGTGCCGTTGCGGTGTCCCTGCGGTGCGGCTGCGGTGTCCCTGCGGTGTGCCTGCGGTGCGGCTGCGGTGCAGCTGCGGTGTGGCTGCGGTGCCGTTGCGGTGTCCCTGCGGTGTGGCTGTGGTGTAGCTGCGGTGCGGCTGCGGTGCCGTTGCGGTGTCCCTGCGGTGCGGCTGCGGTGTCCCTGCGGTGCGGCTGCGGTGTGGCTGCGGTGTCCCTGCGGTGTGCCTGCGGTGCGGCTGCGGTGTGGCTGCGGTGCCGTTGCGGTGTCCCTGCGGTGTGGCTGCGGTGTAGCTGCGGTGCGGCTGCGGTGCCGTTGCGGTGTCCCTGCGGTGCGGCTGCGGTGTCCCTGCGGTGCGGCTGCGGTGTGGCTGCGGTGTCCCTGCGGTGTGCCTGCGGTGCGGCTGCGGTGTGGCTGCGGTGCCGTTGCGGTGTCCCTGCGGTGTAACTGCGGTGTAGCTGCGGTGCGGCTGAGGTGCCGTTGCGGTGTCCCTGCGGTGCGGCTGCGGTGTCCCTGCGGTGCGGCTGCGGTGCCGTTGCGGTGTCCCTGCGGTGCGGCTGCGGTGTCCCTGCGGTGTGCCTGCGGTGCGGCTGCGGTGCAGCTGCGGTGTGGCTGCGGTGCCGTTGCGGTATCCCTGCGGTGCGGCTGCGGTGTGGCTGCGGTGCCGTTGCGGTGTCCCTGCGGTGTGGCTGCGGTGTAGCTGCGGTGCGGCTGCGGTGCCGTTGCGGTGTCCCTGCGGTGCGGCTGCGGTGTCCCTGCGGTGCGGCTGCGGTTTGGCTGCGGTGTCCCTGCGGTGTGCCTGCGGTGCGGCTGCGGTGCCGTTGCGGTGTCCCTGCGGTGTGACTGCGGTGCGGCTGCGGTGCCGTTACGGTGTCCCTGCGGTGCGGCTGCGGTGTCCCTGCAGTGTGCCTGCGGTGCGGCTGCGGTGTGGCTGCGGTGCCGCTGCGGTGTCCCTGCGGTGCGGCTGCGGTGCAGTTGCGGTGTCCCTGCGGTGTGGCTGCGGTGCCGTTGTGGTGTCCCTGCGGTGCGGCTGCGGTGTCCCTGCGGTGCGGCTGCGGTGTGGCTGCGGTGCGGCTGCGGTGTGCCTGCGGTGCGGCTGCGGTGTGGCTGCGGTGCCGTTGCGGTGTCCCTGCGGTGTGGCTGCGGTGTAGCTGCGGTGCGGCTGCGGTGCCGTTGCGGTGTCCCTGCGGTGCGGCTGCGGTGTCCCTGCGGTGCGGCTGCGGTGTCCCTGCGGTGCGGCTGCGGTGCCGTTGCGGTGTCCCTGCGGTGCGGCTGCGGTGTCCCTGCAGTGCGGCTGCGGTGCGGCTGCGGTGCCGTTGCGGTGTCCCTGCGGTGTGGCTGCGGTGCGGCTGCGGTGTGGCTGCGGTGCGGTTGCGGTGTCCCTGCGGTGCGGCTGCGGTGTCCCTGTGGTGTCCCTGCGGTGTCCCTGCGGTGTGGCTGCGGTGTCCCTGCGGTGCTTCTGCGGTGCAGCTGCGGTGTCCCTGCGGTGTCCCTGCGGTGTGGCTGCGGTGCGGCTGCGGTGCGGCTGCGGTGCGGCTGCGGTGTGGCTGCGGTGCTGTTGCAGTGTCTCTGCGGTGCGGCTGCGGTGCCGTTGCGGTACGGCTGCGGTGTCCTTGCGGTGCGGCTGCGGTGTCCCTGCGGTGTGGCTGCGGTGCCGTTGCGGTGTCCCTGCGGTGCGGCTGCGGTGTCCCTGCGGTGCGGCTGCGGTGTCCCTGCGATGCCGTTGCGGTGTCCCTGCGGTGTGGCTGCGGTGCGGCTGCGGTGTAGCTGCGGTGTCGTTGCGGTGTCGTTGCGGTGCGGCTGCCGTGTCCCTGTGGTGTGCCTGCGGTGCGGCTGCGGTGTGGCTGCGGTGCCGTTGCGGTGTCCCTGCGGTGCGGCTGCGGTGTCCCTGCGGTGCGGCTGCGGTGCGGCTGCGGTGCGGCTGCGGTGCGGCTGCGGTGACGTTGCGGTGTCCCTGCGGTGCGGCTGCGGTGTGGCTGCGGTGCCGTTGCGGTGTCCCTGCGGTGCGGCTGCGGTGTGGCTTCGGTGCCGTTGCGGTGTCCCTGCGGTGCGGCTGCGGTGTGGCTGCGGTGCCGTTTAATTGTTGTAGGTGATTTTAATTGTTGTAGGTGATTTTAATATAAACAATTTAGAGAGTAGTGAAACTGTTTCAACTTATTTAGTCTTATTAGCTTCTCATGGCCTTGAGTCTTTTATCAATGAGCCTACTAGGATTGTGTCAGGTAGATGTTTGGATCACATTTATGGGCGATTCAAAAATGTGTCACCCAATAACTGTGAGAAATGTGTTCTCGATTTAATGATCACTGACCACTGCATGACAGGGCTTCTTGTAGAAATCTCTCACAGAAAGAATAGCAGTTATTCAAAATCACTGAACAATTTTATGAAAATTAACTTTAGCAGACTCAAAAACGAGTTGCTTTTTGAGTTTTGGGACGACGTCTATTCGTGTAGAGATGCGTCTACTTCCTACACAATATTTATTGAAGGACTTAAGAAGCACATTTCTAATTGTTCCTCTTTCTTGCCTCCGAAAAAATTAAGAAAAAGACTTAAGCCTTGGATCTCTAGGGACTTACTGTATAAAGTCAATGCTAAAAATAAACTTAGAATTAAATGCTATCGATTCCCTAGTAATCTGAGATTAAAAAGTAAATACAAAAAGTTGTGCGCTGAACTGAAAAGGGATATTCCAATATGCCGCGATACCTATTATCGTAATCGTTTTAATTCTGCCAGAGGTAGCCTTAGAAACGAATGAAAATTAGTTAACAGTTTACTTAATAAATCTTCTTCTACAAAAAGACCGTCTTCTTTGCGTATCAGAAACTGTATAGTCTCTGACAAACTCCAACTCGCTGAAGCTTTTAATGATTATTTCACAAATATAGCCAGCAGTCTACAACCTTCTCCAGTAAATTCAAATTGTGCACATTGCCTGTGTGCTGAACCATTTCAAAGCAATAGTTTTGTTTATAAACCCATAACATCTATTGAAATGTTAAAAGCGATTCGCAGTTTAAAGAATACTAGCTCTAGTGGTGGAGATGGTATCTCTAGTCTGATTCTAAAAAAAATTGCATGGTTTGTAGCGGATGTCTTAACAGACATCTTCAATGGTTGCGTATTCGCAGGAGTCTTTCCTGAAGCACTCAAATGCGCTGATGTTATACCATTGTTCAAAAAAGGTTCTACCGAAGAATTGTGTAACTACAGGCCCATTTCCCTCCTCCCTGTGTTAAGCAAGGTTTTCGAAAAACTAATAAAGGACAGATTAGTAAGCTTTTTAAACTTTAACAATTATTTTAGCCCTAAACAGTTTGGCTTTCGGAAGGGTAAATCTACTGAAGATGCTCTACTACATTTTTGTGCCCAAATAATGTCCAATCTTGATGATAAAAAGTGTACAGCTAGATTGTTCATTGATATTACCAAAGCCTTTGATATGGTAAACCACAATATTTTGGTGAAAATTCTGGAAAAAGCTGGATTTCGCGGTTTTATGCTTGATTGGTTTAAGGCTTACCTTCAAAATAGATCACAAAGAGTGAAAATAGATGAGATAAGGAGCGAAATTAAAGTTTTTAACCTGGGTGTACCACAAGGCTCCGTCTTGTGTCCAATTTTATTTCTTATCTATATTAATTCACTCTTTGCACTTAACTTTAAAGGCTCACCAACTGCTTTCGCGAATGACATAGGTTTTTCATATGGTCAAAATAGTCCTTTGGATCTCGTTGCTGACATAAATTGGGATTTGAACTCATTAAGAAACTGGTTTGCGAATCACAAGTTGGTAATTAGCTCCAAAACAAAAATAATGTTTTTCGGTTTGTCATCGATACACAATTTAGAAGCGAATGTTTACTTTCATGCACCTGAGTGTCAAAAATACAAATTGTCCAATTGTAATTGTACCCATAGATCTACTTCTCCCACTTTTTGTAGTACTCTTAATTGTAGTGAAAACTGTTTTTTAATCGAGAAAGTAGATGAATTTAAATATCTAGGACTTATCATCGACTCCAATATGAGTTTTTCAAATCACACTGAAGCTCTGAGAAAGTATTTCCGTTCCACTCTTAGACACTTCTTTTATCTGCGTAGCGTATGTTCTACGACGCTTTTAAAGCAAATTTACTATGGTATTTTTCGCTCTAAGCTCCAGTATGGAATTAATTGTAGGGGAGGTACTCATCTTAACAAAATACAACATCTATTAGTTTTACAAAAACATATTTTAAGAATTTTATGCCGTAAACCCGTCAGATATCCTAGTTTTCCTCTGTTCTATGACCTGAAAATCCTTCCTGTTCGTCATTTGTACTGTTTTAAAGTATTGAAGTCATTCTATATGAAATCTGGTAATCGCAATTTTCGGTTAATTTCAAATCACAATTTACGTGGAAACTTTGCGTACATGGTATCTGTTCCTTTTGCTCGTACTACTGCATACCGTAATTTTTATTCTGTTTCGTCATTTCGTCTATTTAATAAACTTCCGCTGCCGATCAGGGCAATTTCAACACCTGGAATGTTCTTAAGGACAGTCAAAGGTTGGCTTTTCAATTTCAATTACGCTAGTTTAGAATCAATTACTTTCGGCATTCTGGTTTAACTCTCGTTGATGTTTTCTTTCTTTTCTTTGATTTTTATTTGTGAATCCATTTGATTTTTCTCTCCATTTTGTAATTTTACTTTTTTATTAATTGCATTTTTTATCTATGAATTACCATAATTTGTTTTTATTTGGCCACCCCATCTTAATCTTAAATTTAATTGAATTTCATTAACTCATTGAAGTGGCATTCAAAACTATTTTATTACTTTTGTAAGCAAAATACAGAATGTCCCAACTTTTTCACATAATTTACATATGTACCTTAAACTTAAAATGCTATTTTGTGAATTCGATTTGAATAATACCTTGTAATACTATATGAAAAATAAATAATTATCTATTATCTATCTATCTATCGTTGCGGTGTCCCTGCGGTGTGGCTGTGGTGCGGCTGCGGTGCGGCTGCGGAGTCGTTGCGGTGTCCCTGCGGTGCGGCTGCGGTGCGGCTGCGGTGCCGTTGCGGTGTCCCTGCGGTGCGGCTGCGGTGTCCCTGCGGTGTGGCTGCGGTGCCGTTGCGGTGTCCCTGCGGTGTGGCTGCGGTGCGGCTGCGGTGTGGCTGCGGTGTCGTTGCGGTGTCAATGCGGTGCGGCTGCGGTGTCCCTGTGGTGTGCCTGCAATGCGGCTGCGGTGCGGCTGCGGTGTCCCTGCGGTGTGCCTGCGGTGCGGCTGCGGTGTGGCTGCGGTGCGGCTGCGGTGTGGCCCTGCGGTGCCGTTGCGGTGTCCCTGCGGTGCGACTGCGGTGTCCCTGCGATGTGCCTGCGGTGCGGCTGCGGTGTGGCTGCGGTGCCGTTGCGGTGTCCCTGCGGTGCGGCTGCGGTGTCCCTGCGGTGTCCCTGCAGGGACCTGTGCGGCTGCGGTGCTGTTGCGGTGTCCCTGCGGTGTGGCTGCGGTGTCGTTGCGGTGCGGCTGCGGTGTCCCTGTGGTGTGCCTGCGGTGCGGCTGCGGTGTGGCTGCGGTGCCGTTGCGGTGTCCCTGCGGTGCGGCTGCGGTGTAGCTGCGGTGCCGTTGCGGTGTCTCTGCGGTGCGGTTGCGGTGCTCCTGCGATGTGCCTGCGGTGTAGCTGCGGTGTCCTTGCGGTGTGGCTGCGGTGCGGCTGCGGTGTCTCTGCGGTGTGGCTGCGGTGTCCCTGCGGTGTCCCTGCGGTGTGCCTGCGGTGTAGCTGCGGTGTGGCTGCGGTGCGGCTGGGGTGTCCCTGCGGTGTGGCTGCGGTGCGGCTGCGGTGCGGCTGCGGTGTGGCTGCGGTGACGTTGCGGTATCCCTGCGGTGCGGCTGCGGTGTCCCTGCGGTGCGGCTGCGGTGTCCCTGCGGTGCGGCTGCGGTGTCCCTGCGGTGTGGCTGCGGTGCGGCTGCGGTGTCCCTGTGGTGTGCCTGCAATGCGGCTGCGGTGTGGCTGCGGTGCGGCTGCGGTGTCCCTGCGGTGTGCCTGCGGTGCGGCTGCGGTGTGGCTGCAGTGCGGCTGCGGTGTGGCTGCGGTGCCGTTGCGGTGTCCCTGCGGTGCGGCTGCGGTGTCCCTGCGATGTGCCTGCGGTGCGGCTGCGGTGTGGCTGCGGTGCCGTTGCGGTGTCCCTGCGGTGCGGCTGCGGTGTCCCTGCGGTGTCCCTGCAGGGACCTGTGCGGCTGCGGTGCCGTTGCGGTGTCCCTGCGGTGCGGCTGCGGTGTGGCTGCGGTGCTGTTGCGGTGTCCCTGCGGTGTGGCTGCGGTGCCGTTGCGGTGTCCCTGCGGTGCGGCTGCGGTGTCCCTGCAGTGCGGCTGCGGTGCGGCTGCGGTGCCGTTGCGGTGTCCCTGCGGTGTGGCTGCGGTGCGGCTGCGGTGTGGCTGCGGTGCGGTTGCGGTGTCCCTGCGGTGCGGCTGCGGTGTCCCTGCGGTGCGGCTGCGGTGCCGTTGCGGTACGGCTGCGGTGTCCTTGCGGTGCGGCTGCGGTGTCCCTGCGGTGTGGCTGCGGTGCCGTTGCGGTGTCCCTGCGGTGCGGCTGCGGTGTCCCTGCAGTGCGGCTGCGGTGCGGCTGCGGTGCCGTTGCGGAGTCCCTGCGGTGTGGCTGCGGTGCGGCTGCGGTGTGGCTGCGGTGCGGTTGCGGTGTCCCTGCGGTGCGGCTGCGGTGTCCCTGCGGTGCGGCTGCGGTGCCGTTGCGGTGTCCCTGCGGTGTGGCTGCGGTGTCCCTGCGGTGCGGCTGCGGTGTCCCTGCGGTGCGGCTGCGGTGCCGTTGCGGTGTCCCTGCGGTGCGGCTGCGGTGTCCCTGCAGTGCGGCTGCGGTGCGGCTGCGGTGCCGTTGCGGTGTCCCTGCGGTGTGGCTGCGGTGCGGCTGCGGTGTGGCTGCGGTGCGGTTGCGGTGTCCCTGCGGTGCGGCTGCGGTGTCCCTGCGGTGCGGCTGCGGTGCCGTTGCGGTGTCCCTGCGGTGCGGCTGCGGTGTCCCTGCAGTGCGGCTGCGGTGCGGCTGCGGTGCCGTTGCGGTGTCCCTGCGGTGTGGCTGCGGTGCGGCTGCGGTGTGGCTGCGGTGCGGTTGCGGTGTCCCTGCGGTGCGGCTGCGGTGTCCCTGTGGTGTCCCTGCGGTGTCCCTGCGGTGTGGCTGCGGTGTCCTGCGGTGCTTCTGCGGTGCAGCTGCGGTGTCCCTGCGGTGTCCCTGCGGTGTGGCTGCGGTGCGGCTGCGGTGCGGCTGCGGTGCGGCTGCGGTGTGGCTGCGGTGCTGTTGCAGTGTCTCTGCGGTGCGGCTGCGGTGCCGTTGCGGTACGGCTGCGGTGTCCTTGCGGTGCGGCTGCGGTGTCCCTGCGGTGTGGCTGCAGTGCCGTTGCGGTGTCCCTGCGGTGCGGCTGCGGTGTCCCTGCGGTGCGGCTGCGGTGTCCCTGCGATGCCGTTGCGGTGTCCCTGCGGTGTGGCTGCGGTGCGGCTGCGGTGTAGCTGCGGTGTCGTTGCGGTGTCGTTGCGGTGCGGCTGCCGTGTCCCTGTGGTGTGCCTGCGGTGCGGCTGCGGTGTGGCTGCGGTGCCGTTGCGGTGTCCCTGCGGTGCGGCTGCGGTGTCCCTGCGGTGCGGCTGCGGTGCGGCTGCGGTGCGGCTGCGGTGACGTTGCGGTGTCCCTGCGGTGCGGCTGCGGTGTGGCTGCGGTGCCGTTGCGGTGTCCCTGCGGTGCGGCTGCGGTGTGGCTTCGGTGCCGTTGCGGTGTCCCTGCGGTGCGGCTGCGGTGTGGCTGCGGTGCCGTTTAATTGTTGTAGGTGATTTTAATTGTTGTAGGTGATTTTAATATAAACAATTTAGAGAGTAGTGAAACTGTTTCAACTTATTTAGCCTTATTAGCTTCTCATGGCCTTGAGTCTTTTATCAATGAGCCTACTAGGATTGTGTCAGGTAGATGTTTGGATCACATTTATGGGCGATTCAAAAATGTGTCACCCAATAACTGTGAGAAATGTGTTCTCGATTTAATGATCACTGACCACTGCATGACAGGACTTCTTGTAGAAATCTCTCACAGAAAGAATAGCAGTTATTCAAAATCACTGAACAATTTTATGAAAATTAACTTTAGCAGACTCAAAAACGAGTTGCTTTTTGAGTTTTGGGACGACGTCTATTCGTGTAGAGATGCGTCTACTTCCTACACAATATTTATTGAAGGACTTAAGAAGCACATTTCTAATTGTTCCTCTTTCTTGCCTCCGAAAAAATTAAGAAAAAGACTTAAGCCTTGGATCTCTAGGGACTTACTGTATAAAGTCAATGCTAAAAATAAACTTAGAATTAAATGCTATCGATTCCCTAGTAATCTGAGATTAAAAAGTAAATACAAAAAGTTGTGCGCTGAACTGAAAAGGGATATTCCAATATGCCGCGATACCTATTATCGTAATCGTTTTAATTCTGCCAGAGGTAGCCTTAGAAACGAATGAAAATTAGTTAACAGTTTACTTAATAAATCTTCTTCTACAAAAAGACCGTCTTCTTTGCGTATCAGAAACTGTATAGTCTCTGACAAACTCCAACTCGCTGAAGCTTTTAATGATTATTTCACAAATATAGCCAGCAGTCTACAACCTTCTCCAGTAAATTCAAATTGTGCACATTGCCTGTGTGCTGAACCATTTCAAAGCAATAGTTTTGTTTATAAACCCATAACATCTATTGAAATGTTAAAAGCGATTCGCAGTTTAAAGAATACTAGCTCTAGTGGTGGAGATGGTATCTCTAGTCTGATTCTAAAAAAAATTGCATGGTTTGTAGCGGATGTCTTAACAGACATCTTCAATGGTTGCGTATTCGCAGGAGTCTTTCCTGAAGCACTCAAATGCGCTGATGTTATACCATTGTTCAAAAAAGGTTCTACCGAAGAATTGTGTAACTACAGGCCCATTTCCCTCCTCCCTGTGTTAAGCAAGGTTTTCGAAAAACTAATAAAGGACAGATTAGTAAGCTTTTTAAACTTTAACAATTATTTTAGCCCTAAACAGTTTGGCTTTCGGAAGGGTAAATCTACTGAAGATGCTCTACTACATTTTTGTGCCCAAATAATGTCCAATCTTGATGATAAAAAGTGTACAGCTAGATTGTTCATTGATATTACCAAAGCCTTTGATATGGTAAACCACAATATTTTGGTGAAAATTCTGGAAAAAGCTGGATTTCGCGGTTTTATGCTTGATTGGTTTAAGGCTTACCTTCAAAATAGATCACAAAGAGTGAAAATAGATGAGATAAGGAGCGAAATTAAAGTTTTTAACCTGGGTGTACCACAAGGCTCCGTCTTGTGTCCAATTTTATTTCTTATCTATATTAATTCACTCTTTGCACTTAACTTTAAAGGCTCACCAACTGCTTTCGCGAATGACATAGGTTTTTCATATGGTCAAAATAGTCCTTTGGATCTCGTTGCTGACATAAATTGGGATTTGAACTCATTAAGAAACTGGTTTGCGAATCACAAGTTGGTAATTAGCTCCAAAACAAAAATAATGTTTTTCGGTTTGTCATCGATACACAATTTAGAAGCGAATGTTTACTTTCATGCACCTGAGTGTCAAAAATACAAATTGTCCAATTGTAATTGTACCCATAGATCTACTTCTCCCACTTTTTGTAGTACTCTTAATTGTAGTGAAAACTGTTTTTTAATCGAGAAAGTAGATGAATTTAAATATCTAGGACTTATCATCGACTCCAATATGAGTTTTTCAAATCACACTGAAGCTCTGAGAAAGTATTTCCGTTCCACTCTTAGACACTTCTTTTATCTGCGTAGCGTATGTTCTACGACGCTTTTAAAGCAAATTTACTATGGTATTTTTCGCTCTAAGCTCCAGTATGGAATTAATTGTAGGGGAGGTACTCATCTTAACAAAATACAACATCTATTAGTTTTACAAAAACATATTTTAAGAATTTTATGCCGTAAACCCGTCAGATATCCTAGTTTTCCTCTGTTCTATGACCTGAAAATCCTTCCTGTTCGTCATTTGTACTGTTTTAAAGTATTGAAGTCATTCTATATGAAATCTGGTAATCGCAATTTTCGGTTAATTTCAAATCACAATTTACGTGGAAACTTTGCGTACATGGTATCTGTTCCTTTTGCTCGTACTACTGCATACCGTAATTTTTATTCTGTTTCGTCATTTCGTCTATTTAATAAACTTCCGCTGCCGATCAGGGCAATTTCAACACCTGGAATGTTCTTAAGGACAGTCAAAGGTTGGCTTTTCAATTTCAATTACGCTAGTTTAGAATCAATTACTTTCGGCATTCTGGTTTAACTCTCGTTGATGTTTTCTTTCTTTTCTTTGATTTTTATTTGTGAATCCATTTGATTTTTCTCTCCATTTTGTAATTTTACTTTTTTATTAATTGCATTTTTTATCTATGAATTACCATAATTTGTTTTTATTTGGCCACCCCATCTTAATCTTAAATTTAATTGAATTTCATTAACTCATTGAAGTGGCATTCAAAACTATTTTATTACTTTTGTAAGCAAAATACAGAATGTCCCAACTTTTTCACATAATTTACATATGTACCTTAAACTTAAAATGCTATTTTGTGAATTCGATTTGAATAATACCTTGTAATACTATATGAAAAATAAATAATTATCTATTATCTATCTATCTATCGTTGCGGTGTCCCTGCGGTGTGGCTGTGGTGCGGCTGCGGTGCGGCTGCGGAGTCGTTGCGGTGTCCCTGCGGTGCGGCTGCGGTGCGGCTGCGGTGCCGTTGCGGTGTCCCTGCGGTGCGGCTGCGGTGTCCCTGCGGTGTGGCTGCGGTGCCGTTGCGGTGTCCCTGCGGTGTGGCTGCGGTGCGGCTGCGGTGTGGCTGCGGTGTCGTTGCGGTGTCAATGCGGTGCGGCTGCGGTGTCCCTGTGGTGTGCCTGCAATGCGGCTGCGGTGCGGCTGCGGTGTCCCTGCGGTGTGCCTGCGGTGCGGCTGCGGTGTGGCTGCGGTGCGGCTGCGGTGTGGCCCTGCGGTGCCGTTGCGGTGTCCCTGCGGTGCGACTGCGGTGTCCCTGCGATGTGCCTGCGGTGCGGCTGCGGTATGGCTGCGGTGCCGTTGCGGTGTCCCTGCGGTGCGGCTGCGGTGTCCCTGCGGTGTCCCTGCAGGGACCTGTGCGGCTGCGGTGCTGTTGCGGTGTCCCTGCGGTGTGGCTGCGGTGTCGTTGCGGTGCGGCTGCGGTGTCCCTGTGGTGTGCCTGCGGTGCGGCTGCGGTGTGGCTGCGGTGCCGTTGCGGTGTCCCTGCGGTGCGGCTGCGGTGTGGCTGCGGTGCCGTTGCGGTGTCTCTGCGGTGCGGTTGCGGTGCTCCTGCGATGTGCCTGCGGTGTAGCTGCGGTGTCCCTGCGGTGTGGCTGCGGTGCGGCTGCGGTGTGGCTGCGGTGCCGTTGCGGTGTCTCTGCGGTGCGGTTGCGGTGCTCCTGCGATGTGCCTGCGGTGTAGCTGCGGTGTCCCTGCGGTGTGGCTGCGGTGCGGCTGCGGTGTCTCTGCGGTGTGGCTGCGGTGTCCCTGCGGTGTCCCTGCGGTGTGCCTGCGGTGTAGCTGCGGTGCCGTTGCGGTGTCCCTGCGGTGCGGCTGCGGTGCCGTTGCGGTGTCCCTGCGGTGCGGCTGCGGTGTGGCTGCGGTGCTGTTGCGGTGTCCCTGCGGTGTGGCTGCGGTGCCGTTGCGGTGTCCCTGCGGTGCGGCTGCGGTGTCCCTGCAGTGCGGCTGCGGTGCGGCTGCGGTGCCGTTGCGGTGTCCCTGCGGTGTGGCTGCGGTGCGGCTGCGGTGTGGCTGCGGTGCGGTTGCGGTGTCCCTGCGGTGCGGCTGCGGTGTCCCTGCGGTGTGGCTGCGGTGCGGCTGCGGTGTCCCTGTGGTGTGCCTGCAATGCGGCTGCGGTGTGGCTGCGGTGCGGCTGCGGTGTCCCTGCGGTGTGCCTGCGGTGCGGCTGCGGTGTGGCTGCAGTGCGGCTGCGGTGTGGCTGCGGTGCCGTTGCGGTGTCCCTGCGGTGCGGCTGCGGTGTCCCTGCGATGTGCCTGCGGTGCGGCTGCGGTGTGGCTGCGGTGCCGTTGCGGTGTCCCTGCGGTGCGGCTGCGGTGTCCCTGCGGTGTCCCTGCAGGGACCGGTGTCCCTGCAGGGACCTGTGCGGCTGCGGTGCCGTTGCGGTGTCCCTGCGGTGCGGCTGCGGTGTGGCTGCGGTGCTGTTGCGGTGTCCCTGCGGTGTGGCTGCGGTGTCGTTGCGGTTCGGCTGCGGTGTACCTGTGGTGTGTCGTTGCGGTGCGGCTGCGGTGTGGCTGCGGTGCCGTTGCGGTGTCCCTGCGGTGCGGCTGCGGTGTGGCTGCGGTGCCGTTGCGGTGTCTCTGCGGTGCGGTTGCGGTTTTCCTGCGGTGTGCCTGCGGTGTAGCTGCGGTGTCCCTGCGGTGTGGCTGCGGTGCGGCTGCGGTGTATCTGCGGTGTCTCTGCGGTGTGGCTGCGGTGTCCCTGCGGTGTCCCTGCGGTGTCCCTGCGGTGTCCCTGCGGTGTGCCTGCGGTGTAGCTGCGGTGTGGCTGCGGTGCGGCTGGGGTGTCCATGCGGTGCGGCTGTGGTGCGGCTGCGGTGCAGCTGCGGTGTCCCTGCGGTGTGGCTGCGGTGCGGCTGCGGTGTGGCTGCGGTGTGGCTGCGGTGACGTTGCGGTATCCCTGCGGTGCGGCTGCGGTGTCCCTGCGGTGCGGCTGCGGTGTCCCTGCGGTGCGGCTGCGATGCCGTTGCGGTGTCCCTGCGGTGTGGCTGCGGTGCGGCTGCGGTGTAGCTGCGGTGTCGTTGCGGTGTCGTTGCGGTGCGGCTGCGGTGTCCGTGCGGTATCCCTGCGGTGTGCCCGCGGTGCGGCTGCGGCGTCCCTGCGGTGCGGCTGCGGTGCAGCTGCGGAGCCGTTGCGGTGTCCCTGCGGTGCGGCTGCGGTGTGGCTGCGGTGCCGTTGCGCTGTCCCTGCGGTACGGCTGCGGTGTGGTTGCGGTGCCGTTGTGTTGTCCCTGCGGTGTCCGTGCGGTGTGCCTGCGGTGCGACTGCGGTGTGGCTGCGGTGCGGCTGCAGTGTGGCTGCGGTGCCGTTGCGGTGTCCCTGCGGTGCGGCTGCGGTGTCCGTGCGGTGTCCCTGCGGTGTGGCTGCGGTGTGGCTGCGGTGCCGTTGCGGTGTCCCTGCGGTGCTTCTGCGGTGTCCGTGCGGTGTCCCTGCGGTGTGTCTGCGGTGCGGCTGCGGTGCAGCTGCTGTGTGGCTGCGGTGCCGTTGCGGTGTCCCTGCGGTGCGGCTGCGGTGTGGCTGCGGTGCCGTTGCGGTGTCCCTGCGGTGTGGCTGCGGTGCGGCTGTGGTGTGGCTGCGGTGCCGTTGCGGTGTCCCTGCGGTGCGGCTGCGGTGCCGTTGCGGTGTCCCTGCGGTGCGGCTGCGGTGCCGTTGCGGTGTCCCTGCGGTGCGGCTGCGGTGTCCCTGCGGTGTGCCTGCGGTGCGGCTGCGGTGTGGCTGCGGTGCCGTTGCGGTGTCCCTGCGGTGCGGCTGCGGTGCCCCTGCGGTGAGCTGCGGTGTCCCTGCGGTGCGCTGCGGTGTCCCTGCGGTGCGGCTGCAGTGCAGCTGCGGTGTGCGGTTGCGGTGCTCCTGCGGTGTGGCTCCGGTGCCGTTGCGGTGTCCCTGCGGTGCCGTTGCGGTGTCTCTGCGGTGCGGCTGCGGTGTGGCTGCGGTGCGGCTGCGGTGTGCCCGCATTGTGGCTGCAGTGTGGCTGCGGTGCGGCTGCGGTGCCGTTGCGGTGTCCCTGCGGTGCGGCTGCGGTGTCCCTGCGGTGTCCCTCCGGTGTGGCTGCGGTGTCCCTGCCGTGCGGCTGCGGTGTCCCTGCGGTGCGGCTGCGGTGCAGCTGCGGAGTCCCTGCGGTGCGGCTGCGGTGTGGCTGCGGTGCCGTTGCGGTGTGCCTGCGGTGCGGCTGCGGTGTCCCTGCGGTGCGGCTACGGTGTCCCCGGTGCGGCTGCAGTGCAGCTGCGGTATCCCCGCGGTGCGGCTGCGGTGTCCCTGCGGTGCGTAGTCGCACTCGCCCCCAGAAACTCCCTCATCCGGAAGTTCGCACCAGCCGTTTATGCGATCAGCTGGCATCACCTTGTTTAGTTTAAGCTGGGTCCGCTGCATGTCAGGTATGTCTTCCACCACATAGCGATCGTTCGTGAGGACCTTGGAAATGATATATGGCCCTTTGTACTCTGGCTCCAATTTGCGAGAATCGCCGGTGGAACCAGCGTACAGATCATTCTCGATCGGTACGAGATCACCCACGGCATACTGAGTAGGTTGCCGATGCCTGGCATCGAACCTAGTCTTCTGTCGATGTTGGGCATGGCTGATGTTTTGCAGTGCCTCGCGGCGTCGTTGCCCCATCTCTTTGGAATCTGTTAACGCTCGCTCCTCCCATTCCAACAGCAGCTTGGCCCCCAGGATGCTTCTCGGAGTATTGTAGTGGTTCTACCTATGCTATGAGCGAATACTCGCCGCAACTTTGAGACCTCAATAGAAACAAGGCATTACTGCCGATTTGAATTCCAAGATAGATCTGACTTTATTCTTGACATTTCATACCTTAAATACTATTAACATAACTATTATACTTATCTTCTATTTTACTTCTACTTACACTAGCGATTATGGATATCTTATTCTAGATTCTTATTGGCTGTACACTATTCGATAGGATCTTATTATTGTACTATTGAGTGACGTTCAGTGCAATTGAGTGCATGCCACACCAAGAATGTGTGACACAAGAGGAATGAACTCGATTGCACTTCACATGCTTCGTCACTTTGTTATTGTTTATGTTTTGGGCAGTGGCGTCAGTCAGTGGATACACTACACCCTGGTCCTTAAGAAAAATGTTAGGAGGTAAATTAGCTAGTTTTCTGTTTTCTGTTTCCTGTTTTTTTTTTTTTTGATAATTTATGAACTAAAATTTTGTTGTTGCTTTCTATTAATTGGCTTATAGGCTTTCAGTAGATTAATATGTACTTCTTTATGCAATCCGTTCTGGTTTATAATTGAATTAACTCCTTTTCTTTCTAATATCTTGAATGGACCGATATATGGTGCTTGATCTACTACTAAATCGTCTAAATCTAAATCTAACTTGTTGTTGTGTTTTTGGTTTTCATTTAACGTTCTTTTTTCTTTTATTTTCATTGACATTTCTTTCGCTTTAGCGAGTGCATATTGTAACCTGATTCGTAGCTCGTGAGCATACAGTCAGTCACATGGTTATTCGGACAAACAGGATCAAATAAAACAAAACGGTTTTATTTTATTATTTTTTGCGAAAACGAATTTCTTTAATTAACAAAAATAAAGTTAGTCTATCCCTTAACAAAAAACAAAATAAATAAAGTTCATAAAAAATAAAAATACCAAAAAGCGCAGTCCGGAAAGAATGTGTAGCTTAAAATGACATCACACAGGTATTCAAACAAAACTTAATCAAATTCAATTTAACATAAATTCAGGAAGTAAGATACACGTCTAGTATTTTGTTGGATCTCCGCTTTTTTGAATGACTTCTCTCAGCCTGTTTGGAATTGAAGAAACCAGCTTTTTCGTCAGCTCACACGATATTTGACTCCATTCTTGCAAGAGAACAGCCTTTAGCTGATCCTTATTAGAAATCTCATGTTTTCTAATGGCAGATTCCAACAGAGCCCACAAGTTCTCTATTGGATTAAGATCCGGAGACTGCGGTGGTGTGGCTATCGTACTTTTGCAATTGTAGAGCAACCATTCCATGACTAAGCGGGATTTGTGCTTGGGGTCATTGTCTTGATAGAATCGAAACTTTCTACCCAAACCCATCTTAATAGCACTTTGTTTTAAATTTTCTTTTAGAATGTTGAGATACACTGTCTTATCCATGATTTGTTCTATAATCACCAAGTTTCCTACTCCGTTAGCTGACATGCAGCCCCACACCATTACAGAACCACCGCCATGTTTTATGGTAGGTCTGAGATTTTCTTTTTTGAGTTCCTCGTTTTTCTTTCTCCAGACTTTTCCTCGTCCGTCCGGTCCAAAAATGTTGAACTTGCTCTCGTCTGCAAAAATAACATCTTTCCAAAAATCAAAGTCCTTTTCGGAATGGGTTTTTGCGAATTCAAGTCTTTTTTTTTTTTCTTTGCTAACGTAGGGTTTTTTTCGTGCCGATCGTCCGTTATAGCCGTTTCGTCTTAGGACTCTTCGTACTGTTTCTGCATTGACTTTCTTTCCGCAAAAATGTTCGAGCATTGTAACTAACTTTGGTGCACTTAATTTCGGATTTTTACGCACTTGTTGCACTACAAATCGTTGTTCACTTTGGCTTAGTAAAAACGCTGGGCCTGCTTTTTTCTTATCTTCAAATCGTTTTTCTGTTTTATACCTTTTTACTATGCTCTAGATGGTTGAATAACTTCTGTTTAACATCTCACCGATTTCCCGGAAGGTTTTACCCTCATTATGATGTTTAACAGCAAGCTTGCGGATCTCGATGTCTGTATTTTTCGTTTTTCGGCCCATTGCTCTTAAACGCGTCAAACAATGAATGCAAACTGATTTGTTTTTCTTCTCGACACATGCATCGACAACCTTCTGCAGTATTTCATATAAACCGTTAGCATTGTAGCACTGTACAACTGTTTACTTAAGCACATGGCCGACTGGAAGTTGTTTGTGCGAATACCCATGTGAGATGATTTCTGGGTATTGTATTGTTCGATAGCAAATTACTGGTAAACGGGTGTTTCTTAGCAAAGGACTTGCTATGAAAAAAATTGTGTGTAAAGTAGTTAATAATTTGGTTTAATTCTTAATTTAAATGTTCACTAGAAATTATCGTTATATTGTTAATTCTTGACTTTGTGCGAATATCCATGTGACTGACTGTAATATTGTCATAGTCATACATTTTTGTTTTGTTATTTATGGTGTCGGAAGGTAAGCATGGTAATTTGCCATAAACGAGTTCATATGGTGAATACCCGGTATCTACATGTGGTGTCGTATTATAAGCAAATGTGAAGTATGGGACCCATTTATTCCATTCATTCTCATTGACAAATGAGAACAAAAATTCGTTAAGTGCCCTGTGATTTCGTTCAAGTGCGTCTATCGTTTGATGGTGGTATGGTGAAGATAATGTTTGCTTGATCTTTAATAGTGAACATATATTTGTTATCAGTTCGTTATTGAATTCTGTCCCTCTGTCTTATTTTAGAATTTTAAAATGTCCATATTTAAGAATGAATTCCTCTGCCAAAGTTTTAGCTATTGTCGTTGCATCTTTTGATGTCATAGGATATGCAACAACGAATTTCATTAGCTCGCACTGCATTGTGAGAATGTATCTTTTTTCATTTGATAATCTTAATGGTCCGACAGTGTAAATTGAAATCACTTCAAAACTGTTTTTGGGAGTGTCTGTTATTGTATGTGGTTCTTTCGTATGTCTTATTTGTTTATTTCTTGCGCATGTGTCGCAGTTTGTTATGAATTTCTTTACCATTTGGCTCATCTTTCGCCAGATGTATCTTTGTTTTAGTTTTGTTAGAGTTTTTCGTACACCTAAATGTCCTCCGTGTACCGAGTTGTGGAATTAATCGATGAGTTTGTATTTGGTAATATCATCAAGTATTTGTTTGGGAGCGTTATATATTATGATTTTCAGCTTAGGATTCTGGCCATTTATTTTTATATTTGCGTACGCTTCTTTTAATTTTTCTTTTTCAAAATGTTTAAATATTTCATCACCGTTCATTATAGCTAGCTCATTTATATTTTCTTTCTTCATTCTGGATGCTAATTTCTTCAGTGTCGACTCTAGTGTCGCTGAGTTATCATAAGATCCTGTATACATAGTATTTGATTCTGCATCTGATGTATGCTTCCTCAAATTCGAATCTGCATTCGTTGATTTATCGCTACATCGTACGTGCACAAGATTGTTATCAATCGTAATTTTTGAATTCCTAGCATTTTTATCAATATTGAATTTTAATTTCTTTGTGTTTTGACGTCATTAATGGATATACATTCCCAAATTTGAAGTTGATAAGGCTTCTGCTGAGAGTTGCGTTTCTCCTTACTATTGTCCGTTTTCGTATCCTTGGACATGCTCCTTGTGATGATTAGTGTTCTTTTTAAGTTTTCATCGATTTCTATTGGTATCCGATATCTTGTATACGTTTAATTATGGCTTTCTGGAGTACTCACGTATTCCGAGCCGCGTTCGTTTCCCTCGTACTGGTCGGTATTTGATGTCCACACTTGATGTGTCATATTTCTATATGCGCTTTGATTGTTGTTGTTTTGGGGTCGGAAGTCGTTGGAGGTGTTGTTTGTATTGTTGTAATTGTTTCAATTATTATTGGGTCGGTGCGGGTTTCGATTGTTGCTCCAATTGCTATTATGTGGGCTATTTCGATTTTGGTTCTTCTTATGGTATTGTGGATTTTGTCTGTAATGCATCAACGAGTGTCGAATGTGGCTAGTCAAACGGTAGTGCATGCGATCATATGAAAACACAAGCGTTTTCACTCAGCTGAGGCCTACCAACTCCTACTCTCAACCTCCACGCGGTGACAGCCGGGTGCCTAGTACCTTAATCCAAGAAATGGGTAACCAACCCCGTTTGGCGGATTCTTGGTGGCAGCAGATGAGAGAGGGGGGGAAGAGTGCTTTTCTCACTAGAGCACTTCTTCCTGTTCCAGGCGGCAGCGGACGAATTCCCTAGACGGAGTCAACGGTGGCGTCTATAGTTCCAGTTAGGTTGAACTTAGTGAATACCTTGCGCGAGCTGCTTCGACGTATTCGGATCACAGGTCGGTAAGGAATTTCCAATGTTGGTCAGGACATTGGAATAGAGATGGTGGCGGAGGAGCCCTTAATGGGCCAACGGCAGCGCTCATACTCCCGTAGTGGACTACTGGCACCGGTGTACCCGGCCCCTCGTCCTAGGGGAATAATTAAGGAACTGGCCCTCCAGGTTGGGGGTTGTGCCGTCGGGGTAACTTCCCTACCACGTAAAAAACCCATGGTTCCGAAACAACCAAAAGCCTCGGATAAGGATGACCCAACTAATGACGACCCCAGCAAACGAAATAAGGACAACGACCTTCGGATCTGTACGTGAAATGTTTTGTACCTTTACAGACCACGTGCAGCCGAACAACTAGCAGAGGCCCTAGACTGCTATAAAGCAGATATTACCGACATCCAGGAAGTGCGATGGGATGGGCCGGGCAAAAAGAGGATGAAAAACTGTGACATCTACTACGGTGATTGCTACAGAGGCAACAGGCAACGCTTATTCGGATGCGGATTTGTCATACGCGGCAGACTTAGGCAAGAAGTCTTAAGCTTCCGACACGTTAGCGAGCGTATTATGACTATCCGGATCAAGGCTAAATTCGCTAACATAAGCCTAATATGTGTTCATGCCCCCACAGAAGAAAAGGACCCTGCCTCCAAAGAGTGTTTCTACGAGCTCCTCGACAAAACATACGAGCAATGTCCTAAATACGACGTTAAGATCGTATTGGGCGATTTTAACGCCAAAATAGGAAAGGAGGACGTCTTCGGTAGAGCAGTCGGTAAGCATAGCCTACACGACACCACGTCTGATAACGGACTAAGGCTAATTGATTTCGCTGTGGAGCGAAATGTCACCATAGCAAGCACATGGTTTCCTCATCTCGATATTCATAAGCAGACATGGCGGTCCAATGATCATGTCACGATCAACCAAATTGATCATATTGCGATCGACGCAAGGCATGCCTCCAGTATTCTGGATGTCCGGACCTTCCGAGCGGCCAACATAGACTCGGATCATTACCTTGTTGTAGCCAAGGTACGAATGCGGATATCCCAATCTGAGCAACAAAGAAGAATTACTGTGAGAAAATTTAACGTCGAAAAGCTACAATCGCAAGAGACCGCCAGACTCTTCGCTGAACGCGTATCCCGAAATCTCTCAATCACCCCTATACCGCCAGCATCAAGTGCCGAAGACTAGTGGCAACGCTGCCAACATGCCATCAGAAACGCCGCGACTGATGTGCTGGGTCTCGCTCGCCCACCACCGCGAAACCCCTGGTTTGACGAAGAATGCCGGCGAGTGCATGCAGCAAAACAAGAGGCATACAAAGCGGCGCTGCAAAGGAAGACGAGAGCTGCTCGTGAGCTCTACGAGCAAAAGAGACGGGAAGAACATCGGCTTCTCCAAAAGAAGAAGAAAGAGCATGAGAAGCGCGCGTTTGAGAATATCGAGAGTCTATACTCCAGGAACAATGTACGGAAGTTTTACCAAAAGGTAAAAAGAACGTGTCAGAGAAGTAATACCCGTACAGAAACCTGTAGAGATGAGAATGGAAACCTCGTAGTAGAATCACAGTCGGTGCTGAGAATATGGAAAAACTACTTCTGCAGACTGTATAACGGCGACGAAGACCAACATCCCGCTGTCAGGCAGAATGAACCATTCAACATAGACGATGATAGTCAAAATTTCCGTCCACCTGACCAAAACGAAGTGAGGATAGCAATATCCAAGCTAAAATCGAACAAGGCTGCTGGACCTGACGGTTTACCGGCCGAACTTTTCAAGGCAGCTGGGGATGAATTGGTAGAGTGCATACACCAACTCATTTCTAATATTTGGTCAGAGGAGTGTATGCCTGATGAATGGAATCTCAGCATCGTTTGCCCGATCCACAAGAAAGGAGACCCCCTCAACTGCGCCAATTATAGAGGCATCAGTCTCCTCAACATCGCATACAAGATCTTTTCTGCGATATTGTGTGAACGCCTGAAACCTTTTATCAACAGCCTGATTGGACCCTATCAGTGCGGTTTCAGGCCAGGAAAGTCCACCATCGATCAAATCTTCACACTTCGGCAGATCCTGGAGAAAACCCAAGAATTCCAAATCGATACTCACCACCTCTTTATCGATTTCAAGGCCGCCTATGACAGCATCTATAGAGAAGAGCTTTATAGAGCCATGTCTAGTTTTGACATCCCTGCCAAACTTGTCCGTCTGTGCAGGCTGACGATGGAGAACGCTCGCTGTTCCATCAAGGTCGGTAATGACCTCACCGAGACCTTTGATGTCAAAAAAGGCTTTAGACAAGGTGACGCGCTGTCATGTGACTTCTTCAATATTGTACTTGAACGGATTGTGCGGAACTCACAAGCCAACACCGGAGGCACAATCTATTACAAGTCTGTACAACTGCTTGCATACGCCGACGATATAGACATTATCGGAAGATCTCAGCGGGCTGTCACCGGTGCTTTTGCAAGCATTGAGGCGGAAGCGGCCAAAATGGGTTTGGCGATAAACGAGGGCAAAACCAAGTATATGCTGTCAACTAGAAGGGAAAACCAACATCGACGAATTGGACAAAACGTCACCGTGGGCAGCTATAACTTCGAGGTAGTAAGGGACTTTGTCTACCTTGGCTCTGCTATAAATTCAGCAAACAAAATCAGCGCAGAAATCAATCGAAGAATAACTCTTGCCAATCGCTGTTTTTTTGGGCTTATAAGGCAATTCAACAGTAAAGCCCTCTCTCGAACAACTAAGGAGACTCTATATAAGACCTTGATCATCCCAGTCCTGCTTTACGGCGCTGAAACATGGACTTTATTAAGAGAGGATGAAGATATCTTTGGTCGCTTCGAGAGAAAAATTCTTCGTAAGATTTTCGGTCCCGTTTGCGTTGACGGGTTTTGGAGGAGAAGATTCAATCACGAACTATACGAGCTGTACAGCGACATCGACTTAGTCAAAAAACTGCGTATTGGACGTCTGAGATGGCTAGGACATGTAGAGCGAATGGACACCAACGCTCCGGCCCGCAGAGTCTTCGAATCTAACCCCGAGGGACGACGCAGTAGAGGAAATCATCGCCGTAGGTGGCGCGCACAAGTTCAAGGGGACCTCGACCAACTTGGAGTGCGCAACTGGAGGCAATTAGCTAAAGACCGAGCTAAATGGAGAGGCTTGTTGGTTGAGGCCCAGGTTCACCCCGAACTGTAGCGCCACCTAAGTAAGTAAAGTAAGTAAGTGTCGAATGTATAAATTGACGACTACATTCCCTGTGAATGTTGTTATGGCTTTCATAGCCATTCCTAGTTCATAATCTGACAAATTGTTTTCCTGTTCTACTTTTCCCTTAAGTAAACTATTTATTTGGCTTGCTATATCCCTAAAATATGTTTTTTCTTCTTCAAGTTCTTCTAGTAGTCTGTCCCAAATCTATGATATTTCCAATTGTCTTTTTTGTATGTATTCACTACTAATACTTTTGTACTTTTTTTTTTTTATATTTCTTTAGGATTGCTAACATTAATTTAAATTGGTGCATATTACTTTTTGTTACTTATTTATACATTGCTTTTTGTATTTCTAATTATTTGCCTGTGTACATATTTTTTTTTTTATAGTAAGCGTAAAAAATAGAATCGAATCTGGCAACACCAGCCTAATATTACCCTGTACTATATATACTTGAGCCAGATCTCTTTGTTGGCTCAGTCGTCATAAAGCCTTCTCTTTCATTACATTACTTTTAATATTCGTGAATTACTCTATGTACATCTTTGAATAAAGTATTAACTTATTGTACAAAATTGGCCGCGACTTTTTATTATCTTTTCGAAACTGGTGCCGAAACCCGGGAATTAGATATTAGCGCGAAAAGAAATCGTTTAAGATATGGAGTTGCAGAATCGCTCAGTATTTCGCGGACAGGTCACAAAATTGACTAAAGCAGCGAGCGAGTACTTGGGAAGCCCAGCGTCACAGTTAACACCGGACAATAAGGATAAGTTATCGGAAATAGAAGAGGAGATTAGCGTTCTTGTGCAGCGTATTGCAGCAGCTCGGGAAAATCTTAACAAGGCGAATTTGGAGGTACGTAGGGTTCAAAACATTAAAGGAGATGATCTACAAAAGGAGCTAGAAACTTGTTGCGAATATGAAGATAAGGCATTTGGCAGCATAGCCCGGTTAGAGCATCGTTTGATGAAAATTCTAGAGAGTCAGGGAGGACTAGCTAAACTCGAAGCATCAATGGCTCGTGCGGAGTCATCGCATAACCTTAAATTGCCCAAACTGGAGTTGAGAAAGTTTAACGGCGATTATAGAGAGTGGCTACTGTTTTGGGAACAGTTTCGCACGGCTGTGCACGAGAATTCAAGCTTAAGCGGCTCTGATAAGTTTAACTATCTCTTAACAGCATTAACGGGAAAAGCAAGAGACACTATCTCTGGTTTCACTCCAACTCAACACTGTTATGATGCAGCAATATCTCTTTTGCAAGACGAATATGGCGACACGGAAAAAATTATAGATCGAAATATGCAGAATTTGATATCTCTACCATCCGTCAGTTCGAAATCCGATGTTGGTGGACTAAGACGACTATGCAATACGGTAATTTCTCTTACTCGATCTCTAACTACTCTTGGTGTGCCCTCTTTCCACTATTACGTTATGCTTAAGACAGTTCTCTTAAAATGTATGCCCACTGAACTTAGGATTGAGTTTCACCGTTCCTACAAAACCGACAACAGTAACGATTTGAGCGAAACAGAGACGGGTACGGTGGTAAGCAATACAAGTTCAGTTTCTTTTAAGGGCGACGAGCAAGTGAAAATGCTTTTAAAGTTTTTAAAGAAAGAGATCGAATCAATTGACCGTTCCCATGTAGCTATTCGCTCTAATAACGAGACACCAAAGGTCACACACACAGCTGCATCATTGTTAACTGCAGAGAAGGATAGAGATAATTGTTTCTTCTGCAATTCTGCAAGTCATTTTACTAAAAAGTGCAACAGTAGTCAAACCGTCGGACAAAGAAAGAATATGCTGAAAGAAGATCGTCGATGTTTCGTTGCACTGAAAAGGGACATTGCTCTAAATTATGTAGGACAAAGAACATCAAATGTTCTCGTTGCAATGGTCGGCATGTTACACCTGTGTGTGAAAGAAACAGTCATAGTACTGTGCAAACGCAAATTTCTACCACCCAATCAACAGTGACAGATCAGAATAAGCATGTGGAAAAATCTGTGAATATTTGCTCGATTAGCGCACCAACTCGTATTTATTTGCAAACAGCAAAAGCATTTGTTTTTAATCCAGATTCTTCCAGAAATGTATTCATTAGATTGCTGATCGACGGTGGAAGTCAGCGAACTTATATAAATCAAAGCGTTTCCAGGAAATTGAACTTGCCGATTGTGGGAGCCCAAACAATAGAAATCTCAACATTTAGTGGCAGAAAACCGGAGCAGTCCTGCAATTTAGTGCGTCTTTCTTTGAGGAGCCAGTTTAGTAACGAAATTGTGTCTGTGACTGCACTTGAAGTTGAAGAAATTTGTGACGATATTCTCATTGAACCCGATTGTGCTGACGTCAGAGGCTTGGAGCTAAATTTGGCTGATACAAACATTCAAAATTTGCCGCAAGAACCAGGTATTTCTTTGCTAGTGGGATCAGATTATTACTGGAGTATCGTTTCAGCTGAAAGTGAGCATCTTTCCCAAAACTTGGCTGCTGTTAAGACGGCATTAGGTTGGACATTACAAGGGCCATCGTCGCGATGCTCCACAAATAAGTCAGTCTGTTTGCCAACTGTAACTTTATTGAACCTGAGTGACGACAAACAAAGGGAACCTAACTTCTGGGACTTGGAGACGATTGGGATTCTGAACGAAGAGAAATTAAGCGCAGACCTACAGAAAACATTCAGCGAGTACGTCGTTAAGAAGGATACTCACTACGAGGCGAAGCTTCTATGGAGACAGGAGGATGTTGATATCGACAGCTACAGAGAGGGTGCACAGTCCAGGTTTGGTAGTTTGATACGTAAGCTTTTGAGAAATCCTGTAGAATTATTTTTATATGAAAAAGCGATGAATGAGTTGATAGCAAGTGGAACAGCTGAGCGGATCACCAAAACCATTGAACCAAACAAGCGAACTTATTATTTACCGCATAGGGCAGTTTATAGAGATGACAAGTCTACATCTAAAATTAGAATCGTGTTTGATGCATCGGCGCATTCGGGTAGTAATGCATCACTCAATGATTTGCTTTCCCCTGGTCCCAATTTCTTGCCTAACGTGTTGCGCATCTTGTTGAATTTTAGAATCGAACGTGTTGGACTAGTTGCAGATATTTCAAAAGCGTTTCTGCAAATCCATTTATGTAAGAAAGATCGAGATGTTCATCGATTTTTCTGGTTCGACGAAAAGATAAACGACGTACGTAGACTTCCCAACTGGACAGAATTTCGCATGACTAGGGTTACTTTCGGCGTTGCATGCAGCCCATTTATTTTGCATGTCACCATCAAGAACCACTTAAAAGAAGAGCGACAAAAGTTTCCACTGACTTGTGCTATCCTTGAGAGCTCATTTTATATGGACGATGTGGTGTGTAGCGTTTCTGATGAGTTGGCAGCTATTCGGATACATAAAGAATCCATAGATATTATGAACAGAGCTGGTATGGTTTTGCATAAGTGGAATTCTAACGCACCAATGGTCCGGGAGGTATTTTCCAACGCGCACGAGACTCCAGTGATGCAAAAGGTACTAGGCCTTAAGTGGTTTGTGAATTCTGACGAACTAGGAGTGGATATGGGGCAACTGGCGGCAGGTGCTTTATCTCAATCTGGAACGAAAAGGGAACTGTTAGGCCTTATTTCAAAAATATTCGATCCCTTGGGTATATGTGGTCCATTCACCGTAGGACTTAAAATAGCGTTTCAGGAATGCTGGAAACAAAAGCTGAACTGGGATGATACTTTGCCGTTAGCAATACAGAAAATATGGACTGATTCTATGTTGGAGCTGCATTACTTGAAGAGCTTGTCATTCCCAGATGTATTTACATGTTTCCGTCTAGCGAAAGGGAGTTACACGTTTTCGTCGACGCAAGCCCGAAGGCATATGGAGCTGTAGCATATATTCGTTATATCACGTCTGAAGGGCAAGTGTATATAAGTTACCTTTGCTCTAAAAATAGGATAGCACCCTTAAGCGAAGACAAATCACCGGAGCTAACGTTACCAAAGCTTGAATTAACTGCTGCTCTTGTCGGAGCTCGACTTTTCGCTTATTTAAAGAATAATCTAGTGACGAGTTTTAAGTCGGTTTATCTCTGGTCTGATTCTCGGATTACACTTCATTGGATAAGTGGGGATTGCAACAAGTGGAAACCGTATGTTGCTAATCGAGTGCGAGAAATCCGCAATATTTCTAAGGAAGCTGTTTGGAGATTTTGCTCTGGGAAATTAAATCCGGCTGATATTCTTACAAGAGGCATATCTGCGAAAAGTAAAGAGCCCTGCAAGAGTGTGAACGTAAAGCGAGAACCAATTATGAAATTGAAGAATTTTAGCAATTTCCAAAAGATTCTGAGGATCACTGCCTACTTCTTCCGGTTTATTAAAGCGATAAGAAAAAACCAAGGGAAGGGAAAGTCAAAATCAGGACCATCTTTGGAAGCGGGAAAAAACATACAACATTCGCTACTAGCTGATGTACCAGTTCCAACGGCGGAGGAGTTGAAGGCATCTGAACGATATTGGATTAGATCATACCAGAGAATATCATTTTGTGACGAGCTTCGCAAATTGCGTCAAGGAATTCCCGTTGACAGTTCTTCTGATATTCGTGATCTGAACCCAATTATTGCGAAAGGGGGATTTTTAAGAGTTAGTTCTCGTCTTTCTGCCTTGAAGCCGGAATCAGAGATTTCTTTTGATGACACTTTTCCTATCATATTACCGAAGGATTGTCGTTTGTCCGAACTGATTGTCACCGATTTACATCACCAGCGTCTCCATGCGGGAATCAGCACTCTATTAGCGGAATTGCGGAATCGTTTTTGGATCCCGAGGGCGAGACAGCTAGTTAAACGATTAATCAAATCGTGCGTTACTTGCAAGCGCTTCAAGGGCAGAGCAGCGTGTCAGGTTGTTGGCACTCTACCCGTAGAGAGGATTACTGGATGGAGACCATTCGAAAATACAGGATTAGATTTTGCTGGTCCGTTGTTTGTGAAGCAGCCGCAAGGAAATAAAAAATACTACATTATGCTGTTTACCTGTTCGGCAGTACGCGCTGTTCATCTTGAGCTGACGCCAAGCCTCAATACAGAAAGCTGCCTTATGGGTATTAGAAGGTTCATGGCGCGCGCGTTGTCTGACCTTTTTGTCAGACAACGCCAAGACATTTAAGCGTTCTTCATCAGAGCTGGCCGCCTTGGGAGATATACTTCAATCTAATGAGCTGAAACACTTTTTAGCAGAACGAGAAATAATTTGGCATTTCATCGTTGAACGAGCCCCATGGTGGGGTGGGTTTTGGGAGCGATTAGTACGCTCTGTGAAGGATGCACTTAAGGCTGCTGTCGGTCGTGCTGTGTTGGACGAGGAACAACTTTACACTTTTTTAACGGAGGTCGAGGATGTCGTCAATAGCCGTCCGTTAACCTATATAAGTGATGACGCAAAGGATTTGTCACCACTTACTCCAGCACATTTTTTAAAGGGACATTGTGCTAACCTTAATTTTGAAACAATTAATCTAATTTCAGATAAAGCGCTTCGAGGCAGGTGGATTAGCAGGCTGCGTGCAACTAGACTGTTTTGGAAACGTTGGAAGCTAGAATACCTTAACCAACTACGATCGGCACACGTTTCCCAACGGGGTTCATCATACAGCGTTATGGAAAATGATGTCGTTCTTGTTTACGAACAACATGTTCCACGTTTACTTTGGAAGTTGGCTGTTGTGAAGAAAACTTTTCCTGGACGTGATGGCAAAGTGAGAGCATGTGAGCTTCGTATGTCAGGCGGGGGTTCTCTTAGGCGTCCTGTTCAGCTTTTATACCCCCTTGAAGTTTCCGCCCTCGGAGGATGTAAAAAATAGAATCGAATCTAGCAACACCAGCCTAATATTACCCTGTACTATATATACTTGAGCCAGATCTCTTTGTTGGCTCAGTCGTCATAAAGCCTTCTCTTTCATTACATTACTTTTAATATTCGTGAATTACTCTATGTACATCTTTGAATAAAGTATTAACTTATTGTACAAAATTGGCCGCGACTTTTTATTATCTTTTCGAAAGTAAGTATTTATTTTCAAATATTCATCATCATTCATAAACATAAGTTGTTTTTTGTTCTTGTTGTAATATCATTGACCACGTTGATTAAGTTTGATGATTCACACTGGTTGGGTATGATCCCTTGGTGTAATCATGTGTGGGCTGTGTTGGGGTATCATAACTGGTTGAACCATCTGCTATTGTTGGACTGTTTAAATATTGTTCTGGCATCTGGAATTTGCTTCGGATAGACTACTCGTCTAATACCTTGGAAACCAACAAACATCATACTAGCTCTAAAAAGTATGCGTAGGGAATATTAAGCATTGGACCGCTAAATATCCTCTGATGCGATATCGTACTCTTGTTATGTCTTCCATCTGGTCTAGCTCTCATCTTGACGTCTGGTATCAATCAATCAAATCTATCGATTTCATTGTCGGTCAAAGTGAAGTTACTACATCGTCGTTGATGGAGGAAAAGATAGAACCTAGACCGTAAGGTTCTGGCCCTCTTCTTCGCTTCTTATTTCCTTGTGTGAAGATGGCAGGATCGACGTTTGCAGGATCGCCTTGTAGTTGTTCTACCTATGCTATGAGCGGAGGGGTTTGGTATTTAAGCGTACCACGCTATATTGATAGGCGAATACTCGCCGCAACTTTGAGACCTCAATAGAATCAAGGCATTACTGCCGATTTGAATTCCAAGATAGATCTGACTTTATTCTTGACATTTCATACCTTAAATACTATTTACATAACTGTTATACTTATTTTCTATCTTACTTCTACTTACACTAGCGATTATGGATATCTTATTCTAGATTCTTATTGGCTGTACACTATTCGATAGGATCTTATTACTATTGAGTGACGTGCAGTGCAATTGAGTGCATGCCACACCAAGAATATGTGACACAAGAGGAATGAACTCGATTGCACCTCACATGCTTCGTCACTTTGTTATTGTTTATGTTTTGGGCAGTGGCGTCAGTCAGTGGATACACTACAGTATAGGCGAAGAGAAGATCATGTGGGCTCGCTCGTGTTGTACAATGGCGGGCACTATTCAGTCCCCACTGAATATCGCGTAAATGGCTTGCCCAGCCTTCTCCTCTTCCTGACCCATGCATGCATTTGAGTGACGCCAAGACGGTGCGGTTGCACCTCTCTACCTGCCCATTGGCTCTGGGCATCTTCACCGCCGTCTGAATATGTTGGACCCCATTCTCTTGGCAAAACTGGTTGAACGATCGTGATGTGAATGCCGTTCCTCGATCGGTTATGATCTTCCTCGCTATCTGCCCCCCTGTTTGCTTAGACCTGCCGTTATAATCTCCTCCGATATATCGCGCATCACTATAGTCAGCATACTGATGCGTTCCGTTATCTCGTCTGCCAGTAGGAGCCTCACCAGCACCCATGTGCACTTTGTTGTCGCAGTTCCTGCCACTTCGGTGCACTCCGTCAGCGCCCCCACACGCGTGATCACTGGCAGCATCCAAACACGTGTGTAATCCGTCACCCTGCATACCAGCCCCAGGGATGTTGGCACACTTGTTCCCCCGCACCGATTCCTCGAGCATCTGCCTCAAAGCTCGCAACTCCTTTCGCAGCTCCTCGACCTCGCTGTTGTTGCCGCCTCGTTTGCCCACTGACTCGTACGCTTCTGGCTGCTTTTTGCGCAGCCCACCAACCGCTCCGCCGATCAATCTTCCTTCGTCTTTCACTTCCTCGCCATTTGCCAATTTGTAACCCCCCTGCAGCTTTCTCTTCAGCACAGCCCCACCGTTGTTGTCATTCTTTCTACCACTGAATTCACCTCGGTCGATGCCATCGATGTCGCTACAGCCCCCTACCTGCAGTTTCTTCGGCAACATGGTAACGTGTGAAGCACCTGTATCTCCCTCATTTCCTCGAATGTCAGGAGACGCGCTACCAGCTCTTTCTTGACCACACCAACTTCTAGGCCGCGTTCTCTCAATTCTTCCCGCAGTTCGTCTCGGGTCAACGCTTCCAGCTCGGCTCTAGTTCGACACATTGCGCTACGGAAATTATTCTGTACTCCTTTGTCAAAAAAAGTTTTAGCCCACTTGTCTTTCCGCACGCTGAAGGAGAATGCTGTTGCCGCGCGCCGTCCAGTCTGCTATGTCATCAATTTACTCCCGGCGCGTGTATCCGATGCGCCAATGCACCGGCACAGTGGCGCAACAACTCTTTAACTGGCAGGGCCTAGCTTCTCGCAACCACCCGCATAGTCGCTGTCCTTGCTGTGTGTACCAATCGCCGTAGTAGATGTCATCATACTCCCTTTGCCCGGGAGTATGATGAGCCTCTGCAAGTTGTTCGGCTGCACATAGTTTGTAGACGGACCTAACGTTCCACGTGCAGACTCGAATGGCGTTGTCCTTATTCCGTTTGCCAGGGTCGTCAGCAGTAAAATCATCCGTGTCCGAGGCTGTTGGTTGCTTCGTAACTAGAGTCCTTTTAGGGAAGTTACCCCGACAACACAACCGGCCGGGTATACCGGTGTCAGTAATCCACTACGGGAGTATGAGCGCTGCCGTTGTCCCATTAAGGCCTCCTTCGCCATCTGACTAAACTTGGAGATTCCTTACCGACCTGTGATCCGAATATGTCGAAGCAGTTTCATGAGCTGCTGTAGACGGCCACCATCAACTCGTCCGCTGTCGTCTGGAACAAGTCGTCGTCTGTTGCGCCCAAGAGCTTCCAAAGCGATTGGTTACCCAATCTCTGACCCAGCGGTCACGAACGTAAAGCTGAAGAGTAGGAGTGGCTAGGCCTAAGCTAGATGAGAATTTGCATTCCCTGTTGACCACCACCTGTATCTTTTTTTTCATTTTAGACAGACGATCGTATGGAGTTAATGTAAGCCTCAGCCTGTACAAAGATTGAAAACGATGACGAAAGTCAAGGAAGCACAGTACGTTGTACGTTCCAGTCGCCACATGAACAATCTGGATACAGCTATCAATAGGGTTAGTACCACTGCATGAAAATTTAATTTTTTTTTTGGTTGTGCCTGGAGGTGCAGGAATATTCAAAAGATACCAATGGTCCGTACCATTGGTTATGCCCGATTCATATATCTGACAATGCCATCAGTGCTAGTCAGTATATGCCTACGGGCTAAACCTCACCCCCTCAGAGAGGCACTATGAGAACCGGCTGCGCGTACTCATAGTAGTAGGAAATTCGTCCCTCTAATTTTTTCATTTTTGTGATGACTACGACTAAGTTGCCTTAACGAGTAGTTTACGCTTCTGTAGTGTTAATCGCGTTAGGTAGGTAGCTTTCCAGTAGCACCTACTAATACCGTCATTACATGCGGTTTTTCCTTACGGCGCTAGGTCGAAAGGTCTTGTTCTTTGTAGTCGGCGCTCAAGGTTTGTCACGTCCATAGTACGGATTATTTCATTATTGCAGTGAACATGAAGACGGGTACGAAGTTTGCGAGCAAAGTTTGTTACTTCGTCCCTCACGGTAGCAATTCCTAGATCTCTGTGAAAATCACTATTCCTTAAGGAGCATTCACGATTGCTCTTAGTATTTTGTTTTGAAATGCTTGCAGTAGAGCCATTATGCTTGGTTTGGTACAACCCCAAATTTGTATACCATATGTCCAAGACGGTTTTAGGACTTGCTTATTTAGAAGCAGTTTTTATATACGCTTAACTTCGAGTACCTTCCGAGTAGCCAATACATTTCTCTAAATCTGATTTCGAGCTCTTCGCGCTTCTTTTTAACGTGTGGTTTCCACTTAAGTTTTGCGTCTAGGGTCATTCCTAGATATTTTGCCTCGTTTGCGTACGGTATTTGCACCGAGTTAATGGATATAGGTAAGTTGTTTATCTTTCTTAACGTAAAATTGACATGCGTTGATTTTGTCTCATTGAGGACTATTCGCCAGGTTTTTGTCCATTCGCATACTTTGTTCAAAGCGCGTTGGAGTTTTCCCGTTGATGATTCAACTGACTCATCCGTTACGAGGATAGCCGTGTCGTCTGCGAACGTACAATGGTCCCTTCATCTTGTGTAGAGCAGGAACAGGATTGGACCGAGAACACTTCCTTGCGGAACTCTGGCATAGATTTCTTTGAAATCCGAATATTCACTCCCGTGTCTAACACGGAAAAGTCTGTTTTCAAGATAAGATTCCAATATTCTGTACAACTTTTCCGGTAAGATTATCCTTAGCTTATACCTTAGGCCTTCGTGCCATACCTTGTCGAAGGCTTGCGATACGTCGAGAAAAGCGCTAGAGCATATTTTTTCCCCTTCTAGAGCTTTTTCAATTTCGCTCGTTATTCGATACACCTGATCGATTGTGGAATGTTTGACCCGAAAGCCGAATTGATGATCCGGGATCAAGTGTCTTTCTTCAATTACTGGTTGCAATCGTTTCAGCAGAAGTTTCTCGAAGACCTTAGATATTATTGGCAGAAGTGAAATGGGTCTATATGATTTCTTGTCATTTGCACATTTCCCCGGTTCCGGAACCATAATAACTTCGGTGACTTTCCATTGCCTTGGAACATATAGTAGTCTTAAAGAAGCATTTATAATGTAGAGCAACTTAACCAGCACTTTTTCGGTAGCTCTTTCAAAATTTCGCCAGTGATTAAATCATATCCTGGAGCCTTGTTATTTTTCAATTTTTTTATTGTCATTCGAAGTTCGGACAAGGATACAGTTTTTACTTTAAAGTTGTCGGGTGCCGTATTATCATTCGGATGTTCGATCAACAGTTGTCCATCGAACGGCTTGAACGTTTCCTCAAAGTGATCGGCAAATAATTCTGCTTTCTCTTTGTCTACTTTTGCCCATTCCCCGTTAACTTTCCTAATTGGCGGCGAGTGCATTTTAGGTTTCGTTATGGACTTCAAGGCTTTCCATAGAGAGTAGTTTGAATACTTATCAGCGGTCAGACCCTCGAGGTAAGTAGAAGTCTCGTGATTTTTTAGGTTCTGCAGCACATTTTTTAGCTTGCTATAAAGGTGGTTCAGATAAGTTTTATCCGGTCGCGCGCGGGATTGTTGCCATCTCTTCCGAGCTCTCCTCTTTTCTCGTATGAGGTCTTCGATTTCAGGCTGGTATTTGACTTTATTGTTCCGTGCTCCTGTCTTCTGCAAAGGAGTGTTTTTCCACGCTGAGCTCTGAATGGCTTCGACGAGTTTGTCGATTTCTTCTTCTATTTCGACGGGTGTCTTTAGCGGTACATTTAAAGCAACATTTTCCTTGCAGTCTCTTCTGAAAGCGTCACAGTTAGTTTTGTTACTAGTTAACATAGGCGGTCCTTCTTTTTTTACTAGACTTCCACCTATTTTCAGAGTGACTGCTGAGTGATCTGAGCATAGATCATAGCTTTCTTCGACTTCCTTCAAATTTTTAGTTAACCCCTTGCAATAAAGAAGTCGACGAGGTCAGGGATTTTATTTTTGTCAGTTGGCCAATAAGTTGGCTTTCCTGTCGAAAAAAAGTTCACCCCACGTTTCATGCTGGCTTTGTATAATAATCTGGCTTTTGTCGAATTGCATCTTGATCCCCAGAAAGTGTGTTTCGCGTTAAAGTCACCACCTAAGACAAAATTAGGTCCGAGTGAGTCAAAGAGACGAACGAGGTCGTCTTCTACTAGCTTATATCCCGGAGGGAATTAACTAGATCCGATGTTGTAGTCTAAGTCGTTTATTTTTACGGAGACTGAGCTTATTTGCATAGAATCAAATTCTATTTCTATGTTTTCGGAGTGCTTAATACAGTCTTTGATGTAAAGAGAGGACCCGCCTCTCGCATTTGCCGAAGGATGATTCGCATGGTAATCGCTGTAACCCTTTATTTTGGGTCTAAGTCCCTTTTTTAAGTGCGTTTCCGATACCAAACATATATCAATATTATTTTTCCGTAGAAACACTTCTAACTCGTCGATTTTTTTCAGAAGGCCGTTTGCGTTCCACGTTAGTATCTTAAATAGATGTTTCATATTCATGTTTTTTTGATTGTCTTGCGAGGTTTGAACTCGAGCTTGCTCAATTTGTCAAGTATAATTTTATTAACCCTGGTTTGCTCCTCAAATTTTTCCAATATAATGGTAAATATTTAGCTGACCGGATCTGTTGTAGCTGATCTTAACTTGTTTTCTTTTGACGCGACTTGCGCGTACGATCTCGCGTCAACCTGTGGCGGTTTTTCCGCTGCACTTGGACCAGCGACATTCTCTTGCGAAATTTTTTTATTTTCCTTTATCGGTCTCGTCATTTTGACTGGCTTAGCGGTCTTAGGCTTATCGGTTTTACAATCTCTTAAGCTTGGGTTCGGGTGTATCGGTTTCTTGAGAGTATCGCGCCTTTTTTGAAGCTCCTTTGCTAATTCACAACCTCGATGGTTTGCTGGGTGCTTGCCTTTGCAGTTTATGCAGGTCGCCGGAGCCTGCTTATTTAAGTCACACCTTTCTGATAAGTGGTTCCCGGCACATTTTACACATTTCGGTTCTTTTTGGCAATACGACTGGGTGTGATTGAAACCTTGACAGCGTTTGCCCTGAGGTATCGATCGTGTATTCGTACGCATAGGCTCGATTTTAACTACGATATTCAAAAGACTTTTTACGTTATAAATATCGTCTATATTTTCGCTCCTATCGAAAGTTAGCATAAAGAGCGGAAGTCCATGCTTGACCAAGATTTCATTGCCTTGTTCCGTTTTCTGCTTTATCTTCTTTAAGATATTAATTGCGTCGATAATTTTCAAGCCTTTTCCTTTAAGGTCATTTATAATGTCATCTTTAGTGCACGAGGGGTGGAGACCCCTTGCTATAACACGGAGTGGTCTTTCTGATTTATTTTCGTAGGTGAACCACTGGATCTTTTCCGCGTTTAGTTTTTTCGATATTGCTCGGTAGTCGTCAGAGTCAACTACATTAATGTTTCGGAATGATGTTACTTTAAATTCCGATGTCACAGTTCCCTTGAGAAGGCAATGCAATTTATTGTAGTCCGTAATTCCGACGACGTTTATTGCAGGCGGGGGACATAATTTGTCGTGAGTTTGTTTCTGTTTCAAGTCCTTTTCTTTGTCTTGTTTTCGTGGCTCGATTTCAGGTGATGAACCGGCTCTTCGTTTTTTGCTGGGTCTTTTCTTTGAGACCCCATTTGTTTCGCGCGCTAGCTCTTCTTCATCCGTGTGATATTTGGGACTAGCTGCACGGGGTGGGGTAACAAAAAAAAGTGAGTTCTTTAAGGCCTTGTTTTCCTCTTTTAGTGATTCTACCTCTCTCCTAAGCTCTTGGTAGAGTAGATCCATTTTATTTAGCTTAATACGGAGTTCATTGTTTTCTTCTTCAAAGCTATTACATTTCACTGAGCCCCGTTTCTCTTGCGCTTGCGCTTCCGGCAGACTTCTTTTTCCGGAGACATTCGGTCTTGATGGTGGAGACCGAGTTACCCTTGAATTTATCAAAAAGGGGTTTATTAAATGCAATAATTGGCTCTCCCCAGAATCCGTAGAGCCTACTTCCGAAGAGGGTGGATTTGCCAGAGAACCTGGACTGCCACCTGGGGTACTATATCTATTTGTTTTACTCATTGCATATTATGTCTACATTTTATCCCCGGTATACGAAGGGTGGATTTTAGTCGCCTCTTACGACAGGCATGCCTACCTCGGGTATATCCTGGCCCCTACCCGAAGGGGTATATTCTGCGTTTCGTAGATATGTAGTCCAACTATCTGGTTCGGTACAATAGCTACCCGCTTAGGTTGCTTTACTTCAAAGTCCGTGTCCAGGGTGCTATGCTTTGGTTTAGTTTTTGCTTGTTTTACTTGTCATACTGCTGAGAGGTGGTAATCTTTAAAAGACAATCTTTGTACATCCACTAACCATTTCTCCCTTCTCCCAGCGGTACCGCTTTGTTGGCATTTCATCGCAGAGGGTGTTCTGACTTTGGATTCGTGTTAGTCTTGCTGGACTCTGTTCTCTCATGCTCCAGTACTTTCAGCCTATTTCTTACTTAGGGTGCGCTACAGTCTGGGGTCGACCTGAGCCTCAACCAAGAAACCTCTCCAGTCAGTCCGGTTGCGAGCCAACTGCCTACAGTTGCGCATGCCAAGTTAGTTGGGGTACCCATCTACTTGTTTGCATCACCTAGCGCGAGGTCGTTCTCTACTGCGCCGTCCATCTGGCGTGGATTCAAAGACCTGTCTGCACTGTTCCATTAGTTCTTCGCCTGTATCGTAATGTCTCCTATAAGAGTGGAGAGGTATTTTTTGTACCCCTCCGCATGAGCCTTACTTTGTTGAGTACAGGCCATAGCTTCCTTGTGGTGATACAAGTATCTAGAGAGGTCCATCTGTTGTTCGCCTCCGGGCTTCGAGTTTAAGTTGTGCAAGACGGGATGTACACTAAGGGTCGGAATGATCTGAGTTTAGTATTGAGCCTCCCCTTGTCAGTTTGTCGGCTTTGTTGTTTCCTGGTATGACCGCATGTCCAGGGACCCAGTAGAGTCTAACCTTGTGCTGTGTTCCAAGAACCTTGGGCTCTTCTCTTTCTGTAGCAGATGCTTGATGTATGATGATGATAAATATTGTTGAGAGGTGCAAGTGCACTGCGACCTATAAAATATCTATTGTGCCCCCCTTACTAAGGCTCTAGCCGATGATATACTCGGTCTAGAGCACTTCCTCCAGTCCAGCTGCTACAGCAAACCGGAGTATCTTCAGTGGATCCAGCGAAGGTAAATCCGTTTCTGATAGGAGGTAGGCACCAAGGTGATTCCTTAGCAGATGCTTGCTTTTATTGCTTCCTGGCTGTGGATGAAAAGGGTGATATCCTCCTCTGGTATTGCCTCCATCGCAGTCTGCTTTGTCGCTGCTAGGACCTCTGCTGTAGTTTGGAAGCCAAACTGACATGGAAATTCCTAGTGCTTTAGAGAAATGCCTGCGCCAACGGTGGATGCTCTATCGCTTTTCCATTCCTCCCTGCTCGGGTAGGTGCTTAGAAATGGTCGCGTGAGTTGCCTGGATATCTCTGCAGGTATCTGTCTGGCTTGATCTTCGGCCACTAACAGCTACCGATGCTTAAACAAAGATGTCTAGCGGAAGCAGGTTGAGAATGACCTTGAGTCCTGGTTTTGGTGTTGTTCTCATTGCTCTGATGGTACCAATGCACGCTAGTCTTGGTAATTTTGTGATTGTTGTTGTTGTTGTTGTTGGGTTGGTGGCTTACCACCATGCAATGCTACCGTCAGTCAGTATAGGCCTTGCTATAGCCGTGTACATCCATGGGATGGTTTTGGGATTCGATCCCATTCTTCTCACAGAACTGCTTAAGCATCTGCGATGTGAAGGCGGTTCCTCGGTCAGTGACGATCCTTCGGGTCAATCCAAAATAGCTGGCCACTTCGTTCGGCACACTAAGAACCCCTTTACTGTTGGTGTTTTTTACGGCTCATAGCGTGGTGTACTTGGTGAAGTTGTCGACCAGGGCCAGAACGTATCTGGTTCCGCCTTTCCCCTTTGTAAATGGTCTAAGGTGATCCAAGTGATCTTCTTCTTCTTCCTTTTATCAGCTAGGCTATGATCCGCAAACAAGGGATCACAACCCTCCCACTTCACCGCATTTCTACTGATCCGCCTTTGGGGTTCGCCAAGGTGATCCAAGTGTACCGTGTCGAAGGGGAGAGGAACGCGTTATATGCTGTGGAGTTTGCACTCAGACTTGCCCCCTCTCTTTTTTCCGTAAGCGCACTCAACGCAGGACTTGATGTGGCTCCTTCATCTTTGGCAACGAAGAACGTCTGCCTTATCCTCTCCAGTGTCTTCTCGTCACCAAGGTGTCCAACGTTGTCGTGGCATATTTTCAAAATTCGCATTGAGGACCACTCTCGGCATTGCCCACATTTCGGAACAGCCGATGCCCTCTAACAAGATAGTCCTTCTGTAGCTGCGTTCTTTTCCAAAGTCATCTCAGTTGCCTTTAACGTAGAAATTACGTCGTATAGCATCCGGTTCCGCCATTGCATGGTACCCACCCAATCCTCTGCGGAGATATTGACATTCAGGATCAGCGCAGATGCCTCCTCCACTGCTCGCCTTCCATAGGTTGTCGGCTTAAGGCGTCAACATGGCTGATGAACTGTTTCGTAGTCGAACTCTTGGAGTTTGAGTCACCATCGTCCCATGCAGGGAATCAATTGCTGGTCGCAACTATGGCCTCACAGTCCGTGTATCATATCATACCCTATTCTATACTCACCACATGTATACTAATTTACCATATTATCTATTCGCCTTGGTCATTTACTTCTTTACATGCACATAAGCATCTAACCTATTGTTCTTAGAGAGCTTCAAGCTCGCCAATATAATAAAATAAAGTGTGTGTGATCATTGTCACAGTTGGGTCTTTTCTTTCCCTTCGCGACTACATGTTTTAATCCACATTTTCTGGTCCTTCGAGCCAGATAGAACAATGTACTGACCTTTCATTCGGGAAATTCTAAAACAATTTAATTGGATTTATTAAATAAGGTGGATTTTTCACAAACTTTGGCGTTAAGTCCATTTCGTGCAATATACATTAATGCAGGTACACCGGTACATATATTATTGGATTTCTATGAGCGAAATCACGCAATACCTATATACTGAACTTAAGCTTGTGTTAGTGGACAGTGCTTTTACTAGAGTCGTCTTATATTAGCGGTTTACTTTGCGGTGGTATCACACCCTCGCATCGTCTGCAGTCTAATTACGGGTTACAAAAATCAGCTAATTTTGCCATGGAAGAGTTATGGAAAAAACAAAACAGCGCAATGAGTTTAATTAATAATTTTCGGGTTAACTTCAATAAAGTCGGCAAAGCAACTCGTACAACAGGGTATATCAAAACGCGAATTGATCCCCTTAAAGGATATTGGCGTAAATTCCAATAAATACACGACGACTTGCTAATAAAAGGTGACCAGAAGGAAGATTATTTCGTAAAAGATAAGTATGCAGAAATAGAAAATGTCTTTTGTGAAACTTTGGGATACTTAACAGATGAGCTTGAGATACTGACCTGAGTGTGGTGTGGAGGTTTTCTATCCCCCTACACCTGCCCACTTACCTAACCTAACCTAACCTAACAGATGAGCTTGGTGGCATAGACTTCACCGAGCAACGACTCCACAAAACCTCATGTCCTTTCAGCTACCAAAAATCAACCGTCCTGTGTGTTACGGCGACACTTGGCAGCATTCTTCGGGCACACGCCACATATGACAACCCTTGTCAGCCGACAGATGTCAGCACACACCTTTATTTTATTTTTTTTTCTTATTTGGCTAGTGGAGAGATAGGACGGAGTCCAAGCACAACTGTAAGAAGAAATTATAACTTATCTTGTAAATTTAACCTTTATATTCTTTAAATAAAGATTTTAGTTTGCATATATTGCCTACTGGAAATACGTGTTTGCTTACACCCGCCCGACTTCTCAACACTGTGTTTTCGAGGGATTATTTGTCGTGGATATCATTTCGTGACTTGTTCATACGGCACCAATTTCAAAGGTGGACAAGTTGTCCCATCTAAAGGGGCATCTCACGGATGAGGCGGCACTTCTATTAAAGAACATTGCCCTTGAAGAAGCCAACTATGACGTCGCGTGGATATTGTTGAAGAGTCGCTACGAGAACGAGCAAATCATCGTCATGACTTACTTAAGAAAGTTCACCACACTCCCAGTATCGAAAGGAGAAACCATCGGCGAAGTCAGACGTTTATTAGATACAACACAAGACATGCTCGACGCGTTAGAGAATCTAAGGAGGCCAGTTGATCAGTGGGACGATTGGATTATTTTCTATCTTACTTCAAACTCGATCCTACAAACCGCAAGGATTACTTTACTTACTTACTTAGATCCTTTAACCCCTCGGGGGCATAGGGCGTCAACCACGCCTGCGTTCCATCTTGTTTGAAGCTCTGCAACGCGTTTGAGCTGCCTACAACTCATTCCTAAAGAGCTCGATTCCTCCTCAACTGTTCTGCGCCACGTTTGCATAAGGCGTCCCGCTATTCTGCCTGCCTGGTTGAGTGGATTCCACTGTATGGCGTATTTCGCAATGGAGTTGTCTTCGCCGTAGGGTGTGTCCAATCCATTGCCACTTTCTTCTTCGTATAGTAATGCTTATAGGTTCTTAGCCCGTTCTCAGATAAAGTTGTTCGTTAGAGATGCGGTTCGGCCAAAAAATCTTTAAGATGATTCTTAAGCATTTGTTTACGAAGACTTGCAGCTTGCGTGTGTTAATGGTGTCCACCTTCCAGGTACTGCACCCATAAAGCAGCACTGATTCTACGTTGGAGCGGAACAGTCATCGCTTGGTTCTTAAGCTAATAACATTGCTTCTCCAGATTTTGGACAGCATTCCGAACGCAGCTTTAGCCTTCCCGATTCTGAAGTGCTCAGGGCTTTTGTTTTGGCTGTGTTTATTCTTAGCCCCACTTTGTTTGCCTCAGCTTCTAGATTTTGGGCCATCAAATGAAGATCGATTATCCGATGTGAAAGTACACAAACATCATCAGCGTAATCTAAGTGTTTAAGGTAAGATATCATCGTCCAACGAATTTGATAATTAGCTTCCGTCAATGCTGCACGGAGTACATCGCTGATAACCACCAAGAACAATAGTGGTGACAGTATGCACCCTTGACGTACTCCACTTTTGACTTCAAAATCCTCCGACACCTTACCATTGTGCACGACGTGACACTACCGCCCTCATATGTAGCCTTGATAATAGCTATAAGTTTTTTGGGAATGCCTCTCCTGCGCAAGGCCAACCAGATAGCATCTCGATTCAAGCTGTCGAAAGCCTTCTCGAAGTCGATAAACAGTAAATGTAGCGGACACCTATACTCAACGCATTGTTCGATTATGATCCGTAAGGTGTTTATGTGGTCGATGCAGGAGGATCGAGCGCGAAAGCCTGTGTGTTCGACATCGAGAGTTGAATCTAAATGTTCTTTAATTCGTTCTAGAATTATTTTAGCTATTATTTTGGCCACGGCTGGAAGAACGCATATGCCTCTCCAGCTACCGCAATCCATCAAGTTTCCCTTCTTTGGAAGTTTATTGATCATCCCCCTTTTCCACTCCTATGGAAATTGTTCGCTATCCCAAGCTCTCCGTATTAGGGGATGCAGCAAATCTGCCGATGTATTTGGCGCCGCTTGAAATAGCTCAATACCCACCGCCTTGTTCTTCTTGAGGGACTTGATTGCTGTTATTATCTCGGTTTTACTGGGAGGTACGGTGCGAATTCGGGAATTTGTTGCTTCGAACTGCTCATTCGAATTCGAGATCATACCGCCATTGTCTAAGTGATTTAGCACTATAGCAAAATGTTCTCTAGTGAGCTGATCCGCATCCGAATTCAGAAGGTTACCGTCTAGACTCTTCACTGGATGTTGTTTGGAGTTTTGACCACCAATGAGCTCCTTAGTGATGCTATAAACAGTCCTACTGTCGCACCTACTCTCTGCTTCTTCAGACCTTGAGGCCAGTGAGTTGACATATTGACGTTTGTCACGTCTCACACTACGGTGCACTTCTTTCTTCAACGCACGGTATTAGGTTTCAAGCTCGGTTCTCTCTACTGTTGAGGCCGCTGCAATCCGAGCCTTGATTGCTGTACGCTCATCGATCCGTCTCCAGGTGTCTGTAAGAAGCCATGTGTGGTGGTGTTTCTGCTTTTTACCGACATACCACGGTACGTGCATGCCCGAGTCGCAAAAGCATCTTTCACAGCACTCCAGTGGTCATCCATGTTCTCTTCCAGTATGCTTCTGATTGCTTCTGCTTCTAAGGCAAGATGGTCCCTGAACTGTTGGCGCACTTGGGGAACCTTGAGTCTGTCGATATTAAACCTGGTGATGTTAAGTAGGTTTGAGCGGTTGCTGTTGACGGATGCAGTACGAAGGCGTAAATGAGCTACCATAAGATGGTGATCTCGTTCTAGTCCGACGTCAGCTCCACGTCTGTTTCGTATTTCTTGGCCATCGAGAACTGCTTTCTAAAATTCAAAACATTCTACCGGAAAAGTGTTCTAAGCTGGAAACAGAAGAAATACGTAGCACTATCAACGTATTTTCAAAAGAAGGGCCAAATGACATCAAAAGATGAACTGATGATATTCGAGGCGAAATGACGATGTGGCGCAGGTAAAAATTTCTTTCTTTCATTTGCTTGATATCTGTTTGAATGTTAAATTAACTATGGTTGCACACATTGCTTAAATATTCCGATTAATAAACGACCAACAAATTGCATAGACGCTCTCAATTGTTGCGTATCTGTGACATCAAGTAAACGGTCTTCTTCTTTTCTTCGCAGATTGAAAACTTATCTGCGTAGCAAGACTAGAGAGAAGCGGTTAAATGGCTTGATGTTGCTTAATATATATATTGAGATATTGACATGAAATACGAGAGGTTAGATAGATATGATGGTTAGGATAGATATGATGGCTAAAGTACCAAGACGTATGGATATAATTTTGTAAAATATTCTAACTATAAATTATATTATATTATTATATATATTATATATATTATCTAATAATAAAATAAGACATTATTTATGACAAAATACTACTTGTTTTTGAAACAAGTGCTTTCTTGATTACGTCAGTAATTCTAAGCACCTTGTCAATCGTCGAATGTTTGCTTCTGAACCCAAACTGGTGGTCAAGGATAAGATTATTTTCTTCTATAACCGGTTGGAGACGCATTAATAATATCCTCTCGAAAATGTTCGATATGATTGGAAGAAGCGAAATTGGTCTATACGATTTAACCTCATTTCGCGGTTTTCCTCGTTTTAAAACCATTGCGAGTATGACTTCCGCAACTTTTCATTGGCTCGGCACGTGTTTTAATCTAAGTGCAGCATTTACAATATGGAGAAGCTTAATCAATGCTTTTCTAGGTAAAACTTTGAGAATTACTCCGGTAATCAAATCATAACCAGGAGATTTCTTAGGTTTTAGATTCTCGATCTCATGTTTGACTTCCCTAAGCGTTGCACTTGTGAGCGTCAAATCGCCAGCCTATTGCGCTTGTCGTAAGCCACATGACCATCGTACGGTTTAAAGGTTTCTTCCAGGTGCGCCGCAAAGACGTCCGCTTTTTCTTTATCTTCCCTCGCCCATTCATCTTGATTTAATTTGATGGCCTTTTACAGCTTTCCAAAGTGAATAATTGGAATCTTTTTTCGCTGTTAAACTTTCAAGGTAAGAGTCTATTGCACGATTCTTAAAATCCTTAACAGCCGTCTTCAACGAATTGCACAGACGATTCAAGTGTGCTTTATGTTGCGGAGCACGACTCTGTTGCCATATTTTACACGCCTTTCTTTTTTCCTTGACCAATTCTTTTATTTCCGGAGATATCGCAAACCGTATCTGTCCGGCGCGGCGGTTTCCTTGGATTGGGCGTATTATTCCAAGAGGCGAACTGTACGATCTCAACGAAGGAGTCAACTTCAACCTCAAGTTCATAGGGTGTCGTAAGTGGAACGCTCAGTTCTACATTATCTTCAATTTCGTTCCTAGAGACTTCCCAGTTAGTTGTTCGACCAGTTAATCCCGCTGGCTCTAGTTTATAGATTAGTTTTTCGCTCAAAGTCAAAATAACTGGGGAATGATCAGATGACAGATCAAAGCTCTCTTTAACTTTTATGTGGTTGGTAGATATTCCTTTCACAACGAAAAAATCGGTCAGGTATTTTGGAAGTGTCAGTTGGCCAGTAAGTTTGTTTACCCGTCGAATGGAAATCACAACTGTACTCCCTACCTACCCCATAGAGCATTCTACCTTTTTTCGAGCTGTATCCTGAGCCCCAGAACGTGTGTTTCGCGTTAAAGTCGCCGCCGATGATAAAATTAGGTTTCAGCGATTCAAACAAGTTAATAAAATCAGATTTTTCAAGCGCGGAACGCGGTGGACAATAGATAGATGAGATTTTAAGAGTACGCTGACTATTTTTAACTCGAATCGTGCACAGTTGCAAAGTTTCAAGTTCTATCTTTAGGTCTTCGGATTGTTCGATGCAGTCTTTAATAAACAAGGTTGATCGGCCTCTCGCTTTTCCTGAAGGGTGGCAAGCATGGTAATCATTATTGCCTTTTAATTTTGTCGTTCATATTCTAGTTGAAGTACGCGTTTTCTGAGAATTGCTTTCAAGCTTAACCAGCCTATCGAGAATAATTTTATTTATTTTGGTCTAAGTGTGCCAGCATTTTGTTACAGTCAGCCACCCTAACCTAACCGAACCTATGGGACTTTAACAAGGATGAACCTTAAGTTTGCTTCTGCACGATGTGAATGAAGTGCAGTAATTCTAGGAGAATTACGCCTCTCATATACGAAACTGATATAGTCCTGATTTCTGACGCTTTTCAGGGTTTTCAACGGATGATCACCGTTGTAGATGTGTATTGTAAGGCGTGGAATCTGACGGTGAACCTAAGAAAGTCAAAAATTATGGTATTCAGAAAAGGAGCAGGATGCTTTGCGTGGACCGAGTGCTGGAAGTTTGCAGGAGAAGGAATCAATGAAGTAAGCAAGTGCGATTATCTTGGTATCAAAATAACGTCCAATTTGGATTTAATACAACAGGTAGTGAAGACAGCTCGACAGTTTGCATGAGTTCAAAGGATCTTAGCTTAACAGCTAGATATAAAATTTTCGAATGGATTGCAATATCTATAATATTCTGTGGAGCGCTAGCTTTGGGATGCAAGCAGAATAACCAATAGCGAAAAGACCATTTCATGATAAGACTTTTTGAATTGCCATTTATAATAACTCCCCGAACGGTACCGTGAAATAAAGGCAAGCGAAATAAGGTCGAAGTGACAAAATGAAATAAAGCCGAGTAGTCTTTATTACGTTTTGCATTTATGGGCGCCTATATCTTAACAGCACTTCCGTGGCCATCTTCGCGGAATTAAAGAATTGCACACTATGGGTCATTCTTCGACTGATATACCTTATCGCCTTCGGCCTCACATGCAGGTGCTCAGGGCGTGTAATTATACACCGAGAACTGGCGAACTGTCAATTCTCTCTACTTGACCACTTCTTAAAGATATACTTTGACTATATGATTAGAAGCACTTTTCCGTTGGTGAAAAGCTACCGTTTTCCGGTAGATAATGCTAGTTCCTCCAGAGGCCTCATGTATATTGTATACCTTCATAAGTAGCCAGGACATCAAACTGGGGCAACAATACAATGGACAAACTAGATCGTCAATCTTTTGAGTGTATCACAAAGCTCCTGCAGACCAGCACATACCCACAACGGTGTCAGATATGTCAACGGTTAAAGCAAGTTGGCAATCGAGCTTTGGAGTTTCGCAAGTATTAAGGAGAAAACATTGGATACTGGATTTTGTGAGCTACCTCTATCACCGTTATCCACTGTCGCAACTTGAGCAGGAGTCTTTACGTTAGAGTTTGGATGGTTTTTTTGCCTTGATCTCCCGTGGGTTGACGGTCATATACTTGCCATTAGCTGCCATCGCCGCTTGAGCATAAGACTGTGCGTCAGTATTCGAAGACTTTGCTTCTGTCACATTTTCTCTACTGCGTTTGGGGTTTTCTTCGTTACCCGATCTTAAATCAATATTGACGGATTTCCTATCTTTCGCTGCTTTTTTTGTAGCTATTTTGGGTCTGTTCTTAACTGGTTTCGGATTGGGGCGCATGGAATTTTGAGGCGTATCGCGCCTTTTTTGGAGCTCTATCGCCACTTCGCAACCTCGATAGTTCGCAGGATGTTTTCCTTTGCAGTTTATACAAGTGGCTGGGGTTTGCTTATTTAGGTGACACTCGTCCGAGAGATGTTTACCTGCGCATTTAACGCATCGCTGTTCTTTCTGGCAGTAAGTCTGCGTATGATTGAAACCTTAACAGCATTTACACTGCAGGATCGATCTGGAGCTCTTACGCATAGGTTCGATTTTGACCACGATGTTTAGAATAGTCTTAATACCATATATAGCATCTTTATTTTCATCTTTATCGAAACTAAGCATGAATAGTGGAAGTCCACGCCTTACCAATTTTGCATGATCTCCCTCCGACTGTTGCTTCTCCTTCTTGATAATATTGACGGCATCAAGAATTTTAAAGCCTTTATCTTGAAGGTCGTGCATTACATCTTCTTTAGTACACGAGGGTGGAGTCCCCTTGCTGCAACACGCAGTGGTCTTTCTAACTTATTTTCATAAGTATACCACTGAATCTTTTCGGCATTCAATTTTTGGGATAATGATCGGTAACCGTCGGCATCATCGACATTGATTTTCCACGTATTGTTTCACAGAGATGTCACCTTAAACTTCGATGGCAGGGTTCCTTTAATGAGGCAATGCAAATTATTATAGTCCGTTATTCCAACGACGTTTATCGGTGGCGGAGGACGTAATTTTTGTTGTTGTTGCTTTTCATGTTTTTGTGGCTCGACTTCCGGTGACGAACCAGCTTTGCGTTTTTTGCTAGGTCGTTTCACGTGTTAGCTCTTCTTCGTCCGTCTGGTATTCGTGACTAGGTGAGCGATGTGGGTTAACTGTACTTTCTTTTTGTAAATACGTGTTTTTTAGGGCATTATTTTCTTGCCTGAGTAAATCTACTTCTTTCTTAAGCTCACGATAGAGTAGCTCCATTTCGGTAAGCTTTGTACGGAGTACGTCGTTTTCCTCCTCAATGCTTTTTGATTTCACTGAGTCCCGTTTTTCACGCGCTTGTGCTTCCGGCGGACTTCTTTTCCCGGAGACGTTTGATCTTGTTGGTGGAGAACGAAATGTCCTTGTACTTTTTGAGAAGGGATTTAGAAGGTGCAATAAATGGCTCTCCCCAGAATCCGTAGAGCCGACCTCTGAAGAGGGTGGATTTTCCAGTGTACCTGGACTGCCACCTGGGGTATTAAAATCTTTTGTTTTGATCATTGCATGTTTTTGTATACGCCATACTCGGTATACGGAGGGTGGATTTTAGTCGCCTCTTGCGTCAGGCATGCCTACTTCGGGTATATTCTGACCCCTACCCGAAGGGGGTTAATGTGAATGTGAATGTGACGGTGAATGTACAATCGATCCTACTGCATTCGCTCTTCTTGTTTCCTTGATGAGGCTTTGAGTTTCTACAGTTTACGCTAAGAAAAAGTTACAAACTTATGATATCGAACTTTTCAATGATGGCATACTATGTAGGAGTATGTATGGTATAATACTTGTACACAAGCATGTACATAGCTCCGAGGATTCGAGTAGTGGGTTTGGGCCCAGTAAATAAGATACAGGATACTTTTTTTCAATCTTGCACTCCTCATAACTTACAGTTCATTTAAGGAATGAATCAACTTGATGAATCTCTAGAACGTGTAGAACCATCATGAGATGATGCGTAACAAATGATTCCATGCCTTCAAAGCCCCAATTCTATCGCTTCCCAACACTTTCACTTTTAGTTCACAAATAATCCGTGACACAAGTTTAAGCTACAAATTTCCACCATTTATCCTTTCAATTGATCCGATTCCCATTCCGATTCTTCGAACACAATCAATGAGCTCATCCTGTTAAAGGCGCTCAATGCAATGACATTTTATAACAAAAATACACCCATCCATTCGCCGACAAAACAGTCTTCATTTATCACCATTTCACACCAACACACGTCCAATAAAAAAATGAAATAAATGATAAAAAAAAAACAAGAGAAAATAAAAGCATAATCCTGTGTCGGCGAAGAAAGGAGAGAAAGCAAAGAAAAGGAAACGTAAAACCAAGGAAAAATGGAACGAAATCATCAACATGTGTTGCTTCTTACAATTGAAATTCATTTTGGCTAATCCGCATCAGATACCGGCTTTAAGTTATTTTTCTTTTTCGTCCTCTTTTTCTATGTGTGTGTACTTTTTTTTGTTAGGGGCCTTGGCTTCTTCGCCTTTTTTTCTTCTTTTATACGGAAAAGCGATCGAGTTGAGAAAAGATGTTTATCTGTTAATTACATTTTTCGTATATCCTGATAACGGGGGATTTTTCTTCTGCTTAGGTATTTGTACAGCTTTTTCTTGTTGTTGTTGTTTCAATAGGAAAGAACAAGGAAGCGGGAGAGAAGGCAAATCCGCAAGCGCCAGTTAAATAGAACAGAAAATCCTTTTTGACAAAGGAGCTTCATTCAACAATTTGTCCGCTTTTTCCTCTATAATTTCCTAAATCCTTTTAGCAAAAGTAGCAGAAGGATAATTTAAAAAAAAGGACATTCTTGCTTCTGCCTGCTTCGTATATTTTTGGATTTGTTTGTTTCTTCTTCTATAGCAGATAACTTAGGTGGGTGTTTGGAGGACTGGAGCAGTGTATCGTTGTTTTTTGCTTCAATACATCAATGTTTTATTTTTGTAGGGTCGGATGACTTGATTTAGCTCGAAATGCCATACAGCAATGAAAAGGATAAGAAATATTTCATACAAGACTCGTTGGGGACAAATATAGGAAACGATTTTTTAAACGTTTTTTATAGGAGCTAAGCCGATGACGTGTAAGTGGGTTTGGTAATATTTTGGTTTCTTGAAATTTAGTGATTCGTCGAAGAGCAGGAGTGCCAAATCTGGTTTGTGGCATGGCATAAGAACCCCTTCCTCTTTCATTGTGGCTGTCAACAAGGTTATGGGATTTTGTGGTGTTTATTTGGTGGCGACATTATCTTAGGATTTGTAGAGCTAGCAGACTTTGATTTACATTTTTAGCTTCGGGAAAAGGTACTAAGATACCTGTGCAGATGTAACGAATTCTCAATAACTGTTCATCCTTTGTCTCTTCCTTTCTCTAAAACTTTAAATTGTGAGCCTCTAATCCTCTAGAAATACTTCTCATTTGAGAAGGACCTATCTAGCACCCTTTCTTTTAGAAATAACAATATTTTGCTACGCGTCTCGTGTTAGAAAAGCTTTAGTTGCTTTATAGTTACGGTGGTCTTCGAGGGTACTGTAGGAGTTTAACTGGTATTGGAATTGCTTGGTTCACCTCTGGAAATGGAAAATTCATTATTAGATACTTTGGGATTACCTATTTTTGCTGCTGATTTGAGACTGGAATGGCACTTGTTATTATTTGAGCTGTGTTAAAACTATCAGCGCTGTAGTCGACGTTATCATGTTTGGCCCTTAGCTGATTCTTATGACGTTTCCATGTGTCCTTGGGAGTGCGGACCAGATACGTTATTGAACCAAGTGACGAAACGACAGTTCCTTCTTACCACTTGAGACTTTTAGCGAAATTCCGAACGTAAACCGCTTGATTGGCAGCAAATTTTGGTTATGAAAGGCTACGGCTGAGGTCCTTGCTATTCGGTATGGTTTGTGATAGAATGATGCGTTGATCTCGGCCGTGGAGTATTTCAGCAGGAGTTTTCCCAGTCGTTGGATAAGGTATTGTCCTATATGTCATCAAATATTTGGAGACTGCTGTGTTAGTTTTAAAAATACGAATGAAACGTTCGGCTTCTCCATTTGATGCTGGATGAAATAGTGCAGTGCGTAAATGTTGAATTCCACTGAATCGGCAAAAATCTTTACACTCTAAGATAAAAACTGTGACCCCTTGTCACTCACGATTACTTCTGGTATCCCCTCCAATGCAAAGATTTTAGAGAGCGCTTTTATGGTAGTAGTTCAAATTGCATGCTTTAGGGATACGGCAAATGGAAACTTAGAAAGAGCGTCCACACAAATCAACCACATTTGATTCAAAAAAGGGCCAGAAAAATCTATATGAACACGCTCCCATGGCTTTTCAGGTTGTGGCCAGATCACCAATTTTTTTGGGTGGATCGACTGCAGATGACTGGCAAATTGTGCATGATTTTACGTTAGACTCAATACTCTCGTCTATGTTAGGCCACCAGCAGCAACGACGAGCAGGTTGTTTTGTACGTACGATGCCCCAGTGACTTTCATGCAGCATTTTTAATATTCGAATTCTAAGTCTGTGAGGAATTGTTACGCGAATAAAATCCGTATTGAGTAGTATAACGTCTCTATACACAGTAAGGGAAAATCTTCTTTTGTAGTAGGGCAGCAAGTGCTTTTCATCTGAAGGTAATATTTCTGACCATCCGTGTCGAATATAAAACTTTACTTTTCTTAGCAATATCATGCGAATTCACAGGAAAGCACTCAGTATTTTCCTGGATCTTGGACGTTATTTCCTGGCAAGACTCCTCCATAGCACCAAATTCTGGATCTGGACCTATTGGTAAGAGCGATAATGCATCTGCATTAGCATGTTTGTTTGATGGTTTGTAGCGAATATCGTATGAATAACTCATCAAAGTTAGAGCCCAGCGTGTCAAACGTCCCGTAATTATCAATGGAAGCTTTTTATTTGGATGGAACAGAGTAATCAGTGGCTTATGGTCAGTGTAAAGAATGAACCGCCAACCAAACAGATACTGAAGAAATTTTGTTATACCGAAAATGATTGAAAATGCCACTTTTTCGATTTGGCTATAGTTGCGTTCTGCATCGTTCAAGGTTTTCGAAGCACGTGCTATTGGCTGTTCTGTACCATCTGAATTGATGTGCGAAATTACTGCACCTAAACCATAATATGAAGCATCTGTGGCTAAGACGATGGGCTACAGATAGACTGTTCCGCTTCAACGTTGAATCCGTGCTGTTATATGGATGCACTATATAGAGAGTGACCACTACTATCACTAGGAAGCTGCAAACGTTCCTTAATAGGTACTTGCGTAATTTCTTGAGGAGTTCTGGCCTAATCGTATCTCTAATGAACATCTCTACCAGAGAATGGGTCAGGAACCAATAGGCACAACCATTCAACGGCGGAAATGGCAGTGGAACCCGTTAACGCAGGATGGCAGAAGACCTGTCGTGCCGAGGCACGGTGGTCCAAAATGGCAATCCAGCTGGACAAAATTCAAATTTTTTGTTCCTCCAAATAAAAAAAAAAATCTTTTATATGTTCAAAAATGGTCAATTCATAATATGACAAAGTATTTCGGGCCACTCTGTAAAAATAATGGTACTAGGAGAGCCCAAAGTGCGCACTTTGAATGACATGGCTGCAAAGAAGAATGTAAGCAAAATCAAACAGTCAGAAGTAAGTACATGTGCTAAGTTTTCCAGAGTGATTTGAGTGGAATTTCATTATGGAATTTGTTACTGAAGGTAAGTGTTATCTAAAAACGTAAATGAATGGAATAAATTAGTTGTTAAAAATTTATTGTGAAACATTTTATGTAACACTCTAACATTTGATAAACGCGAATAAAAACCTAAATTTATTTAAGCCTACAGTGTTATCGTCCAACATCGTCCAGTCAAATTGTATATTTTTAGAAAGCCTGACTAATAAACTAGTTACATACCAAACATTTCTTCCATTTTCTTGCGTGTTACAAAGTTATGACATTTTGTTTCAGCGGGTAGCCGAATTTCCAGAGGAGAATTATTTGATGAATGGAAAAAATGTACTCAGGGTAACAAACAAAATGCGTTGTATAATTTTATCCTAGAACAACTCGATGCTGAGGAAGTCTCAGCTGACATTAAGGATAAAATTTAATCAATTTTGAAGACATTTAATGGATATGTAGGCAAAAAATGGAAGGAATGTAGCGGGAACTCCGCTGTTTTTGAAAAAAGTAATAAATCGTGGCCGAGTGAAAATATAGTGTTACCAGTCCTTAAAGTTTGTGTGCATGCCGCTGAAACAGAGCCTGGCTCATCAAATATCTCATCTACTGGCAGGCCTCGAAAGGAATTTAGTGCTGCAAGTGAAAGAACTGAGAGGCGCAGAGTGCAATATTTGTTAAATTCAACTGATTCCTCTGAATTAGTTTATGCACTAGAAACAAATTTACGTGCGGTTGGAATGAAGGACGGAGCAAGCAGTTTCAGGTTCTCCTGGGAATGCTACGAAAATAAAACGGGTATTCCAATCACGGTCCATAGAATTGAAGCCTTATTCGACCAAAGAAGCGCTAGCATTTATTTTGGATGCTAAATTATCCAAACATGCGTATCAGTTGATTCGAAAAGAGAATTGTCCATGAACAAAAAAAATGCATTCAGGACAAATTTCAAAGATTCCATAACAGGGCTGAATGCTGAGCTTACAATACTGCACAGAATGTCTAGCGGTTTTGAGATCAACATTGAAAAGTTTACTAGCCGCTGTAAGAAAACCGCAGAATTGTATGTTAGTATTTAGCCATGGTACTATATGCCTGTGACTGTGCACAAGATACTAATTCTTGGGCCAGACGTGGTGCTGAATGCGATTGGACAATTAACAGAGGAAGCACAGGAAGCAAGAAACAAGGACTGCAAATATTTTCGTGAACACCATACAAGAAAAATAAACAGAAGAAGCGCAATGCAAAATTTGTTTCACATGATCCTCTAGTGAGCTTTAACCGCCAAACGCCAAGCCTACTTTAACACCGGATGTGGTCGATTTACTTGAAATTCCTCAAAATCTTCAGGAAAGTGCTGAATTAGACTCTGAGAAAGAAGAGGAATGCAGTTTTGAGTCAAATACATCTATATCTAGTTCGAATTAAATATTAATTAATTTATTTATTTTTTTCTTTAAAATTTATTTTTATTAATTTGTTAACTAGTGAATTTCTTCTTATTGTTAAGAATTATTGAATTAATAAATTAAAAGAAATATAATAACCAACAATTTTCAAGCAAAGTAGTTTTTCTAGTATTAACTTATTTATTGAAAAATTGCATATATGTATAATAAACAAAAAAAAATTATCTATTTTAAGGTACAAATGCAAACAAACAGTCTGGCATAATAAAATAATTTTGTCCAGGTAGAATGGTATTTTGGACCACTGTGCGAGGAGAACATGGTGCAGAACAGTCGAGTAGGATGCATGGCAATTGGGGAAAAGTTGGGGAGAGCTGAGGCACATTGCCAGAAACCGTACACGATAGCACGTCAGCGTAGTAGAAGTCCTATGACCTACAAGTGATACAGGACCTAAGTAAAGTAAGTAACCAACACAGAGATCTAGAAGTAGAGAATGTTAGTGAAATTGAAAAAAAATATGCATCTAGGCACTAACAACAACTCCAAAACAATGTAAATCCTGATATACATTACATGGAGGACGAAACTTACTTACTTAGATGGCGCTACGGTCCGGGGTGGACTCGGGCCTCAACCAACAAACCTCTCCAGCTAGCACGATTACGAGCCAGCTACCTCCAGTTGCGCACGCCAAGTTGGTTGAGGTCCCCCTCCACTTGTTTGCGCCACCTACCGCGAGGTCGTCCTCTACGGCGCCGTCCGTCCGGGGTGGATTCGAAGACTTTCTTAGCGGGAACGTTGGGCTCCATTCGCTCTAAATGACCCAGCCATCTTAGTCGCTTTATGTGAACTCTTCTGGCTAAGTCGATGTCCTTGTACAGGCCGTATAGTTCGGCATTGTACCCTCTCCTCCATTCACCGTCTATGCAGACGGAACCAAAGATCGCTCGAAGAACTTTTCTCTCGAAATAACCAAGGGCATCCTCATCCGGTTTTGTCAAAGCCCATGCCTCTACTCTCTACGCCATACAGCAGGACTGGGATGATTAGTGTCTTATAAAGAGTTACCTTAGTAGTTCGAGATAGGGCTTTGCTACTCAATTGCCGTTTTAGCCCATAGAAACAACGATTGGTAAGAGTAATTCTTCGTGTGATCTCCCTACTGATGTCATTTGCGGAGTTCACCATAGAGCCTAGGTAGACAAAATCCTTTACTACCTCAAAATTATATCTGTCTATTGTGGCGTTCTGTCCAAGACGCCGATGTTGGGTGTCCTTTTTTGTAGACAGCATATATTTTATTTTGCTTTCATTGACCGCTAGACCCATCTTTGCTCTCAATACTCGTAAATGCCCCATTGACGGCCCGCTGAGTTCTTCCGATTATGTCAATGTCATCGGCATAAGCGAGTAGTTGTACCGACTTGTAAAAGATTGTACCTCCGGTGTTGGCCTGTGAGTTTCGTACAATTCTCTCAAGTACTATATTAAAGAGATCGCATGATAGCGCGTCGCCCTGTCTAAGACCTTTCCTGACATCGAACGGTTCGGTGATGTTCTTACCGACTTTGATGGAGCAGCGAGAGTTCTCCATCGTTATTCTGCACAAACGGACGAGCTTGGCAGGGATGCCAAGACTAGACATGGCTCTGTATAACTCGTCTCTATACACGCTATCATAGGCAACTTTGAAATCGATAAAGAGGTGGTGCGTATCGATTTTGTATTCATGGGTTTTTTCCAAGATCTGCCGTAGTGTGAATATTTGGTCAATGGTGGACTTTCCCGGCCTGAAACCGCACTGATAAGGACCTATCAGGTTGTTGACGAACGGTCTTAGGCGTTCACATAATACGGCAGACAGGATTTTATATGCGGTATTGAGGAGACTTATACCTCTGTAATTGGCGCAGTTCAGAGGGTCTCCTTTTTTAAGGATCGGGCAAACGATGCTGAGGTTCCATTCATTGGGCATACTTTCGTCCGACCAGATTTTACAGATGAGCTGGTGCATGCTCCTTACCAACTCATCTCCTCCTGCCTTGAAAAGTTCAGCGGCAAGGCCGTCGGCTCCAGCAGCTTTGTTGGATTTTAGTTTAGATTCATGGAGGACGAAAACAACAATAAAAAATTTAGGCCAATGATGACTTAATTTCTTAACGAAAAACTAAATGTAAATATAAAAACATAACCGTATATCTATAACCTATAAATAAAATGTTAAGTATAATACATACAAAATTTATTTCGAGGTCAGATAATAAGCTTCACCCCTCCAAAACGTTAATAATATATTAGAGAAAGTTGCTGGATGAGACTTCCTCTCCGTTCTAATAACAGGTGTTTCTGTTTGGGATGTGTTCCTTCACGGCAATCCATGGCTGAAACCCCGTCGCAAGATTTTATGCCCTTGGTAGCATCGTCGGCAAATGGGGTTGGAAGCAGAGGTGGTTTTAGTTAAGGTTAAAGTCCCACACCCTAACAAAAAAAAAAAAAAAACACTGGTGAAAAGTTGCCCTGTTTTTTTTTCACACGTATGTATGTGTTTGGTGAGAACAATATTTCCCAACATTATTCAAGCGTAAATTGATTCATTTCTTACCATAGAGATAATATACTGTGTTTCTGGCAATTGTTTGAACGCGAAAGAGCTGTCAGTGTTAAAATGTAATTTGAAAAAGTAACCAGCAGATGGCCCACCAGTTATACACTTCTATTCTACAAACTATGAATCGAACTTCATATACGAGTACCCTACCCATATATACTAATAAGGTATGAGAGTGTTCTCGTTTTAAAATAATTGGCTATTAGTCTAATTAATCCAGCTATTTTTGCTATTACTAAAATCCTGCCTGAACCCTTTTAATAATTTCAAAGGTACTGCCTACATCACCAGACGTGGCTCAATAGTTCGGAAACCACCCATGGAGTAAGCATACACGGAAACCTAATACGAGCCCAAACGCAAAATAGTTGGTCTACCAAGCAATTGATACTTACACGTGCTCATCCTTTGCAGTTTTGAAGCAAATAACACACTATTTAATGATTAACGTAAAGTTTAATTCAGTTTAAATAAAATAAGCAACAAATAAGGTAGTAACCTATATAAATACACGATAAGGAGTGATCTTATGGAACAAAATCATGTTTCCAGTACTTTTCTGAATGCAAAATAGTTGGTCTATGAACCAAAATTTTAATTTGACCACTCTGTTACGTCACCTTTTTTCTTAATTACAGCTGCTATTCTTCGTGGCATAGTATCAACTAGTTTTTCACATTCTTCAGCAGTAAATGATGGCCAAATATTAGTAATTTTATTTTTTAAGCCCTGAAGAGTCCTAGCCGGCTCTTGTCTCAGTTTCTGCTTCAACTTGTGCCAAACAGTTTCGATTGGTGAAAGGTCAGGGCTGTTGGAAGGCCATTCCATTAAAGGAATACCCGCAACAGATAACCATCGCGTTGTGGACCTAGCCGTATGACAACAAGCGCCATCTTGCTGAAATATGTAACTTCCGTCATTTGATTGAAGCCGTGGTATTGATGGAAGAAGTTGCCCTTGTAGAATATGTTCGTACTTCACAGCATTAACTAATCCGTCAACAAAGTGTAAATTCCCAACGCCACGCCCAGACATGCATCCCCATACCATGAGAGATGCTGGGAACTTGACTGTTCTTTTTAAACAATCCTTGTGAAAGGGTTCTTTGGAGGTTCGAATCACACGTTTGCGTTCGTCGCCAACGCAAACCTCAAACCTGGATTCATCGCTCCAAATAACGGTCCGCCATTGACTTAATGTCCAGTTTTTACGTTGTTTGGCCCACTTAATCCGTCTTTTCTTATGTTTAGGCGTCAAAAGTGGCTTTTCTTTCGCCTTAGTTTTGCACGAATGAAGTTATTTTGAAATTTATGATATTAAATTATTTTAAAACAAACCTTATAAAAAAGGTAGCCCATTTTTTTCATTGCTCTTTTGCAAGTATCGACAGAAATGCTTTTCTTAATGCGACTTTTCCATTCTACAGTTAAGGCAGCGGCAGTTTGGCGTCGGTTTTCTTTAATATTTTTTTTTTCAACACACGACAATCACGAGGTTTTGCTATCGTTGGATGTCCCGTTTTTTACCTATTTCCACATTTCTGGAATTTTTATATTTTGTAATTATATTTTGCACTGATGATCGCGGCAAACTAAAATTTTTAGCAATTTTATGGCTGGATAATCCCGTTTTGGAACGCCTTAATTATCGACTCCCTAAGGTCTCGCGATAGTGCAACGCCACGGGCCATGTTTGACCAAAAACTGTTACTAACTTTGCATAAACAAAATGGTCATGCAGCAATAAAAATCACTTCTCTCAATTTTTTCGTAACGGTTTAACAGATCCCTATTCAAACAATACTAGAGCAACTATTATGCATCCAGAAGAGAGCAGACTAACTATTAAGCTCTTATCTTTGTTTTAGTAAAACTTACATTGATACCGTATGTTTCATTTATTTTGTTTCTTTTGCTCTAATTTTATTAAGAATAATTAATTTATTACTATTTTCATATACTTTTTTTTATAAGTGACTGCTACCAACCAATTAATTTCAGCATAGGAAAGAATTTTTGTGTTGAAAAGCTAAGTAGACCAACTATTTTAGGTTTGGTTCGTATCACCGGTTGAGCGCCGTGGCGTAAGTGGTTCGTGTGTGGGATCACTACGCATGAGGTTCCAAGTTCGAATCCCAGAAAAACACCAACAAGCTTTTCACGGTTCCACCTCTCGCGAGTGTCTGACAAACATTCGAGAGTATTGTTGTCACGAAAAAGCTTCTCAAATCGCCGTTTGAATACGACACTTAACTGTAGGTCCCTTCCATTCGTGTGAAAAATATAACGCACACAACATTAGTGGTTGCGAGAAGCTAGGCCCTGGCACTTAAAGAGCTGTTGTCCCAATTCTTATTTTTTATTTTTTTTAATATCACCTAAGTTTCAAACCACTTCAAAAAAAACTTTTTTCTTTCACTATCCCTCTTCCTCATATACGACTTACATCGAGCAACTGCATAGAACAAATTGAACCATTAGACGTCTCTTAATATTTGAAAACAATAAAAGAAATAAATAAATACGAATGCCATTATGCCTTTCAGCGAAATATGTTGATATATCGTATATACAGGGTGTCCGCCAGGAACGTATACTACTTTGTTTTGCCATCCATCTTAGGTAATCAATCATCGATTACTGTGACGATGAGAAAGTTACGTGAAATTTTTGGGAGAAACAACGTGCCAACAAAACGCACTATTTATCGTGTAGTGAATGATTTCGAAGAAAGAGGGTCTGTAGGTGATAGGCCCAAGCATGGGCCACAACGTACTGCAAGATCGGCTGAAAACATTACTGCTGTTCAAGGAAGTGTTCAAAACAATCCATCAACCTCAATTCGACGCCGTGCTCAGGAGCTTGGTCTTCAAAGAACAACTTTGGCCACAATTTTGCACAAGGATTTGCATTTGTTTCCATTTAAGATTCAGTTGACACAAGAGCTTCTTCAAGAAGACCAAGAAAAGCAAGGTTTATGGAAACAAACCAGAAACGCTTGAGCAACTCAAACAAAATATTCGTGATGAAATTAATGAAATACCGCGTGAAATGTGTGAGAATGTAATGAAAAATGTGCTCAAAAGGGCTCGCATTTGTGAGACTAGCAGAGGCGGACATTTACCTGATATTGTATTCCATACATAATTGCCGACATTAAATAAAACATTTATCGATATAAGATCCATTCTCTTTCATTTAATCAAAAATTATAAACAAACAAAGTAACAAAGTAATTGATTTTGATAAAATGTTTTAACGATTAAAACACGTTGGTTTATCGAATATTTTTCCATAATAAATTTGCCACGTGTCTACTTCACGACTGCCAAATATGAACTGTCAAGACTAATGTTTACCAAAATGGCGGCAAAACAAAGTAGTATACGTTCCCGGCGGACACCCTGTATATCTTACTGAGACATAATATAAGCCTCAATTTCTCAGCAGAGGGACATCGCTGTAGAGGAATACCTTACCTAAGATGGAGAGTTGATTTTGAAGGCGATCTAAACCAACTAAAATATAAAATTCTGCTTCATTTTCGTTTCATGCACGCTAACATCCAAAACAGAATTGATTTGAATATCTAATTAGTCGCTGATATGTTCGTCAACCCATTCCAAATCTTTCGAGCTCAATTTACAAGAGACACACAACGTGTACCATGAGAATGCCGTCTCGCATGTAATGAATTAGACTCCTAGCTGCACATAATGACTAATTATCTGGTCATCTCATCATTATTGGAAAGGCCATTATTCTTCATCTATAACGATACTGTGGAGTACTGTGCCAGCCAAAGGACATCCACTTTATCTGAAGTAGCAAATTAAAATTAATGACTTCCAAGTGACGATGTCAGTCATTCATGGGCCTTGGTCTTGTCTATATGCCTATACCTACCTACTGTGTATTTATGCTGCTACTGGTTTGTTGGTCCTGCACAGCATACACCAAAGTGACATCACACAGATTCTGTGAATAGTTTTCTAAGCAACGAGCAGCAACAAGAGTACTTCTCATGCTGCCTGTCCTAACATTTAAAGGATATGAATATTATATCCTTGGAGACGGTATGCACAATTAATGCGAAGAACGTGCTGGGGGATTTAATTTTCATTTGATGCTCTCCGAGTGGAGTAAATGTTTTGTGCCACACTGAGCCATGGCTTCGGATAACCAAGTTAATTTTTTTTGTTCAAGTTGTGATGATTCTGTAAGCAGGATACTCACTCAAGCATTCATATTGCGGCTTCGTGCTTCGAAAAATTTATGAATTTTGTTATGCATTGACCATTTGGTGGTCTGGTCATTAGATACAAAAATAGAATAAGTAACTGGAGCAATCGATTTCGTTGAATATTTAAGGTTTGAGGAAAAGTGGAAGATTCCTATTATAATGTTTGTAGATCGTTGAGTCCGCACCATTCAGAGCTACGTGCTGCGAATAAGAGTAGAAGCAGCGCAGTTCTAAATAAGGAAACTGAGATTTGTCCTATTTTTTCGACATTCTTTTACCAAAAAGGGATGACGAGTGGCAAGAGAAATTAGAATATGAAAAACATACAATTGAATGCATTTTCGTGCTAGCAAACTTTTTAGCAGGGTTAGGTTGCTCAATTTGCTAAGTTCAAAGTTCAGTATAGGAAGATATAATACCGGATTTTTCAGCCCAAGCACTCTAGACGGTTCTTCTTCATAATTTTCTCCTTAAAGCAGGATATATGAGATAAATGATATTTCTCCTGCCTCATCATACCGATTACATCAAAGCTTTCTTGTTGTTTCACTGGGTATACCTTTCTTCACTACCACTGGGTTCATTAAACACAAAGCCAGAACTTCTCGAACAGCCAAGGTTCGTCGGAACAGCGACTCTGAACAAACTGCTGTATTGGTTATGGAAGCAGGCTTGTTAGCAGAAAAGGAGAGCCAGAAAAAATCCCAGTATATCCTACCATTCAAAATTCATCTTATTTGGGTGCCGGAGCATAGAACAACTTTATCGATTCGATAGTGAAAAGGGGAATATTAACATGCCTCTCGCTACATGCAAACTGCTACTGAAACTGAATGTGACTGACACTACTAATCACAGATAAGTAGGTGGCACCACGTGCCATATCAGCAAACAAATCTGGCCTGAGCTGGATCACAAACGCTCCAAAAAAGGCGCTTATCAGTATTATAGTAGGTGTCATTATAGAATATTGCGCGCTGGGCTGACACGCCAATAGATTAGGCATCCTCTCTAATGATTCTTGCAGAAGCTGCATGGTCGAAGTAGATAAGGAAACAATCATATGCCTCTTGTGCACATGTCCGACTTTCTCCAATCGAAGAACACCTACATAGGAGACTATCACTTCAATAATCTCGGTGAATTTGCAAGTGTCAATATCAGACGTCTCCAGCGCCTCATAACAAGCTCTGGTTGGTCCTGCCGATAGTTCTGGAGAAAACTCAAATCCTTGTAGTCTCACAATGGGCCTATACTGGTCTTAGTTAGTCTGCATTTAATGTCTCTATGAGTACAATCAGATATATACGTAAAGGCCTCTGCTCTGCTGAGTGCTGGCTAAGTTTCAAAGCCACAAAACCCATTCCCAGCCAGAGCAACTCTGCGCCGTAAACTCAACTTTTGCCCCAAGTGACGAGTGAGACTTCAGGATATCAAACAATTTGTTGAATTATTGAGTGTTGTAGTAACAGGGTTGCTTGGATAGAAGATACGAAGACAACAAACAGAGAAGTCGTTTCTCTAAGAGGAGTCTTAAGGAGAACCAGCTTTACCCCATACCAAGTGACGTAAAGTGATGATTCAACTAGCTCGTTACTAATGCGAGTGTTTTATGTTAAATGTAAGAAATTCATTAGTGTTGAAGTAGTGGACATGCAGCTCAAACTCATAGAACAACCACTACAGCTTCGCGTTGAAGAGTAAGAAGAGTAATTAAACGATAAGTCAGCTGTGAAATCAACATTTGCTCTATTGAGACATGTCCGGACTGATAAATCAAAGTCTACTGCTTCACCTCTGGGCCCTTTACATAAGTGCAATGTTTCCCGTGGACTACAGTCCTATTTCGCTGGTTTGCCTTCAACCCAGAGGGCAATGCACTTTGCTAAAGCCCTTGGACAAAAAGAGCCTAGTAGTTCGGAACCGTGAGTGCCACCATGGAATTCGTATATGGAGTTCTTCTGCTGTCATCCGAGTACTTAATAACGTCTAAGTGTGGACATCCTTTTGTTGTAGGGTTATTAGTTACGACACACTACTCCAATTTGACCTAGCAAGCATGGGTGGCCCGCCTCGCCGCTACTAGGTTTTCCCTATGTCGGCACCCGCATGTATAAGTCCTGAAAAATTATCTTATTTTTGGTCTCAAACCGACCACAGATTTTCAATGAAAAATATCAACTTTTCGAAACTAAACCAATTTCTTATGATCTTGGGGACGATTACTTCTTTTTCGTTTTAACCCCTTGTTAGTTAAAAATGTTAAAAATGGTGATAAGTTGGAGAAGGTAATCATTACTGGTGCTCCGACTTTTGCAGTTTCGTGTTTAAATAATTATAGCTCCATTCTATCCCAGCGGTACTGCAGGGTATGAGTTTGGAAATGTATACATTTCGAAGAGTCGAAGAATGCTTTCAAATTATATCGAATGTCCACGTATATCTTACTTCAGCAATATCTTACAATTGAATTAACCCAACAGGCGTCTAGTTACGTACTCACAACGTTTCCACTAAATTGGGAAATACATTGGTCTAATTAATAAATGTAAATTGGTAGAATGCTTTTGATTCCTTTTTATCAACCAGACTGCAGATGAGTTCAAATATTGATTAGTGATTTGTAGGAAAGCAATGTGCATAATCTGTGGCCTATGGGCCTTACTAATGAAGTCATTAGTTAACGTTTCCATGAATTCTGTATATAAGTTGTGGAACTCTATAACAAAACGTAACATTTCCATTTTCATTTTTATTTATTATTTTTTTTATTTTCCTAATTAAATCTTCTCTCTCGTCTTCAATTTTACATGACCCGTGAAGGGTGTAATTAGATTCATACTTTCAAATGAAGAAATAGACGATACAGAAGGAAATGAATCAATCAATAATTCAAATAATTGTTGAAATTGTTTCGAAAACAATCAGAAAGGTCGGAAAGGAATAGTAGTAGTAGTAAATCGTTCTGTTTATTTTCATGAACATTTTCTACAAAACATTACAACTTGACAAAATAATGTCGTCTGTTGGAAAGACTGAGTAATAAATTCAATGTGCATAATATAACGGACTAACAAGTACATATATTATACTTATTTATAAGTAATACTCAACTACTAAGTTTGGTCGATAGAAAAACGCACGCACAATGTACGCACGCCTTCAATTTCTCCATTAAATATATTGGTGATCTCGTCCTCATCCAGCACCATTTCACCGAAAACTTTTCGTCAAAAGGGTTTGAGAATTGGGCAATTTCCAAAACATAAAATTGTGTCTCCCTCAGATTTTTTTTGGATCTGGTTCTTTCTTTGACTCTCTAGATAGTTTTTTAGAAAATGGCTTTTCAAACTTCGAAAATGCAAATCCGTCCAACTTATTTCATCATGTTCTCCCAGCCCCCTTCGGGTAGGGGTTAGAATATACACGAGGTAGGTATGCCTGTCGTAAGAGGCGACTAAAATGCACCCTCCTTATACCGAGTATGGCGTATACCAAAATATGCAATGAACAAAACAAAAGATTTAAATACCCCAGGTGGCAGTTCAGGTTCACTGGAAAATCCACCCTCTTCGGAGGTCGGCTCTACGGATTCTGGGGAGAGCCATTTATTACGTTCTTCTGACCCTTTTAAAAAAGGTACAGGGTAGTTAGATCTCCACCATCAATATCTATCATGAAAACGTGCGGAACTAGAAGTCCGATGATTATCAAACACTGTTCCCATTCTTCAGCTGCCTTGACGTGGCGGAACGGCTTAAGAGTCAATGACCCTATAGGTCCGAAAGGACCCCAGGTGAGACATCGAACTAAAGGCTGAAGACGTCTTGACTGTGACGCAAAACCTGTTGACAGTATGATGGAAGAAACTTGTACGGTATCTACTCCAGGTGGTACTCGTGAAAACGAACCACCACCACCAACCACAACCACCATACTTTTACCCCCCGCCTCTGGCGTTGAATCAGAAGTAGTAGCGACGCTTGTTTCAGAAGACTCATGCAGCTCTGTCTCTGACTCGTTTGGTAGACTGGGCTGGAATGGCAAAGAAAGTGGCGGAAAGGCTTCGGCTGGAACGTCTAATCTCTGCCTCAACAGAAGGGTAGCTGGTCGAAGTTGTGTCGGTGACGCTTTGACTCGGGAAACCAATAAGGCTGAACGAGCTCCCGAAGCGGCGCACTCCGATGGGCTCCTGACTAAGAGTCAACTGAAAAGGAGAAAACATAGAAATAGAATTTGATTCTATGCAAATAAGCTCAGTCTCCGTAAAAATAAACCACTTAGACTACAACATCGGATCTAGTTGCTTCCCTCCGGGATATAAGCTAGTAGAAGACGACCTCGTTCGTCTCTTTGACTCACTCGGACCTAATTTTGTCTTAGGTGGTGACTTTAACGCGAAACACACTTTCTGGGGATCCAGATGCAATTCGACAAAAGGCAGATTATTGTACAAAGCCAGCATGAAACGTGGGGTGAACTTTTTTTCGACAGGAAAGCCAACTTATTGGCCAACTGACAAAAATAAAATCCCTGACCTCGTCGACTTCTTTATCGTAAAAGGGTTAACTAAAAATTTGACGGAAATCGAAGAATGCTATGATCTATGCTCAGATCACTCGGCAGTCACTCTGAAAATAGGTGGAAGTCTAGTAAAAAAAGAAGGACCGCCTAGGTTAACTAGTAACAAAACTAACTGGGACGCTTTCAGAAGAGACTGCAAGGAAAATGTTGCTTTAAATGTACCGCTAAAGACACCGTTCGAAATAGAAGAAGAAATCGACAAACTCGTCGAAGCCATTCAGAGCTCAGCGTGGAAAAACACTCCTTTGCGAAAGACAGAAGCGCGGAACAATAAAGTCAAATACCAGCCTGAAATCGAAGACCTCATACGAGAAAAGAGGGGAGCGCGCAAGAGATGGCAATAATCCCGCGCGCCACCGGATAAAACTTATCTGAACCATCTTTGTAACAAGCTTAAAAAAGTGCTGCAGGACCTAAAAAATCACGAGACTTCTACTTACCTCGAGGGTTTGACCGCTGATAAGTATTCAAACTACTCTCTATGGAAAGCCTTGAAGTCCATAAGGAAACCTGTAATGCACTCGCCGCCAATTAGGAAAGTTAACGGGGAATGGGCAAAAGAAGATAAAGAGAAAGCAGAATTATTTGCCGATCACTTAGAGGAAACGTTCAAGCCGTTCGATGGACAACCGTTGATCGAAGATCCGAATGATAATATGGCACCCGACAACTTTAGAGTAAAAACCGTATCCCTGTCCGAACTTCGAATGACAATACAAAAATTGAAAAATAACAAGGCTCCGGGATATGATTTAATCACTGGCGAAATTTTGAAAGAGCTACCGAAAAAAGTGCTGGTTAAGTTGCTCTACATTATAAATGCTTCCTTAAGACTATTATATGTCCCAAGGCAATGGAAAGTCGCCGAAGTTATTATGGTTCCGAAACCGGGGAAATGTGCAAATGACAAGAAATCATATAGACCCATTTCACTTCTGCCAATAATATCTAAGGTCTTCGAGAAACTTCTGCTGAAACGACTGCAACCAGTAATTGAAGAAAGACACTTGATCCCGGATCATCAATTCGGGTTTCGGGTCAAACATTCCACAATCGATCAGGTGTATCGAATAACGAACGAGATTGAAAAAGCTCTAGAAGGGAAAAAAATATGCTCTAGCGCTTTTCTCGACGTATCGCAAGCCTTCGACAAGGTATGGCACGAAGGCCTAAGGTATAAGCTAAGGGTAATCTTACCGGAAAAGTTGTACAGAATATTGGAATCTTATCTTGAAAACAGACTTTTCCGTGTTAGACACGGGAGTGAATATTCGGATTTCAAAGATATCTACGCCGGTGTTCCACAAGGAAGTGTTCTCGGTCCAATCCTGTTCTTGCTCTACACAAGAGATATACCACAAGATGAAGGGACCGTTGTAGCAACGTTCGCAGACGACACGGCTATCCTCGTAACGGATGAGTCAGTCGAATCATCAACGGGAAAACTCCAACGAGCTTTGAACAATGTATGCGAATGGACAAAAACCTGGCGAATAGTCCTCAATGAGACAAAATCAACGCATGTCAATTTTACGTTAAGAAAGATAAACAACTTACCTATATCTATTAACTCGGTGCAAATACCGTACGCAAACGAGGCAAAATATCTAGGAATGACCCTAGACGCAAAACTTAAGTGGAAACCACACGTTAAAAAGAAGCGCGAAGAGCTCGAAATCAGATTTAGAGAAATGTATTGGCTACTCGGAAGATACTCGAAGTTAAGCGTATACAACAAACTGCTTCTGTATAAGCAAGTGCTAAAACCGTCTTGGACATATGGTATACAACTTTGGGGTTGTACCAAACCAAGCAATATGGCTCTACTGCAAGCATTTCAAAATAAAATGCTAAGAGCAATCGTGAATGCTCCTTGGTATATAAGGAATAGTGATATTCACAGAGATCTAGGAATTGCTACCGTGAGGGACGAAGTAACAAACTTTGCTCGCAAACTTCGTACCCGTCTTCGTGTTCATTGCAATAATGAAATAATCCGTACTATGGACGTGACAAGCCTTGAGCGCCGACTACAAAGAACAAGACCTTTCGACCTAGCGCCGTAAGGAAAAACCGCATGTAATGACGGTATTAGTAGGTGCCTTCACTGGAAAGCTACCTACCTAACGCGATTAACACTACAGAAGCGTAAACTACTCGTTAAGGCAACTTAGTCGTAGTCATCACAAAAAATGAAAAAATGAGAGGAACGAATTTCCTACTACTATGAGTACGCGCAGCCGGTTCATATACTGACTAGCACTGATGGCATTGTCAGATATATTAATCGGGCATAACCAATGGTACGGACCATTGGTATCTTTTGAAGATTCCTGCACCTCCAGGCGCAACCAAAAAAAAAAAAAAAAAAAAAGAAGGAAGGCGGCGATAGCGCGGTGCAAAGAGGCTGCAGAGTCAGCTGAAGGAGCAAGCGCCGAAAGCAGTCATCCTTCAGTAGCGACAGAAAAGAGGCCTAGGTCGGTAGAAATCAATCATCATCAAATCATCAATCCCTCAGACCTAACGCTGGCTCCTTTTCGATCGGCTCGAACAGGTCCAATCTGACGGAGCAAGTTTCGCCTGCTCTTCTTGGTGGAAGCGTGTGCGCATCTGATGCGCGCTCTTCTGCCGGGCACACTCTTACCGGTGGCGTTATCTGCGCACAAAATCTGGTGGATACTGGTGCTGTTACCCCTAAAGGTCCCAGCACTAGCGGACAGAAAATGGCTGACGTAGGCAAAGCCACGGGTAGGGGCGCTCGCCTCGCCGGAAGCATGTGAGCACCTGGTGCGCGCCCTTCTGCTAATAAAACTGCGACTATATCTTTGATATTTTCGCAGATAAACCTCCACCACTCAAAGGCTGCTACCGCTCTCTTAAGTAGCAGGCTTTCCGTGGTGCGTACAAAACCCCACATAACATCTATCCAGGAGCCATACGTGCGGAACAAGCGCATATGTGGTTTTGGGGGTATTCGTGGAGTAACGGTGCTATGTGACGAGCGATCTGAAAGACCGAGAGCTTGTCTAATTGTGCCGAATTTCCTCTCAGTAACCCAGCTTGGACAATTCTGTGGACAGGACCTGGTTGCTGCAGCTGTAAGCTACGAAACGACCGGAAGTTGGAAAACCTTCGTCGTTGCGTCGGCTTACTTCCCTTATGATTAGGTAATGCCTCCACCACCGAAGGCGGTTGCCGATGGGACTAGTTATATGTTGCGACGCGAATGCTCAGAATACAGTCTAGGGCAGCAGCAAATGTAACATACGAGGAAACCATCTCCTAGACTTTATACTATCGTCTGGCATGGTAATTAACAATGTTGGCTCCCAGCCAACTTTTGCTACGGCACGGAGGCAGGAGGTAATTGATTTGACTTTATCTAATAGGTATTTTTACTAACTGGAGGGTACTGCCGGAGGTGTCCTTGTCAGACCATAGATACATCGCTTTCCAAATCGAATGCGAGGCCATAACTTTGCAGGAGAGGAGGAATCCGAGGAAAACCAACTGGGTACGGTTTAGGGAAGAGCTAGACAGATCTGTCAAAACTCCAACTAAACCCAGAACGAAACCAAAGGTTGAGGATGCTGTTCAAAACCTGACTAGTGTCCTTACCAGTTGTTTTGAACTGACGTGCCCATTGACAAAAACCCCCTGCAGAACTCCGGTTCCCTGGCGGAGCCCAGAACTGCAGCGACTTAGGAAAGAATCCAGAAAACTTCTAAATAGGTCACTCAAGACAAATTTAGAAGGTGACTGGAATCTTTTTAGATCGAAGCAAAAAGACTACAAGAAGTTAATTCGGTTGTCGAAAAGTTCTTCTTATAGAGATTTTTGTGAAAAGATCGAGACACTCGGTGAAACCAGCAGGTTGGTTAAGGTACTCAAAAGGGGCAAGCCGACCAAATTGGAGTCACTGAGAAAGTCTGATGGCAAGTTTACTGAGACGAAAGCGGAAACTTTTAGTCTGTGGAGACCCACTTTCCTGGCAATCAGATAATCACTAGGTCGGAGCTTGGTCCGCTTACCCAGGCTGAGCTTGATCTAAGTCAGAAAACTCGGCGCAACTAGTGTATTGCATCAGCCGTGGTAACAGATGAGGTCATCAAATATGCTGTGGCATCTTTTGATGGTTTCAAATCGCCTGGCACCGATGGAATATATCCAGCTATGCTGCAACAGGGTATAGATCAGCTATTGCCAACTCTGAAAAGAATTTTCACCGCTGGCTTGGCGCTGGCATATAATCCTACACCTTGGCATATGCAGATGATGTCGCCGTACTTTCTGTCGGGCCATACCTGGCGACGGTCTGTGCTAACGCGCAGGCGGCGCTGGACATGATCGATGAATGGTGTACTAGGAGTGGGCTTTCGGTGAATCCTCTTGAAACTGAGGTTGTTCTCTTTACGAGAAGGATGATTTTGACCGGTCTGACTCAGCCAGTACTAAAAGGCGTCACCATTCGCATTTCCAATGAAGCAAAATATCTGGGAGTGATTTTAGATAAGAAACTTCATTGGTCTAAACACATCGAGTCGAAAACATCCAAGGCGCTCTCAGTCTTCTGGCAGTGTAAGGGTGCTTTTGGCAAGACTTGGGGCTTATCACCGAATAATGTTCTCTGGATCTACACGGCTATGATAAAACCATTCCTCGCATATGCGTCGGTTGTTTGGTGGAAGGGGCCCTCACGTAAATATGTGGTTGCTTTTTGCACAAAACTCCAAAGAACGGCTTGTCTCGGCGTGCTTGGGAGCTTTCCCGAGTACGCCTGGCTCTGCTCTAGACGCTTTGCTGAACTTACATCCCCTTGATACTTATATCATGGGTTGCACTATCAAAGCCATCCATCGTCTTAGGCGGGGCGGTTTTTGGTATACTCCACACTGGAACTTTGATGAACTTGCGCGACACTTATCTTACGACTCCTGTCTTATGGATATGCCGTCTGACGCAATGACACCAGAACTCCAGCTGATGCGCAAATTCAGAGTCGACTTTCCTTGTGTCCAGGACTGGCTTCGGTCAGAGTCTGAGCCGGGAATGGAATGTAGTCGTATTTTCACGGATGGTCCCAAAACCAGTCAAGGGTCTGGCGCTGGTGTCTTCGTGGAAATCGACAACATTAGACTTCACTTCTCGTTAGGCAAATATGCGTCTGTTTTCCAAGCGGAAACTTATGCAATCCTAATGGCCATGAACTATGTTGTGAAGAACAGGTGGAAAGGACGTAGCATTTATGTCTGTAGTGACAGTCAGGCTGCGCTTAAGACCTTGCTTAACCCTTTAACCACTTCCAAAATAGTTCGTGAAACCAAAAACTCTTTGAACTCGGTCGCAAGGCTGAATTCTCTGTCTCTTATCTGGGTCCCAGGTCACACTGGGATCTTGGGGAACGAGATCTCCGATGAGATTGCTAGACGAGGCTCAGAGGAGGGTTTCTCAGGTCCCGAACCCGCGTTGGGTCTCTCACGAACATAATTGTGTGTGGCACGACTCTCCAGGTTGCAGGTTGACTAAACGCATGCTCCCGGACGTCTATAAGAAATCAGCGGTATTCTTGCTGTCTCTCAGCAGAAAAGACTTTAGACAACTTATCAGCGTCTTGACAGGCCACTTCGCTTTTGCCAAGCACCTTAACGTGTTAGGCTTAAGTGACACTACAATCTGCGACGCTTATGGAGAGAGCGACGACACCGCGGAACATTATCTCTGCGAGTGTCCGGGCTTTGCTCGTATCAGGTGGCAGATCCTCGCTGCGGATGTGGTGAGTACTGGTACTGTATGCTCCTCATCACTGAAGTGCTTGCTTGGCTTTCTTACAAAGACAAGGAAATTCCAATAAAATGGGTAAATCAGGGTTTACACTCTGGTAGTACAATGGACCAGTTGCGTCTGAGTGCTCCAGTTGAGCGTTTCCTATCCCGACAAAAAAAAAAAAAAAAAACGGGTGAAGGAGAACTAAATCGGGAAACCACCTGGATTCTAAAAAAACGGCCAGTTAAGAAACGAAAAGCTGGTTCGTCGCCCGAAATGGTAACGAGGACAGAAAACACACAAAATAAGCGAGAAAATAAAGAACAGCGTGACAAAATAAACACATGTACCGAAGAAAATCCACGAACTAAGGTACGACCACCGCCATCAATAAACGTAATCGGAATTGCAGACTATAATAAACTGCATTCTATTCTCAAATCTGTTGCTATCCGATTTTGAAGTAACTTCGCTCAACAACAACAAATGGAAAGTAAACATAAAGGACTCAGACAGTTACCGCTTAGTATCTAATAAACTGAATACTGAAAAAAATCAGTGGTATACTTATGAAAATAAATGTGAAAGACCGATACGAGTCGTAGCTAGAGGACTTCATGCCTCATGCTTAAAAGAAGATGTTGTTCATGATTTGAAGAACAAAAACTTTAAAATCGTCGGCGCGGTCAATTTAATTAAACGGGAAAAACAAAAATTGGAAGGCGAGAAAACGACGGTAAAGCGCTGGCTTCCTCTTTTATGTTTACTTTTGATAAAGCTGAGAGTTTAGATTTAGATTTACGAAATAAGAACAATTCTGAATGTCGTAGTCAAAATTGAACCCATGCGCAAGAATACAAGATTGATACCTCAGTGCAAACGATGCCAAGGATTCAATCATACGCAAACGTATTGCCGAAAAGAACCGCGATGTGTGAAATGCGCCGGAAGTCACCCCTCCCAAGCTTGTGGAGTAAACAAACAAACCTCTGCAACATGTGCTAATTATAAGGGAAAGCAACCCGCAAATTATAGAGGCTGTGAAGTAGCTAAGGAGTTGCAAAAACGGAGAGATGCGCTCCTTAAGCCCCTAAATACAAAATTAAAACTGCAAACTAAGCCAAGGCATAAGATCGCGCAGAAGAAAGTAGGCAAACTGAAACTACCGGGTTCAGAGCGCTAAAAGGTGAGGAAAAAAGGGACAACAGAGAAGTCCTCGACCTCTGTTCTTAAAGGAAACGGTACTGAAAAGTTAACATTGGAAAAGCCACCGGGTAACGACCCTCGGACAGCAGGAGTGCAGACTTACGCTCAGGCGGCTGCATCCGAAAAACCAAAAAACCTTGAAATCTCGACGGACCCTGTCTCTCATGTTTTCTCAGGTTATTCTCGAGAAATTCGGAGAACAAAGCAAAATAAATAAAATTATTCTCGACAAGCTGCTTAAGCTTGAAAATAATTTACGGAAAACGCGTACTTCAACTAGAATATGAATGACAAACGAATGTTAAAAATATGTACTTGGAATGCAAAAGGTCTTTTGCAAAAACTTGACGAACTGGAAATATTTATGCGAGAAAAAGATATTGATATTTGTTTGATATCTAAAACCCACGTAAAAAATGAATCGCATTTAAAAATAAAAGGCTATAATGATTACCATGCTTGCCACCCTTCAGGAAAAGCGAAAGGCGGATCTACCTTGTTTATTAAAGACTGTATTGAACAATCTGAAGACCTAAAGATAGAGCTTGAAACTTTGCAACTGTGCATGGATCGAGTTAAAAGTATTCAGAGTACTCTTAAAATCTCATCTATCTATTGTCCACCGCGTTCCGTGCTTGAAAAATCTGATTTTACTAATTCGTTTGAATCGCTGAAACCTAATTTCATTATTGGCGGCGATTTTAATGCAAAACACACGTTCTGGGGCTCAAGATACAGCTCGAAAAAAGGTAGAATGCTCTATGGGACAGGTATGGAGTACAGTTGTGATTTCCATTCGACGGGTAAATCGACATACTGGCCAACTGATACTTCGAAAATACCTGACCGATTTTTTCCTTGAAAGGAATATCTACCAACCATATAAAAGATAAAGAGAGCTTTGAACTGTCGTCTGATCATTCCCCGGTTATTTTAACAATCAGCGAAAAACTAGTCTATAACCTAGAGCCCGCGGGATTAACTGGTCGAACAACTAACTGGGAAGTCTTTAGGAACGAAATTGAAGATGATGTTGAACTGAGCGTCCCAGTTACGACACCCTATGAACTTGAGGTTGAAGTTGACCCCTTCGTTGAGATCGTACAGTTCGCCTATTGGAATAATAGGCCCAATCCAAGGAAACCGCCGGGCCGGACAGATACGGTTTGCGATATCCTGCGGAAATAAAAGAATTGGTCAAGGAAAACAGAAAAGCGCGTAAAAAATGGCAACAGAGTCGTGCTCCGAAACATAAATCACACTTGAATCGTCTGTGCAATTTGTTGAAGAAGACTATTAAGGATTTTAAGAATCGCGCAATAGGCTCTTACCTTGAAAGTTTAACAGCGAAAAAAGATTCCAATTATTCACTTTGGAAAGCTGTAAAAGGCACCAAAAGGCCCAAAGTCCCCGCGCCGCCAATCAAATTAAATCAAAATGAATGGGCGAGGGAAGATAAAGAAAAAGCGGACGTCTTTGCGGCGCACCTGGAAGAAACCTTTAAACCGTATGATGGTCAAGTGGTTTACGACAAGCGCAATAGGCTGGCTTTACCATCTGACGATTTGACGCCCACAAGTGCAACGCTTAGGGAAATCAAACATGAGATCGAGAATCTAAAACCTAAGAAATCTCCTGGTTATGATTTAATTACCGGGGAAATTCTCAAAGTTTTACCTAGAAAAGCATTGATTAAGCTTCCCCATATTGCAAATGCTGCACTTAGATTAAAACACGTGCCGAGCCAATGGAAAGTTGCGGAAGTCGTTCTCGTAATCGTTTTAAAACCAGGAAAACCGCCAAATCAGGTAAAATCGTATAGACCAATTTCGCTTCTTCCAGTCATATCGAAAATTTTCGAGACGATATTACTAAGGCGTCTCCAACCGGTTATAGAAGAAAATAATCTTATCCCTGATCACCAGTTTGGGTTCATAAGCATTCGACGATTGACCAGGTGCATAGAATATTGACGTAATCGAGAAAGTACTTCAAGAAAAACAGATTTGCTCAAGCGTATTTCTTGACGTCTCGCAAGCCTTTGATAAGGTGTGGCATGATGGCTTGAAATCCAAACTACGACAATTTCTCCCTGTATGCCTATACGATATTCTAGATTCATATCTCGGGAATAGACTCTTCCATGTTAGACATGGAAACGAATACTCGGAGCTCAAAGAAATTTCGGCCGGCGTACCGCAAGGAAGCGTCCTCGGGCCGCTTCTCTATCTGTTATGTACTCGTGATATACCGAAAGAAGATGGCACTATCCTTGCTACGTTTGCCGATGACACAAAGTAAATGAATGGACGAGGGACTGGCGGATCACCCTCAGCGAATCTAAATCTGTTCACGTGAATTTCACTTAAAAGAAAACTAACTTACCAATTTTTCTAAACTCGACCCGGATACCTTTTGCAAACGATGCCAAATACCTGAGAATGACACTCGACGCAAGGCTAATAATGGAATTCGCTCGTGAAAATGAAACGTAAAGAACTCGAAATTAAATATAGAGGAATGTACTGGTTACTCGGAAAACATTTCCAGCTCAGTACTGAGCACAAACTTTTCAAAATAAAGTGCTAAGAGAAATTGTCCAAGCACCGTGGTATAGTAGAAACGACGATATCCACAGGGATCTCGGAATTCCGACAATCGAAGCTGAAACTAGAAGCTTCGCGAGAAAGCATCGAAGCCGACTAATCGAACATGTCAACAATACAGTCCTACAAATTTTGGACGACAGCAATTTATTGCGCCGATTACAGAGGACGAAACCTTTCGACTTGGCGAGATAAGGATTAACCGCGTCTAGATTGCGGAACATGCAGGATCTTTCTTTCAGGACCTAATTCTTTTATTAGACGGCACCTTTTAGCGAAGTTTTGTTTTTTAAAGTGATCGATGTACTCATCGACCATATGTCCTCACCATCTTTTTCATGAGCGGTACTAGCCGCTTTATTTTAAGTAACCTTGGCTAAAATGATGGTATTCGCTGTTTTCTTTTTAGCTCCCAGACCTTTGCCATTAACCTTACTGTCTACGGTCACCGTTTCTGTTACTGTTGATGTGGTTGTGGGCTGATCAGCCGCCCGCTGTTCAACAGTCGGAGTTCTTTGACTAGTACTTGCTGCGGCTACCGGAAAGACTACAGGCTCCTGACTGGAGGCTAGTAGTAAGAGGAGTCTACCTCCCTCTATTTCTTTTTTTTTGTTTTCAATTTTATTTCTTTTTTCTTATGTGGTCCTACGAGTAAGTCCGGAAAAAAGCAATTCTTCCTTGCGGGGCCGATGTACCAGGATAAGGCGCTTATACTACCGACCTCACCCGGGCATCGGTAGGGACTGTTAGCGACCAGCCCTGTTTTTTCACCAGCTGGCCATGCAGCCCTCAGCACGGGTGCCTCAATACTTTGGCTTAGGTGCGATTTTTGACGGATTACTCCCCACCATTGTCTTAATGAACCGCAGCGAACAATTGAATACATGCGTGCAAGTTCTTGTCTGGCAATAAACACCTGAAGGGTGAATAGCTATTTCTGGTGGGCGCCCTCTAGGAGGACCAAAGACGATGATTTTTGGCCACCACTTTTTCTTGCATATTTGTTTATATCTGCAATTTAAGTCATGATATTCCTGTTTCGCCTCCTCATTGTTAGTGCGTCTCCATAACTTGAATACCCATAATGGTTTATTTCTCTCGTTGTTAGCAAAAAAAAATCTTACCATTTCTGCAGGAATCGAATTTTGGTTCCACTTTTTTGTTTGTCGCCCACAGTCTCCTTTGGCAAGTTTATCAAATCTTTTATCTCCACAATTTCATTAGTTTCTTCATACTGCTCTGCCATGTTTCGTAATTTGTTTCGGTATATAGTTTCATCTTGTTTATTATAAATAATTTTTCATAGATTTATGCACGACTTTAACTTCCGCCTTTGTTGCATTTAAGCTTAGATTACTTTTTATTGGCAAATGATCTGAATAGATTTGCGTCTTTACTGTAAAACTATAGACTCGACTTGCTATCTATTCAGAAATTGCAGAGATATCATTTACAGATTCTCCGACCATTGACACAATGTCATTTCTCCATGTTCGTCTCCAAACGTTCTGCCACTTAAAATGACCAACCCGTAGTCATTGCAGAGATTAATAAACTCTTCCCCTTTCCATAAGTATTTTATAATTTCCAAGTATACCTATGTATACATAGTTGTTCACAGTTTGCGTTTCTACTCCAACTCATATGTTCATACTCGTATAACCTATAGGAACTATATTTTTGTTTTCGGAAGCGAACAGTATGATATTATTTTCCTTATGATTTAGGGAGATCTGTTTTGAAAGGTACATTTTGTGAGAACTAAAATCATTAACTTATATTATTTTAAAATTGATTTCAAATCTCGTTAATAGATAAAGATCATGACGAAGTCTTAGATATTTTTAAATTGTGGAAATTTTTCCATTCATGATTTAGTGGTCTTGGATGGGACGCTATGAAAGTGATACCTCAATGTAATCCCCATAAAAGCCCTTTATTTAACAAATAAAATGAAATTATTATATAATTTTAGTCCCAAACGCTTGGAAGAAACCCAAGATTATACCCATTCTGAAATCCGGCAAACCTGCCACCAATTCTAACAGTTACAGACCTATTAGCTTACTAAGCTCATTAAGTAAAATTTACGAAAAAATTATAAAGAATAAAATAGATTTAGTCTTTGCAGAAAAAAACATTTTACCTCTGCAACAATTTGGTTTCAGGTGTCACTACAACATGGTGCAACAAGTAGATAGAATAGCGCCACATATTAAAAAAGGACTTAGTTCGAAAAAATTCCCCCAGGGATCCGTTCTCGGCCCCGTATTATTCAACATATATACGTCTGATTTTCCACATCTTCCCAACTGCGACCCTGCAATGTTTGCCGACTATACGTGTATATACCATATTCGTCCGATGCACTTGGTTCAGCAGTTGAAACCAACCTTCAATCAGCTCTAATTACTCTTATGAGTTATTTCGATAAGTGGAAAATTAAAGTGAATGCTGCAAAAACTCAAGCTATCTTTTTTACTAAAAAAAGAAAAGCTTGTTTTTTACCAACCAATAATGTGAGAATTAATAATATTAGCTAAACCTGGACGGACAGTGTTAAATACTCAGGCATAACTTTAGATAAAAAACTAACATACACCAATCAGGTTACAAATACTTTAGATAAAATAAATAAAACGATACGAATTATGTATTCTCACATTAACAGAAACTCGCTGAGTCAAGAGAATAAGCTTATTAGTCGGAGCTGGTGAACGTCTTTCAAACGTCATTTTAGCACAGGAAATAAATATATTTTTTTGTTAAACTTGAGCTAATGAGCACAAATATCAACGTCTGGCAGCTGTCTGTTGGTGCGTTTGGGGAGGGCTGGGCCCCAAAGACGTCGAAAAAAGGGATGCGGTCACGTCATTTCAGCAAAGCTGATTTTTTTTATATAAGTAGTTTACTTGTTTATATAACATATTTTACCACTGCCAGACATTTTGGCCGGGTCTAACATCCTGCCAGACGCAAGCGAAGTTTGAATGTCGCTACTAAAGCGATGTGCGACAAGTGTATCTAATAGCCGATTTTCATCGAAACTATTGAAGCATTTGAAAACTTACTAAGTGTGTCTTATAGGAAATTAAATTCTAAATAAAATAGTATATACACAAAATTTTCATATATCCAGTAGAACAGAAAATATTTTAAATAGAGTCAGTAGCCGCTATTCAAATTCAAGCAACTGAAAAAGCCAAGATTCAATGGCCTTTTTATTCATCTAGGCAGCTTTCACATCATGATGGCTTATTTCAAAGCCATCGGAAAGTTTATAGATGATTCTGGATTGGCTTATGTAATGGTGGATAGTGAACTTTTAGCAAATGGTTCAGTAGCTGGATTTATAGCTGTAAAGCATTTTAACACGTGTAAGAGACTGCATCCTTTAATGACTTTGGGCTTTCAGATCATACGTTTTGAAAGTTTTGTGAAGAAAGAACAAATAGAAATTGGCGATGATATAATCAGTTATTTTAATGACTTTCAATTTACACAGACATCAAGTTCCACTATTGACCATCCTTACCTTATACAATTGTTTAGAAAATATAATGCATATCAAGAAGCAACGATTAATGGACAATTTGGCAAAACACCGCAGTTCTACATGATTTATGTAGATGATGTTAATTATTATTTAATTTTGACACGAAGCATTCGTACTGCAGATTTCGAATTATTAAAATACATATTGTCCAAAATCGCACGCACGGTGGTTGGCAAGTACCACGATAATTTATTAAAAATCGACGAACCTCACCCAGGACTAAGAGAACTTTTTGAGAACAGGTCCTTCGTTGTGAAAAGAACCGAAAAAGCATTCTCTAGACAGCCAATAGATTTGACGTTGGAACAGACAATAAATGCAGATGCTGCAAAAAGATTGACAGGAGTTATACATTTCACTAATTCGATATCTGCTCGTCAACGCTGCTCTAAAAGTCACAGCATAAGATCAACGATAATATCGCACGTATTTGAGGAATGTGGATTGCATAAAGCTCAAGATATTACAGCAGACTTGGAAAGAAGTAGAATGGAAAAAAGTTGCGTTCAGCTTCAGAATTTTATGCATTACATTAAACAAAATATAAATCCTTTTGCACCAGAACTGAGTAACGATTTCTTATATAACATTGCAACAGGACGAGCAGCACCAAACCCTATAGCAATACCCTGGAACAATATATAGATATTGCTAAAGTTTTATCGTATCCTTTGATGCCTGTTCCTTTATCAATGTGCCATTTAGATGGAACAGTTTGTAAAACCGATAAATCTGTTCTCATGAAATTGTTGACGGCAAAAGTTGATAGTCAGGCAGTAATTATCGATGGCTTTTTCATGCTGCATCTCTTAAAGGAAGTTCCAAAAACATTCGGCAACATCTCAAAAAAAAATATTGCAGTGGCTACTAGGTATTCTGCATCCAGAATCGATATAATTTTGATCGTTATTTTTCACCATCTATCGAAGATAGCGAACATCTTCTGAGATATAGCTTGGACAACCTCAACAAATTATGACTTTTGTTACTGTTTTAAAACTGACAATGGAAAACTGAAAAAAACGGTGGAAGACAATTTATCTTGTGAAAAACATGAAGAAGCTGACACCAAAATCGTCTACCATGTTTGCAACATCGATCAAGATGCAAATGTTTTAATAAAATGGTCAGGTACAGACGTTATTGTGATTATGTTAGGTAACATGGAACATTTAAAGAGCTCTCTGAACATTTGGAAGGAAGTTGGCGTTGGAAATTCACGACGATTTGTAGATTTATCCAAATTGTTTAATGCTCTAGGAGAGTCTTTGTGTAATTCTTTACCAGGATTTCATGCAGCAACTGGTTGCGATTATTATGCTAGATTTTACAGAAAAGGAAAACGAAGACCTTTTATACAATTGAATGAATCCCACAAATATCAAAAAGCATTTACTGATCTTGCTTGTTACTTTAGATGTACATGTATAAGGCTCAAGGGAAAAAGTTTTTGAAGTCTTAGAGGAGTTTGTATGTCGTTTGTATAATATCCCTAATATAAATTACGTCAATAAATCCAGATATGAGATATTTACAAAAACATGTAATGCAATGAACATGAATGACGATTTCCATAAAAAATTTAAAAATGTTGACGTTGGAAATTTGCCACCGTGTAAATCAGAGCTGCGTCAACATTTCTTACGGGCTCATTATATTTCAAATATTTGGAGAAATGCACATTTAAAAAATTCAACTAATTTATCCCCAATTGAAAATGGATGGTTGGAATCTAATGGTGTATATGAGTTTCTTTGGTTCGACGGTGATCAATTTCCTGCTTTAGTGAAAGACTTTGTAATCCAACCTCCTGATATTTATGATGAAAACGAGAGTTCAGGTACATACATTATGAATATTATAATGCATTATTTTTATTGCAATACTATTGCATATTGATTATTCCATGCAAACTAAAAAAAATGTTAAATTCTTTAATTTATGTGATGATGGATCTGAACCTGACGACGAAGAAGACGATGATATACAAGATTAAAATACCGTAATACAGGAAATTATATTCTTCCAAATCATTTGTATAACCCAATAAAAAAACCGAAAATTATTGAAAGCATGATTGCTTTGTTTTTCCCAGGTAGAACAGCCGACGGGAAAAGACATATGATGCATTTTGTAGGAAAATGATATCTTAATACGAAACAAATGGTTTCGTATCGCGGCTACTGACTCTTTTTAAAATATCTTCTGTTCTACTGGATATATGAAAATTTTGTGTATTTATATTATTTTATTTAGAATTTAATTTCCTATAAGACACACTTAGTAAGTTTTCAAATGCTTCAATAGTTTCGATACATCGCTTTAGTATCGACATTCAAACTTCGCTTGCGTCTGGCAGGATGTTAGACCCGTCTAAAATGTCTGGCAGTGGTAAAATATGTTATATAAACAAGTAAATTACTCATATACAAAAATTTAGCTTTGCTGAAATGACGTGACCGCATCCCTTTTTTCGACGTCTTTGGGGCCAGCACCACCCAAACGCACCAACAGACAGCTGCCAGACGTTGACATTTGTGATCATTAGCTCAAGTTTAACAAAAAAAAATATTTATTTCCTGTGCTAAAATGACGTTTCAAAAACGTTCACCAGCTCTTAGACTATATCATTTTTAAGGTAATTTTTCAGTTACTTACTTACTTACTTACTTAGGTGGCGCTACAGTTCGGGGTGAACCTGGGCCTCAACCAACAAGCCTCTCCATTTAGCTCGGTCTTTAGCTAATTGCCTCCAGTTGCGCACTCCAAGTTGGTCGAGGTCCCCTTGAACTTGTGCGCGCCACCTACGGCGATGATTCCCTCTACTGCGTCGTCCCTCGGGGTTAGATTCGAAGACTCTGCGGGCCGGAGCGTTGGTGTCCATTCGCTCTACATGTCCCAGCCATCTCAGACGTCCAATATGCAGTTTTTTGACTAGGTCGATGTCGCTGTACAGCTCGTATAGTTCGTGATTGAATCTTCTCCTCCAAAACCCGTCAACGCAAACGGGACCGAAAATCTTACGAAAAATTTTTCTCTCGAAGCGACCAAGGATATCTTCATCCTCTTTTAATAAAGTCCATGCTTCAGCGCCGTAAAGCAGGACTGGGATGATCAAGGTCTTATATAGAGTCTCCTTAGTTGTTCGAGATAGGTCTTTACTGTTAAATTGCCTTATAAGCCCAAAAAAACAGCGATTGGCAAGAGTTATTCTTCGATTGATTTCTGCACTGATTTTGTTTTTCGAGTTTATAGCAGAGCCAAGGTAGACAAAGTCCCTAACTACCTCGAAGTTATAGCTGCCCACGGTGACGTTTTGTCCAATTCGTCGGTGTTGGTTTTCCCTTCTAGTTGACAGCATATACTTGGTTTTGCCCTCGTTTATCGCCAAACCCATTTTGGCCGCTTCCGCCTCAATGCTTGCAAAAGCACCGGTGACAGCCCGCTGAGATCTTCCGATAATGTCTATATCGTCGGCGTATGCAAGCAGTTGTACAGACTTGTAATAGATTGTGCCTCCGGTGTTGGCTTGTGAGTTCCGCACAATCCGTTCAAGTACAATATCGAAGAAGTCACATGACAGCGCGTCACCTTGTCTAAAGCCTTTTTTGACATCAAAGGTCTCGGTGAGGTCATTACCGACTTTGATGGAGCAGCGAGCGTTCTCCATCGTCAGCCTGCACAGACGGACAAGTTTGGCAGGGATGTCAAAACTAGACATGGCTCTATAAAGCTCTTCTCTATAGATGCTGTCATAGGCGGCCTTGAAATCGAAAAAGAGGTGGTGAGTATCGATTTGGAATTCTTGGGTTTTCTCCAGGATCTGCCGAAGTGTGAAGATTTGATCGATGGTGGACTTTCCTGGCCTGAAAACGACTGATAGGGTCCAATCAGGCTGTTGATAAAAGGTTTCAGGCGTTCACACAATATCGCAGAAAAGATCTTGTACGCAATGTTGAGGAGACTGATGCCTCTATAATTGGCGCAGTTGAGGGGGTCCCCTTTCTTGTGGATCGGGCAAACGATGCTGAGATTCCATTCATCAGGCATACACTCGTCTGACCAAATCTTAGAAATGAGTTGGTGTATGCACTCTACCAATTCATCTCCAGCTGCCTTGAAAAGTTCGGCCGGTAAGCCGTCAGGTCCAGTAGCCTTGTTCGATTTTAGCTTGGATATTGCTATCCTCACTTCGTTTTGGTCAGGTGGACGGAAATTTTTACTATCATCGTCCATGTTCTGCCTGAGAGCGGGATGTTGGTCTTCGTCGCCGTTATACAGTCTGCAGAAGTAGTTTTTCCATATTCTCAGCACCGACTGTGATTCTACTACGAGGTTTCCATTCTCATCTCTACAGGTTTCTGTACGGGTATTACTTCTCTGACACGTTCTTTTTACCTTTTGGTAAAACTTCCGTATATTGTTCCTGGAGTATAGACTCTCGATATTCTCAAACGCGCGCTTCTCATGCTCTTTCTTCTTCTTTTGGAGAAGCCGATGTTCTTCCCGACTCTTTTGCTCGTAGAGCTCACGAGCAGCTCTCGTCTTCCTTTGCAACGCCGCTTTGTATGCCTCTTGTTTTGCTGCATGCACTCGCATGTCCTTTGTGTTTTATGGTTGTCCAGTTTGGGGGAAATGTGCAAAAACACACATCAACAAATTGCAAATAGCGCAAAACGAGTTACTAAAACGTATGCTGAAGCTTCCGTGGTATTTTTCGCCGCTCGAACTTCACGATCTAGCCAACATCGATTTTGTTTCTACGAGAATAGAAAGGCTTAATGTTAAATATAGATTAAGTTGCGAGATCTCTGATAACATCCTTGTTAATAATCTAGTCATAAATTTAATATTGTTTATTATTTTGTTGCGGTAAATTTTACCACAACAAGGACCACTCTATGCATCTTCCTTCGTTCCCTCTTTTCTTCCCTTGTTTCTGCAAAATTCTGGGAAAGTGGAGTGCAGCCATGGTTCCATCAGCCATAGGACCACTTCCCCAGCATCTTACAGAGACAACCAATATAGGATTCCCTTGATCTACATTTTACATTTAACGGGCGGTTCCTCCAACTACCAAGAGATGTTTGAACCCTGAAGGAGAGGAGAAACGGGCGGTTTCTCCAAAACAATCTTGAGAACGAGATGAGCGGCGAGGGTGAGACCAGCGATGGCAAGGACGGTACGTCCGCCTCTACAAGCTGCCAACGTTACAACGGGCACACCAAACACAAACAACACAATCTACAACGCAGTACAAACAATCAGCGAGTTAACAGATGGGACAGAGAGTCTATTCCAGAGCGACAACGCAACATCAACGTCACCAGACAAGTCAACGAGCGGGGACGAGGTGTCCCCGAGTCTACAAACTACGACAAACACATAATTAGACGCAAGGGGACGAGTGTCCCGATACCTACAAACAGCAACAGACATATCCAACATAAGTACGTCACGAGGGGGACAAGGCGTCCCAGAAACAGCGGAACTACACACGCAAACGTATTCAACAACACGAGCACAACCCAACACACGAAGACATCGACATCAAACACCAGCAAACACAAACAAGACAAGCGGCAGCCCACGAACAACGGATGGTTCGGATGGAACCCATCAATGGCCGAGAGCCCACCCTAACCGTCGACTTCTTTTATGGAGTGGCACGTTAAAGGCTCGCTCCCCACCCCCAAATCTGCGCGGAACTCCACCGAATAGATTAGTTTACATCGCGTTAGTTTTCTTATTCATTCCTTGTTTTGTTCTCCTTCCTTACTAGCACTGTTTAACGCAGAATGAGCGTTGTAGGGCTCGTCCTGCAACTAAACCTCATAAGTCACACTTTTCTTTTTATTTTATACATGGTGGGACTGCCCACAGTAATTGATTTTATTTTAGAAAGCAATTCTCACTTTTGGTTCCTAAGTTGTTAAACTGAACAGATCGGATAGGGGGAAAAGTCGAACTCGGGCGAATTCATAAACTGTGGATTGACTGGGAGTTTAAAGAGAGAAAATAACGTTGGTTCAAGAGTGGTTGCATACTTACGCAAATTAGCGGAGTAAGGCACATACAAGCCACTCTTGACATAGCTGAATGAGCGGAAACGCATGAGGGTGTGCGTGACAATGGATCGATCCGAATAGTCTTGTACCCAGCGGGCGACACTTTTTGGTTGACCAGCGAGTTGACATCAAGTTTTTTTTAGAAATCGAGAGTGAGAAGTGGTTCTTTTTTTGTGGAGATAGTTTTTGTGATAGAGGACAGGACAAGAGAAAAGAAAGGTGTGACAGGACAGGAGTTACAGGACGAGAGGACTCAAAAACATAAAGGAAGGAAACCCTAGTCAGAACGGGACGAAGGGAATAGGAGGAGGACAAAACAAGGACATCAAAAAAAAGAAAAGATAAGTTGTATAGTTTCTTTTTTTTCCATTTGTCTTTAAAAATTCGCTTTGGTGTAGGAAAGTTTTTTTATTGTGATTCGGTAGATTTCCGCTCCGTTATTTTCATTTCCCGGTGAAAGCGGGACTCGCGACCGGTAATAGATCCGCTGTTACAAGTTCGGGACCGAGCGTAACGGGCCACTCCCTTAACGGCGATACAAACCTTGTGTGGATCTTTTTTTTCCCTTAATTGGTTTTTTTTTTATCGATCCTTCAATTTAACTGGCCTTTTGTGACTCTTCCTAAATTCTTTTTTTAATAAATCGCCGCGCCCTAGAGGGGCGTTTATAAAGTGGTAAACAATTGTTTATTCTTTTTGTGTTGTGTGCCTTTTTTTTCTTTTGCGATACTTTTCAGCGTCGCTGTACCCCCCCCCCCCCCCCCCCCCCCCCCCCCTCGCCTCCATTCTCCCTCCAAAGGTTTCGTCGTCTTCCTTCTTAAAGACGTCGTGGCGCCCATTTTAATACAAGTCTTTTCCACCAACTTCTTACAATTAAATTTATTTATCGAGACACCTTTTTTTCTTCGGATAATTATTTACCCTATACTGATCGAATTTCCCTAAACGAACCCACCCTAACGGAGCAGCCGGTAGCGAACAGCACTAAACGTGCTGTGCTATTGCACTTCTTTTCGCCGGGTATTTTTGACATTTGTCATTTCGTTTTCCGATAGCAAAAGCGATCGGTCGGGCTTTTTCTTTCTTTCGTTTTTTTTTGTTTTGTATTATTTATTAATCAGTAGCAAGTTGGCTACGTTTTTTTTTTCTTCTTGCTGCTTAACCCGCGAATTATTTAAGTAATATTCCCCCCGCGAATAAGTGTAACAATTTATTTACTACATTCTGCTATTAGTTGTTTAATACTTACCTACCAGTTACCCATTTGTTCATTATTTATACATATGTTCAATATTTATTTATTTACTTATCTATTTATTATTTATTTATTTATGTACTTATTAATTTAGTTGTTTATTTATTTATTTATTAGTTAATTCATTTATTTATTATTTATATATTTATTTATTATTTATTACTATTTATTGTATTTATTTATTATTTGTTATTTATTTAATTATTATTTATCGTTTATTTGTTACGTACTTATTTGAAAACTAATTATTGAATATTTATTTACCTATATAGATATTTTGTTTTTCCCAACTGTGAAAATAGATTTAAGTTTTACTATTCGTAATCTTTTGTTATCAGACAGATTCATTCATTTATTACTACTAAATCTTTTTTTTTTTTTTTTTTCATTAAGATGAAAGGTTTTTTCTTATAGTGTTTTCCTTCCATTTGTGTGAAAAATATAACGCACACAACATGAGCGGTTGCGAGAAGCTAGGCCCTGGCACTTTAAAGAGCTGTTGCGCTAAATATTTGTATTTTGTTTTCCTTTCAATATATATATTCATTAAAATTGATTTTGTTTTACATTTTATAACATTATTCAGCAGCAAGATTAAATCATAACTCTGTGTAAATTGTGCAATTACACCCAAATGTGAAGAATATTGTTCAAGCTATCAATAAATAAATAAATAAATTATATTATTATTATAATGCAATTTTGTTTGTCAAATTATTCAGGTTCAAATACAGATATTTAAAACTTAGTATCCCAACTGCTCTGAACATATATATACATACATACATACATTTTCAATGGGCCGCTAATCCTTCATGAGGGTCGCGGGTGTAGGATGCTCAGGTGGACCCTCCATCCTTCTCGATCCTCCGGCATTGACTCCAACTCGTCAGGAGGAGTCGCTAGATGGCTACATGAGAGATGCCGGACTTGATCCAACCATCTATTTCTAGGTCTACCTGGGAGTCGCCTACCTGGTCGCACAGCTATCATGGCACGTCTTGGAAGCCGGTCTGGGAGCATATGCACTACGTGACCAAACCATCGAAACATATATCGTTCCCTTCGGAGAAGTAGCTGCTCAACATTGAGCGCTTCGCGTACTCTGGTGTTGCGTGATCGAGTTATTCCAGCAACACCGCGAAGGAACCTCATTTCATCAGCTTGTATCTGCGATCTTATTCTTTCGATCACTACCCAAATTTCAAGAACATAGGTGAGAGTTCCAACATACACCGAGATAAAAACCAATAATTTAGCTTGAACAATAAGTTCGGCCTTCCTTATAACAGATTGACCAAGCTCTCTCAAAATTAATCCAGCCTGACCAATTTTCCAGGATAACTCGGCATTGCTCTTCCCATCACTCGTGAATAAAACCCCGAGGTACTTAAACTTATCCACCTGCTTTAGTGGAACTCCACTAACATGCAGAGTACACTGAATGGGTGTTTTGGAAACGACCATTACTTCCGATTGGTTGACTTCAGCATCAGCATCATCACAAACGGCTTTAAACCTTTCGAGTGCGCGCTGAAGTTCGGTTTAAGAGGACCCAATGATGACCAAATCGTCTGCAAAGAGCAAATGACTAATCCTTAAGTCCCATACTTTGAAACATTCTCCGCTACGGCTGTGCTGCAACATCCAGTCCATATATACAATGAAGAGGAGAGGTGACAAAACGCACCCTTGGCGGAGTCCAACGCCCACAGTGAACGGTATTGACCTAACACCGTTTATCCGAACACAGCTTCTAAAGTTTGTATATAACGACTTAATCGCCCTAAATAGGGAACCATCAATCTTATACTCATGCAGAACACTCGAGAATGGCCTTGAAGAACCCAATCATATGCTTTCACCAAATCCTCAGAACAGATTTAGAATACTCCAAGGCCTTCCCAGGTTGCGCTTCACCGGCACGGAATCCGCAATGCTCATTCTCCAAGCTATCATCAACCACAGCTCTGGAACGCATTTCTAACACTTGAAAGATATATGCCACTATATTTGGTGCAATCCCTTTTGCCCCCGGTTTAAAAAAAAAGGGAACAATCACCCCAATCAGCAGGTGTTTCGCCGCATTCCCAGGCTACTTGAATGACACGCGAGAGCCATTGCACTCCCTCTTTACCTAAAGCCTTGAGCATTTCTGGTCGGATTTCATTCACATCGGCAGATTTGCCAACTTTTGGCGATTTGATCGCCAAAATTACTTCCTCTACCGTAGGACTACTTTCCACCCTACTCTCGACCATAGGTTTGTCATCTTCAGTGCCCTGTTCGGGATTGAGCAATTCTGAAAAGTGCTCGCTCCATCTGCGTAAGATGTCGACCTCATTGGAAAGAAGTGCATCGTCTTTGAATTTGACTCCTTCAATGATATTCAACTTTCTTCCTCTGAGTCGGCGGACGGTTTGCCAGAACATCTTATTAGCAGATCTGTGGTCAAGTTCCAATTTTTCGCCAAACTCCTTCCATGACTGTTCTTTCGCTGTTTTCACAGCTAATTTGCATGTTCTTCGCGCCTCAATGTATCGATATCAAGAATCGGAGTTCCCCAGTGAATCCACACCTTAAAGGCTCTCTTCTTCTCTCTAATGGCTTCTTGAAATCCGAGCGTTTTAAATCAAGCATTTCTTTTCTCACCACCAGCCGCCACACCAAGCCGCTTCACTCCACAAACATCTCCCGCAGAGGCAATAACCGCTGTTGAAAACAGTTGCCATTCTTACTCTACGTTTGATGGAATAGTTGGAATTCGTTCAAACCTTTCAGATATTTGAACATTATGTATGTCATATAAAATTTATTACCTCGAATAATTTTTTCTGTAAAACGTAGAATATAAGTAGAAAACAAAATTATACAAAAGCAATACATTTTTTTAAAACCATTATCACAAAAACAATTTAACAAATATGCATGGGGCAGGACATGCTAGCTAACTAGTTCATATGGTATGCAATTACGGAAAAATGAGTTTGAGAACAAGTTTTCAAAAGACATCATTGGAAAATGTTCGTTACCGTGGGCATTAAACTTGATGTACAAAATACAATATCGTTATTTCGAATACACATTTTCATTTTCGTTTGTTATTTAAAGACGTCTATGCATTTAAAATGCTTTTTTAGAAGACGAGTCGATCCACTTGTATACTGACGGCTCAAAACCAAGGATGGAGTTGGTGGAGGTGTTTTCTCTGATAGGCTTAATCTTAAGCTCTCCTTTCGTCTTATCATTGAAGCGTGTTTCAGGCAAAAATATTGGCGATTAAGGAGGTCTTATCTTGGCTGAAGAAAAACGTGATACCCGCCAAGAATATCCGTATCTTTTCAGACAGCCCAGCTGCAATCAAATTCTTGGAATCGATCTCTATTAATTTAGTAGTAGCGCTAGAATGCCGATCTTCTCTTAAGGAGATGGCGAAGCAGTTTATTTATCACCTCTGTTGGGTGTAGGGGCATAGGGATATTCCGTGGAATTGTAAGGCTGATGAACTCGCCAGAATAGGAACAACTGTAGCTATCCTTCCAAACAAGGATAATCTAGGTATACCAAGCGCTACTTGCAAACTTAACGTTAAGCTGGATACAATCGAAAAAACAAATCGTAGGTGGATAAATGGTACAACATGTGTACTGAGCAGATTTGGCCCAAGTTGGATCTGAAACGCTTGAAGAAATTTTTTTCTCTCAATCGATTGTATATTGGCTCTATTATAGGTGTTATTACAGGACACTCTCTAATAGGCAAGCATGCAACAAGGCTTTGCGTATATTCAAATGATTTTTGTAGAAGCTGCATGGACGAAGAGGAAGAAACCATTCCTCACCTCCTTTGTGCGTGCCCAGCTCTCTCCCATAGAAGAAAGCTTCACCTACAAGCTTTCAACAATTTAGGTGATCTGAAGAAGTTTCCTTCGCTTCATCAGAAGCTCTTATTGGTTCTAACGAGTTGGCTGGGATTACATGATCCTTCGTGGTATCAAAACGGACTTTCCATGGTCTCTTTGATGACATTTGAAACGCATATCAAAAATTTAATTTGAGCTGGTGTATTTGGTAACTACTTTAGTTCCTTCACTAAAGGTCCGTTCACAGCTCAGCGACCTGGGAATGCGAACGAGCGAATATTCGCCAATTTTGACATTTCATTCATAGCTGCTTTTTTTCTGGTCGCCGCAAACGGCGAATTTCAGTTGTCATTCATTTTGTAACTAACTGCCTAAACGTGAAAAATGCATAAATACATAGCGTAGCTTTCATTCAGAAGGTAATGTCTTATCCTCTTTCAATAAATTCAACCACGATCTTACCCACCAGGAACAAAACAAAAGAATTGTGAGGTTAAACTCTCGCGAACATTTTGGTTGCGGGAATGTGGATTGCATTCTACATGTGTGGAATGTGAGTTGACAGTTCGCAAAAGCATTCGCTTATTCGCGGAAAAATCGGCGAATAGTTAATTTCTTCGCAGAAACTAATTACGATTAAACTTTTTTTTAGATTAATCGATAGATAAATTAAGTCTTCTTCTTTTGGAATCTTAAAATTGCACATGACGTGCATATAAATGTGCTAAAAACGGTTTGTTTGCAGTTCGGGCATTCGCAGGTCGCTGAGCTGTGAATGGACTTTAACAGCATGCTTGGCAAGTTCACCAGGCAATAAAGGTCCATTCACAGCTCAGCGACCTGCGAATACGAATGAGCGAATATTCGCAAATTTTGACATTTCATTCACAGCTACTTTTTTTCTGGTCGCAGCAATCTGCGAATTGTCAACTTGTCATTCGTATTGTGCTTCTAAAAAGTAAAGTGTACAATGGGAGTCAGTCAACAAATTCTTCTAAAGAAAAAACAATTGCTATTAGCATATTTATGGACGAAAAAATTGAAAAAAACGAGAAATCATACATGTTCACCCCATTAATCAGACAAGAAGTACGGACGGAGAATTTTGTACGCTTATGAATAAACTTCATAAGCATCCCGCAAGATTTTTGAAGTACTTTCGGATGTGCAAAGACAAATTTTACCAAATATACAATCTAATTGAACAAGATCTAAAGCCTAAATCTGTAAGAGTCAGACAAGGTACGATACGTCCCCTAGAGAAGATAGTTATAACTTTGAGGTAAGTCTTTATTTTTGATGTTTTCGTTTTCAATCGATGTCACTAAATTTCTTACATTTTCACCAGGTTTCTAGCGACAGGTGCAAGCTTTGTTGACCTATCGTTTCGTTTTCGGATGGGAGTATCGACAGTTAAGAAAGTAGTTGATCAAACCATTGTTACAATCATATCAAACTGCCTTAAAATTGCCATGCCAGATAATTTTGCAAAAGAAGATTGGAAAACAATTTCTGATGAATTTTTGCAACGATGGAACTTTCCCAATTGTCTGGGAGCAATAGATGGAAAACATGCCCTTACATTTGCACCAAAGAACAGTGGAAGCCTCTATTTTAATTACAAAAAAACATTTTCTATCATTTCTGTTGTTGACGCAAATTACCGATTTTTAATGGTAGACGTTGGTGCATATGGAAGCAACGCTGACTCCACAGTTTTTTCAAACTCCTATTTTGGGAAAACTTGGTTGAATAACCCAAGCAAATTGAATATTCCAGAGGATTCGCCACTTCCACGAACTACACTAATATGCCATACGTTATGATAGGAGACGAAGCATTTGCATTGAAACCAACAACTTTAAGACCCTTTCCTGGGCACAAATTGTCGATAAATGAAAGATTTTTCAATTACAGGTAAAGTTTATATTACACAAGTATATTTATTCCCAAATGCGAAATAATTATTGTTTTTCTTTCGTAATGCAGGTAGTCGAGAGCAAGAAGAGTGGTGGAGAATGCTTTTGGAATCCTGGCTCAAACTTGGAGGATACTTTTAAAGCGTTTAGAAGTTCAAAAAGACTCAGCCTACAATATTGTTCTTGCATGCTGTATATTGCATAATTTCTTACGAATCAATATACCAAAAGCTCCAGCGAAACATTCTTCAGTGAACAATACTGAATGTCTTCCGGAAGCGGGAACATCTGCACTTTCGGCTTCAAGAGGATATGATGTGCGAACGCAATTTGCAGAATGGTGTGTGTCCGAAGGAGATGTAGATTTTCAATACAGGATGATTTAAATCTGAAATATGTACACATGCATATTCAAAGAAAAAGCTGGCTGAACAGAAAATAAAAATAAAGGCTTTATTATGAATTCATTCTATTATTATATCACATAAGTAAAATTAAATAAATTTTCTCTTAAACGTTAACTGAGAAAGCTTTTCTTTTCTTCAGGTACACTTTTTATGCTTTACTTCACAGCATCGAAAACTAGTTAAAAAAAAAACTAAACAAAAAAAATAAGAATTATTAAAATGCAAGAACAGTCTTATATCACAGTTTAAATGTCATTATCCTCAAATTCAATTTCGTGGAAAACTTGAAGCGTACGTACGCATTTCCAATTTCGATTGCTTTTTGCGGCTCCAAGTTTTTGCACGAGATGATAAAGTAATAAAAAACTTTTTTAGTGGTGGCGATTCAGGAGGCACATTTATTTCGGCTAAGGCTGCCAGAAATTTGTCTGTGTCCGTATCTTCACTTTTCCTTATGTTTTTCTTACCCACCGATTGGTCTTTATCCACGGAATACGACGACTTCCGTGTTATCGGTGTATAGAAGCCGTCCAAGGTTGTGTCGCCAGTCCCTGGTGTGAGGTCAGTATTTTCTTCACTATTCTCCTTTTCATTTGAATAAAAATTGCCCATAGTTCTAAAAGTAAATTACCTTTGTTATCATAAGCTGTTTACAAAAAACTATGGATTGATTACCTCGGGACTTCTATGAAAGGAATCAAAAACCCCATTATCTCGAAATATATCCAAAGTTTTTTGTTTACAGAAGCTCCTGACCCACTTGGAGTATTTCTTTCTTTCCTGTAATACTTTGCAAATGTATCTTTCAGGTTCTTCCAGCGATTCTTACACGTTTTAACTGAAAGATTGATAACTTTTAATGCAGTATAATATGATTTAATATTATGGGTTAAACTTACCATCTACATTTAAAATATTTGATATATTTTGCCAAGCCTAATCTTTTTTGTATCTATCGGAATACAATTTATTCGTTTTTTGGTAAATTGCTGGATTTGCCTCAACTTCAAGAACTAGTTTCTCATCAAATGCCTAACCAAGAAAAATTCATAAATACAAGTGCAGCTTTAATTTTTGTTTGATATTCTTACCTTCTTTTCAGTAAATTCAGCCATAATTATTCTTATCTGAAATCCCTTTCGAGCTCTGACCGACCACCAAGAACAAAACAAAAGAACTGTGAGGTTAAACTCTCGCGAATGTTTTGGTCGCGGGAATTGATTGCGTCTTACATGTGTGGAATGTGAATAAAAGTTTACAGTTCGCAGAAATCATTCGCGTATCCGCGGAAAAATTGGCGAATTGTTAATTTCTTTGCAGAAACTAATTACAATTCAACTTTTTATATATTAATCGATAGATAAATTAAGCTCCGTTCTTTTGGAATAATAAAATTGACAAGGGCGTGCGTATAAATGTGCTAAAAACTGTTTGTTCGCAGTTTGGGCATTCGCAGTTCGCTGAGCTGTGAACGGACCTTAACAAACGGACTACAGTTCGGGTTTCCCGACTGGTGATTGTTGATCGCTTGCTGTAGTGTGCCAAACGAGATGCTTCGGCGGCGATTCTTTCGAAAATATCATTCACAAAACTGTTCATGATACTCATGGCCTTCGATGAAATACCAGTACCGGGATTTACTTGCTTCAACACTTTGTAGACGTAAATGGCGTAGCTTTCCTTCCTCTTGCGGTTCTTCTTCTTGTCATTCTTGGTGATATTCTTCTGTGCCTTTCCGGCTTTCATGGCTGCTTTTCCACTAGTTTTTGGTGGCATTTTTATTTTTATTTTCACTTCACTTCACTGTGCTTTTGAAAGTTTATTTTTTTTGTCCCCTACAAGACTTTTGGAATAATAAAATTGCCAAGGGCGTGCGTATAAATGTGCTAAAAACTGTTTGTTCGCAGTTTGGGCATTCGCAGTTCGCTGAGCTGTGAACGGACCTTAACAAATGGACTACAGTTCGGATTTTCCGACTGGTGATTGTTGATCGCTTGTTGTAGTGTGCCAAACGAGATGCTTCGGCGGCGATTCTTTCGAAAATATCATTCACAAAACTGTTCATGATACTCATGGCCTTCGATGAAATACCAGTACCGGGATTTACTTGCTTCAACACTTTGTAGACGTAAATGGCGTAGCTTTCCTTCCTCTTGCGGTTCTTCTTCTTGTCATTCTTGGTGATATTCTTCTGTGCCTTTCCGGCTTTCATGGCTGCTTTTCCACTAGTTTTTGGTGGCATTCTTATTTTTATTTTCACTTCACTTCACTGTGCTTTTGAAGGTTTATTTTTTTTGTCCCCTACAAGACTTGGTACACTTTTCGAAACACGAGCTCAAAATGAACAAAATTTACGGATACTTGTCCTTACAGTTGAATGAATAATGGTCTTTTGAGAGTATAATACTCTAACATTGTGGGCGCCGCCGTGGCGGTGTGGTTAGTGTGTCGGATAACTGCGCGTGAGGTTCCATGTTCGAATCCCAGAAAACACCAAAACGTTTTTTCACGGTCCCACGTCTCGCGAACGTTTGGCAAACATCCGAGAGTATTTATTGTTACAAGAAAGCTTCTCAAAAACAAAAATGCCCTTTGGTAGGTCCTTTCCTTTCTTGCGAAAAATATAACGCACACAACACGAGTGGTTGCGAGAAGCTAGGCCTAGGTACTTTATGAGCTGTTGCACCAAATTTATATATATAATACTCTCAGAGTTGTTTAAATAAAAATATATTTTGCAAAAGGGAGGTATAACCGTGAACGAATTTCAAACATTTTTACACTTCCACTCCCAGGGCATACCTAATTGCAGCTTCCTGGAGCTGGGGACACATGGGAGCAGTCAACAGCTCAAAGCTATTAATCGTTTCCCATTTTTACTTTTTTAGGACTAGTCTACTCAGATCTATACTTTTTGTGTTCTACCGATACCCTTTTCATTTAAATTGATTAAACAATTCAACTGTCTTTCGTAAGTATATTTTAAACATTTTCTGACTGGAAACATCAAACTTATGTCTGGATTTATATCTGACGGGATGTCAGCGAATTTCGCATAATATGTGTCATAGTATCTCATGTACTCACAGAGTGCAACATCAGACATAACATCTCTTTGGATATAATATTAGTCGTGTGGAAGTACCGTGTTTGGGATCACTGATTATGACATACAATTTGTTACGACATAATGCATCACTTACACCGCGTCTACACGAGACATACATATTCTCTTCCTGCACATAACTCACTTCCTGGCACTGGTTTTGTTTCTTGTCTTCTCTGTAGACTGATGAACAACTTTGATAGTTAAGCATTCAAAGTGTTTGTTTTTTTTGTATGCTTCTGCTCGGGAAGCGACAGTTTGCACCGTTGATGCAATATTATTCACAAAGAAATCGCAGTATCTTCTCGTACACAGACCGCAACCGCCCCAATTCAATTATATTTACGGAAGAAGTCTTAACAAAATTTGTCCAGCCAATGGAGGAGAAAAAATACCAAATGTGAAGTTCGAAATTTTGTTTGTTTGATATGAATTTGGTTATTGTAGATGATTTTTCGTTTTATTTGAAGCCAGAATTACTAAGTTTTGTTATGGATCTCCTCAGTTCTCTAATGTGACTTCAAAATGCAGATAAATTTCAAACATATGGATTCTAAGAACCGACCTAAAAAATGCTTTGAACATAAAATACGGACCAAGGGTGCAGGTGGTCTCAGGCCCACTTTCAAGTTATGATGAATTGCTGTTTATATACACGACTTCCGCCTTCTACGCGAGAGAAAGAAAAATATCCTCCCACAATACTTTTTTAATAAAGTTGACGAAGCAAAAATAAATCCCAACCGCCGTATAAATTTAGCTCCAGCTTCCTCTGTAATTGAACAAAAGAGTTCCTTCAAGTTTGAAAATAAAAATCATAAACCCAAATAGGGGGAACAATGGAGATTTCTTCTTGAACCTATGAACCCTACTTGAAGTGGTGGTTTCTTGCAATCGCAGCGGCAAGTCCTTTTTCTTAATGAGTTAGACAAAGCTGTAGTGCGGGTGCAGTTGACACGGGCACGGGTATCAGTTGATTTTGCACCTTTAGTCCTTTCTTTTGCGTGCTGGTTGTTATGTTATTTTGATTCAGCTCTTGTGGTCTTTTTGGGAAGTAAGTATTTTCCATTTAAATACGTTAGACAAGGTGAACGACATTTAAATTTTCTTCCTGCTGGGAGTGGTGGTAGAGCAGTATCAAAAGAATTTCCAGACTTTAAGATTTTCTAAAGATGCTTGTACTAAAGTACCTGTTTGGCTGCACGTTACTGTAGCTGTTTTTGCATCAGCAAAAGGGTGAAACTGAAAGGAAAACAAGAGGAAAAAGTAAAAAGACTAAGCACATGAAGAAGAAAGCTCAACGGGGCAAACGCAAAGTGCAAGGAGGTGATTAATGAGAAGAGCATGACTGGAATGAAATTCTCTTCTTTTTTTAAAGACGATTCACGTCGCGTTATTTTCTACTCAAAGGAATACACGGCAAGCCTAAGCCGTTAGATAAATTTAAATTCATAAAATGTGTTTGAAAATTGAAGTTTCCTTGCAATTTACTATGGGAGGTGGTCATAATGAGAAACACCTAATTGCTAAGAAAAGTTAGAAGGACCACTGCGTGTTGTAGCAAGGGGACTCCACCCCTCGTGTAATGATGTAATGCACGACCTTCAAGACAAAGGCTTTAAAATCCTTGATGCAGTCATATTATCAAGAAGGAGAAAGAATTAGAAGCAATGCAAGTAAACACGCTACGTGTTAGAAATAGAAATTTTGCCTTCAACATTTCATCTATATAGGTATTGTCCACTGCGATGTAAACTTGAAGAAAGTGATTTCATAAACATCTTCAACTTCCTTAAACCAAATTTTATTATTGGTGGCGACTCCTCTGATCATTCTCCAATCATTATGACGATAAGCGAAGCTTTGATTAAAAAAGTAGGACCGGTCAGATTAACCAGCGCGAAAACTAATTCGGATAGCTTTAAAAAAGATATTGAAGCAAATACTGAGCTGAGCATATCACTTCAAACGCCATATGAATTTGAAGTTTAAGTTGATCGCTTCGTCGAAATCTTACAGAATGCCGCGTGGAAGAATACTCCCAAACCAATGAAAACGCCGGCAAGCTACATTCAAACTTATCCGCAGGAAATAAAAGAGATGATTAAGGAGAAGAGAAAAGCACGCAAAAAATGGCAACAAACTCCGGTTCCGCAACATAAAGCACATCTTAACCGTTGGTGCAACTCACTAAAAAGATCTATTAAAAACCTTAAGAATAATGAAATGCAAACTTACCTAGAAAGCTTAACGGCAGAAAAAGATTCTAATTACTTGCTTTGGAAGGCTATAAAAGGTATTAAAAAACCTCAAATTCAAGTCGCACTAATTAGGAAAAATCAAGGCGAATGGGCCAGGCATGATAAAGAGCCGGTAATAGAAGAAAAGAATCTCATTCCGGATCATCAATTCGGATTCAGAAGTAAGCATTCTACAGTTGAACAAGTGCATCGAATAACACATGTAATCGAAAAATCTCTTGAGGAAAAAAAAGATTTGTTCAAGCATATTTCTTGACGTCTCTCAAGCCTTCGACAGGGTTTGGCAGGAAGGCTTAAAGTTTAAATTACGACAAGTTCTGCCAGAGCACCTATATAATATTTTGAAGAACTACCTTACGAATCGACTATTCCGCGTAAAATGTGGAAACGATACTCAGATTTTAAGGAAATAATGGCTGGGGTGCCGCAAGGAAGCGTTCTTGGTCCAGTTTTATATCCATTATACACTCGTGATGTACTGCAGGTAGAAGGCACTGAGCTAGCTACATTTGCCGACGATACTGCTATTTTGGCAGTAGATAAAACGGTCCAAGATACTACCGTAAAACTGCAAGCAGCTTTGGATATAATAAATGAATGGACAAAGGTTTGGCGAATCGCACTCAACGAGACCAAATCTGTTCGTGTAAATTTCACTTATAAGAAGATAAATAATTGCGATCTTTTCGATCTTTTCGAACTCGGTTCAAATTCCGTTTGCAAACGAGGCTAAGTATTTTGGAATAACACTTGATGCAAAGCTGAAATGGAAAGCGCATGTAAAGAAAAAATGCAAAGAACTAGATAATAAATATCGAGAAATGTATTGGTTACTTGGAAAATATTCCAAACTTAATATAGAGAACAAACTGCTTTTATATAAGCAAGTGCTTGGGGTTGTATCAAAATAAGTACTATTAAAATTTTACAAACTTTTGAAAACAAAGTACTAAGAGGTATTGTTAATGCGCCATAGTATATGAGAAACAGTGATATTCACAGAGATCTTGGCATTAAAACAATCGAAGACCACATCAAAAACTACACGAAAAGCATAAAAGTCGACTAAAAAGTCACGTAAATATTAAAGTCCTCTAAGTTTTGGATGAAAGAAATTTACTACGCCGTCTACAAAAAAACCAAACCTTTAGACCTAGCGCGATAAGTACGTCTAAACTGGAGAGCTAGCAGGAACTTCTAATGGGAAGGTACCTGCAAAACGTCATTATTTCGTGAAATTAAAACTACTTGATAAGTCAAATACTTAGTTGTAGTCCAAATACAAACAAGTTTGTTTTGAAGGGAGGTTTTTTAGTGGGTAAGAATCCCATACTACTATGAGCACGCGCTGGCGATCCTCCTAGTGTCTTGTTGACGATTTTCAACTACTCTCGAAAAAAAAAACGAATCGCTTCACACCAAAACAACGCGTCAAAATAGTGACGCTGTACATTGAAAATAGTCGTTCAGTTGTGTTAACTCAACGTGCATGTCGTCGAAAATATGGTGGCCAACAAGCACAATCTGACAACACTGTTCGTCGTTTGGCGTCGAATTTTGTTGAGCACGGGGCAGTGAGAGATCGTCGACATGCCATTCATCAACGCCCAAGACCTTCCAATGAACTGATTGAAGCGGTAACAGAGAGTGTTGCCGAGAACCCACATGTGCCGTATCGTCACCGCGCTCAGCATTTTGGCGCCAGTAGACCCACCTTGCGGCGCATTTTGTAGGATGATTTGCATTGGTTTCCGTATAAAGTGCAATTGACTCAAAGAATATTGCCGACAGACCGTCCGCGTCGCTTAGAATACGGCCAAACAGTCGCTCGAATGGTTGACATTGAACCTGATTTTTGGAAGCAAATTTTGATGACCGACGAGGCCAATTTCACACTCTCTGGCGCCGTTAACAAGCAAAATTGCCGCATTTGGGGAATGGAGAATCCACACGAGGTCCATGAAACACCATTGCATGACCAAAAAGTGGTGGTGCGTACCGATTTTATATTCATGGGTTTTTTCCAAGATCTGCCGTAGTGTGAATATTGTGTCAATGCTGGACTTTCCCGGCGTGAAACCGCACTGATATGGACCTATCAGGTTGTTGACGAACGGTTTTAGGCGTTCACATAATTCAGCAGACAGCATCTTATATGCGATGTTGAGGAGACTTGTACCTCTGTAGTTGGCGCAGTTCAGAGTGTCTCCTTTCTTCAGGATCTGGCAAACGATGATGAGATTCCATTCATTGGGCATACTTTCGTCCGACCAGATTTTACAGATGAGCTGGTGCATGCTCCTTACCAACTCATCTCCTCCTGCCTTGAAAAGTTTTTTTTCTCCTCCGCTCGTAGAGCTCACGAGCAGCTTTAGTCCTTCTATGCAGCACCGCTTTGTACGCCTCTTGTTTTGCTGCACGTGCTTGCCGGAATTCAGCATTGTGGTGGCCGAGAGAAACCCGGTACATCAGAGGCGGCATCTCTGATGGCTTGTTGGCAATGCTGCCACTGGTCTTCCGCATTTGCTGCTGGCGGCATAGGACTTAGATTAAGATTAAAAGAAACTCGATCGACAAAGGCTCAGGCGGTCTCTTGCGATTGTAGCCGCCCGACGTCAAGTTTCCTCACAGTATTTCGTTGATTTCGCTCCGTTCTGGATATCCGCATCCGTACCTTGGCTACAATTAGGTAGTGATCCGAGTCCACGTTGGCTCCTCGGAAAGTCCGGACACCCAGAATACTGGAAGAGTGCCTTGCGTCGATCGCAATGTGATCGATTTGGTTGACAGTTTTTCAATCAAAGGACAACGACAAAGTTTTGTCCCACCGCAAAGTCGACTAGCCTGAGTTCGTTGTCGGATGTGATGTCGTGCAGGCTGTGCTTTGCTAAAGACGTCCTCTCTTCCTAGCTTTGCGCTAAAATCACCTAGGAGAATGTTAACATTTTAACTTCGTGATTGACATACTAAGTACAATAATAATACAATTAAGCATGTTCAGAAAATAAGATTATTGCAGAGTAATGCATATAACTTTAATTTCAATTATTCTTATTAAGTGTTATTGTTAAGTTAAATCAGAGTATAAAAAAAGATTAAACATTTTCTGTTTGAATTTTCCTTCGATAAATTAATGAGTGCTGAATAATTGTAAAGAGAGTGCTCCAACCTTTGGCTTCGTTTAAAATACTTAATATTTATTCTTCTCCTAAATAGTTCGTTTTGAGTACAGGTCTCCTAATTTGACGTAAGATTGGACACTGACCAAGCAAATGGAAATTTTAGTCAAATTAGTCGCATTCTAACACAGTAATATGAATTGCCCAAGTTGCACAGAAACCATCGAAGATGCAGAGTACATCATAATTATTCATTGTCCAGGCTACAGAACCGAAAGGTATTAGAAACTGAAGGAACAGTGTAAGAAGAGAGACAAGGAGTAGAGTAGCAGCAGAATTAAAATGTAACAATGAAATACTGGACGGCATGACAGGAAGGTGGGTGAGATCTGGTTCGGGCTCAGTTCCGTCCTTCCACCTCACAAAACAAAGAAAAAACTAAAACGTGACGCACATCAGTACAATAAAAAAAAAACATTTCGATTTAAAGCCGAAGTTCAAAGCGAACATTTTAAATGGAAAATAGCCCAACGACAGACATTAAAAATTGGTTTGTAAAGTGTTTTCCTCTTCATCTGATATGCCCTGTCCGCCATCAATCAGTAACTTTTCATCCGCACGTGCACTTCGAGAAATACAAAAAAAAAAAATGTTACGCCACAAAAATAGGAGATATCCTGTAAATAACTTTCGTCTAACTCCAAGAGACTTACACACATTGGTTTAGCCATAAAAGTTTACCCAATAATTTCACAGCCAACGATTATCGTCCCCCAAAATAAAATAAAATCAAATCACCCCCCAGCAAATTATCATCTAATCTCGTCCTGATTTATATTCTAACACCCAAATGCTATATGTCCCACACATATTAGCATTAAATATGAAATATACATATGCATGCGACCTTGTCCAATAACACGCCGATATTCGGAAACAATTTCATCGCTTTCCAAAGTGACACTAAACTTACATAAACATTTCTCCCGGTCTCCAGCACCTACGAGTACATACATTAGGCGAACTTGGAAAACCGCATACGATTTCTATCGATTGCCATAAATCCCATTCAATACACCTGCCCTCCGGCCCCATCCCAACAAATCGATGACCAAATCTGACCGAATTTATCCAATTTTCCTTTGGTTATCTTTCTGTTGTGCGCCGACAGTGTGTGCACCCACCACCGCACAGTGTCACAAGTATTAGAAACTTGCATGGACGATATACTACTCACCCACCTTGTATCTCAAATCGTCTATGAATCCTTATGTTGGTTACTTTGTCCTTGGTGCTCGGTGTATCCCTATCCGTATTTACGATCGACATTGGCTTATTGCAGGTAGAGACCATCTCTGTTGAATATGATACCCTCATGACCAGCTCTAATGCTCCCCGGGTAGAATGTAACCCACTAAGCTCATGTATTGCTCCTATTGTGTGGCATGCTCCGTCGCCTGACATGTATTCAAAAAGTTGCCATGTTCTTAAAAAAAATCCAGCAGATTGTTTACTGCTTCGTTAGGCGCCCTTTGTCAATTTTAAAGCGTTTTCTTCTTGTTTCTCTATCCAAACACAGGATATATTGGGATACCTGGGATTTGTGAGTTTTGATCCTCTCTCTCTCTGTTTGCGGAATGGGGAGGGTGATATGGTTGATTTTGATGACATTAAATTGAATTTATGACGTGAGATGAGAAGGGGCATATACACATGATGTTTGGGATAAAAATCCTTAGGATTTTGCTGCCAGGTTGGAAAGGATTTGTGAAAGAGAACTTGATGGGATCTTCAAAGTTGTAGAGATTTTATTTTTTTCCTTGTCGTTAAATCGATATCGAGTTGATACCGGGAATAATTTATTTATCTGACAGAATTACGGAGCTGAATGAAGTAAATACAAACTATGATACTTTCAAGACTTTAATTGTAGATAAGAACTTGAAACGGGGTAGGAGTATTATAGGGTGCTCCGTGCTCCAGATTCCGGACGTTTTTTTCCTTTTGGTTGCGTCAAGGGATGTGGTAATCTTTTACAGATGCTAGTAGCCCGGGCTTTAATACTAGCATGCACGATTCGTAAGCCCGAATAATCGATGACAGCAATGCGCCTACATACTAATCCACACCCCGCACACTTCTACCGCTCTCCCCGCCGGACTGCCGTTAGGTATTACTTCGCAGAGCTGGTTAGCATGTCATGCTATTCATTTCGCATGAGCTAATGCTGGTTCGCATGCTTCTGCTGCTTTGCAGCAGCTCAGTTTGCACATTCCAATTTCTGTTACTACGTGTGTTCATATGCCACTGTGTGTCTGAGCTTGTCACTTGTGTTACATTGCATAAGTGTGCGTTTTTGTGTAATTTAGTCTACCTTCCAGTGTTTGCATTATAGGATCCCCATTTCTCGCTGCTGCTCGTTCCTCCAGACGTAGTTTTTGCATCATGATGGTGATGATTTCGTTCGCTGTGTTCCAGGCTTCATTCGTCGTCAGCATGAATGTAATTAGTCCTCTCGGAGTCACTTGGCCGCCAGTTTCTCTCTACAGTATGCTTTTGGCCGTCGTATACTTGCGGCATTCCATCAAAACATGTTCCGCGCTTTGGATTTTACCCCCAATTACCCTACCAATGCGGGCAGTATGGGTCATCTACGCGTTTGTATTTGTGGAGATATTCCTGAAAGCATCCGTGCCCTGATAGGAACTGTCATGTAGAAGTTTACTCCTCCGTGTTTTCTTCTGATCAATTCCTCTACGTTGGGGATCAGCATATAGGTCCATCTTCCTTTGGGTGTGGCGTTCCATCTGCGTTGCCATTCTGCTTGTATAGCCTCGCTAGTTGCTGCGGACTTTTTAATTTCCAAATCGATTGGCATTCGACCGGAGATTACGCTAATTGTCTCCGCGGACACCGTTCAAAAGGCATAACACACTCTTAACGATGCGATTCTATGGGCTGAGTTCAACTGTCTCATGTACGTTGTTCGCTACATCGCTTGTGCCCATATGAGGGACGCGTACATAGGGATCGACTTGCTTACCGTTTCTAGCAGATTTCTAATTGGCTGCCTACTGCCTTGGAGGCTCTCTTGCCTGCGTATATGAGGTGCTCTCTAAAGTTTAACCTGTGGTCCAGCAGCACTCCCAGGTACTTGATGTGAGGACGCGACTCAATGGTTTGCTCACCTTTGTTCTGCTACTTATTAGCACTGCTTCTGTCTTGTGATCTGCCAGTTCCAGACCTGATGTCTGCAGCTCTACCCTCACGTTAATTATTGTTTGGCTGCAGTTTTCGGACGTGAACAAATATTATTGGTGAAAGAGTTTCAAATGAGAAGGAATATGAAAAGAAATAGGAGACCAGAGTCTGCTTTGGTACCATAGACTTCTTTAAAATTTCGCACTGTAAAGTAAAATTCTATGTCTCCACGAAGTATTAGCAAACGCGAAGTGGTATGAATTTTTAGGTTGCCTTTCCGTTGGCAGTATTGGCGGACACTTTAATGTACTCGTACAGTAAGATGTTATATCAAGTTTCTGCTATTCAGGAATCTGATGGAACAACGAGATTCATGTAAGAAGTTGCGAATTTGTCAAATTCATCGACTATCCTGAACTTTGGCTGTATATTTTCATGGATGCTAGAGAATTTTGTATAAGTCAGATCAAACGTAAGTGATTCGGTGGAGTCTGATCGATGAACTGAAACCAAAGATTCACTGTCTAGACATCTGTTGCAAAAGTAGGATATGCCCCCAAAGACGAATGCATCCAGGAAATCCAATCAAAGGAGCACATTGTATGCCTCTATGTTGAACGCCGTGATCGCTGAGAACAAAAAACTGTATATGTACGATCATTTGTGCGACACTGGATGAGCGATGACCCATCAAGGCTTGCAACAATAGGCGATAAGCAAACGATTGGCAAAGTAATGATTCATACCTGTAGACTTGATTGAATTGTTGACCTAATAGGCGAAACATCCAAACAAAATTTATTCAGAAGGAACAAGGGAGGAGAACAAAAAAAAAAAACACCTATACGGATGGAATATATTTATATAACCAATCTGTAACTCCTTTTCCTCTAATATGTACAAATGGGCAAAGCCGTTATCTAAATTTTGAGATTTCATGACTATGAACAAGTGTTTGAATATCATATAACAAATTAGTGCGTGCTGTGTTTAACTGGAGGAGATGAGGGCTTCCTATCGACAATATTGTCAGGTAAAATTCTCAAAATTAACGCAGCAAAGTCGACAAATGAATATAACAAACAAAAGTCAGATTTTCGAGAAACATTTTGTACGAAATCTTATGAATTAATACGTGAACACGAAATTTATTGTACTTTTTTTTTTAGAATTTATTATAAAAGGAGGGGAATGATACTTATGGTATATCATTCGAAAGGTACTGTGCCATAGATGTGCAGAAAATAAACGTCATGTACGTATGTTACCGTTAAGTCAGGTAAAATAAAGTTAACATACACACATGCTTTCCCCATACAAAATGCTTTAACCAATTAAATGAAAGCATTTTGATCACGTTCATGGCTCTATGAGCTTAGATCCCTTTGCCTTCTCTGCACTGTAGAATAATACAACAAATACATATTACAACATGTTTCTCTCGTTGCTTGCTTATTTCCTACGGTCGAATTTCGACCATACGCGGTACTAGTAATAAATACTTGTCCATCAGACCTTTTGTAGTAGATTTCATCAATAATGAGGAATTTTAAAATAATCGCCGCCAAATATAATATGATATTATCAACACTTTAACTTATTCTATTGGCTTTGCGTGAAATCAATTAAAATCTAATGCAAGATCAAACTTACGAATCGTTTCCTATTTTGAGTTAGATGGGCGGTGAAAGATTCAAGTTTGAAAGGAAGTCCCCAGATTTAAATGTAGACTTCAACTAAAAAGCCATTAGTTAGCTCGATTGTTAGCTAGCTCTATCGAGTTCACACACCAAGTTGGTTTAGGTATCTTTCCACTTGAACGGGCAATCTAAGGGCAGACCTCCCACTGTCTAAGGTGGATTTGAAGACTTTTCGGGCTAGATCAGTGATGTCCATATGATCTAAGTGGCCTTAGTGCTTGGACTTCTTCAATGTATCTTCTCCATATCCCGTCTACTTTAGTTGTTCAGAAGAGCGGCTTTGCCACTCAACTGCCTTCCTAGGCCAAGAAAACAACGATTGATTGACTGGTGACTGATTGTTTAAGGCCGCTTTTAACCTTGCATTTACACCCTAAATTATTCTCATACACATCTCATTAATAGATGACACTACTATCAGTAGTTCCCAATATCCTCCTTACCTCACCGAGGTAAGAACGTTGCTGTAAATAAAGATACCTAAACTAAAAATCAAAACATTATTTCTTCTCATTGTGTTTTTCTCCGCCATATCCCGGGATCGGCTTGCATCCCAACATTTGGTCCTCCACGAGCCGGATAAAAGCCACAATACCATCGAGCATTCTACTCGGCAAAACTTCCCCCAACCACGCGGATAACTTCACCAGCTGGAAGGGCAGAAATCAATAATTCATTCATCGGATAATTACATCATCACACAAAATCAGAAAAATCATCATCAAATTTGCATCAGCCGCCACAGAACAAGCACCAAAGCTCATCATCAGCAGCAATAAAATCAACCAATTACATTCGCATATTCGGATTTCACCACCATTTCAATTGGAAGATCTTCACTGCGCTAGCAAACAATTCGTCCATCCAAGCAGATTCATCATCACAAGTGCTTGCATAGATAAATCAAGAGTGGGCAGGTATGTACGCTTTATGTTTCTGTGCAATTAGATTCGATTTTCAATAAATTTATGAAATAAAAGTGTCTACGTATATTTGTGAATCCGTGCAAACATATTTCTCTTGGTCTGTTTTTCACCTATACCTAAAGTTGCCATCTATCCTTTTTTTCACGGGACACTCCTTTTTTTCAGCTCCCAAAAACCTATCCCGTGAAAATTTTCGAAATCCTTTTTTTCATACAAAATTCCTAACGTCTATAATATTTTGAATTTGATATGTGGCGAACATTAGACCGTTAGACTGAACGATGACAGCAGGCGAATATTGTACACGTTCATGGCGAACGAGTAAAGGCTGAATTATAATATAATAGAAGGAAGCAATCGGAAGCTAATTTCATAATTCTGCGTTAAGTCTCCTTCAGTACTGTCAATAGCAAAAGTAGCCCATAATAGGCGTATGTGTTCGAAAGCAATTGGGTGGTTCATAGCCATTCACAACTGTGCAACCGTCAAATTTTCGTATGAAAGAGCGAATGGATTCGGTCTTTCGTAAGTGATCAAAAGTGAATGAAACGTAACGAATCGAAGCAAAAAGCTATTATGGTGGCACAATACAAATCCTTTGTATTCGCACTGTTTAGGAAGTGGTCGTACGAAACCATTCTTCTTTTATTTCAGCCTTAAACCATACACATTACTACTATTGTTGCGAACTCCAACTATTGACGGACTGAAATTAATAAATTTAACAGCACTGTTTAAAATATAGAGTTTTTACTTTATTCAACTTTAATTTTATAAGAAACTTATAGAATATTTATTTAAAAAAAGGAAAGACAGAGCTTTAAATTTTGTGTTGTTGCAGTCGTCGTGGTTTTTTTCTTTCTGATCCATCGAGTCTTGTTTCTCACTCGCTCCAAGGTTTCAGTCATCCAATTTCGCGGCTGTGTTCGTTAAGTTGGCAATCGATTGCCAAGTTCAACTGTCAACTCCTAGATGGCGTTCTTGATGTTGGCGGCATTGCCAACAACTATCATTCATGCGCGCGTCACTTTTTTGAATTTGCTGTACGTCAGTTTTAGTGAATTTTTTCGCATCAGTGTTTCGTTAATCTAAAGAAAAAAGAATGTCGAAACCGAAAGGAAAATGCATCTTCAACGCAAAAGTTCGCGACAGTCGACACATTAAAAGCGATTCTCACTGTGAAATGCAATTTGATATATTCATGCGTGGAGTTCTACCACTTATTGAAAACAAAACCAGATTTACTCCCCCAATTTGATAAAAAGGAGAAATATTCCACCAAAAGTTAGGTCAATGCGAGTGCGATTGACATTGAAGACGATGACAATGAAGTTGTAACAATATTGGTTGATTGGTTGGTATAAGCGTATATTTTGACGAATAAAATATGAATTTGCGGTAGAAATTTTTTTATATTTGATATCCTTTTATTATCCTTTTTTTGTTAATTTTTAGTGAATTTTTCCTTTTTTTAGACCAAAAAAAGATGGTAAGTTTACCTATACCCCTAAAAGTATTTCACCATTCTCGCTCGTGTTTGTTTGTGACCCAATAGTGCGGAGATCTTTATCTAACCAAAAAGAACGAAAAGAGATAATAAGATGTGTGTAATGGAAAATTTAATTTTTCACGCGGATAGTCTTGTTGAATATTTCGCGGATCTTAAGGAATTAAATGCGAGTAAATTCTCTGTACATGCGCTTAAAGCAAGAAAGATTGAGCTTTGGAGTTTGTGGTCAGCTGTTAAATCTGCGTATGCAGACTGTGCGTGAGAAGGATTCGCCATTTGAGCCCGAGAATATAACTGCAGTGAAAGGCAAATACAAACTCTTCAGGGTGACTTATATCTCTTTTCTGGAATTTATTCTAAATGCCGAAAGGGGAATAGAGAAGAAGAATCTAGTGAGTTCAAACCACACGATCAACAAGGAAACATTGCTTCAGGTGTCTCTGAAATGCTTTTGCAAGTTAAACAACTTGCCAAAGCTCAAGAAAGTTTTTCTCAAAATAATTCTTTTTTACTTCCTACGTGTGACTCTGAAGTTTTCAATGGGGATTATTCATCGTGGCCTTCTTTCCGCGACATGTTTACCACGGTATATATAAAGTTCGTTTAAGTCCCGTGCAAAAACTATTTCACTTCTGTGCAAAGACTCGTGGCGATGCATTTAATATCGTACGTAAATTTCCTTTAGAAGATATCAATTTTGATCTCGCTTGGAAGGCTCTTACAGAGCAATACGAGAACAAAAGAATAATGGTCAACAGTCAATTAAAAGGTTATTAAATTTGCAAAGCATTTCTTCTGAGACAGATGAATCTCTGAAACAAATCAATAGAGATGTGGACGATTGTCTTTCGGCCTTGAAGTCTTATGGAATTGATGTTAAATCCTGGGACTCGTTTTTAACCTTTCTAGTTAAGAATCCTTTCTAGTTGGTTGCCTGAAAAAAACTCTTTCGATTTGGGAACAGAGCCTAGTGATCCCTTCTGAAATTCCAACCTGGACTGAAATGAGCAAGTTTCTTGTTTCTAGGTATAAGATTCTGGAAACGGTTGGTGGCATACGGCCCTCGGCAAGATCAAACCAAAGTTATAACTCAACAAGACCATAGTCAAGTAAAAAAGTACACACACACTTTACAAAAGCAATAAACAGTCATGCGTTATGTGTGAGGCTAATCATTCTTTACGACTCTGTCCTGATTTTTTAAGAATGTCAGTCAAGACCAGAAATGAAATTGTTAAACGCCACAATTTATGTTTAAATTGATTTGTACCCTTTCATACACTCCAAACGTGTAAAAGCATATTCTCTTACAACAATTACAGTCCACTTTTAAACCATCTAACCTGCATCTTAACACTTTCTTTTCGACTTCGTCAAAGAAAATACTTCTTGCTTCAGCATTGGTAGCAGTATTTTCTCACGGATCAAAATACACTCTCCGAGCTTTGATTGATCCTGGATCGGAAATAACGTTGATTTCAAAAGCAGCTCGAACCCGATTAGGGCTTCCTTTTACCCCTATTACCGCTGAAGTATCGAGTGTTAACTCGTCCTTAACAACCACATCAAAAATGTTATGTTACTTTGTACTGGGCTCTCATTTGAGTCCAGAATTAATAAACGTCCAAGCTCTAGTTGTCGATAATCCAACAGGGAAACTTCCTTCCCAATCGATTGAATCTCTGGATGCAATGCAGTTATCTGAACTTAGACTCGCTGGGCCTCATTTCAATAAATCATCTCGTATTGATTTATTGATAGGAGCTGATATCTATCCGAGTATCATCAGGAAAGGAATACATCTTAATGTATTAGGAGAATTAGTTGCTCAAGAAACCATTTTCGGATGGATAATTTCTGGTCCAGTTTTAAGTTCAAATCCACCTCCCATTCAAAAATATAATACGTTTTTCAATCAAGTTTAGCTTGATGAAGAAATCAGACGCTTCTGGGAACTAGAAGAGATTATTAGTCCTTAACCAATTTCTGATGAGGATCGATACTGCGAAGACTTATATTCGAAGTCAACATGTAGAGATTCTGATGGTAGGTACATAGTCAAATTGCCTTTCAAACCGGGTTTCCCCAAGAGTTAAAATTAGGTCATTCACAGCATGTATGTCAGAAACGTTTTCTTGCTTCTGAGCGTCGCATGAAAATGACTCCTTTGTTGCACACTGAATACAACAACGTTATTTATGAATACCTGGACATGGGTCATATGAAACAAGTCCCATCAGCCGAGATCTGTCATGACAACACATTGATGTCATATTATCTTCCACACCACGCTGTCGTGAAGCCTGATAGCTTAACGACAAGGCTGCGAGGGGTTTTTAATGCCTCAAACCCATCTCAAAACGGCAGCAGTCTTAATGATTTTCTCTTTGCTGGCCCAATATTGCAACAGGATTTAGTTATTCTCATGCTACGATGGCGAATGTACAGATATGTGTTTAATGCTGACATAACTAAAATGTATAGGCAAATACGTGTTCATCCATCTCATACACCATTCCAGCGAATCGTTTTTAGACCTTCACCTGAAGATGAAATTAAAGATTATGAATTACTTACCGTAATTTTCGGTGTCAATTGTGCGCCCTTTTTAACGATAAGGACATTGAAGCAATTGTGTCAAGATGAAAAACTGAAGTATCCTCTTGGATCCCAGATACTTGAAAATGATTTCTATGTTGACAATTTGCTTTCGGGATCAGACTCTATTGAGCAAGGTTTAGGCGCTCAACAAGAAATTATTTCCATCCCTAATACAGCTGGATTCGTTTTACGAAAGTGGACAGCAAATGATAAACGTTTGCTTCAACATATACCAAAAGATCACGTTCTTAATAATCAACTAAGTGATCAAAGCTCAGTTAAGACGCTTGGTGTATTTGGGAATGCAAAATTAGATCAATTATATTTCAAGGTTACACTAATAACTTATTCGCCTTGCTGCACAAAACGAGAGGTATTTTCTAATATAGCCAAACTCTTCGATCCAGCTGGCTGGGCAGCACCGATCATTATTAAGGCCAATGTACTGATGCAACAAATATGAAAAGATAAAACCCTTTGGGATCAAAGTCTCTCATCCACTTCTCTTGAGGTATGGAAATCTTTTACATCAACCTTTGCAGATATTTCAAAGATACAAATACCGAGATGGATAGGCAAAACTCCAGATGGCGTTATTGAGTTACACGGGTTTTGTGACGCCTCAGAAAGAGCCTATGCTGCTGCAATATATGTACGAGTCCAGGATAACTCGAATTATACAGAGTGTCGGCTTTTATGTGCCAAAGCCAAGGTTGCACCAGTGAACTCAGTATCGCTACCAAGGCTAGAACTCTGTGGAGCCGTCCTCCGACCGACCAGAAGACCCTGATCATCCCAGTCCTGCTTGCGGCGCTGAAACATGGACTTTATTATTAGAGGATGAAGATATCCTTGGTGGCTTCGAGAGAAAAATTCTTTGTAAGATATTCGGTCCCATTTGCGTTGACGGGTTTTGGACGAGAAGATTTAATCACGAGGTATACGAGCTGTGCAGCGACATCAACCTAGTCAAAAAACCGCGTATTGGACGTTTGAGATGACCAGGACATGTAGAGCGAATGGACACCAACGCTCCGGCCCGCAGAGTCTTCGAATCTAACCCGGAGGGACGACGCAGTAGAGGACTTCCTCGCCGTGGGTGGCGCGCACAAGTTCAAGGGGACCTTGACCAACTTGGAGTGTGCAACTGGAGGCAATTAGCTAAAGACTAAATGGAGAGGTTTCTTGGTTGAGGCCCAGGTTCATCCCGAACTGTGGCGGCACCTAAGTAAGTAGGTAGGTAAGTCATGAAACTGTGACTGAAGTGCGCAGTTGGTGAATTTCGACCAGGCTTCTATAAGCTTAGCAAGTATTGTGTACTCTGTTCCATTCAGACTTTAAAGTCCAATTGAATTCGATACCAGTTTCCTGGAAAAGTGCAGATCATTCCTTCGCCCAACAGGTTTTATTGCTTATTATTATATGCGTCAGTTTACGCGGCGGTCTATTTCGAGGGAGCGCAGCGACTCTCCGACTATATCCGAAATGCAGTTTTCGGGTTTTAAGGAACGCTCTGTTTCAATGTTAAGGACATAGTTGGGTGTGTTGTTTGGGAGAAGGAAACATATTTTTATGAAAAATCGCTGAAGTTTTTCAACTTGGATGTGTTCAGAATACCCACACACTTTTGCGCAGTAATTCATTATTGATTTCGCAGCGGCTTCGAAGCTTTTATATTTGATGAATGGAGGATATTTTTATTTTTGATGAAATTGGACCAAGTGGCGTTTATTGAATTTGTAGACATTGTGAGTCTTTGGGATAGATGTTCCGACCAAGACAAGTTGTAAGTAAGAGTTACTCCGAAGTATTTGTATTTGTTCGTTACATTTATTTCAACGTCGTTGAAAAACCATTTTTCATCGCCCCCCTGCGACCTCTGTTTTTGAAAATGATTATTTCTGACTTAGTCAAATTTGACAGCAGCGCTGTCAAAAAGTATTGCTACGTCGTCAGCATACGAGTATAGTAAAACCCTTATCATACGATTTTCAATGGTTATTCCGGCTGGAAGTTTGAATTGGCCATCGTTCAAAAAAGGATGAAGAGCAATGAACTAAGGGCGCATCCTAGTTTTACGCCATTGTTAATGGGGAAAAAGTCGCTTGTACCTTTTCCGATCCAAACTTTTGCGACGGTGTTATGGTATAGAGCCATTATGATAGATATCATCTTTGAGGAGATTCCTAAAAGCGTAAGTTTATGGAACAGGGCTTCTCTATTGATATTATCAAATGCAGGTTTTAAGTCGACGACACAACTGAAGCTGAGTAAGACAGGAGAGGTTGTAAATTTGGTCTACGGTACAATAATTGTGTCTATATGCTGCTTGAATTAAGAATGCGATTTCCTTCTATCTAAGCCTATTCACAAGTACAAATGTAAATATCTTGTAGATGGTGTCCAAAAACGACAATCTTCGAAAGCTCCTCTCTTCAATAAGGGGTATGTTACTGGGCCATCGCATACTGGGGGAATTACCCCGGGGTAAAACCGCGTTTATGGGAGAGAGAGGTGAATTGTACAGTAAGAAATGAAATGAAATGGAATGAAACAGAGCAAAATCTTCAACCAGCTATGAGGTGGTTTAACATCGGGGTAAACCAATCCACAAATAACTTCTCAATTTCGAGATGCAAAAAAATGAGTATGTCATACCACTACAATGAAAATCGGTTCATGTATACAGAATTTCCCCCCGCCATTATTCATCCAGTGTGCGATCGAAGTAAAAGATACCCCGGTGTTACCCCGGGGTAACATTCAGCCAGTGTGCGATGGCCCATTGACTTTTTAAAGGAGGATGGCATAGTCTCTGTTCTTAATATATAACTCAAAAAAAAAAAAAAAATTGTAAATCTACCACTCTTTTCAAAATCCAAGTGACAACACTGGTTCTGTGTATGGGCGGGTTAAGCCTAATGCGTGTGGGTTTTTTCATATTGCTATATTAAAGGCGTGATGACTTGATCATCGTTGTGTGGATGTTTTAACTTTGGGCAATGTGACCCGACTTGCTTTGTTGAAAATAGTTTTTTGATTATTATTTTTCAATAATTATAGCTAATTATGAACCCTTACAATTAACTCTTAAATGTAAAATATGATATTAAATGTTTCTTTTATAATTTGACCTTCATCAAAATAATGCAATCCAGTGTTCCGCCTAATAATAAGAAAAAAATAATTTGACTCCTTAATTGATAGTTTTCGTGGTAACTGGTTACACTGGTTTTGCAATTAGGCTGGGGTTGGTATTGCTTTCCTTTTTTTGCTGATGCATATATAAAGGCGTGATGACTTGAATTCTTATCAGTCGTGCAAAGAAGTCAAGTAAACATAATAAACGGTGACGCGTGACAATTTGACAATTCTCGGTGCCAACAAAAGCGATTTATTATTAATCCTTTTGGTGTAATTTTATGAAATACTATGCTGTACTTGATAACAGGAAAGTAAACCGGAACGATCTAGTTTATTTTAATTTGTGGGATAAAAATCGTTCATTCAGATTGGGTCCTAAATTAACAGATGAACACATTTTTCCAAACAATTTCTAGAAGATGTATTTATACTTTTGCCAGTGTAGGTGCTGCATCCTCAACCGCTATTAATACTGCCGAAATAATAGGAAAATTAGACGATTTATACAACATGTTCAATTCTTCTAAATTCAAAGAACCCAAAAAATCCAGCAGGCCATTTTTGGGAAATGAAGAACAAATAAATTTCTTAAACGAATATTTGTTTGCAAACATTACATTTTTTGATAAGTCTGCCAATATAACTAAAAATATGCGATTTTTAAAAGGACTTAAGGGCAGATGGTAGGTATTCAGTTCCTTTTAACCAGAAACCTAAGCCAAGATTGTTTGTAAAACACCTTTGCTGTTTTACGCAACCGCGGAGGAAATAATCAGTTGCTGAGTCCGTTTCAATTCATTTGTTCGTTTAAGAGATCAACTTAAGAGCTTCCCCACATTGAAAGTCAGTAACAACCACTAAAAATGAAGGACAAAGTGAATGACTTTTTCAAAACCGAATTTGAATATAAAACTGTTGATTTCGGTAGTGAAAATGTTTTTTACTATTTTGCAGGGTACATTTAAAAAAAAAATACCGGCAAAAACATAAGTGTGAGTTGGAATTAAGCCAGCAACTTTGAGTTTCCTCCTTATATACAGATTTTAAAGAATATGAGGGTGCACATTTAACACATCCGCCTTAAGAATTTTTAGATGCATTAGAGACACTGGAGCAAAAGTTGATTTCTCGTTTTCCCAATATATACTTCTAAAATAATTTTGAATTGAATTTGTATGATATTCTAAATCAAGAATTTAATTACTTTTGCTGCATAAATCAAAACAAGGAATTTCTTACAAAATTTTATGTGCGTGTGCGAGTGTATCATATCATCAAAAAATTCAATAGAACTATGAAAAAAGCCAACAACAAACAAAAATATCTCAGCGTAACACATATGTTATTGTTATATTTAATAAAAAAAAGTATGAAAAAATAAATGTTTACCTTTTTTTAATGGGGCACCCTGTGCCATTTTCCGAAAAGACGCTCCTCCTCTATCTCTCTCTCTCTCTCTCTCTCTCTCTACAACACTTCTTATTTCGTCTATTTCTTCTTCTTGTTTCTGCTTCTTGAAAATAAGCCCATTTAGTTTAGTTATGTAAGTTATCTCTGTTAGTTTTCAAACTTAGCTTTAAGTTAACTGCTTGTATTAAGCTTAGAAATAAATAAATAAATTGACTGTGTGACTTACTGATAATCACTGATAAAGAAAACGTGGAGAGTGTCCCTACTCATTGAATGGATATACTCTGGTTATATTTTTCACACGAATGGAAGGGACATACAGTTTAGTGCCGTATCCGACGGGCAATTTGTTTTGAGAAGCTTTTTCGGATGTTTGTCAGACGTTCGCGAGAGGTGGGACCGGAGAAAACTTTTTGGTGATATCTGGGATTCGAACTTGGAACCTCACGCGTAGTGGTCCGACACACTAACCACTTACGCCACGGCGCCCACATATATATCACTTAGTAGGCGATGAATTTCAGCAACTTGAAGTGACATTTTTATAGAATTCGTAGGGTATCCCATCGATCCCTGGACCCTTGTTATCTTTTCCTGTTGCAATAGCCAACGTGATTTCGTCCATCTCAATTTCTCGGTCAAGGGTAGAAATACGTATTTCGGCAGCTGTTAGGAGTGATGTATTTATCGGCAACGTATGGATAAGTAAACTTTAAAAATAAACCATAAGATCAAAAGCTGTAATATCAGTCATTGTACGAGGAGCGCTGCCGCGTATTGCTTCGGCTAGCTTTCACCAATCTTTGGTTGAGGTTACTGCTGAAAGTCGATCTGTGATATTCGCATAATATTCACGCTGCTCAGAATAACACAAAGTCTTGTATTTTTTGTTGATCTCCTGATATTTTTTTCCGAAAAATATCAAGGTTACACTTTCTGAAGTTTTTTAGGTGCCTGAAGGGGTTTTTCTTGCAACGTGGCATGCCAGATCGAACCAAGGATTTCTGGGCTCAAAATATATACTCTATTGGTTGGTGGTTCCGTTACCGCGTAAACATATTCCTTTATCGGAAGACATCGCGCTTCCACTGTCGAAGTTCTCGTTCATATTATAATATAACCGAATTTGGAGCAGTATGCAAGCTTAGTAAACATACCAAAACTAGACATGGATACCTTCGTCTCTACAGGCGCTGTCATTGGCGGCTATAAAAGCCACAAACTGATGGTGGTTATCTGTTCTAAGCTCTAGAGTTAAAGAGTATAGTTCGTGAATGTAAAACTCTCTGAATTTGGTCACATTGAGATGTTGAGGAATACGATCCCCGATTACTTTGCATATTAGGTCTTCCCGCTGCAACGCTTGTAGACATGACGACTATTTTGCGGAACATTTCCTCTGTAAGTGTCCTTCTTTACCTTGTATCAGATGGCAGACCTTCGGTGCTGATGTGGTGGTAATGGAAGTTCCGTATTATTAAAGTGCTTGCTTGGCTTTTTTAGCAGACAAAAATTTCATTAAAATAGGAAAACTAAGGTTTTTACTTCCTAGTAGTACAATGGACCAGTTTCGTCTGAGTGCTCTGGTGAAATGCTTTCCAGCCCACAAAAAAAAAAAAAAAATAAAAAACAAATATATACCATATGGTATACAGTCGAGAACGGATAAGTGCACAATGTCTGGGCATCGATTTGTTGTGCACTTATCCGGTCTGTGCACTTATCCAGAAGTGCACATTTTTGCACTTATCCGTAAGTGCAAATCTTTCACTTATATGTACTTCCATAGTAAGATGCACCGTATTTATACACTCAAAAAAGAAACTACATATCAGGGTGTGCCAACTACAAGTTTCTTTTTAAAAATGCAATAAAATGAACAAAATGAAATTTTTCCCATGTATTATGGCTTTTTTAGTAAGAGCAAACATTCCCATTAATTATGGAATACAACGTCGTTCAAGTGACTGCCTCGGCTGTCTTCGCAGTAGCGCATTCTATCACTCCAATTTTCCAAGACCGTGTTGATGGTTTCGGGCTGTAGCTCACGGATTGCTTGGATGATATTGGCGTTAAGTACTTGAATCGTTTCCGGATTGTTGGCGTAAAATCGGTCCTTCACGGTTCCCCACAAAAAAAAGTCCAAAGGGGTCAAATCGCAGCTCCGAGGCAGCCAATTGACATCGCCAAGACGGCTGATAACACGATTTGGGAATTTGGTGCGCAAAAGACCGATTGTGGCATGGGCTGTGCAGCATGGTGCGCCATCCTGCATGAACCAGAGGTCGTCCAAATCGATGTCTTCAATTTCAGTAAAAAAAAAAAGTCGTTAACATGGCGTTTTCCGAGCCCCAGATGTGTCAATTTTGTTTGTTAATGTAGCCGCCGAGGTGAAAATGTGCCTCGTCAGAAAAGCCTCGTGAGAAACTGCGAAGTGATAACGAAGCGGATGGTCGTGCGCTTTCAATTGCTGAATCAATTGGACCTTGTAAGCGAATAATCCCAGATCTTTGTGCAGAATTCTCCTCAGGCTAGTGCGTGAAATGTTGAGCTGTTGAGATCGATGACGAGTTGATGTTCGTGAATTGAGTCTCACACTCTCGGCTACAGCAGCCACATTCTCGTCTGTGCGCACCGTACGACGACGGGGACCATGAGTGTTGTCCACTAACATACCAGTCTCACGAACTTTTTGCACAAACTTGCGTGCAGCAGGCGCGGTGGGTGCTTCATTTCGGCCACGCACTGTTTGGGCTACACAGCACTCACTTTGGAAATAAGTTTTCAATATTTACCAATTTTGTTCAAGCGTAAAGCGACTCATTTCGTTCCGCGGAGGTATGATACTGACTTTCTGTTAGGATTTCGAGCGGGAAACAGCTGTCAGTGTCAAAATAACCTATAAATTAAAAAGAAATCACTAAATGGCCCACCCGTTATTTATACTATTTGGAATTCTTCTATTAAAAAAAAAAGTGAAAATTTAAAAAAAATACCAAAAACAACACAACGACAAAAAAATCTGATTCCATTTTGAGTTAAGTATATAATTGCACATCTGTATATGTATATACATTTGTACATACGTCCATGCAGATATTATATCCAAAATAACATTATTAATACATACTTCTACTAGTGGGCATCCGTAGCGTAATTGGTTAGTGTGTCCGACCACTGCACGTAAGGTTCCAATTTCGAATTCCAGAGAACACCATCAAGTTTTTTCACGGTCCCACCTCTCGCTAACGTCTGACAACTATCAGAGAGTATTGTTGTCTCGAGAAAGCTTCTCAAAACATATTGCCCTTCGGATACGGCACTAAACTGTTGGTCCCTTCCATTCGTGTGAAAAAAAATAACGCACACAACATGAGTGGTTGCGAAAAGCTGGGCTCTGGCACTTAAATAGCTGTTGCGCCAAATATTATAGGGTAATTAATTTGAGTGAACATTTTTGCAGTAGCAATTTGTTTATAGTAATAAAAGACACTGTTGACACGTGAACATTTTAATGCGTGAAATTAAGGGCAATCGCAGATGCATTTGAAATACAAACTGCTATTTATGTCAGTCGAACTGTTTTAGTCCTATTTCATACGCATGTGGTAAGTGTTGGCACTTAATTTCTTAATAATGTAAAAAAAAATAAAATCTGCTTTGCACTTATCCGTTTTAAAAACAGTGGAAAGCTTTATTCGGGGTTTTGAAAAGTTGTTCACTTATGAGGATTTGGCAATTAAACGATTTGCACTTATACGAACAAATTTGTATAGAAATCGCGTGAAGTGGCTAGGACATCTAAAGTCGTTGCCCTTATGCGATTTTTCCACTTATCCGTTCTCGACTGTATACATATCTGACAACTTTCCTTTTAAAACTCATTTAAATATTATGAGACTATTAATGTACAAAAACCAACACTGCTGTACATCTATGCGTTTATTCTTAGAAAGTTTTATACCATGGCTGTATATCCTGACTGACTGAGAAGCATCGTCCTTGTCATCTATCCTCGTAAGCAGCGCATTCAACGCTGATGACAACAAAACGCACGCCATTAATTAATTTTCGCTAATGGAAAATTCGTTACATAATACACTTGCGTGTAAATCCATTATTATAGTATATAGTTAGGTCTGGATACAGCTATTTTAAGCTGACTCCTCTTCGAACCGCAGTGTTTTGTAATGAATTTTCCACTCGGGTGCATTTGAATAATTGCATTCATTCATCGGCTTTGATGGACGAAATCTCCTTTGCTTTATAATGAATTGCTTCAATCTCAAGGATATTATTTTCAATCTACCTCGCTGACGCAAAAGAAAGAATAAAAGAAAAATAAACACAAGTCTTCGGCTATTATCTTGGCAATCCTTGTTCGCATATGTGTCGTCCTCAAAATTGCAGCATTGTGCTAGCTATATACTAGGTCTCGTATATACAATACATCCGGCAAAACCCAACTGGCTATTGTGTTACTCTGCCTGAACGGCGGCTGACTGGTTAGCTCAGGATTTGCATCACTCAAACGGAACACAAACAAAGGCAAATACACGACCGTCCAGCCAGAATACACTAGGTCCTCTGAATAGCGGGGATGTGGGCCTATGCCTGGGCCTGGGCAAACGTCTATTATTTTCCAGATTCAATCCAAAAGCAGTTTTTTAATTAAAACTGGTGGCAAAAATGGTCCCGCAAAAACAGAAATCAAATGGCGGCGAAAGAGCACAACAAAACTGGTGGAAAAAAGCACAGATACGAGAGTCTTCTCATACACACAACAGGCGGGGGTGTAGCACCAACAAATGATTCCGAAAGTCCTTAATTGAAAACTCCACTTACACTGGGATTTCATTTGGATTTTCATCTGAATATACTATTTTTGCCAATATGGCCATGGCTGGTGCGGTTTCATATCTATGGAGTAGATATCACCCCTGGTATGCCTTCCAGTGGGTTAGTTCCGCGCTCAAAACCCATCCATCGATTTTAAGTTAATTAAAAATGTATATAAAAGCTGCATATTGATATTTTTTGTTTTTTTTATTAATTTTCTTCGTTTTATATCGATTTGGAGATGAAACGCAGCAGAGCCTCATTCGCTTAACATACGGTCCGAGTGAATCTGTTGAATATATAAGCACAACGTTGCGAATTTTTTAATATTTTATGACTTTTTTTAATTTTTGCATTTAATTGTCAATTGGCTGTTGCTGTTGTTTTAACATATTTATGAAACAATTAAGCCATTTAGTGGATAATGGTTCTTAAAAACTTTTTAAATATTCCTTTAATTAAAATTTTAAAGAACGTTAATTTAAAGTAATTGCACAGTGTGAAGTTTGGTTAAAGTGTCATCACAGGTTTGATGAAAATCGGCTGAAATTTTACATAATTGTCCGCACATTTATTAAATCTTTTTGATGGCATCACTATAGTTGGACTTTTCTCTCTCCGGAAGATACATAGACCGAAAGTGGGCCTTGATGAAATCCACTTAGACCAACCTTTTTTTTTTGTGAATGGGGATGGGGAGGAAAGGCAGAGAATGACCCCCGGAGCACTGCGACCTAAAAAGATCTTTTGTGCTATCCCCTGGTTGATTATTTTTTTGGATTTGTCAATTAGCTGGGGCCTTATTTTGTATTGCGTTTCTATAGCAAATGTATACAAACTCAATTTTTCCTAAACGTCACTTAAACGTTTGATGGATGTTTTGACAATCCAACTTTCGGAAATGTTGGATTTTGAGTTGGAAACACTTACACCATATCCGCGAACCATACAAAATACCAATTCATTTTAGAATCGGATTATATTTTCGAATGGCAATCCGAATCCGAAAGCAGTACAAAATAAGGCTCCTGAAATCAAGTTCATTAATGAAGCTAAGAATAGTTCGAGCTGAGGAAGAGGTGACATCAGAAGGTGATGCGACGCCTTTATTAAAGTGCTTTAGCCTCAGTCTGGCTATGGCCAGGCAATCACAGAGTATGTGATGGGCTGTTTCGGTGTCTTCAAGACAGAGACGGCACGTATCCGATTGAACACGGCCCATTTTCTTGAGATGGTAGTTGAGAGAGCAGTGTCCAGTTAGGAAGCTAGTAAGGATCTTAGCATTCTGTTTGCTCATTGATAGAATGTCTCTAGTTTTGTTTATTGAGAAATTAATAAATTTCTTGGAATACCTTAGGCCAGTGTGAGAGTATTTGCTCGCGTTCCCAGCGAAGTAGCTTTATTTTAATCTGGCTAGTGGGTAAACCGCAGAAGGGTTCAGGTCCAATGTAAGGAGATTGGACACCTAGTCTGGCAAGCTTATCAGCCGCTTTGTTACCAGGGATGCCTTTGTGCCCGGGACCCACCTTAGTGTGAATTTATTGTGTGCAGTAAGCTGCAAAAAGTCTGGAAACAATTCCAAACCAGCTTAGGCTTATAGTCAAAGGACGTGAGAGCCTTGAGTGCTGCTTGCCTGTCTGACATTATATTAATATGTGATCTTCGGAGGTTTCGTCTAATGCATTCTCTGGCTCGATAGCATAGACCTCTGCTTGGAAGATAGTAGTGGATTGACCTAATGGTGTAAAGAGTTTGTAGTTGGGGCCAAAGATGTGCTCCAACCCCATTTGACTTTTTGCACCGTCAGTGTACCAATTGATTTGATATGTTGATTGAGGGATTTGAGGATAGTTCCAGTAGCTGCGGTTATGTATGTTAACTGTGAAGGGGTAATTGAGGTGGATTCTTTAAGGCATGAAGTCTGAGATGCATACTGCTGGAGAAGTAAGTAGCGGAATTTCCTCAAGGATCTTCATGTGGGCAACTAATTCGAAATTTGTGTTGTTGCATAAAAGGTGAAGCATTGGCAGCCGCATTCTTCATAATATTTATGTGGAGGGGAGGAAGGATTAGGAGAACTTCCAGCGCCTGTAATACCTACAAAGGCTAGTCTTTGTACCTTCTGGAGGGCGGAGCGGATAACGGTTTGATTAACTTTATCCCACCATACTAGCGAAGCATAAGTTATTATCGGAACGATGATTGTTGTGTAGGTCCAGTGAAAGATTTTTGGATTTAGTTCCCATCCTTTGCCGAAATACTTAGAACAGGTCCAGAAGGCTTTAGTCGCCTTCTTAGTGGCTCTGTCTACGTGAGGTTTCCAATTTAATTTATGGTCTAGAGTAATCCCAAGATATTTTGTCTCTTTTGAGAAGTCAATTTGTATATTGTTTAGTGATTGAAGGTTTAAATTTCTCCTCCTGGTGAAAGGTATGATTACGGTTTTTGCTGGGTTAACCTTTAGACCTTCTGACTGGCACCAATTATTTACTTTATTTAGGGCATGTTGCATTTTTTCAGAAATGGATTCATCCTTGCCCTTAGCTATTACCACTACGTCGTCAGCGAAGCCCTGGGTGAGAAATCCAGAACTATTGAGGTCATTTATTATACTGTCCCCCTTGGGGACAACCCCTAGTAGTTCTAACGGAGATTGAGATTTGTCCAGATTGATATGTAAATTGAAGATTATTTAGGGGGTGTTCTATAAGGGCGGAATTTCTTATGTGAAGATCAATGATTCTTTCCATTACCTTAAGAAACACAGAGGTATGACTGATTGGCCTTAAGGGCTTAGGGTCTGATTGTGATCTGGCGCCGGCTTTAGGAATGAACATTACATTTATTTTTCTCCCATATTGATGGGATGTAGCTAAGTTCATAGCTGGATCGACAAGAGTGTCGATTCCATGATGTAAAAGAGCAGGGAAAATTCCATCTCCACCGGGAGCTTTGTAAGGTTTCTGCGTGGAAATGGCCCATCTTATGGAATCGAGAGAGAAGATTTTCTTGGCCAGAATCATAGTGCGTCAGTTAGGTGGGAGTGGCATGACTTTATGCAGCAGAGATGTGTGAGGGTCAGTGATTAGTGAGTCAGGGAAGTAGGTCTGCAGAACCAGGCCTAATGTTTCGGCGTATCCCTGTATAAAACTGCCATTACTTAACTCACTTAACAGCTGAAGTGAGACTGTTTATGCTTTCGCAGAAAGACCTCCATGTATGTCTTTTTGATCTCCTAATAGCAGAGTTGTATGTTGTGAGAGCTATCTTATATTCGCTCCATGATTTGGTGGATTTGGCTTTATTAAATAGCCTTCTAAACTTTTTTCTTGAGGGTGTCGAGCTCATTGTTCCACCATGGTACATCGCGGAAGTTAGTTCTGCTTTTGGGATAGCAGCTGGCTTCATATGCGGAGGTGATCTGAGCGCTAAAATTTGAGGCTTCTTCTTCAAGAGAATTAGAAGAGTCTACATTTGAACAGGATGGACTGAATTCGCCCCTGAGGATTTCTACATAGAGATCCCAATTGGTGCGTTTGGGAGACCGGCGGGGGGTGAATGGGTCACCAGTAGTTTCGATGTCAAACCTAATATGCATATGGTCAGACAACGAGAGCTCCTTAGAGACATGCCAATTGGTAATTAGATCGGACAGAGAGGAACTGCATAGGGTAAGATACAGAACCTCTAGTCTGATGGAGTTGACAAAAGCAGGTTCATTTCCTTTATTTAAAATATCAATATTTAAACCAATAAAGAAGTTAAGAAGGCACTCACCTCTTTTGTTGATGTTGGAACTGCCCCAGGTCGTGTGATGAGCGTTCGCGACGCAGCCTAACACGATCTGCTGTCCAGCCTTCTTACCGTATCTAAACAGTTTGGCGACTTCGTTAGGTGGAGCTGGAGTTTGGTCGTCAGCAAAGTTTCCTGAGGCGATGATGATGCGTTGCCATCGTCTACTGGTAGTTAGATCTACTGAAATGGCTACAAGGTCTTTGCTTATAAACTGTTGGATAGGAAGAAAGTTTATTCTTTTACTGATTAGAACGGCATCCCTGGGCAGGGGTTGCCTGTTGTCATATATTAACTTACATGAGTTGCTGGGGAGGCCACATTTTCTGCCATCTCGGACCCATGGCTCCTGAATTAAGATAAGGTCCAGGTTGTTTTTTATAAACCTGCGGAGAGGCCGCTTTGGCATGGTGTAAGTTTATTTGCAAACAATTTAATGGTGTTGGTCATTGGGACATCGGGGAAGAGGTGAAGCCTGGGGGAGCTCTTACGAGTTTTTGCCGGGCTTTGCCTTTAACTCCTTGGTCCTTGTGGTGCATAGTTCTAGGTACTGCTAGATGCGATTCTAAATCTATATTAGCTATTTAGGTACCTATTCCAAACTCAAATAACTGCATTATTTTAAGTATGTACATAACACAAGACTACTGTTAATAAGAGAGAGAGAAGAATTAACAATTTGTTGTCATGTACCTAAAGGAACGCAGTTATATATATTGCTAGCATTATAAGCACACAATAATCAGTTCGGCTATGGGTACGTCAACAACTGCAACTGCCAGGCTGGCGCCTGGAGCTAAAGTTTATTTTCATGTATGCATTCACTTTATAAAACCTTATAAATTTTAAATTTCATCATGAAATAGGAGTAACTCCTAACTTTTGATAATGCGAGATTCTCCTGTATTTGCGAGATTTTTATCTTTCAGTGCTAGATTTAGGACGTCTGAGATGGCTAGGACATGTAGAGCGAATGGACACCAACGCTCCGGCCCGCAGAGTCTTCGAATCTAACCCCGAGGGACGACGCAGTAGAGGAAATCATCGCCGTAGGTGGCGCGCACAAGTTCAAGGGGACCTCGACCAACTTGGAGTGCGCAACTGGAGGCAATTAGCTAAAGACCGAGCTAAATGGAGAGGCTTGTTGGTTGAGGCCCAGGTTCACCCCGAACTGTAGCGCCACCTAAGTAAGTAAGCTAGATTTTGATAATTCGAGATTTTGAATATGCGAGATTTTGATTATGTGAGATTTTGAATATGCGAAATTTTGTTATTCGGAATTTATTTAAAAAATGTGAGATTTCGTTATTAGAGATTTTGGTTTGCGGTCAATCGTACCGCTCCCGCTGGAAGAGCTAGTGGAAATTGGGCCAATAGTTGGTCGGGCCTTATTGGGTAGCCGACAGCCTCAGATGTTGAACGTAGAGTTCCAGAGTGAGGAGATGGGACAGGTCTTGGACCATTGCAAAGTTTCCCTTGTCCTGACGTTTCAAAACCCGCCATTCAGAAGCGAGAAGATCTGAATTTCGGGCAGAAACAGCCCTCGGCCACTAAAATTTGTTCCCGAGGAATGTTATGCTCATCAAGAGCTTTCAGTGAGGCACCCTCCCATGGAGTGACTAGGGACTAGGGACAATGCCTTTAACCCATTCTGCCGTGGACCGGTCTTTGCAATTTAAGACTAGCCATCCTGGACGGAAAGGTGTGCTGCGGAATTTAGGTTTTACTTTCTCGTCCGTGAGGTTGATAACACGCTCAAAGATGGAGTCTTGGATGGATGTCATTTGGTTGTTGTTTAGCAGTGTTTCTGGAAAGTTGGAGGCGGTGATCCCTATCCTGAAAACCTCCAGAGCTTGCTTAAAGGTGGTAAGTGGCACTATAAGAGCTGGCTAGATGGACGTGGATCCCACATCTGTTGCTTTTGTATGGGGTGCATTTGTTGTCTTTTTAGGCTCTGAAGTCAGAGGAGAAGAATTTGAGCGGTCTCTCTTGCGGCCGCAGGGGATTTTGGCTTTCTCTCTGGCTTCCTCAAGGGATACGCCTTTGGAGAGAAGCCATTTCAGACGTTTGCAACCCGCCCCGCTAAGTCGCTCGAGAGCAGTTTTTGAGGTGGAGGGCTGGGGATAGGTCGACAAAGGTGGGGCGGTTTCGAGCAGAAGGCCCGCTTCTTCAATAGGACCGACAGTTACATTGTCCTCTTCCGCGCTAGCGATTGAGGAGAGGTCTTCTGGGAGACGAATGTCCATGGGTGTGGATACGTTTGGAGCAGCATCTTGCTCTTGGGTTTTTTTATTAGGGTTCGAAATTTTGTTCCCACGAGAAGTTAGGGAAAGGAATGTACCGAAGGCAGAGCCCCGCATGCCAGCGGCAGGGACTTATATTGAAACCGGAGGTGCCCAATAAACTGGAGTTCACCGATAGAAGACACACTAACGTAGTGCCATTCAACCCATGGGCACGGTAGTTATACACCTGGGATTACAGGTTTTTTCAAGTTTTCCTCTTTGCTTGTTTACTTACTTACTAACTTAGGTGGCGCTACAGTTCGGGGTAAACCTGGGCCTCAACCAACAAGCGTCTCCATTTAGCTCGGTCTTTAGCTAATTGCCTCCAGTTGCGCACTCCAAGTTGGTCGAGGTCCCCTTGAACTTGTGCGCGCCACCTACGGCGATGATTCCCTCTACTGCGTCGTCCCTCGGGGTTAGATTCGAAGACTCTGCGGGCCGGAGCGTTGGTGTCCATTCGCTCTACATGTCCTTGCCATCTCAGACGTCCAATACGCAGTTTTTTGACTAGGTCGATGTCGCTGTACAGCTCGTATAGTTCGTGATTGAATCTTCTCCTCCAAAACCCGTCAACGCAAACGGGACCGAAAATCTTACGAAGAATTTTTCTCTCGAAGCGACCAAGGATATCTTCATCCTCTTTTATTAAAGTCCATGTTTACGCGTTGTAAAGCAGGACTGGGATGATCAAGGTCTTATATAGAGTCTCCTTAGTTGTTCGAGATAGAGGTTTACTGTTGAATTGCTTTATAAGCCCAAAAAACAGCGATTGGCAAGAGTTATTCTTCGCTTGATTTCTGCACTGATGTTGTTTTTAGAATTTATAGCAGAGTCAAGGCAGACAAAGTCCCTTACTAGCTCGAAGTTATAGCTGCCGACTGTGACGTTTTGTCCAATTCGTCGGCGTTGGCTTTCCCTTCTTGTTGACAGCATATACTTGGTTTTGCCCTCGTTTATCGCTAAACCCATTTTGGCCGCTTCCGCCTCAATGCTTGCAAACGCACCAGCGACAGACCACTGAGGTCTTCCGATAATGTCTATATCGTCGGCGTATGCAAGTAGTTGTACAGACTTGTAATAGATTGTGCCTCTGGTGTTGGCTTGTGAGTTCCGCACAATCCGTTCAAGTAGAATATTAAAGAAGTCAGATGACAGCGCATCACCTTATCTAAAACCTTTTTTTACATCGAAGGTCTCGGTGAGGTTATTACCGACCTTGATGGAGCAGCGAGCGTTCTCCATCGTCAGCCTGCACAGGCGGACAAGTTTGGCAGGGATGTCTATAGATGCTGTCATAGGCGGTCTTGAAATCGATAAAGAGGTGGTAAGTATCGATTTGGAATTCTTGGGTTTTCTCCAGGATCTGCCGAAGTGTGAAGATTTGATCGATGGTGGACTTTCCTGGCCTGAAACCGCACTGATAGGGTCCAATCAGGCCGTTTATAAACGGTTTCAGGCGTTCACACAATATCGCAGAAAAGATCTTGCATGCGATGTTGAGGAGACTAATGCCTCTATAATTGGCGCAGTTGAGGGGGTCTCCTTTCTTGTGGATCGGGCAAACGATGCTGAGGTTCCATTCATCAGGCATACACTCGTCTGACCAAATTTTAGAGATGAGTTGGTGTATGCACTCTACCAATTCATCACCAGCTGCCTTGAAAAGTTCGGTCGGTAAGCCGTCAGGTCCAGCAGCCTTGTTGGATTTTAGCTTGGATATTGCTATCCTCACTTCGTTTTGGTCAGGTGGACGGAAATAGTGACTATCATCGTCTATGTTGAATGGTTCATTCTGCCTGAGAGCGGGATGTTGGTCTTCGTCGCCGTTATACAGTCTGCAGAAGTAGTTTTTCCATATTCTTAGCACCGACTGTGATTCTACTACGAGGTTTCCATTTTCATGTCTAGAGGTTTCTGTGCGGGTATTGTTCCTCTGACATGTTCTTTTTAGAGTTCTGGAGTATAAACTCTCGATATTCTGAAACGCGCGCTTTTCATGCTCTTTCTTCTTCTTTTGGAGAAGCCGATGTTCTTCCTGTCTCCTTCGCTCGTAGAGCTTACGAGCAGCTCTCGTCTTCCTTTACAACAAGGTAATGATCCAACTCTATGTTGGCCGCTCGGAAGGTCCGGACATCCAGAACACTGGAGGCATGCCTTGTGTCGATCGCAATATGATCAATTTGGTTGATGTTTACATGATCATTGGACCGCCATGTCTGCTTATGAATATCGAGATGAGGAAACCATATGCTTGCAATTAGCCTTATTCCTTTATCAGACGTGGTGTCGTGTAGGCTATGCTTACCGACTGCCCTACCAAAGACATCCTCCTTTCCTATTTCGGCGTTAAAATCGCCCAATATGATTTTAACGTCGTATTTAGGGCATTGCTCGTATGTTTTGTCGAGGAACTCGTAGAAACACTCTTTGGTGGTAGGGTCCTTTTCTTCCGTGGGGCAGGAATACATATAAGGCTTATGTTAGCGAATTTAGCCTTGATCCGGATAGTCATAATACGCTCGCTCACGTGTCGGAAGCTTAAGACTTCTTACCTAAGTCTGCCGCGTATGACAAATCTGCATCCGAATACTCGTTGCCTGTTGCCTCTGCAGCAATCACCGTAGTAGATGTCACAGTTGTTCATCCTCTTTTTGCCCGGCCCATCCCATCGCATTTCCTGGATGGCGGTAATATCTGCTTTATAGCAGTCTAGGGCCTCTGCTAGTTGTTCGGCTGCACGTGGTCTGTAAAGGGACAGAACATTCCACGTACAGATCCGAAGGTCGTTGATCTTATTTTATTTGCTGGGGTCGTCATTAGTTGAGTCACCCTTATCCGAGGCTTTTGGTTGTTTCGGAACCATACATTTTTTACGTGATAGGGAAGTTACCCCGACGGCACAACCCCCAACCTGGAGGGGCAGTTCCTTAATTATTCCCCTAGGACGAGGGGCCGGGTACACCGGCGCCAGTAGTCCGCTACGGGAGTATGAGCGCTGCCGTTGGCCCATTAAGGGCTCCTCCGCCACCATGTCTATTCCAATGTCCTGATCAACATTGGAAATTCCTTACCGACCTGTGATCCGAATACGTCGAAGCAGCTCGCGCAAGGTATTCACTAAGTTCAACCTAACTGGAACTATAGATGCCACCGTTAACTCCGTCTAGGGAATTCGTCCGCTACCGCCTGGATCAGGAAGGAGTGCTCTAGTGAGAAAACACTCTTCCCCCCCTCTCTCATCTGCTGCCGCAAAGAATCCGCCAAAAGGGGTTGGTTACCCATTTCTTGGATTAAGGTACTGGGCACCCGGCGGTGGTAGGCCTCAGCTGAGTGAAAACGCTTGTGTTTTCATATGATCGCATGCACTACCGTTTGACCAGCCAAACGTTTTCCTCGAGAAGGATATGGCTCTTCACCACGTATGGACGGTCCTAGGGATAGACTGATAGCAGAGTGCCTTCCCTACCAAAGCGTGAACCAAGGATGGTTTCACGCATACGATGGGATAGGTTATAGGACGATGAGATATGGGAGACATTTGCGCGGCAAATATCTGAAAGGTTTGAACAAATTCCACTCCAACTATTCCATCAAATGTAGAGGAAGAATGGCAACTGTTTTCAACAGCGGTTATTGCTTCTGCGGGAGATGTTTCTGGAGTGAAGCGGCTTGGTGTGGCGGCTGGTGGTGAGAAAAAGACTGCTTGGTTTAAAACGCCCGGAGTTCAAGGCCATCAGAGAGAAGAAGAGAGCCTTTAAGGTGTGGATTCACTTGGGGAACTCCGATTCTCGACATCGGTACACTGAGGCGCGAAGAACTTGCAAATTAGCCGTGAAAACAGCGAAAGGACAGTCTTGGAAGGAGTTCGGCGAAAAATTGGAACTTGACCATAGATCTGCAAATAAGATGTTCTGGCAGACCGTCCGCCGACTCAGAGGAAAAAAGTTGAATATCGTTGAAGGAGTCAAATCCAAAGACGGTACACTTCTTTCCAATGAGGAGGACATCTCACGCAGATGGAGCGAGCACTTTTCAGAATTGTTCAATCCCGAACAGGGCACCGAAGATGACAGACCTATTGTCGAGAGTTGGGCGGAAGTAGTCCTACGGTAAAGGAAGTAACTTTGGCGATCAAAGCGCTAAAGGTTGACAAATCTGCTGGTGTGGATGAAATTCGGTCAGAAATGCTCAAGGCTTTAGGTAAAGAGAGAGTGCAATGGCTCTCGCGTGTCATTGAAGTGGCCTGGGAATGCGGTGAAACATCTGGTAATGGGCAAATGGGGGTGATAGTTCCTCTTTTTAAAAAAGGGGACAAAAGAGATTGTACCAACTATAGGGGTATATCTCTTTTAAGTCTCCCTTTAAAAGTATTGGCTAAGGTGCTAGAAACGCGTTCAGAACTGTTGGTGAGGAGAATTTGGGGGATGAGCAGTGCAGTTTTCGTCCCGGTAGAAGCACATCCAAGCAGTTATTCACTCTCAGAATGGTTCTTGAGAATCCCTGGGAGTATGCCAAACCTGTCTGCACTTGTTCTGTGGATTAAAAAAAGCATATGATAGGGTTCCTTGAGGCAAACTCGGGAGTGTTCTGCATGAGTATGGGATTGATGGTTCCCTGTTAAGGGCTATTCAGTCTTTGTATATAAATTGTAGAAGCTATGTTCGGATAAACGGTGTTAAGTCAATACCTTACACTATGGGCGTTGGACACCGCCAAGGGTGCGTTTTGTCGCCTCTCCTCTTCATTGTATATATGGATTGGATGTTGCAGCGCAGACGTGTTGGGGAATGTTTCAAAGTGGGAGACCTAACGATTAGTCATCTGCTCTTTGCGGATGATTTGGTTATCCTTGGGTCCTCTCAAACCGAACTTCAGCAGGCGCTCGAAAGGTTTGTAGCCGTTTGTGATAATGCTGGAATGAAGATCAACGTGAACAAGTCAGAAGTAATGGTCGTTTCCAAAAAACCCATTCAGTGCACTCTGCATGTTAGTGGAGTCCCACTGAAGTAGGTGGATAAGTTTAAGTAGTTCGGGGTCTTATTCACGAGTGATGGGAAGAGCAATGCCGAGTTATCCTGTAGAATTGGTTAAGCTGGATCAATTTTGAGAGAGCTTGATCAATCTGTTATAAGGAAGGCCGAACTTAGTGTTCAAGTTTTTAACTCGGTGTATGTTCCAACTCTCACCTATGGTCATGAAATTTGGGTAGTGACCGAAAGAATAAGATTGCGGATACAAGCTGCCGAAATGAGGTTCCTTCGCGGTGTTGCTGGAATAACTCGTAGGGATCGAGCGCGCAACACGAGAGTACATGAGGCGCTCAATGTTGAGCAGCTACTTCTCCGAGTGGAAAGATCTATGCTTCGATGGTTTGATCACGTAGTGCGTATGCCCCCAGACCGGCTTCCAAGACGTGCGACGGTGGCATGCCATCAGGTAGGACTAGAAATAGATGGTTGGACCAAGTCCGACATCCCTCCTGGAGCTGTCTAGGGATTCCCCCTGATGAGTTGGAGTCAATGGCGGAGGATCGAGAAGGATGGAGGGTCCACCTGAGCATCCTACCCCCGCGACCCTCATGAACGATTAGTGGGCCATTTGAAAATGTATGTGTGTATAGAGTTGCTGTCTAATAGCAGTATAGGAAGGGCATCTGCAAAGAAACTGAACGACTGTTTCTTTCTCTTCCTCGTCTCTGCGGTTACTGCAAAAGTAATTGTTAACGATGTCCAATCTCTGTGCATATCTGCCGAGGACACTTTGTCCGGCGATAACATCAGTGAGTTAAGATATGCTGTCTCTAAACAGACAGCAGCTACCTAAGCTAATGAGATGAGACCCAGCTACCTTTTCCATTCGGACGGTCACTGGACCAGCTCTGCTAAGGAATCCATTGACATCTAACTGGATACTCACTTTCCTAGTAGCTCCCCTGTTGCTGTTTCGCAGCTAGTAAATACCTCCCTTCCACCGTGTAGCAACTCCTTGGTTTTAGTAACTACAGAAAAGAGCCATGCGCAGTTTCAAGCCCTTCAAGTCCCAAGGACCTGATGGTATTATTGCTGCAGAAACTCAGCAATGCGCGGACATTGTACTTCCATGGCTCAAAGTCATCATGTCGGGCTGTCTAAATCTGGTCTATATTCCCAAACTATGGACAGAGGTTGAAGTCATCTTCATACCTAAGGCAGGAAAAAGCTTGCAAGTGGAACCAAAGAATCTCCGACCTATCGTCCTTTCTGCTTAAAACTTAAAAAAACTCTAATTGGTATCCACCATCGGCAGAGCATTAGCCCAGTGTTGCTCTCGCCAACCCAGCATGCGTACTGTAAAGGCAAATAGGTTGAGACAGCCTTGCATTCGCTTTGCAGGGCTCAGCTCAGGCTACTGTGGGGCTCACAGGTGCCGGATTGTGATCAGCCTGCAGATATGCAGGTTAGCTGTGAATTAGCAATAAGCAGTTCCCGACCAAGAGCGGCAGAGAAAGAGGGCGCGGCTGAAAAGGCCACATGAACCCCTGCAAACTCGCTGCGACAAGACGAGTCGGCACCGTCTTCAACTATGTGTTAACCCACCTCTTACCCGTCGGGCAGGAGGTGGCACCGTGGGAAACCATAGCTCTATTGGTAGCCACCAAAAGAATATTTTTCGACATCACCGCCTCTCTAGGCACTACGATTGAGCCCAGTAAGGTCGTAATTATTGCATACAGAAAACAATGTTCCAGAATGATTGGCATGTGGGCTGACGTTTGCAGTATTCTGTTACTTGAGTAAGTAAGAGTGAAATTCTGTTGAAATGGCTTTCAGCGCTCCCGTCCCGTCCCACTAAAATCCTGGTAGGCCTCAAACTACGTTTAATGTTACGTTTCCATTAAGTTGGTGGTGTAGGTCCAGACCTAACAATCGTGGTCAACACCGATCCAGCTCTGACACATAATCCCATAAGGGTCTGTGTCAACCCTCGCATGGTCTCACTGCACGCATAGATAACCATGGGATCGATATGTGACTACACGTCCGAGCATTGATAGCAGCTTTGAGTGGGGATCCAAAAGATATGACAACAACCAACAGAAATCAAAATAAAAACGAAGAGAACGAGGTCAATGGAGAGAACCCATTCCGGAGGAGCTCGATGCTGAGAAGATCTCCGGCTAGACAGCTGCCAATGGCCTAGAAGAGTTGCGAAGGAGAAATGGCTGGTTTATATACCTCTCCATACTCAAACCAACAATACATCAGTGTTCCCACCGTGGTTTCTATCAGAAAACTCCTTCATAACTGACTTTAATCGCTTACCCAAGGCATCCAGAAGTGCGCTAGTTAAAGCCAAGTTAAAGGACATAGCACAAAAATATGTAGCTACAAAATAGAAACTGATTTTCACCCATGGGTCTAAGACTGAAAACTGCACAGCTTTTGCCTTTGTGGAAGAAAGTGGCAAGGTACTAGCCAAGGGTATAACCCTGGATTTCTGTTCAGTCTTTTCTGCAGAAGCTCTTGCAATTCTCAAGGCATCCACATTAAATAAACAACAAAAAATTATCATCTGCACCGACAGTCTCTCTGTATTATCTGCTATCAGAAATATTAGCAATAAAACTCCTATAGTCGAAGCTATCAGGGAAAGCCTTATGACAAATGAGAAGAATATCAAACTCATGTGGGTTCCTGCACACGTGGGCATTAAGTGAAACGAGGAAGCGGATAAAGCTGCTAAATCGGCAGCATCAAACGAGCCACTTATTAGTTTTTATACACATAACAACAAAGCAATACAAAGACTAATAAGGACACTTTCATACTAAAAGAAACTGGACACATGGAAACAATACGTCCAACACTATTCAGCCATCAACGCAGAAGCAGAAATGACAAAATACGCCACAAATTGCCATAAATGTATGATCCGATGCTTCCTTCGTCTCCGCATGGGCCATACAAATTTAACACACAGCCATATACTCGCCAAGAACGACCCTCCAATCTGCCATCTCTGCGACGAAAACTGCGTCTTAACAATAAGACGTCTATTGGAATGCCGGAAGATCAACGATACAACAAATAGCCTAGTAAACTCCACATTCGTCGACCTACTTAAAACCGCCTCAGAAACCAATATAAAAAATATTTTTTAAAGTACTTAAGTATCTAAATCTTGAAAACACTTTGTAATTAATACTACTATAAATATAAAGTTTTATGTACTATTAAGTATATTTACATAGCCGAAAGCCCTGGTAGCTAGTGCTATTATTCATATTGTTATTTGTTATTCATTTACTTAATAGTAAAGAAAATAATAATAATAATAATATAAAAAGACACTCCAAATATTTGTTTAATATAAGTTTTTTATTTTATGATTTACATGATTATGATGATATTGTGGTACTCCCTTGGATAAGAAAGATTAAATACATGAAATATGATAAAAAAAAGATTATACTGCACTGAGAACAGAGTGATGCTTGTATAAAATGTCGTTAATATTGGTAAAGCATGCACTTACAATATTGCCTTCAGGAACAGGTATTATTAACGGTTGATGGGTTGAGCCCTTACTTTTATTTTCCTCGCTTATTCTATTGCCGTGTTTATTTTGAGGGATTTTCTGTACTCACTTTTAAAATCTCAAAAAACGACATGTACTCACTTATAACACATTTCATGAAATAAAAGCATCTGAACTTTAGGCGGTGCTGAATTTCATCAAAGGCAACAACCATTGAGAAGCAAAACGTATAAAAAGTACAAACAAAGAAACTATTTCGTTCCGTGAAGGTGTTGCCTTAGATAATTTAATCGAAGGCAATCAACTTCGACGAACAAAGCCACCTACGATCGAGATTGAAATTGAAATCAATTCGCCGTACTCACTTTCTATAGTCATTTGGTTTACTGACTAAATTATACTCATTTTATACTCATTTTTGTCTTTTTGTTGCTTGGCGTGTAAAATAAAAGTGAGCTGAGTAAAGATTCGTCAAAAAAACAAGCCATATATAATTTTTCTTTCACCTCACCTTCTGTCGTAGCCACGAGGAACACAGCATTGATGGTAGTAGGTAATGCAGCGTTTCAAATATCTTAAAGTTGTTTAGATCTAGGAAAAAAAAATTTATATATGCAAGTACATATCACTTTATGGGCTTGCATTCTTACCTCCATTATTCTTATTTTCTGAAATATTTTGTTTCTTGTTTATTACAGCGGCGGCAATTATTTTTTTACTTTTATTGCTTCACTCAGAATAAAAGCTGCAAACTGCATCATTATGCGCACAAGTGGAATCTATTGGAATCTGAGAAAAATAAATATTTAATTCTGATTATTCGAAAATTGTTTAAAATTACCTATCTTTGTCCATCTTCTTCTTCCTTTTATCAGCGAGGCTATGATCCGAAAACAAGGGATCAAAACCCTCCCACTTCACTGCATTTCTAGTCTACTGATCCGCCTGTGGGGTTCGCCTATTTGACCTCAGAAAATATCGGCAGCCCTGTCGATTTTGGATCACTCGGTTACTGAGGCCAATGAAATGCCGATGTCGTCGCATTTGTCTGATCCAGGCGTTTATAGGCCTGCCTTTCCTACATCGCGATGTCTTTGGAACGTGCATTGATATTGCCTTTTTAACAGGGTTCAAATGATCTCTTCTTTAAACGTGGCAATACCAACTGAGCCGGTCACGCTCTATCTTTCGTACAATGGTTTCCTTGATGTGGAAGCTTCCACGGATCTTCGAACTTCTTATTCGATCAAGCTCTGTCACTCCTGCTGTCATGCGAAGCATCTTCATCTCAGCTGCCGTTAATTTACTCTCCTACGTTTTGTACATAGTCCAACATTGTAAACCGTATATGAGCGCTGGACGCACAACTGCGGTGTAGAGCCTTCCTTTCAACTTAGGTGGCATTTTTCTGTCACAGAAGATAGCGGAATTTTCTCGTCACTTCATCCACCCTATGCTTACGCGATGATTGATGTCGCAATCACAGGTTGCTTTGCTATTGATCATAGATCACAGATATTTGAACTTTTCGCACTTGGGACGCACTGTTCCATTCAAATAAATGTCTGGAATAGGCCTGAGTGGATCAGAGAACGGGCAGCACAAGTACTCTGTCTTTTTTGAACTAATGCGATACCCATTTCCCTCCAGAACGTCCACCCGCACATCAAGTGCTCGTTGCAGGGATGTAGGATCCTCACTTATGATGGCTCCATCGTCAGCAAAGAATAACTGATGTACCTTGGGGTCCATCACTTTACCTTCAAGCAGATAATCAAGGACTGTAAGAAAGAGCAAAGGACTTAAGACGCTTCCCTGGTGCACCCCGACTTTGATTGGGAACTTTTCGGTTACTCCAGAGGGGCATCTTACTCTTGTCTTTGCTCCCTCGAATGTCCATGATCATCTGTACATAGGTTTCTGGAACCCTTCGATATCTTAGCGCCACGCATATCAGATCTCGTGGTTGTCTGTCGAATGCCTTTTCAAAGTCAACCAATACAATATGCAAATCCCTTAAGGAATCACGATGTTTTTCCATTATGATCCTTATACTTTGGATTGCATCTGTGGTTGATTTACCCGAGACAAACCCGCACTGATCTTCATATAGTCGTATTATTTTTCGCAGTCGGCCACCTAATACCCGCTCAACGATCTTCATGGTGTGTGACATCAGCTTGATCGAACGGTAGTTATCACAGTTTCGTGTATCACCCTTCCCTTTGTATACAGGGAGAAGATAACTTTCCCTCCATTGATTCGGCATTGGGTCACCTCTCACAAATTTGGAGATGAGAATTCTGAGCCATCTGAACCCGATGTCTCCCATCTTTTTCCAGAACTCAGAGGGCATCTCGTCTGGCCCAACCGCTTTTCGCTTTTGGTCACAGTTAGGGGTGGCTCTTGGAAAGTATAGCCGGGGAAACTGTTCGTTTAAAAGTTCTTCACAATACTGCCGCCACCTCTGCAGAAATTTATCGTCATCCACAAGAAGGTGGCCATGAGCATTGTTAATGAACCTTGGCGAACGAATCTTCTGAGCATTCCTCCTTCTTTGGGCGGCTATTTTGAAGATGGTTGCGCTCTTGTTCATATTGTGTCTTCGCAGCTCCTGGATAGCCTGGTTTGCATCAACAACCGGGGAAGATATTTTCTCCAGCTCCCGATACAGGCCCTCCGTACTCTCTGCTTGAAGCTGGGCGCACTTCTTCTTCGCTTTTTTCTTGCAGCATCTGTATTCCATTTCGAGGCGAGCTTTTTCGTCACTATTATTAGAGGGGCACTTTGACCAAGCTTTGAAAGCCGCTTTCTTCTCATTTATCACCTTCTAAGCTTCATCACTCCATCACCATGTTTCTTTGGCGTGTTAATGGTGGCCTTTTGAAGATCCTAGCAGTGATTTGGCCTTCTTGAAGCAAGTTCGTTGTAGGGAATCCCACATATTTTGTGCTCTGCACTCTTCATCCTCAGCTCCGTTGATGGTGCGAGAGAGAGGTAATTTTTTATTACGAAAACAAAAGCTTCGCCTTTTTCTTTGTCCACACTGTACCACTTCATTTTCTCAGAGACCCCTGTTTGTTTGCTTTTCTTCGGTGTTTTCATAAAAATTTCTGTTACCAGGAGACGGTGTTGCCAAGCGATTGCCTCTCCCAGGATCACTTTGCAATCTTTTACCCGAGGCTTCATGAAACTGGCTACCAAATGGTAGTCAATCTGAGTTTCATCTCCACCACTGCTGTAAGTGATCAGGTGTCGGCTTTGTTTGATGAACATTGTATTTAACACGATAAGACCGTGTGATTTGCACATGCTTATGATGTCTTCACTAGGAAGGTTCCTGGTGTCATATCCTAGTCCTCCATGGCAGTCTTCATAGTCTTCGTTTGACTTCCCGACATGTCCATTCAAATCTCCTCCAACAAACAGAAACTCTTTTTTTTTTTTTTTTTTTTTTTTTTGTCGGGATAGGAAACACTCGACTGGAGCACTCAGACACAACTGGTCCATTGTACTGCCAGAGAGCAAACCCTGATTTACCCATTTTACTGGAATTTCCTTGACTTTCGAAGAAAGCCAAGCAAGCACTTCAGTGATGAGGAGCTTACAGTACCAGCACTCACCACATCCGCACCGAAGATCTGCCACCTGATACGAGCAAAGGCCGGACACTCACAGAGATAATGTTCCGCGGTGTCGTCGCTCTCTCCACAAGCGTCGCAGATTGTAGTGTCACTTAAGCCTAACACGTTAAGGTGCTTGGCAAAAGCGAAGTGGCCTGTCAAGACGCCGATAAGTTGTCTACAGTCTTTTCTGCTGAGAGACAGCAAGAATGCCGCTGATTTCTTACAGACGTCCGGGAGCATGCGTTTAGTCAACCTGCAACCTGGAGAGTCATGCCACACACAATTGTGCTCGTGAGAGACCCAATCAGCAATGGAAGCCCTAACCGAGGACGCTGGAAGACCCAACGCGGGTTCGGGACCTGAGAAAGCCTCCTCTGAGCCTTGTCTAGCAATCTCATCGGAGATCTCGTTCCCCAAGATCCCAGTGTGACCTGGGACCCAGATAAGAGACAGAGAATTCAGCCTTGCGACCGAGTTCAAAGAGTTTTTGGTTTCACGAACTATTTTGGAAGTGGTTAAAGGGTTAAGCAAGGCCTTAAGCGCAGCCTGACTGTCACTACAGACACAAATGCTACGTCCCTTCCACCTGTTCTTCACAACATAGTTCATGGCCATTAGGATTGCATAAGTTTCCGCTTGGAAAACAGACGCATATTTGCCTAACGAGAAGTGAAGTCTAATGTTGTCGACTTCCACGAAGACACCAGCGCCAGTCCCTTGACTGGTTTTGGAACCGTCCGTGAAAATACGACTACATTCCATTCCCGGCTCAGACTCTGACCGAAGCCAGTCCTGGACACAAGGAAAGTCGACTCTGAATTTGCGCATCAGCTGGAGTTCTGGTGTCATTGCATCAGACGGCATATCCATAAGACAGGAGTCGTAAGATAAGTGTCGCGCAAGTTCATCAAAGTTCCAGTGTGGAGTATACCAAAAACCGCCTCGCCTAAGACGATGGATGGCTTTGATAGTGCAACCCATGATATAAGTATCAAGGGGAGGTAAGTTCAGCAAAGCGTCTAGAGCAGAGCCAGGCGTACTCGGGAAAGCTCCCGAGCAGCCGAGACAAGCCGTTCTTTGGAGTTTCGCACAAAAGGCAACCACATATTTACGCGAGAGCCCCTTCCACCAAACAACCGACGCATATGCGAGGAATGGTCTTATCATAGCCGTGTAGATCCAGAGAACCTTATTCGGTGATAAGCCCCAAGTCTTGCCAAAAGCACCCTTACACTGCCAGAAGACTGAGAGCGCCTTGGATGTTTTCGACTCGACGTGTTTGGACCAATGAAGTTTCTTATCTAAAATCACTCCCAGATATTTGGCTTCATTGGAAATGCGAATGGTGACGCCTTTTAGTACTGGCTGAGTCAGACCGGTCAAAATCCTCCTTCTCGTAAAAAGAACAACCTCAGTTTTAAGAGGATTCACCGAAAGCCCACTCCTAGTACACCATTCATCGATCATGTCCAGAGCCGCCTGCGCGTTAGCACAGACCGTCGCCAGGCATGGCCCGACAGAAAGTACGGCGACATCATCCGCATATGCCTGAGCGTAGACGTTAGAACTATTTAGAGTGTTCAACAGAGAGTCGACCACCATGCACCATAACAATGGAGACAGAACGCCACCTTGCGGACAGCCCCTGTTTACCCCTGTCATAACATATTGGCCACAATCCGCATCCACTACCAACGTTCTATTCATTAGCATTGCTTTAATCCACAACACTAATGTTTCATCTACCCCGTGTTGTCTGGCAGAGTCGCACATGCAGTCAAAAGTCGCATTGTCAAAAGCACCCTCAATGTCGATGAAGATACCCATCGCGTATTCTCTCCTATCAAGCGCGCATTCAATTCTGGCCACTAGATTTTGAAGTGCGGTCTCACAGGATTTCCCACGCTGATAGGCATGCTGCATCTCCGATAGTGGATGCAGTTTCAAAGCAACTTTGCGCACGTGAAATTCTACCAGTCTCTCCATACTTTTCAGTAAGAAGGATGTCAAACTTATAGGTCTGAAACTCTTGGGGAGCGAATAGTCTTCCTTACCAATTTTCGGTATGAAAGCTACTCTGACTGTCCGCCAAGGTGTAGGAATATATGCCAGCGCCAAGCCAGCGGTGAAAATTCTTTTCAGAGTTGGCAATAGCTGATCTATACCCTGTTGCAGCATAGCTGGATATATTCCATCGGTGCCAGGCGATTTGAAACCATCAAAAGATGCCACAGCATATTTGATGGCCTCATCTGTTACCACGGCTGATGCAATATACCAGCTGCGCCGAGTTTTCTGACTTAGATCAAGCTCAGCCTGGGTAAGCGGGCCAAGCTGCGACCTAGTGATTATCCGATTGCCAGGAAAGTGAGTCTCCAGCAGAAGACTAAAAGTTTCCGCTTTCGTCTCAGTAAACTTGCCATCAGATTTTCTCAGTGACTCCGGTTTGATCGGCTTGCCCCTTTTGAGAACCTTAACCAACCTGCTGGTTTCACCGAGTGTCTCGATCTTTTCACAAAAATCTCTATAAGAAGCACTTTTCGACAACCGAATTAACTTCTTGTAGTCTTTTTGCTTCGATCTAAAAAGATTCCAGTCACCTTCTAAATTTGTCTTGAGTGACCTATTTAGAAGTTTTCTGGATTCTTTCCTAAGTCGCTGCAGTTCCGGGCACCACCAGGGAACCGGAGTTCTGCAGGGGGTTTTTGTCAATGGGCACGTCAGTTCAAAACAGCTGGTAAGGACACTAGTCAGGTTTTGAACAGCATCCTCAACCTTTCGTTTCGTTCTGAGTTTAGTTGGAGTTTTGACAGATCTGTCTAGCTCTTCCCTAAACCGCACCCAGTTGGTTTTCCTCGGATTCCTCCTCTCCTGCAAAGTTATGGCCTCGCATTCGATTTGGAAAACGATGTATCTATGGTCTGACAAGGACACTTCCGGCAGTACCCTCCAGTTAGTAATTGACTTGAAATACCTATTAGATAAAGTCAAATCAATTACCTCCTGCCTCCTTGCCGTAACAAAAGTTGGCTGGGAGCCAATATTGTTAATTACAATGCCAGACGATAGTATAAAGTCTAGGAGATGGTTTCCTCGTGTGTTACATTTGCTGCTGCCCCAGACTGTATTCTGAGCATTCGCGTCGCAACACATGACTAGTCCCATCTCCCGAGTGTCACAGTACTTTATGAGTTCGGCAACCGCCTTCGGTGGTGGAGGCATTACCGAATCATAAGGGAAGTAAGCCGACGCAACGACGAAGGTTTTCCAACTTCCGGTCGTTTCGTAGCTTACAGCTGCAGCAACCAGGTCCTGTCCACAAAATTGTCCAAGCTGGGTTACTGAGAGGAAGTTCGGCACAATTAGACAAGCTCTCGGTCTTTCAGATCGCTCGTCACATAGCACCGTTACTCCACGAACACCCCCAAAACCACATATGCGCTTGTTCCGCACGTATGGCTCCTGGATAGATGTTATGTGGGGTTTTGTACGCACCACAGAAAGTCTGCTACTTAGGAGAGCGGTAGCAGCCTTTGAGTGGTGGAGGTTTATCTGCGAAAATATCAAAGATATAGTCGCAGTTTTATTAGCAGAACGGCGCGCACCAGGTGCACACATGCTTCCGGCGAGGCGAGCGCCCCTACCCGTGGCATTGCTTGCGTCAGCCATTTTCTGTCCACTAGTGCTGGGACCTTTAGGGGTAACAGTACCAGTATCCACCAGATTTTGTGCGCAGATAACGCCACCGGTAAGAGTGTGCCCGGCAGAAGAGCGCGCATCAGATGCGCACACGGTTCCACTAAGAAGAGCAGGCGAAACTTGCTCCATCAGATTGGACCTGTTCGAGCCGACCGAGAAGGAGCCAGCGTTAGGTCTGAGGGATTGATCGGCTCCAGTTGGAATACTTTCTGCCGACCTATGCTTCTTTCCTGTCGCTACTGAAGGATGACTGCTTTTGGCGCTTGCGCCTTCAGCTGACTCTGCAGCCTCTTTGCACCGCGCCATTGCCGCCTTCCTTCTTCTCCTTTTCAGTTGACTCTTAGTCAGGAGCCCATCGGAGTGCGCCGCTTCGGGAGCTCGTTCAGCCTTATTGGTTTCCCGAGTCGAACCGTCATCGACACAACTTCGACCAGCTACCCTTCTATTGAGACAGAGATTAGACGTTCCAGCCGAAGCCTTTCCGCCACTTTCTTTGCCATTCCAGCCCAGTCTACCAATCGAGTCAGAGACAGAGCTGAAACTCTTCCTTTGAGATCTTCTTAAGGGGATTGTGGAAATCTACCCAAAACGCATCTTTATCCCCCTGATTGCACCCATTTTAGGGAGTATCTGCACTGATAATATTCCACACCTCTCCTTGTATTACTAGTTTGAGAGACATCAAACGGTCGCTGGACTTCGAAATGCTCAAGACATTTCCAAGTAGCTCTGCCGCAAGGATGATACCGATTCCGTTCTTAGTCTTTTCCGTTCCGTAGTAGAACATCTTGTAATCTTTTGTCCTAACGTCCAAGAAACGCGCCCGATTTCCGGTGTTTTTCCATTTCGTCTCTTGGACACACAAGATATCCACCCGCCTTCTATTCATCATCTCTTCCAGCTCGTAACTTCGACCGGTCATGCTTCCAACGTTCCAACTCGCGACCCTCAAATTTCTTCCAAACTGTTTCATTATTTTGCTAGCCCCCGGAATCCGTATAGCTCAGACCCGAACATTTCTGTTGGGTCCAGGATCAGTACCATGCATAGCAGTGGTAGTGCCTGGCGGGGTAGTGCCTTTCTTTTTGCAAGTATTACCATAATGATACAGTTTTGCAATATTACCATATTGCGGTGGTGTTTGTTGTTTGACATGTGCATGCTCCTGTTTTAGTATTGTTTGATCTTTCTTTTATGACACCGGTCATCTCCAGTCGTGTCAACCCACGGACTCGCATGCACACTTGTGGGAGGGTTTTTAAGGTAATATATGTGTCGCTAGGCTCACTTGGGTGTTATATTGCCTAAATCTGATTTGTCCCCTTAGTCGCCTTTTACGACAAGCGCTAGTTGTTGGGGGGCGCTGCAGTGATATTCTTAACCCGTCCCTGCACGGAGAGTATACCTATCTTTGTCCATAAGCGTGCTTTAGTAAAGGCCACTCTCTAAGAATATGAGTAACATTTGATCCCAAAGATGGACTTATTTCTTTTCTTCTTTCCTGATATGTTAATATCCTTTTGCTTTCCACGGTTAGCCATGGTTCTTGATTATGTAGGTAATAGCCAAAGTTTGCCGGAATCGTTTTGTGTGTCGTTGATTCCTTAAGTTTCTATTAAAACTATTGCTATCACATCAAATGCTAAATTTTTAAGAGTTCTACAAAATAGAATTACTGGTACAGCTAAATCTCTTAATACTTATGTTTGATAGTATTTTATATTCTAATGGAGCCACAAACTTTAAATGCCCAATAACTCGAAACAAACACTTTTTGACTGGGAAATATTTTGCAACATACCAACGATATTTAGAAAAGAATTTATAAAGATTGCTTACGTGTTAATGCAATCGTTCTTGATTACCAGCTACATTAGAATCCATTTTCGATTTAAAATATTTCACTGAACACTTAATTTTTATTTTCTATTTCGTCACTTTATGTGCTTATAAAACACGACCGAACTCTTTAAGAGTTTCGAAAAAGTAATGCTTGAAGGCACACAAGAAACTTAACATCGTAAACTTACGATATCCTGATAAGAATCTTATAGATACTCTGTAGATTTTGCCGATTCACCTACTGGTACAAGGAAAAATCGGTAGAATCTTTGTCAATTTTTTGTATATTTTAGGAATAGTCCTACACAATTGAAACCGAAATGACAATTAAAGCAACTAAAAAATTAGTTGAAATTTTATTTTGGTGGAAAACGTATTTGGATAAAATCAACAAAATCTCCGTTGCTTTTACAGATCTTATTGTTATTGGACCCCAAATCAACCCATTCATCGGCTAAATTCACTTGAAATTGGCGATTACAGTTTTAGCTGTTGATACATATATATTTTTGGAAGAAATTTTTTACCGATTTGCTTTTGACAACTTTGAGCTGTTGAATTTACAATTTTTTTTCTCTCTGTGTGCACACCCCATTAACTTTGACATCGGAATGTGAACAGCTGAAAACACAATTCAATAAAATTAATCGATTTCATTCATAAATAATGCGTTTTTAGCTAAATTAACAAACAATAGGGCATTAAATTCACAGCCATAGTTTAAAAAAAGAAACGTGTAACATAAAAGGTAAGAAAGTAGTATGACCATATGGAGCTTTATAGGAATCCAAAAAAATTAAGTCTCAAAAGTCAATCAATACTCTGCCAAATTAGTTTTGATTTTGAAAGTAGACATAACAAACGAAATGTATTCCTGTAATAAACTTTGATTTTCAAAATATTTCCAGTGATGTGGGCAAACATGCAAGCATTTGACTGCGGCTAATGGCTTACTTTTAATATTCTAAAAAATTAGGCAATATTTGACTACAAAGAACTGAAAATAAAACTGAATTCACTTTTTCAAAACAGCCAACATTTATTACTTTGTATAGATTTCACTTGAAAAAAATACTTGTATTAATATATACGGGGTGTCAACACACCCCACAACCTCGTTATTTTCCGTTCGAACAGTGAAAATTTACTAAACAGCTTTGAAAAGCCACGCTACTCACTAAAAATAACGACTTTTTTAAGGAAAAATAAAATGGTTTTCTTTTCGTAGTTGGGTTCCCACGCACCCCGTATATGTTGTAGATTTACAATAAAAAAAGAAAAATCTTGAAATTGAATCTTCAATCTTTCCGCAGCCTGAGATAACCATATAACTCTGCAACTCCATGCGTATCCCTAGACCACGACATTTGTTAAGACACAAGTTTCCTAATGCGGTATTGTGATGCTTATCCTTTGAAGAATTACGTATATGCCTCAAAATAGTACAAACTTCAGCAATATTTTACAAAGATTTTCTTTAGTATGCCGCAGTAAATATCCTTTAACTACCACCCTACGCATCCTTCATTGAGCAACCCTAACAAATAGTAAACCATAAGCAGTTATACTTTTTCTGCCACAAAGTACTACATCACCCAGGACAACACAAATTTTGTGCATAATATCTCTGAAAAAACAAAAGGACAACAGCAGCACTCTCAGTCTCAGGAAAAAAAAGTTAAAAGATTAAATGCTGCAAGTAACGATGACTACTTGTACTGAAACAGGATGTTTTGTATGTAATCTGGTACAGAATGCGGATAATAGTAAATTGCTTTATTTAACTGGATTACACACTGCGGAGCTATTATGCAAAATACCATCATAAAGTTGATATTTCACCCGAAAAAGGACATAGAGTAGGACAAGATGTACTAAATATATGGAGAGACAGCGACCGAGAGAGTACTCCTGCTCCTCATGTTTCCTTTGACTCAATTCTCGTAAATAAGGAACTTCTCTGATGTTTTTTTTTCTACTATCGCCTCACCCGCCCGCCTCCTTTTCGCAGGATAAACTCTCGCTTTTGTTTTCACACTGTATTTATTATTGTATGCGGCAATCCTGGCTGAGTGCTTCTTTTGCTTTGACGGCACAGCGGTTATGCATGCGTGTGAGTGTTTGTTTTATGGTTAAGAGCATATTCAAGGTTAATGTGATTTCGGGCGGGCTAAGTTGTGTGTGAGTTTTATGCCACTGGGTGTCGTGCTATTGTTGGCTAGGTTATGTGAGGACAACTTTCGCAGTATATACGGGAGGTAATAAGTTGCAGGGATGGGAATGGGACCGTTTTTACCAGCACTTGTGGTAGGTTTTTTTAATTTCATGGATGTTGGCTGTGTTGTCATATTGTGTTTCCGCATCGGTTGTGGTTTACATTGGACGCTAGCTTTGCATATAAATATTTTCCAGAATGAAGTAAATTTTCAGTGGCACAGAGGTATTACTGGTCAGAATAATGGCAGGGGAGTTCAAATCTCGCCGGGGAAAATTATTGTAGGCTGTCACTGATGTGACAGGGGGTCGTTGGAAGAAGCTACGAGAAGCTGCGAGAGCCATAATGTAAAAGCAAAACTAGGCGAGGGGCTTGCCTTTACGGCAACTCAGGACCCAGTTTTATGTGCTGATTATTCAATGGATAGCTCTTGTCTGTATACGCACTGGTCTTCCATTTGTGCAGACCAAATACGATAAAATGAGTTTGAAAACATGTAAATTGAAGTTCTACTCCCTTAGGGTCCGATTGCTATAAAGACTCAAAGAAGTTACTCAAAAATGGAAGTGTACCTGCGTCGATCCAAAAATAATGGTTTTGAAAGGGTAAGTTGATAAGCTTCTCTTTTTAATCTTCTCGCAGTCGAGGCGAAGCTAAAATTACAACGCAGGACGCAATGGAGATTCTGTACTTGAATAGCTTAATATTTTAAAGTAAGGGAAAATAGGTAATGGAAATGGTTATTATAGAATATTACTACTGCAATACTTACATGTTAATCGTAGCGTTCGTCGCCAGATGCTGTTCAGTAGGCACAAGATGGCGCAAAAGTAATAATCCTATATGGATTGCATAGGATTTTTGCAGATATCGTCTCCTATCATTGCGATATTGACAGCTGTGTAGTAAAAAGAAGCGAAAAACACGACGATGAACAATGAAATGCTGTACTCCTCAAGAACGTGGAATAATTCTCGACTGAAAAGGTAAATTATCTTATGTTTGTTTTCATAGTTTTTCAGGATAGCGAAGAAACTAAAGCGGGACGGCTCGATTTTTTACGCATTTTGGGGCTTTATTTTTACTTTACTTTTACTTTACACAGGAAGTAGATTCGGCACAAAATAGGCGATTAGATACAGCTGTGCATAGTGAAAATATATATCGGTTGAACAAGGAAAAGGAAAATCGACACAAGTCGACTTAAGATGTTTTACCTTCAGTGATAAGAATAATTCATCAGTGATAAGAACTTAATGTGAATTTCGTTCCACCGTGCGGCACCAACTGACCGCACAATTCAACACCTAGCCGAACATCTCGAATACTGATGACGTGCGCGAGAATGTGAAATAGTGTCCAGAAACGTCAACGAGGCAACGGGCAATGGCCTGTCTCTGCAGCGTATTTTGGTGAAAGACTTGAAAATGTTTAAAATTCAGATGGTGCATCAGCTGCAGCCAACGGACTACCAAACCCGTCTGGAATACAGCCAGAGCATCATCCACGAAGAGGACGATTTACCTTCAAAATCAGTTGTGGGTGGCGACATACACTTCCAACTATCCGGACATGTCAACAAGAAGAAAACTCGCTTCTGATGCAATGAAAACCTCCGTTTTATTCAAGAATCACTGGAAGTTACTGTAGGTTGTGGCGTCTGTGCTGTGCTTATTTTTTGAAGTTGCAAATATGTCCCTTTTGCAAAGTTCAGTAAATCTCCGAGGGTACATTTGTAATTCTGCGATTTCCGTCTGAGTAACTTGAGTTGAAATAGTGTATTTGTAACTTGTGTGGGAGAACACTAATAAGGCAGCTATGGCCAATCGGTGGATGAGATAATTTAGAAATGAAAATATGACTGGTAGTGCGGTCGCTGTAGTACTCGTACAAAGTGGTTGCCAAAAGAAGTTGCTGTTTAATTTCATAAATAGATTGAATACAAAAATCAGAAATCCTAACTCGTGAAACAAATAGACCTGCTATCTATGCTCTCTAAACTATGGAAAATACCATAATCGCCAATATTATCAAATGTGTAAAGGGTCATCGATTAATAAGTTGCAATTCAACAGAAATTCTGCTGAGTTACGTAACCCGTCTATGGACCTCAGCTACTAAAAACATGGCGAATCAAGAGCGATTGCACTAAATATCTAAAAACGTTTGATCGATTCTAGCACAGGAATCTACTAACTTCCTATAGACTACCACAACAGCTCTGCGGATGGATAGACAATTTTCTTCAGAACAGATTAATTTAGTTTATTGTCGATGGTGTGCCTTTCGATGCATTTTCCAATAATGCTGGTAAACCTCAGGGATCCATTCTTTCTGCAACATTATTTCCATTCCATATTGATGATCTACTACTCGAAGGATCAACAACTAATACAATTTCTATTTTAGCCGATGACAGCACCCTAGAAGCATCTTGCTTAAACAGCATGCCCGTGAGTGCCAATACCTCACTTAGTCAGAGATGTGAACAAATCCACACAATTAACGAAGGTTTACAAAAAATATTGCAATGGGGAAAACCAAACCTTGTGGAGCTCAACGCGAAGAAAATGCAATCCAACACATTTCTCAGAAGAAATACATCTACTCCTCCCCAGCTTTCAACGGCAACCAAATAAACGAAACTAAGGAGACCCTGCATTTACTGGGTGCCACAGTAAACTCTGGAGTAGCATAGCATGACCACATATCCATAATCATAAAATCAGCTTCCACGAAGTTGAATTTTCTTTTCAGAGCAAAGAAGTACTTTACACCGTGCAACTTCTTTTAAACAAACGGCAAGTAAGACCAATAGGAGATCGAACACTAAAGTCCAACCTTCAATCGTTGGCTCATTGAAGGCAGGTGGCGGACTTATACCTGTTCTACAGGTACTACCATGGCAGATATCCGCAAGATCGTAACAGAATGATTCCTAGAAACTTTACCTTTCAACGTCCTAATAGGCAGGCCACTAGAGAACACGACTTTCATGTTCACCTGACAACCGCAAGAACATCATTCTATTAAAATGAATTATTGTACATGACAAGTAATCTTTGCTACTTAGGTACTCTAAATCGAAATATTTCCACAAAACTATAATCTGCAACAATTTAAATGTAGAACTAACAGATATCTGCAGGCACCCCGGGGCCATCGCGCAGCGTTATAAGTTCGCCTTTTCCGAGAGAGGTTTATAAAAATTAAAAAAAGCATTAACGCATGAGTAAGTACTTCTACAAAATTTAGATCATATACAAGATGGCGCCAAAGTAATGTCATAATGTGAATAGACTTCTATGTAGGAAAAGGAATATCTGATAACTACATTCATGTAGAAAATAAAGATGATCTGTCGTCAGATCATTCTCCAGTTCTTATGACGATTAGTGGTAGTATACTGGGAACTGAAAGTCGACCACGTCTTATAAATCATAAAACAAACTGACTCCTATTCAGACAAACATTAGAAGATAGCATAAACCTACAGGTCCCGATAAAAACCTCATTCCAACTAGAAGAAGAAATTGAGCTATTCAATACAAATATCCAGCAAGCAGCATGGATAAGCACCCCTATTGGTATAAAAAACAGGAATTTGGATATAAATTATCCATATGCAGTTAAAGAATTAATCTGAAAAAAACGCAAAGCTCGTAAGACTTGGCAAAGAATCAGAACATCATAAAAAGATTCTTAACGCATTGTGCAATGAACTTAAAAGGCTTCTAAAAATTGTGAAGAACGAATCAGTTGGCAGATACTTGAATAAGCTATCAGCGCATAAAGATACAGAATACTCGCTATGGAAAGCTGTCAAATCTTTAAAAAAAAAAACAGCAAAACAAGCACCCCCCATAAAAGAGGAAAACGGGTCTTGGGCAAGAAATGGCAAAGAAAAGGCTAACCTCTTCGCAGATCACCTGCAGCAAACCTTCCAACCATTTCCTAGGCAAACTGCAGACGAAAATCTTTTCCTGCAGTCCAGAAATGATCACAGAAATATGGTTTACAGCATGGAACATTTCAGGAATTGAAATATGAAATTAAAACTAACATAAATGCAAAAAAAGCACCGGGCTACGATTTGATAACAGGACAAATACTTAAGGAGTTCCCGGACAAAGCTTTGCGGAAACTATTACATTTAATTAATGCAGCACTCAGGCTAAAGTATGTTCCGAAGCAATGGAAGGTGGCAGAGGTAATTATGATTCTGAAACCAGATAAGTCGCCAAATGAAAAGAAATCGTATAGACCGATTTCGCTCCTACCCGTATTATCAAAGCTATTTGAAAATTGCTTTTGAAAAGACTCAAGCCAATAAGAAAGAAGTCTTGTACCTTCCCACCAATTTGGGTTTAGAGAGAAACACTCTACTGTACAACAAGTGCATAGAATTGTAAGTACAGTAGAAAAAGCACTTGAGAATAAAAAAGTATGTTCAGCCATATTTCTAGATGTAGCACAAGCGTTTGATAAAGTCTGGCATCGCGGACTAGAATTTAAACTGCAAAGGGATCTCCCCGAAGAGTTTTACTTAATTCTTAAATCTTATATCGCAGATCCTTACTTTCGAGTAAGATATGAGAATGAATACTCTCATTTAAAGAAAATATCTGCAGGAGTTCCACAAGGAAGTGTCTTGGGACCAATCCTTTATCTTCTGTATACAAGAGACCCACCTCAGCAGGAAGAAGCTAGCTTGGCCACTTTTGCAGACGACACTGCAATTATGACTATTGGCGATAATGCTGATGAAGCAGCGAAAAAATTACAAAGGCCATTAAATCTGTAAGTGATTGGACAAAAAAATGGAGAATAAAGCTTCACGAAACTAAATCTATCCATATTAACTTTACTAATAGAAGAATAAATAATGTAAGAGTTAATATTGATGGAATAGAAATTCCGTACGCAAATACTGCGAAATATCTGGGTATAACACTTGACGCCAAGCTCAGATGGAAGGAGCATGTCAAAAAGAAAAAAGAGGAGCTCAACATTGGACTCAGACAAATGCATTGGTTAATGGGAAGAAATTTTCAGCTATCAATTGAAAATAAATTGCTATTGTACAAGCAAGTCCTGAGATCCGTATGGACGTATGGGATACAACTTTGGGGTTGTACCAAAAAGACAAATCTAAGAATGATACAAACATTCCAAAACAAATTACTAAGAGGCATCGTTAATGCACCTTGGTATATAAGAAATGACAACCTACACAAGGATCTAGACGTAGAAAATATAAGTGAAATTGTAAAAAAATATACTCTTAGGCACTACGAACAACTTCAAGACCATGTAAATCCTCAAATAAAATACATGGTGGAAGAAAACAACAATACCATTAGGCGGCTTAAAAGATTAAGGCTGCGTGACTTAATTTTCTAACGAAAACTATAATAGAAAAAATATAAAACATGACTGTATTATATATACACACAGGTATACCTATAACCTATAAATGAACAAATTAAAGTAGATACACACAAAATTAATTTCGCGGTCAGCTAATGAGCTTCACCCCTTCAAAACGTTAATTATACATTAGAGAAAAATTACTGAATGAGAGTTCCTCTCAGTTATAATATTAGGAGGTGTTTTCCTATTTGCGAATTTTTTATTCGCCGACGATATAGACATTATCGGAAGAACTCAGCGGGCTGATGCGTTTGCAAGCATTGAGGCGGAAGCGGCCAAAATGGGTTTAGCGATAAACGACGGCAAAACCAAGTATATGATATCAACAGGAAGGGAATATCAACACCGACGAATTGGACAGAACGTCACAGTGGGCAGCTATAGCTTCGGCGTAGTAAGGGACTTTGCCTATCTCGAACTACTAAGGGGACTCTGTATAAGACCTTGATCATCCCAGTCCTGCTTTACGGCGCTGAAACATGGACTTTATTAAAAGAGGATGAAGATATCCTTGGTCGCTTCGAAAGAAAATTCTTCGTAAGATTTTCGGTCCTGTTTGCGTTGACGGGTTTTGGAGAAGAAGATTCAATCACGAAATATACGAGCTATACAGCGACATCGACCTAGTCAAAAACTGCGTATTGGACGTCTGAGATGGCTAGGACATGTAGAGCGAATGGACACCAACGCCCGCAGAGTCTTCGAATCCAATCCCGAGGGATTAGACCGCCCTGTAGGGCAGTAGAGGGAATCATCGCCGTAGGTGGCGCGCACAAGTTAAAGGGGACCAACTTGGAGTGCGCAGCTGCAGGCAATTAGCTAAAGACTGAGCTAAATGGAGAGGCTTGTTGGTTGAGGCCCAGGTTCACCCCGAACTGTAGCGCCACCTAAGTAAGTGAGTAAGATTGCGTTGGTAGTTAAATATGACTTGCTATTATACCAACTTGATGTAACGTCAGCATGCGAGTATCTAAAGAGAGATTTACTTATTTACTTAGGTGGCGCTACAGTTCGGGGTGAACTTGGGCCTCAACCAACAAGCCTCTCCATTTAGCTCAGTCTTTAGCTAATTGCCTCCAGTTGCGCACTCCAAGTTGGTCGAGGTCCCCTTGAACTTGTGCGCGCCGCCTACGGCGATGATTCCCTCTACTGCGTCGTCCCTCGGGGTTAGATTCGAAGACTCTGCGGGCCGGAGCGTTGGTGTTCATTCGCTCTACATGTCCTAGCCATCTCAGACGTCCAATACGCAGTTTTTTGACAAGGTCGATGTCGCTGTACAGCTCGTATAGTTCGTGATTGAATCTTCTCCTCCAAAACCCGTCAACGCAAACGGGACCGAAAATCTTACGAAGAATTTTTCTCTCGAAGCGACCAAGGATATCTTCATCCTCTTTTAATAAGGTCCATGTTTCAGCGCCGTAAAGCAGGACTGGGATGATCAAGGTCTTATATAGAGTCTCCTTAGTTGTTCGAGATAGGGCTTTACTGTTGAATTGCCTTATAAGCCCAAAAAAACAGCGATTGGCAAGAGTTATTCTTCGATTGATTTCTGCACTGATTTTGTTAGTAGAATTTATAGCAGAGCCAAGGTAGTCCCTTACTACCTCGAAGTTATAGCTGCCCACGGTGACGTTTTGTCCAATTCGTCGGTGTTGGTTTTCCCTTCTTGTTGACAGCATATACTTGGTTTTGCCCTCGTTCATCGCCAAACCCATTTTGGCCGCTTCCGCCTCAATGCTTGCAAAAGCACCGGTGACAGCCCGCTGAGATCTTCCGATAATGTCTATATCGTCGGCGTATGCAAGCAGTTGTACAGACTTGCAATAGATTGTGCCTCCGGTGTTGAGTTGTGAGTTCCGCACAATCCGTTCAAGTACAATATTGAAGAAGTCACATGACAGCGCGTCACCTTGTCTAAAGCCTTTTTTGACATCAAAGGTCTCGGTGAGGTCATTATCGACCTTGATGGAGCAGCGAGCGTTCTCCATCGTCAGCCTGCACAGACGGACAAGTTTGGCAGGGATGTCAAAACTAGACATGGCTCTATAAAGCTCTTCTCTATAGATGCTGTCATAGGCGGTCTTGAAATCGATAAAGAGGTGGTGAGTATCGATTTGGAATTCTTGGGTTTTCTCCAGGATCTGCCGAAGTGTGAAGATTTGATCGATGGTGGACTTTCCTGGCCTTAAACCGCACTGATAGGGTCCAATCAGGCTGTTCATAAAAGGTTTCAGGCGTTCACACAATATCGCAGAAAGATCTTGTATGCGATGTTGAGGAGACTGATGCCTCTATAATTGGCGCAGTTGAGGGGGTCTCCTTTCTTGTGGATCGGGCAAACGATGCTGAGATTCCGTTCATCAGGCATACACTCATCTGACCAAATATTAGAAACGAGTTGGTGTATGCACTCTACCAATTCATCCCCAGCTGCCTTGAAAAGTTCGGCCGGCAAGCCGTCAGGTCCAGCACCCTTGTTCGATTTTAGCTTGGATATTTGCTATCCTCACTTCGTTTTGGTCAGGTGGACGGAAATTTTGACTTTCATCGTCTATGTTGAATGGTTCATTCTGCCTGACAGCGGGATGTTGGTCTTCGTCGCCGTTATACAGTCTGCAGAAGTAGTTTTTCCATATTCTCAGCACCGACTGTGATTCTACTACGAGGTTTCTATTTTCATCTCTACAGGTTTCTGTACGAGTATTACTTCTCTGACACGTTCTTTTTACCTTTTGGTAAAACTTCCGTACATTGTTCCTGGAGTATAGACTCTCGACATTCTCAAACGCGCGCTCTTCATGCTCTTTCTTCTTCTTTTGGAGAAGCCGATGTTCTTCCCGTCTCTTTTGCTCGTAGAGCTCACGAGCAGCTCTCGTCTTCCTTTGCAACGCCGCTTTGTATGCCTCTTGTTTTGCTGCATGCACTTGCCGGCATTCTTCGTCAAACCAGGGGTTTCGCGGTGGTGGGCGAGCGAGACCCAGCACATCAGTCGCGGCGTTTCTGATGGCATGTTGGCAGCGTTGGCACTGGTCTTCGGTACTTGATGCTGGCGGCAAAGGGGTGATTGAGAGATTTCGGGATACGCGTTCAGCGAAGAGTCTGGCGGTCTCTTGCGATTGTAGCTTTTCGACGTTAAATTTTCTCACAGTAATTCTTCTTTGTTGCTCAGATTGGGATATCCGCATTCGTACCTTGGCTACAACAAGGTAATGATCCGAGTCTATGTTGGCCGCTCGGATGGTCCGGACATCCAGAATACTGGAGGCATGCCTTGCGTCGATCGCAATATGATCAATTTGGTTGATCGTTACATGATCATTAGAACGCCATGTCTGCTTATGAATATCGAGATGAGGAAACCATGTGCTTGCTATGGTGACATTTCACTCCACAGCGAAATCAATTAGCCTTAGTCCGTTATCAGACGTGGTGTCGTGTAGGCTATGCTTAGCAACTGCCCTACCAAAGACGTCCTCCTTTCCTATTTTGGCGTTAAAATCGCCCAATACGATTTTAACGTCGTATTTAGGACATTGCTCGTATGTTTTGTCTAGGAGCTCGTAGAAACACTCTTTGGTGGCAGGGTCCTTTTCTTCTGTGGGGGCATGAACACATATTAGGCTTATGTTAGCGAATTTAGCCTTGATCCGGATAGTCATAATACGCTCGCTCACGTTTCGGAAGCTTAAGACTTCTTGCCTAAGTTTGCTGCGTATGACAAATCCGCATCCGAATAAGCGTTGCCTGTTGCCTCTGTAGCAATCACCGTAGTAGATGTCACAGTTTTTCATCCTCTTTTTGCCCGGCCCATCCCATCGCACTTCCTGGATGGCGGTAATATCTGCTTTATAGCAGTCTAGGGCCTCTGCTAGTTGTTCTGCAGCACGTGGTCTGTAAAGGGACAGAACATTCCACGTACAGATCCGAAGGTCATTGTCCTTATTTCGTTTGCTGGGGTCGTCATTAGTTGAGTCATCCTTATCCGAGGCTTTTGGTTGTTTCGGAACCATGCGTTTTTTACGTGGTAGGGAAGTTACCCCGACGGCACAACCCCCAACCTGGAGGGCCAGTTCCTTAATTATTCCCCTAGGACGAGGGGCCGGGTACACCGGTGCCAGTAGTCCACTACGGGAGTATGAGCGCTGCCGTTGGCCCATTAAGGGCTCCTCCGCCACCACCTCTATTCCAATGTCCTGACCAACATTGGAAATTCCTTACCGACCTGTGATCCGAATACGTCGAAGCAGATCGCGCAAGGTATTCACTAAGTTCAACCTAACTGGAACTACAGACGCCACCGTTGACTCCGTCTAGGGAATTCGTCCGCTGCCGCCTGGAACAGGAAGAAGTGCTCTAGTGAGAAAAGCACTCTTCCCCCCCTCTCTCATCTGCTGCCACCAAGAATCCGCCAAACGGGGTTGGTTACTCATTTCTTGAATTAAGGTACTAGGCACCCGGTTGTCACCGCGTTGAGGATGAGAGTAGGAGTTGGTAGGCCTCAGCTGAGTGAAAACGCTTGTGTTTTCATATGATTGCATGCACTACCGTTTGACCAGCCAAAGAGAGATTTAGATGAAGATATTTATATGGAACAACGTTGATAAATTTTATCCAAACAAAGTGTGTAAGCTTCAGAAGGCCTTATATGGACTCAAGCAGTCGGGAAGGTAGTGGCATTTGAAATTAGATCGGATATTAAGGAAGATGCATTTCATCCCTTGTCTAAACGACAGCTGTATATAAGTTATGGAAAACAGGACGCGACGTGAGCTGCCTAGCTACAATCAGCGTACGTGAACAACGCAGCCCAAGCCGATGACATCGCTTGCACGCGACACCAAACCAAGTCACTCACAGCTTGGGAACATATTATCAACACATCCAATGATAGACCCAAACCAAGCCACTCACAGCTTGGGTGGATATTATCAACACATCTAATAATAGACCCAAGCCAAGCTGGGAGAACAGAAACCGATAAGACTATAAAAGGGAATAGCACCAAGCACCCACATCTTCGTTAGTCCACCAACATCCAGTGACCCTGCCGGTTTATATATTACACTCGTAGCAATTACGATCAGTAAATTTTTAAACTAGAATAAGTGAATAATTAAACAAAAACCATACTTTTTTATGAACTGGTGCATCAAGTTTATCACTTATTATGTTATAAATAAAGATGCAGGTACTATCGTTATTGTTATCTACGTTGATGACATTCTCATTCGATCATAAAATGGTCGCGTATAATATGAACCCACATAGCGAACATCCTGCTGCAGCAAAACATTTACTTAGATACCTTTCTAATACTATAAATTATCGGATTATTTACAGGAAATCTGGGCGCGATTTATAGTGTTACACCGACGCCGACTGGGGTGGAAATCTCGATGACAGGAAGTCTTTTACGGGTCATGTTTTTTTTTCTTGGCTAGCTGTCCGGTGTCTTGGGAATCTAAAAAGCAACCGACAGCAGCGCTTAGTAGTACCGAAGCGGAATATATGGCGCTCTGTTCAGCATCAAACGAGATCGTGTTCCTGCGTAATCTAATTAGTGAATTGAGCTTTAATGATTTAGTCACCAAACCAACAATCCTTTACGGCGAGAACTTGAGCGCTCAACAGTTGATAAAAAATCCAGTCTTTCATGCTAGGACCAAACACATCAACATAAAGATGCATTTTGTACGAGATGTTTACGAAAGGAAGGGCTCGCTCTGGCACATATTCTTACAGATGAAATAGTCGCTGACGTGTTGACCAAAAACTTAAGGAAGATAAAACATTCAAAATTTTTAGAACTACCTACTTGGTTTAGTTTAATGTTAATCTGAATTGAGGGGTTGTGTTGAAAATGAATTGTTAGCAATTCCTCATCATTACATTTACTTATACACTTGCTACGTTTGTATATTATCTACCTGTTTCGATTTACTCTAACCTACGCTTTTTTATATCAAGTTATCTTGTGAATAAAACTCATTGGAATCAGAATCGTGTATTTTTTTCTCTGAATTTCCCAACTGCCCGAAAATAAGAGAAATAATAAAAAACGAAATCCTCGAGCAGAAACTAAATTCTATTGAAAAACCCGCCTGGCAATTCTATGAAATAGTCGCCAATTACTTTTTGGGTAATCACCGGACAGACAAATACAAAGCGACCTATTGAGGTCTTATAGAGCTCTGAGATGTTACACGTCCCTCAAAATGCACTTAGGTGCGGTTAGCGACGAACATGACGAGAAGTTTCACCAGAACATCTTTAGCATTGATGAACGGTCCAGTCCTAGTCCCAGTCCAGTCCAGTCCTACTGCTGCACTCTTAAAAGGGAACTTCCAGAAGCTAAATACTCAAGGAAATCATTAACTCCTAACCTAGAAGCGTCAAAACAATTCAAATGTTAGTATTTATTTTTAGTAAGAAGAGTACAAACAAATTTATTGAATTGACGTGTCAGAAAAATTTCAAAGTTATAGTCCCGTTAGACGTTCGGTTATACCCATAGTTTCTCGTGTGACAAAAAAAAATTGATTTGTAGACCAGTGTTATAGGTATATCAGCCATTAATGTCGTTTAAGAGTAGGAGTATCTGAAGTGCCCTTGGCATTCGTCGGTGAATCTCAGATTTTCAAGAAAAAATAAGAGAGCAAACTTTGCTCTCCTTTCTTTTTTTTTTTTTTCATATATTAGACTCCACGGTAACTGAGCAAGAGCTCAATTGAAACTTTTCCCAATCGAATAATAGTGCGCACCTCTCGATTTCATTTCTTGGAAATATCATCATCGTCGTCGTCCTCATCCTCAAGCACAGTTTGACAAGAAAGCTCGAAATTGCCAATTTGTGAAATATTTGCGCACAACTTAGTACAGGCATACGTACACTTGAAGAATCTTTGCGAACTGAAACTCTTCTTCTTTTCTCAACTTCGTTGGAAACCGACATCGAATTACCTGAAGATGTTTCGAATGCAAAGTTTTTGAATGGACTGTTCCACTGGAGCAGTTGAATGTTAAATATGGCTAAGTTTTGTGCAAATACATACTGAATATCCTTGCATAGATACGCGAGTAGGTGTTTTGAAGGAATTACGAAATTCGTTTGATTTTCGTAATTGCGGTTGATTTGGGGGATTCCATACTAGATTTGTTAGCTTCGTCCTTATTGTGAGCAGCATTCATAAATGGGGTGATGCAGCCTGAAAGTGGTGAAAAGCTTATGTTTTGCATGGACGTCAGTTTCCATTTGAACAATAGTTTCAAAGACATGTATGTATGGCATATTTCCTAGAGGAATCTGAGAAGGATAGTGTGGTAAATTATAAAAACAAAGTCTGAAAGTTTGCGTGGCTCTTTGGAGGGAACGAGGTAGAAATGTGTTTCAAACTAAAAATGGCAATGAATATCTGAGTGAAGCGTGCGCCTTCCTCTTCCGCATAAACAAAGTTTGTTAAATCCCTTGTGCTGTTTGGCGGAAGTTTGTGATTAAATAGAAAGTTAAAATGGAACTGGAGACATTTGTGTCTATCAGTTAGCAAAGGATTAGTTGGTGGGAAGACCTCAACTGGGGATTAGCTGGAAGTAAATGGATTTCGATTGAAGTAAGACGTGATGAGGATTTGCTAAGAAAGTTCGACTTTACCTTGAATAGTTGATTGGAATGCAGCAATGCCGGGATGATAGGAGTTTAGTTGAGCAATTTTCCCATGGAAAGGAAACAATCATCGGTAATAATAATATAATATAATATTTATTTATTTGTATAGTCTTACACTGTAAGATACAAAATTCAAAATTCTACTTTCGACTTAATGAATGAGTACAAAAATGACGATGACGATGACAATGACAATGACAATGACGATGACGATGACGATGACGATGACGATGACGATGACGATGACGATGACGATGACGATGACGATGACGATGACGATGACGATGACGATGACGATGACGATGACGATGACGATGACGATGACGATGACGATGACGATGACGATGACGATGACGATGACGATGACGATGACGATGACGATGACGATGACGATGACGATGACGATGACGATGACGATGACGATGACGATGACGATGACGATGACGATGACGATGACGATGACGATGACGATGACGATGACGATGACGATGACGATGACGATGACGATGACGATGACGATGACGATGACGATGACGATGACGATGACGATGACGATGACGATGACGATGACGATGACGATGACGATGACGATGACGATGACGATGACGATGACGATGACGATGACGATGACGATGACGATGACGATGACGATGACGATGACGATGACGATGACGATGACGATGACGATGACGATGACGATGACGATGACGATGACGATGACGATGACGATGACGATGACGATGACGATGACGATGACGATGACGATGACGATGACGATGACGATGACGATGACGATGACGATGACGATGACGATGACGATGACGATGACGATGACGATGACGATGACGATGACGATGACGATGACGATGACGATGACGATGACGATGACGATGACGATGACGATGACGATGACGATGACGATGACGATGACGATGACGATGACGATGACGATGACGATGACGATGACGATGACGATGACGATGACGATGACGATGACGATGACGATGACGATGACGATGACGATGACGATGACGATGACGGATGACGATGAGGATGACGATGACGATGACGATGAGTAAGTATTTATTTCGTCAAGTAGACATAGGCTAGCATAGACCTAACAACTAGCGTGAAGACTAACGTTACAGTTAATTTTTCCCCTCCGAATTTAAGAAGAACGATGAAATTCTGGCGGCTTGTCAAATGTAAAATCATGCGGATTTCCAGAGAGACACAAAGAGAGAGCTAACACCTATGTATGAGTAGCCACAAAATTATGCACCATAAATAGCTGTGCTATTGTCAGTATAAAAAAAAAATCTTCTCTTTACATGGTATTTAAGAAAGGTTGGACTGGCCATACGCAATGATGTTTTTCACATCAAGGCATAGAAGAACAGGGCTTAAAAGGTTTTATAGTTTTTGGCGCCATTATGTTTTTTTTGTCCTTAATCAAATCGGTTGATCTTAGAGCTGACCAAGGAATATTTGATGCCTCAACCCTTTAAATAGTCTGTAAACATTGGACCAATAGTTTCCTTATAATTCCAAGACAAACTAGATTTTTTTTGTATTTTCCAATTCTTTTCTACATCGAGATCATTTTTAGCGTTCCGGACCTGAAATGCAAAAGCAGCGTATTTGTTTTTCTGTCAGTTTATCACCTAGTCGAAACCAATAGAACTGACATTTTTGAGATTTTAGCATTTTGCTTGTGCCCGTATAAAATGGAGATAGAAAATCAAATGTTTACTTACCTGCTTAGGTGGCGCTACAGCCTCTCCAATTAACTCGGCTAATTGCCTCCAATTGCGCACTCCAAGTTGGTTGAGGTTCCCTTGACTCGTGCGCGCCACCTACGGCGAGGAGGAGCTCTACTGTGTCGTTTTTGCCGCTTCAATTCGAAGACTCTGCGGGCCGGAGCGCTGGTGTCCATTCGCACAGCTCAGCGTTCTAATTACGCTGGTTATTAGAACAGCTTCAGTTTTGTGGTCAGTTAATTCTAGACCGGTGGATCCTAGCCAGCTTTTGATTTCACTGATTGCCACATTTGCAGCTAATTCTACTTCACTGATTTGCTTTGCTACGGTAACAACCGCAATGTCGTCAGCAAATCCAATTATCTTCACTTTAGATAGCAGTGGTAGTCGTAAAACTCCGTCGTACATTATGTTCCATAGTAAAGGGCTCAGCACCGATCCTTGCGGGACCCCAGCTGTGACATCGTAGTACTTTACCCCTTTGTCGGTATCATACCTCAGTTTCCTGTTGGTAAAGCAGCTCGTCACTATTTGCAACAAGAAAAAAAGACGTATCCATCCTAGCAAGGGATCTTCTCATAGTGGGCCAGTCTGCCGAATTAAACGTGTTCTTATCATGTAGCATCGCTACTGCGCAGTATTCCTTGGTGCCGTATCACCATCTTTCTCCTTCAATCGCTTCCGCTGCTATATTAACTACCGCTTTAATGGCGTCAGTTGTTGAGCGCGACTTTCGAAATCTGAAGTGGTGGTTGGACAAAGTCCCTTTCTCCTCCGCTATTGTGAGTAATCTATTGTAAATTATTCGCTCCAGGATCTTTCCCTTAGTGCTCAGTAGGCATATCGGGCGATACGACGATGGGTCTCTTGGGGGTTTGTTCCCTTTTGGTAATATAACAAGATGTTGAAGTTGCCATTGTTTAGGGAAAATTCCATCTTCTAGGCACTTTTGCATCGTTGCAATAAAAATATCTGGCCTTTTTTGAGCATCGGCTTTCACTACTTTGTTAGGGATGCCATTAGGTTCGGGTGGTTTGTTGTCACCTATCTTTCTGGATGCGATTGTCAATTCCACTGTTGTAATCACTGGAATTACCTCTGTGAAGTTTACTCTGGTGATAGCGCACATAGTAGATGATCGGTTTGGAAAAAGATGTTCTACTATTGACTTCAGCATTGTCGGGCATATTACCTGTGGGGAATTGCCGCCCTTAAGCTTTGTCGTCAGCATCCTATACGCCGTGCCCCAAGGGTCTACGTTAGCTTTATCGCAGAGCTGTTTGTCCTTGATAGCTCTGCTTAACTGTCGTCTCGCCAGCTTAAAGGACGATAGGTACTCCTGAAAGTTGGGTGTGTTTCGGGATCTTTGTACTTTGCGCCTTGCTCGTAGACACTGTGCTCTAAGTACCCTAATCTCTTCGTTCCACCAGTAGCATGCGTCTTTTACTTGGAGCCTTCCTGGGCATTGACGCATCGCACGCCATGTTGATGGACTGGGTGAGGTGGCGAGCCAAATTTTCTGCCGATCCTTGGACTAGCGTGAACTGTTTCCACGAATGTATCTTTGTTGAAGAACTTATCCTGCCATTTCGGACCAGTTGATCTCGGGCAGTGAGTTCTTCTGGCATTGCCGATGTCAATTATAACAGCTTGGTGGTGGTCACTGTGGGTACAATCTTCACTGACCCTGCATTTAATTCTCCGCAGAATGGAGTTACTCGCTAAAGTGATATCAATTATTGAGCCCATGCCCGCTCTGCGGAAGGTATTAGCCCTACCTACGTTTGCGATGCCTACGTCGAGAATTGCAAATGTTTCCAGGAGGGCATGATCTCTTGCGTTGGTAAATCTACTGCTGATTCCATCGCCCATGCATTGAAATCTCCGCCAATAACCACTGGAGTTCTTTCCCGAGCATCGGCCACGAGGTTATCTAGCATCTCCTGATATTCAATTATAGTCCAGCTGGGCCGAGCGTAGCATTTATAAAAGTGTATACCATTGATTTTGGTTCGAACGAAGCCTTCTGACTCTTCATTGGCATCCTGGAACTCATGTTTCCTACATGACCATATTGCAGCCCGCTTCGATCGATCACTGAGCCAGATGCTGCCTTCAACCGAATTTCACTCCAGCTTACTCAGGTAACAGAATACTACAGACGTCAGCCCTCATAGCTGTCATTCCAATACTTTAAGGTACTGATGACGAAGTCATCATATTGTAGTTTTTAATTAATATATACTCATATTTTCATAGTATGCAGACATCTTTCCGGGGCAAGAAGCTGCGTGTTTCGCGTTGTGGCGGGTACGTCCGGATCTCGCCATTTTCTCCTTACTGTATTCCTCGTAGCCACCTCGTGGGGTGGGGAGCACCTATATGGAAGACGGTGCTTATTCGTCTTCTCGCAGAAAGTTCATAGGGGTTCCTTTGAGCTTTTCAGCCAAGCCCTAAAAACATTAGAACGATTGATTGATATCCACTTGCGCAACAGTATTGATACAAAACTTCTGTCAGCGGCCCAACATGCCTATTGCAAAGAAAAATCAATTGAAACGGGATTACACTCGCTGGTTCGTAATATTCAGTACTCCCTGTTTCACAAGGAATATACAATGGTAGCCTTCTTAGATATAGAGGGTGCTTTTAGCAATGGCAATCGCTGATGGCAGATGCACTCTTAGACCTGAAGGTAGACAGCTCACTATGCGAATTGATCAATTTACTGCTTAATGGTTGGATTATGAACTCAGACTTAGGTGGAACGTCTTTTAGAAGATCTTTCAGTAGCCGCACTCCGCAAGGTGGTGTTCTATCTGCTCTCCTTTGGAATTTGGTGGTTAATGAACTATTGACAATACTGGAGGGTGAGGAATGCACGGTGATTGCTTGTGCAGATGATGTTGCTATAGCAGTCTCAGGAAAGCACCTTAATACTCCAAAAGAACTGCTATAAAATGCTTTAAACATGTTAACCAGATGGGCGGTTCGGTGTGGGTTGAGTGTAAACCCACATAAAACAGAACTAGTACTCTTCCGTTCATCGATCCTCCCTCTCTTAATAGTATCAGCTTAACTCTCTCTGATAAAGCAAACTATTTGGGTCTTATCATAGATAGGAAACTAAGCTGTAGCTCTTTTCTCTTGCAAAGAAAAATCAGTTGAAGCTATTGGAAATAAATGGGGTTTACAGCCTCGAATAACTTACTGGCTATACATCTCGGTCATTAGACCGATACTCATATACGGGGTGATTGTTTGGTAGACAGCCTTAGAAAAAGCTATAAATCGCGATTATCTAAGTAAGATCCAGTGTACAGCGTGTGCATAAGCGGAGCACTACGAGTACGTACAACTCCCTCTGCCGCACTGGTCATTATGTTTCATCTGTTACCCCTTGATATATTTAGCAAACAATTGGCAGCGAATGCAGCCGTTCACCTTGAAGCTACCCAACAGTGGTCAAGGAAAGAATTTGGCCACGCCCCCATTCTGAATAAATTCACAATTTCTCCCGAAAATACGTACTATATCATCCCACGTCTAAATTTTGACAAGAATTTCCTTGTCACCATCCCTTCCAGATCATTCTGGAATGAAAAGGCTTTTTTGGATGATGAGTCGATCCACTTCTATACTGACGGCTCAAAAACGAAAGACGGAGTTGGTGGAGGTGTTTTCTCTGACAGTCTTAATCTTAAGCTCTCCTTTCATCTACCAAATCATTGTAGCGTGTTCCAGGCGGAAATAATGGCGATTAAGGAGGACTTATCCTGGCTAAAGAAAAACGTAATATCCGCCAAAGACAACCGAATCTTTTCAGATAGCCAAGCTGCAATCAAATCCTTGGAATCGATCTCTATCAATTCAGTAGTAGCCCTAGAGAGCCATTCGTCTCTTACGGAGATGTCGGAGCAGTTTGTTATTCACCTTTGTTGGGTGTCGGGGCATAGGAATATTCCGGGGAATTGTAAGCCTGACGAACTCGCCAGAATATGAACAACTGTATCCATCCTTCCAGACAAAGATAATCTAGGTATACCAATCACTACTTGTAAATTTAAATTCAATCTGGATGCAATCAAAAGAACAAATCTTAGGTGGGCAAGTGGTACAACATGTCTAGCGACTGAGCAGATTTGGCACAAGTTGGATCGGAAACGCTCTAAGAAATTGATCTCTCTTAATCGATTGCATATTGGCTCTATTATAGGTGTAATTACAGGACACTGTCTAATAGGCAAGTATGCAAAGGCGTAATTCAAATGATTTTTGCAGAAGCTGCATGGACGAAGAAGAGGAAGAAACCATTCCTCGCCTTCTTTGTGCATGCCCAGCTCTCTCCCATAGAAGAAAGCTACATCAAGGAGCTTTCTATTTTAACGATTTAGGCGATCTGATAGATTTAGACATCAGGAGCCTCCTTCGCTTCATCAGAAGCTCTAATTGGTTTTAACGAGTAGGCTGGGATTACATGATTGTTCGTGGTACCTACCACAATGTCTATTTGTGTTGGCGTAAGCTGGCAGCCACTTCAACCTAACCTAACCTAACCTAGCCTAAGGGCAGTGGTCTCCACTGAAGGAAAATTGTGGGCGATGATTTGAATAATTGTTTTGAACATTGCTCAGCTTCAGGACATCGCAGGATGATGTTTTATATCTTAAATGATGATGTTTTATATCTTTTCCTGATTTGTTTCGCATATCTCTTGAATAAGTAGGCCGATTGAAATAAAAAACAAAGTTAGTCCTCTTCCTTGTGAAGCCCGAAACGGGCCACTCTTTATACGGCATTGAGCTATAACGGCCTTTTTTAATGTCTCTGTTTCCGTTTTACGGTCAGTATTTTTCGTTATAACGGCCTAAGGAAAATTTAGAACACAATTTAATTTTTCTTGTGAAGTTGAGTCGAGAGATTTACAAGATATCTCTTTTTGGTACAGGGCCACAAAAAATAGAAAAAAAACGGATAGATACCCGGAAATCCTTTTTGGTGTAGATGGTGGTATAAATTTCCAGGCAATCTTGTCGCTAGATAGATGATCGGCAACGATAGCTTGATGTTGTTGATTCAGAGCGTGCATTTCATCAATCAATCTCTTGGCTCCATGAAAATTTGTACCGTTGTATCTCCAAATTTCGACTGGCTCTTCCGTCCACGAGAAAGCCGTAGAGTCAATGGTCCGGCATAATCACAACCGACCTTACTAAATGGTCGCGAAAACCGTATTCTTTCGATTGGGAGATTTCCCATTAGTTGGTTCGATGCATGCTGTCTTTGTCGCTAACAAATTACACATTTATGCACTAGGTTTCTGAGTAGATTTCTACACCCTAGAATATAAAACTCTGGTTTCACTAAGGCAAACAACTGAGATACACCTGGATGCAGATATTTCTTGCGTAAGTATTGGGCAATGAGACGCGATATAGGATGAGACTTATGCAAGATAATGGGATGGTTAGCACTGTACGACAAGTCTGATTCATGCAAGCGACCACCAACACGAAGCACACCATTTGAGTCAAAGAACGGAGCTAGTGGTTTCAATTTATGTCCTTTGGACAACGCGACTTATTTTTCGAGAGCACTGATTTCGGAAGAGAACATTGATTTTTGAGCGCATTTTATGAGCCGTATCTTAGCGTTCGACATCTCTTCTGCGGACAAAAAGTTATGTTGATGACTGGAATTACACCGAACGTTTGAAACAAAGCGTAGAACATAAGCAACGACGCGAACAGCTTTCCACCAATTGGATGATTTCAGCAGAATATCTTCCGAAATTGTATCTGCATTAATGTTTGTTAGAAATACCTGCATTTTTGAGTTACTTCTCTCTTCTAATTCTTGAACAGCGACATCTTTGATATTTGGGTGCATTATTGGCCACTGATTTCTTTATTTCCAAAGCCACAAAGGGCCTCTCCACCACATCTCGTTTAATTGTAAAAGAGACGGTGGAGTCCCACGAGTTGTAATGTCGGCTGGATTATTAGCTGATCGAACGTGGTTCCAACTTCGTCGGGATATTGACGTTAGGATTTCAGAAGTCCGATTCGCTATGAAAACTGACAATTTTTTAGGTGGCGCAGAAAGCCAGTGTAACACAATCGATGAATCTGTCCATGCGAAGACTTTTGTTTCTTTATCCTGCAAAGAAATGTTAAGCTTATTTACGAGTCGAACTAAAAGAGTAGCTCCACAGAGCTCTAGACGTGGAAGAGACAATACTTTTATTGGAGCAACCCGAATCTTGGCTGCTACCAATGATACATTTACCGATCCATCCGAGCTTTCACTCCTGCAATACACAGCAGCTGCATATGCATCCAGCGACGCATCACAAAAGGCATGCAGCTCAAAGTTTTCCTTGTTAGTCCATAAAATGCTTGGGATACTTATGGACTCGAGCAGGAACAGTTTTTGGCGAATAATCTTCCATCGTTCGGCGAGATCCTTAGGAATTTCAGCATCCCACTGCGATCCTTGCCTCCATAAGTCCTGGAATAGTATTTTTATTCCTATGATTACCGGCGCTAGAAAACCCAATGGGTCGAAAATCCTTGACGCCTCGGAAAGTATGCGGCGTTTCGTGTAGAGAATAGAGCTGTTAAGATGTACCTTGGAAGAAAAGCTATCCTTTGATGGGCACCATTGCATACCAAGCAATTTAACTGTTGATGATTCTTGGAATTCTATTGGAGAAAGCTCACGTTGATTTATCGGCAGGGTAAGAAGTAAGGGCCAACAATTGGTAGTCCATTTTCGGAGGTTAAATCCGCCCGATTCGAGCAAACTTATAAGCTCTGTACAAAGGGAAGTGACTTCTTCAATAGAATCCGCACCGGTCATAACGTCATTGATATAAAAGTCGTTGAGTAATACCTCTGACGCTCGAGGGTATGTATGCATAGAATCAAGAGCCAGTTGATATAGTGTACGAACGGCTAAGAAAGGTACACAGGCTGTCCCATAAGTCACGGTTAATAAGCGATAATGTTTCAATGGTAGGTCACTAGATTTTCTCCATAGTATCCTTTGAAAGTTAGTATAGCTTTTCACTACTTGTATTTGGCGAAACATCTTTTCGATATCACCAGATATCGTATAAAAATGGCGGCGGAATCGAATACAGATAGAGAATAGATCACGTTGGTAAGTTTGGCCTATTAGAAGTGTTTCGTTCAGGGATTTATTATTGGAGGTTTTAGCCGAACTGTCGAAAACTACTCTGACCTTAGTCGTACTGCTGTCGTTCTTAAAAACAGCATGATGATGAGGTAAATAATAACTCTTACTTGAATCGATATAAATTTCATTGGCAGGTACCTTTTCCATATAACTACGACTTAGGTATTCGTCCATAAAACGCACATATTGTTCCTTTAAATGTTGATTGGACTCGATTCTACGTTCAGTGAATTTGAACCTGTTTTGAGCGACGTTAAAACTATTTCCGTAATAAGTTTCATTGTCAGACTTAAAGGGCATTTGAAACATATACCTGCCGTCAGGTAAACGCGAATGGGATTTGACGAATATGTCTTCTGCACGCTGATCATCAAGGGATGGACTAGGTTTATGATGAATTTCTTCAAGACGCCAGAATTGCTCCAGATCAAATGAGATTGCAGTGTCCAACCGTAGCAGAAGGAATCGACACCGTTACGAATTGACGATGTGAATGTTTTCATAGTGCCACAAACCACCCAATCGAAAATCATTAGTATGAGATCAGGCGAACCTTGCTGCCCTCGAATTGCGGAACTGTTGAATATGCTGAAAGCTTTATCGGCATCGATGAGTACGTCAATATGACCGGGAATATTAAAGTTAGGGTCAGCTAACCTGTATGAAGAGAATGCATTTGTATCGGAGACGGTAGATAGTGACGCAGGTACTAAAGATGTGAGTTTGGAGACTACATAGCATTGAACCTCAATAAACTCCTGACTAAATCGAGAATGTAGGCTTAGCGTGACAACTCCATTTGTGACACCAGCTGACGTCGACCCAACTCCTATCACTGGGATACGAGCGCGTTTTCGATGAAGACCTAAGCGTTGAACTGTGTGTTCGGTTACAAACGACACTTGTGATCCAGAATCTCGTAACAACCGAATGGTTTGTATAATTTTCTGCTTATCATGCACATGAACGATAGTTGTAGGCAATAACGTTTGGATGAAACAATGGGAATTAAACGAATTGCATTTCGAGGCTACAGACGAGCAAAGCGACAGTGGTGATTGTGTTGCTACCAGGGGATTTGATGATGATGAATCTAGAATGTTTGATAAATTCCCAGAAAGATCGTTATTTGGAGGATTTGCCAACGAGGAGTGCGAGTGAACGAGCGAATGATGACGCGAATTGCAAGTCCTACAGCGAAAGTAAGACCGGCACTTATTTGAAGCATGTACAGGTCGTAGACAGTTAAAACACAGCGAATGCTGTTTGACAAATTCGCGACGTTTGTTTAGATCTAACGATAAGAAAAGTGCACATTTGCTTAATGTGTGATCCGATTTGCATTTCGGTCAGTTTGCATTCGATTCCGTAAAGTGTGATTGGATTGGGTTGGGGTTTTTGCCACGAGGTGGATTTGAACGAACGAGAGATTGGCAAGATTCCAAAGCATCACAACGAAGCTGTAAAAATGAGACTAATTCGTCAACCGTGCAGTCATCTCTAGATCCTACCTCTCCTGCCCATACTTGTCGAGTATCATGATCCAATTTCTGAAGCAGAAGACAAATAAGCCATGGGTCAGATCTTAAGGCATTTAGGCCACGAATTGTGTCGTCAGCACCGTCTGTGATTTTTCTTAGAGCAGTTACGCTGCTAACACTCATACTGGACATCGAAAGAAAAGATTGAATATGCGATTGAATTATTAGATTAGAGCGTTCGTATCACTTTTTTAATCGATCCCAGGCATCTATATAATTGACTTCCGATACTGTTATGTGACGAATTAGGCTAGCTGCTTCACCGCGTAAATATGATTTGAGATACCCGAACTTCTGAGTTCTAGATAAATTTGCTTTGGTATCAATAGTACCGAGCAAGAGATCTCTAAAAGATGACCATTCTTACTCGCCAGAAAAGGCAGGAATATCTATTTTCGGCAAAGACATCGTGGAAGATTGAGACGTATCCAAATTTTCGAGAAACGAGGCTTGCTGACTAGCCAAACATGGACTTTATTAAAAGAGGATGAAGATATCCTTGGTCGCTTCGAGAGAAAAATTCTTCGTAAGATTTTCGGTCCCGTTTGCGTTGACGGGTTTTGGAGGAGAAGATTCAATCACGAACTATACGAGCTGTACAGCGACATCGACCTAGTCAAAAAACTGCGTATTGGACGTCTGAGATGGCTAGGACATGTAGAGCGAATGGACACCAACGCTCCGGCCCGCAGAGTCTTCGAATCTAACCCCGAGGGACGACGCAGTAGAGGGAATTATCGCCGTAGGTGGGGCGCACAAGTTCAAGGGGACCTCGACCAACTTGGAGTGCGCAACTGGAGGCAATTAGCTAAAGACCGAGCTAAATGGAGAGGCTTGTTGGTTGAGGCCCAGGTTCACCCCGAACTGTAGCGCCACCTAAGTAAGTAAGTGACTAGCCAACTTGTCGGCAAACGATTGGCTAGCAGATGGTTTCTCTTTATTTTTTCTTTCACGAATAACCCTTTGTAAGTGTTGATTGAGCCACGAAATATTTGGCCTCATAATCAGCGAATTCCGGGTTAGGATCTACAAAATCAGCTTCACCCGCGTGGTCAAGAAACTGTTTTTGAAGCAAACCGAATTCAATTCATGCTTCTTTGAGCTTTTGCAAGCGTATTTCAAGAAGTTCAGAAGAAACTCGACCGTCTATGCCTTCCGCGAATGACACTACGCGAGTCAAGCAACCCTTGACGTGGCCACGTTTAGTTCTTATGACGTTCATTATATATTTATTATAATAAACAAAATGGAGAACGTTCCGGAATACAACGACGAAAAAGTCAATCAAAAACTATGGAGACCACAAAAAATGTTACGCATCAAGTGTTCAATTAACTCAACACCACGTATATTTGCTATTGATTATATCGATATCAAATTGTTCGAAATTCACGAATCACAAAAAAATCAGGAAAAAACCATATCATACCATATGTCCATAATTTTAAACAGTCATAATACTTAAACAAACATAATACTTAATAAATGTCCAATGAATCCGGCTCGAAGGACCAAAATATGTTTTGTGCGGAAATGAAAAAGTTCATATCAAAAAACCGAAAACTGAACAATGAACTTTATTGTAATATTTAGATTTAGATGTTACGCGGTCGACGGTCAGCAGCAAAAGAGACCGAGCCACACATGATTAATACAAAGCAAGTATACCATAGAAAGAAAAATGAACTGTATAACATAGAATGAACTAGAGTTAGAGAGTTACAATTACCTTACAATATGAGTAACATTTAAGCAAAGTTATATATGAAAAATCAAGTGTTAGAATTAAGAGAAATCAAGAGCAAATTAAGATGAGAAAAAACAGTTTATAAAGCAATAATATGGTGATGTGTTGATGTTTGGCCAAGTGGTGCGCAAATTACAGAACAGGTGCAAAGGGTTGCTAATTCGAAGCGAATGCCTGAGCGTACCTTTATTTCAAACGATGAAAAATCTGCATCAGGATATAAGGTGTCAAATGAACGTTTGATTCTTCTTCCTGGTGCCCGCGCTGCGGGGCATTTCAAGCTTATGCCACTATTAGTGTCCCTGTCGGAAAATCCAAGAACTTTCAAGGGATGGAACGAGAAGAAGATTGGGGTGGCAATGGTGTAGTGGTAACGTCGTCAGTTGCCACGCTTATGGTTCATGGTTCAAATCCTGATGTTAGCAAGCATTAATTTATTTCTCATGAAATATATAAAGTCTGTCCGATCATTTGGGAAAGCTTTTGTGAACACTACTGCGAAGGCATAACACTGGCAGTACGAGTAGCTTGGTCATGTGGCTGGAAAAATTGTTCGCTCTGTTGATGGTGATTTGCCCTTGACATCGGTTATCGGGAAAAAACTGTGAATCAGAAGCAAAGACAAAAATGACAAAAATTTCCCCAGTTATCTGGATGCCACCCCCGGAGAATCTCTGAAGCATGAACAACTGAGCTTCAAGAACCACTACACCAAATATTTCTCTCTCTCTCTATCTATCCTTTTCAACGCCCGCTCTGTGTAAATATGTTAAAGGTATTCATAACCCTTTGAGTGCGCGCAAATTATAAAAAAAAAAGATTTGCAAGTCACTTGGAAATCGAAGAAAAAGGCTTGGATGACAAAAGCACTCTTTGAAGATTGGTTTAAGAATTATTTCTGACCTGAAGTCAAAACCTACATGGAAAAGGAAAATTTAAGCAATAAAGTCTTGCTTATTTTGCTTATAATGCTTCGGGGCAACCAGTTAATTTAGGTGAGCTGTCTGAAAATGTAGGAGTTGAGTATCTTCCCTAAAACATAACGCCCCTTATTCAGTTTATGGGTCAGGGTGCAATAGCCACCTTTAAGGCATATTATTTGCGCAGAACTTTTCAAAAACTTTTTAATGAGACAAATGGAAGTTTCTCTATTAAACAATTTTGGAAGAACTACAACATCAACGTTTTTAGTAATGTATGTAGATTTTAATTTGGCTCCTGTCTATATAAATTAAAATGTAACTGTGCTCTGAATTTAAACTATAAATTAATATTTTTATAACGTTATATCAATTTTGCTTATTTTTTTGGTGAAGATTTGGAACCAATGTAATGGATTTTGTATGGGTTTGTATGACAAAAAAATATTATATGTTGGATGTATGTTAATGTCGTTGAAAGAATTAATAAATATGAAAATCCAATATAAGTGGAATACAGGCATTACAAGAGACAAGCGAATAAGAAGTGCGCCCAGCTCCAAGCAAAGAGTGCGGAGATACGATCTGTATTGCGAGCTGGAGGAAATATCTTTCCGGTTGCTAATACAAACCGGCCTACCAAGGACATGCGACGACACAATATGAACAAAGGCCTAATTATCTTCAAAATAGCCACCCATAGAAGGAAGAATGCTCAGGAGATTCGTTAGCTGAAGTTCATTAACAATACCCCAAAAAACGAAATGCCGTTGGGCTAGACAAGATGCCAACGGAGTTCTGAAAAAAGATGGGGGGTTCAAAGATCGGGTTCAAATGGCTCAGGTTTCTCATCTCCAAACTAATGAGAGGTGATCCAATACCGAATCAATGGAACGGAAGATATATACCTGTGCACAAGTGGAAGAGCTATACGCGAAACTTCAAGCTGATGTTAACACCATGAAGATTGTAGAGCGAGTATAAAGTGACCGAATACAAACAAAATGGAATGACTATCTGATATTCAGTGCGGGTTTATCGCGGGCAAATCAACCACACATGGAATCAAAAGAATTAGGATCATAATGGAAAATCATAGTATTTCCTTAAAGGATGTACATATAGCATTCGACAGACAACCACGAGTTCTAATATGCGTGGCGCTAAAACATCGAGTAAGATGTCCTGCGGGAGTACCAGAAGACTTTCTAATCAAAGTCGTGGTGCACCAGGGACGCGTCTTAAGTCTTTTGCTCTGTATTGCAGTACTTGACTATCTGCTTGAAGGTAAAGTCATGAACCCCAATGTACATCAATTATTCTTTGCAAACGATGGAGCCATCAAAAGTGAGGATTCTACGTTCCTGCAACGAGCACTTGATGTATGGGTGGACGTCAGGCATATTCCAGACATTTATTTGAACTTGTTTGGCGTGTGGTCGAAATTCGACCGAGGGGAAATAAACAAACAGCGAGAGAAACAGTGCTATGTATTGGTTTACGTAGGCAAAGGGATTTAAGTTAAAACGTTTTGTAAGGGGAAATCATGTGTGTATGTTCACTTTATTTTACGGTAACATACGCACATGATTTTTTTTTCTGCACTTCTATGGCATAGTATCTTTCGAATGATATAAGTTTCATCCCCCTCCTTTTATAATAAATACTAAAAAAATGTACGATAAGTTTTGTGTTCACGTATTAATATATAAGATGAAACAGTGCTTCCCAAGTGCGAAAATTTCAAATATCTTGGAGCTATGATCAATAGCAAAGCAACCTGTTATAACGACATCAATCATCATGTAAGCGTAGGGTGGATGAAGTGGTGGAAAAAGAAAGGAAGGCCCTACAACGCATTTGTGCGTCCAGCACTCACATACGCTTCACAATGCTGGACAATGTACAAAATGTATGAGGGTAAATTAACTTCAGCTGAGATGAAGATGCTTCGCCTGACAGCAGGAGTTACAAAGCTTGATCAAATAAGAAGTTCCAGATCAGCGGAAGCCTTCACATCAAAGAAATTATCTCCCGAAAGTTAGAGTGCAACCGGCTCAGCTGGTATTGTCTTATTCATAGAAGAATTCATCTGAACCTCGTTAAAAAGGCAGTATCAATGAACGCTCTAAATATATCGCCTTGCCTCAGTTTTGTTTGCCTCAGTAAAAGAGTGATCTAAAATCGGGAGGCCTTTCTGAGGTCAAATAGGCGAACCCCGCAGGCGGATCAGTAGGAATGCAGTGAAGTGTGATGGTTAAGATCCCTTGAGTTCAGATCAAAACCTCGCCGAAATAGGAAGAAGAAGAAAAATTGACTAAAAATCAAAGCGACTTTTATAGAAAAATAGTTCAAAATGGCCTTAATATCATCTCGATTATGTCTTCTGTATACGATACATCTAACATCTATCCACCTAATAAAAAAAAAACAAAAAAACGGAAACATCGATTTGATCGGGAAACGTTAGGTGCATTGACGTTGATATTATCGACAGTAAAAATAAATAAAAAAAAAACACAACTACTAATTTTTTCCCGATTTAATGTTTTTTTCCTTTTTTAATTATGAAATCCAGTTCTTGTAGAACGGCTGATGGATTTATTTGGTTTACCAAGAAGAGGTCTTCGTTTGCTTCAAGGCGAAATTATTTCTAATTAATCACCTTAGTGGCAGTATATGAATCTGCTGAATCTCAATTATTCCAACACTAAAGTCCACTGCAGGTGGTGCTACGCCAGTCCTTTCTTCTTATTTATTCCAGAACAAATCAACTCTATAGCAACAACCTCCAAACTTTTTCATAAAATTCAATAAATCCGAATAAATAAAAATCTGCACTGCGATTGAAAAATGAAGGAGTTAAATGCAGGATAATAAAAACTTTTTTTTACGAATATACATTTTTAAATCGTCTCCCTATAAAACGGTGCCGTCGAATTTGATCGTTCACAAAAAAAATCCTTAATTGAAAGAGGCGAAATAAAATTTATTTCAACTCAAATTGAATGGTTTTATTGCGCCTTTCAGTTCGTCGTTTTTCGCTAGAATAAGAGTTTTCGTGATCCTTTTTCGCGGAACTATCGATGCCTCCTTGGCATATCTTTTGCGTAGATCTCAAACGAGCATGGTCACCGAGTGATACACCTAGAGAGACAAAGAGAGAGAAAGAGTCGCAATAAAAAAGTAAACTCATATAAATTTTATTAAACTCTATAAAAACCAACCTACACGAAGAAGATATGTGTGTGCGGTGCACAATCGGAACGATAAAACTTCATCCGACTGCTGCCACCAAGGACCAGGTAAACCACCTCCACACAACCTCCAACCGGATGGGATGGCAAATGTGTTCAGTGTTTCGCAAAGGACTCGAATATAGTGAATCATATGGCTCCATTTTAAAGTGTTATTATCCTTCGGTGTAATAGCAAATTTAAAGGTATGCCAGCAGCGAAGCGGGATATGCTTTTTGTTATCTCAATTTATGTTCTTCCTTTCGTGGCGCATTTTTTCGCGATCCAGGAGCTGGTTCCCCTTTTTGTACTATGCACAGGGACTGGCATCTGAATGAAGTGGGAAATATCCTTATTGGGGCAGAATTACGAGCGAATTATTCGTGTAACATTGAGCTTGTGAATTATTACCATACTCGTCGATACGAAACCACTACAGAACGGTTGCGGAGTGGTAATGCTACACTGTTCGAGGACTGTCGTACGCACAACACACAATACCGCCGACTGGAGTAAGAGCCTGGAGGGAACAATAAACTGCGGACAAGGAACTGCGCGATTTTTATTGATGATATAATTTTGCCGAGCGTAGCCCACTGGCGGTATAGTGGAAGAAGGAGCAACAGCGCCACTATATACAGACAGAGTCTTCAATCGTTCTCATCCACCGGCCACCCATAAAACAGTGGGCAATCAACCCCTGCTTAGCCGGATCCGCCGGGCGAATGTCATCCTGTGTATCCGTAAATATAGTAGTTCCACTGTGTTACGTGGCGCATAGCAATTTTATTATGCGTAAGAAGGGAGAGGCTATTTACTTTGATTTATACGGTCCAGGACATCTTCTGGGGTTGAAGACGGGAGCCATACACAACTGGGTCAGGCGTGTTGCAATGTAACCCAATTATTTCAGTATCAAGCACGATATAACCTTCCGTTGTTATCGTAATGGGATTCAATTATTTTCTATTTAAAGGATGAGTATGCATGCATGTGCGAGGATGATGTCATGCATCATTGATTCAAGCTGGCCCAAGATACTGTGAGTGTGTGTCTTCGGTGGATGACCAGCCACATGTCTCAGACAAATGGGGCAATCGGTTGTCTATTAAATTAATATCATCTAGCCATTTGTGCATATCAGGCATCCATCACATCTGATTTTGTAGAGATTATGTGGCTAAGTAAGTGCACGGGAAGGGGATTTGATGACAATGGCTTGAAATTTCATTGATGGCTACACAATGGGACGTGCTTAGGCAAGCAGAACGAAATTTTATGGAAAAAGTCTAACTGAATATATACATTTGTACCAAGGTTAAAAGTGTGATTGGACAAACGTCAATAGATTGTCGAAAACTGCGTGGATCTCTTCCCACCACTATAGTCGTTAGCTAGACTGGAAGATAAATAATTACGAGATTATCCGAATGAAAGAGTTTACTGTTGGATGATATAATCGCTATATATCGCCACCTTAACATGCTAAATTCGTCTCCAGAAATAAAGTGCTCTTGGGCGGAGGACGATACCTAGGAGCACATTCTCTGTGAATGTCCAGCACTACGTTGGTTAAGAGGGCCGGCGCGTGTGTAATATAGAGTAACTCGCGCTCGTGGAGTTTGGGGACTCATTTACTAAGGATTTACTCACCTTCACAAAGAAGATAATTCAAATCGTAGACTTATAATCACCCATGACACAATAGGGTGGTAAGTAAGTACAGCACTTTAAAATACGCGATTCGGAACAAAAACGAACTTTTATATAGGGATTTTATTTGGTGTACAGACCTAAGACTCACTTCGGTAAGAAAAGCGTTTCACTTCTTCTGCCGGTGCCATAATCTAAAATATCGTTAAGGTTTTTTAGGCTCTTGCATTGGAAAATCGTATGAACTGGTAGACTCAGATTTATTATTTGTGTCCTTTTTTAAATGTTGCTCTGGATCAGGATTTTATTTTTTATTTTTTGTCGGGATAGGAAACGCTCGACTGGAGCACTCAGACGCAACGGGTCCATTGTACTACCAGAGAGCAAATCCTGATGCACCCATTTTATTGTAATTTTTTGTCTTTCTAAGAAAGCCAAACAAGCACTTCAGTGATGAGGAGCTTACAGTACCAGCACCGAGGATCTGTCACCTGATACGAGCAAAGGCCGGACATTCACAGATATAATGTTCCGCGGTGTTGTCACTCTCTTCATAAGCGTCGGAAATTGTAGTGTCACTTAAGTCCAACACGTTAAGGTGTTTGGCGAAGCAAAGTGGCCTATCAAGACGCCAATAAGTTGTCTACAGTCTTTTCTGCCGAGAAACAGCAAGAATGCCGCTGATTTCTTACAGACGTCCGGGAGCATGCGTTTAGTCAACCTGCATCCTGGAGAGTCTTGCCATACACAATTGTGTTCGTGAGTGACCCAGTTCTCAATGGAAGCCCTAACCGAGGACACAGGGAGGCCCGACGCGGGTTCGGAACCTGAGAAACTCTCCTCTGAGCCTTGTCTACCAATCTCATCGGAGATCTCGTTCCCCAAGATCCCAGATAAGAGACAGAGAATTCAGCCTTGCGACCGAGTTCATAGAGTGTTTGGTTTCACGAACTATTTTGGAAGTGGTTAAAGGGTTAAGCAATGCCTTAAGCACAGCCTGACTGTCACTATAGACACAAATGCTACGTCCCTTCCACCTGTTCTTCACAACATTTTTTTTTTTCGAAGGAACCCAAATCCCATTGTACTACCAGGCAGGAACCTTTCTTTGGTGCAGTGGTTGGAAAAACTTCGATGTATTTTAGTTTATTTCCTCGGGTGGCTGAGGATTGCTGTTCCCCGCTGGGGCTTGAACCTGCACACATCGGTTAACAAGCAAACACACTACCCATGCACCACTGCCACCCTTCTTCACAACATAGTTCATGGCCATTAGGATTGCATAAGTTTCCGCTTGGAAAACAGACGCATATTTGCCTAACGAAAAGTGAAGTCAGACTCTCGAATGGTTTTAGAACCGTCCGTGAAAATACGACTACATTCCATTCCCGGCTCAGACTCTGGCCAAGTTAGTCCTGAACACAAGGAAAGTCGACTGTGAATTTGCGCATTAGCTGGAGTTCTGGTGTCATTACATCAGACGGCATATCCATAAGACCAGAGTCGTAAGATAGTCTCGCACAAGTTAATCAAAATCCCAGTGTAGAGTATACCAAAAACCGCCCCGCCTAAGACGAGGGATGACTTTGATGGTGCAACCCATGATATAAGTACCGAGGGGAGGTAAGTTCAGCAAAGCATCTAGAGCAGAGCCAGGCGTACTCTGGATGTTTTCAGCTTGACGTGTTTTGACTAATCAAGTTTCATATCTAAAATCACTCCCAGATATTTGACTTCATTGGAAATGCGGATAGTGACGCCTTTTAGCACTGTCTGAGTCAAACCGGTCAGAATCTTCCTTCTCGTAAAGAGAACAACCTCCGTTTAAAGAGGATTCACCGAAAGCATACTCCTAGTGCACCATTCATCGATCATGTCCAGCGCCTCCTGCGCGTTAGCACAGACCGTCGCCAGGCATGGCCCGACAGAAAGTACAGCGACATCATCCGCATATGCCTGAGCGTAGACGTTAGAACTATTTAGAGTGATTAAGAGAGAGTCGACAGTGGAGACAGAATGCCACCTTGCGGATAACCCCTGTTTACCCCTGTCATAACATATCGCCCACAATCCGCATCGACTACCAAAGTTATATTCATTAGCATAGCTTTAATCCACAAACACTAATGTTTCATCTACCCCGTATTGTCTGGCCGAGTCGCACATGCAATCAAAAGTCGCATTGTCAAAAGCACCTTCAAAGTCGATGAAGATACCCATCGCGTATTCTTTCCTATCAAGTGCGCATTCAATTCTGGCCACTAAATTTTGAAGTGAGGTCTCGCAGGATTTCCCATGCTAATATGTGTGCTGCATCTCCGATAGTGGATGCAGCTTCAGAGCAACTTGCGCACTTGAAATTCTACCAGTCTCTCCATACTTTTCAGTAAGAAGGATGTCAAATTTATAGGTCTGAAACCCTTGGGGAGCGAAAAGTCCTCCTTACCACTTTTCGGTATGAAAGTTACTCTGATTGTCCGCCAAGGTGTAGGAATATATGCCAGTGCCAAGCCAGCGATTACATTTTTTTTTCAGAGTTAGCAGCAGCTGATCTATACCCTGTTGCAGCATAGCTGGATATATTCCATCGGTGCCAGGCGATTTGAAACCATAAAAAGATGCAACAGCATATTTGATGGCCTCAACTGTTACCCCGGCTGATGCAATATACCAGCTGCGCTTAGTTTTCTGACTTAGATCAAGGTCAGCCTGAGTAAGCGGGCCAAGCTGGGATTTAGTCGTTATCTGATGGCCTGGAAAGTGAGTCTCCAGCAGAAGACTAAAAGTTTCCGCTTTCATCTCGGTAAACTTACTGAGTGACTCCGGTTTGGTCGGCTTGCCCCTATTAAGTACCTTAACCAACCTCCTGGTTTCGCGTCTCGATCTTTCACAAAACTCTTTAACAACCGAACTAACAACCGAATTAACTTCTTGTAGTCTTTTTGCTTCGATCTAAAAAGATCCCAGTCACCTTCTAAATTTGTATTGAGCGACCTATTTAGAAGTTTTCTGGATTCTTTCCTAAGTCACTGCAGTTATGGGTTCCACAAGGGAACCGGCGTTATTCAGGGGTTTTTTGTCATTGGGCACGTCAGTTCAAAACAGTTGGTAAGGATACTAGTCATGTTTTGAACAGCATCCTCTACATTTCGTTTTAATCTGAGTTTAGTCGGAGTTTTGACAGATCTATCTAGCTCTTCCCTAAACCGCACCCAGTTGGTTTTCTTCGGATTCCTTCTCCCCTGCAAAGTTATAGCTTCGCATTCGATTTGGAAAACGATGTATCTATACGTATGGTCTGATAAGGACACCTCCGACCGTACTCTCCAGTTAGTAATCGACTTGAAATACCTATTAGATATAGTGAAGTCAATTACCTCCTGCCTCCTTGCCGTAACAAAAGTTGGCACAGATGATAGTATAAGGTCTAGGAGATGGTTTCCTCGTATGTTACATTTGCTGCTGCCCCAGACTGTATTCTGAGCATTAGCATCGCAACTTATGACTTGTCCCATCTCCCGAGTGTCACAATACTTATTTTCCAACTTCCGTTCGTTTCGTAGCTTACAGCTGCAGCAACCAAGTCCTGTCCACAACATTGTCCAAGCACAAGCATTCGGCACAATTAGACAAGCTTTCGGTCTTTCAGATCACTCGTCACATAGCACCGTTACTCCACGAACACCTCCAAAACCACATATGCGCAGTTTCCCACATATGGTTCCTGGATAGAGGTTATGTGGGGTTTTGTACGCATCACGGAAAGTCTGCTACTTAAGAGAGCGGTAGCAGCCTTGGAGTGATGTAGGTTGATCTGCAAAAATATCATAGATATAGTCGGTATTTCAGGATGGGAGACAGTAGCATGCAGTAACTGATAGGGAATTAAAACATGTCTTCGTGGTTTCTTAACTTTGTACGTTCGAAAACCCTTTGACATATGTGCAATATATTATAATAAGGATATATTAACCTGAACACATGCTTTGAAGTGATGAATACGAATTTTCCAACTCCTCAGATTTTCAAGACGCTGCATGTCCCTCCGTGCGTGTACCTCTAGTTTTTTGGGCCTTAAACTGTAGGACGACTGTGAGAAATTAGGTATTACGTAGTGACTGATTTGGGATATTCCCTCTAAGTGAAGGGTAGTACTCGTCAAGAAATACTGGTTAAGTAATACTGCTTAAGTAATACTGGTAGCACTAAAAGCGTTAGTTCTCAGACATTAGCTTTTACCCAAATCAGTATAAGTGTAAACATTCTTTAAGTCTATCAACGAATTGTCCACTTAAAAAAAACCTTTACTTAAAACTTCTATATATGTATGTATTAGTTGCAAATTTGGTATGTATTGTATATAACCAAAATATTTGCACATCAATATAAGCCTTTAAAATATGCAAACTCAAATATGACTGCCTGACAGCATTTTGTTGCAGCTGAGGTTAGTAATGGGAATTGTAATCAGGAATTGTCTTTTCGACCGCCTAACCGTTAACATGCATTTTTTCTCTCCACTGCAATTTTTCTCAGTTTTTTCTTTTTCTCGGTTGTTTACCCCTCTCTAGTCGACCTGTTTTTCGTGCTTTTCTGCAATCTTCCTGATCAGTACTTTTAGGTTTATTCACCCAAGTTGTGACACAATTTCAATTAGTGCCTTCGAAAACTTTTTATTTATTTTTGTTTGTTCGTGTTTCATTTCGTAATACTGACCTACCCCACTTTCAACTTAATATGGCTAATATCTGTGGAAACGTAAATTGCTCAAGTGAAATGAGCAACGTGGAACTGATTAACTGCAGTGGCCTCCGCGGAAAATTCTTTCACCCTTTATGCACCGACTTATCAAAACGATCTACGACTTATGTTAAGGATTATCTTAAGAACTTTGTTTTCCACTGAGATGAGTGCAAAGTGATCACCCTATCCCATGTCTTGCTCGAGTGAGTGGAATGAGTGTCAGCGATCGCAAAATCGACTGCAAAATATAGGTGAAGACAATGACAGTGATAAAAATAACAGTAATAGTTATAATAGCCGGACTAGCAACCCAGGCAATCGGGAAAAAAATCCCTATTATAGCAGGCCTGGTTATGGCAATCAAATACAGGGTAATAGTAATCAGGGCCCTAACAAACGCGAACCGATAGAAAAAATGGACGTAGATCCCACATCGTCGCGTTTCCGACAACCGACTTATAATACCTATAACCAGGGGCAGGGACATAGAGTTAAGAGTTCAAATAGTTCCGAAAGACAATCGGGGCAAAGACGTCAAAGGATTAACCACATGTCGCAAAAAAATTGCACACAAGACCGGGAAGTTCATGACTATGAGACCTTGGCTGAATCAGAAGCAGCCGAAGCAGAAGTAGAAGCATCCGCCTCCGATTATGTAAATTTTTTAGGGGTGACTCCCTGCTGCCGTTCATACAAAGAACTATAGCGGGGAGGCATATGAAGTTTTTAATTGATACTGGGGCTTCGAAAAATTATATCAAGCCTCTGCAGGAGATAGGGAAATTCATGCCTGTTGACGCCCCTTTCCTGGTAAAGTCGATTCACTGTTTTAATAATATTAAGTACAAATGCTTTATAACCATGTTCGGAATGAACAGTCCCCTTTTTCATACTTCCTGGCCTTGCGGCCTTCAATGGAATAATTGGTCTTGATCTGCTAACGCAAGTCAATGCCACAATCTGTTTGAAAAAAAGGGTAATTCACTTTGACTCCGGAGCGGAGACAATTCAATTCTACAAATGTGAGAATGTAAATTTTACAAGAATAGATGATATAGAGGTTCCCCCAACGGTGAGGGCTGATTTTCAAAAAAATTATGAATAACATGGTTAAGGCATTTGCAGACTCTAACGAGTTGCTGCTATTCAATACAAGCATTGTCGCTACTATTCGCACCGAAAGTAACGATCCTATTTACTCAAAACTGTACCCATACCCTATGGGAGTGGCTGATTTCGTTAATAACGAAATAAAAGACCTTTTAAAATATGGCATAATTAGGCTATCTAGATCTCCTTATATAACCCCATCTGGGTTGTGGTTAAAAGGGCACTGATGAATTGGGTAATAAAAAGGAGCGTCTAGTAATAGACTTCCGTTAGCTCAATCAAAAAACAATTGACGACAAATACCTCATTCCTAACGTTATGCTAATTTTATCAAATTTGAGTAAAGCAAAGTACTTTACAACTCTCGACTTAAAGTCAGGATTTCACCAAATCGAACTCGCAGAGCGAGATCGAGAAAAAGCTGCGTTTTCCGTAAGCGGCGGAAAATATGAATTCTGCCGACTCCCCTTTGGAAAAACTTGCTACGTTTACGCTGATGACGTAATCATCTTCTCCGAAACGGAAGCGGACCATGTTAAGCACATTGACTGAGTTCTAGGAAATTTGTACGAGGCCAACATGAGAGCCTCACGGGAAAAGTCAAACTTTTTCAAAGAAAGTGTGGAATACCTCGGTTTCACAGTGTCCAAGGTAGAGGCGATTCAAAATTATACCGAGCCCTCGACATTGTTTGGAGTGAGATCCTTTTTGGGTCTAGCCAGCTACTACAGATGCTTTATCAAAGATTTCGCATCCATAGCTAAACCTCTGACTGACATCCTGCGCGGGGAAAACGGCAAGGTAAGTGCCCACCAGTCCAAAAAAGTTAAGATCAAATTGAATGGCAAAGTATTATAAGCCTTTAACAAATTGAGGGACATTTTGATATCAGAAGATGTCACGTTACTATATCCGGACTTTAGGAAGCCTTTCGATTTAACGACAGATGCTTCCTCACATGGGCTGGGAGCGGATTTGTCCAAAGGTGGGAAACCAATAATAATGATTTTGAGGACACTCAAAGATAGGGAATTGCACTTTGCAACCAATGAAAGGGAACTTTTGGTCATTGTATGGGCCCTGAAAAATCTGCGCAACTACCTCTATGGAGTAAAAACTCTTAACACTTTTACTGATCATCAACCTCTTAGATTTGCGGTTTCAGACCGAAACCCAAATGCAAAGATAAAGCGCTGGAAAGCAGTTACTGACGAGCATAACATAATGCTTACATATTCTACCAACCAGGAAAAGAAAATCATGTTGCTGACGCACGGCCGCGACAAAATATTCACGCTCTGGAGGAACGAGCAGTTTCTGACGTTGCCACAATTCACAGTGAACTATGCCTGAGCTACACGATCGAGACAACAGAGAAACCAATAAACTGCTTTAGAAATCAAATACTTTTAGAAGAGGCGCCAGTCGCCTCAATTCGTACTTTCATAATTTTCGGAGAAAAATGCAGGCACTTCATATATTTCTCAGATAGGGACACACTTATAGACACAGTGAAAGATATGGTAAAGCCAGATGTGGTCAACGCAATTCATTGCGAACTACCGATTTTGGCCCTTATACAGCACAGGCTTATCGAGTTATTCCCAGCAACACAGTTTTAGTATTCTAAGAAATTCGTGGTAGATATTTTCGACAAAACTGAGCAAAAAGAAATTAGAATTGCAGAAAATAATCGGCCACACAGAGCTGTCCAAGAAAACATAACTTCTCTCCAAAAATGACCAAGCTAGCAAATGAGGTCGTCATCAATTGCAAAATATGCTCAAAGGCCACGTACGACCGACACCAAAGGAAACAACTAATCGGCGAGACGCCAATCCCATCATATGCAGGCGAAATCCTGCATATTGACATATTTTCAACAGACAAAAAATATTTTCTAACTTATGTTGACAAGTTTTCCAAATTCGCTGTGGTTCAGCCGATACAGTCCCGTACGATTGCCGACGTGAAGACACCAATTCTGCAGCTAATGAACATTTTTCCCGAAACAAAAACAGTTTTCTGTGAGAACGAAGCGTCTTTGAATTCCAAGACCTTAAAGTCAATTTTGCTAAATCATTTTAACGTTCATATAGTTAACGCCCCACCTCTACACAGCACGTCTAATGGCCAAGTAGAAAGGTTGCATAGCACTCTACTAGAACTTGCAAGATGCCTCAAACTCGAAAGAAAAATCGAGGACACAGTCGACCTAATACTACAAGCTACAATAGAGTACAAAAGAACCATCCATTCAGTCACTAACCAAAAACCACTTGATATAGTTCACTCGACCCCAGTCGAGTTTAGCGAGGAAATACAAAATACGGTTCAAAGGGCACAGGAAGTGTTATTGCAAAAACACAATGAAGCAAGGCAAAATAGGAGCTTTCGAGTTGAAGAAAGGGTATTAGTAAAGACCAACAGAAGATCAGGTAACAAACTTACACCACTGTATGTGAAGGAAAAAGTAGAAGCAGATCTGGGGATAACAGTTCTCATTAAAGGGAGGGTAGTCCACAAGGACAACCTAAGATCGCAGAGAGTAGAATAGATTAGGTATACATTTTTTTAATCTTTAGTGTTTGAACCTTTTTGTTAAGATCGCATTAGGAGAAGCAAAACATTTTTTTTTTCTCGATTTTGCTCACGCTGCTCTCAGTCATGACAACAGTAATTGCAAAGCTCACGGACAACACTCATTTGGACTACATTCCAATCTTGGACGGCGACGTCATCCTCTGGCAGGACCATGGCTATCTCAGACACACAACTAACTTGACTGCCTACAACGAAATTATGGACGAGGCTATCAACATGACTGACCTTTTCCCGCAATCACATATGAGGAACATTTTGGAATTAGACACCAAACATTTGGGGACACTCTTTACGGCTATAACCATACATCATAGGCACGGTTTTAAAGGTAGTTGTCGGTACCCCCGACTTCGACGACTTCTAGCGGATAAAATTCACACAAGCTCAACTCACCGAATCAAACAACAGCCAGGTACTAATAAATACAAGAAAACAGGAACAAATTAATAAGTTAACAGACATCGTAATTAGTATTCTGGCAGTATCTCATGTTGATACTGCTCACCTTTATGAAACCTTGTTAGCAAGAAATACGGTCATGATCTGTGAAATAGAAAATTTAATGCTAAAATTAATGTAATAAATCAGACGATTCTTGATGACAATGCGTAACAGAACTAATGGAAGTAGCTAGTATTAAGATTTTACAAAATGATAATGTCCTACGTTTTCTTATAAAATACCCTACACCTAAGTTAATCTGTAAGAAAGTTAGTATTTTTCCCGTCTCGCATGGCGGAACGATCCTCCACCTCGCCGATAACAACATAGTAGCAGAATGCAACAACCGGTTGCTGGCTGGAGATTGCCGGCCAACGAGAACGAATAGGTACCAAATAAGACATGTGACGAACAACTGTACTCTGGGGCGTAGCACACTGTAACACTCAACCTAACCACATGGATTCGGTACTGGTGGTCGATGATGGCATTATTATAATCAATGACAGACCAGCCAAGGTGAGGGAGGCGAATGATGTCGAGGAAACTATCACCGGCACATACTTAATCACTTTCGACGATGACGTCTATGTCAATGGATCCAAATATGTGAATCGCAATAACATCCGGATAGAAGGCCAGGTACCGAAGCGTTAGCGCTGCTAAATATCACAGGTCACCAGGAGATACTGAGCTTGCCATTTTTGCATAAAATGAATGTGGAAGATCTGCGCTACATTGACGAGATGAAGACGAAAATAACAACAGTAACGGTGCTGGCCTGCTGCGTAACTTTCGCATTTATTGCGGTCTGTTATGCCATGCTCAAACTGAAGCAACATCAGAAGGAAAAGCGCCAACGACTCGATCTGCAGAATCTCATCAAGGCCCTGAGAAAGACCGGGGACGCCCTTCACTTAAGCCAGGGAGGAGTTAACACAATATGTTCACAGCTGCCGCATACCACTGTCCCAACAATATTATACAGCCCACATTCCGCCAACCCAGTAATAATCGTCATTACTGCTTTGTGGTCATCATCTTCAAGACGATCAATGGAAGTTGGGCGACAAAGTTGTGCGCCCGCAACATAATGTCTTGCACGAGCTGCAAGATCAGCATTTCGTTCGGGTGGTGCGACGGATTGTAGGGCTTTAGGTTTAAGAAGAAATTTTATTAGTTTTTAGTTTATTCCTATGACTTGAACTGCTCTCAGCCAAAGCTGGTGCAGAGAATAAGTTCAAAAGTATAATTGCATTAATATTTTATTTATATATTTCATGAGAAATAAATAAATGCTTGCTAACATCCGAATTTGAACTATGAACCCTTAGCGCGGCAATCGACGAGGTTACTACTACAACATCGGTAGCCCCATCTATGTACGGGTATGTATGTGGGCTGCTACGATGTCATTCATACATATAATTGTATTTATGTCTGCTACATATTTTGCAATCAACATTCCCACAAGTTATAATTGAGTTAGAGCTTAGAAATTTCGCACACGTCTATTAGTCAGATAACAAAGCAAAATGGTATACCATATATACCATATATACCATATCTAATATTTTTCCAAATCCAAAATGGCGGGCGCCCCAATATGACGGGCTACACTTTTCTTCACGACCATTGATATGCAAGTTAACAACCCATCTTACTCCACCTTATAATCACGCTCCTCATTCATGTTTCTCTTCTATTTCCTCTATCTTGTCTTTTACACCTTAGAATCACGCTCCTGGTTCATGTTTCCCAGCCTACATTATTCCATCTCAGCACATTCCCAACTTTCATTCGAATCACGCTTGAGATGCATGTTGCTGACTCACCGTCTGGAGCCAACATTTTCGTGTGTCTTATTTCACACATTTTTCTTTATCGCTTTGTCCCCACATTCACCTTTTCCGGCCGCATAGTTTAAGATAGGTGTTAGTCCGTTTTTTTTTGAGTTTGTATTCAGTTTACTTTTTAAGTGCATTTGATCGAATAAAGAGGTTTGTCCTCCGAAAAATATTTTTTAATAATTTTTAATTTATAAAAATTTAATTTGCATATTAAATGAAAAGGTTTGATGAGTAGAATACGATAAGCTATGTAAAGTTAATCCGAACCCAATACAGGGGATGCCGCAAAACGGCAGATTACCTTTTTCTTCACAACCCCCTTGACATGAGTATCAAATAAAAGGGTTTGATGAGTAGAATATGATAAGCTTTGTGACGCCATTCCGAACCCAATATAGCGGACGCCTCAAGATGGGGGATTACCATTTCCTTCACAATCCTCTCGAATGGGGTGTCAAAGGAAAGGATTTTATGAGTAGAATTACTAATAGGTTATTTACGATTTTAAAATAAAATTATATGTAAAAAATACTTAAAAAAAAATCTTTATTTATGTACATACATATATGCACTAAGGCGAAAAAAATACGTTGTCACTGAAAAAGATATAATATATTATGTTGAAATTATTAATTATTAGTCTATGACCCTCTACATATTTGATAATATCGGCGTTTATGGCCTTTTCTATAACATCAGAAAGCATAGATAGCAGGGCCATGGGACGGTAATTTTGTGGCAGACACTTCATTCTTTTCACAATGAGAATGTGTGGAGATGTACTAATTTGTATAACATTAAAGACGAAGTTTTTAGTACATACATATATGCTCGAACATACATTTTCAATGCCGCTAAAACCTTCATGAAGGTCGTGGGGTAGGATGCTCAGTTGGACTCTCCATCCTTCTCGATCCTCCGCCATAGATTCCAACTCATTAGAGGGAATCCGTAGACGGCTCCAGGGGAGATGTCGCACTTGATCCAACCATCTACTTCTAGGCCTATCTGATGGCATAGCGACCATGGCATGTCTTGAAAGTCGGTCTTGGGGCATACGTGACCAAACCATCGAAGCATAAATCGTTCCGTTCGGAGAAGAAGCTGCTCAAGATTGAGCGCTTCGCGTATTCTGGTGTTGCGCACTCGATCCCTACGAGTTGTTCCAGCAACACCGCCAAAGAACCTCATTTCAGCAGCTTGTATCGGCGATCTTATTCTTTCGGTCACTACCCAAATTTCATGACCATAGGTGAGGGTTGGAACATACATCGAGTTCAAAACCGATAGCTTAGCTTGAACACAAAGTTCAGCCTTCCTTATAACAAGCTCTCCCAAAATTGATCCAACCTGACCAATTCTACAGGATAACTCGGCATTGCTCTTTACATCACTCGTGAATAAAACCCCGAGGTATTTAAACTTATCCACCTGCTTCAGTGGAACTCCACTAACATCCAGAGTACACTCAATTGGCGTTCTAGAAACTATCATTACTTCTGATTTATTATTGACAGTTTCCCCCCTCATCACAAACCATTTTCTTCAGACACGATGGTACCACACAGAAATCAATCAGCGACTTCTGCTGAAGCCTCTGACAGCACCATGTTTATTTGTGAATGGCTTTGTGTGGATAGATAGATAGATCATAAGCCATTTTCACAGCAAAAATCCAACAACTTCTCCCCATTCGCGTTTTGGTGAGAATCACCGTTCCTCCCAATCACATTCCCCCACGTCATAACATCTATACCCACGTGAGCATTGACGTCACCCATCAGGACGAATGAATCCTAGTAATCTGAGATTAAAAAGTAAATATAAAAAGTTGTGCGTTGAACTGAAAACAGATATTCCAATATGCCGCGATACCTATTATCGTAATCGTTTTAATTCTGCCAGAGGTAGCCTTAGAAACGAATGGAAATTAGTTAACAGTTTACTTAATAAATCTTCTTCTACAAAAAAACTGTCTTTTTTGCGTATCAGAAACTGTATAGTCTCTGACAAACTCCAACTTGCTGAAGCATTTAATGATTATTTCACAAATTTACCCAGCAGTTTACAACCTTCTCCAGTAAATTCAAATTGTGCACTTTGCCTGTGTGCTGAACCATTTCAAAGCAATAGTTTTGTTTATAAACCCATAACATCTATTGAAATGTTAAAAGCGATTCGCAGTTTAAAGAATACTAGCTCTAGTGGTGGAGATGGTATCTCTAGTCTGATTCTAAAAAAAATTGCATGGTTTGTAGCGGATGTCTAAACAGACATCTTCAATGGTTGCGTATTCGCAGGGGTCTTTCCTGAAGCACTCAAATGCGCTGATGATATACCATTGTTCAAAAAAGGTTCTACGGAAGAATTGTGTAACTACAGGCCCATTTCTCTCCTCCCAGTGTTAATTTTCGAAAAACTAATAAAAGACAGATTAGTAAATTTTTTAAACTTTAACAATTATTTTAGGCCTAAACAGTTTGGCTTTCGGAGGGGTAAATCTACTACATCTACATTTTTGTGCCCAAACAATGTCCAATCTTGATAATAAAAAGTATACAGCTGGATTGTTGATTGATATTACCAAAGCCTTTGATATGGTAAACCACAATATTTTGGTGAAAATTCTGGAAAAAGCTGGATTTCGCGGTTTTATGCTTGATTGGTTAAAGGCTTACCTTCAAAATAGATCACAAAGAGTGAAAATAGATGAGATAAGGAGCGAAATTAAAGTTTTTAACCTGGGTGTACCCCAAGGCTCTGTCTTGGGTCCAATTTTATTTCTTATCTATATTAATTCACTCTTTGCACTTACCTTTAAAGGCTCACCAACTGCTTTCGCGGATGACATAGGTTTTTTCATATGGTCAAAATAGTCCTTAGGATCTCGTTGCTGACATAAATTGGGATTTGAACTCATTAAGAAACTGGTTTGCTAATCACATGTTGGTAATTAACACCAAAACAAAAATAATGTTTTTCGGTTTGTCATCGATACACAATTTAGAAGCGAATGCTCACTTTCATGCACCTGAGTGTCAAAAATACTAATTGTCCAATTGTAATCGTACCCATAGATCTACTTCTCCCACTTTTTTAGTACTCTTAATTGTAGTGAAAACTGTTTTTTAATCGAGAAAGTAGATGAATTTAAATATCTAGGACTTATCATCGACTCCAATATGAGTTTTTCAAATCACACTGAAGCTTTGAGGAAGTATTTCCGTTCCACTCTTAGACACTTCTTTTATCTGCGTAGCGTATGCTCTACGACGCTTTTAAAGAAAATTTACTATGGTATCTTTCACTCTAAGCCCCAATATGGAATTAATTGTTGGGGAGGTACTCATTTTAACAAAATACAACATCTATTAGTTTTACAAAAACATATTTTAAGAATTTTATGCCGTAAACCTGTCAGATATCCTAGTTTTCCTCTGTTCTATGACCTGAAAATCCTTCCTGTTCGTCATTTGTATTGTTTTAAAGTATTGAAGTCATTCTATATGAAATCTGGTAATCAAAACTTTCATTTAATTTCAAATTACAATTTGCGGGGAAACTTTTCGTACATGGTATCTGTTCCTTTTGCTCGTACTACTGCATACCGTAATTTTTATTCTGTTTCGTCATTTCGCCTATTTAATAAACCTCCGCAGCCGATCAGGGCAATTTCAACACCTGGAATGTTCTTAAGGACAGTCAAAAGTTGGCAATTACTTTCGGCATTCTGGTTTAACTCTCGTTGATGTTTTCTTTCTTTTCTTTGATTTTTATTTGTGAATCTATTTGATTTTTCTCTCCATTTTGTAATTTTACTTTTTTATTAATTGCATTTTTTATTTATGAGTTACCATAATTTGTTTTTATTTGGCCACCCCATCTTAATCTTAAACTTTAATTGAAATTCATTACCTCATTGAAGTGGCATTCAAAACTATTTGATTACCTTTGTAAGCAAAATACAGAATGTCACAAATTTTTCATATAATTTGATATGTACCTTAAACTTAAAATACTATTTTGCGAATTCGATTTGAATAATACTTTGTAATACTATATGAAAAATAAATAATTATCTTATCTTATCCATATTCGCAACCTTTTCAAGGGCAGCATCAACTCATCTAAGAAAGCTGCGTACTCTGACGGAAGGTTCGATGTATACACCTGTACCAATGCCAGAGATGATCTTTCAAGCTTGAGCTTTAAGATCACAACTCTCCCTCCTTATGGTATCCACTCCAATACTCTGTATGTCAACCTGGGATTTGTGAGTATCCCCACTCCCGCCCGAGCAGACATTGAGGGTGCGATTCCTAACAGGAAGAGCTTCCACCCATCCGAAAGGCCCACAGTTTTAGAACCTCTCTGCTTTGTTGAAGAGACGCCAACTATATCTAGTCGACTTTTAACAGCCTCCCCAACAAGCTCAAGGTCCTTCCCTGTGAGCCATGAGACATTCCATGTGAATATCCTAAGTCGATGCCGTTATAGAAATTCAGTGAATCCATCTGTGCCCCTATCGGTGCATAGCGCGTCCACCCCTTGACCCCCGTAAAGGTTCGCGAGACCATTGACAGAAAGCTTATAGCCATTTCGGGTTATACCCGATCGGCTGTGGAGCGTGACAGGCCGATCACCAGACGCTCGCATACTGACACCCTTCAGGCCTGGCTCCAAAGGATGCCCTGGTTTACCAGGCTTGGCAATATCCGAGGCCCGTTTACGTCGGCTTGTCATCATTGGGTGTGCGCTTTGTTAGCGGCGACTGGAATGTATGGATGGGAAATAACTATTTAAGTTACCCCATCTGCACATCCCAGTCGCGTTGCCCACCCTCCACCACGAGAAGGTCAGCTTCCAGGGGGCTTTTTATAATACATATTGAGTGAAATTTTCAAAAAGTTATGATTTGCAGATGTTGCTTAGATTTCAAGTCTGAATTAGTTACGAATAGTCTATGATATAAAGGTGCAAGTACGTGCGACTAAGTCATGCACTTTATTTGTTTTTTTATAATTTTTTTGAAACCAGGACCATATACGTAGGTAAAACTTAGGGCTGCCTCGTGTGTGTGCTAGCTAACGGACTTTATAAATTAATTAATTCATATATCTATTTTATTATCTTATTATTCTGATCTACTTTCCAGTGCAGTCAATTTCTTCTTCGCTTGTTTTTCTCTGACAAAGTTTCAGTGCCATCTGATGGTATTGAACCATCAATTGCCTTTGTCGATATAAACTCCGCTTGTAAGTTAAAGCCGGCCACTTTTATCGGTCATTATCATTACACATAGTGGGCGCCGTGACGTAAGTGGTTACCGTGTCGGATCACTGCGCGTGAGGTTCCAAGTTCGAATCCCAGAAAACACCAAAAAGTTTTTTCATGGTCCCACCTCTCGCGAACGTCTGACAAACATCCGAGAGTATTGTTGTCTCGAAAAAGCTTTCTCAAACAAAATTGCCCTTCGGATACGGCACTAAACTGTAGGTCCCTTCCATTCGTTTGAAAAATATAACGCACACAACATGAATGGTTGCGAGAAGCTAGGCCCTGGCACTAAAGAGCTGTTGCGCCAAATATTTATTTATTTCTATCTTCTTCTTCTTCTTTTTATCAGCGAGGCTATGATCCGAAAATAAGGGATCATAACCCTCCCACTTCACTGCATTTCTACTGATCCGCCTATGGGGTTCGCCTACTTTATTTATTTCTATCATTACTCTAAAAAGCTCTCTTTCCCAGAACAACTTACATAACATATGCATAAATGCTGAAAAAATTTCACCAAATATCTATCTAGCAGCACTTTTTACTTTTCAGTAGATTGGTGTATTGTGTACGAGTAGGTACACAAATCGAAAAGTTGTCACAAGGAAATATCCCAAAGCATCGCTAGTCACCCTCCAGCTATAACTCTAAATTGCGCAGCAATATCCACAAGAGTGTTCCAAACAAAGTTGTAATTGGATTTGCCCAACATTTTCGAAAACACTGGTCGGCTGTTCAATTGTTTACCGCACGTCATACACACAACCATTTGCACACAAATTGAGCAACGACTAGGACGAGAGGAGCAGGACCCGAATATTGTTCGCCATCGACAAATTGAAATCAACAGCCACGTTCGCCGTTATACGCTTTTGGTGTGAACGCCGTATGCTGGGATGATGGGGTGATAGGGTGCTGGGATCCTGCTGCCCTCAGACAAAAAACAAAAATTCGAAAACAAGTGCCTAATGGATTTCCGGCAGCTGTTTCCTGCGCAGTATTCACGGAATCCAAACAGAAATCCATCAACACACTGGAGCAGAAAATACATTCTTATACTTACACCCTGCCGAGGAGGATACTGTGCTCCAGCATAGCGGCACAGGCAGCACCAAAATATATATATCGCCTCCTCTTTGCGTATACTTGGACACAATCCGACCACGTTTCACATAATAATCAATCAATTTACAAGCGAACACATTTTTGGGCAGCAGCGAGTCTCCAAACCGCATGTAACAATAGCTGGATCGGTGGGGATTGTCCTGCCTTTCAGTCAGGCGTCCACTTCCTCATCAGCCGTGTATGCATTCCAGTGTGATAATGGGACCGGGTTACGGGGGACAGGCACACATTTGGACGGATAGGAGGCGTACAACGTATACACGTCATCTTTTGCCTGCTGAGTGCAACCGACCTTTCGTGCATTTGACCACCGACCATTGAATTGTACGCCCACAACCATCTGGATTTGAATTCAATTTGTGGCATTGACAAAGTGCGTCTGCTGGCCCTGTTCAACATCAATCTGAAAAGTTAAATGGCCACTACTGTGCGGTCATGGTGCACTATTACGCAGGGCGGTCACCTCATGCTTCCATTGGGTGGTGGTTTTAGTGGCGGTGGTGGCGAGAAAGAAGGACTAACTGCTAACGCATTGACAGTTCATAAATCTGTCTACATGATACGAAAACGTGGAATAAAATCACCACAACAACGGGACGTAAGAGTTTAGCGATTATGGGGCTGCATGAGATTTGAGGCGCAGAGACCTGGTGGTCGACGGGCAGACGACGGAATGGCTATCGTAACATCCGCAACAGCTACAATAACATCACCATCCAAGTGGTACATCAAATGCAAGTGACCTGAATTTGGAGGGTTGCAGAACTCGTGCTCTCCCACCAGAGATATGCCTTGTATTTAAGGGGCCAATAGCTCGCTGCAGTCCACTTTGCTAAAAATGTCACCGCTTCTACGAGTATGCGTGCTATAAATATCGGATTTCCCATTTGTAAATATTCAAGTCCACTGAAAATTTGTTTTTTTAAATAATGTGTAGGTATTGATATATTATAATATACAAGGGTGGATAGTGAATTGTTATTTTCATACAATCTCTACTAATATTTGTTTCCAATCATAACTGCTAGCGCTCTTGTTCCGGCGGAAATAATAAAAAAAAAAATTCCAAAACGCACACAGAAACTAGATCCGCAAGCGGATATTCTTGTACAAGTAGAGCCAGATGTGACTTTTTAATGTACATACGAGTATATAGCAAAATATGTTTAAATATTTTTTTTTTCGTGAGTTGAGATAACTTGCTTAATTTCTTTTTTTTTATCGCAGCCGCACTGTTTAACAATTTTTGTAAGTTGTTTTGTTTATTTTTTAAAGCGGCTATACAGTTCTCCTCTTTTCATCGGTGAAACAAGAGCGCTAGTTAGGCATGAGCAGGAGTGGAGCTAGCTACTACCCATTTATATACTCAACCGATTTCTATGTTGTTTTCTTTATCTACTAGTAGAATGTTTCTTGAGGGAACTGCCAGCAACTCCATTTTGTTGAGAGTTCTAAAATGCGTTTAAGCCCCCCTTCATCAACCTGTTATTGGTAAGTGTAGGGCACTTGCATATGAGGTGACTGCTAGTCTCTTCTTCTTCTTCATCTCTGCAATTTTGCAGAAATTATTATGGGAAATAACTGCACTGTGGGGATGCTTTTCTATAAATGCAGTCTCTGCCGCGAGCGTTTGTGAGTTTTGGGGGGATATCTCTTCTGTGTTTTAGAATTTCCTAATATTCCAAAGCGATCTGATATGCAGCAGAGGGTGAAGTTATACTGTCCAGCTATCTCGTTAAGAGATACGCGGCAGTCTTTCACTGCTAATAGATATATTTTTTTTTTGCAGGGTATCTATAAGCAGAGCAGTATACACACGATTGAAATATATATGTATATACAATAACATAGAATACTGCTACGAAAGGTTGCCCCCAAGTTGGAGCCTTCTCCCCACTATTATGGTCCATCGTATTTAATGAACTGTTGAAAATTTTCAGCGAAGAAGGCTTCTGTGTCCAAAGTTACGCAGATGATATTGCGATGCCCCTTAGGGCATTGAGTTGCTGACTTGTGCCAAAGAGTACGCCTTAACTTCAACATAAAAAAGGGCACGATAGTTAATAGCACACACACTTTGGTAAAACAATAGGATTCTCTTAGGAAATCCATTTGCTTAACACTGGGTGAAAAACTTACTTGGAAGTCTCACCCCACATAATCCATAGGCAAAGCTAGGATCTCATTATGGACCAGCAAAGGTCTCATTGGTAAAAATTGTGGGCTAAACTCCAAGATGATGCTATGGCTCTACACAGCGATAGTAAGACTAATCGTCACATTTGTAGCACCAGTATAGTGGCAAAAAACAAAACAGAGGTCTACACAAGTTAGGGTCATTAAACTTCAAAGATACAACAAGTGCAATAAAAACTACTCCTATGGCAGCGCTGGAGGTTTGTTCTAATCCTACCGTACCTTACCATATGCAGAATGAAGCTATAGTTAACGCCTTCATACTCATCGTTGAAGATGACTCAAACTCCAAACTGGTTCAATCGCACATTGCGAAAGAACTTAAGAGAGATGAACTATTATACTAGGAATAGCAAACACAGACAAATGTCTGCTAAGATTTAACTTCAGCCACAACTTCAAGGTGACATTCCGCATGTATGGTAAACAGATGGATACAAGCCAGATGAAGGAGTTTGGGCTATGGTATACGGTCCTACTACAAAGATCTACAATCGTATATGGAAAAATGTAACTCCATATTCAAAGTCGAAATATTTTCTATAGAAATATGCATCATCAAGATTTATGATGCCTCTTGGCATTCTTTGGATTACCAGTCTTTATGGTAAAAAGCTATATAAACAATTGGCTAAATGAAAAGCGCTTCATTACTGGATGGAAACTGAAGGTAACAGTCAAGCCAAAATTTTTCTGTCATATACCTGATATAAAAGAATTAAACAACTCCTACAGCTAACACGGAGTCAGATTCGAAGTTAAGAAACATCTCTTGGACACGAAAATAGCGCAAGATAACATATGCAGAATGTGCAATGAAGACGAAGTAATTCAACATATATATCTTATGCCACTGTCTAACGAGAACACGTCATCGTTGCCACCTTGAAGCAGAAGACACATGTCTGCTAGCTCACTCAAAGACATATTCGGATTCATCACCAACTCTGGCATCTTGAATGAACTTCCATATTAGAGAAAGAGAATGTTCGAAGTGTCGGAGTTGTGTTTTTTGTGTCTGTGGATTATAATGGTAAGGAGTCGATATGAGTAACATTCGTGGGCTCAGATCGATTTTTTTTTTCTGTGTACGTCCATTCTGCCAAATACAAACTAGCTGTTTTGACTCTTTATGAAACACAGGTGGGTTAAATCTCCGATCCTCCGGAATTCGAACTAACTGGATACAGCATTGAGCCATTATTCTTTCACCATGACGGTCTCCTCGCCTATTTACGTAGTAGCCCACCAAATTCTCCCATAATACGGCCAGTGTTCCAATTCGGAATTTAATTTCATGTGGCTGAAATATCCGTAGGCACTAGGCAGTTAAACCACTACTGTTTTATTTATAGAGGTCCAAATATTGATATCAATTTTACTCATAATGAGTTTGATGCGCTGTCAGATTCCATCATAAGAATTGTATCCCTGTACGCACATTCTGAAAACGCCATTGCGGGCGATTTCAATGACCACAATTCTAATTGGCTCCGTCACTCTGGAAAGACAACATACGAAGGAGGGTATGTTTAGATCTCCGCTGAGGTAAATTACTTAACCCAACTTGTGAATAAGCCAAAACGCGTTCCGGACACTAGTGGTCATACCGCCAACACTCTGGACTTGATCTTCAGTTCTCATCCTAATAAATACACGGAAAATATATTATCGCCTCTAGGTTCGGTTGGGGATCCGCATTGCGATTGATCGGGAAACTACTGACTGCTCAAAACTTGGCTTGGGCCAGTAGCGCAATAATCAAGTTCGTGATGAAGTGCTTGCTTTACCTCCTAGTGGTGGTCCCCGGACAACTATACGTATAAGCCCTTATACGTGTAGGTTAAAATTGCAAGGGCGAGTTGTCTAGGGCCTTGATTCTAGACTAAATAACGTGGGCCATAAACCTGCGTTGCCGAAACCAGCTCGCTATAGAAACCGACACTATGCTTCGGATAAGGAATGATCCCATGTTGACGACTATTGGCTATTGTACTCGCACAAAGATAGGTTTTTGGAATGTAAAGACGCTCCTTGACTCGGGAAGCGAAGTTCCTTACAATGCCAGATTCCATCAATTGGAAAAAGAATTCATGCGATATAGACTGGACATTTTGGGGGTTAGTGAAATCAGATGGTTAGAAGCGGGGGAGTACCAGTCCCCAACGCGTAACACTGTACTACTCTATTCTGGAAGACCATTCGGAAGGCCGCGGGAATATGGAATCGGACTACTGTTAACAAAAACAGCACGCAAGCGAGTAATTTCCTGGCAGCCTCATGGTGATAGGATTATTACGGCCAGATTCCGGACTAGAGTATGACGCGATATCATCATACAGTGTTATACCCCTACGAATGGCTCGTCTGAGGACGAAAAGGAGGGCTTCTACAATATTAAGTGCCGTCTTCAACGCAATACCAAATGGAGACTCTATCATAGTGATGGGGTATTTGAATGCCAAGGTAGGCAACGACAACGAAGGGCTGAAACATGTAATCGGGAAGCATGGACTAGACAACCGCAATGACAACAGCGAAAGGTTTGTGGATTTCTGCAATGCCAACCGCCTCGTGATAGGTGGTACCATGTTTGAGCACAAGACCTGCCACAAAGTCAGCTGTGTTTCCAACGACAGGCAAGCAACTTCCAATCAAATTAACCATTTTGCCATCAGCCGCCGCTTTAGAAGTAGTTTCCTGGACGTCTGAAACAGGCGAGGGGCAGATGTGGGGATAGTACGAGATCACTATCTTATGATAGCTACTCTCCAACTACACACTGCTGCAGTTCGAAGATCCCACGACAACATAAGAGTTTCCAGGTTCAACATCGATAGACTTAATGATCCCTCTGTGCACCAACAATTAAGGGAGTACTTTCCGCAAGGTGTGGAAGTAATCAGCAGCTCACTGCCCAACACCATTCAAGAACATTGGTATGCTGTGAAAAATGTTTTTACATCTGGTGCTGAAAGAATTATCGGTCGATCGCAGGGAAGACATAGGGCGTGGCTTTTCGAGGATACATGGAGACGGACTCACGAACGAAAACAGCTGAAAGCTTGCGTTGCAGCTACTCCAGCAGCAGGGAAAAGCGAGCTAGAGTCCTTATATTGCATGAAGATGAGAGAAGTTCAGCGTGATGTGCGACGTGACAGGCGCAACTACATAACCAGCACCATGTAGCAAGTGCACGGAGGTGCAACAGCAGGACCTTCTACAGAATCACCAAAGAGCTCACAGATGATCGCAGCTCCAGCCAACACCGAGTGAAAAGCCTAGACGGCTCCTTGCTCATTTCGGATAAGAACCAGCTCAAGAGATGGAAAGACAATTTTGCTATGGTTTTGAACCGTGTATTCGCCAGCGATATGCCCCCAAATCAAACTGAGGCGTCCGAGGTGCCCATGCACCACGACTCCCAGAAATGATGAGATCACTACCGCGATCAAGGCACTCACTCAAAACCAACCGGTAGGACTTGATGGTATTCCAGCAGAGCTCTTACGAGTAGCGCCCACAACATCGGCTGAACTGCTGCTTCTACTTATGAGAGAGTTGGGAAGCTGAGAGCTTTCCTAGCGAGTGGAAAAAGGGAATGATCGTCAAGCTTCCTAAGAGAGGAAATTTTATGGAATGCGGAAACTCGAGGGGTATCTGCGTGCTGCCTAGCTAAAATCATCCTGGAGCGAATCAAACAACATCTCGAAGACACACAAGCAGGTTTCCGCTCCGGATCCTCCTGTGCCGACTACATCAACACCCTGCGGATTATCATCGAACACTGCGTTGAATATCGATCGCCACTCCACCTGCTGTTCATTGATTTTGAGAAGGCGTGGAACAGTGTCCACAGGGACTTAATTTGGCGTGCCTTACGCAGGAGTGGTATTCTCGATAAACTAATTGCTATTATCAGAGCTACATATGAAGGCTTCAAAAGTCACGTTCTGCACAGGGGAAGGTTGTCTGAGAAATTTGAGATCAAAAGTGGGGTAAGACAAGGCTGTATCCTTTCACCAATATTATTGATATTAATGATTAGCGATGTGTTTCATGCAGCTTTGTCGACGGGAAACGGAGGATTTCGATGGACTTTTACAAGGCGGTAGGACTTGACGGTATTCCAGCAGAGCTCTTATGAGCAGCGCTCACAACATCGGCTGAACTTCTGCTTCCACTTATAGAGAGAGCTTGGGAAGCTGAGAGCTTTCCTAACGAGTGGAAAAAAAGAATGATCGTCAAGCTTCCTAAGAAATTAAATTTAATGGAGTGCGGACACTAGAGAGGTATCTGCGTGCTGCCTGCTGTAGCTAAGATAATAGCTAAAATCATCCTGGAGCGAATCAAATAACATCTCGAAGACACACTCGATGCCGAACAAGCGGGTTTCCGCTCTGGATCCTCCTGTGTCGACCACATCAACACTCTGCAGATTATCATCGAACAGTGTGTAGAATATCGATCGCCACTGCACCTGCTGTTCATCGATTTTGAGAAGGCGTTCGATAGTGTCAACAGGGAGTTTATTTGGCGTGCCTTACGCAGGAGAGGTATCCCCGATAAACTAATTGCTATTATCAAAGCTACATACGGAGGCTCCAAATGTCACGTTCTGCACAGAGGAAGGTTGTTTGAGAAATTTGAGATCCAAAGTGGGGTAGGACAAGGCTGTATCTTTTCACCAATACTACTCCTATTGGTGATTAGCGATGTGCTTCATGCAGCTTTGTCGACGGGAAACGGAGGAATTCGATGGACTCTTACATCTCAACTGAAACATCTTGACTACGCTGACGATGTATGCTTATTCTCCCACAGAACTATGGACCTCCACCAAATGACAGCAGATGTGGAGAGGGAGGCAGGTGTCGTCGGGCTGAAAATGCATACGGCAAAAACTAAAATGATCACCCTTGGAACTAACTCATCGGCTCAAATATGAATTGCTAGACAACCGGTAGAGAGAGCAAAGGATTTCTTGTATCTTGGGAGTATTGTCTCGACCGATGGTGGAACCGAACTGGATATAGACAACAGGATCGCCAAAGCAAAGTCCGCATTCGGGATGTTGTCCAAAATATGGCGAAGCAATGCAATCAGTTTGAACACCAAGCTAAGACTGTTCCGCTCCAACGTTGAATCCGTTCTGTTATATGGATCCAGCACGTGGAGAGTGACCACTACTATCACCAGAAAGCTGCAAACGTTCGTTAATAGGTGCCTGCACAATATCTTAAGGATTTTCTGGCCCAATCGTATCTCTAACGAATACCTTTACGAGAGAACGGGTCAGGAACCAATAGGCACAACCATCCAACGGCGGAAGTGGCAGTGGATTGGTCACACGTTCCGTAAGGGTGACAGCTCCATAGCGAACTATGCTACGCAATGGAACCCTCTCATGGAACTCAGGATGGCAGAAGACCTGGCGGTCCGAGGAGAACATGGCGCAGAACAGTCGAGAAGGACGGACGGCAGTTGGGGAGAACTCAGATACATTGCCAGAAACCGTACACGATGGCAAGTGGGCGTAGTAGAGATCCTAGGACCCACAAGGGCAAACAGGACATACGTAACTAAGTAAGTAGGTTCGTCAGACCATTGTGTCATATTGGCTAGTTTCTCGAGCTCCAACCAGAAACAAACTCCGAAACTCCGAAATTAACAGTTCGGCTAAACGAGAAAGCCAATTGGAATGAATTAGATAATAAGTTCTTTAGGAATGTTGACTGGTCGCTATGCTTTCTTAATAGTGACGTGGACGCCGCGGCTGATATGATCACTAATACAATTCTCGTAGGAATGAGAACTTATATCCCTCACAGGATAAAAGCTATCAGACCTAGCGAAAACGCGTGGTATGACTCGCACTGTAAGGAAGCTATTAGGTTAAAGGAATTCAGTTATCGGTCTTACAAGGCCAACCCAACTGAGGGAAACCGAAAAAATTTAAAAAGATCCAGAAATGACTGCAATGCCCACATTAAGCGTGTTAAATTTTCCCACGACCAAAAGTTGAGGCAAAAAATACTACATTGTCCCAAGGGTAGTAAAAACTTTTGGTAATTTGTAAAAAAAAAATACAAAGACTTTGGCCTCATCATCTATACCGATACTCATTCATAATGACGTATCAACTGTCAGCTCTCCACCTGTACCTGAAAGCGTCGCATTTTCCATAGGGCAAGTCGCATTCGTGCAGTTGCAGGAGTACTTAAAGGTCTAAACATACACAAATCCGCTGGTCAGATGCTGTACCTCCTATTGTCCTGAAGAGGTGTTCTTCTTCGCTGGCAAAACCACTGCGTAAGCTTTTTCACCAATCCTACCCTTTATTTCTCTTCCGAATAGGTGGAAAACAGCATTTGTCCATCCCATATCTAAAAAAATTCGATTCTTCTTCTCTCTCCAGCTACCGACTCATTGCACTTACGTCCCTTCTTTCCAAGGTAATGGAAACGCTGATAAAACGCCAGCTAATGAAGTTTCTAGAATTGTGGAAGGTCTTCAATGACCGATAGTACGGTTTTCGTGGCAGCACGTCCACTGGTGATCTGATGTCATATCACACCGATAAGTGGAAGCAATCTCTTCACCCCTCTGGTAAAAGTATGATTACGGCGCTTGATATCTCAAAGCATTTGAGCGAGTTTGGCATCAAGCTCTTTCTTTGAAAATGCGTGCATTTGGGTTCGATGATACTCTTCTTCTATGGAGTAGGAATTACCTTTCGGGCCGTTCAATTCAAGTTGTTTGGACGGGTTCAAGTTTGCATCTCATCGAATAAGTGCTGGTGTCCCCAAAGGCTCTGTTTTCTCTTCGACTTTCTTTCTCATTTTCATAAATAATCTTCTGTCTGCAACTTCTAATCCAATTCATTTCTTCCCTGATGTGTATTTAGTGTATTTAAATTGGGTTGAACTAATAGAATGGAATTTAATGCTTCCAAAACTCGATGCTTTCTTCTGTCATTAAAGCGAAACCGACCATCAACAGCCATTATCCATGAATGTCATTTACATCACTGAAATCGAAAATCTCTCCATGCTCGGTATGCGTGTCAACAACAAACTCTGTCGGACTGACCATATATTCGAAATCGTGAAGAATGTTTAGGTTTAAGAAATATTTTACCCCTTTTGATCTAGCTTCAATTTATAAGGCGTACATTCGCCCTAAAATAGAGTATAACGCTAACATCTGGTCAGGTGCACCGAAACTATATTGCATTTGCTAGATAGGATACAAAATCGCTCCATAAAGCTTATATGAGACACGAGTATTGCGAGCGATTTTGCTTCGCTCGAACACCATCGTAAAGTTTCTTGCCTATCTCTGTTTTATCGATATTTTGACGGAAAATGCTCAAATGAAATAACCAATAACATTCCTCCACTTCTACGTTTTAGCCACAATACTTGCCATGCCTCGAATGCTCATCAGTTTGCCCTTAAGATTCGGACGTATCGTGAAATATAGAGTTTCTCTTATGAGCCACACAACACGTTCACGGAATGCTCTCACAGAGCATGATTCCTATCCATTATAAATTACAGATATTTAGGACCAATATGGATCGGTGCCTCCTTTGTACCCAACCTTACTTACTGCGTCGTCCCTCCGGATTGGATTCGAAGACTCTGCGGGCCGAAGCGTTGGTGTCCATTCGCTCTATATGTCCTAACCATCTCAAACGACCAATACGCAGTTTTTTGACTAGGTCAATGTCGCTGTACAGCTCGTATACTTCGTTATTAAATCTTCTCCTCCAAAACCCATCAACGCACACCGGACCGAATATCTTACGAAGAATTTTTCTCTCGAAGAGACCAAGTATATTTTTATCCACTTTCAATAATGTCTATGTTTCAGCCCCGTAAAGCAAGACTGGGATAATCAGAGTCTTATACAGAGTCACCTTAGTTGTTCGAGATAGCGCTTTACTGCTTAATTGCCTTATAAGCCCAATAAAAAAAGCAATTTGCAAGAGTTTTATTCTTCGCTTGATTTCTGCGCTGATGTCGTTTTCAGAGTTTATAGCAGAGCCGAGGTAGATAAAGTTCCTTACTACATAGTAAGTTATAGCTACCCAGTGTGACGTTTTGTCTAATTCGTCGGTGTTGATTGTCCCTTCTTGTTGACAGTATTATATTTGGTTTTGCCCTCGTTTATCGCTAAAACCATTTTGGCCGCTTCTGCTTCAATGCTTGCAAACACATCGGTGACAGCCCGCTGAGTTCTTCCAATCACGTACTATGGTGTTGGCTTGTGAGTTCCGCACAATCCATTCAAGTGCAATATTAAAGAAGTCACAAGACAGTGCGTCACCTTGTCTTAAATCTTTTTTTACATCAAAGGTCTAGGTGAGGTCATTACCGACCTTGATGGAGCAGCGAGCGTTTTCCATCATCATCCTGCACAGACAAACAAGTTTGGCAGGGATGTCAATACTATGAACTACACAAAACTAATAGACAGTTTAAGGTTTGAGTCTTGGGAGCAGGTGTATTTTGAAAATGATATTTCGCCAGCCATATCACAAAGGCTTCCTATGCTGAGAGGCCGAAGTCTTCTAAAGTAAAACGAATCAGGCCATGGATTGAGGAGGAGCTGATTAAGTTAATAAACAAGAAAAACTTTGTTCGGAAAAAATGTAGGCGGCACCCCGTCAATGTGAAGTTAAAGCGTTACCTCAAAAAATCGAACCAGCTTGTGAAAAGAAAAGTGGAAACAAGTCAAGGTAGGCAACGACAACGAAGGTCTCAAACATGTAATCGGGAAGCATGGACTAGGCAACCGCAATGACAACGGCGAAAAGTTTGTGGATTTCTGCAATGCCAACCGCCTTGTGATAGGTGGTACCTTGTTTGAGCACAAGACCTGCCACAAAGTCAGCTGGGTTTCCAACGACAGGCAAGCAACCTCCAACCAAATTGACCACTTTGCCATCAGCCGCCGCTTTAGAAGTAGACTCCTGGACGTCCGAAATAGGCGAGGGGCAGATGTGGGGATAGTACGAGATCACCATCTTATGATAGCTACCCTCCAACTACACACTGCTGCAGTTCGAAGATCCCAGGACAACAGAAGAATGCCCAGGTTCAACGTCGATAGACTTAGTGATCCCTCAGTGCGCCAACAATTAAGGGTGCACTTTTCGCAAGGTGTGGGAGCAATCAGCAGCTCACTGCCCGCCACCATCCAAGACCATTGGTGTGCTGTGAAAAATGTTTTTACATCTGGTGCTGAAAGAATTGTCGGTCGATCGCAGGGAAGACATAGGGCGTGGCTTTCCGAGGATACCTGGAGACGGATTGACGAACGAAAACAGCTAAAAGCTCGCGTTGCAGCTACCCCAGCAGCAGGGAGAAGCGAGCTAGAGTCTCTATATCGCATGAAGATGAGAGAAGTTCAGCGTAGCGTACGACGTGACAAGCGCAACTACATCAACGCGCTGGCTACAGAAGCAGAAGAAGCAGCACGGAGGTGTGACAGCAGGACTGTCTACAGAATCACGAAAGAGCTGACAGGTGGTCGCAGCTCCAGCCAACACCCAGTGAAAAGCCTAGACGGTTCCTTGCTCATTTCGGATGAGGACCAGTTCAAGAGATGGAATGAGCATTTTGCTACGGTTTTAAATCGTGTATTCGCTAGCGATATGCTCTCAAATCAAACTGAGATCCCCGAGGTGAGAAGTTCCCGAATACGCACCACGACTCCCAGTAAAGATGAGATCATTACCGCGATCAAGGCAATCAAAACCAACAAGGCAGTAGGACTTGACGGTATTCCAGCAGAGCTCTTACGAGCAGCACCAACAACATCGGCTGAACTTCTACTTTCACTTATAGGGAGAGCTTGGGAAGCTGAGAGCTTTCCTAACAAGTGGAAAAAGGGAATGATCGTCAAGCTTCCTAAGAAAGGAAATTTAATGGAGTGCGGAAACTGGAGGGATATCTGCGTGCTGCCTGCTGTAGCTAAGATAATAGCTAAAATCATCCTTGAGCGAATCAAACAACATCTCGAAGACACACTCGATACCGAACAAGCAGGTTTCCGCTCCGGATCCTCCTGTGCCGACCACATCAACACCCTGCAGATTATCATCGAACAGTGTGTTGAATATCGATCGCCACTCCACCTGCTGTTCATCGATTTTGAGAAGGCGTTCGATAGCGTCAACAGAGAGTTTATTTGGCGTGCCTTACGCAGGAGAGGTATTCCCGATAAACTAATTGCTATTGCAGGGGAAGGTTGTCTGAGAAATTTGAGATCCAAAGTGGGGTAAGACAAGGCTGTATCCTTTCACCAATATTATTCCTATTGGTGATTAGCGATGTGCTTCATGCAGCTTTGTCGACGGGAAACGGAGGAATTCGATAGACTCTTACATCTCAACTGAAACGTCTTTACTACGCTGATGATGTATACTTACCCTCCCACAGAATTATGGACCTCCACTAAACGACAGCAGATGTGGAGAGGGAGGCAGGTGTCGTCGGGCTGAAAATTAATACGGCAAAAACTAAAATTATCAGCCTTGGAACTAACTCATCGGCTCAAATATGCATTGCTGGACAACCGGTAGAGAGAGTAGAGGATTTCCAGAATCTTGGGAGTATTGTCTCGACCGATGGTGGAACCGAACTGGATATAGCCAACAGGATCGCCAAAGCAAAGTCCGCATTCGGGATGTTGTCCAAAATATGGCGAAGCAATGCAATCAGTTTGAGCACCAAGATAAGACTGTTTCGCTCCAACGTTGAATCCGTGCTGTTATATGGTTGCAGCACGTGGAGAGTGACCACTACTATCACCAGAAAGCTGCAAACGTGCCTGCGCAATATCTTAAGGATTGTCTGGCCCAATCGTATCTCTAACGAACACCATTACGAGAGAACGGGTCAAGAACCAATAGGCAACACCATCCAACGGCGGACGTGGCAGTGGATTGGTCACACGTTCCATAGCGAACCGTGCTATGCAATGGAACCCTCTAACTCAGGATGGCAGAAAACCTGGCGGTCCGAGTAGAACATGGTGCAGAACAGTCGAGAAGGAGGCACAGCAGTTAGGGAAAAGTTGGGGAGAACTGACATATTGCCAGAAACCGTACACGATGGCGCGTAGGCGTAGTAGAGGCCCTGGACCCACAAGGGGATACAGGACATAAGTAAAAAGTTATGCAACCTGAAAATCAACAAAATACCAACAACTTAATTTTTAATACGTCGATATTTTATTAAAAAAAAACTCGAAACTAAACGAAACTTTGATTATTTGTAAATAATTCAAAAAAGAAATACAAAAATTAAGTGTCATTTATTGCACGTGTTCCGCTGAAGAAAGAAAAAAAAAACGAGTTTAGGGTTGGGCGCATTCAATTATTTGATTTCAGTTATGCGGAGTAGTTTGAGTATAAATTAATAATTTCTGTTGTAAATTTTTTTCAGTTAACCAGGGTTTTCAGTTAAGTGGAGTAATTTGTATGAAGATAGTGAAAAAATGCTCCGTGACAAATTTTGTGTTCCAGTTAACCGATTTTTTCAGTAAAGCGTAGTTCAGATAAGCGGAGTTGACTGCATTTCAAAATAGGAAAAAAATATTTATATAATAATATATTATACATAAAAATTAAAAGATCGTAGTTAATTATATTGGGTTACAATTTTTACTTACGACAGTATCAAATTACTACAATACAAATATTTAAGGTGCTTATTTTTTTTATATTTCCTGTCCCACTTTTTTCCGATGTCATGCATTTTGCTGTTCTCTGTGAAGTGACCAACAGTAATCACCCATCATGTTGATATTCCACCGTCCCTGGCATCGCTTTCTCGATCTCTTTTATGTCTTGATGAAACTATTCCCCCATTCTTCACTTACATCGCCCAAGTTTTAAGGAAAAAAGTCAAGATGGTTGTGCAAGAAGTGGACTTTAAGGCTCATCAGACAACCAAGAGTTTTGAACTTATCTATCATATTGGCTACATTGGAACTCATCAGTACTCGGTTGAAGTTCTCTAAATTCGGGGCGGGACTGTAAAACGTAATCAATAGACTGAAGTGGCTCAGGGACAGGAAGGACCGGGGTCCATGGTTTACCGACCGATCAGCTGAAGTAAGGTTAGGATAGACAATCACTTTCTTATTTTTGGAGTTATATGCAGAAACATTAATGCTGCAGAAATAACAATCGTTGGAATGAAATTTTTTGCTCTCACCATACCATGGCTACTGCAAATTTAAAAGCTTTCTTCTCTTTCTTATGCCATTTCCTAAGATCCTCGACACAAACCTAACATACTTTGTGAGGAACCAAACATTTCTCTTGATTACCGATTTCTACACCAAAATATGCAAAGTATACTTTTTCACAAAGTCAGTAATGTTCCTTTTATATGTTTTAACTACAAAAAACAAAAACTACACCAGTCAAAATCGGCTATAACGACCTTCAAGGGACTGACGGATTTGGTCGTTATAAGCGATAGGTCGCTGTAACCGATATCAAGGTATGTAAATTAATTTGTTTTTAGTAGATATCCTTTTTTTATTTTTATTTTCATAATTCTTATTTATTTTTAAGGCATACAAGCATACGAGACAAATGTTCATTTACTATTTATTAAAAAAAGTAGAAATATGTAATTGCTTAGTTTTTGCTGCTATAAACTTTTTTTCAATTATTTTTTCCATTAATATTAGATTTTCGGTCAAATTGTTTTCACCAAGATCATTTAATAAAAAGAATGTTCTTAAAGTGCGTACCTACAGAACTCAGAGCAGCTTCGATTGTTGGCTGAACAAACCCTATTTCTGAAATAATGTTTAAAAAAAAAGTTTTTTTTATGTTTTGATGGAGGAAATACTAAACCCAGTTACTTTCTTCTTCGTCGCTTTCTTGAGATGTATCATTTTGCACAAAATCAATGATTTTCAGTCAAATGCGCGGCCGTTAAAAGGTGCTCGTCAACTTGCAGTAGCTCATCAAACGAACATGGGAGTGCATTTTCAACAGATGCAGCATTTTGAATCCACTGATTTAAAGGCCATTCATCCTCTTCCTCAAAATCTTCTCTTGTTTGAGCATTTTTCAATCCCGAATGTATAAAATAGTTTGCAATGGTTGAACTAGTGACCCTTTCCCAAGCTTTTGAAATGAGTAAAATCGCTTCCAGTAAATTTATGTCGTGTCGATGTTCAATATTTTTAATAAGCTCTAGCACTTTCAAAGCCAGAACAGAAGCCTGCAGGGACGAAAATGGCAACATAGTAGTAGAATCGCAGTCGGTGCTGAGGATATGGAAGGAACACTTCTGCAGACTGTTAAACGGCGATGATGACCAATATTCCGCTGTCAGGCATAATGAGCCATTCAACAGTGACGATGGCAGTCAAAATTCCCGTCAACCCGATCATAATGAAGTGAGGATAGCGATATCTAAACTCAAATTCAACAAAGCTGCTGGAGCCGACGGCCTTGCCGCTGAACTCTTCAAGGCAGGAGGAGATGAGTTGGTAAGGAGCATGCACCAGCTCATCTGTAAAATCTGGTCGGACGAAAGTATGCCCGATGAATGGAACCTCAGCATCGTTTGGCCGATCCTGAAGAAAGGAGACCCTCTGAACTGCGCCAACTACAGAGGTATAAGTCTCCTAAATATCGCATATAAGATCCTGTCTGCCGTACTATGTGAACGCCTAAAACCGATCGTCAACAACCTGATAGGTCCTTATCAGTGCGGTTTCAGGCCTGCAAAGTCCACCATTGACCAAATATTCACACTACGGCAGATCTTGGAAAAAACCCATGAATATAAAATCGATACGCACCACCTTTTCATCGATTTCAAAGTTGCCTATGATAGCGTGTATAGAGACGAGTTATACAGAGCCATGTCTAGTCTTGGCATCCCTGCCAAGCTCGTCCGTTTGTGCAGAATGACGATGGAGAACTCTCGCTGCTCCATCAAAGTCGGTAAGAACATCACCGAACCGTTCGATGTCAGGAAAGGTCTTAGACAAGGCGACGCGCTATCATGCGATCTCTTTAACATAATACTTGAGAGAATTGTACGAAACTCACAAGCCAACCCCGGAGGTACAATCTTCTTCAAGTCTGTACAACTACTCGCTTATGCCGATGACATTGACATAATCGGAAGAACTCAGCGGGCCGTCAATGGGGCATTTACGAGTATTGAGAGCAAAGATGGGTCTAGCGGTCAATGAAAGCAAAACAAAATATATGCTGTCTACAAAAAAGGACACCCAACATCGGCGTCTTGAGCAGAACGCCACAATAGACAGATACAATTTTGAGGTAGTAAAGGATTTTGTCTACCTAGGCTCTATGGTCAGCTCCGCAAATGACATGAATGGAGAGATCACACGGAGAATTACTCTTGCCAATCGTTGTTTCTATGGGCTAAAACGGCAATTGAGTAGCAAAGCCATATCTCGAACTACTAAGGTAACTCTTTATAAGACATTAATCATCCCAGTCCTGCTGTATGGCGCAGAGGCATGGGCTTTGAAAAAACCGGATGAGGATGCCCTTGGTTATTTCGAGAGAAAAGTTCTTCGAGCGATCTTTGGTCCCATCTGCATAGACGGTGAGTGGAGGAGAAGGTACAATGCCGAACTATACGGCCTGTACAAGGACATCGACTTAGCCAGAAGAGTTCACATACAGCGACTAAGATGGCTGGGTCATTTAGAGCGGATGGAGCCCAACCTTCCCGCTAAGAAAGTCTTCGAATCCAACCCGGACGGACGGCGCAGTAGAGGACGACCTCGCGGTAGGTGGCGCAAACAAGTGGAGAGGGACCTCAACCAACTTGGCGTGCGCAACTGGAGGCAGCTGGCTCGTAACCGTGCTGGCTGGAGAGGTTTGTTGGTTGAGGCCCAGGTCCACCCCGGACTGTAGCGCCATCTAAAGGAAAGGAAAGGAAAGCACTTGAAGCTTTCTGTAATTGGCTTTAAGGGATCTAATAATTCCTTGATCCGTTGGTTGGAACACCGAGGTAGTGTTTGGTGGAAGGAAACAATTATTCACGAGTAATAAGATCTTTTTATTTTCCTTTTTTAGTCGGCGGTCCCAGTTTCGCAGGTATTTTTCGAATATTGAAGATATCATCCAGGCTTTCTTATAGCTCTCATATTCTACTGGAAGCTTTTTAACATTCTTAAAGCATCTTGGGTTTCTTGACTTACCCACAACAAGAAGCTTCTCCTTTTATTGTACCAGTCATATTTGCTCCTACCAGTACAGTAATTCGACCCTTAGCTATTTTGCCTCCAATACATTTTTCACCTTTAAATTTTAGCGTATTGGTTGGTGTCATTTTAAAAAATAGACCGGTTTCATCAATATTAAAGATGTTTTCATCTGTATAGTTTGTCCGAAGTTGTGGCCAAACAACCTGCAACCAATTGTCTACTGTACACTTAGGAAGGGTATGGTACAACTCGCATTTTTGATCTTGATTTTTGTTATTTCGATTTTATCATTTCGCATTTTGTTGTTTTGATAAACGATAAACTCGAATTTTCCTCAATCCGTTTTTAATTACGTCTCAAATTTTCATTTACTTTTGTAAATAATTCATGTTTAGCTCGTTTCGTATTTGATTGTTCCTCAAATTTTTATTTACTTTTATAATTAGTTCGAATTATCATCATTTCATTTTAGACTGTTTCATTTAGACGGTTTTGTTTTCTTTTTAATAAGAATATGTTCATTTTAGCTTCAAACACTTTGCTATTTCTTTTTTTTCTTTTTTCCTGAGGCCTATTCGAGAACAGTTTTGTGCGGGCCAACAGTGGGTAGGAGGCGTGCTTCGCGCGATTCATTTATTTAGACTCCGCTTACCGGAAGGGTTCAGCCGCACACGCGACTTCGTTGCTCTGCCAAGGGTATGTAAACAACTGTTAGGCAGGCGCCTGGGGCTAGGTCTATTCGAAGACAGTTCTGTGCGGGTCAACAGTGGGTAAGTGGCGCCCTTCGCGCGACTCATATATTTAAACTCCGCTTTCCGGAGGGATTTAGCCGCTCACGCGACTTCATCGCTCTGCTAAGGGTATGTCAACGACTGTCAAGTAGGCGCCTGTGGCTAAGTCTATTCGAGGACAATTCTGTGCGGGCCAACAGTGGGTAAGTGGTGCGCTTCGCGTGATTCATTTATTTAAACTCCGCTTTTCGGAGGAGTTTAGCTGCTCACGCGACTTCGTCGCTCCGCTAAGGGTATGTCAACAACTATCAGGCAGGCGCCTGGGGCGAAGACAGTTCTGTGCGGGCCAACAGTGGGCAAGTGGCGCGCTTCGCGCAATACATTTATTTAAACTCCACTTTCCGGAGGGGTTTAGTCGCTCCGCTAAGGGTATATCAGCAACTGTCCGGCAGGCACTTGGGTCTAAGTCTATTGGAGAACAGTTCTGTGCTGGCCAACAGTGAGTAAATGGCTAAGTCTATTCGAGGACAGTTCTGTGGGAGCCAACAGTGGGTAAGTGGCGCGCTTCGCGCGATTCATTTATTTAATCTCCGCTTTCCGGGGGGGCTTAGGCGCTCGCGCGACTTCATCGCTCCACTAAGGGTATGCCAACAACTGTCAGGCAGTCGCGCGGGGCTAAGTCTATTCGTCGCTCCGCTAACGATATTCATTTTGGTCTATGGTCATCTTTTTTTTTTTTACATGCGCGTGCAAAGAATTGCTTAAAACCTTTTGTCCGATTGTTCATTTGTGAGTTTTGGGCGTTTGTTCGCATAACATTTTGGGATTATGTATTTTCACTTTTGGCATTTTGGGCGATCTTTCACTATGAAGAATAGCCCAACATATGAAAATGCGTAAACGGCCAAATGAAAGTGAATATTGGGCCAAAAAATGTTCAGGTTTTTTTGGGCGGTTATTCATCTAAGTCAACCGCAACAAAATAACTAATTGCAAAACTATAGATCTACATAGGGAGAAAACGAGAAATAACCGTTTTACGAGATAAATTTAGCCTAGGTAAAGCATAGACCACTTAACGAAAATACGGAACAAGTAAAAAGCACAAGAAGAAATGCAAACTGATCGTGTAAAGAACTGATCGCGAAACAAAGTAAAATGAAAAACAAAAGAACTTTGCAATGTGCATAAAAATTATTGTAACCAAAACGAAATGATAATTAACGAAATGAAAATGGCGAGATAATAGGCACCCCTTTAGGAACGCTTTTGGCCTCTCCTGTTATTTTGCCACTAACAATTTCATAACGTTGACGAAACGCTGTATCCATGCTGACGAACACGCGAAGTCGTTCTTCCCCATCTCCTTGGCAAAGTCACTTGCTTTAGCTTGCAAAATGGGTCCACTGATGAGTACACCGGAACTTTTCTGTGTCTTAAACCATATTAGCAGAGCCCTTTCAACCTCAGTGTGCAATGAACTCTTTACCTTTTTAACGGTAAGTTTTGCTTCCTCATACTTTTTTTTTTAATTTTTCCCTTATCCTTTGAAATTGTGGATATAGTGGAGTGTGAAAATGAATACTCTTTGGCAAGGTCTTTATTTTGCTCTCCAGCTTCCAATCTATAAATTATACCTGCTTTCTCTTCAATCGTAAAGATTTTTTGTTTCTGAATTATTTTCCAATACAACTTTATGCGAACCGAATAAAATTAAACTTTTACGACCACTTGTCACACAGAAAAATTTGCACTAAGTAATTTTCCCACACACTCAAAACCATTAATAAACGCAAAACAAAAGGAATAACATGTCAACAAACGGTAAGTTGTAACATATCCGAAATTCTATGTACACAGATACATCGCATCTACAGATAAACAGTTTACCGTTTTAGAAAAAAATTCAGTCGCAACAGCTGCGTCGATTTTAGTCGTTGTAACCAATATTTTATTTAAAAAAAAATAGAAAAATCGGTCTTTGTAGCGATATGTCGTTGTAAGCGATGTCGTTGTAAGCGATTTGTTATTCAATGTGATTATAGTGGGGCTCAGCCGGGACCTAAGAATTTCGTCGTTATAACCGATGTCGTTGTAAGCAATTTTGATGTACCTACAAAGTCACCACATATGTACATATATAACAAAAAGTGTTAGGAGAGTTTTTACAACCACGATTAGCCATACTTGGAGTATGAATTAAAAGCTTATAGGTTAAACACTGCAATGCGAGGTTGTATTAACTGGAAAAAAACAAACAGCTACATATGCCATTTATCAGAACTACCAACCTAATAACAATCGATTTTATTGCCAAACTTATAACATTTGAATGTTTAAAAATATTTTTTTCACATTTTGAATAATCAAATATTTTTTTTTAATATTAAAATGTCGGAAATTTGTGGGTGATACTACTTTTTTATTACTATTTTATTATAGGTAAAATGATTGAAAAAGTTTTTTTCATCGAAACCATGCGTGGTTGGACAGATTCACCAACAGGCAGATTTTGTGCTTGCAAATGGTCTGCTTCCATTGATTCGTGAGTTGTTCGGGATGAGCAGTAGCACATTTTCTATTATTAGTGGGATAGTTTTTAAAATGCGCTGAATTATTTAAATTGCGATCTTGTATATTACTCTGAAACACATCGGAATGATGACGACTAAAATTTGAGAACTTATGTGGACTATTTGCTGAAAATATCTAGGATTTGAATTTTGAAAGTTTTCGAAATTCCTATGTAAGCTATTGATATTTCTATGATTTGATTGATTTGCTATTAATATTTTGTTGGATATTTGATGTGGAGCTTCTATTGTAATTTGGAGTTTGTCTATATGAATTGTAGTGTGCTCTGAATGAGCCATGAAAGTGGTTAGTATCTACTAAAATTTCTTTTGCTTCCATACAATTATTTGGGTCCCTAGCTTGTACGAGTAAGATGATCTAAGGTTCGTTAGGCAGTTTATTGATAAAAAGCGTAAGTGACATTTCTTCATTTTGTGCACTCTTAAACCAAACAAGAATCTTCTTCTTCTTCCTTTTATCAGCGAGGCTATGATCCGAAAACAAGAGATCATAACCCTCCCACTTCACCGCATTTCTACTGATCCGCCTGTGGGGTTCGCCTTTTTTTTAAACCAAACAAGAATATAGACAGATATTAAATGCTTTCATTGACTGTACACTTAGATTAGATTTTAGAAACGATTTCATCTCCGGCCAATCAAGGCCGTAGCCAGACAAATATTTCGGGGGGGGGGGGGGGGGGGATTTGATCTTTGAAAAATATCTTTTTATTTTTTAAGGTTGGGAGCGATTGAGGAAAATAAAATAATCTTAAATTTCAAATTTCATTTTTTTATTGACTAGTAATTATAACAAAAGTAGGAGTAGGTTAAAAAAAGGAACTATATTCAACATAACAAAGTATAGAATTATTTTATAAAACAAAATTTAATCGCCTGGCCTTCTTTGCTGCAAATGCATCAATTGAATCGGTGAGTGAAAGAACAGTATAAGCGCCAAAAATTGCATTTTGGTCTTAAATAGCCAAAATGCTCTACATATGTAAATCTACCAATCAGCAAAATAATACCACATTAGAAAGCCAAATGTATACAAAAAATGGAATACGCTTTTTGCTGATTGTATGGGAGCGCAGTACAAATGCGTTTAGTTTTTTCTGTTTTTCTCAAAAGCGATATTTTGTACATGTACTGTTCTTTCACTCACCGATTCAATTACTTTGTCAGTATTTATTTGCCAGTAAGTGCCTGGAGGAGGTAGTAGTAAAGAGACTCCTGAAATACATAGACAAATATAATATTATACATTCAAAGCAGTATGGCTTCCAGAAGAATAAAAGTACTGGTAAACTGCTCGCGGAATTCACGAATGTGGTTAAGGAAAGTGTAAATAAAAATCATCATGTCCTGGTAGTTTTCATGGACTTCAGTAAGGCATTCGACACGCTTAACCATTCAAAGATGATATCGGCACTGGAAAGACTAGGAATTCGAGGGTTGTTAGCTGACTGGCTGAAGGACTATCTAAGAAATAGATCTTTTCGTGTTAAGGTGGAAGATAATTTCAGCGACGACAAATATGTTAAGTATGACGTCCCACAGAATCAAAGCTTGGACCAATACTTTTCATCTTGTACACAAATGAATTACTTAGGGTATTCGAAAACAGTATTCCATTTGCGTATGCGGACGACACGGCTATAGTGGTGGAACATAGATGCCTCGATACTGCAATTAGTATTATGCAATACGAGCTCAATAAGGCAGTTGAGTGGTGCCACGACAAAGGGCTGGTTATAAATTCGTCGAAAACGAAAATAATGCATATTCGTGGACCTCGTCACAAACCCACACAACCAGCTATATACTTTAAGAATAACAGCTGTAATAGAAGTCATCAGGACGATCTGGTTGAGAGAGTCGAAACCTATAAGTACTTAGGTGTAACCATCGACAGCCATTTTATATGGGATGAGCATATCAACAAAATCCGCTCTGACCTTAAAAAGGCTTTGTTCGCGCTGGCCTATCTAAAAAATTACTCAACCTTGCAGGTCCAGAAGCAAGTTTACCACGCGTTTGTTGAGTCGAAACTAAGATATGGTGTGCTTGCATGGGGCAATGCATCCAATACCCATTTGGAGAAGTTGGGAAAACTCCAAAATACCGTCCTCAAAAAACTAAACGGCGAGACAGCGAGAAGGAATCCATCTGGTAGAGACTGTTTTAAAGTTCTTGGCGTCAAGGAAAACTTCAAGATGACTGTAGCTCTGGAGTATTATGACGACGTGCGTTTCAAGAGGGCTGTTGACCACAAGATCAACACAAGGAGGCATGCTCCAGGTATGCTACAAGTACCAAGGTTTTCAAATACCTACGGCAGAAGGCAACTGAAATACTGTGTCCCAAAAACACTAAACGAATTGCCACAATCACTAAGAACAATTAATAATGAAAAAACTAGAAAAAGAATATCAAAGAATTTTTTTTTATAAAGTAGTTTTTTTTTTTTTAATTTCATTTTCAATCATTTAATTGTAATTTTTCTTTAAAGCTCTAATCTTTTTTTATTTTTTTTTTCAATGATCTAAGCTATTGAATGAATTTTCCGATTTCAATTTTTGAATTAACTTTTGTTTTTGCTCACTTCATTAAACCTAATCTGAAAACCAATCTTCTGCAGAGCCCCTTAGGATTTGGAAAAATAAAGAAAATATAAATAAAAAAAAAAATTTCTATATCTCGATGAATTGACATTAAGGCTAAGCCAGTAAGTCGATCTTCACCGGTAGAGTTTCTTAAAAAAAGTTTTTAAGCGTTTCATCGTCGAAAACGTTCTTTCTGGTGTACATGTCGATACTGGTAAGGTTGCCAACATTTTTAAAAGTCGATGTATGTTGGGACAAAGATCTTTACTGCAGTCTCCTAAAGCTGTTATGGCGTTCTTTGAACGCTGTGCCTCTGGTTGTTCATGACATTTTGTCTTCCACAGTAGAAACTCAGCCTTCAATGTATCCCAATCCAAAAATCTTTTATAAAATTTAAAATTTTCTTCTTTAAATTTTGTTTTGCGTTTGCTAAGTATTGACGGGATGAAAATATATAATGATGATAGTACGGTCTTATGGTCCTCGAACCGCGTTTCGGGCTGAGTTATGAAGTCGTCCAAAAGGGGAATCATAACAACTATCCTATAAAACTTTTCAGGATCAGACGACTTTACATTGGCCGTATGCTGCTGCCTCGATACTATTTGTGGAATTTCCAAGGTTTCAGTTTCATCCACAATACTTAAAAGGCTTTGCGCAGTCTCAAAAATATTTTTAAATTCTAAACTAACATTTTCTCGAATTTTTAGAAACGTATTTTAAACTAGCTTTACGTGGTCCAGAGCTGACACTAGGTCACAAGAAACGGATTGCAAAATTTTATACAATGGTGGTGTGTACGAAAATGCATATGCTTTCCATTCCAATAGCGGTACCCTTTTCATTTCGTATATTGCATATGGCTTTGGGCTTGGAAGTGTGTGTAAAGCTGCTTTTTAACACATAACATTTGTGCATACACTTTGTGGTGGTGGGGTGATGCGTATTGTATAATGTGTATACTGCACACATTTTTTTTGGAGTCCGGCCGTGTTTTTTTATTTTTTGTTATATTCTTGTTTAGTATGTAACGGCGCTTATGTACTTTTAATTGAAAAAAGTCAATGCTATAGCTTGATTTGATTTGAATCTTTTTGCATTTAGGTAAATGGGAAATTACTGCACTGTGGCCGAATTGGCCCATTTTTGTTGGGATTTGCATTTTACTAGAAGTTCTTGGCACAAAATCGTGTTACCTACTTATTGCTCTGTTCTCGTTTTAAAAAAAAGTGCACTTGTTAAGAATTTCGGGGGGGGGTCAAAACCCTGTGACCCCCCCCCCCCCCCCCCCCCTAGTTACGGCCTTGCGGCCAATGTACCGGATTGTTATTATTAATTAAAATTATATCACATTTGCGCGATCTTCGAACTTTTGCCTAGTTGTTAAATCAAAAAAACCTTTTGGCATTTCGTTTAAATGACTGGAGCAAGAATATATGTATATAGTCAGCATATTTGATGAATATCTCTTCCGTAATTCCTATATAGTCACTAACACTTTTAACTAAATCTAGTAAATCTGCCATACATGATTTGCTTCTTAGCTTTAGGAATAATGCCGAGATGTTCCAATATTTTTACATGTATGTAACTAGAGGATGTCTCCGAGCGCCTCGACGCTCGTTGTTGTCGTTCCATTACACTCGTATATACATATTTTCGAATGTTAGGTAGATATCCAGATACAAACTATATCTACTATGTATATATTTCTAAATGTGTGTATTCTGATACACCTAGGTCAATTCAAACGGCTTTGTCCTTTTGAGCCTTCGCACTATGTTTGCGTTGTCTAAAAGTTGTACTACCTCAGTGTTAGTATTTTGTTGAAGTCTTGATTCATGCCTTCGTGTATCTTTCCTAGTTTCATCTGTGACACATTCCACTCCCTGTTGAGGTCATTATTCTTCATGTACCAGGGTGCATTAGCGATATTCTTAAGCACTTTTTTTTTTTTTTTTTGAGGGTAAGTGAAAAATCTTCCTAGACTCTATGAGAATAGCAAGCGCTTGCTCATAGTAGTGTCAGATTCTCACTGACTAAAAAAACACCACCCTTCGATATAGATATCGCAACTAAGTCATAACTTATCAAGCAATTTTTCTTTCACGAAATAAAAACGTTTGGCAGGTTACTTTCCACTGAAAGATCGTGCATGTTCCGCAAACCAGATGCGGTTAATCATTATCTCGCCAAGTCGAAAGGTTTCGTCCTTTGTAGTCGGCGCAATAAATTGCTCTCATCCAAAATTTGTAGGACTGCATTGTTGGCATGTCCGATTAGTCCATTTCTATCCTTTTTCGCGAAGCTTCTAGTTTCGGCTTCGATTGTCGGAATTCCGAGACCCCTGTGGATATCGTCGTTGCTACTGTACCACGGTGCTTGGATAATTTCTCTTACCACTTTATTTTGAAAAGTTTGTAAAATATTGGCATTTGATTTCTTGGTACAACCACAAAGTTGTATACCGTAGGTCCACACTGGCTTTAGCACTTGCTTGTATAAAAGCAGTTTGTTCTCAGTACTGAGCTGGGAATGATTTCCGAGTAACCAGTTTATTTCTCTATATTTGATTTCGAGTTCTTTACGTTTAATTTTCACGTGCGAATTCCATTTCAGCTTTGCGTCGAGTGTCATTCCCAGGTATTTGGCCTCGTTTGCAAAAGGTATTTATGCCGAGTTTAGGAAAATTGGCAAATCTTTAGTTTTCTTATAAGTGAAATTCACGTGAACAGATTTAGATTTGTTGAGGGCGATCCGCCAGTCCGTCGTCCATTCATTTACATTATTCAGCGCGTTTTGCAGTTGTTTCTTCGATTGTTTTACCTACTGCTAGTATACCGGTGTCATCGGCAAATATAGCAAGGATAGTTCCATCTTCGTTCGGTATATCACGTGTATATAACACGAAAGAGTCTATTCCCGAGATATGATTCTAGAATATCGTATAAGCATACAGGGAGAACTGACCCTGCCTGGGGTCACTGTTGGATTTGAGGCGGGTGCGAGGATGGATGTATGTAAAGTTCCTTTATATCCATGTTTCTCACCCAACCTCGCACCCACCTCAAATCCAACAGTGATGCCAGGCAGGGGGGTTGCAGGGGGGCAGCATGCCCCTCATACTTACCTCACTGTTTATACGCCGTAAAATGAAAATGTGTATACCTATGTATGCAGCTATGTCGATATACATATGTATTAAGAAACATACATTATTAGATATTGTAGGTTACTTCCCTCTTCATATTTTCAAGTGTGTACCACGTTCACATTGCACTGTTTATGCATTGCGGACTTATGTATGTGTCATCTTCGACAAAAAAAAATCTTGACATATATCCCTGCGCTCATATTATATTCGTTAAAATACGACGCCTAAAGAAAATCCACAGTTTTTTGAATAGATATTAACTCTCCGAAAATTTGGGACTTACATATGTCCCATTTTCGACAAAATAATATTTGGACTTAATGTCTCGATGGGGTGGGATATGAGTCCCAAAAGAAAAATTTGGGGCTTATGTCCCTGGGCCATATAAGTCATAAGAATAGTTTAGAGCTTACGATTGTGGAACTACGGCCCTAAATGTTGTGGACTGTTGGCCCAGGTGTGTCAAAAGTCCATTGTGGACTAAACGTGAGCCGATCGTAGTGTGACATTGGACTGATAAAGTTTTATCAAAACTGTTGCATTGCACTGGATGTGCTTCAGAGCTCAAAAACATTTTATGGCATTAGTTCATATTTGAATGTGAATTAACACCATATGGCGTTAGTTCACATTAAGTGATGGCTTTAGTTCTCATTTGAAAGTGAATTAAAGCCATAAGTGGATTATGGCGCTAATTCGTATTTGAAAGTGAATTAACGCCATTATGGCGTTAGTTCATATGGCCTTAATTCACGGCACCAGATATTCCTTTCACAACGAAAAAATCCACCAGGTCAGGCATTTTCGAAGTATCAGTTGGCCAGGAATTCGATTTACCCGTCGAATGGAAATCACAGCTGTACACCATACCTACCCCATAGAGCATTCTACCTTTTTTCGAGCTGTATCTTGAGCCCCAGAACGTGTGTTTCGCATTAAAATCGCCGCCAATAATGAAATTAGGTTTCAGCGATTCAAACAAGTTACTAAAATCACTTTTTTCAAACGTGGAACGCGGTGGACAGTAGATAGATGAGATTTTAAGAGTACGCTGAATACTTTTAACTCGAATCGTGAACAGTTGCAAAGTCTCAAGCTCTATCTTTAGGTCTTCAGATTGTTCGATGCAGTCGTTAATAAACAAGGATGATCCGCCTCTCGCTTTTCCTGAAGGGTGACAAGCGTGCTAATCATATAGCCTTTTATTTTTCAATGCGATTCGTTTTTTACGTGGGTTTCAGATATCAAGAAAATATCAATATCTTTTTCTCGCATGAATATTTCCAGTTCGTCAAGTTTTTGCAAAAGTCCGTTTGCATTCCAAGTACATATTTTTAACATTCGTTTGTCATTCATATTCTAGTTGAAGTACGCGTTTTCCGTGAATTATTTTCAAGCTTAAGCAGCTTGTAGACAATAATTTTATTTATTTTGCTTTGTTCTTCGAATTTCTCGAGAATAACTGGGAAAACATGAGAGACAGGGTCCGTCGAGATTTCAACGTTTTTTTAGTTTTTCGGATGCCGCGGCCTGAGCGTAAGTCTGCACTCCTGCTGTCCGAGGGTCATTACCCGGTGGCTTTTCCAATGTTAACTTTTCAGTACCGTTTCTTTTAAGAACAGAGGTCGAGGACTTCTCTGTTGTCCCTTTTTTCCCCACCTTTTAGCACTCTGAACCCGGTAGTTTCAGTTTGCCTACTTTCTTCTGCGCGATCTTATGCTTTGGCTTAGTTTGCAGTTTTGATTTTATATTAAGGGGCTTAAGGATCGCATCTCTCCGTTTTTGCAACTCGTTAGCTCTATAACTTGCCGGGTCCTTTCCTTTACAATTAGCACGTATTGCAGAGGTTTGTTTATTTACTCCACAAACTTGGGAGGGGTGATTTCCGGCGCATTTCACACATCGCGGTTCTTTTCGGCAATACGTTTGCGTATGATTGAATCCTTGGCAACGTTTGCACTGAGGTATCAACCTTGTATTCTTGCGCATGGGTTCGATTTTGACTACGACATTCAGAATTGTTCTTATTTCGTAAATCTTATCTAAACTCTCAGCTTTATCAAAGGTTAGCATAAAAAGAGGAATCCCGCGCTTTACCGTCGTTTCCTCGCCTTCCAATTTTTGTTTTTCCCGTTTAATCCAATTTACCCCGTCGACGATTTTAAAGTTTTTGTTCTTGAAATCATGAACAACATCTTCCTTTAAGCATGAGGCATGAAGTCCTCTAGCTACGACTCGTATCGGTCTTTCAGATTTACTCGTATTTTCGTAAGTACGAGTATACCACTGAATTGTTTCAGTATTAGATAGTAAGCGGTAATTGTCTGAGTCCTTTACGTTTACTTTCCATTTGTTGTTGTTGAGCGATGTTACTTCAAAATCCGATAGCAACAGAGGTTTAAGAATAGAATGCAGTTTATTATAGTCTGCAATACCGATTACTTTTATTGTTGGTGGTGGTCGTACCTTAGTTCGTGGATTTCCTTCGACACATGTGTTTATTTTGTCACGCTGTTCTTTATCTTCTCGCTTATTTTGCGTGTTTTCCTGCCTCGTTACCATTTCGGGCGAAGAACCAACGTTTCGTTTCTTAACTGGTCGATTTTTTAGAACCCAGTTGGTTTCCCGACTTAGTTCGTCTTCAGCCGTTTGATAATCATTGTTATCGAGGACGTTTGAACTCGCAGCAGACTCATTCCGAGGTTTCGGTATATCCTTAAACGCTTTATTTTTTGCTTTAAATGCATTTAATTCTTTACTTAGTTCTTCGCAGAAAAGTTCCATTTTACCTAGCCTGGTCCGAAGTTCCATATTTTCGTCCGTAAGGCTTTGAATGTTCGCTGAACTCCGTTGATCGTGCGCCGACACTATCGATGTCGCCGGACTTCTAGTTCCGCACGTTTTTATGGTAGACCTTGATGGTGGAGGTCTAACTACCCTAGTACATTTTTTTAAAAGGGTCAGATGAACGCAATAAATGGCTCTCTCCAGAATCCATAGAGCCGACCTCCGAAGAGGGTGGATTTTCCAGTGTAGCTGGAATGCTACGTGGGGTATTCAAATCTTTTGTTTTGTTCATTGCATATTTTTGTATAGGTACGCCATACTCGGTATACGGAGGGTGAATTTTAGTCGCCTCCTGCGACAGGCATGTCTTCCTCGGGTATATTCTAACCCCTACCCGAAGGTGAGTTCGAAATCTTTGAATGATGTCTGCGTTGCTGTTTTTGGTACAGCCCCATAGTTGAATACCATATGTCCATATTGGCTTCAATGATTGCTTATATAATAAAAGCTTATTATAGATTGATAGTGGCGAATCCTTTCCTATCAGCCAATAAATGTTTCTGTATTTTCTTTCGAATTGTTTTTTTTTTTTTACGTATTCTTTCCATCTTAGCTTAGTGTCCAGGGTCATTCCAAGATATTTTGCTGTATTCGCGTACGGCACTACTTTTTGGTTGATAGTTACCGGGACATGATTTGTTCTTCTATTAATGAAGTTTATGTGCACTGATTTGCTTTCATTAAGCTTCATTCCGTACGAATCTCAGTACGAATCTTCCTGTTTTATTCTGAAAAATCTTCCGCTTAGATATGATTCTAAGACTGCATATTCAGAACATATTTCATTCTTAAAGCAGCATTGATTAAATTCGTTAGTTTATTTGCAGCTTTCCTTGGTAAATGTCTCAATATTTCACCAGTTATAAGGTCATAGTGAGAACATTTTTTCAGGTTGATGTTATTTTTAATCCCATTACTCTCTTCGCTTGCAGACGTAAGTCTTATTTCTTCACTTTCTTCTCCGACTGTTTCCAAAGGCATTTTTTATATTTCCTACTCGACGTGTGGTTGAAATACACTTTTTAAGTATTCTGCAAATATTTTGGCTTTATGTTCGTTACTTCTAGCCCACTTTCCTTCAACTGGTTTGATGGGTGGTATTTGTATAATAGGCCTTTTGGTGCTTTTCATTGCTTTCCATAGCGATTAATCAGTTGTTTTTTGGTTGGTTAATCCTCTAAGATAATCGTTCATTGAGCCTTCTTTCAATATTCTAATTTCTCTTGTTAACTGATGAGTAAGATTATTCAGTTTGATGCTATATTTTCTGGCTCGTCTTCTATCTGCAATAAGTTCTCTGATTTCTCTGGAATAGTTGTTCCCTTTAATCTAATTCAATTTAATAATTCTAATTTCTAGTGTGTTCATCCAGGCTGATTGTTTTATATCATCGACAAATTTTTCGACTTCTATTTCCAGCTGTTCAATATTGTACAAAGGCACGCTTAGGTCAATCCTGTCTTCAAAAGTTTTCTTGAAACTATCCCAATCGGTGCGTTTGTTAGTTAGCATTGGTCTGCTTTGTTTCTGAATTATATTCTCACTCAACGTAAGTAGTATTGGGAATGATCAGAGTTTAGATCATTGAACTCATCAATTTGAAGATAATTTGCAGATATGTTTTTTTATTATAAAAAAACTATATCAGATCTGGTATTTTATTTGAATGACAAGACTTCGCATCCGTAAAGTCAGTTGTGTTGAATAATTCCTTTCCTTTTGTTGACGTCAATCTGGATCCCCAGCGGACATGTTTTGCGTCTCCTCCGATTATAAACCTATTTTCCATTTTTCTCAGCAGTTTCAAATAATCGTGTACCTTTAATATAAATAAAATATAATATCATTTTTCGCAGTATTTTAGGTTGGGTAAGGGTAGATTGTTGGTTGAGGTAGACTCTGATCACCTAAACACTTTTTTTTTATATTTACTCGCGCTTAAGGGGTTTTGACTACCCTCTTTATGTATTTCGATACATAGCGTGAGCATTAAGGAAGAGGGGTTAGGGAGCTGAAAGCTGAAATCCAACAAGGCTGCTGGTCCCGACGGTTTACCGGTCGAACTATTTAATGCAGCTGGTGATCAACTGGTAGAGTGCATACACAAACTCATCACTAAGATTTTATCAACAGTCGGATTGGCCCTATCAGTGCGGTTTTAGGTCAGGAAAGTCCGCCATCGATTACATCTTCACACTTCGGTAGATTCTGGATAAAACGAAAAAAGTCCAAGTCGATACTTATCATCTCTTTATCGATTTCAAGGCCGCCTATGACAGCATCTATAGAGAAGAGTTTTATAGAGCTCTGTCTCATAATACTTACTTACTTACTTAGATGGCGCTACAGTCCGGGGTGGACCTGGGTCTCAACCAACAAACCTCTCCAGCCAGCACGGTTACGAGCCAGCTGCCTCCAGTTGCGCACGCCAAGTTGGTTGAGGTCCCCCTCCACTTGTTTGCGCCACCTACCGCGAGGTCATCCTCTACTGCGCCGTCCGTCCGGGGTGGATTCGAAGACTTTCTTAGCGGGAAGGTTGGGCTCCATCCGCTCTGAATGACCCAACCATCTTAGTCGCTGTATGTGAACTCTTCTGGCTAAGTCGATGTCCTTGTACAGGCCGTATAGTTCGGCATTGTACCTTCTCCTCCACTCACCGTCTATGCAGACGGGACCAAAGATCGCCCGAAGAACTTTTCTCTCGAAATAACCAAGGGCATCCTCATCCGGTTTTGTCAAAGCCCATGCATCTGCGCCATACAGCAGGACTGGGATGATTAATGTCTTATAAAGAGATATCTTAGTAGTTCGAGATATGGCTTTGCTACTCAATTGCCGTCTTAGCCCATAGAAACAACGATTGGCAAGAGTAATTCTCCGTGTGATCTCCCTACTGATGTCATTTGCCGAGCTGACCATAGAGCCTAGGTAGACAAAATCATTTACTACCTCAAAATTGTATCCGTCTATTGTGGCGTTCTGTCCAAGACGCCGATGTTGGGTGTCGTTTTTTGTAGACAGCATTTATTTTGTTTTACTTTCATTGACCGCTAGACCCATCTTTGCTCTCAATACTCGTAAATGCCCCATTGACTGCCCGCTGAGTTCTTCCGATTATGTCAATGTCATCGGCGTAAGCGAGTAGTTGTACAGACTTGAAGAAGATTGTACCTCCGGGGTTGGCTTGTGAGTTTCGTACAATTCTCTCAAGTACTATGTTAAAGAGATCGCATGATAGCGCGTCGCCTTGTCTAAGACCTTTCCTGACATCGAATGGTTCGGTGATGTTCTCACCGACTTTGATGGAGCAGCGAGAGTTCTCCATCGGCATTCTGCACAAACGGATGAGCTTGGCAGGGATGCCAAGACTAGACATGGCTCTGTATAACTCGTCTTTGAAATCGATGAAAAGGTGGTGCGTATCGATTTTACATTCGTGAGTTTTTTCCAAGATCTGCCGTAGTGTGAATATTTGGTCAATGGTGGACTTTCCCGACCTGAAGCCGCACTGATAAGGACATAGCAGGTTGTTGACGATCGGTTTTAGTCGTTGACATAGTACGGAAGACAGGATCTTATATGCGATATTTAGGAGACTTATACCTTTGTAGTTGGCGCAGTTTAGGGGGTCTCCTTTCTTTAGGATCGGGCAAACGATGCTGAGGTTCCATTCATTGGGCATACTTTCGTCCGACCAGATTTTACAGATGAGCTGGTGCTCTGGTGCTGGTGGAGCTCTGGAGCTGGTGCATGCTCCTTACCAACTCATCTCCTCCTGCCTTGAAAAGTTCAGTGGCAAGGCCGTCGGCTCCGGCAGCTTTGTTGGATTTGAGTTTAGATATCGCTATACTCACTTGGTTCTGATCGGGTTGACGGGAATCTTGACTGCCATCGTCACTGTTGAATGGCTCATTATGCCTGACAGCGGAATATTGGTCATCATCGCCGTTTAGCAGTCTGCAGAAGTGTTCCTTCCATGTTCTCAGCACCGACTGCGATTTTACTACTATATTGCCATTTTCGTCCCTGCAGGCTTCTGTTCTGGCTTTGAAACCCTGGTATGTTCTTTTTAACCTTTGGTAAAATTTTCGAACATTATTCCTGCAATAAAGTCTCTCAATCTCCTCGATCGAGCGCTTCTCATGCTCTTTTTCCTTCTTTCTGAGAAGTCGATGTTCCTCTTTTCTCCTGCGCACGTAGAGCTCGTAAGCAGCTCTAGTCCTTCTATGCAGCGCCGCTTTGTACGCCTCTTGTTTTGCTGCATGTGCATGCCGGCATTCCCCATCAAACCAAGGGTTTTGTTGTGGTGGGCGAGAGAAACCCAGTACATCAGAGGCGGCATATCTGATGGCTTTTTGGCTACGCTACCACTGGTCTTCCGCATTTGCTGCTGGTGGCTTCGGACTTAGATTGAGATTAGAAGAAACACGATCGGCAAAGGTTCTGGCAGTCTCTTGCGATTGTAGCTTTTCGACGTCAAATTTCCTCACAGCATTTCGTTGATTTCGCTCCGTTGTGGATATCTGCATCCGTACCTCGGCTACAACTAGGTAGTGATCCGACTCCATGTTGGTTCCTCGGAAAGTCCGGACACCCAGAATACTTAAAGAGTGCCTTGCATCGATCGCAATGTGATCGATTTGGTTGACAGTTTTTCGATCAAAGGAGAGCCATGTTCCTTTGTGAATGTCGAGACGTGGGAACCGCGTACTAGCTACGACAAAGTTTCGCCCCGCTGCAAAGTCGATTAGCCTGAGTCCGTTGTCGGATGTGATGTTGTGCAGGCTGTGCTTTCCGACCACGCTACTAAATACGTCCTCTCTTCCTAGCTTTGCGTTAAAATCACCTAGGATCATTTTAACATCGTGGCTAGGGCATTGCTCATACGTCTTGTCCAAGAGCTGGTAGAAGTCGTCCTTTGTCGCGTCGTCCTTCTCCTCATGAGGGGCGTGAATATTAGGCAAATGTTGGCAAATTTAGCCTTGATACGGATAGGCATAAGGCGCTCGTTCACATGCCGGAAACTCAAGACTTCTTGCCTAAGGCTGCCTCCAATGACAAATCCGCACCCGAATGGGCGCTGTACTTTTTGTCTGTAGCAATCGCCGTAGTAGATGTCGCAGTTTTTCATACTCCTTTTGCCCGGCCCATCCCATCGCAGTTCTTGGATGGCGGTAATGTCTGCTTTGAGACAATCTAGGGCCTCCGCAAGTTGTTCGGCTGCACGTGGTTTGTAGAGGGACCTAACATTCCATGTGTAGACACGAAGATCGTTGTCCTTTTTACGTTTGCATGGGTTGCTAACAGTAAAATCATCCGTATCTGAGGCTGTTGGTTGCTTCGTAACCAAAGGTTTTTTACGTGGTAGGGAAGTTAACCTGACGGCACAACCCCGAACCTGGAGTGGCAGATCCTTTTTTTTTTGTACTCCTAGGACAAGAGGCCGGATACACCGATGTCAGTAACCCACTTCGGGGGTATGAGCGCTGCCGTTGGCCTATTAAGGATTCATCCGCCACCATCTCTTTTTCAATACCCTGACGTAGTATTGAAAATCCTTACAGACCTCAGCTCCAAATATGTTGAAGTAGCTCCGGTAAGGTATCTGCTAGTCTGTAGACGTCACCGTTGATTCCATCGAGAGAATTCATTCGCCGCACGTCCTCCTTCTGAGGAGCTCTTGCAGGACTTCTGAGACGCATATTTCAGCCAATCAGGTCAACAAGAGATGCCTCGTCCGGTTAAACATATGCGCACTGAAATTCACCCAGATATGCTTACGCAGGTCTGAGTGTTCAGCTACACATATATCGTCAGACTCAGCATACGCTCATCTTTAGTTCACTATCAGATAGCTATCCAGCGGGCACCGCGAGGAGGTGATGATGCGATTTTGCCCACCACACAGCTATTACCACACAGAGCCATAATATAGCCTTTATCGAAGAAACACTCACCAAAGATCTTGAAATCCAGTACTGCTTAAGGGCAAGCATTTTGTGACAAATATTTCTTTGAACTGAAAGAGAAACACTCAAATCAGCTACTAAGTAATATCCAGCTTGTCACAGTCATCATTTAGCGTGGTTTTAGTTGTTAGTATTGTGAATAATTATAAAGCCTAACACCTTACACAAAAAGACTGGACAAGTAAACAAAAAGCAGATTGCATACTAAACAAAAGTATGAAGTCAAAATTAATATGATACGCATAAGTCAAACATTACACTAAACACTTTCAACAAGAAACTAGTATCGTTCGTATAATCTATGTTTTAAGTTTAATTTACCATGGTTGTAATCAAATTTGTCGCTGCTACTATTTACTTCCTTCCCGATTCACTACGGTTAATGTGTACTGCATACATTGGAGGCCAAATGTTAGACGCATACTCTAACTGCGGACGAACAATAAAGCGTGGATGTTATAAGAGGACACTTGAATTCTTTACTCCAACGTTTTATAAAGCCAAGCATTGAATTCGCTTTATTGACTATCTGTTCAATGTGAAAATCGAAGTCGGTATTTTCAGAAAAATGCACTCCTAAATCACATATTGATGTGACTTTGTTAAGTACAGATTCATTGAGATTGTAATCATAACTTATCAAATTACGTTTTCTTGAAAAGATCATCGACTGGCATTTAGATACGTTCAAGAATGAATTGCTATTACTCGTACAGCACCACTCAGCGAACGTATCTAAATCATTCTGCATAGCAATGCAATCAGATTGACTGCGTACAGGTCTCAGCCAGCCTAACTAAAACTGAATCATCATCAAAATATTTTTTTTTGTCGCCCTGGATATCTTTGCGGATTTCTATATTTTCAAGTACCTAGTTTGCGAATATATTCATGAAAGTACTGAATTGGCTCTAGTTTTTATTGTTTTGGCGTATCTTATCTACGAGTATGTACATACGTATATATAAATCTAAGTGGCAAAATGCGTATGCGTCGCTCTACCGCCCGTAATTTTCAACCAATTTAGTTGATTTTTTTATATGTAGATAATAACTGTACAAAGGTGATAGGCAAACAAAAAATAAAAATTACAAAAAACATTGAATTGTTCGTTGTATGCTATGGACTGGGAAATCACTGCACCTATTGAGCTAAAATATTCAGGCAATCTTCAGTATTATCCCGAGAGTGTCCCTGTGAAGATTGGTCGAAAGCAGCCCACTACTTTAGTACAAAGTACTTTAGTACTACACTTTTTTTTTTTTCTTTTTGTTAGGCGCAGCAAAGCACGCCGCCGGGTATCCTTGGTCCAACAGTCTACCCACTGCTTTCGTATTATAGTATTATTATTGGATACATATATTTAAGGTTGGACCACTTACCCACTATTGCCCGGCACAAAACTGTTCTCTAACAGACTTAGCCCCAAGGGCCTGCCTGACAGTTGTGTTTTTTTTTTTTTCTGTTAGGCGCGACACCGCACACCGGGTGCCTGCAAGTCTTATATATAAACCTAAGTGGCAAAATGCGTATGTGTCCCTCTACCGCCCTTAATTTTCAACCAATTTAACTGTTCTTTTTTTTTAAATGTAGATACTTTCGATACAAAGGTATCAGGGTAGATGGGACCATCACATGATGGCAGATTACTACCGGTCTTTAAGAAGAGGTTGCCCCCAACCAAATTATAGAAGAAAAGCTTATAAAAGGTGTTTCTTTAAAGTATAACATAAGTTTTACAAATTTTTCTCTCTTTTTTAGTTAATGTACAATACATAAAATATTGTCTAGTTATTTTATTCTGTTTTTTGTAATGTAATAAGAAAATGAAGGTTTAAAAAAAAGACTAGAACCAATCTTCCAAAATCATTCATAGTTTCATAAATTGTAGGCACGCAATTATTCGAAACCACTTTCATATCAAGGGCAACAAAACCATTGTTGAACAGTGTAATCAATTAGCTGACCGTCCACTGGAGGTCCGATTCAACGGTGTTGCTCTTCCTTTTAACCAGCAACCAAAATATCTAGGAATAACATTGGATAGAACCTTGACATTCAAACCGTATTGCCAAAAAACTGCAAACAAAATCAAAACTAGAAATAACCTGCTTTAAAAGCTCGCATCTAGCACCTGCGGCGACTCCCCTTGCACACTGCGCACAACCGCTCTTAGCTTGGTATATTCATCTGCCGAATTTTGAGCTCCCATCTGGCTAAACAGTGCTCATGCCAAGATGATTAATAGCCAGCTTCATATAGGAATGCGTTTAATTACCGGAACGACGAGATCCACACCTATCCAGTGGCTCTCAGTACTGAGTAACATTCCCCCACCCGCATTAAGCCGCCAAAACATGCTTGTTAGGGAACATATCAAAATCCAAAACAACCCAAACCTCCCAATTCATAAGCTTACGATGGACAACTTCTGCTCCCGTTTAAAATCACGAAAACCATCAATAAGATTAGCCAAAAAACTACACGACTCTAACTTGAGCGTCAAAGAGGAACGGACTTGGAGAGAATTTTCAGCATCAGACAACATTGTCGCCGAGCCCACTATCCACGTACCTGGGTTCCACTTACGAAGACCTGCCTTGACTCAATTCAACAGGATAAGAACCAAACACGGTCGCTGCGCTGATTTCCTACACAAATGGGGCACGTCCCTTCATATGTTCAATGGTAATGTAGAAGAAATACACAACTTGTCTCCCGAAGCTCTCCAATGATTGGAAGACCTTAGAATAATCTTGTAAATCCAGATATGTACATTTATATAAATTTTTGTTTAATGTTAACTTATTCCAATGTTTGTGCAATTACATTATATGTTATTATCAATATTGTCAATTTTTATTTTTTTCAATTCAATTCAATTTATATATTTATTCATTTTTAAAGCGACTTAATCTTTTGGCATGCAGACCAGTATCCTGTGAAGGGACCGATAATAAAGCTCATATCTGATCGCTTTAGCTGAATTCAGTGTTTCACGTTGTACCAATCGCTCATCTACGATTAGTCTTGCTGATAGCATCCAGTTTAAGTAAATGTTTGTACGTAGCCTATCCGGTAAGATATGTATTTTAAAGAGTGTCAAGTCTGGCGAGCTCGTCAGCCTTCTTTATTACCTGGAATGTCACTGTGGCCTTGGACCCAGTATGGGCGAATGGTGAATTGCTCCGCCATATCGATGAAGCGAGCGGCAATCTAGACCGACTTGAATTATGAAGCAAAATACAGTTAACTGACTCAAAATATGTGCAGATTGCTAAGAATACCATCGACAGTAATAATATTAATATTTCCTTTCATATGGAGGATCCCTAAAAAAGTTAGCTATCTATAAAAAAAAAGAAAAATTCCTCAAGCAGTTGTATTCTACCGAAGTCATCCTGTAATCAATAAATCCATTAAAAAATTATCCCGATTAACTACCAAGCTCCATTGACTTTTCATCGCACAAATTCAACCAGGAAAGTTAATCATTACCATCCCTCTAAAAAGCAGAAAACTTTTTAATACTCTTTCCCAACTCCTTTTACCTTTTATCTTTTCGCATTCCCTTCTTGCTGTTGAATCAGTTAATACACCCTCGACTGTCCAAAAAGAAATGCACTTTAATTTAATTTTAAGGACTTTCATTCTTCTTTTTCCCATTTTTCATTTAAGTGAAAAAAAAGAAAGAACGTTTTCCATTAAGGAAATGTCCTTTATTTCCAGCAGTTCCTCGACAGCACCACTTGCAGCCAAACCATCAAGCCAACACGCCAACATCAAATACCACCCGAAGTAAAAAGGATGTAGCGGAATAATACGAGCAGGAAAAGAGGAGAACGATGTCCACCCCGGTGTGAGATCCCATAGTAAAGTGCGCACAGTCTCCAAAGAGACAAAAGCAATTACAAGAAATAAGAGTGTCTAAGGCCAACTGGCCTCGCTCGCCCTGACAAACACATTATTCACTTCTGTAAAAGCTTCAAAAGTCGACAAGGAATTAAAAATGTCGCCGCCTCTCCTCCTCCAATGCCACTCATTATTATAAAATATTTGGACAATGCTCCACATTGTCCAACCACCAGCCCCCGCCGACCAAACCCACCGGCTAACAACAATAAAAAGGATAAAAAGGACCTGCCGTGACCCATAGAAATTTTACCTACCATTATTTGTACGAAAATTAAAGGCACACAATACTCACTAAACACAATATAATGGAAGTGAAGTGAAAATGGAAAATGGAAAATGGTAAATGGCAAATGAAATGAGCTACGAGTAGAGTTGTGCACAACAATGAGCCAGCTACTCCCGCCATCTCAAACCTAGACTCCAGCCTTCAGCCTCGTGGCGGCAACAACAATGAACATCCTGTGCAACCGAAGAAGAACAACTTTTCTGAAAGCCTCTAGGCTTTTTCTGCGTCGTCCTTCTTCACCGGTAAGGAGGATACGGCCACGACTCTTAAGATGATGGTAAGCAAGGAGTTAGTCCTGACAAGGGACAATTCGTAGAATGGAAAAGTTTCTCATTAGTGCTGGCGTGCAATTAGGGTAATTATTATTAAAACGAAATAAATATTTCCCCACGACAGAAGACATACATACATATGTATGTATGTATATAAAGGACGAATTTAACACCACGTGGGGTGCAGACAATGTCAAATCAGGCTGCCGGACTCTCAGGCGGCGTCAGTCTTTAGAACTTCGAAAACTGGCAGGATAATGATGATAAGTTTCTTTGATTTGATCACAAGCAGTTGAGCATTAACGACGATGTCCATCTTATCCTTTATGTCTGCTTATCTACTTCGAAAAGAATTTCCACTTGGAAACGGATTGTTTCCGTTAATTTTGCCAAATTTGCTACGGAATGGCAACCGCGATCCTCATTGGTGGCCGTTATTCAGTTAATAACCATTCTAAGGACGACTGTCAAACTTCAATACTACAATTATTATTATAGTCACGGGAAGTGGTATAACGGTCGCGAAAAGCCCTGAAATTCACTTAGAAGTTTGGTAGAACCATTTTAATGGTACCGACAAATGACAGGAAGAAATTTTGAAACGTAAATAATGGGCTTTTACGAAGGATATTAAACTTGGAATGATGATAGTTAACTATAACAAAGTGAGGGAGTTTTATTGAATTCTGTCAGAAATTGTGAACAAAGTAGCAGTGCAAGTGTGGTGTTTAATATTTTTTAACTGATGCACATTATAGTGGTACAATGTTGCCGCTAAGTGGTTCTTGATTCAGTGTAACTGAATCTGGGTTACATACATATTTTTCGCCTAATCATCCTCTAATACACCGTTATTTACTTAGAATTTGCAAACAAGCGGTCAAAGTGGAACCTCCAGAAGGAAATACTCGTATTCCCCTTAACTGAAGGAAAGTTCATTCGGTGTTCATTCGAAAATTTAATCCGGAACCTAGACTTCAAAACCCTATCTCCAGGATACAGTTAGATTTCTGGAATAGGAAAATACATACTTTATTAATGTACATTATCCCGGTTTCCATCGGTAGGTACAGGAGATACCTTATCTCGTGGCAGACTTACGGAGATAGGGTTTTGAAGTCTAGATTCCGGATTAAGGTACGACGCGTCACGATAATAGAGTGTTGTTCCACAATGGATGTTTCATTTGAAGAAGACAGGAACAATTTCCATTGGAGACTTAAATGCAAATCTACATAGGCAACGGCAACGAAGGACTTAGACGTACGAATATTATCGGAAAACACGACCTTTCAACTAAGTTCCAACTGGCAGCCATTTTTTTTTATTTATTTTTTTTTCAACTAGGCCTCGCTCAATGGCCGACACAGCAACCTGAAAGATGTATTGTGTCAAGTGGTGATATAATAAAGAAATGGTAATTAAAAATAAAAATCTAAATCGTACAAACATTTAATAAAATGATAACTGGGGGAACAATCATTACACACAACCATTCAAGAGCAATGGAGTGCTGTGGGAATTTTTAATTTTTTTTTCCTGAGTAAGTGAAAAACCTTCATAGACACTATTTTCATAGCTTTCCAGCAAAAGCACCTGCTAAAACCTAGCAGGGCCTCTACGACGCCTACGCACCAACGTGCACCGTTTCTGGCAATGTCTTTTCGCTAACTGTCGCCCCTCCTTCTCGACTATTCTGTGCCATGTTCTACTCGGACTTGAGTTAAAGGGTTCTATTGCATAGCATGGTTCGCTATAGAACTGTCACCCTTACGGAACGTGTGACCATTCCACTGCCACTTACATCGTTGGATGGTTGTGCCTATTGGTTCCGTGACACCGTTCTCTCGTAAATGTGTTCGTTAGAGATACGATTGGGCCAGAAAATCCTTAAAGTATTGCGCAGGCACCTATTAACGAACGTGTGAAGCTTTTCGGTGATAGTAGTGATCACTCTCCACGTCCTGCATCCATATAACAGCGCGGATTCAACATTGGAGCGGAACAGTCTTAGCTTGATGTTCAAACTGATTGCATTGCTTCGCTTTATTTTGGACAACATCCCGAACGCGGAATTTACTCTGGCGATCCTGTTGTCTATATCGAGTTCAGTTCCATTATCGGTCTAGACAATACTCCCAAGATATTAGAAATCCTCCACTCTCTCTACCGGTTGTCCTGTAATGCATATTTGGGCCGCTGATAATTTTAGTTTTTGCCGTATTCATTTTCAGTCCGACAACGCCTGCCACCCTCTCCACATCTGCTGTCAATTGATGGAGGTCCATAATTCTGTGAGAGAGTAAGCATACATCGTCAGCGTAGTCAAGATGTTTCAGTTGAGTTGTAAGAGTCCATCGAATTCCTCCGTTTCCCGTCGACAAAGTTGCGTGAAGCATATTGCTAATCACCAATAGGAATAGTATTGGTGAAAGAACACAGCCTTGTCTTACCCCACTTTTGATCTCAAATTTCTCAGACAACCTTCCCCTGTGCAGAACGTGACTTTTGAAGCCTTCATATGTAACTCTGATAATAGCTATTAGTTTATCGGGAATACCTCTCCTCCGTAAGGCACGCCAAACAAACTCTCTGTTGACACTATCGAACGCCTTCTCAAAATCGATGAACAGCAGGTGCAGAGGCGATCGATATTCAACTCACTGTTCGATGATAATCCGCAGGGTGTTGATGTGGTCGACACAGGAGGATTCAATGCGGAAACCTGCTTGTTCGGCATCGAGTGTGGTCTCCCAGGTGTTGTTTGATTCGCTCCAGGATGATTTCAGATATTATCTTAGCTACAGCAGGCAGCACGCAAATACTCCAGTTTCCGCACTTCATTAAATTTTCTTTCTTGGTAGGCTTAACGATCATTCCCCTTTTCCACTCGTCAGGAAAGCTCTCAGTTTCCCAGTCTCTCTCCACAAGTGGAAGCAGAAGCTTAGCCGATGTTGTGGGCGCTGCTCGTAAGAACTCTGCGGGAATACCGTCAAGTCCTACCGCCTTGCTGGATTTGAGTGCTTCGATCGCGGTTCTGATCTCATCCTTACTGGGAGTCGTGGTTCGTATTCGGGCACTTCTCACCTCGGGCTCCTCAGTCTGATTTGAGAGCATATCGCTAGCGAATACGCGGTTTAAAACCGTAGCAAAATGCTCTTTCCATCTCTTGAGCTGGTCCTCATCCAAAAGGAGCAGGAAACCATTTAGACTTTTCACTGGGTGTTGACTGGAGCTGCGATCACCTATTAGCTCTTTGGTGATTCTATAGACAGAAGCGATATCGGTCTGTACGATTTTTGTCGTTTGGAGGCTTGCCCGGTCTTGAAACAATTATAACCTAAGCGATTTTACATTGTCTTGGAACGTATAATAATTTAAGCACGCCATTTATAATATGCAGAGGCTTGATCAGAGATTTTTTGAGGATCAGTCAGGTCATTATTTCATATCCAGGGACCTTGTTATTTTTTAAGTGCTTTATTGTCTGGCAAAGTTCGACCACCGACATGCTCTTTATTTTAAAGTTGTCGGGTGTCAAACGGTAGTGCATGCGATCATATGAAAACACAAGCGTTTTCACTCAGCTGAGGCCTACCAACTCCTACTCTCAACCTCCACGCGGTGACAACCGGGTGCCTAGTACCTTAATTCAAGAAATGGGTAACCAACCCCGTTTGGCGGATTCTTGGTGGCAGCAGATGAGAGAGGGGAGGAAGAGTGCTTTTCCACTAGAGCACTTCTTCCTGTTCCAGGCGGCGACGAATTCCCTAGATGGAGTCAACGGTGGCGTCTATAGTTCCAGTTAGGTTGAACTTAGTGAATACTTCGCGCGAGCTGCTTCGACGTATTCGGATCACAGGTCTGTAAGGACTTTCCAATGTTGGTCAGGACATTGTAATAGAGATGGTGGCGGAGGAGCCCTTAATGGGCCAAAGGCAGCGCTCATACTCCCGTAGTGGACTACTGGCACCGGTGTACCCGGCCCCTCGTCCTAGGGGAATAATTAAGGAACTGGCCCTCCAGGTTGGGGGCTGTGCCGTCGGGGTAACTCCCTACCACGTAAAAAAAACTCATGGTTCCGAAACAACCAAAAGCCTCGGATAAGGATGACTCAACTAATGACGACCCCAGCAAACGAAATAAGGACAACGACCTTCGGATCTGTACGTGGAATGTTCTGTCCCTTTACAAACCACGTGCAGTTGAACAACTAGCAGAGGCCCTAGGCTGCTATAAAGCAGATATTACCGCCATCCAGGAAGTGCGATGGGATGGGCCGGGCAAAAAGAGGATGAAAAACTGTGACATCTACTACGGTGATTGCTGCAGAGGCAACAGACAACGCTTATTCGGATGCGGATTTGTCATACGCGGCAGACTTAGGCAAGAAGTCTTAAGCTTCCGACACGTTAGCGAGCGTATTATGACTATCCGGATCAAGGCTAAATTCGCTAACATAAGCCTAATATGTGTTCATGCCCCCACGGAAGAAAAGGACCCTGCCACCAAAGAGTGTTTCTACGAGCTCCTCGACAAAACATACGAGCAATGTCCTAAATACGACGTTAAAATCGTATTGGGCGATTTTAACGCAAAATAGGAAAGGAGGACGTCTTTGGTAGGGCAGTTGGTAAGCATAGCCTACACGACACCACGTCTGATAACGGACTAAGGCTAATTGATTTCGCTGTGGAGCGAAATGTCACCATAGCAAGCACATGGTTTCCTCATCTCGATATTCATAAGCAGACATGGCGGTCTAATGATCATGTAACGATCAACCAAATTGATCATATTGCGATCGACGCAAGGCATGCCTCCAGTATTCTGGATGTCCGGACCTTCCGAGCGGCCAATATAGACTCGGATCATTACCTTGTTGTAGCCAAGGTACGAATGCGGATATCCCAATCTGAGGAACAAAGAAGAATTGCTGTGAGAAAATTTAACGTCGAAAAGCTACAATCGCAAGAGACCGCCATACTCTTCGCTGAACGCGTATCCCGAAATCTCTCAATCACCCCTTTGCCGCCAGCATCAAGTACCGAAGACCAGTGGCAACGCTGCCAACATGCCATCAGAAACGCCGCGACTGATGTGCTGGGTCTCGCTCGACCACCACCGCGAAACCCCTGGTTTGACGAAGAATGCGGGCGAGTGCATGCAGCAAAACAAGAGGCATATAAAGCGGCGCTGCAAAGGAAAACGAGAGCTGCTCGTGAGCTCTACGAGCAAAAGAGACGGGAAGAACATCGGCTTCTCCAAAAGAAGAAGAAAGAGCATGAGAAGCGCGCGTTTGAGAATATCGAGAGTTTATACTCCAGGAACAATGTACGGAAGTCTTACCAAAAGGTAAAAAGAACGTGTCAGAGAAGTAATACCCGTACAGAAACCTGTAGAGATGAAAATGGAAACCTCGTAGTAGAATCACAGTCGGTGCTGAGAATATGGAAAAACTACTTCTGCAGACTGTATAACGGCAACGAAGACCAACATCCCGCTGTCAGGCAGAATGAACCATTCAACATAGACGATGATAGTCAAAATTTCCGTCCACCTGACCAAACCGAAGTGAGGATAGCAATATCCAAGCTAAAATCCAACAAGGCTGCTGGACCTGACGGCTTACCGGCCGAACTCTTCAAGGCAGCTGGGGATGAATTGGTAGAGTGCATACACCAACTCATTTCTAATATTTGGTCAGACGAGTGTATGCCTGATGAATGGAATCTCAGCATCGTTTGCCCGATCCACAAGAAAGGAGACCCCCTCAATTGCGCCAACTATAGAGGCATCAGTCTCCTCAACATCGCATACAAGATCTTTTCTGCGATATTGTGTGAACGCCTAAAACCTTTTATCAACAGCCTGATTGGACCCTATCAGTGCGGTTTCAGGCCAGGAAAGTCCACCATCGATCAAATCTTCACACTTCGGCAGATCCTGGAGAAAACCCAAGAATTCAAAATCGAAACTCACCACCTCTTTATCGATTTCAAGGCCGCCTATGACAGCATCTGTAGAGAAGAGCTTTATAGAGCCATGTCTAGTTTTGACATCCCTGCCAAACTTGTCCGTCTGTGCAGGCTGACGATGAAGAACGCTCGCTGCTCCATCAAAGTCGGTAATGACCTCACCGAGACCTTTGATGTCAAAAAAGGCTTTAGACAAGGTGACGCGCTGTCATGTGACTTCTTCAATATTATACTTGTACGGATTGTGCGGAACTCACAAGCCGACACCGGAGGCACAATCTATTACAAGTCTGTACAACTGCTTGCATACGCCGACGATATAGACATTATCGGAAGAACTCAGCGGGCTGTCACTAGTACGTTTGCAAGCATTGAGGCAGAAGCGGCCAAAATGGGTTTAGCGATAAACGAGGGCAAAACTAAGTATGTGCTGTCAAAAAGAAGGGAAAACCAACATCGACGAATTGGACAAAACGTCACAGTGGGCAGCTATAACTTCGAGGTAGTAAGGGACTTTGTCTACCTTGGCTCTGCTATAAATTCAGCAAACAAAATCAGCGCAGAAATCAATCGAAGAATAACTCTTGCCAATAGCTGTTTTTTTGGGCTTATAAGGCAATTCAACAGTAAAGCCCTATCTCGAACAATTAAGGAGACTCTATATAAGACCTTGATCATCCCAGTCCTGCTTTACGGCGCTGAAACATGGACTTTATTAAAAGAGGATGAAGATAACCTTGGTCGCTTCGAGAGAAAAATTCTTCGTAAGATTTTCAGTCCCGTTTGCGTTGAGGAGGAGAAGATTCAATCACGAACTATACGAGCTGTACAGCGACACCGACCTAGTCAAAAAACTGCGTATTGGACGTCTGAGATGGCTAGGACATGTAGAGCGAATGGACACCAACGCTCCGGCCCGCAGAGTCTTCGAATCTAATCCCGTGGGACGACGCAGTAGAGGGAATCATCGCCGTAGGTGGCGCGCACAAGTTCAAGGGGACCTCGACCAACTTGGAGTGCGCAACTGGAGGCAATTAGCTAAAGACCGAGCTAAATGGAGAGGCTTGTTGGTTGAGGCCCAGGTTCACCCCGAATTGTAGCGCCACCTAAGTAAGTAAGTAAGGGTGTCGTAATCCTACCGCCAAGGTCTTCTATTAGTGTCTGTCCGTCAAATGGCTAAAACGTTTCTTTCAGTCTCCTTTTGCTCATTCGCCATTATTTTTTCTTATAGGTAGCGATTGTCTTTGGGGTTTTCTTTTAGTATATTTCGTTGCTTTGCATAGTGAATAATTCGAACTTTTTCGGCAGTCAAGCCTTCAAGAAATGTAGAAATAGATCTCTCGATTTTCGAAACCCTTGATTGCTCTTTTGAGTTCATTACACAGATGGTTTAAAAGAGTTTTGTGTTGGGGAGCTCGGGATTGTTGCCATTTTTTGCGTGCTCTCCTCTTTTTGTGTATCAGTTCTTTTATTTTCGGCGAATATTTACCATTGCTATTTACGACTTCATTCTTCCTATAGGGAGTGTTGCTCCACGCGGCGTTCTGTATGACTTCAATAAATCTGCTGACTTCGTCTTCTACCCCATACGATGTTTTAAGCGACACATCCTGAAACAATCAGCAGCTCAATATCCGCAACCATCCAAGACCGTTCGTGTGCTGTGAAAATTTTTTTACATCTGGTGCTGAAAGAATTGTTGGTCGGTCGCAGGGAAGACATAGGGCGTGGCTTTCCGAGGATACTTACTTACTTACTTACTTATGTCCTGTATCCCCTTGTGGGTCGTAGGGCCTCTACTACGCCTACGCGCCATCGTGTACGGTTTCTGGTAATGTGTCAGAGTTCTCCCCAACTTTTCCCTAACTGCCGTTCCTCCTTCTCGACTGTTCTGCGCCATGTTCTCCTCGGACCGCCAGGTCTTCTGTCATCCTGAGTGAAAGGGTTCCATTGCACAGCATGGTTCGCTATGGAACTGTCACCCTTACGGAACGTATGACCAATCCACTGCCACTTCCGCCGTTGAATGGTTGTGCTTATTGGTTCCTGACCCATTCTCTCGTAAAGGTGTTCGTTAGAGATACGATTGGGCCAGAAAATCCTTAAGATATTGCGCAGGCACCTATTAACGAACGTTTGCAGTTTTCTGGTGATAGTAGTGGTCACTCTCCACGTGCTGTAACCATATAACAGCACGGATTCAACGTTGGAGCGGAACAGTCTTATCTTGGTGCTCAAACTGATTGCATTGCTTCGCCATATTTTGGACAACATCCCGAACGCGAACTTTGCTTTGGTGATCCTGTTGGCTAGCTAGTTCGTTTCCACAATCGGTCGAGACAATACTCCCAAGATACTGGAAATCCTCTACTCTCTCTACCGGTTGTCCAGCAATTCATATTTGGGCGGATGAGTTTGTTCGAAAGCTGATAATTTTAGTTTTTGCTGTATTAATTTTCAGCCCGACGATGCCTCCCTCCCCCTCCACATCTGCTGTCATTTGGTGGGAGAGTAAGCATACATCGTCTGCGTAGTCAAAATGTTTCAGTTGAGATGTAAAAGTCCATCGAATTCCTCCGTTTCCCGTCGACAAAGCTGCATGAAACACATCGCTAATCATTAATATCAATAATATTGGTGAAAGGATACAGCCTTGTCTTACCCCACTTTTGATCTCAAATTCCTCAGACAACCTTCCCCTGTGCAGAACGTCACATTTGGAGCCTTCATATGTAGCTTTGATAATAGCAATTAGTTTATCAGGAATACCTCTCCTGCGTAAGGCACGCCAAATAAATTCCCTGTTGACACTATCGAACGCCTTCTCAAAATCGATGAACAACAGGTGCAGTGGCGATCGACATTCAACACACTGTTCGATGATAATCCGCAGGGTGTTGATGTGGTCGACACAGGAGGATCTGGAGCGGAAACCTGCTTGTTCGGCATCGAGTGTGTCTTCGAGATGTTGTTTGATTCGCTCCAGGATGATTTCAGATATAATCTTAGTTACAGCAGGCAGCACGCAGATACCCCTCCAGTTTCCGTACTCCATTAAATTTTGTTTCTTAGGAAGCTTGACGTTCATTCCCTTTTTCCATTCATTAGGAACGCTCTCAGCTCACCTAGCTCTCTCTATAAGTGGAAGCAGAAGCTCAGCCGATGTTGTGGGTGCTGCTCGTAAGAGCTCTGCTGGAATACCTTCAAGTCCTACCGCCTTATTGGTTTTGAGTGCCTTGATCGCGGTAATGATTTCATCTTTACTGGGAGTCGTGGTGCGTATTCAGGAATATCTCACCTCGGGCATCTCAGCCTGATTTGGGAGCATATCGCTAGCGAATACGCGGTTTAAAACCGTAGCAAAATGCCATTTCATCTCTTGAGCTGGTCCTGATCCGAAATGAGCAAGGAACCGTCTAGGCTTGTCACTGGGTGTTGGCTGGAGCTGCGACCGCCTGCCAGCTCTTTCGTGATTCTGTAGACGGTCCTGCTGTCGCACATCCGTGCAGCTTCTTCTGCTTCTCTAGCCAGCGCGTTGATGTAGTTGCGCTTGTCACGTCGCAAGCTATGCTGAACTTCTCTCATCTTCATGAGATATAAAAACTCTAGCCCGCTTCTCCCTACTGCTGGGGTACCTGCAACGCGAGCTTTCAGCTATTTTCGTTCGTCAATCCGTCTCCAGGTGTCCTCGGTATTTTTGGGGACCTGCATTGCGATTGATCGGGAAACTACTGACTGCCTAAAACTTGGCTTGGGCCAGTAGCGCAACAATCAAGTTCGTGATGAAGTGCTTACTTTACCTTTTAGTGGTGGTCCCCGGGCAAGTATACGTATAAACCCTTATACGTGTAGGCTAAAATTGTAAGTGCGGGTTACCTAGGGCCTGGATTCTAGTCTAGGTAACGTCGGCCAGCAACCTGCGTTACTGAAAACCGACCGCTACAGAAACCGACACTATTAGTCTAAGAGCCCGCAGTATAGATTTGGCAGTGAAGGATAACCAAAAAATATGTACATTCATAGGTAGTATTTATTAGTGTGATATCAAATAAGGCAATCTGGCAGTCCTCACTGGCGGCTGAGGAAAATAACAGTACTTTTAAAATGCGAAAATATGCCCAAAAGGAATAGGGGATATAACCATTTAATTTTTATTGAAAACAATAGAGCAGAATTTGCTTGCTTTAGATTCATTTATGTCAGACGTTTAGGATGCGGCTAAGGCCACGCCAGACGCCATCAAAGTGTTTGAATTATGCCCAATTTTGCATAATTAAGGTAACCATGTCAATTTTACATAAAGCATAAAACAGAGTTATATTATTATGCATATATGATTCATTTATGTCAGACGTTTAGGATGCGGCTAAGGCCACGCCAGACGCCATCAAAGTGTTTGAATTATGCCCAATTTTGCATAATTAAGGTAACCATGTCAATTTTACATAAAGCATAGAACAGAGTTATATTATTATGAATATATGGTTCCAAGTCGTTTACGGTGCGTTGAAAGCAGGGCCAGACAACGTTAAAATAAGCAAATATTCCATTTTTGCATAACTATCATAACCATTTTTTTTTGTTCTCAAAAGATAGTTCAACTCTTCCAGATTACAAAAATATGGACGCCAGACGTTTTGCGGGCGGCCAAGTTCTTGCCAGACGCGCCCAAAGTAACTAAGGTAACAAAAAACATGAAAATAACTCATCAATTTTTTTTTGTGCGTAAACACTAGAAATTGACCAATAACATAATGGAACACCGGTTCTTTATAAATATACCAACCCCAGATACTTTACCTATCGCCAAGTCCTTGTAAGGCGCATCCAAAGTATCCAAACCTAATAAAATCATCCAACCTTCACTTAAACCACCAATCATACATACGTCTAATAATTCATATTGCCACCTGAAATTTCTAACAAGTAAAGAACTATTTCCACCGATTACTAACACATTACATTGTAGTACTCCACCTGTTGTCAAGACTTTACCAGATGCATCTGAAATATTTCAGGTGTTTGCACTAAAATTGCAGTATTTTTATACATTTTTCGCAGTCATGTATTTTGCATATGTTTTGTCCCCCAAAAATGACAACAGGTGGAGTACTACAATGTAATGTGTTAGTAATCGGTGGAAATAGTTCTTTACTTGTTAGAAATTTCAGGTGGCAATATGAATTATTAGACGTATGATTGGTGGTTTAAGTGAAGGTTAGCTGATTTTGTTAGGTTTGGATACTTGGGATGCGCCTTGCAAAGACTTGGCGATAGGTAAAGTATCTGGGGTTGGTATATTTATAAAGAACGGGTGTTCCATTATGTTATTGGTCAATTTCTAGTGTTTACGCACAAAAAAAAAATTGATGAGTTATTTTCGATCGGGTACATTTCATGTTTTTTGTTACCTTAGTTACTTTGGGCGCGTCTGGCAAGAACTTGGCCGCCCGCAAAACGTCTGGCGTCCATATTTTTGTAATCTGGAAGAGTTGAACTATCTTTTGAGAACAAAAAAAAAATGGTTATGATAGTTATGCAAAAATGGAATATTTGCTTATTTTAACGTTGTCTGGCACTGCTTTCAACGCACCGTAAACGACTTGGAACCATATATTCATAATAATATAACTCTGTTCTATGCTTTATGTAAAATTGACATGGTTACCTTAATTATGCAAAATTGGGCATAATTCAAACACTTTGATGGCGTCTGGCGTGGCCTTAGCCGCATCCTAAACGTCTGACATAAATGAATCTAAAGCAAGCAAATTCTGCTCTATTGTTTTCAATAAAAATTAAATGGTTATCTCCCCTATTCCTTTTGGGCACATTTTCGCATTTTAAAAGTACTGTTATTTTCCTCAGCCGCCAGTGAGGACTGCCAGATTGCCTTATTTGATATAACACTAATAAATACTACCTATGAATGTACATATTTTTTGGTTATCCTTCACTGCCAAATCTATACTGCGGGCTCTTAGACTAATAGTGTCGGTTTCTGTAGCGGTCGGTTTTCAGTAACGCAGGTTGCTGGCCGACGATACCTAGACTAGAATCCAGGCCCTAGATAACCCGCACTTACAATTTTAGCCTACACGTATAAGGGTTTATACGTATACTTGCCCGGGGACCACCACTAGAAGGTACAGTAAGCACTTCATCACGAACTTGATTGTTGCGCTACTGGCCCAAGACAAGTTTTAGGCAGTCAGTAGTTTCCCGATGACAACAATACTCTCCGATGTTTGTCAGACGCTCGCGAGAGGTGGGACCGTGAAAAAACTTTTTGGTGTTTCATGGGATTCGAACGCGGAACCTCATGCGCAGTGATCCGAAACACTAACCACTTACGGCACGGCGCCCACTACCCACATTTCATTATTGGCGGCGATCTTAATGTGAAATTTACGTAGAACAACTAACTGGGAAGGCTTTAGGAGCAAAATTGAAGATAATGTAGAACTGAACATTCCACTACTCGCGACACCATATGGGGAACTCAAACATGAGATCGAGAATCTAAAACCTGAGAAATCTCCTGGTTATGATTTGATTACCGGAGAAATTCTCAAAGTTTTACCTAGAAAAGCATTGATTAAGCTTATCCATACTGTATATGCTGCGTTCAGATTAAAACACGTGCCGAGCCAATGGAAAGTTGCGGAAGTCATAATGGTTTTAAAACCCGGAAAACCGCCAAATGAGGTAAACTCGTATAGGCCAATTTCGCTTCTTCCAGTCATATCTAAAATTTTCGAGAGGATATTACTAAGGCGTCTCCAATCGGTAATAGAAGAAAATAATCTTATCTCTGACCAGTAGTTTGGGTTCAGAAGTAAGCATTCGACGATTAACCAGGTGCATAGAATTACTGACGTAATCGAGAAAGCATTTGAAGAAAAAAAGATTTGCTCAAGCGTATGTCTTGACGTCTCGCAAGCCTTTGATAAGGTGTGGCATAATGGCTTGAAATGCAAACTGCGATAAGTTCTCCCTGTATGCTTATACGATATTCTAGAATCATATCTCGGGAATAGACTCTTTCGTGTTAGACATTGAATCGAATACTCCGAGCTCAAAGTAATTTCGGCCGCCGTACCGCATGGAAGCGTACCTGGGCCGCTTCTCTATTTGTTATATACTCGTACACGTAATATACCGCAAGAAGATGGCACTATCCTTGCTACATTTGCCAATGACACCGCTATCCTAGCAGTAGGCAAAACAATCGAAGAAACGACTGCAAAACGCAGTGAATAATGTAAATCAATGGACGAGGGACTGGCAGATTGCGCTCAACGAATCTAAATCTGTTCACATGAATTTCACTTATAAGAAAACGAATGACTTCCAAACGAGGCCAAATACCTGTAAATGATACTCGACGTAAGGCTGAAATGGAATTCGCACGTGAAAATGAAACGAAAAGAACTCGAAATCAAATATAGAGAAATGTACAGGTTACTCGGGAAACATTCTCAGCTGAGTACTGAGAACAAACTGCTTTTATACAACCAAAAGCTGAAGCCAGTGTGGACCTACGGTATACAACTTTGGGGTTGTACCAAGAAATCAAATGCCAATATTTTACAAACTTTTCAAAATAAAGTGCTAAGAGAAATTGTCCAACACCGTAGTATAGTAGAAACGACGATATCCGCAGGGATCTCGGAATTCCGACATTCGAAGCTGAAACTAGAAGCTTCGCGAGAAAGCATAGAAACCGACTTATCGGACATGTCAACAATACAGTCCTACAAATTTTGGATGAGAGCAATTTATTGCGCCGACTACAAAGGACGAAACCTTTTGATTTGGCGGAGTAATGATTAACCGCCTCTAGATTGCGGAACATGCAGGATCTTTCAGTGGAAAGTAACCTGCCAAACGTTTTTATTTCGTGATAGAAAAATTGCTTGATAAATTACTACTTAATTGCGATATCTAACAAATTTATATCGAAGGGTGGTGTTATTTTAGTCAGTAAGAATCTGACACTACTATTAGCACGCGCTTGCTATTCTCATAGTGTCTATGGAAGGTTTTTCAAATACCTTCGGAAAAAAAAAGTATACATAGATAGATGTGTGATGTAAAAAAGAATTCTTCCCTTATGCACATTAGGCACACACATTTTCGTTCATCGTTCACTGCTCTACACTAAGCACTGGCGGCTCTGTACGGTTTGGTGTGCACATTTTCGTTTTCGTTCGTCGCTCTGCACTGAGCCATGCCAGTTCTGTACGGTTTGGTGTGTACATTTTCGTTCTTCGTTCATCGCTCTGCACTGAGCAATGCGAAACGAAGGTGTTTTGTGTAAAAGTGTATCGAAAATTAATTTTGAGTTTGGGTAAATGTGCAATGATTGTTTAAGCAATAATTTCAATAGATGTACTGTGAGGGTGTCTTCCAAAGGCTGGGGTTTTTCTCGTCGGACCCAGGGTCTCCCAAAGAAACACCCGAAACTTCGGGGAAAGAGGTAAATTATTGATTCAATACTACAATGAATGTTCAGTTTAGCTGGCCTTAACAGTATGGAGCTACTTAGCAATGAATCGAGCCCTATTTCCAATATGTGCTCTTACGAGGCCCGGTGGAAGCTGACCTTAACAATTTTCTTCTACTTAACAATATTCGGATACCTACGTCGCTAACTTACTAACTACTGGTTAGTGTCCGCTGGTGGTCCGCAACGGCTGAGGGCAGTCACTTGGCAGCAACACCGTGCGGCGTCGCTTAGGCAGCAACTGCTTGTGGCAGTCACTTGGCAGTAACTGCTTGTGGCAGCCACTTGGCAGCAACGGCTTGTGGCCGTCACTTTTTTTTTATGGTTGCGCCAAAGGGTATGTAATCTTCTAAAGTTACCAGTAGCCCGACCTACTGGCATGCACGATTCGCAAACCTGCATACTCGATTTGAGGAATACGCCTACGTACTACACCACACCCTGCACACTTCAACCCAATGCTGCCAGATCGTGGGAAATTTCCCTTTTTGTGGGAATATTTGGTCTTGAAATGAGCTAAAAGGGAAAAAGGGAAACTTTTTGCTTTCCAGAACAAAGTAAAGGGAATTTTCGTTTTTTTTTTTTTAATTCGCTGCAATTTTCTTATTCGACTTCACCAAAAGAAATATTTTTAATAAAAAATACAAAGCAATACATTTTGTTGAATGAGCTCATTTATTGTGTACACCTGAACGCATCCATCAAGAACCTCTTGTCAATTGTCAATCGTGAAAATCCAAACGTCATATAATTGTTGATACGCAGAAAGACAAACCAAAATAAATTACTGGCATGATTGCAACGCTCCTTATTTTGTCCTTTCTGACAGCCAGGTTTGTTTGCAATTTGTTAATACTATTAATGTAATTGTACTATTAATGTACTTACATATTTTTCAGAGAAGTACATACATATTGTGGAGAATATTGTTTGCTATCTGGTTAGCGTGATTGTTGAAGACTATAAAGTTTAGCATTATTTGTTCATTCTTACTTTGCTCTGCTAATAGATTTTTTGCATTGGTTTCTTATTCAGAAAGATATGTCTGCGCCTGGTAAACGCTTCCAGTCGAGCTGGCTTACGGATAAGGAATTTGCCGCTTGGTTAAGCCCGGTAGCAGACAATGATTTTAAAGCATTTTGTAAAGCATGTGGTGCTACCATTGTTGCTGGTAAAACAGAAATAATAAAGCACAGTATTGGGAAAAAGCACATAAAAAATCTAAAGGCAATCCAAAAAACACCGGGAATAGACGCAGTTTTCGCGAGTACCAGTGCAGGTACTCATAAAATAAAGGTGGCGGAAATAAAATTGGCAGCTTTTTTTGCCGAACATAATATTGCCATTGAAATAGTTGACCATTTGGTCCCGCTCATGAAGGATATCTTTCCCGACTCCAAAATTTTATCAACGCTGACACTTGGAAGAACGAAATGTTCCCAAATTATAAAAAGTGTTATTGCTGCCGTTGAAGAGAACAAGTTAGTAAATATTTTAAAGACAACAAAGTTCTCCGTACTTCTCGATGAGAGCACAGACATCACTAACACTAAAAATTCATGTTGCTTGGTTAGATTGCTGCATCCGGATAGTGGGAAAGTTATCACTAACTTGTTGGATGTCATTACTATCAACGCGATGGATTCGAGCGCAGATGCTTTATATGCAGCTTTTTGCACCATGATGGAAACGAAAAATATACCGATTGAAAACATAACAGGTATGGCTTGCGATAACGCGTCTGTTATGGTGGGAAAGTTTAATTCATTCTTTATCAAATTAAAAAGCGTTTGCCCAAATTTGTTTCTGATGAAATGCATTTACCATTCATCAGCATTAGTAGCTTCACATGCATGCAAAGAACTTCCCAAGGAGTGTGAAGAGCTTATGCGAGGCATTTCAACTTATGTTTCTGAAAGTTCGAAAAGTTCAGCTGAACTTTTACAGTTTCAAGAATATTTCGGAGTTGAGAAGAAGAAAATGTTAAGGCCTTCAAGAACTCGCTGGCTTTCCATACATCCTTGTGTTGAAAGGATACTAGAGAATTGGGAAGTACTTCGAAGCTATTTCCGTATAGCTTCCTTCGAAGATAAGAGAAAGAAAGCCGATTTTATTCACGAAGAGCTTGAAAATGGCAAAAACAAGGCTTATTTCTATTTTCTTAAATACGTACTTCGTTTTTTTAATGAGTTCAACGCTCTTTTCCAGCGCAGGAAAGTATTAATTCATTGCATTGTGCATGAAAGCCGCTTATTGGTTCTGAAAGTAGCTCGGAATTTCCTAAATTTCCAGTTTTTTATAGTTCCGTGGCAAACTCAAATTGAACTTTTAAAGAATCCGGATGAGTACATTTTGAGTTTGGATACTGTGTTCGTGGGGCAGGAATGTGACAGTGTCATTTCGGAAATAAGTAGCGAAGACAAAATATCTGTAAAATCGAATATTCTAATTTAATTTCTTTTACAAAACAGCTATATTACAGATGATAACACGCTTGCCATTTGAAGACGAGTCAATTACGCAATTGGAGTTCCTAAGCCCACACATAGTATTTGATGCTCGGAAAAGTGGAAACACAACTATTTCTGCCATTGCGAGGAAGCTGAATTTTCCAGTTACTGAAGTAGAGACTGAATTCAGCAATATAGCCATACTTTTAAGCGAGGAACAAAAGGCAGCTTATGGGGCAATGCAAATTGACGAGATGTGGCATCATATTTGCAACATTAAGATATTTAATGATGAAGTACTATTCCCACATATAGGAAAATTAGCTAAAATCGCTCTGACTTTGCCACACTCGAATGCGGAAACAGAAAGAATTTTCTCCATTATAACAGACGTAAAATGCAAGAAAAGAAATTGTCTGGGAAATGAAATGATAAACAGTATATGTTTAATAAGATCTTCATTTCAAAGGAAGGGTATAAATTGTTATGAATTTTCCGTTAACCAGAATCATATAAATTTACACAATGCAAAGACTTTGTATTTTAAACCTATGGAATGAGAAAAAGACTATTTTTGCAATGAATTATATACAAAAAGAAAAGAAAAGACTTATGAAACAAATTTAAAAATGAATATGTACATACTTTTCTGTGTTACTATTATTACTTTTACTTTAGTATATATTTACATTTAATGTAAATGTGTATGTATTTTTGTGTGTTGTTGTTTATTAGTTAGTTTTAACGCTGAATTTTATTTACTTTTTTATTAATAATCTTAATGCTTGAATAAAATTTGTTCTTTTTGTGTTAATATTATGCTTAATTTTTATAAACTGTGTGTGGGAAAATTCGAGGTACCTTTTGAAGCCAAGCGAGGGAAAAAAGGGAATTTCTAGGCATTAGCATGGGAGTTTTGATGACAAAACACTGGCAGCACTGCTTCAACCAAACTCCCCGCGGGACTATCTCTAGGTATTACTTCGCGGGGCTGGTTATCTATTTATGCTCTTCTTCCGCTGTCTTCCGCTCCTTGTTCCAAAAGTGTTGCCGGTTGGCCGTCACTTGGGTAGCAACTGCTTATGGCTGTCATTTGGCAGCAACGGCTTAGGGCGGTCACTTGGGCAGCAACTGCTGGTAGCAGTAACTTGACAGCAACGACTTAGGGCCGTTACTTAGCAGCACTTGCTTAAGACAGGTACTTAGCTTCCAATAGCGCGGTAAACTCCTAGGAGCACGGATCGGATCCTCCAACTCGAGGAATAGATTCAGGACCGGCAATGGCTTCTCCTTGAGGAGGATGAGCCCAAAAGCTTACGACCGGATCGGCTGTGGTCAGCAGCAGGTCCGATTTAAAAATCGTCCAAGTCCGGAGACAGACGATACAAAAATGGCAGTGGTATCACGACGAGAGTTAACTCACAAGTACTCCAGATTCGTACTAATAACACTGGGTGAGGAACTCCGTCGACCTCCTCTCCCAATCTCCGCCTTATGAAATTGCCTGCAAGAAGCGAATGCAAAATATAAAAGTGGATCCAATTCACTTTTACAAACCACTTGGCCAACGAGATTGAGAGACGTGGTCATGTTCGGGTGGCGTGATCATCGTTGGGTGTTGTTGGTTTATACTAAACCAGCTATGGACAGTAGCGGCCGTGAAGGTGGACCACAGTGGAGGCGATAAAAAGTGTAACGCTTCGTTACAGTACTTTTATTAAATTAATTTCTGTAATATAAATGTCTTGTGTATAAATGTTTACGAATGCGTCCACACTCGGTGATTGATTAAATCGAAAAAGAATGAAATAGAAGTACGTAGAGATTTAAGAACGATGAGGACAAAGGCGACAAAAAAAAGGATTAAGGATCAGGAATATAACAAGCAATCAATAGGTTGTTGTGGAGTTCACAAAGAATACAAAGAGGGTGAATATGTTACGGTGAACAATTTTATTAGTAAGCCAAGTGCTTGAAAGAAGATTGTTCCGAAATTCAAGGGACCATATAGAGTAGTGACGGTTTTGGCTAGTGATAGATACTTGCTAAGGGGGCGGCAAATATGAAGTCAAGGCTTAGTAATTGGATACATTATTCAAATTCATGCAAAATCGGGACGATTATAAATCAAGACGGCCGAGACTGCCGGTGGATAGAGACAAAAGTCAGGACGTAGAATAATTTGTTCTCATACAATTAATAAAAGATATTTAAAGTAAAACAAAAGTTAAGTCTACCTACAAAAGGTTTTTTTATGTTCTTTGCCATCCTGCAAAGTTATTTCTTGCGTTTTGTTTTCAATAATACCAACAATATATAATATAATAATAATATTCTTTTGAGAAACGGAATTTGCAATTTATTTTGTCATATTTCTAAGCTCTCTATGCCCGACAACTTTGAAGCGACATTTCGTTTCGAAAATTAACTGGTGTCGCTTTTTAACAGATATTTCAAATCCCAGTGGCACTGGCAGTATGTTGGTTACATGGTTGGAAAAATTGTTCATTCTTCTTGGCGACTGATATGTGGAGAGATTTGGTTTGTTATTTTGTAAGCAAAAACCAAATAACAAACCAAATCTCCCCAGTTATATGAACACCACCCCCGGAGTTTTTCTGAAACTTAACTATAAAAAAAGAAAATTTCGTAAGTTTCGAAAACGCCACATAAACGCACATTAATCCCAGAGGGACCTAACGCTTCATTATGCTTTAGCCATTAAGCTGGTTAAAAGCCTCACTTATTCTCCGGTTGAACAAAAACGGGGAAGACATAGTCGTGATCCAGGAATCGTGGGTTATTGAAAACCGGGTTTGTGGCCTCAAGACTCTAAACTACAAATTAATTTACAAAAGGAAGGAAGGTAAACCGAGATCTTGTATCTTTGCGAAGACCAATCTTAAAAACTTGTTACTCCCTAATTTTACCAATCAAGATATAGTCGCTACCAACCTGGAATTGCGTTCAAAAAATTACTGGCTGGTATCGGCCTATTTGGGTCATGATCAAGTGTGCCCACTCCCTCCAGACGTCTTGGGGAGCTTGATTACAAAAGCGGAGAGCCTTGAAACCGGTCTCAACATTAGCTGTGATGCGAATGCTCATCATTCATTCTGAGGCAGTTCCGATATGAATGAAGGATGTGAGTAACTTTTTGATTTTATCCTTAGTACTAATCTCCTAATCTGTAATCAGGGGTCTAAACCGGCCTTCATTACTCTTAACTGAAAAGAAGCGTTGGACATCAGCCTTTTCTCTGATCATATTTATTACTTGGTAATGGACTGGAGAGTCTCTGAAGACCATCGTTACCTCCAATTTAGTTTTGATGACCATATGCCTAATCAGAATGTTTTTAGAAATTAAAAAAAAAAACCAATTGGTCTCCTTATAAGAAACGTTTATTAATGTTAATTCCCTCTCATTTGCCTATTGAACTTACTATCTACACTGATGATCTTGACAGTCTGGTAAATGGTGAGGAATCCATTGACATCTTACTGGTTACTCCCTTGTTGCTGTATCGCAATTGGTACCCCCCTTACACCGTGCAGCAGCTCCTTGGTTATAACTACAGAAAAGATGCGCTAGGCCATGTGCAACTTCAAGTCTCCAGGGCCTGGCGGAAATTCCTGCAGAAAATTCAGCAATGTGAGAACATTGTGCTTCCATGGCTCAAAGTCATCAAGCCGGGCTGTCTAAATCTGGTCTATATTTCAAAACTATGAACCGAGGTTGAAGCCATCTTCATACCTAAGGCAGGAGCTTGTGGAACCAAATGATCTCCGACCTATCAGTCTATCGTTCCTTCTACTGAAAACATTAGAAAGGCTGATTGATATCCACCTCCGACAGAGCATTAGCCCGGCTTTGCTCTCGCCGTCCCAACATGCGTACTGCAAAGGCAAATCTGTTGAGACAGCCTTACATTCGCTTCTGCGCTTCATTGAAAAATTTCTGAGCATTAAGGAATACACATGGTGGCTTTCCTTGACATTGAGGGAGCTTTTAACAATGTCAAATCAAAGGCAATTACCGACGCATTTGCAAATCTGAAAGTGAATACTTCGCTCGGAGTGTTAATCAATCAATTGCTCACATGAAGGGTTTTTAACACACAACTGGGCGGAGCATCCGCCAAAAGACTTACTTGCTGCGGAATACCCCAAGGGGGAATCTTGTCACCTCTTCTGTGGAACCTGGTAGTAAATGAGCTACTGGTGGACCTGGATAGGTCAGGCTGCAGAGTAATCGCCTTTGCTGACGACATTGCTACTGCTGCCTCTGATAAGCACGCAAACACTCTCAGAGAAATCGGCTCACCACTTGGGTCTCCATATGTGGGTTGGGCGTTAACCCTCATAAAACGGAACAAGTTCTCTTCGCGAGAAATATAAAGTTCCCGTCATAGACCCTCCGATGATAAATGGCATCTGCGTCTTATTTTGGACAGAAAGCTGAACTGGAAAGCCAATTTACTAGAACGGGTTAGAAAAGCCAATGTAGCACTCTATTCCTGTAAAAACGTTATAGGTAGGAGCTGGAGTATAAAACCTCAAATCACTCGTTGGCTGTACGTGTCCGTTATCAGGCCTATACCACTCTATGGAGTGATCGTATTATAGCCTGCTCTTGATAGGGCTGTCCACCCTACTCAACTATCTAAGGTGCAAAGATATGCATGCATTTGCATCAGTGGTGCACTGAGAATTACTCCCTCTGCGGCACTGGACATTTTGTTCAACTTGCTTCCCTTAGATATATTTTTTGCAAATAGATTAAAGAATAGCTGCCAGTGCGACCATCCGTCTAAAAGCCTCTTCTTAGTGGCCTAGTTATCTCGTTGACCACTTGTCGACCCTTGATCTTGTCAACTTCACCCATGAAAATACGGACTACACCCCGTCGAAAATGAAATTTGACCGTAACTTCCGTACAAGTATCCCTGAACGGGATGAATGGGACAACTCTCCCCCTGTCGATGGTTGTTAGGTGACCTTCTTTACAGATGGTTCTAAGACCGAAGGTGAGGTAGATTGTGATGATTTCTCCGAAAAGCTCAACCAGAGTAGAAACGTAGTGCCGAGTTGGTCAAGCTAAAGCAATCACAGATCAGCTGCGTTGTCGGTGGACATTGTCTTGTAGGCCTACATGCCATAAAACTTGTCCTCTTCTCCAACGACTTCTGCAAGAGCTGTAGGGGCGAGGAAGAGGAGGAGTAAACCATCCTTCACCTCCTATGCACTTGTCCGGTCCTGTCTCATAAAATAGTGCTTCTTCTAAGTAGGGTTCCCCTTCCTTGATGACTTCGTCGATTTGGCGTCCTTAGGCGGCATGAGTGTCCATCGCTTTATCAAAAGCTCAGGTTGGTTTTATTAGTTCCTGATTGGTCTAATGGTTGATCCATGGCATCATAAAGGACCTTTGCTGGTCTAAGTGTGTCTGCACTCTTGTGCAGACAACCAACCGAACCTGACTTGAATGAAAAATCAGTTCTTCTGGTAGCACTACGAGTAAGTCACCACTATTCATTTCTCAAAAAGCTTTCCCAATTCTTCTTCTATTGGCTCACTGTTAGATTCCAAGGGCATTTCTAGGTCAACGATTTCATTTTAATTTACAAATATTGTATTTCAACAACAAGTTTCCAATAAATACTGATCTCAGCATGCCGATTGGCAGTTCATTTTGGACAATTAAAAAAAAAAAAAAAACGATAATCACCGTAAGATTAATGGAACTTTAATCTCTCAGCCAAATGTATACCACTCACCGTTTTGCACTGCAATGGGTAATTAATTACCCTTCTGTTTTGGATGGAAGTCAACAAAAGTCTTATCGTCTTTTCTGCTGAGGGTGAAAGCTATGGATCCAGTTATATAGTAGACATAGCACATCTGTACTGCGCGACAACAAGCCGAAAATGAAATTAATTACTCAAATGGAAATTAATGTTCGCAGTCTTGCGTAAATCTTCCAAAGACACAGCTAAAAAACAACGAAAACAGAAAGCTTGGGAAAGTTTTAACAACGAAAAAGTCAGTTTCAGCGGGACATACCAATGAAAACGTCATCCACTTTGTTATGTGGATATTAACAGCGTGTTGTCGTCCGCAACAATGACGACAACGTAACTCACCTATTCCGAAGCACTAAGCGCTGGCTACACACACGAGGGTGCCCCCTATTGCCTAGATTGGCCATTATAGGGAGTTTTCAACTCTCTGCTGAAGAAGGCGGACAATACGAAACTGTACTCGAAAACCCATCGGGTGATGATCGCGTAAGGATGACTGCATATGGAAGAGGGTGGCTTTTTTGTTTGTTTATTAAGTACGAGTACACCACTCAGTCGTTAGACAGGACTAGGTACTCTACACAAGAACGAGGACGAAAGCTAGGGGATTTTTTTTCTTTTAGTCTTCAGCCTCAATGGAAGGCAGATTTACTGCCGCAGTGAATGGAATACGTGTGTTGTCGATTTTTATTTCTGTGGAAAGCCATCTATCAATGGGGCTTACGGGTGGATAAAGTGAGAAGGGATTTAGATGGAAAGTTGTTTCCGTGAATGCATGCATCCCGAGTCGTAGATATTCGTAGAGACAGAAGGCTTTGGGGAAAAACGTAGAAAACGAGCCAGAAACCAGAAATAGATATTTAAAACAAAATCATACAAATTGGTTTTCGTTGTTGACATGCGTTCGGGAATATGTTGTGATTTTGCCTTTTATTTGCAGGAGGATGTGTGGGCGAAAAAAAGGGAGTAATTTTTCTTTTAAATTGCCTTTGATGTTGGAGGGTTTTAATTTCTACGATTAGATGGTATTGAAACTGAAATAGGTGTCAGATGAATGTTGTCATTGCCTGATTGGTGCAATGTTTGTATAGGGAGTCTACCATATTTGAAATCAGGTGGAATGAAGAAAGAAGTTTTATTCCTTTTTTGCGCGGAGTATTGAATTTCTTTTACGCACGAATTGCATGAAGAGGTTCTTATGCATGATTAATTTCTTATAACTAGGATTCAAATTATCGACCGAAGTGTCATCATCAGTATCGATTCGATTATCTACATTCTAAAGGTATCCAACTAGACTAGAGCATTTAAAAAAAAAACTGTGAAGCCACAGCATAGTCCTTACATATGCAGCTAAAAACAGCAACGATAAGTGATAACTTAGCTATATGGAAACTTCTGTTATGTGTAATAAGCAGGAGATTTAAATAATGGAACATAAATATTTATTTTTTTTTGTATCAAGGACAGGTCTTGGTCAAACGGTAGTGCATGCGATCATATGAAAACACAAGCGTTTTCACTCAGCTGAGGCCTACCAACTCCTACTCTCAACCTCCACGCGGTGACAGCCGGGTGCCTAGTACCTTAATTCAAGAAATGGGTAACCAACCCCGTTTGGAGGATTCTTGGCGGCAGCAGATGAGTGAGGGGGGGAAGAGTGTTCTCTCACTAGAGCACTTCTTCCTGTTCTAGGCGGCAGCGGACGAATTCCCTAGACGGAGTCAACGGTGGCGTCTATAGTTCCAGTTAGGTTGAACTTAGTGAATACCTTGCGCGAGCTGCTTCGACGTATTCGGATCACAGGTCGGTAAGGAATTTCCAATGTTGATCAGGACATTGGAATAGAGATGGTGGCGGAGGAGCCCTTAATGGGCCAACGGCAGCTCTCATACTGCCGTAGTACCCTGCCCCTCGTCCTAGGGGAATAATTAAGGAACTGGCCCTCCAGGTTGGGGTTTGTGCCGTCCCTACCACGTAAAAAATCGATGGTTCCGAAACAACCAAAAGCCTCGGATAAGGATGACTCAACTAATGACGACCCCAGCAAACGAAATAAGAACAACGACCTTCGGATCTGTACGTGAAATGTTCTGTCCCTTTACAGACCACGTGCAGCCGAACAACTAGCAGAGGCCCTAGACTGCTATAAAGCAGATATTACCGCCATCCAGGAAGTGCGATGGGATGGGCCGGGCAAAAAGAGGATGAAAAACTGTGACATCTACTACGGTGATTGCTACAGAGGCAACAGGCAACGCTTATTCGGATGCGGATTTGTCATACGCGGCAGACTTAGACAAGAAGTCTTAAGCTTCCGACACGTGAGCGACCGTATTATGACTATCCGGATCAAGGCTAAATTCGCTAACATAAGCCTAATATGTGTTCATGCCCCCCGAAGAAAAGGACCCTGCCACCAAAGAGTGTTTCTACGAGCTCCTCGACAAAACATACGAGCAATGTCCTAAATACGACGTTAAAATCGTATTGGGCGATTTTAACGCAAAATAGGAAAGGAGGACGTCTTTGGTAGGGCAGTTGGTAAGCATAGCCTACACGACACCACGTCTGATAACGGACTAAGGCTAATTGATTTCGCTGTGGAGCGAAATGTCACCATAGCAAGCACATGGTTTCCTCATCTCGATATTCATAAGCAGACATGCAGGTCGAATGATCATGTAACGATTAACCAAATTGATCATATTGCGATCGACGCAAGGCATGCCTCCAGTATTCTGGATGTCCGGACCTTCCGAGCGGCCAACATAGTCTCGGATCATTACCTTGTTGTAGCCAAGGTACAAATGCGGATATCCCAATCTGAGCAACACAGAAGAATCAGTGTGAGCAAATTTAACGTCGAAAAGCCGCAGTCGCAAGAGACCGCCAGACTCTTCGCTAAACGCGTATCCCGAAATCTCTCAATCACCCCTATGCCGCCGTGATCACCATCTTATGACGGCTACTCTCCAACTACGCACTGCTGCAGTTCGAAGATCCCACGACAACACAAGAATGCCTAAGTTTAACGTCAATAGATTTAGTGATCCCTCAATGCGCCAACAATTAAGGGTGCACTTTTCGCAAGCTGTGGAAGCAATCAGCAGCTCAATGCCCGCAACCATCCAAGACCATTGGTGTGCTGTGAAAAATGTTTTTACATCTAGTGCTAAAAGAATTGTCGGTCGATCGCAGGGAAGCCATAGGGCGTGGTTTTCCGAGGATATCTGGAGACGGATTGACGAACGAAAAGAGCTGAAAGCTCGCGGTGCAGGTACCCCAGCAGCAGGGAGAAGCGACCTAGAGTCCCTATATCGCATGAAGATGAGAGAAGTTCAGCGTAGCGTGCGACATGACAAGCGCAACTACATCAACGCGCTGGCTACAGAAGCAGAAGAAGCTGCACGGAGGTGCGACAGCAGGACCGTCTACAGAATCACGAAAGAGCTAACAGGTGATCGCAGCTCGAGCCAAAACCCAGTGAAAACCCTAGACGGCTCTGTGCTCATTGCGGATAAGGACCAGATCAAGAGACGGAAAGAGCATTTTGCTACGGTTTTGAACCGTGTATTCGCTAGCGATATGCCTCCAAATCAGACCGAGGTGAGATGCTCCCGAATACGCACCACGACTCCCAGTAAAGATGAGATCATTACCGCGATCAAGGCACTCAAAATCAGCAAGGCGGTAGGACTTGACGGTATTCCCGCAGAGCTCTTACGAGCAGCACCCACAACATCGGCTGAACTTCTGCTTTCACTTATAGAGAGAGCTTGGGAAGCTGAGAGCTTTCCTAACGAGTGGAAAAAAAGAATGATCGTGTAGCTTCCTAAGAAATTAAATTTAATGGAGTGCGGAAACTGGAGGGGTATCTGCGTGCTGCCTGCTGTAGCTAAGATAATAGCTAAAATCATCCTGGAGCGAATCAAATAACATCTCGAAGACACACTCGATGCCGAATAAGCGGGTTTCCGCTCCGGATCCTCCTGTGCCGACCACATCAACACCCTGCAGATTATCATCGAACAGTGTGTTGAATATCGATCGCCACTGCACCTGCTGTTCATCGATTTCGAGAAGGCGTTCGATATTGTCAACAGGGAGTTTATTTGGCGTGCCTTACGCAGGAGAGGTATCCCCGATAAACTAATTGCAATTATCAAAGCTACATATGAAGGCTCCAAATGTCACGTTCTGCACAGGGGGAGGTTGTCTGAGGAATTTGAGATCCAAAGTGGGGTAAGATAAGGCTGTATTCTTTCATCAATATTATTCCTATTGGTGATTAGCGATGTGCTTCATGCAGCTTTGTCGACGGGAAACGGAGGAATTCGATGGACTCTTACATCTCAACTGAAACATCTTGACTACGCTGACGATGTATGCTTACTCTCCCACAGAATTATGGTCCTCCAGCAAATGACAGCAGATGTGGAGAGGGTGGCAGGCGTCGTCGGGCTGAAAATCAATACGGCAAAAACTAAAATTATCAGCTTTCGAACAAACTCATCGGCTCAAATATGAATTGCTGAACAACCGGTAGAGAGAGTAGAGGATTTCCAGTATCTTGGGAGTACTGTCTCGACCGATGGTGGAACCGAACTGGATATAGCCAACAGGATCGCCAAAGCAAAGTCCGCGTTCGGGATGTTGTCCAAAATATGGCGAAGCAATGCAATCAGTTTGAGCACCAAAATAAGACTGTTCCGCTCTGACGTTGAATCCGTGCTGTTATATGGTTGCAGCACGTGGAGAGTGACCACTACTATCACCAGAAAGCTGCACACCTTTGTTAATAGGTGCCTGCGCAATATCTTAAGGATTTTCTGGCCCAATCGTATCTCTAACGAACACCTATACGAGAGAACGGTTCAGGAACCAATAGGCACAACCATCCAACGGCGGAAGTGGCAGTCGATTGGTCACACGTTTCGAAAGGGTAACAGTTCCATAGCGAACCATGCTATGCAATGGAATCCTCTAACTCAGGATGGCAGAAGACCTGGCGGTCCGAGGAGAACATGGCGCAGAACAGTCGAGAAGGTGAGAGCTGCTCGTGCGCTCTACGAGCAAAAGAGATGGGAAGAACATCGGCTTCTCCAAAAGAAGAAGAAAGAACATGAGAAGCGCGCGTGTGAGTATATCGAGTGTTTATACTCCAGGAACAATGTACGGATGTTTTACCGAAAGGTAAAAAGAACGTGTCAGAGGAGCAATACCCGTACAGAAACCTGTAGAGATGAAAATGGAAACCTCGTAGTAGAATCACAGTCGGTGCTGAGAATATGGGAAAACTACTTCTGCAGACTGTATAACGGCGACGGAGACCAACATCCCGCTGTCAGGCAGAATGAACCATTCAACATAGACGATGATAGTCAAGATTTCCGTCCACCTGACCAAAACGAAGTGAGGATAGCAATATCCAAGCTAAAATCCAACAAGGTTGCTGGACCTGACGGCTTACCGGCCGAACTTTTCAAGGCAGCTGGGGATGAATTGGACGAGTGTATGCCTGATGAATGGAACCTCAGCATCGTTTGCCCGATCCACAAGAAAGGAGACCCCCTCAACTGCGCCAATTATAGAGGCATCAGTCTCCTCAACATCGCATACAAGATATTTTCTGCGATATTGTGTGAACGCCTGAAACATTTCATCAACAGCCTGATTGGACCCTATCAGTGGGGTTTCAGGCCAGGAAAGTCCACCATCGATCAAACCTTCACACTTCGGCAGATCCTGGAGAAAACCCAAGAATTCCAAATCGATACTCACCACCTGTTTATCGATTTCAAGGACGCCTATGACAGCATCTATAGAGAAGAGCTTTATAGAGCCATGTCTAGTTTTTACATCCCTGCCAAACTTGTCCGTCTGTGCAGGCTGACGATGGAGAACGCTCGCTGCTCCATCAAGGTCGGTAATGACCTCACTGAGACCTTTGATGTCAAAAAAGGCTTTAGACAAGGTGACGCGCTATCATGTGACTTCTTTAACATTGTACTTGAATGGATTGTGCGGAACTCACAAGCCAACACCGGATGCACAATCTATTACAAGTCTGTACAACTCCTTACATACACCGACGATATAGACATTATCGGAAGAACTCAGCGGGCTGTCACCGGTGCTTTTGCAAGCATTGAGGCGGAAGCGGCCAAAATGGGTTTAGCGATAAACGAGGGCAAAGCTAAGTATATGCTGTCAACAAGAAGGGACAACCAACACCGACGAATTGGACATAACGTCACCGTGGGCAGCTATAACTTCGAGGTAGTAAGGGACTTTGTCTACCTTGGCTCTGCTATAAACTCTGAGAAAAACATCAGCGCAGAAATCAAGCGAAGAATAACTCTTGCCAATCGCTGTTTTTTTTGGGCTTATAAGGCAATTCAATTCAATTCACAGTAAAGCCCTCTCTCGAACAACTAAGGAGACTCTATATAAGACCTTGATCATCCCAGTCCTGCTTTGCGATGCGTAAACATGGACTTTAATGAAAGAGGATGAAGATATCCTTGGTCGCTTCGAGAGAAAAATTCTTCGTAAGATTTTCGGTCCCGTTTGCGTTGACGGGTTTTGGAGGAGAAAATTCAATCACGAACTATACGAGCTGTACAGCGACATCGACCTAGTCAGAAAACTGCGTATTGGACGTCTGAGATGGCTAGGACATGTAGAGTGAATAGACACCAACGCTCCGGCCCGCAGAGTCTTCGAATCTAATCTCGAGGGCCGACGCAGTAGAGGGAATCATCGCCGTAGGTGGCGCGCACAAGTTCAAGGGGACGTCGACCAACTTGGATTGCGCAACTGGGGGCAATTAGATAAAGACCGAGCTAAATGGAGAGGCTTGTTGGTTGAGGCCCAGGTTCACCCCGAACTGTAGCGCCACCTAAGTAAGTAAGTACAGGTCTTGGCAAATCTTAGACCAAATTCGGCTTGTTTCTTGCGTGAGGTTGCAAAAGTGAACACATTTGGGTGGCAAAAGTGAACACATTTGGGTGGTATTGTCTAAGATCTAAATGTGAAAGACCAGTGGCAGCATTGCCAACAAGCCGTCAGAGATGCCGCCTCTGATGAACTGGGTTTCTCTCGGCCACCACAACGAAACCCCTGGTTTGATGAGGAATGTCGGCAAGCACAAGCAGGAAAACAAGAGGCGTACAAAGCGGCGTTGCATAGAAGGACTAGCGCTGCTCGCGAGCTCAACGAGCGGAGGAGAAAAGAGGAACATCGACTTCTCAGAAAGAAGAAAATGTAGCATGAGAAGCGCTCGATCGAGGAGAATGTGAGACTTTATTGCAGGAATGATGTTCGAAAGTTTCACCAAAAGGTAAAAAGTACATGCCATGGGTTTCAAAGTCAGAACGGAAGCCTGTAGGGACGAAAATGGCAATATAGTAGTAGAATCGCAGTCGGTGCTGAGCATATGGAAGGAACACTTCTGCATACTGTTAAACGGCGATTATGACCAATATTCCGCTGCCAGCCAGAATGAGTCATTCAAAAGTGACAATGATGGTTAAAGCTCCCGTCAACCCGATTAGAATGAAGTGTATCCTCACTTCGGTATCTAAACTTAAATCCAACAAAGCTGACGGTCCTGCTGCTGAACGTTTCAAGGCAGGAGGAGATTCGCTGGTAAGGAGCATGCACCAGCTCATCTGTCAAATCTGGTCGGCCGGAGGTATGCCCGATGAATGCAACCTCAGCATCGTTTGCCCGACCCTGAAGAAAGGAGACCCTATGAACTGCGCCGACTACAGAAGTATAATTGTCCTCAACATCGCATATAAGATCCTGTCTGCCGTATTATGTGAATGCCTAAAACCGATCACCAACAACCTGATATGTCCTTATCGGTTTCAGGCCGGCAAAGTCCACCATTGACCAAATATTCACACTACGGTAGATCTTGGAAAAGACCCATAAATATAAAATCGATACGCACCACCTCTTCATCGATTTCAAAGTTGTCTATATGATAGCGTGTATAGAGACGAGTGATATAGAGCCATGCCTAGTCTTGACATCCCTGCCAAGCTCGTCCGTTTATGCAGAATGACGATGAAGAATTCTCGCTGCTCTATCAAATGTGAATGTCACCGAATCGTTATGTAAGGAAAGGTATTTGATACGATCTGAGAATACTGGTTTTACCATGTTCAATGAAAGAAATATGGCAACAATGCCATCGCCAATGAAAGGGTACATCCCCCGTTCATTTCGAAGGCAGAGCTTCAAGCGATCTTCGAATCACTGAGGAAAAAGAAATCTGTGGTAATCGATGGTATACCCTACATTGTACTTAGACATCTTCCTCCAGAAGCGGTGAATATTTACACCATCCCGTTTAATAATGCAATGAATAATGCCCATTATCCAGGGCATTGGAAAACAGCGGTGGTGCAGCCTATTCCAAAAAAAAAAGAAGAAGATAGTTCCAATCCGGGTAATATCCGGTCGATAAGTCTCCTTCCGAACATTAGCAAGGTATTGGGAAAAGTGATCCATAGAGCCCTGGTTAAGAGGGTTGAGGACATGTACCCAATTCCGGATAACCAATTCGGATTCTAGGCGGGGCATGATACCATACATGCCGCGTCTAAACTGGTATCGGATATCCAATGGAATAAAAGTAAGAAACAATGCACGGGTGCCTGTCTGGTTGATTTGGAGAAAGCTTTCGATACTGTATGGTTAGAGGGACTCTTCTACAAGTTGAGCAGGCTGGGCATAAGTAAACCGCTGCTGTACATACTTTATGACATGCTCAGCAGTAAGAAGTTCATTGTGAAGAATGGCAATGTGACGTCTGCTGGAACTTTTTAAGTAAAAAATGGTCTGCAACAGGATGCGGTTAATTCGCCAATCCTATTCAATATTTACACGAGCGATCTCATAGGTTCACTTCACCATGTAATAGCGTACGTAGGCGACTTGGTCGCGTACAGGTCAGGGCCTAAGATCGAGGTCATTACATTACTTTTGCAGCGTGATTCTAATAAGATTAAGAGATACTGCGACGACTGGAACCTGAAAATCAACTTTCAGAAGTCGGAGACCATCCTGTTCAGAACGCCGTTGTCTGAGGCCTCTTGGGACACCAGAAAGAATTGGCGAAAGTTCTCTATAATGGGACAATACGGCCAGCCACTTGCGAGTCGAAGTGTAGTCAGATACCTTGGGGTCTGGCTAGATCAATATCTATATTTTAACAAACATATAGACGCTGCTCTGGCCAGAGCCAAAGTTGCTTTTGCCCTCATAAAGGGACTGTTTTATAGCAGCCAACACGTACGAAGGTGAAGGTAATCTGCTACATGGCCCTTATTCGGCCTATGCTTGCATATGGATGTCCCGTGTGGTTCAACGTGGGGCTAAGCTTGTTGGAAAAGATGTAGGTGTTTGAGACGGCTTGCCTTCATTTGTATAGAACACCAGAGTCTGAGTACATAAAATTCTATCGTAATGAGGTCATGTACAACAGGGCGAATCTGATAAGAGTGGATAATTTCTTGATCAAGTTGATTAGAAGGCATATTGCAAGAGGAATGACCTCGATGAATAGCCTGCTCTTTGGGGCTTATTACCCCAATAATCTCTATCACGAGAGTGTGCGCCTTAATGGCTTTATCCCTCATGAAGCATTCCTATATCTTGATCAGAGAGGTCTGATCCAGGATAAGTTAGCGGTGCCGCTAGTCTTGTAGAGCGACTACGGTTCAGTAGGGCGGTTTCAGTCCGCGATATTGAAGATGTTAGTAGGCAGCACAACCAATTTTGGTGGCTTAATGAAGGAGACGGAACGCCGTCGTCGTTTCCTCCTAATCTGGGTTAGCCTATAACGGAGGCAGAGCGGGTCGTCTATTTGTTTTCCACAATAGCCATGGCCGGCTTACACAGTTCTAAGGTAGTCTTAAGTTGGTATGTAAAAAAAAAAAACAAAAACAACAACAGCACAGCACTTGGCTAAACAAAAAAGAAAAATAGCAAAAAACATATCAAGCATAGCACTTGGCTTAAAAAAAAATGTATTTAATTACACATCGTACTTAAGTTAGCTTAAGATTTTTTTTTTTATAAGTTTTATCAAATAGTCCACAAAAACCAGTCCATTTACTAAGTTTTTTTTCTATAGTAAACATTTTTCTTAGTTTTTAATTCATCAATCAGTTGTTATAATAAATAAATTTAGTTAGGTTACGTTGAAAGACATAGGGTAAGTGTTAAGCTTAGCTTAGAGGGCTCGCATTGGGCCAGTAAGTTAAAATAAGATAGGTAAGTTAATCAAGCTAGTTTTAAACGTTTTCGTTAGCACGTAAGGAATACTGAATTACAAAATAAAATGCATTGAAAATGAATGAATGAAATGAAAGGTCTTAGACAAAGTGACGCGTTATCATACGATCTCTTTAGCCTTGTACTTGAAAGAATTGTATGAAACATACAAGCCAACACCGGAGGTACAATTACTCGCTTACATCAATTACATTGATATAGTCGGGAGAACTCAGTGGGCCGTCAACCGGGCAATTGCGAGTATTGAGATCGAGGCAGCAAAGATTGGTTAAGCGGTCTATGAAAGCAAAACCAAATATATGCTGTCTACAGAAAAAGACCTAACATCGGCGTTTTGGACAGAACGGCACAATAAATAAATAAATAAAAAAGGTTCTATGGTGAGCTCCGCAAATGACATCAGTAGGGAGATCACACGAAGAATTACTCTTGCCAATCGTTGTTTCTATGGACTAAGAAGGCAATTGAGAAGCAAAGCCCTATCTCGAACTACTAAGGTAACTCCTTATAAGACACTAATAATCCCAGACGTGCTGTATGGCGCAGAGGATTGGGATTTGATAAAACCGGATGAGGATACTTACTTACTTACTTAGATGGCGCTACGGTCCTGGGTGGACCTGGGCCTCAACCAACAAACCTCTCCAGCTAACACGATTACGAGCCAGCTGCCTCCAGTTGCGCACGCCAAGTTGATTGAGGTCCCCCTCCACTTGTTTGCGCCACCTACCGCCAGGTCGTCCTCTACTGCGCCGTCCGTCCGGGGTGGATTCGAAGACTTTCTTAGCGGGAAGGTTGGGCTCCATCCATCACCTCCACTCACCGTCTATGCAGACGGGACCAAAGATCGCTCGAAGAACTTTTCTCTCGAAATAACCAAGGGCATCCTCATCCGGTTTTGTCAAAGCCCATGCCTCTGCGCTATACAGCAGGACTGGGATGATTAGAGTCTTGTCTTGTCTTAGATGTTGGGTGTCCTTTTTTGTGGACAGCATATATTTTGTTTTGCTTTCATTGACCGCTGCCTCGATCTCAGTACTCGTAAATGCCCCATTGGCTGCCCGCTGAGTTCTTCCGATTATGTCAATGTCACCGGCATAAGCGAGTAGTTGTGCAGACTTGTAAAATATTGTACCTCCGGTGTTGGTTTGTGAGTTTCGTACAATTCTCTCAAGTACTATATTAAAGAGATCGCGTGATAGCGCGTCACCTTGTCTAAGACCTTTCCTGACATCGAACGGTTCGGTGATGTTCTCACCGACTTTGATGGAGCAGCGAGAGTTCTCTATCGTCATTCTGCACAAACGGACGAGCTTTGCAGGGATGTCAAGACTAGACATGGCTCTGTATAACTCGTCTCTATACACGCTATCATAGGCAACTTTGAAATCGATGAAGAGGTGGTGCGTATCGATTTTATATTCATGGGTTTTTTCCAAGATCTGCCGTAGTGTGAATATTTGGTCAATGGTGGACTTTCCCGGCCTGAAACCGCACTGATAAGGACCTATCAGGTTGTTGACGATCGGTTTTAGGCGTTCACATAATACGGCAGACAGGATCTTATATGCGATGTTGAGAAGACTGTAATAAGCGCAGTTCAGAGGGTCTCCTTTCTTCAGGATCGGACAAACGATGCTGAGGTTCCATTCATCGGGCATACTTTCGTCCGACCAGATTTTACAGATGAGCTGGTGCATGCTCCTTACCAACTCATCTCCTCCTGCCTTGAAAAGTTCAGCGGCAAGGCCGTCGGATCCAGCAGCTTTGTTGGATTTGAGTTTAGATATCGCTATCCTCACTTGATTCTGATCGGGTTGACGGGAATCTTGACTGCCATCGTCACTGTTGAATGGCTCATTATGCCTGACAGCGGAATATTGGTCTTCGACGCCGTTTAGCAGTCTGCAGAAGTGTTCATTCCATACCCTCAACACCTAGTGCGATTCTACTACAATGTTACCATTTTCGTTTCTGCAGGCTTCTGTTCTGGCTTTGAAACCCTGGTATGTTGTTTTTTACTTCTAATAAATTTTCGATCATCATTCCTGCAATAAAGTCTCTCAATCTCCTCGATCGAGCGCTTCTCATGCTCCTTTTACTTCTTTCTGAGAAGTCGATGTTCCTCTTTTCTCCTGCGCACGTAAAGCTCGTAAGCAGCTCTAGTCCTTCTATGCAACGCCGCTTTGTACGCCTCTTGTTTAGCTGCATGTGCTTACCAGCATTCTTCATCAAACCAGGGGTTTCGTTGTGGTGGGCGAGAGAAACCCAGTACATCAGAGGCGGCATCTCTAATGGCTTGTTGGCAATGCTGCCACTGGTCTTCCGCATTTGCTGCTGGCGGCATAGGACTTAGATTGAGATTCGAAGAAACACGATCGGCAAAGGTTCTGGCGGTCTCTTGCGATTGTAGCTTTTCGACGTCAAATTTCCTCACAGTATTTCGTTGATTTCGCTCTGTTCTGGATATCCGCATCCATACCTTTGCTACAACTAGGTAGTGATCCGAGTCCACGTTGGCTCCTCGGAAAGTCCGGACACCCAGAATACTGGAAGAAGTAGAAGTTTCGCCCCGTTGCAAAGTCGATTAGCCTGAGTCCGTTGTTGGATGTGTTGTCATGCAGGCTGTGCTTTCCGACCACGCTACTAAAGACGTTCTCTCTTCCTAGCTTTGCGTTAAAATCACCCAGGATAATTTTAACGTCGTGGCTAGGGCATTGCTCATACGGCTTGTCCAAGAGCTGGTAGAAGTCGTCCTTTGTCGCGTCGTCCTTCTCCTGATGAGGGGAGTGAACGCATATTAGGCTAATGTTGGCAAATTTAGCCTTGATACGGATAGTCATGAGGCGCTCGTTCACATGCCGGAAACTCAAGACTTCTTGCCTAAGTCTGCCTCCAATAACAAATCCGCACCCGAATGGGCGCTGTCCTTTTTGTCTGTAGCAATCGCCGTAGTAGATGTCGCAGTTTTTCATACTCCTTTTGCCTGGCCCATCCCATCGCACTTCTTGGATGGCGGTAATGTCTGCTTTGAGATACTCTAGGGCCTCCGCAAGTTGTTCGGCTGCACGTAGTTTGTAGAGGGACCTAACATTCCACGTGCAGACACGAAGATCGTTGTCCTTTTTTCGCTTGCTTGGGTCGTCAACAGTAAATTCATCTGTATCTGAGGCTGTTGGTTGCTTCGTAACCGAAAGTTTTTTGCGTGGTAGGAAGTTAATCCGACGGCGCAACCCCCAACCTGGAGGACCAGATCCTTTTTTTTTGTACCCCTAGGACAAGAGGCCGGATACACCGATGTCAGTAACCCACTTCGGGGATATGAGTGCTGTCGTTGGCCCATTAAGGGTTCATCCACCACCATCGCTTTTTCAATACCCTGACGTAGTATTGAAAATCCTTACAGACCTCAGCTCCAAATATGTCGAAGTAGCTCCGGTAAGGTATCCGCTGCTCTGTAGACGTCACCGTTGATTCCATCGGGAGAATTCATCCGCCACACGTTCTCCTTCTGAGGAGCTCTTGTTAGACTTCTGAGACGCATATTTCAGCCGATCTGGTCAACAAGAGATGCCTCGTCCAGTTAAACATGTGCGCGCTGAAGTTCACCCAGATGTGCTTACGCAGGTCTGAGTATTCAGCTACACATATATCGTCAGACTCAGCATACGCCCATCGTTAGTTCACTATCATATAGCTATCCAGCGGGCACCACGAGGAGGTGATGATGCGATTTTGCCCACCACCGGATGAGGATGCCCTTGGTTATTTCGAGAGAAAAGTTCTTCGAACGATTTTTGGTCCCGCCTCCATAGACGGTGAGTGGAGGAGAAGGTACAATGCTGAATTATACAGCCTGTATAAGGGCATCGACTTAGCCAGAAGAGTTCACATCAGCGACTAAGATGGTTGGGTTATTTAGAGCGGATGGAGGCCAACGTTCCCACCAAGAAAGTCTTCGAATCCACCCGAGATGGACGGCGCAGTAGAGGACGACCTCGCGGTAGGTGGTGAAAACAAGTGGATGGGGATTCAACTAACTTGACGTGCGTAACTGGAGGCTCAACTGGCTCATAACCGTGTTGGCTGGCGAGGTTGAAGCCCAGGTTCACCATGGAGTGTAGCGCCACCTAAGTAAGTAAGTAAGTTTGGGGTGAAGAAATATACAACAATTTTGATGGTCGAACTCGCAACCAAATTGATTCTAAGCACCCATCCAATGTTTTGAATGTGTGTACCTTGAGATAAGCCTACGTCGACTTTGACCATTTTCTTGTTGCAGATGAAATTCAGAGCTCGGCTGTCCAACGAAAAGCTGCAAATCACCTAGAAGGAAAAAATTAATGTTGTTCACCTAAGCACCCCTGAAGTAGCCAGAGTCTGCAAAGAGCGCCTGGCTGAGAAATTCTTTGTAGTGCATTCACCAACCACATAAGCCAACAACCAATGGATCCAATATCGTACCATCATTAAAGAGTTAGCCGAGACCACCTTGGGCTACCAGCCACCATTGAGAAAGAACTCGTTGTATGATGATGTGTGCTTTCATTGAAGATGGTGACAGAAGATGCACACGAACAAACGCTGCAGCGCAAAACAAGGGCAGCAAAAAAGGAGTATCGAGCCAGAAGAAGGAAAGAGAAGAAAGTCCTTCGCAGAAAGGAGAGAGCCTCCCAGCTCAAGGAAATCGAAGAGTATCGCGGATGCAATTACAACTTCTATCGAAAAGCAAAGCAACTGGTACCTGGCTTTAAGTCCAGAACGCAGGGCTTCAAAACAGCGAGGGTAACGTGGTCATGGAAGAGGAGGGCAGGATTGCCAGCACCTGTTTAATTGACATCAAATGGAGAGAGTGATAGGACAAGAAGAGAATGCACGTCCAGCCAATGCAGAAGTAGTATCTCCACCCAGTTGAGAAAGAAGCTGGCGGAGCTATTAGAAAGCTAAAATACATCAAAGGCGCTGGCTTTGATGGCCTACATGCGGACCTTTTTAAATACGCAGGAGACGTTTTTGTTGGTTTTATGGTGGAATAAGCTTCTGTTCGAAACCTATGATAGAATGTCACTATTGATGACTTTAATTTCGAGGTGAAATTCACCTACCTTGGAGTAAATATTAATTTCCCAAACGATACCTTCGTGGAGATTCGACGAAGAATAGCCATAGAAAACTGCTGATACTTCGTTTTTGCAAAACAACTGGGCTCGAAACTAAATTAATTATATACAGAACACTAGTCTTACCATAGCTGCACTCGGAGCGTGCTGGACGATAAGTAAGAGAGAAAACATACTTCGTAGGATATTAGGTCCTACGTGCGAGGAGGGCGAATGAAAGGCTAGATTCAACCGCGAACTCTATGGGCTCTACCAAGATGTGGATGTAGTCCAAAAACCTAAGATACGTCGACTACATTGGTTCTGCCGGATCAAGCTAATGGACAACAATGCTCCAACCAAGAGAATCTTTGAATTACATTCCACCGGTTTGAGCCGAGGAAAATCACTGAACCTCCGCTATAGAGAGCAATTAATCGCGGATGCCAGAAAATGTGGTGTGCGTTACTGACGACAGCGTTACCCGGTTCGACGGCGATGGAAAGATGTTGTGTCTCAGGCAAAGATTCGTATGGGTCAGACGCCCATTAAGTAAGTTTACAAGTAAATATCTTGGTATGTATGTTATTTATTGGATATCGGCACGACAACTTTAAAGAAATCGTCGTATGAATATTCAGCAAGGAAAAAAAACTTGGCAAATTCGGGAAACCCACGCTCTTTGGAGAAATAATACAATTTTCAAAGGCAGTGAAATATGTGAACTTAATTCTAGATAAGAAACTAGGTACTTTTACCTAGAACTTTTACAAAGTCAAGATCTCATTACTTATCAACAAAAGCCTATTTGGCAAAAGCTGTGGTGTAGATCTCATAAGGACACTATGGATTCATTCAGCGTTTGGCGGCATAAAACTAAACAACTATCCACACCAAATAAATATTCAGCAAAATGTTAGGACTAACTTATTTATGTACTACTCGTATAAGCGAAATTGAACACCCTCTCCGACAATTCTGTAAGTTACCCCGAGACTGTCACTCTTACATCTTCACATTAAGAGAGACGATATGATCAACGCCTATGTTTTCATTAACGAAGATAAAGCAAGCTCCAAGGCAATTATGCCAGCTCTCAATGTGACATGCAGAAAAAGCAGAGCGGGAGTGGCGATGGTGTAGTTGTAATTTCATTGATTGCCACGCTAACGGTTCATGGTTCAAATTCTTATATCGACAAGCCTTTATATATTTATTTCTCTTGAAGTAATAGTCAGTTCGATCAATTACGAAGGCTTAGATTGACACTATTCTTAATGCATAATGTTGGCAGTGGGTTTATGACTGGAAAAATTATTCGCTCTGTTGGTTGAATGATGTGCCTATAACATCAGGTGATCAGGAAAAATATACTGCAAAAACAAATAACAAGATCTTCCCAGTTATCTGAAATGAAATCCAATGAAATAATCTAATCCAAAACTGAGTTATTTGATAGATTATTTTGAAACCTAATATCTGGGTTTGAAACCACTATACCAATCTTTCTCTCTTTGTCTATTCCTACCACCGCTCGTACTGTGTCATTAAAAAATACATATGCCATATACTCTATCACAGTAACTGTCTTATCCGGCCATGTCAGTACTAAACTGCTATCTCCAAGGAGACAAAAATTCCAAGCTCACCCAAGACATAGCCGAATTCATCACCAATGGAGTTTCATGGAAAATCTCTTACTATCAGCAAATAGCAATAGAGCTATAAGTGGCCGCAGTGATTCGAACTCTTCTTTTAGTCAACAATCTAATCTAGTCAACCTAAGAAAATTCTTGGGTAGCGAATGAATGCTGCTTCTCTGGCTAACACTAGATTTTAAGAAGTTTGTTGTTAAAACATTATATACTAAATACAAATGTATCATCACTGGACATATCGTGCTCCGTAAGTATACTCAGAGCAATGACAACTGCAGACTATATTTCTTTTCTTTAAAACACGATATGAATTTGAAGTAACACCTTGTGAAAAGCCTGGACGGTTCCCTACTTGCCTTGGATGAGGATCCGTTCAATAGATGGAAGCAGTATTTTGCTATGTATTGGAACTGGCTAGGTAATATTATTGCTACTTCGTACACGAACGAGCTAACTGAAACAACAAGCACCAGACTGCGCCCCAGTCTTTCGAGTAACGCTTGGATTTCAGTGGTAATCAAAGCATTTAAGAAAAATAAAGCAGTGGGGCTTGATTGCATACTTGTAGAACCTTTCCAATCACAGTTAAGTAGATCGGCAGACCTCAAGCATCCATAAGAAGCGAAAAGTTCTCAGAAGAGTGAAAGAGAGGAATGATACCAATCAAAGAAAACCTAATAGAGTGCATGTTGTGGTATGCGTCTTCCCGCTAGTTTCGAAAATAATTGTCCAAACAATCGTGGAACACATTGATTGTATTCTCAATGTCGTATAAGCAGGCTTCTGTTCGGGACTCTCCTGCATCGACCATATAAACATCTTGTGGATTATTATAGAGCAATGCTCTATAGGTATGTATACATAATATAGGTCTCTACATCACCTGTTATTATCAAGGCTACTTATGAGGATGCTAAGTGTCACGTCACGTACATCTTAAGTATCTGAACTTCGCCAATGGACTTATATCAAACGGTGCCCAATGCCAAAGCCGAAGCAGAAATTACGGGACTGAAGATTAAAGCTTCCAAAGTAAAATATTCACTCTTACCGATCAAGTAGACATTGTTGGGTAGCAGGTCGAGAAAGTCGACAACTGTAGCACACGTCCTTCTCTTCTTGGCTGCATACATTTTGTTCGTAAGGGTCGTGGGCACAAATAAGGCTGCTATACTTTTCTAAAATTTCTGTACAGTGTATGTCAGCTAATATACCCAAGAATGGAATTTCATACTCCTTAATGTAGGTCCACATTTACAACGATGGATCTGTAAAATTTCAGCCTGCAGTTAGCAATGCAGAGTCGGAAGGTTAACAAAACAGGCCATCATCACTACCTGTTTTGTGTGCGGAAATAAAATTACGTGAATATGATAAGGTTTTCTTTTGAATTTCGAAGTTTCTTAACTGCACTCATCCCTAAATAGCTCGAGTGTCTAATGTATCACCACAACCCTCATTTGTAGGAACCTCACGTCTTGACCTACTTTTAACGCAGCCTCATCCTCTCATTTTATATTAAATCAGATTATTCACATAAAATAAGCCTAACACCTTATCAACCAGCTGTAGAGCGTCCCACTTATCCCTAAAACGTGCTCAGAAACGAATCAGATAGCTTTCATTACAAACCCTACATCTCAAAATACACTTTCCTACCGCTCACGTCCACCCTAAAGGGTATCTTCTCTATTCTTTGATCATTTATGTAAATTTAAAAAAGAACATAAACGCAGAAGTTGTTTTGTTCCAAATTTATACAACAAGCTGCTGTCCAGCAAGTCAATTTTTACAAGTCCATAAGTCCTTCGTCATAGAATAGGTAACAACTTAAAACGCAGCAGAAATATGTGTATTGTATGATCTAATATTTGTCTTCTGCATCGTGGCAGCGGTAGTCTTCATGATACTAAGGGATGCGCAGCAACCCGAACACATGCTTAACATCCTCCTACCAATAGGTAGGTACTCGTACTTCGCCATTACCCCTGTAAGGATAGTTAACGTCTTTAATAATTCATGAGAGAGAAAGAGAGCAAATTTACTCAATGCCATGGAATACATGAATACTAATATTTCCATGTTGTTTTCCGTTTTTATTTTGGTCGTCCTTTTATCTACTTCCAGAGACTGAAAGATGAAACGATGCTCGGTCCACATACACCGATATGTAGGGTAGGAAAGTTATGAACCTAATACTGACGGCACACGTAAGATTACCCCTCTTCCGGATGCGTTCCTTTTTAGTTTAGTATCCCCGTTTACCGTCACACTAATGATGATGGCACAAGCACTATCGTCGTCGACGTCCTTCCCCCTCCATCTTGGACCGAAAAGTTAATCCTTTTCGTTGGTGGGTGGGTCGGTAAAAAGGAAACCCTACCACACCGAAAAAGGTAACATCAACTAAGCAAGCTAACTGAAATACAAGTGGCACACACTCCATCGGCGGAGTCTCATGGCACGAGAAAGTTATGAAGCGGTCCCGCTTTTTGAAATGCGGGCATTATGCAAATTAAATGCAGGACCCGTGCAATAAAACAAACATAAAGCATAATTTTAAAATGGAGAACAGTTCCGTGTGCTGGCTATGGTGTGGGGCAGGTTGCTTGGGAGGTGTGAGATACTTTTTGGAAGGGCGGGCGCAACGCAGATTAAAACGAATAATTAGCTTTTCGGAATAATAAAGTCTATACATTTTGATGCGGAAGCTGGGTTGGATGATGTTCATATTCTAACCAGGTATTTTGGGATAAATTTGTTGGTTGGAAGTTGAAATTTAGTTAAAGTTGTCTGGAGGTAAGCGGGGGGCGGTTGGAGATTGTCCAAAATGCGGCCTAAAACTGGTTCGTGTAGGTTGTTCGGGGAAATAGGGTTTATAGTTATAGCGTGACCAGAATATGAAAGGTGGAAGCGCAGCACTAATCTGCTTGGCAATTTGTTTAGTACTTAAAGTAGAACTTAAAGTATTATTTGAATTTTCAGGGAAATTCTCTTGGTATTCATGAGAATTATTGAAAATATATTTGGCTCACAACCGTAGTAGATTGAGAAAACTTGCGTCAAAAATAGTATAACCTTCCGATAAGGATGACTTAAGTGTTCACGACACTAGCAAAAAAAAGGCCCCGAGCAGCTGGTCTAATAATTGGAAATCTTACATAGCGGTAAGACAGACGTTAACACCATCCAAGAAAAGGGATAGGTCGGATAAGTAAAAGACGGAAAATGTGAGAACAGTTATTAGGATTTCTTTGCGAGGGAGAATTGCGACTTTCTGATCTATTGTGTTGGAGACCTTTGTTACCTTATAAGAGTATGGTCAGCCAAAAGCTATATATTACTCGTATATCTCGCGACATATTGACAGCATTAGATGTTCATAAAATGAAGAGTCGCAACAATGATATCAATAGGAATTTGTATCTAGACTAGACATCAACTCGCTCGATTTATGCCGGAGTGTAAAGATAGATCGTCTCCACGTGGTACACCCTGGATAACGCTAAATTATCTATCACAAGAGGAAGCCAGAATCAGCAAGTAAGATTACTCTCCTGGTCATATTACAAAGAATACGTCAACTGAACTAAAACTAAGCAAAAGAAAAATTTCGTAAATTTCGTAAACATCAACCCCAATATCAATAAAACATTATGCCCAATGCAACCGGTGCTTCTCAGCGCCAATTGACAAGGCGCGTCGGATCTTCTGTTCGAATATGCCAACTTTTTTTTTTTTTTTTTTGTCGGGATAGGAAACACTCGACTGGAGCACACAGTCTCGTGAGAGACCCAATCGTCAATGGAAGCCCTAACCGAGGACGCTGGAAGACCCAACACGGGTTCGGGACCTGAGAAAGCCTCCTCTGAGCCTTGTCTAGCAATCTCATCGGAGATCTCGTTCCCCAAGATCCCAGTGTGACCTGGGATCCAGATAAGAGACAGAGAATTCAGCCTTGCGACCGAGTTCAAAGAGTTTTTTGGTTTCACGAACTATTTTGGAAGTGGTTAAAGGGTTAAGCAAGGCCTTAAGCGCAGCCTCACTGTCACTACAGACACAAATGCAACGCCCCTTCCACCTGTTCTTCGCAACATAGTTCATGGCCATTAGGATTGCATAAGTTTCCGCTTGGAAAACAGACGCATATTTGCCTAACGAGAAGTGAAGTCTAATGTTGTCGACTTCCACGAAGACCCCAGTGCCAGGCCCTTGACTGGTTTTGGAACCATCCATGAAAATACGACTACATTCCATTCCCGGCTCAGACTCTGACCGAAGCCAGTCCTGGACACAAGGAAAGTCGACTCTGAATTTGCGCATCAGCTGAAGTTCTGGTGTCATTGCATCAGACGGCATATCCATAAGACAGGAGTCGTAAGATAAGTGTCGCGCAAGTTCATCAAAGTTCCAGTGTGGAGTATACCAAAAACCGCCCCGCCTAAGACGATGGATGGCTTTGATAGTGCAACCCATGATATAAGTATCTAGGGGAGGTAAGTTCAGCAAAGCATCTAGAGCAGAGCCAGGCGTACTCGGGAAAGCTCCCGAGCAGCTGAGACAAGCCGTTCCTTGGAGTTTCGTGCAAAAAGCAACCACATATTTACGCGAGAGCCCCCCCAACCGACGCATATGCGAGGAATGGTCTTATCATAGCCGTGTAGATCCAGAGAACCTTATTTGGTGATAATTCCCAAGTCTTGCCAAAGGCACCCTTACACTGCCAGAAGACTGAGCGCGCCTTGGATGTTTTCGACTCGACGTGTTTACACCAATGAAGTTTCTTATCTAAAATCACTCCCAGATATTTGGCTTCATTGGAAATGCGAATGGCGACGCCTTTTAGTACTGGCTGAGTGAGACCGGTCAAAATCTTCCTTCTCGTGAAAAGAACAACCTCAGTCTTAAGAGGATTCACCGAAAGCCTACTCCTAGTGCACCATTCATCGATCATGTCCAGTGCCTCGTGCGCGTTAGCACAGACCGTCGCCAGGCATGGCCCTACAGAAAGTACAGCGACATCATCCGCATATGCCTGAAGGTAGACGTTAGAACTATTTAGAGTGTTCAACAGAGAGTCGACCACCATGCACCATAACAATGGAGACAGAACGCCACCTTGCGGACAGCCCCTGGTTACCCCTGTCATAACATATTGGTCACAATCCGCATCCACTACCAAAGTTCTATTCATTAGCATTACTTTAATCCGCAACACTAATGTTTCATCTACCCCGTGTTGTCTGGCAGAGTCGCACATGCAGTCAAAAAGTCGCATTGTCAAAAGCACCCTCAATGTTGATGAAGATACCCATCGCGTATTCTCTCTTATCAAGCGCGTATTCAATTCTGGCCACTAGATTTTGAAGTGCGGTCTCACAGGATTTCCCACGCTGATAAGCATTCTGCATCTCCGATAGTGGATGCAGTTTCAAAGCAACTTTGCGCACGTAAAATTCTACCAGTCTCTCCATACTTTTCAGTAAGAAGGATGTCAAACTATATGCCAACTTAATATCGGTATAAGTAAAGCCAAAAGTGGCTACTTATCAAAACTTTTATTGACAAATAACATCGATGTAGCCGTCATCCAAGAGACACGTACTGCCTCCGACGCGGCTCAAAAGGTTAGTGGGACAGTCGCCGGTCACTTCCACCTAGGATCCAACTACCACCAGTCATATGGATCATCAACCTATGTAAAAACGGTATAGATGACGTTAAACTTATAAGCACTAGCTCCAGAAATAAAATCTTCACAATTACTATCCAAATTGGAGACCTTAAAGTTGTAAACATGTACAAACCTCCCGCTACACCATGGCCGCCTAACGTACTTGATATTCCAAATCAACCAACGGTTTACATTGGTGACTTCCCATTCAGGAAGATATTGTTACCCTCTGGTCACATCAGCAAAGACTTAAATCTCGTCACCCAACCATGAAGCTCGCTGATGAACTGGCAAATAATGCCTTTAACACGAACTCTGCCTGGATATCAGAATGGGCATCGTCTATGCAAACTGACACCATTACCGTCTCGAACCCATCATGCCAACTCTTTGGGTTTGACCTACCTCGCAACCTCTGGTCGACTTTAAACAGAATCCGAACAAATCACGGAAAATGTGCAGACTCTTTGTTCCGCTGGGGAAGCGTCAGTTCTTCAGCTTGCGACTGCGGGGCCTAACGACAAACCTTCCACCATATTGTTGCGGAATGTATCAAGCGTTCCTACCCTGGTGACATCCAAAATTTTGCTGATACTAACAACAATATATCTGTCTTAGACTGGTTACGAAACCTAGATGTTGTGATATAGCCTAGCTGTTTTTGAAATTACCTTATGTACAAATATATTAGAAATTTTTCTTGAAGAATATTCATCTTAGTATAAGTCCTATAAGTTATAACTTTATACACATATGCAATAACAAAATAATGTAATAATGTAATATGTAATTCCATACGCTAAATAAATAAATAAATAATGCCGGTGTTGCCAGATACAGAAGAGGTATCAACTATCAAGCACTTGCTGTGTGATTGCTCAAATCTCAAATCCTTTCGCTTCCACTATGTTGGAAATAGTCTGCTTGAAGAACTGGAGGACCTTGTGCAAGTTTGACTGTGGAATATTATATATTTCATTAAGAGCGCAGGTTGGTTTAAAACAGGAGTGACGGAAGACAAAGAGTTAAGCTGCAGACACCAGAAATAAGAGAAAACGCAATATGGTCGACCAAACGGGCCCCGTGAAAGTACTTTGAGACCAAATTGCGCTTCCCTCTGACCCACGCTATGGTCCGCATATCGTTATCTGATATTTAATGCTTTAATTGGGTTGGCCAATAAATTCCGTCTGTTTATAGTTAGTGCCATCAGGTAGGCGACTTCGCGGAAGGCCTAGAAATAGATGGTTGGACCAAGTCCGGCATCTCTCCTGGAGCCGCTTAGGGATTCCTCCTGATGAATTGGAGTCAATGGCGGAGGATCGAGAAGAATGGAGAGTCCACCTGAGCATCCTACCCCCGCGACCCTCATGAAGGATTAGCGGGCCATTGAAAATGTGTGTATGTATGTATAGTTAGTGTTCCCGTTGAATGACGCCGTTTGTAAATGCTGCTTTGAGATTGCAGTTTTTTCTTCTTTAAATACATATCGCAGTGTAACATATATGTGAAATAAAGTTCATAACGATCGGTTGTGTTTTACGCATTTGGTAAACTTGTATATTGTATTATGCTATTTTATTTTCGGAAGGGAAAAAACGCTACACAATCACATAAGAAGATTTGCGCTGTGGACGGGATTAACTCTGTAGTGGTTTCGGCGTTTTCGTGATGTTGATTTCACATGTTTTGATTTGCGATAAATACTGCTCTAAACTGGATAAACTGAAAGATGCAATCACCGAAAAACGACCGGAACTGACTAACCAGAAGGGCGTCGTGTTCCATCAAGACAACGCTAGATCGCATGTCTCTTTGCAGACTCGGCAGAGGTTGGTGCAGTTTGGATGGGATGTTTTACCTCACCCACCATATTCACTTGATCTTGCACCTTCCGATCACCATTTATTCCGGTCCTTGCAGAACTGACTTAATGGAACAAATTTTGTCTCGCTAGAAGCTTGTAAAATCCACTTGGAGCAATTCTTCGCCAATAAAAATCAAACGTTGTGCGAAGGGGGCATTATGAAATTGCCCGAAAGATGGCGTACAGTGGTAGAAAATAATCGTGCATATATAGCTGATTAAAGTTTTTCCTAACAATAAATATTTAATCTTTTATTCCGCGTAAAAAAACAGAGGGAACTTATTGGCCAACCCAATATTTCATTCTTTGGTGGGATTTCAAACTGTGTTTCGGGGTCTCATAGGGCTTATTGCAGAATCCGCAAGACCTACCTTTGGTATACTTAGTTTCCTCAGATCCTCCTCGCTTCTTTAAGAGTGTGCTTCTCTATTCTGTACATTAGTTTAAGTCTCCTGCCACAAGGAGCTGCAAAAACGGCGAGGCAGATTCAGTAATCCTTAAATGCATATTGTTGCCAATTGTCTACATTCCAGTTACACATGATCATTTGTTTATGTCTACAATAATTTTAGTAACAAACGCATATTGTTGCCAAAAGACTACATACAACTTTTTCCAAAATAAATACTCAATATTATTACCTACATTTTTTTAATTTATTTTTTACGTCACCTATGACTACATTCCTATAAAAAACGATTTTTTTTTAAATTCAAAACAAAAAATTATACATTTGAGGGTTAATCCAAAAATTAAACTCCAAAACCGGCGAGCAAGGATTAGCATAAAGTTATCAAGGGAAAGAGGCCAAACAAGAAATCATCGGAGCAGACATATGGTCAAACTGCGATATCCAACAACGATTAAACCGATGGTTCACACAGGGTTGAAAAAGAAAAGTCGTCTGACGTCGTCGCACGGGCATATGCTCAAACCGCGAAATCAGGAAAGAGTAAAAGCGACAGTTCTCAAGATCCTGAATCTCAAGTGTTTTCCATTATTCTGCAGCAATCTAAAATAAATACTCTTATCGTCGAATGGTTAGTTAGGCTTAAGAATAATTCCCATAACACGCCCACTTCAATGACAATATGAAACAAATGCTTAAAATTCTTACGTGGAATGCCAACGGACTGTTGCAAAGACTCGACGAGTTAGAAATATTTGTACGAAAAAAAGATATAGAGATATGCCTGATTTGTGAAACTCACCTAACGAAGCAATCGTGAGTAAAGACTAATGGCTATAGTGATTACTACAATTATAACCCGTCGGAACGGGCAAGGGGCGGCTCACCATTATTCATAAAAGACTCCATCGAGCACTCGGCAAAAATAAAGATAAAGCTTGAAGGAAATGGCAGCAAACTCGTGCTCCGCAACATAAAACACGATTAAATCGTTTGTGTGATTTGCTGAAAAAGACGACCAAGGATTTCAAAAATCGTGCAGTACAACTTAGCTTGAAGGCTTAACAGCGGAAAAGAACTCCAATTATTTGCTTTGGAAAGCTATGAAAGGCATTAGAAAGCCCCTAATTCAAGCGGCGCCTATCAAGAAAATTAACGGTGAATGGGCCAGTGATGATAAAGAGTAAGTCGAAATCTGTGCTTAAAGGAGCCTTTAAGTTGTTTGATGGAGAACCGCTTATTGAAAATATCAACGCGTCACATACAGCATTCGACAATCACGGTATTAGGACTACAACGCAAACCGAACTCAAGCAAGAGATAAAGAAATTGAAACCTAACAATGCTCCTGGTTACAATTTGATAACGGGAGAGTTACTTAAAGTGTTACAAGAAAAAGCTTTAATAAAGTTTCACTACATTATAAACACTGCGCGGAAGTTATAATGGTTCTAAGACCAGGAAAACGGCCGAATGAAAAAAAGGTTTTAGAATAAAAACGTCTTTTCCCTGACCATGAGCTTGGCGTCCGTAACAAGCACTCAACAATTTACCAAGTGAAATTGAGAAATCTCTTGAAGAAAAGAAGATCTGGTCGAGCGTATTCCTTGACGTCACCGAGGCCACAAAGTTTGGCATAAAGATTTGACGAACAAATTACGACAAGTTCTACCCGAACATTTGTCTAACATTTTAAAGACATACTTCACGAAAAGACTCGTTCGCGCTATCATGTATCTAACAGAAGGTACCGTATTAGCTACATTCTCCGATGACACTGCCATCTTAGTAACAGGTAAAACGTTTGAAGAAACTACTGAAAAATTGCAAAAAGCATTGGTTAGAGTATCGAATGGACATAGATTTGGCGTATCGCGCTCAATGAAATAAAATCTTTTCCTGTAAATTTTAAAATAACGCTAGAGAACAAATTTCACCTTGTAACAGTATTCTTAATGGTATATCATTATGGGACGATGTAGAAAATCTCATTACATAGAAGAATCTGCGATGGGCTATTATGCCATTCGCACCACTCAAAGCGCCAGGCGCTGATGAAATTTTACCAGCTATGCTATAAAAAGCACCAGCCAAGGTTAGAAACAGGCTTAGGGAAATTTTTAAACACTGTTTAAAGTCAGGTTACGTACCAGTGGCATGGAGGGAAATGTGGGTTTTATTCATACATAAAGCGGGTAAACCAAGCCACACTTCAGCGTAAGACTATAGACCCATCATTTTCTTGTCATTTTTCCTCAAGACACTTGAAAGTCTTCTCGATATTCACAGCAGAAGTAAGTATTGCAACACCACGGTTGTAAGACCCATTCTGATATACGCGTCCGTAGTCTGGTGGACGAAAACCAAAGAGGTCACAACCATTAATAAACTCACAAAACTTCAAAGACTAGCTTGCCTCGGCATCACAGGAACTATGCACACTTGTCCCACAACAGCCATTGAAGCCATAATCGGACTTACTCCGTTACATATATTTATAAAAAAAGTGGCAATCCACAGTGCAGTTAGTCTTAGAAAATCAGATGCTAATAGTACACGGGATCACGTGGATCTCATGGAGCTATTGTCCGACTTCTCCGAGCTAGACATGCTCAGCACGGTCTCCGACTTTACGCCTAAATTACTCTACTTTGGTAGAAGGTTTGAGATTGTGATCCCAAGCCGTCATATATGGAATAATGGCGGACCGTCGCTTGGTCCAAAAGGTATAGTGTGGTACACCGATGGATCAAAAATGGATTCAGGAGTTGGCGCCGGTGTGTATGGACCCAACCATAAAATTTCGAAATCACTCGGAAAGAGTCCTAGTGTTTTCCAGGCCGAGCTTTACGCCATTGAAACTTGTGCTAACATTAACCTGCACTCAGGCATCAAAGGTGCCTCTATCCATATACTCACCGATAGCCAAGCGGCGCTCAAAGCACTGATCTCCCATTTGATCGGTTCAAAATCAGTTCTAAGCTGCTTCGATAGCTTACAAAATCTGAGCCGACACAATAAAGTAAAATTGTGGTGGGTACCGGGTCATGTAGGCGTTGACGGCAATGAAACTGCAGATCTGCTAGCTAGGAAGGGCTCCTCTGAGTTGTTCACTGGACCTGAACCCTTCTGCGGGATACCCGATTCCGCCTTCAAACTTACCCTAAACATCTGGGAACGCAACATGTGCATCTCCCACTGGAATAACACCCAGGGTCTCAGGAAGGCTAAAAGATCTGTCCAACCCTTCCAAACACAGGCAGTTGATATCCTAAAATACGGCAGAAACGACATAAGAAGGCTTGTGAGCTTCCTTACCGGTCACTGCCAACTTCTCTACTACCTTAACAAAATGAGAATTCCGGAGGATATAACCTGCCGCCTCTGCCTAGAAGAGGACGAAACCGCAGAGCACATACTATGTGAGTGTGTAGCTTCGTGTAGCACTAGGAGAAGCTTTTTCCTTAAAGAGATCATATCTCCAAAAGATCTTAGGAACTCCTCCGCAGCCGTAATTATAGCTTTCATAAGGAGAGTAGAAGTACTGCTGCCCTAAAAGTGGCCTATGGCACAATAGATCTCCTTGCCGCAGTGCCTACACGCCATTTGGGCGTGGCCACATAAATGTTTAAAAAAAAAAGTATTGCAACGGTATTCTATTCAAAGCTCAACATGCATAGTTAAAGGGGGAAATCGGTGGAAACAGCCTTTTATGACATAGTAGGGAAAAATAAGCTAGCCTCCACCTCAAGGAATTTGCACTAGCAGCCTTCGTCTACATAGAAAGTGCTTTCTATAATGTCGAAGGGAGGACTATCAAACAGGCCCTAGAATCTATGAATATCGAGTATAGCATTACCAATTGGCTCTGAAATATGCTGGGCACTAGAAACATTACCTCCACTATTGAAAATATTTCAATAATAAAATTCGTTACCAGGGAACTCCCCAAGGAGGTGTTATCTCACCCCTCCTCTGGGTTCTAGTCATCAATTGGATACTTAAAGAACTTTGCAATACAGACATTACCGTCACTGCTTACGAGGACGACGATTTTAGTCCAGGGCGAATTCCTTGACACATTAAGTGAAACGATGAAATCAGATTTTAATAGTTTCGAAAAATGGGCTAAAGGGTGTGGACTGCACGTCAACCCGGACAAAACAGAATTGATACTCTTCAGCAGAAAGTACAAGATACCACGATTCAATCTGCTTAGCAGGGATGGAGCTATCCCTTTCGTAATGCGCTAGATAGCTTAGTATATTCCTAGACAGGAAACTAAATTGGGAACTTAACATGCAAGAAAGAGTTCGCAAGGCTTACAATGCTCTCTTCATCTGTAAGAGGACTGCGGGGAAGAAATGGAGCTTGAAGCCCGCAATAATCCACTGGCTATATATCATGATAGTCAGACCCGTCCTTCCGTATCGGGTTCTTGTGTGGTGGAAAGCAGCGAATACGAAAAACATACGGGATATATTGGCCATGGTACAAAGAACAGCCTGTATTGCAATCACGGGTGCTCTACGCACATCACCTACGGCTGCACTCGAGATTTGTCTGTATCTTTTACAACTACACCTACAAATCAAGTTTCAAGCTGGCAACAGTGAACTTCGGCTCACTAACGTTGGTCTCTTCAAGACTAATAACATAGGACATAGCTCCATTCTCAGGGAATCATTTCCCGAAATCCCTGACGAATCGAACGATATCCTTGGCACCTTAGGCTTCGTCACATCATACGAAGTAATGTATCGTATTAGAAAAGATGGCAAAGGAAGACAGGCTCTGTCCATAACGAGGTTGCAATATGCACTGATGGTTCTAAAACCAGTGAGGGCACGAAGTCAGGTATTTACTCGAGAGATACGAACCTACAGGTGGCCCTGAGACTTCGGACATATGCAATGTGTTCCAAGTAGAAGTTCTAGCTGTACTTAAAGCTGCGAAATTACTTGAGGTAGGATCATATCCGACAAGAATATCACCATCTACATTGACAGTCAGGCTGCGCTAAAGGCGCTAGAGTATTAAGTTACCAATTCTGAGATAGCCAGCAATTGCCACACAATGCTTAAAGCATTATGTACACAGAACCGAGTCAGATTATGTTGGGTATATGGACACTGCGATATTGGAGGCAACGAGAAAGCCGACGCGCTAGACAAAAGAGTAGCGAAGTTCCCACACAGTGACATGATTGGTAACATTAAACTACCAAGGGCGTGGCTAATGGAGCTATTCGTTATCTAATCATAAGATGGTTAATCTAAGATGGTCAAACTTAAATACTCATAGGGTGTTCAAGGCCTAAGGCGAACTCCACAAGCGGATCAGGAGAAATGCGGTGAAGTGGGAGGGTTGTGATCCCTTATTTTCGGATTACAACCTCGCTGATAAAAGGAAGAAGAAGGAGGGTGTTCAAGGCCTTGTGGCATGTGTTAAACCGCAGAAAATCTGGGGAGATCATAAAATTAGAAAGATCACGGCTAAGAACAGCGATAGGAATGCTCTCTAGCCACCGTCTCCTAAGCATGCTATGAGACTAGGATTACCAAACATGGATGTTTGTAGATACTGCAATGACCTATGTACGTATCTCAGAGGACATAAAACATATGGTATACTCTGTGAGTGCCAAGGCATTGCCAGGACAAGGCTAAACTTACTTATTTACTTAGATGGCGCTACAGTCCGGGGTGGAATTGGGGCTCAACCAACAAACCTGTCCAGCCACCACGGTTACGAGCCAGCTACCTCTAGTTGCGCACGCCAAGTTGGTTGAGGTCCCCCTCCACTTGTTTGCGCCACCTACCGCGAGGTCGTCCTCTACTGCGCCGTCCGTCCGGGTTGGATTCGAAGACTTTCTTAGCGGGAAGGTTGGGCTCCATCCGCTCTAAATGACATAGCCATCTTAGTCGCTGTATGTGAACTCTTCTGGCTAAGTCGATGTCCTTGTACAGGCCGTATAGTTCGACATTGTACCTTCTCCTCCACTCACCGTCTGTGCAGACGGGACCAAAGATCGCTCGAAGAACTTTTCGCTCAAAATAACCAAGGGCATCCTCATCCGGTTTTGTCAAAGCCCATGCCTCTGCGCCATACAGCAGGACTGGGATGATTAATGTCTTATAAAGAGTTACCTTAGTAGTTCGAGATAGGGCTTTGCTACTCAATTGCCGTTTTAGCCCATAGAAACAACGATTGGCAAGAGTAATTCTCCGTCTGATCTCCCTACTGATGTCATTTGCGGAGCTCACCATAGAGCCTAGGTAGACAAAATCCTTTACTACCTCAAAATTATATCTGTCTACTGTGCCGTTCTGTCCAAGATGCCGATGTTGGGTGTCTTTTTTTGTAGACAGCATATATTTTGTTTTGCTTTCATTGACCGCTAGACCCATCTTTGCTGCCTCGATCTCAATACTCGTAAATGCCCCATTGACTGCCCGCTGAGTTCTTCCGATTATGTCAATGTCATCGGCATAAGCGAGTAGTTGTACCGACTTGTAAAAGATTGTACCTCCGGTGTTAGCTTGTGAGTTTCGTACAATTCTCTCAAGTATTATGTTAAAGAGATCGCATGATAGCGCGTCGCCTTGTCTAAGACCTTTCCTGACATCGAACGGTTCGGTGATGTTCTTACCGACTTTGATGGAGCAGCGAGAGTTCTCCATCGGCATTCTGCACAAACGGACGAGCTTGGCAGGGATGCCAAGACTAGACATGGATCTGTATAACTCGTCTCTATACACGCTATCAGTGGCAACTTTGAAATCGATGAAGAGGTGGTGCGTATCGATTTTATATTCATGGGTTTTTTCCAAGATCTGCCGTAGTGTGAATATTTGGTCAATGGTGGACTTTCCCGGCCTGAAACCGCACTGATAAGGACCTATCAGGTTGTTGACGATCGGTTTTAGGCGTTCACATAGTACGGCAGACAGGATCTTATATGCGATATTTAGGAGTCTTATACCTCTGTAGTTGGCGCAGTTCAGAGGGTCTCCTTTCTTCAGGATCGGGCAAACGATGCTGAGGTTCCATTCATCGGGCATACTTTCGTCCGACCAGATTTTACAGATGAGCTGGTGCATGCTCCTTACCAACTCATCTCCTCTTGCCTTGAAAAGTTTAGCGGCAAGACCGTAGGCTCCAGTGGCTTTTTTGGATTTAAGTTTAGATATCGCTATCCTCACTTCATTCTGATCGGGTTGACGGGAACCTTGACTGCCATCGTCACTGTTGAATGGCTCATTCTGCCTGACAGCGGAATATTGGTCATCATCGCCATTTAACAGTCTGCATATCCTCAGCACCGACTGCGATACTACCACTATGTTGCCATTTTCGTCCCTGCAGGCTTCTGTTCTGGCTTTGAAACCCTGGCATGTTGTTTTTTACCCTTTGGTAAAATTTTCGAACATTATTCCTGCAATAAAGTCTCTTAATCTCCTCGATCGAGCGTTTCTCATGCTCTTTTTTCTTCTTTCTGAGAAGTCGATGTTCCTCTTTTCTCCTGCGCACGTAAAGCTCGTAATCAGCTCTAGTCCTTCTATGCAGCGCCGCTTTGTACGCCTCTTGTTTTGCTGAATGTGCTTGCCGGCATTCCTCATCAAACCAGGGATTTTGTTGTGGTGGCCGAGAGAAACTCAGTACATCAGAGGCGGCATCTCTGATGGCTTGTTGGCAACGCTGCCACTGGTCTTCCGCATTTGCTGCTGGCGGCGTAGGACTTAGATTGAGATTCGAAGAAACACGATCGGCAAAGGTTCTGGCGGTCTCTTGCGATTGTAGCCGCCCGACGTCAAATTTCCTCACAGCATTTCGTTGATTTCGCTCCGTTGTGGATATCCGCATCCGTACCTCGGCTACAACTAGGTAGTGATCCGAGTCCATGTTGGTTCCTCGGAAAGTCCGGACACCCAGAATACTTAAAGAGTGCCTTGCATCGATCGCAATGTGATCGATTTGGTTGACAGTTTTTCGATCAAAGGAGAGACATGTTCCTTTGTGAATGTCGAGACGTGGGAACCGCGTACTAGCTACGACAAAGTTTCGCCCCGCAGCAAAGTCGATTAGCCTGAGTCCGTTGTCGGATGTGTTGCCGTGCAGGCTGTGCTTTCCGACCACGCTACTAAATACGTTCTCTCTTCCTAGATTTGCGTTAAAATCACCGAGGATAATTTTAACGTCGTGGCTAGGGCATTGCTCATACGTCTTGTCCAAGAGCTGGTAGAAGTCGTCCTTTGTCGCGTCGTCCTTTTCCTCATGAGGGGCGTGAACACATATTAGGCTAATGTTGGCAAATTTAGCCGTGCTACGGATAGTCATAAGGCGCTCGTTCACATGCCGGAAACTCAAGACTTCTTGCCTAAGTCTGCCTCCAATGACAAATCCGCACCCGAATAGACGCTGTCCTTTTTGTCTGTAGCAATCGCCGTAGTAGTTGTCGCAGTTTTTCATACTCCTTTTGCACGACCCTTCCCATCGCACTTCTTGGATGGCACTAATGTCTGCTTTGAGACACTCTAGGGCCTCCGCAAGTTGTTCGGCTGCACGTGGTTTGTAGAGGGACCTAACATTCCACGTGCAGACATGAAGATCATTGTCCTTTTTACGGTTGCTTGGGTCGTCAACAGTAAGATCATCCATATCCGAGGCTGTTGGTTGCTTCGTAACCAAAGGTTTTTCACGTGGTAGGGAAGTTAACCCGACGGCACAACCCCCAACCTGGAGGGCCAGATCCTTTTTTAGCAACCCCTAGGACGAGGGCCGGATACACCGATGTCAGTAACCCACTTCGGGGATATGAGCGCTGTCGTTGACCCATTAAGGGTTCATCCGCCACCATCTCTTTTTCAATACCCTGACGTAGTATTGAAAATCCTTACAGACCTCAGCTCCAAATATGTTAAAGTAGCTCCGGTAAGGTATCCGCTGGTCTGTAGACGTCACCGTTGATTCCATCGGGAGAATTCATTCGCCGCACGCCCTCCTTCTGAGGAGCTCTTGCTAGACTTCTGAGAAGCATATTTCAGCCAATCAGGTCAACAAGAGATGCCTCGTCCGGTTAGACATATGCGCGCTGAAGTTCACACAGATGTGCTTACGCAGGTCTGAGTGTTCACCTGCACATATATTGTCAGACTCAGCATACGCTCATCTTTAGTTCACTATCAGATAGCTATCCAGCGGGCACCACGAGGAGGTGATGATGCGATTTTGCCACGTCAGGACAAGGCTAAAGCACTTTGGTATTTCTTCGATAACCTGGAAGAGGTGTGGTTCTTGAACCACAACAATGACCTTTTCAAATCCTGTAGGGAGGTTAGTTGTATTGGATAATTGGTTTAGGTCTTTTGCCATGATGGTTTCCTAGGGCTAGCGATGGGCCAACTTCGGTGGCTAGTGTTTTCTGATAACTTCATAGTACTACCTAACCTAACCTAATGCTTCTAAAAATCAGGAAAACCACCGAATGAAGAAAAGTCATACAGACCTATTTTCCTTTTTCCAATCATGTCGAAAGTTTTTAAGAGGATCTACTTAAGCGCTTACAATCCGTTATAGAAGAAAAACGTCTTGTCCTTGACAATCACCTTGGCTTCAGTAACAAGCACTCAAAAATTTACCAAGTCCATAGAATAACTGATCTAATTGAGAAATCTCTTGAAGAAAAGGAGATCTGCTCGAGCGTATTCCTTCGCGTCTCGCAGGCCACAAAGTGTGGCATGTAGGTTTGACGTACAAATTACGACAAGTTCTACCCGAACATTTGTCTAACATTCTGAAGACAAAATCGCACCATCATCTCCTCGTGGTGCCCGCTGGATAGCTTTTTGATAGTGAACTAAAGATGAGCGTATGCTGAGTCTGACGATATATGTGTAGCTGAGCACTCAGACCTGCGTAAGCACATCTGGGTGAACTTCAGCACACATATGTTTAACCGGACGAGGCATTTTTTGATGACCTGACGGGCCGAAATAAGCGTCTCAGAAAACTAGCAAGAGCTCCTCAGAAGAAGGACATGCGTCCGATGAATTCTCTCGATAGAACCAACGGTGACGTCTACAGACCTTACCTGAGCTACTTCGACATATTTGGAGCTGAGGCCTGTTAGGATTTTCAATACTGCGTAAGGGTACTCAAAAAGAGATGGTTACCGATAAACCTTTAATAGGCCAACGGCAGAGCTCATGTTCCCCAAGTAGGTTACTGGCATCGGTGTATCCGGCCTCTAGTTCTAGGGGTTGCAAAAAAGGATCTGGTCCTCCAGGTTGAGGGTTGTGCCGTCGGGTTAACTTTTCTACCACGTAAAAAACCTTCGGTTACGAAGCATCCAGCAGCCTCGGAGACGGATGATTTTACTGTTGACGACCCAAGCAAACGTAAAAAGGACAAGGACCAATATTATTCCTATTGGTGATTAACGATGTGCTTCATGCAGCTTTGTCGACGGGAAACGGAGGAATTCGATGGACTCTACATCTCAACTGAAACATCTTGACTACGCTGACGATGTATGCTTACTCTCCCACCAAATGACAACCGATGTGGAGAGGGAGGCAGGTGTCGTCGGGCTGAAAATCAATACGGCAAAAACTAAAATTATCAGCCTTGGAACAAACTCATCGGCTCAAATATGAATTGCTGGACAACCGGTAGAGAGAGTAGAGGATTTCCAGTATCTTGGGAGTATTGTCTCGACCGATGGTGGAACCGAACTGGATATAGCCAACAGGATCGCCAAAGCAAAGTCCGCGTTCGGGATGTTGTCCAAAATATGGCGAAGCAATGCAATCAGTTTGAGCACCAAAATAAGATTGTTCCGCTCCAACGTTGAATATGTGCTGCTATATGGTTGCAGCATGTGGAGAGTGACCACTAATATCACCAGAAAGCTGCAAAAGTTCGTTAATAGGTGTCTGCGCAATATCTTAAGGATTTTCTGGCCCAATCGTATCTCTAACGAACACCTTTACGAGAGAACGGTGTCAGGAACCAATAGGCACAACTATCCAACGGCGGAAGTGGCAGTGTATTGGTCACACGTTCCGAAAGGGTGACAGCCCCATAGCGAACAATGCTATGCAATGGAACCCTCTAACTCAGGATGGCAGAAGACCTGGCGGTCCGAGGAGAACATGGCGCAGAACAGTCGATAAGGAGGCACGGCAGTTAGGGAAAAGTTGGGGAGAACTCAGACTCATTGCCAGAAACCGTACACGATGGCGCGTAGGCGTAGTAGAGGCCCTAGAACCCACAAGGGGATACATACAGGACATAAGTAAGAAAGTAAGTAAGAAGTGCGATGGGATGGGCCGGGCAAAAGGAGTACGAAAAACTGCGACATCTACTACGGCGATTGCTACAGACAACATGGTCAGCGTCTATTCGGGTGCGGATTTGTCATTGGAGGCAGACTTAGGGAAGAAGTCTTGAGTTTCCGGCATGTGAACGAGCGCCTTATGACTATCCGTATCAAGGCTAAATTTGCCAACATTAGCCTAATATGCGTTCACGCCCCTCATCAGGAGAAGGACGACGCGAGAAAGGACGACTTCTACCAGCTCTTGGACAAGACGTATGAGCAATGCCCTAGCCACGACGTTAAAATTATCCTCGGTGATTTTAACGCAAACCTAGGAAGAGAGGACGTATTTAGTAGCGTGGTCGGAAAGCACAGCCTGCACGACATCACATCCGACAACGGACTCAGGCTAATCGACTTTGCGGCGGGGCGAAACGTCAGTCGCGGTACTCACGTCTCGACATTCACATATGAACATGTCTCTTCTTTGATCGAAAAACTGTCAACCAAATCGATCACTTTGCGATCGATGCAAGGCACACTTCCAGTATTCTGGGTGTCCGGACTTTCCGAGGAACCAACCTGGACTCGGATCACTACCTAGTTGTAGCCAAGATACGGATGCGGATATCCAGAACGGAGCGAAATCAACGAAATACTGTGAGGAAATTTGACGTCGAAAAAATACAATCGCAAGAGACCGCCAGAACCTTTGCCGATCGTGTTTCTTCTAATCTCAATCTTAGTCCTATGCCGCTAGCAGCAAATGCGGAAGACCAGTGGCAGCGTTGCCAACAAGCCATCAGAGATGCCGCCTCTGATGTACTGAGTTTCTCTCGCCCACCACAACGAAACCCTTGGTTTGATGAGGAATGCCGGCAAGCACATGCAGCTAAACAAGGGGCGTACAAAGCGGCGCTGCATAGAAGGACTAGAGCTGCTTACGAGCTTTACGTGCGCAGGAGGAAGGAGGAACATCGACTTCTCAGAAAGAAGAAAAAGATCATGAGAAGCGCTCGATCGAGGAGATTGAGAGACTTTATTGCAGGAATAATGTTCGAAAGTTTCACCAAAGTTTATAAAGAACATGCCAGGGTTTCAAAGCCGGAACAGAAGCCTGCAGGGACCAAAATGGTAACAAAGTGGTAGAATCTCAGTCGGTACTGAGGATATAGAAGGAACACCTCTACAGACTGTTAAATGGCGATGATGACCAATATTCCGCTGTCAGGCAGAATGAGCCATTCAACAGTGACGATGGCAGTCAAGATTCCCGTCAACCCGATCAGAATGAAGTGACGGTAGCGATTTCTAAACTCAAACAGCGCACCATCTTTATAGAATTCAAAGTTGCCTATGATAGCGTCTATAGAGACGAGTTATACAGATCCATGTCTAGTCTTGACATCCCTGTCAAGCTTGTCCGTGTGTGCAGAATGACGATGAAGAAGTCTCGCTGCTCCATTAAAGTGGATAGGAATAACACCGAACCGTTCGAGGTTAGGAGATATCTTAGACAAGGTGACGCGCTATCATACGATCTCTTTAGCATAGTACTTGAGAGAATTGTACGGAACTCACAATCCAACACTTGAGGCACAATATTTTACAAGTCTGTACATTTACTCACTTACGTCGATGAAATTGACATAGTCGGAAGAACTCAGCGGGCCGTCAACGGGGCATTTGCGAGTATTGAGATCGAGGCAGCAAAGATGGGTTTAGCGGTCAATGGAAGCAAAACAAAGTATATGCTGTCTACAAAAAAGGACACCCATCATTAAGGTCTTGGACAGAACGCTACAATGGGTAAATATAATTTTGAGGTAGTATGGGACTTTGTCTACCTAGGCTCTATGGAGAGCTCCGCAAATGACATCAGTGGGGAGATCAAACAAAGAATTACTCTTGCCAATCGTTGTTCTATGGGCTAAGATAGCAAAGCCCTATCTCGAACTAATAAGGCATGGGCTTTGCCGAAATTGGATGAGGACGCCCTTCGTTATTTTGAGCGAAAAGTTCTTCGAGCGATCTTTGCTCCCGACTACATAGACGGTGAGTGGAGGAGAAGGTTCAATGCTAAACTATACGGCCTATATGAGGACATTGGCTTAGCCAGAAGAGTTTACTTACAGCGACTAAGATAGCTGGGTCATGAAGAGCGGATGGAGCCCAACGTTCCCGCCAAGAAAGTTTTCGAATCCACTCCGGATGGACGGCGCAGTAGAGAACGACCTCGCGGTAGGTGGTGCAGACAACGAACTTGGCGTGCTTAACTGGAGGCAGCTGGGTCGTAACCGTGCTAGCTGGAGAGGTTAGTTGGATGAGGCTCAGGTCCACCCCGGACTGTAGCGCCACCTAAGTAAGTAAGTACGTTCTGAAGACATACCTTACGAATAGGGAAACACTCCAAGCTTCACATATGTAGATAAGAAACTGATTTATATTTATAAACATTTTATTCAATAGTTAAACCATATCGCTTGTTATACGCCACCCTGTACTAGCAAGTGATAAAACCGGTATGGAATTTTGGAATACAATTCTGGGGTTGTAACAAAAAAGGTATTTTTAAGGATTTACAAATTTTTGAAAATAAAGTGCTAAAAGCAATCGTCAATGCACCATGCCGTATCAGGAACAAAGATGACGCGAAGATGAAATAAAAAACTTCGCGCATAAGCATAAAGATAAATCACTAAGTCACGCCAGCAGCCGGCAACAAATCACTAAACAACTTACCGCGTTCAAACTGCGGAACACGCAGGAACTTTCAGCGGAAAGGTATTTGCCAAACGTTTTATTTTCGCGAAAGTAAAACTACTCGATAAGCCAAGAGCTTATATAGTGTATTTTGAAGATTTTTAGCTACCCTTAAAAAAACAAAAAGAAGAATATCCACAGACGGCCACCTAATACCGGCTCAACGATCTTCATGGTGTTTGAAATCAGCTTGATCGAACGGTAATTATTACAGTTTAGTGCATCATCCTTCCCTTTGTACATGGGGATAATGTAACTTTCTCTCGATTGATTCAGCATTGGATCACCTCTTATAAATTTGGAGATGAGAGCCCATTTGAACCCGATGTCTCCCATATTTTTCCAAAACTCAGAGCGTGTCTTGTCTGGTCCAACTGCTTTTCGTTTTTTGGAGTATTTAATCGCTCATTGTACCAACTTCTTCGACTGTAATGTCGGGTATTTCTTCGCAGTTAGGGGTGGCTCTTGGAAAGTATAGCTTATGAAACTGTACAATTAAGTCGTTCGCAATACTGTCGCCACCTGTGCGGAATTTTGTGGTCAAGAAGCTAGCCCTGAACATTGTTTATGAATAAATACACACTTCTCACAAAAAATAATAAATATTTTGCTAATATTCTAATCTAGTGCTTAGAACATTGAATGACTTGACAGAAAATCTGCTGACTTCCTTCACATTCCTTTGGAGTTCCAAGAACCCCATTCAAGCATCCGATAAGAAGTATCGGAAGTTCAGTAACCCTCAACTCTTCGTCAGTAACAAAGCCTTCGCCGGCAAAAAGCAGTGCACACTTCTCTTTAAACCATGACATTACGGCAATTAACTTTAAAAGGGTCGCTTCTGCAAAATTTCAAGTCTACTAGTCATGAAACAAAACTTTTTATCGCGATACAAAAGTATCTCGAATAAAAAGTAACAACCTCGCCTTCCGAAGCCCGAATCTTAATTAATTAATTCTCCTTTTGACACTGGAGGTTTACCTCATAAACATTGCTTCACCCTAGAGATAGCAGCAACTAGGAACGCAAGACCTTTCTCTCTCTCCAAAGTACATCAACTGCATTACAGGGTGCTTCGCCTAAGTGCTGTACAATAATTCCAATTACCCCTCGCAATGCAAGCAGCAAATTACTTCAAGAATTTCTTTACATTCACTTCCAGTCGAGAGATGATTTTAATTTACAGACTACTCTCTGGCCTTTAAAACTTGTATAATAGAGGAATACCATTTCACAGGAAGCCTTTAAATTTTATAATTAGCCAGCGATGGGATTAAGTCTCGACAAATTCTCCTTTCAGAATATGTAAAAGGGTACGGAATGCAATCTCATTTCGATAGAAGGACTACGCTCGAATCTCGCTGCGGTGAGGAGACTACGCATCTGACACAAACAGACTTATGGCACCGTACGCGGTGTAAAAAAAGGGTTTTAATTAACTTCTTTTCTTAAAAATTGTTACTGGAAAGTTTAGTGGTTATAATGACCACCGCACTACCACCCGCCCACACGTATAACCGTTTGCCACATCTCATAAGCTAGGATGTAAAGATTCGGGTGCAAAAGAGGACGAAAAATCAAAGTACACTGAGTGGATAAATGTGAGAAGCAAAGAACTCTTAAAAATAAAATTCAATCTTTCCGCTTTCATCAGCAGAACGCAGGAGCAACCACATTCGTCGTCGTTAAAATGGCAAATAAGTAACAAAGGCCCAACTATGACTACAACTATGACTACAACTACGACTGCGACTGCGACGACGACGACGCGATTTATGGCATTCATTGTAAATTTCCATGATGACCCCAAGAAGAATATATCTACAAAAGTACATGTCCTGGAAAAATTCCCATTGTGTGGTTGTACAAATCACACGGCTTCCTTCTGTGGGGGGGGGGGGGGGGGGGGGGGGGGGGGCAACTAATGCAGAACATGAAGTCAACTGTTCGCTTACTCCGACTGCTGTTGCACAGGGCACATCCTTACAGTATTACTTTTCAGCATACAGTGTGGTGCGCTGCCACATCATCGCCACAGGACGACAGAACAGAGTATCATTAAATTGCATAACTTTTCGCTACGGTTTCGTGCCTTCGCCTATGTTGTGTTGTGAGTGTTGTGCTGCTGGTGTGGTGAATCTGTGACCAGAGTGGAAGTCATCGTCGTTGTCGTCTTCTGCTGCTGATGCTGCTGTTACCCCCTACAATGGTAATAAATTCATTGCAATCCACTGCTCGCTCGGAAGCGGTCCA